>BSBN01000061.1:1715000-3128500 GCA_027924645.1 Cunninghamia lanceolata | reverse complement strand
TGTGGTTTTTCCATTTTAGGGTTTTCCACTTAAAAATATGGTGTCTCCTGTGTTGATTATGTTATTGCATTGAACTTCTCATTTCATGCTTTTATGATTATTTTATAATATAAGTAATTGATATGTTGATGTTCATAATTGGTTAAACATTTTAGGACAACTGATTCACCCCCCTCTCAGTTGTCTGATGTAATTCAACATGCATACCCTTGCAGCACATGATAAATATCACATGGGCTACGAATTGGTCCAACTTCAATAGGCTAGGAATCATAGTGGAGGCAAAGGTGAGCCTATAGATTTTTCACTTAACCCAAGATCACCAAGATTCCTTCAGAAGCTTTAGGATTATTTAAAGATGCGAGAGATATTGGACTAGCAAATACTTCAAGTGAAGCAAACTAATGACTCCTTCCCATGAACAAGCATCATACCATCTAAGAGTAGCAATATAACCCAAAAGAAGACCTAAGTGAAAAAACAAAGTTTCTCAATGAAATCCTCTAGATTACTTACCCAAAGAAAACCTTTTGCAGGTCTGCACAGCTGCCACCTTATTCAAGAAATGGTGAACCCCAACAAAGCAAGTGCATAAATCAAAGACAAAGGAAGTAAAGGGACCAACCTAAATAAATAAAACTACCCTAACCAAAGAAAAACAAAGCAAAAGTGAAAGCAAAAAAAGCTGACTATGTACATAGAAGAAGGTAGAGGCACCTCCTAAGACTAAAAGTAGTGCTTTAGGAACTGCCCATTAATAGGCAGTGGGAGTTCCTCATTAGTAATAGTCTTCAATTTGTATGTGTTGTCCCCTAAGATTTCATCTATTTGGTAGGGACCTAACCAGAGCTTATCAAATTTTTCGTGTTCACTCTTTTTCTCATGAGCCTTATCCCAATACAACACCAAACTTGAGATACGGAAAGCCTTCACTTTGGCCCTCTTGTCAAACCAACATTTCATGACACCTTGGTATTTAGTAAATTTTTCAATTGCAGCATCACATTTTTCTTCTAAATGTAGTAGCTGGGTTAAGAGAGTTGAGGTTTTATCATCAGGCTCCAAATAGTCTTGCATGAACTACAGTATGGGAATTCGCAAGTGGATCAAGAAGACAAGTTCTAGACCATAAACCAAAGGATAAGGTGAGGTTCCTAAGGTGGCCTTATGCCTAATCTTATCTTCCCACAAGGAAAATCTACGTTGGGTATGCCAATCTTTGGGATTTTTATCAAGCAATCTTTTGATGACCTCAAGCAAGTTTTTGTTAGTGGATTCAACAACTCCATTTCCTTAAGGATAGTAATTAGATGAAAATTTTAGCACAATTCCATAATCAAATGTCCAATTTGAAAAATGTAAAGAAGAGAATGTTGGACCATTATCATAGATAAGAGAAAAGGGACAATCAAACCTTGTGATGATATGCTCTTCAATGAATTTGATTACTACCTCAGTTGTGCATTATTTATAGGCCTGAGCCTCAGACCATCTTGTGCAATAGTCAATAGTGGTTAGAATATACCTATGGCCCACAAAAGAAGGTGGATTGATCATACCAATGAAATCAAGCCCCCATTGTGCAAACGGGTGTACCTCCACCACTAGTTGTAAAGGCATATCATCATTTCTTTCTCTTGAAGTAGCAGTTTGGTAGATGTGGCAAGTTTGCACATGGGCATGAGCATCTTTAAACAAGGTAGGCCAATAGTACTCAGTCTAAAGAATCTGATTCATAGTAGAATGTCTAGAACCATGACCTATCCCAAACTTCTCATGAAAACTAATCAAAACCTGTGTTACTTCTATCTTGTCCAAACACCTCAGATAGATCCTTTCATGATTCTTCTTATATAGAACTGCTACTCTTCAGCCTCAAGGATCTTCTCTGGACTAAATTCAAGTGAGGTGTACATCATTGATTGAGAATATAAAATAAAATGTAACCATACCATTCATCTTTTGAGATATCTTCCAATACATATTACTGAGATACCAACTTGGGGTCAGTCTCCACCATGGTTTTGGTGAGGGCTTGCCCCCTTACTGGCTTCATAGGTTGTATCTCTAGATCAAACCTATAGTATAGTGACCCATTTTCCTCTTCTTTCACCTAGTTCATTTTGCATCAATAATGCTTTTACTATAGCATCCAGGACTACAACAGTCACTTTGCTCCTCAGAATATATTGATGAAATTTCTTGACTCCTTTGACTAGAGCATAGGCCTAATTCTCTATATTTGGATACCTGAGTTCTGCATCCTTTAGTGGGGTGCTCATGAAGGCAATAGGACGTTCATCATTGATTCCCCTTTTCTGGGTCAGCATAGTTGCACACGTGTGTTCTGAAGCAAAGGAGTATATGCAAAATGGAAAGGCATAATATGGACTTACTAAAACTGGAGCATTGGCTATCGTATGCTTGATTTCTACAAAGGCTTCCTTGGCCTCTATCATCCACTCAATCTTAGCATCTTGTTTTAACATGGCATTCAATGGTCGGATAATCTTAGTGAAGCTAATAATAAAATTCTAAACAAAGTTGATCTTCCCAAAGTATGACTTTAACTCCCTGCTTGCCAGAGGTTGGATCTTAAGGATAACCTAGACTTTGTTAGGATCAATGTACATTCCTTCTTCTAAGATCACATGTCCTAACTGATTCCCTTCAGTGACACCAAATATACTCTTCTTGGGGTTCAGTGAAATGCCATAATCTCGGTAGCGTTGAAGCACTTTCCTTAGATTTGGAATGTGGTCTTCCATTTTCTTGGAAAAGATAGTTAAGTCATCCATGTAGATAATAATGCATTTCCCTACCAAGCCTTTGAAAGTGATGTCCATGGCTCATTGGAATGTTGTCCCAGTGTTAATCAAAACAAATGACATTCTCTAATATGTGTATATACCCCATTTGCATGTGAATGAAGTCTTGAGTCTATCAACATATTCCACCATCACTTGATTGTACCTCAAATATCCATCAAAAAATGACATCATATGTGATCCATTGACTATCTGTAGTACTTCATCAAGGGATGGTAAAGGATAATTGTCCCTTTTCAAAGCTCTGTTAAGATTTTTGAAGTCTACACACAGTTGTATTTCACCATTCTTTTTATGGACCGAGACCAGATTAGCCACCCATGTAGAATGCCTTACTAGAAATATAATCCTTGTTGACAATAACTTCTAAACTTCTTGAAAAATTAGTGGCTCTAAAAGAGCATTGACTGGTCATTACCTCTGTTGGAATGGCTTGACTCCTGGATTTAGAGGTATAGTATGGGTTGTGATAGAAGTGTCATATGTCTTTAGGTCTTCATAGCTCTAAGCGATAACATCATGATAGTTTGTTAGAGCACAAATAATACCCACCTTTTCTTTAGGGGTATAGACTTTTCTAGTAAAAACATTCTTGACATTATCCTAAATTCCCATATTATGCGGATCACATTTTCCTCCAGCTAAATCAACCTACTTATTTTGGGTACCTAACTGATCTCGATCGAATAACCTTTCTAATTCAACCATCCTTCAGAGAATGGTATTCGTTTTGAGATTCAAAACACCTTCTAAGTCCATTTATGTTGGTTCTAAATCTTCCTCATCAATTATTTAGGCAGTGAACACATCTGAAGATGTAAGGAAATCAATGATATGTTTATCATCTTTGAACACCTGGAAGTGAGTGATGTTTTCTGGAATGGAAGGAATTGGTACCAACTCAACAGTGAGCTTCTTCAAATAAGACATGGCAAGAGGTTCTACTATGCTTACAGCATGTGCCAATGCATCAGTGACATGATTTTGCTTCCTTGGAATCAACTAGATATTGAAGCTGTCAAAACTCTCAATGAGATCCCAAATCCGACTTCGAAAATGATTCATTCTTTTATCATGATAGGAATATTGTTTTCTAACTTTCTTAACCACTAACTCTAAATTTCCAAACACTTAAATTATCTTAACCTTCTTCTGAATCGTAGTCAGAAGCCCATGTACTAATGATTTATACTCTGTAATGTTGTTGGTACAAGGGAATTGCATCTGTATGTAGCTAGATAAGAGTCCCTTATAGGGATGTTGAGTCGAAACCATGCACCAAGCCCTTGCTTAGATCTGGATCCATCAAATCTCAATGTCTGAATCTGAGGATCTGCAATCTTCTCTCCAAAAGAGACACCTTGTCTGACTGGTGGTACAACCTCCTAACTATACGTACATGCTCAATTTTCTTTTCTTTTCAGACAAATGGTAGCTTCAAACATTTCTTAATTTGATATCCTACCTGTTGGCAAAAAGAGTAAGTAAACTCTAAGTGTGATGCATTGTGAATGTGACACTAGTTTGGTAACAGTAGTTACTCCATTTGTATCTTCTCTTCCCACAGCTAATTGATCACACATAAACTTAGCTATGAAGCTCCTGAATCCTTTGAAGATTCTAGGCTCATTATCAGATGAAGAACTAGGATCTGGTTGAACATAAGCTTCTGTACTTTCTTGGCACTTAGTAAGAGGTGGGTCAGGGTACCTATTACAACTCAACATGAGTACTTCTTCTACCTGGTTTATCTGAGGAAGATAAGCTCCTAAATCCACCTCTAAGTATAGAATCTCATTTGGCTGATTATACTCTATGATCACGTGTTTAATCTTTGGTTCTCTTTCAATACAAATATGGTTAGCTAATCCCTTCCTTGGTAACTACATATGATACAAATTAGTAGCCATGTAGCCATTCAATGTCTTAGACCAATCCCTACTAAGTAGCATGCCATATGCATCAGGAATATCCACCACATATATGTCTATATACTACTGCACCCAATGGTCTGATGCCAATTGCATATGAATTCAGTTCAATTCCCCTACAACATTAACTTTGGTTTTATCTAATTGAGTGACCTTCCTAGAAGACTTAGTAGGAGCTAGTCCCAATGCCTTGCAAATAGATAAAGGCATAACGTTGGTGGAAGAACTAGAGTCCACTAAGTAGTTGTGAATATTCTTACCAAATATCCTAAGGGTAGGTAGCAAGGGATGTGACTCTCTTTTCTCCTTGTATAGAGTCACACGTTGATCTGCGTCTGTGACATGAACTCTATCTTTTGCTTTATCAAGGCCATCCTTTTCTGGAATTACCTTTTGAGAAGAATCAATCCTAGTTGACACTCCTATATCCTGAAGAAAGGCTACCCTGACCTCTAAAACCTTCATCATCTCAAACACAGACAAGATGACTTTTATTTTATTTAGTTCATCTACTACATACTGAACCAATTTAGCTACTTCAATTTTTTGGGATGATTCAGTTGTCTCATTCTTATTGGTGACAGAAAGATGGGCTCTTAATGGATCAAGATTATTTGAAGCTTTAGGGTCAGGTGGGACTTGGTAATTGTTTGGAGGGATGGAAGTAGTGAAAGAACCCTTGGGCTTGATGCTCTTGAGGTTATAAGGCATCCTATTGTACTGCTGATAGGCATGGACCTCATCGATTTTCTCTTCTTTGGGCTCATTATCTTGTTCAAAAGGAAATACATAACTTTCAAGCACGAGTGCAATGTCATACCTTTGAGTAGGGACCAATTCATACCCTATAGGTGGAGGGGTTTCTTGTGCTTTTACATTTTGGACTTCCCTCTGAAAGATATTGGAGGTGATTTGAAACTCATGGCAATCTAGTTTGGAATGTGCAGTCATGTTGTGAATCCTACATTATGAGGACAGTGCAACTTCTACTAGCATCATGCGACTAGGAGGATGATTTTATGCATTTTGCCCTGCCAAAGGTGATGGAACTCTCCCATTATTAGGCTTTGTGTTCCATGTTCTATTTGGCCTCTGATAATTATTATTCTAATATTGATTTTGACCTTGGATTCATTGCTGTAAGTAGGCATTTTGATTTCTCAAATGTGTTACTTCTGTAGTGAGCTTCTTCATCTAAGCTAATTCCTTGATGTCATCTTTGTCATCTTTCAATTTCATTGCTTTAGCTAACTGAAGGAAAGGAAGATGTGCTAGGGCTAGTTCCATCATGGGTGCTCTAAGGTGGACAACTAGAGCTTGAATTGCGGGAGGTGTCAGAACAGGATTTAGCATCAGGGTATGGTTGGCTAGGGCATGATTAATCAGAGGTTTCTAGTTAGGCATTGCAAGAGGACCTAGATGAGTTGGTGGACTTGCAATAGCTTGTCCTAATTTTTTGTTTACCTTAATAGCCTCTACATAGGCTTGTGCTAGATTATCTAGGGCCTGAGTAGCCCTCCTGATGAACATGGAGGTAAGTCTTTCTAGAGCTGCATAGTAAATTGGTAGAGCAACTACTTGGTCAAGGGAAAAAGGAGGTTGAAGCTGACTATAAGCCTTATGAAACCTATTGTTGAAAAAACTTATCAGCTCCCCCTCAACTCTATGAATCTCCACAAAGGACCTATAAATATTTTTAGGAGTTGTAGGTGTTGGAGTTCTCCCGAATCGACAGAGGGTTTGCCAGTTCCAAAGCACAGGCAGATTCGGCCAACTAATACAGGAGGTTGCGTGAGCTACCTCCCCTTCACTTCTGGTTCTACCACACCAAGGGGGGTATCCCTATAGCTAAAGATTTAACTTTGACTCACCCAATGACGTAAATATTTAGCTTTTCAGAACAACAGGCAGAATACTCTCATGTATGGACCAAGATATGCATGATAAGTCACAAGGTTGGCAACATTCTTGGACATATCTAACTGGTTGAGGATATTGCAAGTATGAGGATAACTGGTGTTGTCATTGATGTCAACATACTCATGTTGCATTAATGAGAAGGATTAGATGAGCTATGTGCTGAGGATTTTGAGAAAATAAGTCTCAATCAGGGATAATTAAGAACAGTGATGACAAGAAGGTAAAAGTCCTCAATAAATTAAGGATCAGAGGATGTGGTTTAAAGGGTTTGTAGATATAAGTTTTAAGATGCTCCAGTCACGATTTCAGAGGTCTGCATGAAGATTTGAAGAAGTTATGGTCACTCTAGTAGAACCAGTTCTGGCAGGTGTTCAGAGGTGACAGAGGGCCACAGAAAGGTCTGGTGAGAGCCGGTATTTCATTATCCTGTTCTGCAGATCTAAGGAAGTGTTGAGGACATCCCTATGAAGTATCAACTAGATTAGTTCATGGGTTGAAAGTCTAGAAGTACCTATTCATTTATGACAGTGATGATAGACTGTGTTCTTGTAGCTCTAGATGAAGGTGAGAAGAATTCCAGTAGGATGATGAAGTGCAGATGTGTTTGGTAATTTAGGGAAGGTTATGATGATCATTGGATCATGTCTAGTTAATGACAGTGATCCGCATTGAAGTTAGAGTTTACATTTGAAGAATAACCACGGATATTGGTGTTCTTGAGACTGGCTGACCGGATGTATTACACGTTTTGCGAATGATCTTGTAGGTGTTTACCGACTTAGATGATTGTTCCTAAGTCGATGCCTTGTATAAATAAGGGATTGTGAATTCATTTTGAAGTGTGTCTTGTGGTGATGAGTGTGGCATAGCGAAGAAGAAGAGCGAAAAGTAGAGCAGGAGTTTTTGGGCTTAAATGGAACTAATCCAGGCATGGTAAAGATGTCAATCTCCAGTTCAAGTTTGTGATACTTGTTACTTTGTAGACAGTGTGTCTCTTGTAGGCAATGTGCCTCTTGTGAGCAGTGTGCTCGGGCAGTGAGCCCTAATTGGCATGCGCCATCTATTTTTCTTATTATTCTAATAGAGAATAATCCTTGGGTTAATCACTCCGTGGTTTTTCCCTTGACCGGGTTTTCCACGTCAAAATCTTGGTGTCTCATGTGTTGATGTGTATCTACTCTGGTGTTTATGCTTTATGTTTTCATGAGTGATTAATTGATATGCTATTACATAACAAAGAGGATTTAAGTGTTTGAATTAGAAGCAAGTTTTGGACAACTGATTCACCCCCCTCTCAGTTGTCTGTCCTGAATCCAACAATTGGTATCAAAGCCAAGTTCCTCTAAAAGGAGCTTAATTGCTTGAGGAGATCCAGGATGTCATCATACAAGAAGGATAGTCTGAAGTTTGATGGAACCAACTTCTCTCTTTGGAAAGGTCGCATGAAATGTCACTTGCAGTGTATGGGAAAGGCGTATTGGTCCATGGTCACAAAAGCTTATACACCTCCACAGGGTGGTCTGACAACTCCAAATGAAATCATAGATGCTGAAAACAATCTGCGAACCAAAGAGGCTCTTCTAAGCACATTAACTAACTCAGAGCTCTCAATTGTTATTGACCTACCAACTGCCTATGAGATCTAGATTAAACTAGAACTTCTGCATGAAGGAGATGAGTATGTTAAGAGTGTAAAGTTGCAGAGTCTCAAAGGGAAATTTGAAAGACTGAAGATGAGAGATGATGAAAATATTACTACCTTTATGCCAAGAGTAAATGAGCTGTTGTGTGGAATTAGGAATGCTAGTGGAGTTTTGGATGAAAATGAGATTGTTGGCAAAATTCTCAGATCCCTTCTTGCTGCCTACAAAATCAAGGTTGCTGCCATTGATGAATTCAGAGCCCACACAACTATCACAAGAGACCAATTGGCTAGCAAACTGGCTGCATTTGAAATGACCGAGTTTGGAGATGATCCCCCCAAGACTGAATCTGCATTCAAAGCTAGTGCCTCTGTGAAAGGTAAACAAAGATTTGATCTGGGAGAAAACTCTTCAAGGATGTTGTCATGGTATGATCAAACAAGAAGAGACATGGAAGTGGAAGAAGCAGAAACAACTCAACTTGAAGCCCTCATTACAAAGAGACTGCCAAGAGGATCCCATAAGTATGAAGGAAAATTACCCTTTAAGTGCTTCAACTACAATAAGATTGGTCATTTTGCCTCAAGATGTCCAGAAAGATCTACAAGGTCAAATTCTAATAGACAAAGGTTCCAAAAGAATTGTTATTATGCTCATGAAGAAGATGATAATGAAGGAGTAACAGATGATGAATTAGAGATAGGAAACAAATCCAGAAATGAATGGGTGTTTATTGCCATCAAGGAAGAAGATCCAATATCCTCTGAATCTGTCAATCATAAGGTTGTAGAAAGAGCTTTGGCTGCCCAAGTTGAAGAAAAGGATGATTGGGTTATTGATAGTGGATGCTCTCACCATATGACAGGTGACAAGAACAAGTTCTTAGATTTGGAAAGGTATGAAGGAGGAGTGGTAAAGTTTGGTGATAATTCTGTTGGTAGAATTAGAGGAAGAGGAACTATTTCTTTTAATGGAATAAACAAAATTGGTAATGTGCTATATGTTGAAGGTTTGAAGCACAATCTTCTCAGTGTTGGACAGTTGGTGGACAAGGGCTATGATCTTTGATTCAAGGATGGAAAATGCAAAATCTTTGAAAGATTTGGAATAGAGATTACATCTGGTACTCAAACTAAAGGTAATATCTTCCACTTGGTTGGCACTGGTAAAAGTTGTCTGTTTGTTCAAGTTGATCAGAGTTGGTTATGGCATAGAAGGATGTGTCATGTAAATTTTGATAACATCATCAAGATAAGAAATACCCAGGTTGTAAGAGATCTTCCAAAATTGGTAAAATCTACAAACAATTTGTGCAAAGAATGTCAACTGGGTAAACAAATCAGAGTCTCATTCAAAAGCAAGGATTAGTCCTCTACCAGATTATTGGAATTAGTTCATACTGATCTATGTTATCCAACAAGAATCAAGAGTATGCTAGGTGATAGATATTTCATGTTACTGATTGATGACCATTCCTGGATGATGTGGGTTACCTTTTTGAAAGAGAAATCAGAAGCTTTTGAGAAGTTCAAAATCTTCAAGGCTATGGTAGAGAATCAAACCGGATTAAAACTAAAATGTCTGAGGTTTGATAGGGGTGGTGAATTCACATCCGATGAATTCATAGATTTTTGTGAGAAGCATGGTATAAAGAGACAGTTATCTGTTCCGAGGACTCCACAGCAGAATGGAGTAATAGAGAGAAAGAACTGGACCATCCAGGAAGCATCCAGGACAATGATGATGGAAGCAAATGTTCCCCAGATGTTTTGGAGAGAAGCTGTTAGCACTGCAGTCTATACTCTCAATCAAGTTCAAATCAGAAACAATACCGGTAAGACTCCTTATGAACTTTGGTTTGGCATCACTCCTACTATGAGATATTTTAGAGTATTTGGTAGCAAATGTTACATTAAAAGAGATGAAGATCTAGGAAAGTTTGACGCTAGAAGTGATGAAGGAATTTTCTTGGGTTACTCCACTCAAAGCAAAGCATACTGATGTTATAACAAGAGACTAAGAAAGATGATAGAAAGTACAAATGTGAAGGTTGATGAGGGAATAGAGAAACCCTCAAGGTTTTATGAGTATGATGAAGATGATCAAGATGGTGTTCTGGTTCAAGGAGCTCAATCCTCTCCTAAAAGTCAGATTCAGACTGATCCGGTAAATCGTGAAGAAGAGATAGGTCTGAATGAGCCTGATCAAGAAGCAGAAGTGCAAGAAACTCCCAAAGTTCTAAGGTATGTAAGACTGAACCACTCTGAAGATCAGATCATAGGTGACAAAAGCAAAGGTGTGCAAACTAGAAGGAAAATTGCTCAAAATTTAGATGAATGTTGTCTGATTTCAAAGATTTAACCTAAGACAATAAATGAAGCCTGCAATGATGAAAATTGGACCAAAGAAATGGAGGAAGAGTTGATGCAAGTTGAGAAAAATCACACTTGGGATCTTGTTTCTAGACCTAGAAACAAGAATGTGATTGGAAGCAAATGGGTCTTCCGGAACAAACTAAATGAAGTTGGTGAAGTAATCAGAAATAAAGCCAGATTAGTCTGCAAAGGCTACTCTCAAATAGAAGGGATTGATTTTGAGGAAACCTTTGCTCTAGTAGCAAGAATTGAAGCAGTCAGAGTATTTCTTGCATTTTCTGCCTTCAAAGATTTCAAAGTGTATCAGATGGATGTCAAATCTGCTTTCCTGAATGGTGACTTAGAAGAAGAGGTGTACATTGAACAACCGGATGGATTTCAGTTATCTAAGCATGGTGATATGGTCTACAAATTAAAGAAGGCACTGTATGGTCTAAAGCAAGCCCCAAGAGCATGGTATGAGAGGCTGGACAAACATCTTTTGAAGATTGGTTTCAACAAAGGTACTGCTGATAGTAACCTATATTTCAAAATTGATCATGAAAACATCTTGATTGTTGAAGTATTTGTTGATGATATCATCTTTGGAGGAAGAGACAGTATGTGTAAAACCTTTGCAAATCAAATGAAAAGTGAGTTTGAAATGTCAATGCTCGGTGAAATGAATTTCTTCTTGGGTCTGCAAATTACTCAGACAAAGAAAGGAAACTTTATCTCTTAGACCAAATATGTGAAAGAATTATTGAGGAAATTTGGAATGGAAGATTCAAAGCCAATGAACACTCCCATGGAAACCGGATGTAAGTTGAGCAAAGATGATGACTCTCCTAAGACAGATCAGACAAAGTACAGATCAATGACTGGAGGATTATTGTACCTCACTCAAACTAGACCAAATATAATGCAGGCTGTTGGTCTTGTGGCGAGATTCTAGGCTGATCCCAGAGAATCTCATGTCATGGCAATCAAAAGAATTTTTAGGTACTGAAAAGGAATAGTTGAGTATGGTCTATGGTATCCTAGAGATCATAATTTTTTTCGTCATGCATATATAGATGCAAATTGGGCAGGAGATGTGGATGATAGGAAGAGTACAAGTGGAGGAGTATTCTTTTTACGAAAAAGGTTGGTTTCTTGGCTAAGCAAGAAACAAGAGGCAATATCCCTATCTACAACTGAAGCAGAATACATTGCAGCAGTAGGAAGTTGCACTCAACTTTTGTGGATGAAGCAGATGCTAAGAGATATTCAAGTAGAATATGAGGAGCCTATCACAATTTTTTGTGATAATTCAAGTGCAATAAATATTTCTAAAAATCTGGTGTTGCGTTCTAAGACTAAGCATATATCTATCAAGTTTCACTTTCTGAGAGAGCAAGTGAACAAGGGTGAAGTCAGATTGGAGTATGTACCATCCAAGGATCAGCTTGCAAATATTTTTACTAAACCTCTTCCCAAGGACTCTTTTGAGTATCTTAGGGAGAAGTTAGGGGTTATTGCCCCTCTGGAGATGAACTAGGATGCACTGATGTGCATCAGTCCGGTGGATATCACAGTCATATCTTGTGATCCAGATTGATGATGGGGAGCTGCTACTCAGGGGAAGCAGCTGGTATGATTCTGATGTGTCAGAATTGCAAGTATGAGTCCTTTGCCATTGATGTCAAAGGGGGAGAGATGACATGTTAAAAACAAGTGGTTGATGATCAAAGGGGGAGCAGTAAAGGAAGAGAAGACATGTGAAGGGTTGTTGCTGATAGGGGGAGCTGTGACAGAAAGGAGAAGTTTTTGTCTTGATGGTTTTTCACATCATATGTTGCCATCAATGACAAAGGGGGAGATTGTTGCAAGTATGAGGATAACTGGTGTTTTCATTGATGTCAACATACTCATGTTGCATTAATGAGAAGGATTAGATGAGATGTGTGCTGAGGATTTTGAGAAAATAAGTCTCAATCAGAGATAGTTAAGAACAGTGATGACAAGAAGGTAAAAGTCCTCAATAAATTGAGGATCAGAGGATACAGTTTAAAGGTTTGTAGATATAAGTCTTGAGATGCTCTATTCAAGATTTTAGAGGTCCGCATGAAGATCTGAAGAAGTTATGGTCGCTCTAGTAGAACCAGTTCTGGCAGGTGTTCAGAGGTGATAGAGGGCCACAGAAAGGTCCGGTGAGATCCAGTATTTCATTATCCCGTTCTGCGGATCTGAGGAAGTGTTGAGGATGTCCCTGTGAAGTATCAACTAGATTAGTTTGTGGGTTGAAGGTCTGGAAGTACCTATTCATTTATGACAGTGATGACAGACTGTGTTCTTGTAGCTCTAGATGAAGGTGAGAAGAATTCCAGCAGGATGATGAAGTGCAGATGTGTTTGGTGATTCAGGGAAGGTTATGATGATCATTGGATCATGTCCAATTAATAATGGTGATCCGCATTGAAGTTAGAGTTTGCATTTGAAGAATAACCACGGATATTGGTGTTCTTCTTGAGACTGGCCGGCCGAATGTATTACACATTTTGCGAATGATCTTGTAGGTGTTTGCTGACTTAGATGATTGTTCCTAAGTTGATGCCTTGTATAAATAAGGGATTGGGAATTCATTTTAAAGTGTGTCTTGTGGTGATGAGTGTGGCATAGTGAAGAAGAAGAGAAAAAAGCAGAGCAAGAGTTTTTGGGCTTAAATGGAACTGATCCAGGCATGGTAAAGATGTCAATCTCCAGTTCAAGTTTGTGATACTTGTTACTTTGTAGACAGTGTGTCTCTTGTAGGTAGTGTGCCTCTTGTGAGTAGTGTGCTCAAGCAGTGAGCCCTAATTGGCATGTGCCATCTATTTTTCTTATTCTTCTAATAGAGAATAATCCTTGGGTTAATCACCCCGTGGTTTTTCCCTTGACCGGGTTTTCCACGTCAAAATCTTGGTGTCTCATGTGTTGATGTGTATCTACTCTGGTGTTTATGCTTTATGTTTTCATGAGTGATTAATTGATATTCTATTACATAACAAAGAGGATTTAAGTGTTTCAATTAGAAGCAAGCTTTGGACAACTGATTCACCCCCCCTCTCAGTTGTCTGTCCTGAATCCAACAGAGGATGAGAGTATGGAGGGGTCCTATTCCTACTCCTACAACTAACAGGTTGGAATTATGAAATGATTTGTTTAAATTTTGGATGCAAGACAGGGGTTTTGGAAACATAACAGGACACAGGGAGTAGATTGGTGCCTATCTCAGGGCAAGGAGTCAACTAGACATATACAAGTGAATGATTTGCACTGGCATTCAAGTTTTAAGAGGTTAGATTGGTGCTTGCCTTACAAACACCACCCAAGACTGAGTATTTAGCTGCCTCTACTTACAAATATCCCTACTGACATACATTCTTCTCCATACTTGACCTAAAACAATTTAATCCACTCCTTGAATGGAAGTCACAAATCAAGCATGCAATACAAAAGGTCTATATTCAAGAATCTGAGAAACCCTTAGCAACCTGATTCAAAAGAAGCTATGCATACAGCAAATGGAGACAAGCAACTAAATACATGCAAGAGTGCATTTTTCATATAAAACAACAATGAAACTAAAAAATGTGCAACCTGCATTCAAAATGCAACACATAAACTCCAAAATGAGACAGAACAGCCAAGAAAGGCTTTGTTCTTCATTATTTTCCAAAAAATTTGCCCAAGTCTTCAACAACCTAAATGAGTAACACAGTTTACCTCTTATAGTAAGACTACGTAATCAGCAATAATTACAAGGCAATTCAAAACTCTACCCAATACATTGCACCAAGAATGGCGCCCAAAACATTGAATGTAGATGAGGGACAAAGAGGAAAGAGCAGGTGGACTCGGGAGATGTGCCACTGTTGGAGATTTTCCTCTTAAAGATAGTGGTTGGCTTGTCATTCATCGAGAAATGCCTCTGCAAACCTTCCATTAATGCCAACCAACCTGCGGGATGTAGTAGCTGCGTGCCTTGAACTTCCTTCCCACCTGGAATGCAACTACAGATGCAGGAAATCCTTTGCTGAAAGTTTGAATCATGTCTGCCGACTCCTTCCTCTTCTCTAAGATCCATGGCCTCAAATCACTTTGAAAAGTCATTGGCCAATGGAAATGTGCCACGTAGGTGCCTTTTTTCCATAGTTGACTTATGCATCTCCATTTTGTGATTTTGCCTTTTTTGCCTTTGTATATGCAAATGCATATACATACAACCGCCTGATGCTCATTCAAAACCTTGTATATGCAAAAGCATGTACATTCAACCACTTACATACAAGGTGGACCCCAAATCTTCATAAAATAATTTGAAATTGCAATTAGGTTTGGGCCTTGCATCTTCCCCTTGCATATATTTCCTTGTATATTGCATATACAAATGCAATATACAACCGCAGATTCTAGTTGATCTATCAATCGGACTGAAATTACCTTTGAAATCTGGCATGTATCTCTTGCTTTGCATCTCGCATTGTATATCACATATACAATACGCCATATACAACCTGCAGACCCCAGTCATTTATCCGCTACAACATACTTTCCTTTCATGCCTGGGTTGCATCTCTTTCTCTTTGTATATGGGCCTTGTATATCGCATATACAATGCGAATATACAAGCAGAACATACATTCAATCGAACTTCTACCTTTATCAACCAGAATGTATATCTTTTTAGGTCCGAGCCTTGCATATTAGGAATGTATATCAAACTTGTATGTTTCCTTATGCATCCGCAATGTACAACCCGATATACATTCCACTTTGCATATCTGTGGGCCCCACCATTTGTATATCGGCCTTTCGTTACTTTTACCTTGTACATGCAACTTGTATATTTGAGATACAATCGCCTTTGTATGTGCATCGGGTGCCACCTTTTGCATGTGCAATTGCCTTTGTATCTACCTGATGTTCATTTTTCTTTGTATGTCTCCATTGTAGATCAAATGTATATGTGAACATACAACATAAAATATACATGCAAACTTTGTGATACAACCGCAAGCCTGACCATCATTTTAACCCGATTGGAATATTTTTTGAGATCCACCACTTGTCTATATCCATTTTATATGCAAATATACAACAACAACATACAAGCACATAATCTAACCTGGAATATTCGATGCACATACAAGCCCGATATGCATACAGAAATGCATACAACCATTTTTTGCACCTTTTTTGAAGCCGATTGACTTCTTCTTTGGGCCCGCCACTGTACAACTGCACTTGTTCATTCAAATGTACATAGAAATAGCAATTGTATATACAAGGATACATGCATGAAAATGGAGGCCGATAGACTTAGCAATTTTTCTGGTTTTTTTGTGAAGGGGTCTGCAGATTTAAATGCCTGAAACCTAAATGTTTATGCAGGCACCAATAGTAGGCATTCAAAATCGATTCAAAAATGCATCTTTTAGGGTCTACCATGAACTGATTGAAGCTAAAGGAAAGTTGGCAAACCAATAGTATACCTCATCCTATAGTGAGTAGGGGAATAACCTACAAACCACTCCTCATACTATACCTACAACATGTACATATTACTTTAAAAAATCTTTGTGTTCATCAACAGTTCTTTTAGGGTCATTAGGATGAAACTTTGAACAATATTTATCAGCATTTTTGGGCATGTCATGATAGTTGGCAAAATTGATTGGAGAAGGATTTGCAGTGGAAAAGGCCATATTAAGGAAGTTAACTTATACTACAGTTGGATTCCTTAGGATGGATCATGCCCTTGGAGCCCTAGGTACTCCCTGATCTCTCCTTGTCATTCTAAATTGTGTCAAAGACAATATGTTTCTACCTAGTCCCCAGCCTTACTCATTTGGAGAAAAAGGGTTCATGTGATGTTTAAGCCTATGCAACCCTCCTTCTAGCGCCAATTCTATTGATGGTGTTTTTAGCACACAACAACACATGTAAGATATTAAATACCTCATGTATCTTGAAAGGAATCTTATCCTAGAAAAGACTTCCCTAAGGTTTATACAACTAGGTCTTAGCTTGCGAGATAACTCATTAGATATGTTTTAGCTGTGCCAACAAAGGGGACTTACATGCAATTGATAGGGTGTATAAACTCACTACAACAAATCCCTGTGATTAGCTCCCTTTTTTACTTCATTTTTTTCTTCCACTCACTGTTTAAATGTATTTTTCTCCAATTTTTTGAAATGTCAACACTATTTATTAGGATGGTGCTATTTTTGGCATTTTTTTGCGCCGATCAGACCAAGTAGGCGCTAATTAGCACCTAATTAGCACCTAAATTAGAGCCTACTTTAGTGCCTCATTTATTGCCTGACTTAATGACTAAAATAACACCTGATTTGGGACCTGATTTAGCACCTGATTTAGTGCATAATTTAGCAACTAATGTAGCGCCTAATTTAGCGCCTAATTTATGTTACATGGGTTTAGGAGTATTATTTAGTTTTAGGGTTTAGGTTTAGAGAGAGATAGAGAACCAATAGGGAGATATAGAGGAGACTAAGGGAGAGATAGGGAGATGGAGAGTGAGGGATATGGCCAGAGACATAGGGAGAGAGATTGAGAGGTACAGGGATAAGGTGATAGGGAGAGAGGGGAGAGATAGGGAGATAGAGGTTTAGGGTTACTTGGGTTTAGGTTTAGGGGTTTTAGGTTTTGGGTTTAGGGTTTCTTGGGTTTAGAGGTTAGGGGCATTATTTAGAGTTTAGGGTTTATTGTTTAGGGGTTCAAGTTTAGAGGTTTAGGGTTTAGGGTTTATAGAGAGAGAGGAATGATAGGGAGATATAGAGGATATTGTGGAGAGAGATAGGGAGATAGAGAGTGAGGCACATGGCTAGGGACATAGGGAGAGAGATTGAGAGGTAGAGGGATGATAGAGATAGGGAGATAGGGGAGAGATAGGTAGATAGAGGTTTAGAGTTGCTTGGATTTAGGGTTTAGGGGTTTGGGGTTTAGGGTTGCTTAGGTTTGGAGATAGTTAGATAGATAGAGAGAGAGAGAGAGAGAGAGAGAGAGAGAGAGAGAGAGAGAGAGAGAGAGAGAGAGAGAGAGAGAGAGAGAGAGAGAGAGAGAGAGAGAGAAGAGGAGAGAGAGAGAGGAGAGAGATGAGAGAGAGAGAGAGAGAGAGAGAGAGAGAGAGAGAGAGAGAGAGAGAGAGAGAGAGAGAGAGAGAGAGAGAGAGAGAGAGAGAGAGGAGATAGAGGGGAGAGATAGGGAGATAGAGAGTGAGCAAGATATCTAGAGAGATAGGGAGAAGGATTGAGAGGTAGAGGGATGATAGAGATAGGGAGATAGGGGTTTAGGGATTCTCAAGTTTAGCATTTAGGGGTTAGGGGTTAAGGTTTAGAGCATTATTTAGGGTTTACGGTTTAGGGTTTAGTGTTTAGAAGAGAGGACCAATAGGCAGATGTAGAGAATGAGGTACATGGCCAGAGACATAGCTAGAAGAGATAGGGATATGGAGAGTGAGGGACATGGCCAGAGACATAGGAAGAGAGATGAGAGGTAGAGAAACGATAGAGATAGGGAGATAGGGAGATAAAGGTTTAGGGTTGCTTAGGTTTAGTGTTTAGGGTTTAGGGGTTTGAGGTTAGGATTTAGGGGTTTAGGGTTTCTCAGGTTTAGGGTTTAGGGGTTAGGTCTTAGGGATTAGGGTCATTATTTAGGGTTTATATATTTTTTAGGGGTTAGGGGTTAGGGTTTAGGTTTTAGGGGGCATTATTCAGGTTTACGGTTGCATGTCAAAAGAAGTATCTCTCTCTATAAATCACTCAACCCTAAATAATGTCCCTAACCCATAACCCCTAAACCCTAAACCTGAGAAACCCTAAACCTCTATCTCCTATCTCTCCTTTATCTCCCTCAACTCTTTATCATCCCTTTACCTCTCAATCTCTCTCCTATCTCTCTAGACATCTCACTCACTCTCTATCTCCCTATCTCTCCCTTTGTCTCCTCTATCTCTCCCAATCTATCTCCTCTCCCTCTACCTATCTATATCTCCCTATCTCTTTCCTCTCTCTCCCCTATCATTCCTATATCTCCCTATCTCTCTAGACACCTCTCTAGTCACTCTCTATCTCCTATCTCTCCCCTCTATCTCTCCCTATGATCTGTCTCCTCACTATCTCTCTCTACCCTAGCTATCTCTCCCTATCTCTCTATCTCTTGCCTCTCTCCCCCTATCATTCGACCTATATCTTTCTATCTCTTCCTTCTTTTAATTCTCCCTCTCTCTTATCGATGAAGGAAATGAACAAGAAAACTAGGACTCTCTCTCTCTTCCTCTATCCATCTCCCTTATTAACAAAGCAAATGGAAACAAGAAAACTAGGACATGAAAAGAGGGACGAGGATATAAATTGACAGGATTAAATGAAAACAAGATAAAACTAAAGTTCATTGGATGGGAAGAATGATGAGAGGAGAGGTGGAAAATAGTAAAATAGGAAAAAATTGGTGGGATCTAAAGGGAAATTGGAAATGAAAAGGAAAACTAGCTAGGAAAAGGATTTAACTAGGAGGTAGATAGGTCAGAGAGAGAGAGAGAAGGATTGAGAGGTAGAGCGATGATAGAGATAGGGAGATAGGGGTTTAGGGTTTCTCAGGTTTAGGGTTTACAGGTTAAGGTTTAGGGGCATTATTTAGGGTTTAGGGTTTATGGTTTAGGGGTTAAGGTTTAGAGGTTTAGGGTTTGGTGTTTAGAATGTGTTTTGGTTTACATATCTATTTTCCTTTATGTATTCTATGATCTTATAACATTAATAGATAATATAGGACTGTCCCTTAGTTCACCTTGGGATTTAATTAGATTAAATAACATCTAAAGTTGATTGTAAATTAACAACATGGTGAGCATTTTGTTGATTTTATTGCTTATTTTCACTCTTTTGAAAACTAAATTTTCCTATTGAAAATTTGAAGGATGAGATCCATATTTAAGTGCATTAGACTTAAGAAGTTTCAATTCCATGTTTCTTACATTTGTACACAAATCCATGGAAGAATAATAGTTGTTTAGGTACATTGTCGCAGCTTGGATAGTAGGTAATAAGCCCTTAACAAATATTCTTTGCAATTCATCATTAGGAATTTGATAGTGTATCTTTCTTGACAAAGTTTGAAATCTAATAACATAATTATGATTGCACTCATTTGATCCTTGTTTACATCCTGCTAAATCTAAAATTGTAACCTTTAAACCTGTTACGACCTCCCTGAATTTGCTTGATCCTATTTGGTTTGATGCTCTCTTTTTCCTTCAATCTATCTTGGAACCTATACTTTTGCCAAAATACTCTAACATCTAGTCTCTGGAATATATATCATGGCCATTGTGAAACAATCTTGACTATTTTTTACTATATGAGTGATTTTGTTTATTACCACTATCCCACAGGTTAATCGAATATCTTTTGTGGTTATGCAGGAACAAGAGGAATGAAATATGACACATACCGTATTCCCACAGAGCATAAAAGAATAGGTTGCAGCTTGGTAGTAGGAAGCAGTTGATATGAAGAAGCTACCACTACCTCATGGATGGTTCATCTCACTCTTGCCGCTTGGCAGTGTTCGAGTGCAGATAGTCTCTTCCTGCAGTCCCGTGGAGGTTTGAAAAGTAACAGGCAGCATTGTAGTAATAACATCAAGAGGTATCACTTACCACATCCCTGTAATGGTTTCAACTGAGGCCTGCGGTAGAGAGGCAAGAGGAGAATGTAATGGGTTTTCACCCCACCATCCCGCGACAGTCATTCATAACATTTGCAGGTGGGCGATAAATAGAAGGACATTAGGTAATAATTTCCCATGGTCCTGCAGGGGTCAATCTAAGCATTTGTGGTCTGGAGGTAAAGGATGAAATAGAAGTGTAGTGGTTGTAAATCCCCGCTATCCCACAGCTAGTCTAGGCGAGACTTGTGGCAACGTGGTAAAAGAAATAAATGGTAAGCACATTCAATGCGGGATCATGATTATCGAGAATTGTTGTCAAATCTTGATATGCATACCCAGTCGTCAAATCAAATCAATTCAATGGCCAATATTTGAAAGGAATTGAATTCTAAGATTTCATGATCTTGTGGCACGAACTAGAGTAATGGTGATATAATGAACTCCTTGGCTGAATAAGATTCGAAGATTTCTTGGCATTTGCTCATTTTAGAGAATTCAGACGAAACTTGGAGAAGGTGCAACTCAACTCAGTGTGTTTCCTACAAACTACAATTGATAGGGTAAGTTTATTCCTGCACTCTCTGAATAGAATTTGGCATATATTTTGCTCTATTTTTTAGTTGCTGGTACTGGAGGTTCTTGTAATTACATCTTTTGTTAATATAAAATTTCTCTTTTAAAAAAAGGCTGGGGCTAAGCTTTTGTGTTATACAGTAGGGGGGTTGTAGTCTGTTCTATCTCTGCTACTTGCAAAATTCCCCAATTTGACTATGATGCTGACCGAAGATACAAACCCTATTCTTATCCATTCTTGAATGGGTTTATTTTAATTTTAAATACTATTCTTTTATTCATATGTCTACCTACATTAATTGGCCATGTCAAGTTCAATTGTTCTTTCACTCTATTTTTTAGTTGCTGGTATAGTAAGTTGAATTTTGAAAAACCCTAGCCTATTCAAGTCATTAAACATGGCACCCAAGACGTCTGAGTCTGCTAGTAAAGACAATGAGCCTGTAGTTCCCAAGAAAAGACCACTTCAACAATCTCTGCTAGAAGTATTGCCTTAGTACATAGACAAGGGCCCAAAGAAGATGTTCAGAGACGTCGTAGAAGGGCGTCGGGATGCTACAATCCCTATCTCCGAGTGGGATTCATTTTGGTATTTTTATGCAAAAAGGGATGGCGAGGGACCAGTGGGAAATCCATAGAAATTGGATTTGGCAAAGTTGGTGGTGCTTGTTGTATTTATGGATGTGGAATTGATTAGGGCACTAGCACAATATTACCATCCTGCCACTAAAATAGTCAGAATGCTAAATGGATTGCCATTGGTGACAATAGACAGGAATGCAATTGTTGACTATTTTATGTTGAACAAGCAAGATCTCACTCAATGGATTTGTAGAGAAGTGAATGAGATTACACAAGCCTGAGGAAAACACTTAGGAGAGATGAATTGCCAATATATATGAGAAGGGGGCCCAACAACAAAAAAATGGAGATTCCATCAAATGCTATTGAGCCTTTCCCTATGGAAGAATTTGGTATATATTTCAAGAGAACCTATTTTGCACTGTGCCAGGTCTTGCGAATTGATGCACAAGGAAGAATTCCAACTAGCTTAATGATGATGAAAATACAACATCCAGCGGTGAATAGTGAATACGACTTTGCATCTCATATTGAGAAAAAATTGCATGAAGGATTCTTGTATGTGAAGGAGAACAAGAAACCCTTAGATTTTAAATTCTATTCTTTATTGTGTCACTTGATTTTATATCAGAATAGAGGGAGATGGTCAAGCAAAATGAATCTGGGTATGGTTGATGAGAAAGGACAAAGATTATAGACTCAATATTGGTGTTATATGTGGGATTCCTATTGCCAGAATAGTAACTACATTGTATTTCATGATTTGTTTGTTGTCAAGATATTGAATTCTCTTGGTATCGGGTTTCCTAGGTTGACTAAGGAAGTCAGGGTAATGCTGAGGCCACTTGCACACAAACCAGAGCAGGGCCACAAACATAATTTTTCTGATTGGTTTTTAATGCCAGATCATACTATAATTAGATTGTATGGTTGCCCCCAACCACCTCACATATTGCCAAAATTTGTATCAGACAGAATTGTATTCATGGAGTTTATATGGAAAATGATGTGGATGGAAAAGGAGGTAATGAAAAGACAAAAGAAAGGTACATTTCTACCTGATGCTACAATTTTTGGTGATTGGTCTATTAGCTCTGACACTCTTGAAAATTTGCAAGCCTTTTTAAAGGTGAAATATTCTTTGAAATTGGGCATCGAGAGGAATTGTGACCCTGAGGGTCATATGAATCTTGTGAGACAATCAATTCTGACTAAAATGGGAGTATCCCATTAGGTCCTATTTGATGAGGATGTGATAAGAAATCTTGTCACTTTTGATGAGGTATACAATAGGAAGAGAAAATAGGATATCTTGAAAAAGATTGAAGATGAAAAGAAAAAGTAGAATCCCCTATTTCTTGGATTCTTTGTTGAAGAAAAAGACCCTCTGAAGAGAATTGATGCAATTAGTGATAATTTTGAAAGTATTTATGGTAAATCTGAGAAGCAGCCTCCTAAGGCTACTAAACTTCTAGTGAAAAGATCTACAGGGATTGAGATTCATGAGTCTTCTCTTGACGTTTTATCAATGCAAGATCCACAGGTCCTAGAATCACCACCAGCAAAGAAGCAGAGGATAGAAGAGGTATCTTCACTAGTCTCCTATGAAATGACTGAAGAGGTGGGGGATACCGATGAGGTGGCCAACATCTTGAGGCACATGGGAGATGGGCAAGAGGTTGATCAACCATTGGTTAGTCAACCCACTAATGCACATAAGCCTGAGGCTAGGAAGGGTGAGCAAACCCAAGGTGAACTAGAGTTGGAGGAGGATGAAAGGATTATAGCATCCATGAGGTTCATAGAAGATGACAACTTCATCAAAACTCTAGAGTTTAAGGATTTTTGGCTGAAAATGAAAATGAAATAATATAATCAAAAAGTGGCAATAAATAAAATGGGTGCACTAATGAAGCACAACATGATCAAATCATTACACAAACTTTCAAATATTTGAAAGTAGATGAAATTGATGTGAGTCCAGAGGAGGCAAGACAAATGGTCTTAAAAAGTAATATGCTCATCATCCCTGGCCTTGAATTGAAAAAGGTATTTTTTCTTGACCAAGTTAGAAGGCAGGATGATCCACAACTTGTTTTAGAATTTAATTATGAAGATGACATAAGTGGATGTGGTTTTAATCCAAAGACAGAGACCCTTGCAATCTGGACTACTCAGAAGAATACAAGCAAACCAAGATTGCTTGATATTGTTCAAGAAATGAGGGGTACAACTGTGGTAAAGACTCTTCAAGATACATCAGTGACAGAAGGAGCTACTCTCAATGTTCATATTGCTATGTTTACTCATGTTTTTGTGAATAAGTTAGAACAAAGGCTACAAGATTATGAGCACACTCAAAAAGTAATGAATGATGAAGTAAACAAATTGTATTTTGAAATTGTGAAATTAAAGAAAGAATTGCAAGCTGTGAATTCTTCTCAAGGTCAAGCCATTATACCCTATCAACCCCCTGTGACACAAATAGCCAATGATGTCACAGTGTCTATTGAAGAATTTAATGCATTAAGATTGAAATTTGAAAAGGAAATTGAAAGTTTGAATAAACAAAATGAAATGATAGAGAATGAGGTAAAGATGAAAGTTTTTAAAACTTTTGAGAAAATTTTGGAGCATAGAGTAAAATTGGTTGTGGATAAGCTTGAGAGTGTGCATGATTTCTACTCTTCTTTATCTCAAGTCATTGAGCAATTGAAGATAAACTTTTCTATTTTGGATTTGTTGTATAAAAGATGGCAACCTTATCATCACACTTTGGTTACGATGTGCTTAGTAGTGCAAAGGAATCTTGATGCCCCTACAACTTTGAAGCCCACTGAGCAAATAGTCAAAATGATCATTGATGAATACTAGTATGTGAATGTGGAAAGCCAAAAGATGCAAGCAAAGGTTGAATCTTTTACTACATTCAAGCATAAATTTATTCCTTTCATATTGACAGAAGAAGAGAAAATCAAAAGTCTTGACACATGGAAGATGGAATTCCGCCAAACAGTATTCCAAGTTATGGATTTTTGGAAGAAGGATGGAGATGTTAGCATTCTCAGTTTCAACATGATATTGGACCGAGTAATTGCCTTAGATACTAGGTATGCAAAATTTGTGATGGATGTCAGATCTTTGCTTGATAAAAGATGGAAAGATCACCAGGAGAACTTGCTTTAGATTTAGGCTTACCAATGGCCTGGTGATTTTACAATATAAAAATGTGAGGAGAAATATATTAGAGATGAATCATCAACAGCACAGGTTCAGGTGCAGAGGAGCAATGAGCCATATGCTAGCATTAAAAAGGCACCACCACATCTTGAATGTTCTCCTTTTGTCTCTTTATGTTTTCTTCATGTTTTTAAAATGTATTCAAATATATTTGAAAATCTAAATTGGACTTATAAAAGACAAATATTGTAATATCAAGGGTTAGGAAAACAAAGAGCCATTTTGAATGTGAAAGGTCTGAAGCTTGTTGCTTCCTTATAAAAGGAAACCAAGACATTATGGCTCAGAATCTATCTGGGATTTTGATTTTTTGAAAGAGACATTGCACTACATGTACTTTGAAGCAAATCAATATAAAAGATGCTATTCTTTGGTGGTCAACTTTTGGTTCTCATTTGTTTGTTGAATTGGATTGCTAATAATTTATCTGGTTGTCTCCAATTTACTTTTTCTTTGTTATTCATTTCAAAAGAGACCCATGCATTCACATTACAAAAGAGGATAGGTGATATTTATCAAACTAAAATTATAAAGTAATAAGTTATATCTTAGAAGATGTTTATATTATTTAAAAATGAAGGAAGGTGATTCTATTGTAGAACATTTTGACACCTTTAATATGATTTTGAGTCAAATAGGTTCAATAAATGTTAAAATTTATGAGGAAGACAAATGTATCTTCTCACTTTTTACTTTACCCAAAAATTAGGAGAACATAATGCTTGTTATAAATGGTAGTGTTGCAAAGGTGACTATGGAATCCTTTATTGTTACAATGCTCAATAGAGATATGAGGAGAAAGTTCAATGATGAAGGTTCTAAGGATGCCTTGCATGTTTCGCAAAGGCCCAAGGACAAAAGTGGATCTAAATGGGAATGGTATAAGTATCAATCCAAGTCAAGAGGAAAATCTAGAATCCTTAGGAAGATAAGAGTAAAGTTTTGGAAATATGGAAAAAGAAGACAAGTGAAGAAGGAATGCAAAAAATTAGTTAATCACTGCCACAATCTCATGATCATCATTCTAGTAGAAAATCCTAGTTTTAATTTTTTTTTCATAATGCATTAGTTAATCACACACTTCACATTTGACATCATGCTAAAAAGATCAAATAAGTTTTGTATTTCTTCTCAACTATTTCATTTCTCTATCTTAATTACTTAATATCTCAATGTTCTATTCTACTCTCAACTCCTTGTACTTTAAAGTTTAATTAAATCTAGGATTGGACTTAAATCTTCTATTATAGGGTATGATTTATTTCCCTACATTTTTTTGAACTCACAATTTCCATGCCTATGTTTAGGATAAAAAAAGATTGATTTTTTATTTTGAGATTTTTGTGGTTTGCATTTGTTGGAAACAACCCAATGCCTTTAATTTTGCATTCCTAAGAAACATCTAGGATCCTTATGTCCCCTTCAACAAAGTACTAGGTCAAACCCACACCTTGCAAACATGACTACCTCTTTCTCCTACTTCCTATGATGATCACATGTTGCATTCTAATGATGAAGAAGAATATTATGATCATGATGTCTTTATTAAAAGTGTTGAAAATGAATAGAAACATGAGATCATTGATAAATTGAAATTTTGTGCAATCAATTAGCTAATATAGATGATAATATGTGCACTTCATTTTTCATTGATGGTCTTAGTAAAGTACTTATCACAAGATAACATGGCATAGATACAATTAAGGAGATATATGAAAAATAATTAAAGACAAACAAACTCCTCATGTGGCAGGCACTGGTCATTCTCTTTTGAAAATCATTCCCTTGTATATATTTTCAAAATCCAATTTTGTTTTTTGGTTTTAGGAGTAGGGTTTAAAGATTTATCGAAAACATTAATCCAAATCATATGCCAGATTGGGTTAAGTGAAGTGGATGATTTAATTGACAAAATTACATAAGCTCCTTAATTTGTTCTGAAGTCACCAGCAAACTTGAAAGTAAATTATC
Source organism: Cunninghamia lanceolata (assembly GCA_027924645.1). Taxonomy (NCBI): domain Eukaryota; kingdom Viridiplantae; phylum Streptophyta; class Pinopsida; order Cupressales; family Cupressaceae; genus Cunninghamia; species Cunninghamia lanceolata. The sequence continues at coordinate 3,101,744 of BSBN01000061.1, read as the reverse complement.
ACTGGTGAAACAAGGTAACACCCACCTAGGCTTGAACAAAGCCTAAAGTGCAGAGATTTTGATTAATCTGATCAATTCTATTAGTTGGCCAAATTCACATATAAAACCTAATAATAAGATTTGGCATATCTTTAGGGTTTTACAATTTGCAAATTTGAGTACCAACAAAACCAATATTGACATTAGAGTGATGTACAAAAGCATTGGCCAAATCATTGAAGGAATGAACAGAACTATTTAAGGAACTTGATGAGCTTATCCTTTGACCTATATCACTTAATACTTCCATCACATAAGGATTATCCATTAACAAGTTATGAAGAACATCAATCAATCCATTTAATTAACATTATTGCTCAAATTCATAAAGGTTTGATATAAGTATTTGTGTAGTAAGATTCATGTCTTGCCTATCCACATGTGCAACATGTGCATCATGATGAAAAACATCTTCCCCATTAAAATATGTAGTAGTCTTCAAATCCTCAATCATAACTTCCTCACAATGAATCGAGGCCATTGTAGAGTTAAGCCTAAGGTTTCTTCTTAGTGCAAAATGAGGATTAGGTTGAGACCTTGACATTCAAGAAAAATATAAAGCAATGAAAAGGAAATTGCATCCAAGTAATCCTAATTTTTTCTGCCAACAATTCATACCAAAGATTGAACAATTTAAGGATATTGCAATAGGTAATTTGTATCGACACAAATAATATTACTAAAGCATTTCAAAGTTAAGGCCATAAGAATCATCCTTTTTTAAACATGGATTGCAAATAATTCTAAAAATTTAGAAATCTTGGTCATTAACATTATTGTCTACTACAATGTCATCTAGTGTATCATTGTCAATGTTCATATGTTCTTTCAAGTATTTAATATTATCATCATCCTCATCTTGACCTGCATCATCTTCATCATCATTGAAATTTGACTGTAGACCATCTATATTGTTACCAGATGTATTTGGATCATCATTTTCTATACCATCCATATTGTTGTTTGCCATAACATCATCTAACTCTAGATTGTTGTCTTCTTGTTCTTGAACATAACCATCTTCAACATCATCATGGATGTCAATTTCTTCGATGTTCTCTAATCCCTCTCTCTCATTTTATTAGCCATCATTGTTTTTGTTAGTATCCACTAATGCATCGTCAAATACATGCCTTAATCTTGGCTCATAATGTATGACAAATATCCATTTTGGGTCTAAAATATCTTCATAGAAAAAATACCTGCACATGAACGACATACATATATTAGACGTATGGTATAACAATTTTATTGATTAATAAACACATGTATATATTCGCAATAAACTATGAATTAATAGATTAATGATCACTACTGCTTCTTGTTTGAATTGGTAGAACATAAGTCTCCTTATCCTCTGGTAGGAAACATGAGGAATCTATAGAAAATAATCCACTATAGGTATCATGTCTTCGTGTCCTCTCAAATGCTTCATACCATCTATACTTAAAAATACAACATTTAAAAGAGCGGTAATCCAACTCAATAATTTCTTGTATTTTCCCAACATATTGTAGATTCCCTTCAATTATATTCTTATCTTTTGAGCTTGATCAACTGGATTGCTTGAAGTCAACCATGATGCCACAATCGAAGGATCGTCGAGCTTTACATCTACACTTTCTACACGATAATGTCGACCATATGCCCACATTGCTAGATATTTCCTTTCCTGTGAAAGACCATTTATTTTAGGAAAACAAATAAATGATGAATATTAAAATAGTTAATAGTGTCAAAATTGTAAGGAAACCACATTTTGTAATATTCCAACTGTAACTTTCTTTCACATCCTCTAGACATGTTGATTTCATCTTCGGTTATGTTTGAATCTATACCTGCATCTTCTATTTGATTTTGAATTTGTTCAGTAACCCATTCTAGTGTGCAATCTTTTGCCCCATTCCGCAAGAAGATTAGTGGGAAGTGGAGTATTCGTTGGATTTGATCTCTTAAACTGTCTCCTTGCTTCTAACACTTCTCTCTTTTTATCATACAGATCAATCCATTTGTTCATAAAGTCCATGTGGTACAGAATGAACTTTTCGAGTATAGCACTTTCGTCTACACCTATTACATGTCAACATGTTTATTTCAAACTCCAAATGTCATGCTGTTAATTTGACAAATAAATTATAGAGTAAATTAATGATTGCAAGAAAAATAACCACACTGATCATGAATTTACTTACTAATTTCTTCTTGAACACCATTAGATTATGGTTTTTCTCCATCAATAATATCTGATGCTCCTTTTTCATCCTAGAAGCATGGCCCATCTTCAAAATCCTTACTAAGGAATTCACATAGGAAGAAAAATGCTTCATTCAATACATACCCTTCAGCCATGCAACCCTCTAGATGTACCTTTTGTCAAACATATCTTTTTAGAGTTTTCATATACCTCTCAAAGAAAAACATCCACCTCATTGATACGACACCTACCAATTCAATGTCATCAACTAGGTGTATAAGTAAATGGACTTGTAGGTCCATGAAACTTGTAGGGAGCCCCTTCTCAAATACACATACAATTTTTGCAATTTCATTCTTCCATTTTGGCACTTCACATTCGTGGATCTCCTTGGAGGTCACCCACGTAATATAAGAATAGTAAATTAGTATGAACCTTTAGTCAAAAATTAAGATGCAATATAATATCTCTATGTCTCTCACACATGAACATTTCATATAACCACATACCTTGTAAATGCTAACAATCGACTTATGGCTTTCCTTAAGTCAATTGTAAGACAAGAATCCCCCCTAATTGCTAATGGCATGATATGCTATCAAACACATTTATGAAAAGGTCATTAGTAATTTTTTCTCACACAACAAAATATCAAAATATATTTAGTACTTAATCAATGTTACCAGTAAATGTTAAATGATGATATATAATACCTTCATAAAATTATGAAAATCATGTGTTTTAAATCCTGTGATATGTCCATCAACTGTAAAAGATTTAGCCAATGATGACCCATAGCCAGTAGGTGCCCTTATTGAATGGATGACATTTTTTAGTTGGTCTAGCTCTTTTTTTTTCAAAATCCATGGAGCTTCTGCATATGTTTCATTTTCCCTATTTGGCCACAAATGTTTTCTATCAATTTTGGTATTTGAAAGAGCAATATCTCTCCTTGAAGACAAGGTGTCCTTCTCTTTGCTTGATATATGTTGAAATATAGAATCTGGGACATTTTTGAAGATGTGCATAGGATCTAATAGGTGATATATTAATAGATCCTTCCAATAAGGGAGCTCATAAAATATGGATTTCCTTTTCATTCCTTCTGGCATATTAACTACAACTTGTTCTCGTTCTTCAATTGAATCACCCCAATCAAAAAAATCTTCCCAAGCTTTCAATTTAGCATCTTCATGTTGGCAAGAGATACTGCTAGGCATGATAAGTGTTGTCATTGATGGCAACTAAGTCTATACTACACATCCGTATTGCATAATTTGATCATACCGGAAATCAGATTGAAGATTTGTCTAAGTCCGGGAAGTCAAGAATAGAGTGTGTGATAGGGTCTAGTTTCTTGGTCTGGATCTCCTCGGGGGTAGATCAGAGTCTGTTGCAGATTTGAGGGAGTCATAAGCATTGTCAAGATAATCTAAATCTAGAGTTTTGGCCTCTGGTGATGAAGGATTCAATAGTTATTAGCATCTGAGTATCAAGTTACCAATTTGATAGAATAGATAAAAGAAGAATAGGCTGACCTTGTAATTGGTCTTGGTGCTGGACATATGGAAGCTGTTGGTTGGACAAGTTGTGTTGATCAGTGATAGTAGCTAAACTGATTAATGATTTGTGAGTGCAAGCTTTGGTCCGTGTTACAAGTGTACATGGATTTAGTCGACAGAGTAGAATTTTCAATAAAGTTCTAAGTGTTCTTGAAGTTGACTGAAAAGTGGTTGAAGATTTGGATGTGGATATATATAGTCGATGGATTTGAATGATTTAGGAAGTGAAATATGCAACTATGGAATAAGTGTGAAAAGTGCAGAGATCTAAGGTTCAGATGTTAGTAGAATAGTAAACAGGGTAGAGTGAAGATGAAGTGTATCAAGTTAGTATTTTGAACTTAACTGGAACTGAATCCTTGCATTGATAGATGCTAATTATCAGTTCAAGCTTATTGTACTTTTTCTTCCTGTAGGCAGTGAGCCTTCTTTTTAGGTAGTGAGCCTTCTTTTTGAGCAGTGAGCTCGAATGTATATGCATTCCCTTTGTAATACTTTTAATAGAGTATAATCTTTGTGGGTTAACCCCCACCATGGTTTTTCCCTTAGTCGGGTTTCCACATCAAAAATCTTGGTGTCAAGTGTGTTGTTTATGTTTCTACTCATGTGTCATTGATTCATGCTTTAATGTTTATATCATTAATTTGATTAGAAGTTGTAAAATAAGATTAAAGGCAAAAAAAGTTAAAATTGTGTGACAACTGATTCACCCCCCCTCTCAGTTTTCCAGACCAATTCCAACAATTGGTATCAGAGAAAGGTTCCTTTGAAAAAGTTTAACAACTTGAGGAAGATCTGGGAAGACAGTAAAATGGATGAATACAACCTTCAAGGACAACTTAATCTTGCTTTAGAAGATCTTGAGGAGAAGTCAGTGAGCTGCAAGAAAACCTTAAAAATGCTAAAAACTTCATTGAATTTTTAAAAGAAAAATTGAGCAAATCCAATGGAAAGAAGAAGGAACAACTCCTTCAACTGGGAAATCATTATGAAGACAATAACAAGGATAAGGCCCTGAAAGAGAAGACAAAAGAATGTGAGAAGTGAACTAAAGAAGTTATTGTATTAAAACATGAGATGGAATTTGGGGTGATGAGGCTAACCAAGGAAATTGAAGATAGGAAGAAAACTGAAGAAGATCTGAATCAAAATCTAAAAGGAAGATCTAAAGAATGATGCAAGTTAGATGAAATAGCTGGCCTTCTATAGTCTAATTTACAAGAAAGCAAAAATAATGAGAGAGAACTTGAGAGGCAAATTGTCACCCTCATACATGACCTAGAAGTTGCAAATGAATACAAGGAGAAGTTCAAGATAAGCTCAGCTAAACTTGAAGTACTACTTGAAGGTTAGAAAAAGGCTGATGACAAGCATGGTCTTGGATATGAGAAAGGTGAAAGCTTCAGATCTGAACAAAGAAACTACCAACCAAGGAATGGAAGAAATAGACCTAGAAGACCTCTAGTAAGATAGCCTAATGCTCAAAGATATCCATCCTTCAATGGCAATTGTTTCAATTGCAATAAATTTGGTCATAAAGCTACTTAGTGCAGAAGTAGAGAAAATCAAAATGGTTCATCCCTCTCTGGACAATGCTTCAAGTGTAAAAGGTATGGTCATAGATCAAATGAATGCAGAAGTATGATTATAAAAAAATCTAACAATAGAGGAAATGCCAACTTTTTTAATGGCTACTATTTTTCTTGCAATGGATTTGGACATATGGCTAATCAGTGTAGATCAAGAGGAAATCAAGTGTACAAGCAAAGAAATATTGTGTCCTTTAATTGCCATAAATCAGGTCATATTGCAAGATTTTGTAGTAGGATTAATGAAAGAGGAGGTCCGGTAAACAGAAAATTGGATGAGTAGAGACAAGTCAAAGGCAAAAGAAAAATTGATGTGAAGGAGATCTAGAATGAAATGAGCAAGATATGGGTCAAGAAAATAGTTGAGAGCAATAGTAATGAATCTGCACCAGAATCTAGTGTTGATAATTCCTCCAAGAATTGAATTTGGAGCTCTGGCTTAGGAGGAGCTGCATTGGAAATCAAACTTCCCTAGCCAGTAAGTGGGTGCCTGGATATGGCACAATGAGAGAAGATATTTTGAATTGTTTCAGAAACTTTGGAAGAAAAGATGTTGATATGGAAATTTGTTGATGGATTCATAAAGAACTATTTGAGAAACAGAGCAACTGGATGAAGTTAGGGCAACACATTTATTATAATGCCAAATTAGGTTTTACGAAGGATAAAAGGTCACTTGATCATGCATTTGAACCACTTTACATTCAAAGGAAACAAGGATGAGAGCATCTGAGTTGCAAATCCAAAGATTGAAACACGAAGAGTGAATTCAACTGGAAATCGATCAACCCTAACCCCGTAGAAGAAAAAGGTACTTCTCTGTAAAGCTTTGAATTTGAAATCTGTTGAGATGGCTACTCCTTATGTTGTCAACATTACTGAAAGACCTCGACCCAAATTTAAGAAGCATCCTCACAAATCAATAGAAGTCGACCTGTTAGGTGCTTTTTCAAGTGTTCCATATGGCGTGCTGCATGTTGAAGATATTAGGGTTTATATTCATGCAAACATAGATAAATTTGGAGACTCAAGGTATGTAGACTTGTTTGAGAGTCATCTCAAGGATGAAAATCATGAGCTTAAATCTGAGTATAAGGCACTACAGGATAAACACTTTATTCAAATTATGGGGTTTCCAACATTTGATGAAGATGAGTCAGTCTGGTATGTTTTGAACCGAATGCATAATGAATTTATATAGCTGCTAAAACCATTCAAGATCACCAAAGATGCTATCAGAATTATGACTGGGTTGAACTCTACTGGTGGATTACCCATGTTAAAATCTGTGAAAAACCAAACTGTTACAGATGCAACCTGTACAAAGTTTGAAAAGAGAGCAATGACCATTAATGACACTATCGAACCGGATGTTAAGTTTGCTTCCATGGTGATTGGCTATAACATTTATCACTCAAGTAGGGAGAATTTTGTTTCTAGAATAGCCATATATGCAGCATACAAGATGTTAAAAGAAAATGCAGATTATGATTTGTGTGAATTATTGCAAAATCAATTGATTGAGGACTTAAACAAATCAAGAAAGATAAGAAAAATACTTTTAAATATGGTACATTGGTTCTATGCTTGTTCTTTTACTTTATGAATGAGGTACCTGGAGTAAAAGGTGTACACTCGACTAATGATGAGCTAGTTGCCATTCAGATCAGAGATCATCTAAACAACATTGGTGATTATAAAACACAAAAAACAACAATTTGGGGATATCTCAAGAATTTTCATGGTATGATGCATGGAAGGGAGAGAATTCCAAAATCAGTTGTGGAGAAATATAAAGATGAGATATGTTTTATGGTTGACACTGATCAGTGCCTAATGGAAGCTGCGGAACCCAAAACTATATGGATTATGGTTGACACTGAGCAGTTGGTTGATATCAATATAATTTGCTAGTCTCATGCTAATGTTGTTTATGAGTTATTCTTCACAGGGGGAGACAATAGCCTTGTCATCAAATGTCAAAAAGGGGGAGAAAGAAAAATGTATCAGGTAGTTTTATCATCAATGACAAAGGGGGAGATTGATGGAGATTGATTGTCATTGATGTCAAAAAGGTGTTGAGTTGATGATGAAGGTACATCATAGTGAAAGTTAGATCATACATGGAGTTGATGTTTGTCTTCATATGGTAGGATGTTTTAGGAGTTCATGGTTAAAGTGAATTTAGGGTGATGACAATGTGACATGTAATGTCAATGGTCAGGTGATGTCATCAGCTCATTTGAAGGATGTGAAGAAGGTTTGATTTCTCATTTCAGGAGTTGTTTGAATTTGTCATCTCTCATGTTTCATAAGACTTGTCTTATCATTATATGTGTCAGTTGGTTTGATAATGTTGGATTGGATATGATGTTGCTTCATGACATGCTTCAGTTCATTCATAATTCTTGACTTGAAGGGAGTTGACATGATACTCAAAATTGATATGTTTCTTCATGCCTTACTTTAGTGTGCTCATTATCATGTTTCAGTTTAGCTTAATGTTGATAGTATGTTCATGATCGAACAAGATGCTCAATTATGAAGGAGTAAAAGAGGTGCTTGCAGACTACAGTGGCAAAGATTAAATATTCTTAACAAAGGTGTTCAATGACAAGGGGAGTCATATTCCAAAGAAATAAGTTCACAATAAAAATATTTATAAAGGTGTTGATATTAATGTGGTGTCTCAAAAGATCTAACATCTCACATATGCTTGTCATATACATCATGCATTTTTTGTTTTAATTTGTGGTTGACCTGCACTCATAGGTAATATCACTAAAGATTACCTTCTAAAGGGGTTTAAGACCATCTTTTCACTAGCCCGTTCATATCATCTTACCTTTCCAAGCGGTCACCTCTTATAAATTTGTGTGCAGCAAAAAGCATATCAAAGGTTAATATTTATATATGGGTGAGAAATTTTTTTTGAAAAGATTTTTTTAAAAGCCTATTTTTAAGGGAGATTAAAGGCAGTTTTTGATAAAGTTTTTAAAGGCAGTTTTTTAGAAGATTTTTTGATTCCTTCATAATAATAAGGAAATAAATTATTTCCTTTTCTATTTTAAAGATTTTATGCAATATTATTTGCATAATTTTTTAATGAGAAAATTTCTTTTGTGGAGAAGAAGTAGGAAGATAAAAAGGCAGGCTTTGGTGACATTTAGAAGCCTAATTTTTAGGAGATTTTTTTTGTGAAATTCTCAAGACAAAGAAAGAGTTTTTTATTATTTCTTTTTGGGAAAAGATTTTGTGAAGAGATTTAATTATTATTTTTAATAAAGGAGCTTTTATAATTTGGGAAAGTTTCTTTATAACTTGTTTTTTTTGGAGAGATGGAAGATGAAAATGGGGAGATTGAATATTTATTTTAAAGGCAAATTTTGAAGAGTTATTTTTGAAGATGAAAGTGAATGTGTAAAGAAAGAAGAATATGAAGGATTATTGCTTCATTGTGAATAATATTTTTATTTGTAGGTTCTTCACGGATGGATATTATAATGCAAAGAATATATATTTTTTAATGGGAAATTGTGATGAATTTTTGAGAGTAGAATATGAAGAGATTTATATGCACAATGGAGATTTATTTGCAGCAGTGAGATGATATTAATATTGTAGATTTTATTGAGAACAAAAAATTGGAATTGTTTTTTTTTTTAGATAATTTTTGCAGATTGGAAAATGTTGTTGAAGATATTCAATAAAAACGAGATGAAAATTTTTGTGAAGGTAAAATATAAATTCAGAGAGTAGAAGAATGTGAATGGATTTTGTTTAAAAATGTTTTATGTAGGGAAAATAAATTGGATTGAAAACTTGGGAAAAGGAATATGTATGGTTATACAGAGAAGAAATTATCTTTTCTTGTAGGTGAATTGGTTTAATAAAAAAAAAGAAAGAATGTATAGAGAAGAAGAATATGAAGATGAATGTGAAAGGTGAAAGGAAATTCAATTTGCATATAATGTTTTTTTTAGGTGCATTAATTGATGAAGGGGGTAAATCACAAAACACACAACAATAGAAACTAAACACAGAAAATAGAAATTTCTTTTATTGATCTAGGCAACTCATTACATTTCAGAAGTTCAATTACAATTAGAGGATGAATCCTCTACTGGCTGCAACACATTATAGTTTTCCCCACCTCAAGACTCTAGAATCTTCAACCTTCTGTAACCCCCAAATCAACTAGGGTTTCTATTTTCCCACCTATTCTTGACTCTACACTTGCCCCTTTAACTCTACTACTGTCCAGGGTTCCCAAAAATGGTTATTAATAGCTTTTTTGGCAGCCAACAACCTAATTTCAAAATTTGCATCTCCCTCCAAAAATAGGTCAACTTCTGGGAGCCATAACTTTTGATCTGGGAGTCTGATTGACGAACCGTTTTATGCGTCGAAAAGCTCGCAGAGTGCTCTATGCGCTAAGAACCTACACTACCATTTCTAGCCATTTTCAGGCCCGTACCGGGCCATTTAGTGCCTCAAACCTGAATTTGAATAATTTTTAGGTATTTTTCAAGAAACGAAAACTTTAATATCTTTCAGCTCACAAATGATCTTCACGTGATTCCTTCGCCAAAGGTCTTATTGTAGACACCCAAATTTGTCCCCAATTTGTCTATGTCTTGCAACACCTAGTCAAAAACATCACTTAGACATCATGTAGCATTTTGTCCTAAATCCCACTCTTAACCCCACTTATTCCATTAGCTAATTAATTAAATAAATTTTATTTAATTAATTAAAATCCCATTCAATCCCATCCTTATCCTACTTAGCCAATTAATTAAATAAATTTTATTTATTTAATTAATTTTCACATCATATCCTAATCCCACTATCCAATTAATTAAATAAATTTTATTTATTTAATTAATATCCAACTCATATCCCAACTAATTCAAATACTTTATTTGAATTAAGTTCTCATCATAAGCCGACTTTCTAATTAATTAAATAAATTTTATTTATTTAATTAATTTATCTTATCATTAAGCCGACATGTGTGCCTCTTTCATTTAAAAAAGATAAGTGGTACTACAGCAAGAGTAGGATAACCGAATCAATCCTAGTCATCCACATCAATCAATTAGCTTTTTAATCTCAGCCGTCCATTTGAACCAAGCCTTTCCTATAAATCAAACCCCTCACAAGCCATTAGCATGCATTGAGCCTCAAGTACCCTTATTCTGCTAAAATTTTTAAAATGCATTGATCTTCAAGTAACATTATTCTGTTGAAATATCATTAGAGCCTTTACATCCTTCAACTATCATCCTCATATAATCTTCATCTTAATGTTATGCTGCAGAAATGAGCACCCAACATTCCTCCAACAATAATCCTTCAAAATCTTGCATGCTCATGCGAGGTGGAGAAGAGTAATGGAGATAAATCAAGCATAGCATGGAGATCGGTTTGCATTTACATTTCTTATTTTAATTTTCATGTTGTCTTGTGCTTCATTGTGCATTGCTAGGGTTCTTATCATTGTTGTTTATTCATTTACCCTAATTTGTAATTTTACCCGAACTACATTTGGTACGCCCGGTGGGACTCACGTCCTTGATTAACCTCTCTTGTTTGAGTTGTTTTTATAAAATTTAGATCTCTTGGAGTGCCAATCTTTCATTTTTGCAAGCTTTTGTAGCAAAAATTTGCATTTTTCTAACCCTAGTTTGTAAAGATTTGACTAAAAATGTATGTATATGATCTCTTAGCCCAAATCTAACCTCACCGTTGTGTCCGGGAGGCCATTTCCATAAATTTTGAGTACAAATTTGCCTAAATTTGATGAAAAATGGAGCATTTGGTGAAGAAAACAACAACCGGTCTGTAGAAATGCGCCTCTGGTAATTTAGGTCGCCTTTGATCAAACAGCAGTCGCTTGGGCTAAATCAGCTCGCCTTTGAGCAAACAACAGTCACTTATGGTCAAATTTGGCCCACTTTTAAACAAACAGTGCTCGCTTTTGAACAAAAAGCGATCGCATATGGTAAACTTGGTCGCTTATGGTTAACATTTGCATTCCGTCTCCTGAAACTTTCCAGATCGCTTTTGGGCTAACAGTAATCGCTTTTGCTCATATTTTGATCGCTTTTAGTCAGATAGTAATCACTTTTGCTCATATTTTGATCACTTTTATCTAAACAATAATCGCTTTTGTCTTTAACCTAATCGCTTTTGGTTTGACAGTAATCGCCTTCTATAGAACTAGGGTTTTTGTTGCATCTTTCATTTTGCAGATACAGGTCACTTGTAGGCCGAAATCAATCGCTTTGGGCTTTTCTTCATCACTTATAAGCCTACAGAGTTCACATCTAGTGTTTTCAAAGTCGCATTTGATCTACAAGGGTTCGCCTGTGGTAAAACATGAGATCGTTTCTGGACACGCAGTGATCGCCTATGCCATCTTTCGCATTGCTTACAAGCCTACAGGAGTCGCATCTAGGTGTTTTCTAAGTCTCATTTGATCTGCAAGGGCTTGCCTATGGTAAAATAACTGTCGCTTCTGATCAACAGTAAATCGCATCTGGCAACTGTAACTTGCTTCTGGTTGCTGTCATTGTGCATCTTGGTATTTCTATCATAACTTTCACATACGGAGGCAAAATCATACAAACAAGGACTCGCTGGAAAGCTAAGAGGATGAACTACACCATGGAGCAGGTTTTATTAGGTGACTATACCATTTTTTAGGATTTTTTTATCAGTCAAAGTTTAGTTTCATTGCAAACTTCATTTGAGCATAACTTGAGCAATTTTGATCGTTTTTCAGTGAAATTTTTTTTCAAATTGCTTAGAATCTCCTGAATTTTCTGTTTGAGAAATCCATTCTTTTGTATCAAATCATTTTAATTAGAATTTTTCAGATTTCATCTTTTCATGTAATCATCTTCTTTGCAAGTTTACTTGTTTCTTTTTGGAATTGGTGACTCGTAAGGGCATCTAACGAGCTGAAGCAGCATTGGCATCAATATCTACAACAAGCGATTGTATCAGGTGCACTCATTCTAATCTCTCATCTTCTAATTTTGTTTGCAAACACATTTGGATTTTGGGCTTCAAATGAACAATTGTTTGCAAATTCACATCAAAAAAAAAATTGGGCTAAAACGAACCATTGTCTTTCATCACATTTGGATTTGGGATTTAAAACAAACAAGTGCTTGCATTGTCTTCCACACATTGAATTTCTAAGGTTAAAGAACCCCATGCGAGTGTGACCAAGTAAATGTGTATGCTCTCTCCTCGCGTCCCAACACAAACTTGGAGATCAAAAACATTTACTTGTGTTGCTTTTGTTTAGCCTTAGAGAGGCCTGCCTTGGTATCCACCCCAAGGGAACGACCTCAAGCGGTACTTTCATCTGGTCCGCTATAAAAATTAGAAGATAACGTGAAAACCAAGTCTAACCGGTATTAGCGCTCACCATACAGTGCTAACTCGAAAGGAGGTGTACCTTTGTGTATATTAAAACTCCTAGTAGGGTTAGTTAAAGTCTTAAGTGGCTTGCTGGATGCTCGTGGGGTGCCGGTCCCCCAGATTTTCACTAGAACCTCCTTGTGATAGTGGCCTTGCCTTTACTAGGACTTGTTGAAGTGTCTTCACGTGCTTGCTTAACCAACATCACATTCTTCCAAACTAAAACTTGCTTATATGTCTTGTGTGAGTGATTCATGTATGTATATGCATAATCATTTGTTTGAATATTGCCACATCAAGCTCTAAACACCCAAACATATAAAGACAAGTCATCCTACACATTCTTCCAATAACATTCAAACTCAATCACTTTCATCCCAAACATAGCCTAGTTATCATCCAACCCTTCATATCCACATCATCCAAACAATCCACACCATCATCCAAATCCCTAAACAAGCACTTGCTAAAAGAACTTAAGACAAACACTTGGTGACAACATGTCTACACTAGAGGACCTAGAAATCAAATTCCAAAGATTCCTCCAAAATATTTATCAAGGATCACAACCCCTAAACCAAGATGCCATTGAAATATTACAATTCTTCATCCAAAAAGCTCAACCCCATGTAAGCCAATCACCTCAACTGCAACACTTCATAGCCCAAGTCCAACACCTTTTAGCCACTAGTCAAGCTCAACAAGTACAGCAATCCTTAGCCATTCACTATCAACCTAATCCACTTCATAGCCACATGTCATATTCATCCACTTCCTATCAACCTAATCCACCTATCCACCAAGTCAATGCCACATCAACCTATGAACATCCACCTCAAGCTTATCCAATCCCTCATGCCACCATGCCAATGCACTACCAAGCCCATCCACAAGGCAATCAAGTGATATCACAAGAACAACATGCAAGTCCTAATGTCCTTTTGTATATAAATCAAGTGAGCACAAGTCAACCTTGCCAACAAGATCAAATGCTCTCATCTTTGAGTCCACCTCGAGATCTTTTGTCTACATATCCCACCATTTCACTCAACAACCAAGACTATCAATGGCCTCCCCAACGAGCACAAGTGAGTCCAAATCTACCTTTGCAACAAGAAGCACATGCAGCTCCAAGTGGACCTTTGTACATAAACCATACGAGCCTAATGCAACAAGACTTAATAACCTTTGACAAGGGAGATACCAATCTAGAGTGGCCTCCATCATCCAATCCTATGCCAACACATGAGCCAACTAGTCCTATCCCAATACCACCATGTGATCCCAACCCTAGTCCATTGGTCCCTCCATCTTCCAAATCACCAAGCCCTCCATTACCTTCATCACCATGTCATTCTAATCCTTCACCAAAGGATGCCGCTGAGATAGTTTTACAAAGAATGCTTGAACAAAAACTCATTGAACTTCCTGAAGTCAAACCATGTGAAGAAAGTCCATATGATGAACATGATTATTGTGCATACCATAGGACCAAAGGCCATGATACAAATGCATGCCCCATGTTTTTCCCAATTGTTTACAAGGTGTATCAACATACAATAAGAAATCATGTCACATCATCCCAATCCCATGTATTACCCTCATCCAATCCAAATCTTACCCTATCAAACTCAATTATCCTTCCATCCAATCAAAGTCCTAATCATAAGCCTACAACACCATCTACTATTATCATTCATCCATTATATTGCCCATCCACTCATACCCTTGCGAAGGATGTGATCCATTGGCTACTAGCTAGGAATAAACTACCTCCATGTCAAACAGCCATTCATGAACCTACCAAAGAACTTCCAAAGGCCATGTCCAATCATATATCCCCATGCCAAACACCTATCCTTGAGCCTATCCAAGAGCCCTCAATTAACATTCTTAGCCCTTCAAGCCCATCATGTGACCTACAATCCATCAAGCGTATTCAAGAGTCTCCTATCATGAATCCAAGTCAAGAGTCATCATGTTCTCATGTTGTTGACCAAGAGCCTATCCAAGAGCCTTCCACTTTCATCCAAAGTCACAAGGTATGTCAAGAGCATAATCTTAAGCATGTAGAAACATTAATCCCTAGTCCAACTCAAGATCAAAACACTTTCATTCAACCTATCCATAACATGTATCTTCTTCATGATCAAGATGATACCTATGAAGAAGCTATCCATGAGCACCTTGATCCTATCCATAATCTTATATCCATCCATGAGCAAGATATCCAAATTGTTCATAGTCATCCGCCATCTAGCCCTATCCATAATGAGCAAACATCCACTTGTCATGATGAGACACTTGTCCCCCAAGTAATCATAATAGATCAAACAAATAACTTGGATCTTAATGAACACAATGTTAATCAAGATCCTAATGATCCTTCATCCCCATCTACCATCAATCCCTTTTCAAGTCCACCACCATATCCAATGGGTTTATCTACATTCATCCATGAGTGTTCTTCCTTAGGACAAAAACAACCTTTGTCCTCCACTTCACCTTTTCCATCCAATAACAAACTCAAGTCTAGTGTTCAAACCACAGCTAGTCCCATAATCAATCGCATCCTCCAAAACATGAACTACAAAGGTAAAGGTCTAGGCCTTTATGAACAAGGTATTTTGGAGCTGATCCATGTCAAGATCCCTCCATGCTCATATGGCCTTGGATACACACCCCAAGGTAAACAAGGCCAAGATGTTGGTAATCCCTTCATGCATCCTAAACCTACCACTTTCTATCACACCCCCCATCATCTACCCAAAACATATGTAGCCATTCCACTTCCATCATCCTATAAATGTCAAAAGCATGTGAATGTACATCTTCCGCCATCCACTTTGCCTCCATTACTTCCAACTCCAAATATCCCTCCATCCACCTTGCCACCATTGCTTCCAACACCTAACATACATATCATTCATAAGTATCCTTACATCCCTAATCATGGCCAACAAAAGCACACATCGCCTAAGCATAAAGCTTCCAATCATTCCATCCACTCCATCCATCCCCAAAAGAAAAAATTTTGATGCCTCTACTTATAAAGCCAAAAATCCAACTAAAACTCCTAAGGACCCTCATGCCTTAGGGCATCAATGTGAAAAGTCTCTAAATCATCCATATTCTGAGCAAAGTACATTCATAAAGCCATCTAAACCCTTACCTCCAAATGCAAAGCCCAAAAGCAAAATGGTTTGGGTTCCTAAGCAAAAATCAAGCAAGTCAAATGAGGCATCCTCATCCACATCTCAAGAATCTCAATCACCTATCTCCATCCAAGAGCCTATTTCCATCCAAAACTTCCATTCCCTTCAAAAATCCCACAAACAAAACAAAAGCACTAAAAATACTAAATCTATGTGGGTTCCTAAATCACTTTATCAACCATCTCCTAAGCAAACATCTCCATTGCTTCCTACACCACCAGGCAATCAAAAGCTTTAATGTTTATCACGCTGTGTGCAGCCGTTGGTCATGGTTCCCTTCCACTCCATAGCACCTCCACATAACTACATCTACCCATCTTCCATCCATTATCCTACGTATCTTCCCAATCACCTCCCTATGGTACATGCTTTTGCATAAGCCTTTTATCCATCTATCCTTGCATGAACCTTCCATAATCCACATCATAATCCATTATCTACCTAATCCATCTCATCCACGCAATCCCTTATCAACATCTATGAGCACACTTGACATGGTCCATGCGAAGACATCATCAATCTCTAAAGGGACACTATCGACCTTCATAACACTAGCCACTTGAGTCCCTCCTATCCATTACCATGGTGAAAACCTGGCAAACAGGTGCCATGTGTAATTGTCAACCCATCTAAAAGCAAAAAAAAAAAAAAAAAAAAATAGTAAAGAGAAATCCCTTCGTCCAACGGTGAAAACCTGGTAAATAGGCGCCTTGGATAAGTACCATGATGAAAACCTGGCAAACAGGCATCATGTGTAGGTTGATCTTCTATGTCACTTACACTTGGGGGCACATTGTCTCATCCAACCTATCCATTTCCCAACTATCTATCCCATTATATCATACCAACCTATCTTATGCTATCTTGTCATCCTACCATCCTTAGCCATTACATAAACATGCCTATCCTATTGAACCCATTTATCCATCCTTCCGCCTTTTTATTTTGAAGAAGACATAGGGACAAAATATTGAAACATGTTTGGATATTTCTTGACATACCTTCTTTCCAAACCAAGTCCTGTCCATTGACCATTTATCCGTCCCATTTAAACCAATCCATCATGTCATCCTATCATCATAAGCATCATGTAAAATCCAATCTTGTCATCCCTTGGTCATGAACTTTGTCATGTAAAAATCCTAAGCATTACCACCTAGAATGGGGCAAGTTCTTCTTATGCAACATAGCTTTTAGAGATCACATCCTAGCTCCTTTATGATCCATCCACTATGGTGTATCCTTATCACGAGCTTTCCATCTTATAGCTTATCCCCGTCTATTTATCATGAGCTTTCCACTATAGCCTATCCATTTATCATGAGGCAAGCATCCATCTCTTATATCGCATATCCCTTTATCCAACCATTTATCATGAGCCTTCCATCCCATTTACTATCAATCAACCTTTTATCCATCCAATCCCATTCATCCATCCTTGCACCTAGACTTGGTCTTACCTTGTCATTGGTATCTAGCACAAAGGCTACTCAAATTGTACATCCATTGACATTCAAAACATTTCAACAAAATCCAAAAAAAAATCAAATATTCCTCCAAAAAATCCAAAAATATCAAAAATATCCCAAAAAACACAAAAAAAATCAAAATATGTCAACAAATCTAAAAAATTAAATATCCAATGAAAAATCCAAGCAATAAAACCAATCAATCATCATCCAAAACAATCCATTCCATCAACATTCAATCAAAATCAAATCATCATCATCATCAATTCTTCTTATCAATAACATTCGTTCATCCATTTCAATCAATCATTTCTTCCATTTAAGCAATGATCTTAAATCTAAGTCACACTAATCCATATCAAGCAAGCCAATCAATCAAGGAACATTATCAAATCAAATCAACAAGTTTTTTATCCTGATCTTTTCATAAACTGAATCAATCATCAATCATCATCAATGGGATATAGCGTTCCCACATCCTTGTGTTGATCTAGGGATATAGCTTTCTCCACAATGACAACACTATCTATCATCATCAATCAAACAATCAAGCATTGGTTTATGACTCGACAAGGGAAATACCTTGTTTGTTTTACATCCTTTGAGCATACTGAGAACACTTGCTTATGCTTAGATTGAGTGGATACTCCAATCATCACACCATCACTATCATCATTCAAAATAATCCAATCATCAAAACAATCAACCCAGCAATAGCAAAAATCACAACCAAAGCAAATCAAGTCAATCACATCTAACTACAATCGGAACAAATCCAATCACTTCAGCAAATCAAAAGTAGCTCAATATTCCACATATCATCCCATCATCAACATTGCATCAAATCAATTCATCAAACCAAATCAATCTAATCATCCATTTCATCATCTTCCAATCATTCCAAACAATGATCCAAGTGCAAGCCCATCCTTAATCCATACCAATCAAGTTAATCAATCAAGCCAAGTTATCCACTCACACTCCATGGTCTTGATCTTAGCCTTGTTGTAAGCCAGATCAATCAATCAACTAGCCAACCAACTCAGCAAACAAGCTTGTGTTGATCTAGGGATATAGCTTTCCCCACCATGACAACACTCTCAACTATCAACCAATCAGCAATTAATCATTGGTTTACAGCTTGACAGGGGCAATACCTTGTTTGTTTTTGAATCATTTGTGCATGCTTGCTTGCTTTCTTGTGTGTCTTATCATTTTTATCTTGCATTTTCATCACATCGGTACCAATCCAGCTAATATTCATATCTTGTGTATGTTGGAATATCTTTTTGCACTATCCTTTGCATCTAAGGTCATATCATACCTTTTATGCATTAGGACTTCAATGCTCTAAGTTTTCTTCTTCATACGTCAGACAAGGTTGTATTACGTTGGGGCACGAGACACAACATCACCCTGGATCCTTATACCTTGGTGCATAACGTCTAGTGCTATATCAAACATCATGGTTGCTCACTTTCCATTGCAGCATAACGCATCATCCATTTCTTCTATCTATCCCCTTATCTTTCTTTTGCGGCCAAGCCATTTCTTTTCGAGAGCATACCCATGCTTGTCCAACCCGCATATCCTCTTGAGGGGGCATCATCATCCTATCTTTCCATCATCATCATATCCTTACATCATCATCCCATATCATTTTCCTCTATCCATACCTTAGCTTCTTTGAAATGATGTTACTCGACATAAAGCTTATCATCTCGAACATCATCTCAAAGAGGGGCAAAATGTAGACACCCAAATTTGTCCCCAATTTGTCTATGTCTTGCAACACCTAGTCAAAAACATCACTTAGACATCATGTAGCATTTTGTCCTAAATCCCACTCTTAACCCCACTTATTCCATTAGCCAATTAATTAAATAAATTTTATTTATTTAATTAATTTCCACATCATATCCTAATCCCACTATCCAATTAATTAAATAAATTTTATTTATTTAATTAATATCCAACTCATATCCCAACTAATTCAAATACTTTATTTGAATTAAGTTCTCATCATAAGCCAACTTTCCAATTAATTAAATAAATTTTATTTATTTAATTAATTTATCTTATCATTAAGCTGACATGTGTGCCTCTTTCATTTAAAAAAGATAAGTGGTACTACAGCCTTTTATTTAATATCTTTCATATGAAGTACTTTTTATGTACACAAGCACACATGAGCTCTATTCTCCTTGACACTTGTCAAATGACTACAACTCCCTTCAAGAGTGGGATAACCGAATCAATCCTAGCCGTCCACATCAATCAATTAGCTTTTTAATCTCAGCCATCCATTTGAACCAAACCTTTCCTATAAATCAAACCCCTCACAAGCCATTAGCATGCATTGAGCCTCAAGTACCCTTATTCTACTAAAATTTCTAAAATGCATTGATCTTCAAGTAACATTATTCTCTTGAAATATCATTAGAGCCTTTGCATCCTTCAACTATCATCCTCATATCATCTTCATCTTAATGTTATGCTACAGAAATGAGCACCCAACATTCCTCCAACAATAATCCTTCAAAATCTTGCATGCTCATGCGAGGTGGAGAAGAGCAATGGAGATAAATCGAGCATAGCATGGAGATCGGTTTGCATTTACATTTCTTATTTTGATTTTCATGCTGTCTTGTGCTTCATTGTGCATTGCTAGGGTTCTTATCATTGTTGTTTATTCATTTACCCTGATTTGCAATTTTACCCTAACTACACTTATATTTCTATTATGTAACTTAATGTAAATTTTGACTTCAATCCATGCCCAAATGCAAACTTTCTTAAAAAGCAGGTTACTATTTTTAGCAGTTTGGAAAAATTGAAAGTTCTACATCATTATTCAGGCGATTATGGAACCAGAACCACAAATTTTAAAAAGAAATGGAAAGAACAAAAACAATTTTGAAACACAACTTTTTTGGGTGATGCAAGATTGCCCTTACACCACTGAATGCTCCTGCATCAGACACCCAGGGTAATTTGAGAAGTGACCCTGTCACGTCTCAGGTGTTTGTGTGAGGAAAACCCAAACGGTCAACCTCTACCTTAGATAACAAAGAAGAATATTCAATAGGTCTTCCTTTCCATTTCACCAGATATTCTTCATATTGCTTGTTCCGAGTACTTCTTCCCACACGGCTATCCAAGATCTCTTCTATCTCCTCCATTGAAGTAGATGCCGGAATACTCCACTGTTCTTCTGTTGTTCCATCCTCTATGCCACCCTCATGATATTCTGTTAAATCAGTAATGTTGAACATAGGGAAAATATTAATCCCACTTGGCAACTCTACCTCATATGCATTTCCTGAATCATGCTTCTTCAAAATTTTGCATGGTCCAAATTTCTTCATTTTCAACTTATTGTATATTCCAATTGGGAACCTTTCTTTTCTCAAGTGAACCATGACTTCATCTCCTACCTAGAACTCCTTATACCTCCTCTTCTGATCTGCCTTAGCCTTGTACTAAATATTCATCTTATTAATGTGCTTTCTCACCTCTTCATGCAAATTCTTCAGATGTTCTGCAAAGTCTTCAGGCTCGGCACTTGTCTTTTCTCCTTTGTCTAGATTCCTCAACTCTTAAGCATTTCTTGGACTATTTCCATATACAATCTGGAATGGTGATTTACCAGTACTCCTATTGACATAATTGTTGTAAGCAAATTCTACCTATGGTAAAATCAAATCCCATCCCTTGGGCTTATCTCCTACTAAGCATCGTAGCAGGTTACCCAAACTCTTATTCACCACTTTTGTCTGTCCATCAGTCTGTGGATGGTGTGTAAAACTGAACTTCAAATCTGTCTTCAACTTCTTCCACAATGTCCTCCAGAAATAACCAACAAACTTGGTATATCGATCTGAAACTATGCTCTTTGATAGACCATGTAATCTCACCACCTCTCTAAAAAATAATTCAGCAATATGAACATCATCTTTAGTCTTCATGCAAGGAATAAAATGTGCCATCTTCAAGAATCTATCCACCACCACAAAAATGGAATCATGTCCTCTCTGTGTCCTTGGTAAACCAAGAACAAAATCCATACTGATATCATCCCATGGCTTCTCTGGTACAGGTAATGGCTGATATAGACCTGTGTTCTGACTTGCTCATTTTGTCATCTGACATACTCTGCAACTTTGCACAAATTTCCTCACATCCTACTACAATTGTGGCCAATAATAATTTTCACCAACAATAGCAATGGTCATATCTCGACCAAAGTGTCCGGCCAATCCTCCACTATGCTTTTCCTTAATCAGGTTCTCTCTCATGGAACTCCTTGGAATGCACAACTGGCTTCCTCTAAACAACATGCCATCTTGGATTATGAAATCCAACCATTTTGTCCTGTCTAAAGTAACAGGTTCCAAACAAGATTTCCAGGCCTCTGCAAAATCTGGATCCTCAGGATACAAACTTTTGAGCTCATCGAACCCAATAACCTCCATCTTCATTTCTATCAACAAATTTTGCCTTCTGCTCAAGGCATCTGCAACTCTGTTGGACTTCCCACTCCTATGCTTCAAAACAAAAGTATAGCTCTGCAAAAAATCAACCCATTTTAAGTGCCTTTGGTTCAACTTCCCTTGACTATTAAGATACTACAAAGCCTGATGATTAGTATATAAAACAAACTCTTTTGGCAACAAATAATGTCTCCATTTCTTCAAAGCCTGAACTATTGCATAAAATTCTTGATCATAAACATAATACTTTTTCTTGGCATCATTAATCTTCTCACTAAAATAGGCAATGGACTTACCTTCTTGGCTCAAAATAGCTCCTATACCACTACCACTAGCATCACAATCTACCTGAAATACCTTATTGAAATCTGGAAGTGCCAAAATAGGTTGTTCTATGACTTTCTGCTTCAATGTATCAAAGCTCTTGTCTGCTCCTTTAGTCCATCTAAACTCTTTTCTATCCCCTCTCATTGTCTCAGTTAGGGGTACACAAATGCTACTAAAATTTCTAATAAACTTTCTATAAAAACTTGCCAAACCATGAAAAGATCTTACCTCCATTGCATTCCTTGGTGTAGGCCATTCAATGATAGCCCTTAATTTTTCTGGGTAGACCTTCCTCTGAGACAACAAATCCCAAGTATACCAACTCCTTCTTTGCAAAACTACATTTCTTTAGATTAATCAACAACTTCCCCTCCCTCAGCTTCTCTAGAACTCTTCTGATATGCAACATATGCTCATCCCAAGTCTTACTAAAAATTAAAATATCATCCAAATAAATGATAACAAAACTTGCCAAAAATTCTTTCAGTACCTCATTCATGAGCCGCATGAATGTGTTCGGTGCATTGGTTAGCCCAAATGGCATGACTAACCAATCATACAAACCTTCCTTTGTCTTGAAGGCTGTCTTCCATTCATCTCCTTCTCTGATATGGATCTAGTGATACCCACTCTTCAGGTCAATTTTTGTGAAGTACTTGGCTCCACTCAAATAATCCATGATGTCATCCATTCTTGGTAATGAAAATCTATACTTGATCATTATCATATTGATGCCTTGAGAGTCTATACACATCCTCCATTCTCTATCCTTCTTTGGTGCTAGTACTACAGGTACCGCACATGGAGTTAGGCTCTCCCTTATCAGTCCCTTCCTCAACAACTCCTGAACTTGTTTGTTCAACCCTTCATTCTTTGCAGGGGTCATTTGGTGGGCTACCTTGTTTGGCAAACTGGCTCCTGGTATCAAATCCATTTGATGACTTATCTTCCTTACTGGTGGTAAACCTTCTGGTACATTATCAGAGATAATGTCCTGGAACTCTTCCAACATATGTAAAACTTCTACTGGTACATCTTCATAGTTCTCTTGACTAATCTTAGGAATCAATGCAAAGCAATGACACTCATGCTTCATACCCTCCAAAAATTTCCTACCATCTACCAGGCAAATTCTGGCAGTACTACATACCTTTCCTTCCACCTCCTTCAAGGGCTTCAACTTATGACAAACTCCATCCTTTGTTAGGGAATATGTGTTTGTACGGCCATCATGGACAGCGCTCCTATCATACTGCCACGGCCTCCCCAACAACATATGACATGCATCCATCAGTATGATATCACACAACACCTCATCATGGTAGTCACCAATCTTGAACTTCACTAAACACTGCTCATTGACCAAAGCTCTATGGTCCTTCTGCAACCAAGCAATCCGATATGGATGCAGATGCTTTCTTCTTGTCAACTTCAACTTGTCAACCATCTCCTCTGAAACAAGATTATCAGTGCTTCCACTGTCAATAATAATATCACAACACTTACCTTCACATTTGCACCTTGTGTGGAATAAACTCTTCCTTTGATTGGGTTCTTTCTCCTCATTCAACAAGGTTCTTCTGACAACTAGGGTTTCTCCCCTTTTAGCATCTTCAGAATGCTCAGAATATGCATCTTCATCTACATGTGCAACTCGTGCATTGCCTTCAGGTCTTCTATTTATCCTTCCTTGATGTTGCGGACACTCATATGCTCGATGCCCTTCTTCCCCACATTGGAAACAGGTTCCTCTGAAACCTCCTCTTCTGGTTCCTTGCCTAGGTCTACCTCTTCCTCTTCCTCTTTGCTCACCATTGTTCTGGTCACAAGGGCGGTAGGCATTATCCCCTCTCTGATTTTGACTGGTGCCAACTTCTTCACTTTTCTTTTGATCTTCATTACAGCCTCCATAGGGCCTTCCACCAGTCCTTCCGCCTTGACCTCTTCCCCTTTGCTTGCTATCAAATCTTTTATTCAGCTTCTCTTCCACCTTTAGGGAAAACTGGTATGCATCTTCTATGGTGGTCATTCTGACTAGGCCCAGCTCCTCTTGAATACTCAGCCTCAACCCATTAATGTAACAAGCTACCTTCTCCTTGTTGGGCTCTGCATGACCAGTTCTAATAGTAATCTTATAAAATTCTTCTATATACTCTTTAACAGACTTGTTACCTTGCTTCAGTCCTTGCAACTTCTTCAGCAACTCCATCTCATAGTCCATAGGAATGAACTGCTTCTTCAGTTTCTCCACCATCCAATCCCATCTGATGATCTTTCTTTTTCCTCTTGTGTTCCTCTCTAACTGGACCTCCTTCCACCAAATATTGGCATGGCCCTTCAATTTTGTTTTTGCAAACTTGACCTGATCTGGGTCTTCTACATCTTCATACTCGAAGTATTCCTCCATGTCATTGATCCAATCAATAAGCTATTCTGGATTCAAATCTCCAGACTATGTAGAAACTTTGATCCTGGGTCTCTTTCCAATCTTTGAAATGGCCCTCAACAACCTAACTTCTGCAGGATCTCCTACAACTTCTTGTTCTTCCTCGGATAGCTCTTCTTCAGCTTCATCCTCGCTTTCTTCTCTTGCTCTCGGATCAAACCCTCTTCACATCTCCTCTTGCAATGCATCGATCTGCCTTTGGAGGGCTCTAAAAGCCTCTTTTATCAAAGCATTCCTCCCAACACGATTTCTTCATGGAGGCATCTTGGTCTCCACAGCAAACCCACAACCTCAAGTCCTAGTGCAAACTGCCTCATAGTGGGCAATCTATCTACACACTCAGGAACCCTCGCTCTGATACCACTTGATGAAGGGGGTAAATCAAAAAACACACAACAACAGAAACTGAACATAGAAAATAGAAATTTCTTTTATTGATCTAGACAACTCATTACATTACAGAAGTTCAATTACAATCAGAGGATGAATCCTCTACTAGCTGCAACACATTACAATTTTCCCCACCTCAAGACTCTAGAATCTTCAGCCTTCTGTAACCTCCAAATCAGTTAGGGTTTCTATTTTCCTGCCTATTCTTGACTCTACACTTGCCCCCTTAACTCTACTACTGCCCAGGGTTCCCAAAAATGGTTATTAATAGCCTTTTTGGTAGCCAACAACCTAATTTCAAATTTTTCATCTCCCTCCAAAAATAGGTCAACTTCCGGGAGCCATAACTTTTGATCCGGGAGTCTGATTGACAAACCATTTTATCTGTCAGAAAGTTCATGGAGTGCTCTACGCGCTAAGAACCCTCTTTGCTGGTTTTGGCCACTTTCGGGCCCGTACGGGGCTGTTTAGTGCCTCAAACTTGAATTTGAATAATTTTCAAGCATTTTTTAGGAAACAGAAACTTTAATATCTTTCAGTTTGCAAATGATCTTCGCGTGATTCCTTCACCAAAGGTCTTATATTTCTGTTATGTAACTTCCTGTAAATTTTGACTTCAATCTGTGCCCAAATGCAAACTTTCTAAAAATAGCAGGTTACTATTTTTAGCAGTTTGGAAAAATTGAAAGTTCTACATCATTATTCAGGTGATTATGGAACTAGAACCACAAATTTTGAAAAGAAATGGAAAGAACAACAACAATTTTGAAACACATCTTTTTTGGGTGATGCAAGATTGCCCTCACACCACTAGATGCTCTTGCATCATTGATGCAGAGAGTTTGTGTGAGGACCAAAATGTAAAAATGATGATCTCCTTGTGCAACAAATTTATGAAGACAATATTGGTAATGAGATTGATATTCAGATTGTAATTGAACAGAGATATGAAAAAGAGAAGACAAGTTATGTAATGGTGCAAATCAGATTGAGTGGCAACCATTTCTTGCACACCTTGCAGTATGTTTTGATGTGGTTGAATTTGCCAGTGAGGCTTGTAGGTCAGTGAGACCTTTCATTTGTCAGTGAGACACATATTGTAGCCAGTGAGGCTTCTTTGTAGCTAGTGAGGCTTGTCTAGTCAATGAGACCTTCATGTAACTAGTGAGGTTTTGAATAAGCCAGTGAGGCAGTTTTAGAGTGGTTTTTATTCCCCTTGAGGGTTTTCCACTCTTCATATCTTGTGTTATATTTCTTATGTGTCTTCATGATCTGTGTTTAATGTTTTGATTCTTGCCTTCAATATTATAATTGTACATCTATGAGTTAATAAATAACTTTGTCTTTCTCTCTCTTTATCCTGTAAGTCAAAATGATTAAAATTGTAAAATTTATACAACACTGATTCACCCCCCCTCTTAGTGTTGTCCTGGACTCCAACAATTGGTATAAGAGCCTTGGTTCCCTTTTTGAAGTCTAATAGGCTCAGGTAGGTCCTGGTAGTGGAGTAAAATGGGTAAGAAGAATAGAATTAAGGTCTCAAATAGAGAAAAGAAAGATGCTGATCAAAAGATGGTAAAACAAGTCTCAGTTAAGCCTAGCAATGACTTGTTGCATATGTCACCATTGATAATTGATACAAAGAATGGTCTAGTAATTGAGAATTTTGATAAAAAGGAAGAAATTATTGTGAATGATGGAGAACAAGAATTAAATGAAAGAAATGTTTTTGCTGTTGAGATTAATGATGAAGAAACAAGCCTCTTCGTGGATGAAGTTGATTGTGAAGTTGATTTTGAAGGAGAGCTTCTATGTGCCCTGGATACAATCAAGCAACTTAGTAAAGAAAACAAGAGATTAAAAGACCAGCTTAAACAAGAGAAAGAATTCAAGGACAAAGTTGTTTTAGATCTTCAAGAGGCAAGAAATCTAGTTATGAACTTGAGAAGTCAAGTTGGTGAATCAGACAAATTAATTATCAATTTGAAGGTTGAGGTTAAAGAAGTTAAGAGGATAGGTGAAGTTACAAAGTTTGAGTTGGAATCTAAGACAATTGAATGTCAAAATCTTGAAGGAGAGATAGTCTCTTTAAGAAAATATCTTGAGGATGTTAAGAAGCAGTTGGAAAATAATTTAAAATTTGGAGAGAGCACAAGTTATATGAAATGTTGGGTAAATAAAAACTACATGGAGACACTACTGGACTTGGTTATGAAAAGAGTCAGTCCTCTAATGTTAGAGAGATTCCTAGAAGAAAAATTGATTAGCTTGCTGCTCCTGAAAGAAAAGTGAACAATCAAAGAAGAAGAATTGCTCCTATAAGACAAACATACATGTATAGGTATAACTATTCATTTAATGGTTTTTGTTATACTTGTAATCATTTTGGGCATAAAGAAATTAATTGTAGAAAACATCAATTTGCTTCAATAAGGAATGCTAATGTTGTGTGTTTCAAGTGTGATTCACCTGGTCACAAAGCTTACAGTTGCAGATTGTATAGAAGAATAGCTTCACCTGGTTTGAATGGATGGAAAAAAGAAAAGATTGTAAAAGTTTGGAAGAAGAAAATTGAGCAAAAGAAAGAGCATGTAAAAATCTGGAAGCAAAAACAATGCAAAGAGAAGATAAATTCTAAACTTGTGCATCTTGCACAAGTTATTTCATCAGTTGCATAACACATGGCATAATGTGAGGGGGGGTTGTTCATGTTCTATCAAGTATCCCCAAGAAGTTTTAGAAAGGAAATCATTTGATGCTTTTTATGCTATTGGTTTGATCTATGATTATGTTTGCTAAGATGCTTATCAAGCTCATAATGGTGTTCTTTAGTGTAATTTTGTGATTCAAATGATCAGTGGATGATGTCATTTTGTAGATAAGATGTTCAAGGGTTCAATGCACAAAAAATTTGTTGATGTTGAGTGGTTTGGTGATTTTTTTAATCTTGTTCATATCATACTTATAGAGATTCAGTTGTTATGATGCTATAGTTCAATGACCTTAAGATGTTTTCAAGGAGCTCTTATCAAATTTTAGCATACGCTGACTGAGGAGGCTGAAAATGTAAAATTCAACTCATATCTCTAATCTATGCATTTGTTGTTGCAAAGTGTTGTTGCAAGAAGAACTTGTTGGTGCAAATTAGTTGGTTGATGTCTCACATTTGATGGGCTGATTTGAATGATATAGTCAAAAGTCATCATTTTGTTGATTGTAGTATATATTAGTTTTGACATTATGTTGTAAAAGGTGTCATGTGTAGAAACAGGATGATAATATTCATGTTTTATCATGTCAAGAAGTGATGTGAAAGATTTGTTTGGCATATATTTTGTTTTGCAGACACAAGTGATGTCATAAGGAGTTTGTATTTGATAGAAGAGGTATCTCTATTTTTCATCTTGCTTGAGGAAGTAAATAGAGGATCTTAATTGTTGATAATTGAGAGGGGGGGGGTGAATCAGTTATCCTAATTATTTCAGCTTTCTGAACTTTCTTATTAATCAATGCAGCATTAATTCAAATAAGCAAATATAACCATGAAATGGAAACACACATGACACATTATTTTTGACATGGAAACCCTGTTAAGGGAGAAAACCACAGGGTGATTAACCCAAGAATGTATTCTCTGTTAGAAGAATAGAAATACAAAATGGCACTTGCCAATTAGGGCTCACTGCCTGAGCACACTGCTCACAAGAGGCACACTGCCTACAAGAGACTCACTATCTACAATTTATAAAGAGTGTAATACAATACTTGAACTGATAAGGAGCATCTACATATGTTGGAGTTCAGTTCTGGTTAGACTCAGTACACTGATCTGCTGCACTTCATCTTTCCTCTTCTTTTGTGCTGCTCTCCTTTCACATACCAAACCTTCCTTACTGCTTTCACTCTACTCTACTGCTTTTCTTCACACATCACAAAAACTACGACACATCTCACAACTAAATCCATCTTGTATATATATCTGCACAAGTGATTTCATCACCTTTCTAGTCGGCATCCGGAATAGTCAATATTTTCCACAAACTCTGATCTGTCGGCTGAATCCTTGCTTACCAAGTAATGTGGATCAAGGATATACTTGTAGAAGTCATCAATTATGTCGGCCAATCATAACTTATGCCTTAAGAACCTTTACCATCATCATTAACACATCCGGAATAATGTCTGATGTTCTACCAGTTAGTTCTTCCTCTATCCACACTGCCAATCAGGAACCTGACACTCAAGTATTCATATCTTTTTCTTCATCTATCATCAGAGGCTAAATCCTTGGAATCTATTAGTCAAGGTAGTCCTCTTGACTTCCCCAAATCTGCACTTCACCAAGATACTTCCTCTGAGAGATCCAGACCTAACTGTCAGACCTCGCCACATGCTCTGTTCTTGCTTACCGGGCCACAACATTCTTCAATCTGACTTCCAGTATAGACACACCATGTCCTATAGATGTGTGGGATGAACTTTGTTGCCATCAATGACAACAATCATGAATCCATATGGTGTCTCTTGCCAACAATCTCCCCCTTTAGCATTGATGGCAACACTTAGTGAAAAATGACTGAGTGTTTACACTATGCTCCCCCTTGGCTGATGCTCTATTTTTATACACATTTTTCAGAGCTCCCCCTTAGTTGGATTCCTCAATTTTCACTACTCCTCACTTCCCCTTTGACATCAATGGCAAAGGGTGGGGTCTGCACACCAAAATTTGCAAAAAGTTAACGTAGTCGCATAAGTATATCATTCGGTTGCACTCTACATATACTTTAGTATATCTGCAAAAGTGTTTTTCAATTGTACAACTTCGGTTGCCCAACTCAGCTTCATCCTGTCCAAAATTGATATGTGAGCACTCAACAAGAATGCAAAAACTTCAGCCTTCTTCAGATCTGTTGGATCATTTGTCTTGGTGGTGGTTTGAGCATCACTTAGGGCCTCATGCATGGCCTCCAACTTAGGAATGATTATTTTTCTAAGCTCATTTAACCTGCCGATTCTATTTTTCTTTTCTTTCTCTAGCTTCTTAATTTCATCCAAGACTACAATGGTCTGACATTCTTGATTTACTATGGATGAGGTAAATGGATCAAAATTTTGAGAAAGTTTTGTTAGTTGGTTCTCTTGTTCTTTCATTTTCTTCTCAATTTCCATTATTGCTTTGGACCATGATAGACAAAATTTATATATTTCCCTGCCATCTTTAAGAGCATTTTCTAAGCTCTTTATCCCTATATCCATATTTCTTCTATCATTTGATATTAGACTTAGTACTTCAGAGAATCTTTTATCCAGAAACTCTTTTCGGACCTTTTCCTCAGTTGATTTCTCTAAGGACTCAAAATGAGTGCTAACTGAACTAACAAGAGCTTTAAGATTACTTGATGAGGAGGCTGAGTGATCCTTTTGAAAAGATAGCATGATCTTTTCTAAAACACCGGATGCAGCTTCTATTAGCTCACAATCTTCCATGTGAGACTTCAAGAGTTTTTCTTTTGCCTTTGCATTGGAAAATGAAGCTATCTTCATTGTTTGAACTGGGGAGAGAGTCAAAGTTAAATGGACCTTGAAGTAACTCCGGTTCATCAATCTCCAACATTTCTTTTGTCAAGAAGTCCTTGACAGTTTCTGCAGTGTCTCTTGCCGGAGACAGATATTTCTTCTCTTCTGCACTGTCACTTATGTTCTTTTCAGCTTGACTTTCTTCTCTTCCTTTTGCTTCTTCTTCTTTCTCCTCTATTCTTTCTTCTCCTTTAGATCCGAAGACTGTAGGGGAAACCAGAGGAGAGATATTTGTTTGTTTATGAGCCACCTCTTCTGGAGTAGAGGATTCCAAGTCCTTATCCTTTTCTGCACCAGTGTCCATGACTTCTTCTGCCATTTTCTCAGTCGATTCCTCTCCAACACTTGTGGCCGAGGGATTAGCACCCAAGTCCTCTATGACAGGAAGATTGAATCTTTTAAAGACATTTCGGAGGATCTCTTCTATTTCCTTAGCTACCTTCTCAGTCTCACCAAGCATGAGCAGATTCATTCTGGCTTTGCTTCAGAATTCATCCTTGCAATCCTTAAAGATCATATTCATTTGCCTTGAAGTGATTGAAGGAAAGAGCTGTATGGCTATCTGTTCCTGAATCTCAAGATCCTTTTCCCTAGCATTATTCTTTCTTATCTCTAATTCCTTCTCTAGGCTTTTGGGAATGAGAGATATGATTTCAATGACAGCCTTATTATATACATTCAAATACTTAATTGTGGCTTCCTCCAGAATCTTTTTATCTGCGTCATTGTATGCATCATAGAATTCTATTATTGGTTGTAGGTTTCCATACATAGTGACTGCTTTAACTACATCATCTAAGGATAGAGTGGGCCTTTCAATGAATTCTTCTACCATCTCTTCCTTGTCTTCACCGGTAGAGGGTTCACCGGATCTTTCCTTCTTCTGCTTCTTCATTTTCTTTATCTCCTCATCTGATTCAGTTTCTTCTTCATCCTTTTGGCTTGCATAGGACCTCGTTGCCTTTTTCTTTGTTCTCTTCTCTAATTTACCAGATGATTTTGCTTCCAGTTTTGATGTTTTTGAGCTCTTGTTAGTGGTAGGAGCGGACCTCTTAGAGGATCTTGTCCGGGTGGGGGCTTCTACCAGACCACTTTCCTTTTCAGCACCTTCCTTCTCTTTCTTTGCTCTTTCCATCTTCTCCCTATTGGCATCAAGTGCCTCTTTTGAGATGCCAAAGCTTTTGGCAATGTTTTCTACTTCTTTTCTTACCTTTCTCTTGATCTCTGGCTGCATTAGCACTACATGGATTTTCACACTTAGTTCTTTAAAGGTTCCAAACTTTTCTGCCTTAGGATCCTTTGGCTGACTGAGCATGTGTTGAACATGCAGCTCCACAATGTTCTCATCAACTTCATATCCCATTCGCATGATCCACACTGTTCTTGGTTCCACTGCCTCCATTAGGCATTGATCAGTCTCTACCATAAAGCATACTGTGTCTTTGTATTTCTCAACTAGATATTGGGGAATTCTCTCTCTAGTTTGCATCATGTTCTGAAAGTTTTTAAAGAAACCCCAAAGAACTGTGTTTTGTGCTTTGTCATCACCAAGTCCATGCAAATAATCCCTGATTTGTATGGCAACCGGTTTGTCATTCTGCCATACCCATCCACTAGATCTGGGTAGCTCATTCATAAAGTAGAAGAATAGACAGAGTATTAGACCACCAAATTTGAAGGAATTCTTCTTGTCCTTCTTTATCATCTGTAGGTTCTCCAAGAGTTGGTTTAGAAGGAGCTCACATAGGTTATAGTCTACATTTTTTCTCAACATTTCATAGGCAGTGTAGATAATAGTTCCAGGTACTGAATTCTCCCTGCTAGAATGATATATCTTGTAGGCGATGATCATGGATGCAAACTTGACATCCAGATCAGTGACTGCATCTACTATCATTGCTCTTTTATCAAACCTAGATCCGGTAGCCTCACTTACAGTCAGATTATTGATCGATTTGAGAATAGGTATACCACCGGATGAGTGCAAACCGGTAACTGCCCTAATGGCATCTTTTGTGATCTTGAATGGTCCATTCAACCACATGAAGTTGTCATGTATTCTACTCAAGACATACCAGACCCATTCGTCCTTAGCAAAGCAAGGGAAATGTATACATTGTGCAAAGTGCTTCTCCCAGAGGGCCCTGTATTGGGGTTTGAGCTCAAATGAATCATCTATTAACTATTTGTGGTAGATATCCCTCAATTTGGACTCTCTGAATTCTTCAATGTTTGTGTGAATGTAAACCCTAATATCTTCTGTATGCAAGACACCATGCAGAACACTGGAAAAAGCTCCTAGGGGATCTACTTCCAAGGATTTGTAGGGATGTTTCTTGAATTTGGGGTGAGGCCTATCAGTGATCTTCACAATATTCAGAGTAGACATCTTTTAAAAAGATTTGTAGAGAGATATTTTAAGAACAGAAAATACCTTTTGCGTCTTTTGGTTTAACGGAGTTAGCTTGATCAATTTATGGATGAATTGACTTCTGCAAATGATCTTTGATGAGCTTGAGGAATTTTGTTGCAGAGCTTCTCTTTTCATTTCTTCTTGAATGTAGAATGAACAAATGCATAATGAGAAAACCCTTATATTGCTCTGCAAACCCTAATGTCAAGTTGCAATAAATGCTCGACCTAAGTCATTCCGGTTTGCCTTATTTAGATGACTTGAAGAACTGGATCAATCTTGATCTTAAACATCTTGCGGATCTTCCAAATCTTAACCATAGTTTATTTGGATGTTTCTCTTATGAACCCTTTAATTTATAACTCTTCTTGTGCCAGTTCCAGCACCAATTGACTGGCTGGGGGAACAAGGTTTTCTTTGTGTCTCCCCCTGAGCCAGAGCTCACTTTTTAATTTTTGGAAGGAATATCAGCACCAGAGTTTGGTGCGGATCCATCCCCTACATTCTCTATACTTTTCTTCACCCAAATCTTATTCATCTCACTTTGAACTTCATCCGCATTCACTTTTTGTTTTCCCTTATCTTGATTCTGATTATGATGTACTGGACCTCTTTTGTCCTGATTCTTGCTTCTACAGAATTTTGCAATATGACTGGATCTATTGCAAATTTGGAAAACAACATTTCTTTGCATATTTGATTGATATCCTCTTGATCTGCATTGATTAGCCATATGACCTATTCTATTGCATGCAAAGCATCTACCATTGAATGATTTGTTCATTTGCATATTTCTGCATTCATGAGATTTGCGACCATCCCTTTTACAGTTGAAACACTATCCGGAGAAGGATGAATTAGTCTGATTCATTCTCTTTCTGCACTGATTAGCTTTATGACCAAAGTTATTGCATTTGTGGCAGTATCCATTGAAGGATGGATATCTTTGAGCATTAGGCTGATTTACCGGAGGTCTTCTAGGCCTATTCCTTGGATTTTCTGATCTAAAATTCTTCTGACCAGATCTGGAGCTTTCACCTTTTTCATACCCCAGACCACACTTGTCATCTACCCTCTTTTGGCTTTCAAGAAGAACTTCAAGTTGAGTAGAACTTATCTTGAATTTTTCTTTATATTCATTTGTTGTTTGAAGATTCCTTTTAAGAGAGACAATTTGATCCTCAAGTTTTTCTTCATTATCTTTAGCATCTTCAAGATCAGATTCAAGGTGTCTGATTATTCTATCCATCTTGTGGCAGTCTTCTGATTTCTCTTTAAGAGATTGTCTTAGATCATCTTTAGTTTTTCTTTTCTCTTCAATTTCTTGGGTAAACTTCATAACTCCTAATTCCATCTCATGTCTTACCATAATGATCTCTTTTGATAACTTTTCACACAACTTGGTTTTCTCCTTTAGATCTCCATTTGTATCATGGGCTTCACCTTGACTTGCCAGTTACTGAAGGTGCTCTTTTCTCTTTTTCATAGAGAGACTCAGTTTCCCTTTTAGTTCATTTATGAAATCATTAGCTTGTTTGAGTCTTTCCTTCAATTCATTGACTTCAGAATTTGACTGCTCAAGATCATCTAGGGCAGACTTAAGTTGCTCCCTCATACCATACACATCCATTTGAATTCGCAGATCTTCCTCAAGCTGTTAGGCTCTGTTAGGAGGAACTTGGTTCTGATACCAATTGTTGATAACTGAGAGGAGGGGTGAATCAGTTATCCTAATTATTTCATCTTTCTAAACTTTCTTATTAATCAATGCAACATTAATTCAAATAAGCAAATATAACCATGAAATGGAAACACACATGACACATTGTTTTTGATGTGGAAACCCTGTTAAGGGAGAAAACCACGGGGTGATTAACCCAAGAATGTATTCTCTGTTAGAAGAATAGAAATACAAAATGGCACTTGCCAATTAGGGCTCACTGCCCGAGCACACTGCTCACAAGAGGCACACTGCCTACAAGAGACTCACTGTCTACAATTTATAAAGAGTGTAATACAATACTTGAACTGATAAGGAGCATCTACATATGCTGGAGTTCAGTTCCAGTTAGACTCAGTACACTGATCTGCTGCACTTCATCTTTCCTCTTCTTTTGTACTTCTCTCCTTTCACATACCGAACCTTCCTTACTGCTTTCACTCTACTCTACTGCTTTTCTTCACACATCACAAAAGCCACGACACATCTCACAACTAAATCCATCTTGTATATATATCTGCACAAGTGATTTCATCACCTTTCTAGTCAGCATCCGGAATAGTCAATATTTTCTACAAACTCTGATCTGTCGGCTGAATCCTTGCTTACCAAGTAATGCGAATCAAGGATATACTTGTAGAAGTCATCAATCATGTCGACCAATCATAACTTATGCCTTAAGAACCTTTACCATCATTAGTAACACATCTGGAATAATGTCTGATGTTCTGCCAGTCAGTTCTTCCTCTGTCCACACTGCAAATCAGGAACCCGACACTCAAGTATTCATATCTTTTTCTTCATCTATCACCGGAGGCTAAATCCTTGGAATCTATCAGTCAAGGTAGTCCTCTTGACTTCCCCAAATCCGTACTTCACCAAGATACTTCCTCTGAGAGATCTGGACCTGATTGTCAGACCTCACCACATGCTCTGTTCTTTCTTACTGGACCACAACATTCTTCAATCTGACTTCCGGTATAGACACACCATGTCCTGCGGATGTGTGGGATGAACTTTGTTGCCATCAATGACAATGATCATGAATCCATATAGTGTCTCTTGCCAACATTAATGATGTTAGTTTCAATTTTCATCTTCATATTGGTGTTGCTACAAGAAGTGGTATTGTGCAAAATTTGGTACAGTCATTGGGCAGTTTATAACAATAGTGTGTTGCTTTGGTTGGTATGCCTCACATGATGTTCCTCTAGGGTCCTATGTTTCATGAATTCTTATTGCTCACAAGTTGAAAAGTTGTGAAATATGCAAAAATACAAAGGACAGAGATCTCAAACTAAGTTTTGGACAGCAAATTGTAAATGTGATCAGTGCCTTAAATTTTCAGAGGCTAGTGGTATCAAAGGTTTGGGTAAGTGATATTTCAAATTTTCTTGGTTGGTATGCATGATAACAAGTGTGATCCAAGAAATAAGTGAGCAGTTGGTTGATATCAATATAATTTGCTAGTCTCATGCTAATGTTGTTAATGAGTTATTCTTCATAGGGGGAGACAATAGCCTTTGTCATCAGATGTCAAAAAGGGGGAGAAAGAAAAATGTATCAAGTAGTTTTGTCATCAATGACAAAGGGGGAGATTGATGGAGATTGATTGTCATTGATGTCAAAAAGGTGTTGAGTTGATGATGAAGGTACATCATAGTGAAAGTTAGATCATACATGGAGTTGATGTTTGTCTTCATATGGCAGGATGTTTCAGGAGTTCATGGTTAAAGTGAATTTAGGGTGATGACAATGTGACATGTAATGTCAATGGTTAGGTGATGTCATTAGTTCATTTGAAGGATGTGAAGAAGGTTTGATTTCTCATTTCAGGAGTTGTTTGAATTTGTCATCTCTCATGTTTCATAAGACTTGTCTTATCATTATATGTGTCAGTTGGTTTGATAATGTTGGATTGGATATGATGTTGCTTCCAGTTCATTCATAATTCTTGACTTGAAGGGAGTTGACATGATACTCAAAATTGATGTGTTTCTTCATGCCTTACTTCAGTGTGCTCATTATCATGTTTCAGTTTGTCTTCATGATCTCTTCATGTTCATAGTATGTTCATGATTGAACAGGATGCTCAATTATGAAGGAGTAAAAGAGGTGCTTGCAGACTACAGTGGCAAAGATTAAATATTCTTAACAAAGGTGTTCAATGAGAAGGGGAGTCATATTCCAAAGAAATAAGTTCACAATAAAAATATTCATAAAGGTGTTGATATAAATGGGGTGTCTCAAAAGATCTAACACCTCACATATGCCCGTCATATACATCATACATTTTTTGTTTTAATTTGTGGTTAACCTGCACTCATAGGTAATATCACTAAAGATTACCTTCTAAGGGGGTTTAAGACCATCTTTTCACTGGCCCCTTCATATCCTCTTACTTTTCCAAGTGGTTACCTCTTATAAATTTGTGTGTAGCAAAAAGCATATCAAAGGTTAATATTTATATATGGGTGAGCAGTTTTCTTTTAAAAGGTTTTTTTTAAAAGCCTATTTTTAAGGGAGATTAAAGGCAATTTTTGATAAAGTTTTTAAAGGCAGATTTTTAGAAGATTTTTTTATTCCTTCATAATAATAAGGAAATAAGTTATTTCCTTTTCTATTTTAAAGATTTTATGCAATATTATTTGCATAATTTTTTAATGAGAAAATTTCTTTTGTGGAGAAGAAGTAGGAAGATAAAAAGGCAAGCTTTGCTGAGATTTAGAAGCCTAATTTTTAGGAGATTTTTTTTGTGAAATTCTCAAGACAAAGAAAAAGTTTTTTTATTATTTCTTTTTGGGAAAAGATTTTGTGAAGAGATTTAATTATTATTTTTAATAAAGGAGCTTTTATAATTTGGGAAAGTTTCTTTATAACAACTTGTTTTTTTTGGAGAGATGGAAGATGAAAATGGGGAGATTGAATATTTATTTTGAAGGCAAATTTTGAAGATGAAAGTGAATGTGTAAAGAAAGAAGAATATGAAGGATTATTGCTTCATTGTGAATAAGATTTTTATTTGCAAGTTCTTCACAGATGGATATTATAATGAAAAGAATATATATTTTTTAATGGGAAATTGTGATGAATTTTTTAGAGTAGAATATGAAGAGATTTATATGCACAATGAAGATTTATTTGCAGCAGTGAGATGATATTAACATTGCAGATTTTATTGAGAACAAAAAATTGGAATTGTTTTTTTTTTAGATGATTTTTGCAGATTGGAAAATGTTGTTGAAGATATTCAATAAAAGGAAATGGAAATTTTTGTGAAGGGAAAATGTAAATTCAGAGAGGAGAAGAATGTGAATGGATTTTGTTTAAAAATGTTTTATATAGGGAAGATAAATTGGATTGAAAATTTGGGAAAAGGAATATGTATGGTTATACAGAGAAGAAGTTATCTTTTCTTGCAGGTGAATTGGTTTAATAAAAAAAAAGAATGTACAGAGAAGAAGAATATGAAGATGAATGTGAAAGGTGAAAGGACATTCAATTTGCATATAATGTTTTTTTTTAGGTGCATTGATGCAGAGAGTTTGTGTGAGGACCAAAATGCAAAAATGATGACCTCCTTGTGCAACAAATTTATGAAGACAATATTGGTAATGAGATTGATATTCAAATTGTAATTGAACAGAGATATGAAAAAGAGAAGACATGTTATGTAATGGTGCAAATCAGATTGAGTGACAATCATTTCTTGCACACCTTGCAGAATGTTTTGATGTGGTTGAATTTGCCAGTGAGGCTTTGTATGCCAGTGAGGCTTGTAGGTTAGTGAGACCTTTCATTTGTCAGTGAGACACATATTGTAGCTAGTGAAGCTTGTCTAGTCAGTGAGACCTTCATGTAACCAGTGAGGTTTTGAATAAGCCAATGAGGTAGTTTCAGAGTGGTTTTTATTCCCTTTGAGGGTTTTCCACTCATCATATCTTGTGTTATATTTCTTGTGTCTTCATGATCTATGTTTAATGTTTTGATTCTTGCCTTCAATATTATAATTGTACATCTGTGAGTTAATAAATAACTTTGTCTTTCTCTCTCTTTATCCTGTAAGTCAAAATGATTAAAATTGTAAAATTCATACAACACTGATTCACCCCCCCTCTCAGTGTTGTCCTGGACTCCAACACTCTCTTCCACATCAAGGGCTACTAGGAGCTCTACTGCTGCTCCTGCCTCTCCAAAATTTGTCAATCCTATGAAACCAGAAGGTGAATCATCCAGAAAAGAAGGAACAAGAGTGAAAACAAAGGCCACAAGACCTACAAGAGCACAAAAGTTGATGAAGAAGAATCAAATTTAGATGCTGAGGTAAAGGAGTTGAAAACCTCTGGAACAAAAGCAGCCAAGATGACCAAGGAGAAACCTTTTGGAGGCAAAAAGGAAAGCAAAAGGAAGAAGACTGATACATATGTTGAGAAGCCCACAATTTCTATGGAAGATGTAATAAAATCAATCACTGTGGATGGAAATCTAAAACCCATGACTAAATTTTATGATGAATACAGTGACACAGATAAGAGGGTGATAGAGGAAGCAACTATTAGATATCTAAATATTTATAATAAGGCCCTAATTGAAATTATTTCTGAGATCCCTCCAAGTCTTGCAAACATTTTGGATTTGAGGAAAGAAAATGCAAAAAGAAAGGATATGGAGCTCAGAGAGCATGTATTGATAAAACTATGCCCTCAAATCACTCAAATTCAAATGAATATTATATTCAAAAGTATGAAGGATGAATTCAGGAGCAAGAAGAGAATGACCAAACTAATGCTTGGAGAATTGGACCAAATAGTTAAAGAAACACAAGAAATACTTCTGAGTGCATTGAAGAGACACAATCTTCCATTTGTTGAGGAGGAGACTGATGATTGGATTGATTCATCAATCCTAGATATTGAAAAGATGAAAACTGATGAGCATAAAACCAAGATTGATGACTCCTATGCTCCAAAAGAGGAACAAACAAACAAAGAAGATACAGTGATGGTGGACCAAACTGATAATATAGGAGATACTCTAATTTCTCCTGATCAATCTATCAAAGAAGATAATGTTGAGAATACTGCTACAAATGGAACAAAGAAAGGTAAAGCAAAGAAAGAGAAAGAAGAAGGTAAGGAAGATAAAATAGAAGAAGATGGTGCAAATGTTGATGCATCTAAACAAATTAGTCCTGATACTAACAAATCTCAAAGAAAGGAAAGTGGTTTAGGAATTGTGGCAAGAGACACTGCAGATACAGTGAAAAGTCTCCTAAGTAAAGAAATACTTGAGTTTGATGAACCCAAGTTGTTAGAAGGACCGATCAATCTTGATGCTCTCTCTCCAGTTCAAGTAATGAAGATAACATCCTTCACACAAGTAAAGGTAGGAGAAAAGATGATGAAATCTCATATTGAGGATAGTGAGATGCTAGGCCTTGCAACCAGAGTATTAGAGAAGATATTGCCAACCTTCCAGAAGAATCCTTCTGACTTTCCTTTTGGAAATCTAAAGAATCTTGGTGTGATAGGAGGATACTTAGTATCAGTATAAAAAGTATTCAAAATTCTCTAAGTGATGGATGTGATATATACAAATTTTGTTTATCCTGGCCCAAATTTAGTGAGGATATTGAGAAGAAGATAAAGGAGCAAGAACAAAAACTGTCAAATCTATCTCAAAATTTTGATCCTCTAATAGCTCCTCCTATAAGTCAGGAGTGTCAAGCAATCATCTTGACCAATGAAATAAAGAAGCTTGTTAAAGAAAAAGGCAATATTATGAAGAGAATGTGTTAGCTTCAGGGATTGATTGCCCCCAAGATAGAAACAATGTTTAATGCACTATCAGAAGCTCAAACTATAGTTTAGACAAGTGATCCTTCAGATCTGACAAAGGCAAAAGCTTACACATTTCAACTGAGTGGACACATCTCAATTTTGGATGGAATGAAAAGAAGTTGGGCCTCTG
The DNA here is from genome assembly GCA_027924645.1 of Cunninghamia lanceolata. Classification (NCBI taxonomy): domain Eukaryota; kingdom Viridiplantae; phylum Streptophyta; class Pinopsida; order Cupressales; family Cupressaceae; genus Cunninghamia; species Cunninghamia lanceolata. The sequence continues at coordinate 3,060,903 of BSBN01000061.1, read as the reverse complement.
AACTTGAGAAATTGAAAAGTAGTTTTACAGATATCTTCAAGTTCATGTAAATATGACTTAAGGACCAGTTGTATATATGCGGCACTGCATTCAGAATTTTTGAGAATTTTGGCTTGCGGACCCCATCCTTTGCCATTGATGTCAAAGGGGGAGTGAAGAACAATGAAAAATGAGGAATCCAGCAAAGGGGGAGCTCCGAAATTAGTTGAAAAACATAAGAGTATACGGTAAGGGGGAGAAAATGTGTAACACTTAGTCATTTTTCACTAAGTGTTGCCATCAATGCCAAAGGGGGAGATTGTTGGCAAGAGACACCGCTAGGCATGATAAGTGTTGTCATTGATGGCAACTAAGTCTATACTACATATCCGCATTGCATAATTTTCTCATACTAGAAATCAGATTGAAGATTTGTCTAAGTCTGGGAAGTCAAGAATAGAGTGTGTGACAAGGTCTAGTTTCTTGGTCTGGATCTCCCCGGGGGTAGATCAGAGTCTATTGCAGATTTGAGGGAGTCATAAGCATTGTTAGGATAATCTAAATCTAGATTTTTGGCCTCTGGTGATGAAGGATTCAATAGTTATTAGCATCTGAGTATCAGGTTAACAATTTGACATAATAGACAGAAGAAGAACAGGTCAACCTTGTAATTGGTCTTGGTTCTGGATGTATGGAAGCTGTTGGTTGGATAAGTTGTGTTGATCAATGATAGTAACTGACCTGATTAATGATTTGTGAGTGCAAGATTTGGTCTGTGTTATAAGTGTACATGGATTTAGCTGACAGAGTAGAATTTTCAATAAAGTTCTAATTGTTCTTGAAGCTGACTGAAAAGTGGTTGAAGATCTAGATGTAGATATATATAGCTGATAGATTTGAATGATTTAGGAAGTGAAGTATGCAACTATGGAATAAGTGTGAAAAGTGTAGAGATCTAAGGTTCAGATGTTAGCAGAACAGTAAACAGGGCAAAGTAAAAATGAAGTGTATCAAGTCAGTATTTTGTGCTTAACTGGAACTGAATCCTTGCATTGATAGATGCTAATTATCAGTTCTTGAGCTTATTGTACTTTTTCTTCCTGTACGTAGTGAGCCTTCTTTTTGAGCAATGAGCCCGAATGCATGTGCATTCCCTTTGTAATACTTTTAACAAAGTATAATCTTTATGGGTTAACCCCCACCATGGTTTTTCCCTTAACCGAGTTTCCACATCAAAAATCTTGGTGTCAAGTGTGTTGTTTATCTTTTTGCTCATGTGTCATTGATTCATTCTTTAATGTTTATATCATTAATTTGATTAGAAGTTGTAAAAGAAGATTAAAGGTAGAAAAAGTTAAAATTATGTGACAATTGATTCACCCCCCCTCTCAATTGTCTAGACCAATTCCAACACTTCATACTTCTTAAGCCAATCACCTAGACCCATAATCATGGGAGGGCCTCTATTTTTAACTTTTCCATCAAATTGATTCTTCAAGTGATTTCTAAACTTATGATCTAGTGGTAGAAAAACCCTATTGTTTGCATAAATAAATCTATGTAGATCTTTAGAATATTGTCCTTGAAATTATTCTGTACATCTTGGACATGCAAATATCCCCTTTGTTTGAAGCCCTGCAATTCAAAAAGTAATGTTAATAACATAAAAAAAAAAGTATAAAACTAAGTATGAAAATTGGGATGAAAATAAATTATGAGTGTAAATATGTAAATATTTTATCTTACCAGAACAAACACCAACTGAGTCTTGGGAAATCATGAATAGTCCAACATAGCACATTGTACAACATGAAGGACCTATTTGATGGGGGACGTGACATGTCATACATTCTTATGCCTTTCCATAGCAGTTGCATCTCATCAATAAAAGATGCAAGATAAACATCCATATTTTTAACTTGATGTTTTCCTGGAACAATGAGAGTTAGCATAAGGTGCTCCTTTCTAACACTTATCTATGGGGGAATATTGTATACTATCAGTCTAACTATCCAAACACTATAATTTGAACTCAGGAAAGAGAATGGGCACACTCCATCAATTGCAAGACCAAACCTGATACTACGAGGTTCATCTTTGAATTTTCTTGGCCATTTTTCCTCTATGTGTTTCATTGCTTTGGAGTCAGCCAGAATTCACATGAATCCATCTTTACTCATATTCTTTGCATGCCAGTCCATCAATTGTGCAAGTGACTTGCAATGAAACATTCGTTGAAGTCTAGGTATAACTGGCATGTGACGTAAAACCTTCTTTGGAACTATAGAACCTTGTACATCTGTACAGTATCTCTTATCTTTGCATATAGGGCATTCTACCTTATTTTGATATTCATCTCTGTATAAAATGCAATCATTTTTACATGAATGAATTTGCTTATATTCAATCCCCAACTCAACCAACAACAAACACGCCTCTCTGAAAGTTAATGGCAACACATTCTCTTCAAGGAATATTTTAGTTTTTAGTGCCCTGTAAGATTGCCAGAGATTAAATCAATTGAATGTTTGACTTATGATGAACATGTTTGATATGCCAATCTATACTAGGACTATTTATATACAATATATGGTTTTAAAATCCCCTTAAAGAAATATAAACAAAGTTGATGAATGTGTACAAATTATGTACACCAATTGACAATGCAAAGTAAGAAATAAATTTGAACTCACTTCAGTAAGGTAGTGAATCCTTTGTCTGACCAACCAAATAGTGACTTGATTTCTAATAATATTAATGTGCATGCTAGTTTTGAGGTTCTACTTGCACCTAATTTGAATACAGGTGTCTTTGCTTCTTGCTTGATGGAGTCTTTCAGGTTGTTACCATCAACATTACGTTGGTGGTAATTACCCCTGCTATCATCATTACTATTAACCATATGATCATTATTGTCATCATTGTTTCCATCCCCAAAGAAACTTGTAAGCATTTTATTCAATCCTTCTTCATGCACTGCATTTTCACTATCATGATCATCATCATTAAGGCTAGGTGGCATGTCATCAGTGTATGCGGATCTCATCAGCTCTTCAAATTTCTCAGCTGGTAGTATTCTGAAGTCATGATATTTCCATAGTCCATGTAATGCCTCGCCATGCAACCGTAGAGATAAGTTCAACTAAAGCAATAAAAAGGTAGATTTTTTTTGTTTTTTTTCCACAAAAATAGAAGTAGCTAAAACATAACATAATCTATCAACAACCAGTTAAACTAAAATCTCTAGGGATTACATAGCTGCATTATTGCAACTTAACAATAATCAACAAAATATATGATTTGATTAATCAAATGAATCACACTAACATTTTAGGTTACAACATCATATGAATATTTCAACATTTTTGCAACCAAGATTACAAGTGCAGGATAGTTTATCTTGTAAGAGGAATTACATAATTTCAATGATACAAAAGCTCTCTTTCTAGATACATCAATTACATAAGAATTTCTTGTTATACAAAAGATCTAAATACAAATAGTACAAATGTCTGTCTTCGATACATGTGCAAAACTAGAATCAAGAGAGATACATCTTCTTTACACACGAGCCACGATGCTAGAAAACTAATGGAATAAAGCACAACCACCCGACCATGTGGAACCCTGAGGTCCACCCCCTGTGCTAGGAGATAACAACAAGGTCCCACAAAAATAATCGTCAAAAGACAAAAGACTAACAGATGCAAGGACTACACATGACTCTAATACAACCTTGGTCAATATGAACATCACAAGCAACTCAAACAACACTTACACACTTAACATGCAATTCTAGAGGTACTCACACAACCAAAGGAGGATAACACAACTTGGGAGTGCTAGACTGCAATAGGGAGAAATGTCATCACATGGCTTGTCATGGGTTATCCTGGCACGTCTTCCTAGGCACCGGCCCCTATCTTGGGTTATCCTGGCAGGCTCACCTGACCACCAACCCCCAAACAAACTCATGTGGAACCAACATACCTTTCATGAGGACAAGGCAGTTGATTTGCCATTCCAGGCCATCTCATCTCATCTCAAGCCTAAATGAGCACTTGAGCCATGAGTGAGGCATACTTTATCTTGATTAATGTGATTAACTACCCAACCCCTTAATTAATTAATTAGGTTATCACTTGATTACCAACTTCCAATGGGTTATCCTGGCTAGCCACTTTGGCCCCCGACCCCACATTGAAAGCCACTCCCCTATCTGCATCTAGAAAACCCTATCCATCAAGCAAGACTTTTACCAACTTAACTACAAGTGCTCAAATACAATGCAAGGCATTTACCTTCTTGCATAATCAATATAATCAGATGTATAGGTACACTGAGCAAGGCACAACCATCTTGCACATGTAACATTCCAACATAAATAAGAAACCATATTTCAAGAATACATTTCATTCAACTCACAAGATGCACACATAGCCAACCCCCACACAATCACACCCTCCTAGGCCTCTAGAAACCACTTTCACCAAATAAGACACCACATGACAACATTAAAACATAATGGTCACACATCACAATCACTTCCAAAACACATCATAAACCAAGATCCCTCATCAATACTTCAATAACAAAACCACAAATGTAACATATGATGTGATGCACTAATAATGGTCTTAAAGAATGTAACATTATTCCAAGCATAATCAATCATCTAACAACATAAGGTAACTCTATCCCAATAATATAGAACAATAATAACTTGAAGGGTTACCAATTATTCTATAGCAGAAAATTCAGTCAAACAAGATACTACATGTTATTAGACTAAACCACTTTCTACACTGATGTGGATCTTATTAAAATTCTAGACAACTTTGTGATTTCTATTCAAAATAATTGTATAAGCAAAACATAAAGGATCATAAAGCAGATTAAAACCGATCATACATTTAAATCTTTAGAAAGTATATGAGTTAAATGCTAAACGTTTTATATCATATCAAACCTAACCTCCACTTACTCACCCAACTTCATAACTAAGCACAATCTTTAATTTAAGTCATAAATAATATTAGACTCATTATATGACCACAAAGTTCCTTAAGGTGAAGAGGAAGCAAGATATATATATATATATATATATATATATATATATATACTTGACAAGTCTTACTAAATCTAAACTAAATGTTATCTTCCACCAAAATATATCAAAGATATCTAGACATATAACGATCAAAAATTAAATTCATAGACTAACTCTATGCACAATACTTAAAATATTCTAATTCATACTAAACTTAAAGACTTAACTAAGGTCATCATACACACCCTATAACTAGTTCTAAAATAACAATTCAATATTTATAATATGATAATTTACATTAATTTGACTAAGACAATTATATATTAAGAAGCCTTATTTATTATCCATATCCTACTCTCTTACAATAGATAAAATTATTAATATTTACAATATAGAATCTTTCTATAAATACAAGATAAATACTTTATATATAACAAGATAATTTCTGTCTTTATTTACAAGGCAATGTCAGATTTACGTTTAAATAAACAAGAGAAAGTCTTCTTGAATTAATAATTCAAAAAGAATGGTACATTTTAAAGGAATAAAAAGATTTAGTTTCTAAATAAAAGAGGATTCTAAACAAGTCTATTAAGATTTAGTTTCTAATTTACATATTTAAAAAAATCACAAAAGAAGACTAAGAAAAAAATGATCTATAAGTTAATTAAATTTGAATAATAATAATAATTTAAATTCAAAACTAATTTAAATCAAAATTAAAAATAGTAACAATGATATTTATATTATGACAGGGTATATTAACTTAACTAAATAATTAAGTTATGAACTTTACAAATTTACCAATCTTTTCTAAACACATAACAATTAAATATCATATAATTTAAGTAAATATTCTCTAATTATAAACTTGATTACATTCTAATAAATAAATAGATTATTAAAAAATAAAATCAATGCAATACAAATTGCGACAGGAATCAAAATAGAATCTTCCTAAAATGATTTCAATTCATTAAACCTTGAAATGAGCTAATTTCTAATTACAAGACTTGCTAACTAAATTCTCTGGCAGAGATTAAAATCCTATGTGAATGAGAAAATAGATTCATAAAATCTTATTCATTTTCCATCTACAATGTCTATGTTGCTTGCAGATCTCAATAAAAGAATTGTTGAAGAATTAAAGGGTTTGATTTGGCACACGCTAGCATCCTAACTTGCCTCAGAAGGAAAGAAGATATGATTGCAGAAGTTTAATATTTAATGTTTGATATTTACAGGTTTAGAGAGTTGGATTTCACTTTTGGTTTTTAAGTTTATGTCCAGATCTAAGGTGTTGTTTTGAAAAACGTGTTTAATTGCGAGGCTGGGCAAAAACATGAAAATGAAAGTATCCAAAAATTAAATCTGACAATGACCCAGTTGAGATATGGGCATTTCTACTTGGAATCCACCTTTGATTTTTTTTATAGCATGAGAATAAAGAGCAGTTTCAAAAAATGTTTTTCAGTAGGCTGGCACAAATTTGACCAAAAAATAAAAGTTCCCAAAATTAAAATCAGAGCTCAACCCAGTTTGAATTTGGCCATTCCTAGTTGGAAACCAAGGTTAGAATTTTATTTGTGAAAGAAGATAAAGTGCTGGGTAAGAAATGGTGTATTTTTGCCCAATTTTCAAATGCAAAAGAATGGTTGAAAAGAAAAATTTAAAAGCCAGTTTTGCCTACTATAATGCAATCACCTAACATTCCACAATGAATTTCTATCCAAACATAAGTATTTAGCTAAAAATTTCAAGAAATATAATGGGAAAATACCTTAAATCCACCCTAGTCTACAAATAAGGATAATTTCTTCCCACCGTGACCTATGAGCATCGAAATTTGAATAGCAAGAAGACAATGGAACTCTGTAACCAACTAGTCTCTGCCCACAAAATCTCTGCAAGAATCTCCTCCACTTTCTTCACAATTTCAATCTCCCAGTGTGGGTTTTTTTTTTCTTCTTCTCTAAAACAAATTAGATTTTCTCCCTTTTTTTTCCAAGGCAGCCATGCATGCAAATATAGCTCAAGCCAAGAAGTTGTTCCCCCCCAAATACTTCATCTGCCAAAACTCTCCCTAAAATTTTCCACAGAACCCCCTTCAAATATCCTCACTATCATAAAAATAGTCAATGACAATAATTTCTAACTCATAAAATAATTAATTACACAAAATATTATTATTATTCACCAAATATTATTAATTCGAGAATATAAAATAATGTCTTAAATAGTTACACAAAAGAATATTTATTCACATAAATAAATATTAAATATTTATAATTTATTTATTATTATTACTATTATCTATTTTATTAATTTAATTTTTAACAAATACTTAATATACCTAAAACTTAATATTATTTATTTAACAAAATAGATTAATAATTTCTGTTAAATAAAACAATAGAACATACTAATCTACTCAAAGACTACACCCAATCATTTTCCAAAAACAACATACTAAAGAATAACAGAGACTCACAGTCATGCACCAATGACCACACTGGCGAAACTCAAGACTAAGAACTCATCCTCATCGAGAATGATGTCAACTAAGTGACCTCATGTCATCTCCATTCCACAACTTCCATTGGTATGAAGGCACGCTCAGACCTGTCAATTCAGGTGGAGTCGATGCCTGGTACATGCAACCTGCAGCAAACAAAATGTTGAATACAAACATATATATAATCATTTAAACAGACACATAGTGACAGAGAATCGCAGCGTAGTAGGGTACTCAATATGAGTAATACTACACTGTCCCATCCCAAAACACATCACAAATATCCACATTAAATAAGTTCATTAGTAACTGAGCACATAGTCAGATAGTCACATAAATCATGTAGTAAAACTAATCTATATAATCAATTAACCCATAACTGATCACAACATAAGCATAATGTACTAATCATAAAGTATCAATAGTGTCATCATAGTAAACATCAATGAGTGTCATCAACTACATCATAACAGTGAACCTACCATCAACATGTCTATCATATCTTAAGTATTCCAAGTATTTTACCTTCTTCTTCATGCTCCTTAGCCCAACCACCTTCTCATCCAAGGTGAGAATGGAGGGGCACTACATCCTCCCCCCCTAAAACTTGACTTCCTCCTGGAAGTCACAGACTAGGGTAGAAACATAACATATTAGTATTGTAATTTTCTATTGCCAACATACGCATCCATATCAAGCAATTATTCATAAGACAAGCACAATCGTTCCATAACAACAAGACGAACATCAATTCTTTACCTCTAAGGCATATCATGTGATCCACTTATATCTAATCCAATAAATTTTGAGAATTTCATCCAATTTAGAGAATGGCATTCACATATAATCAAGGAAAAATTCATCTCATATCTTATTTTCTCTATGCTTTCAACTATTTACCAACATGCAAAGTACAATCCTCCGTGGAGTCCTTCCTTGAACATACTATCATAGGTTTGAAATGAACATGATAGAAACAATACTTAACACAAATGGGGCCAACAGAAACAAACATTCAGAATAGCCACCATAGAAATTTTAAAAATAGATGCAAACCCAAGTGGGAAAATAATCAAATCCAACCTTAAGTCACAAAGTGCCAGCAATTCCCAACAATAAATCAAGTATAAAGAAAAGAGTTTTGGTGACCACTCCTATCATAAGAAAGTTCAAAGAAGGAAAATTCACTGTTAACCCCCAACAACATATGAAACAACCGTTAAAAATTTCAAAACAAATTCACATCACGATGTGACTAATTTTAGCCACAAAAAGGGAGTATCCGCTACACAACACTCAAGAACACAAGGTCTAGAATGCATTAGAGAATGTACACCATGCCTAGACAATTAAGTTAATTACATTCTCATACCTAAGCATCATTTATACAAAGATTTAAGGCAACACAATCGCTATTTGTATACAAACAACTTCTATCTTTAATATAGTACAATTTATTTTTATTAAGCTATGAAAATATGCAATTACATCCTTATGCAAGAAGATTTCACATAGGACATATATGATGTCACACACAAGAATAATTGATAACTATAATTGACTTATAGTATCACATTCATGATCTTATGGGTCCAACACAAGCTCCAATTTGATCCTTGCACACGGTTCTCACACAGGCATACAAAATGATAACTTTCATAAATCACAACAATTCTTCCATATGAGGTCATGACCAGCTAGGTGATAAATGTCAGGTGATCAACACCCACGTTAAGATACCCTGTGCATGACAACATCACATAACCACATGACTTACCAAATGATTAACTCATTTCAATACTTAATTACATGTACTATTTAGTAAATTCATACTGGTAAATATATCATCACTTTTTCAGAAATGAAGAAGAAAGAACACATTATAGACACATGAGTAAAATAGGGCATAAAGAATTCATTTCTTAAAGAGCAAGTTTGCAAACTTATTAGCCTTCTAATGTCATACTAATGCACACAGGTGAGAGGTACTATTGTCAACCCACCACAAAGATAAAATCGTTTAACCTAGAGCAACAACAACAGTCCAGAGGTCTCAGTGTTGTAACTTGGCTCTGATACCAAATGTAATGCCTCACCATGTAACCCTAGAGATAAGTTCAACTAAATCAATAAAAATGCAGATTTTTTTTTTTGACAAAAATAGAAGTAACTAAAACATAACATAATCTATCAACAACCAGTTAAACTAACATCTCTAGGGATTACATAGTTGTATTATTGCAACTTAACAATTATCAACAACATACATGATTTGATCAATCAAATGAATCAAACTAACATTTTAGGTTACAACATCATATGAATATATCAACACTTTTGCAACCAAGATTACAAGTGCAGAATAGTTTATCTTACAAGAGGAATTACATAATTTCAATGATACAAAAGCTCTCTTTCTGGATACATCAATTACATAAGGATTTCTTCTGATACAAAATATCTAAATACAAATATTACAAATGTCCATCTTCGATACAGGTACAAAATTGGAATCAAGAGAGATACATCTTTACACATGAGCCACAATACCAGAAAACCAATGGAATAAAGCACAACCACATGACCATGTGGAACCCTGAGGTCCACCCCTCGTGATAGGAGATAACAATGAGGTCCCACAAAGACAACCGTCAAAAGACAAAAGGCTAACAGATGCAAGGTCTACACATGACTCCAATACAACCTTAGTCAATGTTAACATCACAAGCAACTCAAACAACACTTACACACTTAACATGCAATTCCAGAGGCACTCACACAACCAAAGGAGGAAAATATAAGTTGGGAGTGCTAGACTGCAATAGGGAGGAGTGTCATCACATAGTTTGTCATGGGTTATCCCGGCATGTCTTCCTAGGCACCGGCCCCCATCCTAAGTTATCCTGATAGCCTCTCTCGACCGCTGGCTCGACCGCTGGCCCCCATACAAACTCATGCAGAACCAATATACTTTTCATGAGGATAAGGTAGTTGATTTGCCATTCTAGGCCTTCTCATCTCATCTAAAGCCTAAACAAACACTTGAGCCATGAGTGAGGCATACTTTATCTTGATTAATGTGATTAACTACCCAACCCCTTAATTCATTAATTAGGTTATCACTTGATTACCAAATTCCAATGGGTTATCCTGGCTAGCCACTTTGGGCCTTGGCCCCACATTGAAAGCCACTCCCCTATCTGCATCTAGAAAACCCTATCCATCAAGCAAGACTTTTACCAACTTAACTACAAGTGCTCAAATACAATGCAAGACATTTTCCTTCTTGCATAATCAATATAATCAGATGTATAGGTACATTGAGCAAGGCACAACCATCTTACACATGTAACATTCCAACATGAATAAGAAACCATATTTCAAGAATACATTTCATTCAACTCAGAAGATGCACACATAGCAAACCCCCACACAATCACACCCTCCTAGGCATCTGGAAACCACTTTCCCCAAATAATACAATGCATGACACCATTAAAACACAATGGTCACACATCACAATTACTTCCAAATCACATCATAAACCAAGATCCCTCATCAATACTTCAATAACAAAACCACAAATGTAACATATGATCTGATGCACTAATAATGGTCTTAAAGAATGTAACATTATTCCAAGCATGATCAATCATCTAACAACATAAGGTAACTCTATCCCAACAATGCAGAACAATAATAACTTGAAGGGTTACCAATTATTCTATAATAGAAAATTTAGTCAAATAAGATACTACCCATTATTAGACTAAACCACTTTCTACACTAATGTGGATCTTATTAAAATTGTAGACAACTTTGTGATTTCTATTCAAAATAATTGTATAAGCAAAACATTAAGGATAATAAAGTAGATTAAAACTGATCATCCATTTAAATCTTTAGAAAGTATATGAGTTAAATGTTAAACGTTTTATATCATATCAAACCTAACCTCCACTTACTCACCCAATTTCATAACTAAGCACAATCTTTAATTTAAGTCATAAATAATATTAGACTCGTTATATGACCACAAAGTTCCTTAAGGTGAAGAGGAAGCAAGATATATATATATATATATATATATATATATATATATATATATATATATATATATACTTGACAAGTCTTACTAAATCTAAACTAAATGTTATCTTCCACCAAAATATATCAAAGATATCTAGACATATAACGATCATAAATTAAATTCATAGACTAACTCTATGCACACTACTTAAAATATTCTAATTCATACTAAAATTAAAGACTTAACTAAGGTCATCATACACCCTATAACTAGTTCTAAAATAACAATTCAATATTTATAATATGATAATTTACATCAATTTGACTAAGACAATTATATATTAAGAAGTCTTATTTATTATCCATATCCTACTCTCTTACAATAGATAAAACTACTAATAATTACAATATAGAATTTTTCTATAAATACAAGATAAATATTTTATATATAACAAGATAATTTATGTCTTTATTTACAAGGTAAAGTCATATTTACCTTTAAATAAACAAGAGAAAATCTTATTTTATAATTCAAGAAGAATGGTATATTTTAAAGGAATAAAAAGATTTAGTTTCTAAATAAAAGAGGATTCTAAACAAGTCTATTAAGATTTAGTTTCTAATTTACATATTTAAAAAAATCACAAAAGAAGACTAAAAAAAGAATGATCTATAAGTTAAATAAATTTGAATAATAATAATAATTTAAATCAAAATTAAAAATAATAACAATGATATTTATATTATGAAAGGGTATATTAACTTAACTAAATAATTAAGTTATGAACTTTACAAATTTACCAATCTTTTATAAACACACAACAATTAAATATCATATAATTTAAGTAAATATTCTCTAATTATAAAATTGATTACATTCTAATAAATAAATAGATTATTAAAAAATAAAATCAATGCAATACAAATTGTGACAGGAATCAAAATAGAATCTTCCTAAAATGATTTCAATTCATTAAACCTTGAAATGAGCTAATTTCTAATTACAAGACTTGCTCACTAAATTCTCTGGCAAAGATTAAAATCCTATGTTAATGAGAAAATAGATTCATAAAATCTTATTCATTTTCTATCTACAATGTCTGTGTTGCTTGCAGATCTCAATAAAAGAATTGTTGAAGAATTAAAGGGTTTTATTTGGCACACGCTAGCATCCTAACTTGCCTCAGAAGAAAAGAAGATATGATTGCAGAAGTTTAATGTTTAATGTTTGATGTTTACAGGTTGAGAGAGTTGAATTTCACTTTTGGTTTTTAAGTTTATGTCTAGATCTAAGGTGTTGTTTCGAAAAACATGTTTAATTGCGACGCTGGGCAAAAACATGAAAATGAAAGTACCCGAAAATCAAATCTGACAACGACCCAGTTGAGATATGGGTATTTCTACTTGTAATCCACCTTTGGTTTTAATTTATAGTATAAGAATAAATAGCAATTTCAAAAAATGTTTTTCAGCAGGCTGGCACAAATTTGACCAAAAAATAAAAGTGCCCAAAATTAAAATCAGACCTCAACCCAGTTCGGATTTGGCCATTCCTAGTTGGAAACCAAGGTTATAATTTCATTTGTGAAAGAAGATAAAGTGCTGGGTAAGAAATGGTGTATTTTTGCCCAATTTTTAAATGTAAAAGAATGGCTGAAAAAAGGAATTTAAAAGCCAGTTTTGCCAACCATAATGCAATCAACTAACATTCCACAATGAATTTCTATCCAAACATAAGTATTCAACTAGAAATTTCAAGAAATATAATGGGAAAATACCTTAAATCTGCCCTAGTCTACAAAAAAGGATAATCTCTTCCCACCGTGACCTATGAGCATCCAAATTTGAATAGCAAGAAGACAATGGAATTCTACAACCAACTAGTCTCTACCCACAAAATCTCTGCAAGAATCTGCCCCACTTTCTTCAGAATTTAAGTCTCCCGGCGTGGGTTTTTTTTTTCTTCTTCTTCTCTAACACAAATTAGATTTTCTCCCTTTTTTTTCCAAGGCAGCCATGCATGCAAATATAGCTCAAGCCAAGAAGTTGTTCCCCCCCAAATACTTCATCTGCCAAAACTCTCCCTAAAATTTTCAATAGAACCCCCTTCAAATATCCCCACTGTCATAAAAATAGTCAATGACAATAATTTCCAACTCATATAAAATAATTAATTACACAAAATATTATTATTATTCACCAAATATTATTAATTTGAGAATATAAAATAATGTCTTAAATAGTTACACAAAAGAATATTTATAATTTATTTATTATTATTACTATTATCTATTTTATTAATTTAATTTTTAACAAATACTTAATATACCTAAAACTTAATATTATTTATTTAACAAAATAGATTAATAATTTCTGTTAAATAAAACAATAGACCATACTAATCTACTCAAAGACTGCACCCAATCATTTTCCAAAAACAACATACTAAAAAATAACAGAGACTCACAGTCATGCACCAATGACCACACTGGCGAAACTCAAGACTAAGAACTCATCCTCATCGAGAATGATGTCAACTAAGTGACCTCATGTCATCTCCATTCCACAACATCCATTGGTATGAAGGCACGCTCAGACCTGTCAATTCAGGTGGAGTCGATGCCTGGTACATACAACCTGCAGCAAACAAAATGTTGAATACAAACATATATATAATCATTTAAACAGACACATAGTGACAGAGAATTGCAGCGTAGTAGGGTACTCATTATGAGTAATACTACACTGTCCCATCCCAAAACACATCACAAATATCCATATTAAACAAGTTCATTAGTAACTGAGCACATAGTAAGATAGTCACATAAATCATGTAGTAAAACTAATCTATATAATCAATTAACCCATAACTGATCACAACATAAGCATAATGTACTGATCATAAAGTATCAATAGTGTCATCATAGTAAACATCAATGAGTGTCATCAACTACATCATAACAGTGAACCTACCATCAACATGTCTATCATATCTTAAGTATTCCAAGTATTTTACCTTCTTCTTCATGCTCCTTAGCCCAACCACCTTCTCATCCAAGGTGAGAATGGAGGGGCACTACATCCTCCCCCCCTAAAACTTGACTTCCTCTTTGAAGTCACAGACTAGGGTAGAAACATAACATATTAGTATTGTAATTTTCTATTGCCAACATACGCATCCATATCAAGCAATTATTCATAAGACAAGCACAATCGTTCCATAACAACAAGAAGAACATCAATTCTTTACCTCTAAGGCGTATCATGTGATCCACTTATATCTAATCCAATAAATTTTGAGAATTTCATCCAATTTAGAGAATGGCATTCACATATAATCAAGGAAAAATTCATCTTATATCTTATTTCCTCTATGCTTTCAACTATTTACCAACATGCAAAGTACAATCCTCCGTGGAGTCCTTCCTTGAACATACTATCATAGGTTCGAAATGAACATGATAGAAACAATACTTAACACAAACGGGGCCAACAGAAACAAACATTCAGAATAGCCACCATAGAAATTTTAAACATAGATGCAAACCCAAGTGGGAAAATAATCAAATCCAACCTTAAATCACAAAGTGCCAGCAATTCCCAACAATAAATCAAGTATAAAGAAAAGAGTTTTGGTGACCACTCCTATCATAAGAAAGTTCAAAGAAGGAAAATTCACTGTTAACCCCCAACAACATATGAAACAACCGTTAAAAATTTCAAAACAAATTCACATCACGATGTGACTAATTTTAGCCACAAAAAGGGAGTATCCGCTACACAACACTCAAGAACACAAGGTCTAGAATGCATTAGAGAATGTTCACCATGCCTAGACAATTGAGTTAGTTACATTCTCATACCTAAGCATCATTTATACAAAGATTTAAGGCAACACAATCGCTATTTGTATACAAACAACTTCTACCTTTAATATAGTACAATTTATTTTTATTAAGCTATGAAAATATGCAATTACATCCTTATGCAAGAAGATTTCACATAGGACATGTATGATGTCACACACAAGAATAATTGATAACTATAATTGACTTATAGTATCACATTCATGATCTTATGGGTCCAACACAAGCTCCAATTTGATCCTTGCACATGGTTCTCACACAGGCATACAAAATGATAACTTTCATAAATCACAACAATTCTTCCATATGAGGTCATGACCAGCTAGGTGATAAATGTCAGGTGATCAACACCCACGTTAAGATACCCTGTACATGACAACATCACATAACCACATGACTTACCAAATGATTAACTCATTTCAATACTTAATTACATGTACTATTTAGTAAATTCATACTGGCAAATATATCATCACTTTTTCAGAAATGAAGAAGAAAGAACACATTGTAGACACATGAGTAAAATAGGGCATAAAGAATTCATTTCTTAAAGAGCAAGTTTGCAAACTTATTAGCCTTCTAATGTCATACTAATGCACACAGGTGAGAGGTACTATTGTCAACCCACCACAAAGATAAAATCGTTTAACCTAGAGCAACAACAACAGTCTAGAGGTCTCAGTGTTGTAACTTGGCTCTGATACCAAATGTAATGCCTCACCATGCAACCCTAGAGATAAGTTCAACTAAATCAATAAAAATGCAGATTTTTTTTTTGACAAAAATAGAAGTAACTAAAACATAACATAATCTATCAACAACCAGTTAAACTAACATCTCTAGGGATTACATAGTTGTATTATTGCAACTTAACAATTATCAACAACATACATGATTTAATCAATCAAATGAATCAAACTAACATTTTAGGTTACAACATCATATGAATATATCAACACTTTTGCAACCAAGATTACAAGTGCAGAATAGTTTATCTTACAAGAGGAATTACATAATTTCAATGATACAAAAGCTCTCTTTCTGGATACATCAATTACATAAGGATTTCTTCTGATACAAAATATCTAAATACAAATATTACAAATGTCCATCTTCGATACAGGTACAAAACTGGAATCAAGAGAGATACATCTTTACACATGAGCCACAATACCAGAAAACCAATGGAATAAAGCACAACCACACGACCATGTGGAACCCTAAGGTCCACCCCTCGTGATAGGAGATAATAATGAGGTCCCACAAAGACAACCGTCAAAAGACAAAAGGCTAACAGATGCAAGGTCTACACATGACTCTAATACAACCTTAGTCAATGTTAACATCACAAGCAACTCAAACAACACTTACACACTTAACATGCAATTCCAGAGGCACTCACACAACCAAAGGAGGAAAATATAAGTTGGGAGTGCTAGACTGCAATAGGGAGGAGTGTCATCACATAGTTTGTCATGGGTTATCCTGGCATGTCTTCCTAGGCACCGGCCCCCATCCTAAGTTATCCTGATAGCCTCTCCCGACCGCTGGCCCCCATACAAACTCATGCAGAACCAACATACTTTTCATGAGGATAAGGTAGTTGATTTGCCATTCTAGGCCTTCTCATCTCATCTAAAGCCTAAACAAACACTTGAGCCATGAGTGAGGCATACTTTATCTTGATTAATGTGATTAACTACCCAACCCCTTAATTCATTAATTAGGTTATCACTTGATTACCAAATTCCAATGGGTTATCCTGGCCCCACATTGAAAGCCACTCCCCTATCTGCATCTAGAAAACCCTATCCATCAAGCAAGACTTTTACCAACTTAACTACAAGTGCTCAAATACAATGCAAGACATTTACCTTCTTGCATAATCAATATAATGAGATGTATAGGTACACTGAGCAAGGCACAACCATCTTACACATGTAACATTCCAACATGAATAAGAAACCATATTTCAAGAATACATTTCATTCAACTCAGAAGATGCACACATAGCAAACCCCCACACAATCACACCCTCCTAGGCATCTGGAAACCACTTTCCCCAAATAATACAATGCATGACACCATTAAAACACAATGGTCACACATCACAATCACTTCCAAAACATATCATAAACCAAGATCCCTCATCAATACTTCAATAACAAAACCACAAATGTAACATATGATCCGATGCACTAATAATGGTCTTAAAGAATGTAACATTATTCCAAGCATGATCAATCATCTAACAACATAAGGTAACTCTATCCCAACAATGCAGAACAATAATAACTTGAAGGGTTACAAATTATTCTATAATAGAAAATTTAGTCAAATAAGATACTACCCATTATTAGACTAAACCACTTTCTACACTAATGTGGATCTTATTAAAATTGTAGACAACTTTGTGATTTCTATTCAAAATAATTGTATAAGCAAAACATTAAGGATAATAAAGTAGATTAAAACTGATCATCCATTTAAATCTTTAGAAAGTATATGAGTTAAATGTTAAACGTTTTATATCATATCAAACCTAACCTCCACTTACTCACCCAATTTCATAACTAAGCACAATCTTTAATTTAAGTCATAAATAATATTATACTCGTTATATGACCACAAAGTTCCTTAAGGTGAAGAGGAAGCAAGATATATATATATATATATACTTGACAAGTCTTACCAAATCTAAACTAAATGTTATCTTCACCTTAAGGAATTTTGTGGTCATATATTAGACTCCATTATATGACCACAAAGTTCCTTAAGGTGAAGACTTGTCAAGTATATATATATATATATATATATATATATATACTTGACAAGTCTTACTAAATCTAAACTAAATGTTATCTTCCACCAAAATATATCAAAGATATCTAGACATATAACGATCATAAATTAAATTCATAGACTAACTCGATGCACACTACTTAAAATATTCTAATTCATACTAAAATTAAAGACTTAACTAAGGTCATCATACACCCTATAACTAGTTCTAAAATAACAATTCAATATTTATAATATGATAATTTACATCAATTTGACTAAGACAATTATATATTAAGAAGTCTTATTTATTATCCATATCCTACTCTCTTACAATAGATAAAACTACTAATAATTACAATATAGAATTTTTCTATAAATACAAGATAAATATTTTATATATAACAAGATAATTTATGTCTTTATTTACAAGGCAAAGTCATATTTACCTTTAAATAAACAAGAGAAAATCTTATTTTATAATTCAAGAAGAATGGTACATTTTAAAGGAATAAAAAGATTTAGTTTCTAAATAAAAGAGGATTCTAAACAAGTCTATTAAGATTTAGTTTCTAATTTACATATTTAAAAAAATCACAAAAGAAGACTAAGAAAAGAATGATCTATAAGTTAAATAAATTTGAATAATAATAATAATTTAAATCAAAATTAAAAATAATAACAATGATATTTATATTATGAAAGGGTATATTAACTTAACTAAATAATTAAGTTATGAACTTTACAAATTTACCAATCTTTTATAAACACACAACAATTAAATATCATATAATTTAAGTAAATATACTCTAATTATAAAATTTATTACATTCTAATAAATAAATAGATTATTAAAAAATAAAATCAATGCAATACAAATTGTGACAGGAATCAAAATAGAATCTTCCTAAAATGATTTCAATTCATTAAACCTTGAAATGAGCTAATTTCTAATTACAAGACTTGCTCACTAAATTCTCTGGAAAAGATTAAAATCCTATGTTAATGAGAAAACAGATTCATAAAATCTTATTCATTTTCTATCTACAATGTCTGTGTTGCTTGCAGATCTCAATAAAAGAATTGTTGAAGAATTAAAGGGTTTTATTTGGCACACGCCAGCATCCTAACTTGCCTCAGAAGAAAAGAAGATATGATTGCAGAAGTTTAATATTTAATGTTTGATGTTTACAGGTTGAGAGAGTTGAATTTCACTTTTAGTTTTTAAGTTTATGTCCAGATCTAAGGTGTTGTTTCGAAAAACATGTTTAATTGCGACGCTGGGCAAAAACATGAAAATGAAAGTACCGGAAAATCAAATCTGACAACGACCTAGTTGAGATATGGGCATTTCTACTTGTAATCCACCTTTGGTTTTCATTTATAGCATAAGAATAAATAGCAGTTTCAAAAAATGTTTTTCAGCAGGCTGGCACAAATTTGACCAAAAAATAAAAGTGCCCAAAATTAAAATCAGAGCTCAACCCAGTTCGGATTTGGCCATTCCTAGTTGGAAACCAAGGTTATAATTTCATTTGTAAAAGAAGATAAAGTGCTGGGTAAGAAATGGTGTATTTTTGCCCAATTTTCAAATGCAAAAGAATGGCTGAAAAAAGGAATTTAAAAGCCAGTTTTGCCAACCATAATGCAATCAACTAACATTCCACAATGAATTTCTATCCAAACATAAGTATTCAGCTAGAAATTTCAAGAAATATAATGGGAAAATACCTTAAATCTGCCCTAGTCTACAAATAAGGATAATCTCTTCCCACCGTGACCTATGAGCATCCAAATTTGAATAGCAAGAAGACAATAGAATTCTAGAACCAACTAGTCTCTACCCACAAAATCTCTGCAAGAATCTGCCCCACTTTCTTCACAATTTAAGTCTCCCAGCGTGGGTTTTTTTTTTCTTCTTCTTCTCTAACACAAATTAGATTTTCTCCCTTTTTTTTTCCAAGGCAGCCATGCATGCAAATATAGCTCAAGCCAAGAAGTTGTTCCCCCCAAAATACTTCATCTGCCAAAACTCTCCCTAAAATTTTCCATAGAACCCCCTTCAAATATCCCCACTGTCATAAAAATAGTCAATGACAATAATTTTCAACTCATATAAAATAATTAATTACACAAAATATTATTATTATTCACCAAATATTATTAATTCGAGAATATAAAATAATGTCTTAAATAGTTACACAAAAGAATATTTATTCACATAAATAATTATTAAATATTTATAATTTATTTATGATTATTACTATTATCTATTTTATTAATTTAATTTTTAACAAATACTTAATATACCTAAAACTTAATATTATTTATTTAACAAAATAGATTAATAATTTCTATTAAATGAAACAATAGACCATACTAATCTACTCAAAGACTACACCCAATCATTTTCCAAAAACAACATACCAAAGAATAACAGAGACTCACAGTCATGCACCAACGACCACACTGACGAAACTCAGGACTAAGAACTCATCCTCATCGAGAATGATGTCAACTAAGGGACCTCATGTCATCTCTATTCCACAACTTTCATTGGTATGAAGGCACGCTCAGACATGCCAATTCAGGTAGAGTCGATGCCTGGTACCTGCAACATACAACAAACAAAAGTGTTGAATACAAACATATATATAATCATCCAAACAGACACATAGTGATAGAGAATCACATCGTAGTAGGGTACTTATTATGAGTAATACTACACTATCCCATCCGAAAACACATCACAAATATACACATTAAATAAGTTCATCAGTAATTGAGCACATAGTCAGATAGTCGCATAAATCACATAGTGAAACTAATCTACATAATCAATTAACCCATAACTGGTCACAACATAAGCATAATGTACTAATCATAAAGTATCAACAATGTCATCATAGTAAACATCAATGAGTGTCATCAACTACATCATAACAGTGAGCCTACCATCAACATGTCTATCATACCTTAAGTATTCCGAGTATTTTACCTTCTTCATGCTCCTTAGCCTGACCACCTACTCATCCAAGGTGAGAATAGAGGGGCACTACAGTCCATGTTATTGAAATTGTAGTGCTTCTGAATAAACTGTGTATTTCTTTTTTGCCTCAACGTTTAGGATCACACTCCATGATCTATCATCAGGAAGAAAAGAAGAGAAATCATATAAGTAAATTGCAGAGTAAGCCTCTTAAAGAGAGAGAGAGAGAGAGAGAGAGAGAGAGAGAGAGAGAGAGAGAGAGAGAAGGGTTGGGCACGGATTCCAAGAGGAGTCAAAGGTGAGGAGACAAGAGAAGGCCTAACTAAATAGAGGAAAAGAAAAATAAGACCAAGAATGAAAATTGTAACGCCCCGCATGAACACCTTAGAGAACAATACATCTACGCTATGCAAAAACGGAATAATTTTTTTTTTTAAATGAATAAAATGACAAAGTAATGTTTAACACATCTAAATACATCATTTGATCTAATGACTAGTCCTCTAAGATATCATGGGAGCATTACTTTACCAAATCAAACAACATAATCTGACCTACATCATTAACTAACATCAGTAGAACATTCTAAACCTAATGCATTAAATCAATAACATTTACATCCAATAAATAATCTTTAGAATCTAGTACATAGTTACAATTTCTTCTCACATACGAGTACATCAATACATTGTTACTTAACACCTTCTGAAACCAAACATTATAAATCAACTTATACACAGACAAGAACAAGAATACAACTTACTTCATACCTGGTACAAGACCTGACGGCTGATACACAAGATACAACATCCTCACACACGAACAATAGCAAGGAGAAAAAACCAATGGATTAAAGCTCTTCCACCCGACCATGTGGAACCCTAAGGTCCACCCCCCGAGCTAGGAGTTAACATAAGGTTCCCACTACAACATACAATCAGGTAGACCGTAGACTATAAGACAAGACAACACATGATTCCAACAACACAAGTCAATATCACAAATAACATAACAACACTTCCAGAGGCAAGCACATAACGAATGGGGAGAGTACAACTAGGGAATGCTAGGCTGCAGTAGGAAGAGTGTCATCGCACGGTCCTAACATGGGTTATCCTGACAGCCTCTCACTAGGTGCCGGCCCCCATCTATGGTTATCTTGACAGCCTCTCACTAGGCGCCGGCCCCATAGGGTGACACATGCAGAATCAACCTTCCTTTCGTGAGGACAAGGAAGTTGATCATGCCAACCAGGCCTTCTCTACCCATCCTTAGTCTAAACGAGCACTACAGGCATGGGAGAGGAAATCCATTTATCTTGTTAATGTGTAATTTACCCTTTCCCCCCCAGTTTATTTTAGGTTTTCACTTAATTACCAACTTTCAATGGGTTATCCTGACAGCCACTTTGGGCGCCGGCCCCACATTGAAAGCCACTCCCCTACTTGCATCTAGAAACCCTAACCATCAAGCAAGAAAACATCATCAGAACAACGATGATACATGAACCATGCAAGGCATTTAACCATCTTGCATAACAATTATCCTGATATGAACACATATATGTAACACTGCAAGGCATTCACCATCTTGCATAACAACTTAATTACAAGGACACACTCTCAAAATATTATCCATAACAGTGCATCAACATCACAACCGTTACAGTACTCAATGTCTCCCCATTCACAAAATCCAATTCAAAAATCTATTACAAATAAATACAATTAAAATGGTCAACAAGCCATCCACAAGGGAATTACTACCACCCCAAGGTACATTCACAAATCAGATCATGCATCTTTCACGTTACCCTTTGCCTCATACATGACTAGAGACAACATAACATCGTATAATCAATACACATAAAACACTACACTTGAAAACCAATCACGTTAAACTATGCCTCTGGACTAACAACCTAACAACTTGCACAATAGACCCCATTACATCCAACAATCTCATAACAATGTTAATAAACCCACTATCGAGATTATATAACCAAGCTTCAATTAACAACACCTTCAATTAACTACAGTACCTCTTAAAGCACACGATCTATTCCCTTAATAAAGTGAGAAGCACAATTCTATCCGAAATAAATTAATACAATTCTCTACATAATTTGCACTTAATACTACTTAGGGCATGGATAATGGTCTTTCAAGAGATATTTTAAAATTAGATGAATTTTCAAAACTAGGGTTAGACTCTTATCCATACATTTTCAGAATGGCTTGGGAATGACAACTATGACGTTTGAAATAATAATAATAATAATAATAATATTAATAGTAATACCATGGATCATTGGATAACAAATATTTTTCATCCAAGGACAAATATATCGTTATTCCACATAACAAGATTTACTGTTACTATATATATTTTAGTCAAACATACTAACTCTCCGTAATAATATTTTAATAGTTTTATTACCTAACAAATCTAATTTTTAAACATTTTATATGAGACTATTCAATTGATAATGAAAAATATCCACAGAAATATACTTTACGTTCATTCTCTACAATAAATATATCATATTACTGTATTTTAACTTATCCTAAAATTAGACGCATAATTGGAATGTCATCCACATAATAGACATGTAATGTGCCGAGAATATAATTTATGCTAGACTCATGGTAGGAATGATGAGGGAAAAAGTGAATAAATTCATTTAACTAGTAAGATTGTCCTAAGTGTTACCTTACAACTTCATTGCGAGGATATAATTCCAAAAGAAACCATAACAGTGGCTACTAATGGAAAGAGAAATAATGTGTACTACTAAATGCCTACAAATTAAGAGTGAATAAAGGTAAATCTGTTGATGAATACTGGAAATGTAAGAAGTTCTGGAAGCAATATGTTGCCCTAAGTTATTCCTCCTAGCAAGACTAACGCCAATTTTAATTAGCCTGCTAATACTCTTAACTCTTTCAAGCACTTTTTTTTTTAGGTTTCAATTGGGTTATAAAGTAACTAAGATATCAACATTTATTGGTTAACCAAATCAAATACTCACTTACCGTATAGTGGCTTGGAACTCATTATGACACTTAACTTTAAACCATGGTGATTATGGACCTTTGGTGGTCACTCTTGGCAATAATTCATAGCCTGTCATAACTCAACCCTCAATGCTGACTTGAACCAATGGTTCCCGTGGCTCCGTCTGTTTCTCAGGAATGTCTTCATCCACACCCACAGCATCATCAATGTCAACTTCCATCTTATTACCATCATCTTCACCTTCAACTTTCTGCATGGATGAATTTGCCCCATTGCCTTTCTTGCTGTCTTCTCTAATATCAGACCCAGCCTTTACTTTAGGAGCAGTTAGGGAATCCTTGTTTTCATTTTTCCTAGCTAAACTCTTCTTTGTACCTACATTAGACTTAGATGCTTTTGATTTTTTTTTTTCTGAATCTTCTTTGGAGTCCCTTCTTCACTATCACTCAGATGGATTGTCTCCCTTCCTTTTTCTCGAGATCCCAATTTTGACTGCTGCTCCTCTTCTTCAAAGGATCCACTTGACCACCTTTTTGAACTACCAGGCACCTCACGCGAAGGAGAAATTGAAGGAGAGGAAGACAGTGTTGTGAATGTCTGCCTTGGAGCCTTTTGCAATAGAAGTGCCTCCTTTGGACATGTGGGAAACATCATGAGCCCAATACCTACCATTGACAATCCATAGCAACCCAATGCTACAACAAAATACACTGGTAACAACTATCAGATAGGAAGCGATGGTTGACAACAACTTTGACAACATTTACAGTAGGTTAGATAAATGACTCAGCAATATAGGTTCAGTGATATTAGCCTATAGATATAATGTAACCAGGAAATGCGAGGGCTTGGTGTGCCCATTCTTACAAAAACACTTAATTTAAATTGACTAAATTTTGAGATTTTAATGTCCACTGAGGAGAGGGATTAGCAATACGATTTCATCTTCGATTTGTAGAATATTCAATTGAACCAAGGAATAGTGGATTGTCGTTGGATAGATAGACTTGCTCACAAATGGAAACTGCCATAGAACATTTGTATTCTCCAAAGCGCTATCTTCACCATGGATCATGTAACTAACTATACGTGGAGTGCATGATGTTTGATGTTTACGATGGCACAAATCTTGTAAAGGTAGTAGTGAAGGAGAATCATCAATTTCCATGAAAACTATAGTAATTGCCAAAAAAATCTATTTTTTTTTTTTTTAAGAAAACTGTTTTCATTTCGCCTGGGTTGTTAATAAAAATTAATTCAAAGCATAGATACCAACATAGAGCAAAACCTAATTGCAGCATACCTATTGTCTTAAACGCCGATTCTCCTCATGATAATGTTCTATGTTACAGATTATCTGTTGCACAGAATTGGGTCCTCGACAAGCTGGGCAAGTAACATTCTTAAATGTTTCTCGAAGTGCTAGGTTTTCATCACGCAGCATTTGTTATTCCTGGCGAAGATGGCAGTTGTCTTGATGACCCTCCTCAACCTTCATCTGAGTTCTCTTGTTTTGGAACCAGTATTTGAGTTGCTGTGGGGTGAGGTCTAGTTGATTGCTCAGTTTTTTTCTCTTTGTTTCTCATCAGGTTGTGAACACACATCGAAAACTCTTTCCAAATACTTAGTTTGTTGAGCCGTGAAACATTGATAGGGTTTTCTGTTGCTCAAAAGTCTGACCTCTTAATTCCTTTTCCATCTGATCACTGCCATGCAAGATTTCTTTCTCTTTGCCCTTGCTCTCCATTTTTCTTCTATTGCTGGAGAATATGCGGGAGGCTTATAATAGAACGTCCTGAAAAATGCGTTGCTGGCAAACAGAAGAAGAAGAATATCCTCTTACCCGGAGATTAAAATAACGGCGAGTAATGTTTGGCCTGCAATTTATCATGGAATGTTGTATTGTTAAGGAATTGTGAGGGCATTGATGTAGTCCATGCCAACTGGACACACTAACCCGGATGTTGCCATTAACGGAGCGACATAAGGAGGGTTTATGTGAGCAGCTGACATTGTAAGGATGAACACCCTTCCTTACTGCCAATTCCATCATTTTCTCAAATCTCCAGATATACACGAAATTTGGATGGCAAGGTTAAGTGGCGACCAGGATAATAGCCCCACGATTATTTCTGCGGATTATGGTCTTCTTTGACAGACATGTTTCCCTCGACTGCTATTTGTGTCGCAGGATAAGGAAACGGTTTCATGTAGAGGGCTTCAGTATCTATAATCATGGAGCGATGATTCCGTGGAAGCCATGAGAGTTGTCATCATACGGACTGAAATGGACGCAGGATATACACAGAATAAATCCATTGCCAAGGCTATAATGCTTCCTTACAAATGGAACTTGATAGAATTAATAATATATTTTGACAGAAACATTATGAAAGTAATGATTAAAGGATCTGCGGAAAAAGGATTCATAGAAAAGGCTTTGGACGCAATGTTTCCGGTATAACGGAATCTAGATGAAACTACCTTTGCTAGCATTCCCTTAAATCGCTCTGACATGGGAGCTTTAGAATAGGCTTAAACATCCATCAAAACATAATCATTAAATGAAATAATTTTGTTGTACTGGCCTTACAAACTCTAAGGCAAATGCACTCTACAGGAGCGAATACGATCTAATAGGATTTAGAGTATAACAACTACAGAATATACTTGAACATGATTTGCATAAGTATACATTGAAAGGGATCAAGAACAAAAGAATGCCCTGGTAGAGGAATGCGCAGAAACAAGAATTTTATTAAGGAAACCCTGGGTATAATGCAAGATGAGAAGTAATATTAACACAATTTAAAAGAACCTGTATACGCTGCAATGACCTCTATTCGCAGCTCCGTCTTCTTTCCAGATCTTCCATTCTCTGCTTTTCCTCCCCTCTTTGCCTCTACAAGCCTTCTTTTTATAACACAGACCCTTCTTTCCTCCAAGGAGCTCGGCACGCGATCCGGTGCTTCTCCTTCCTTGAGAACATTTTTATTTAATTTTTTTGATCCCACAGATTATTATTTTTTTAATATTAGCACATAGTTCTGACAAAATTTACTTATCTTATGGCCGACCAACTAAATAATTATTAATAAAATTGTAATATTACAACTATCAATAATTTTATAATTATATTTTTAATTTATTTTATTAATTAAGTTGTAATTCACAATTTACAACATAACTACAACTATTTAATTTATTTAAATATTTATTATAAATAATATTATATTAGATAATACTAAATTTCTTACAATTTTTATTTAACAACACTACTACTAATAAAATAATAATTTATTTACAACAATAATTAACAACTATCGACATTGAGCCCAAATATTGACTTTTATAAATGTATTAATTATCAACATTATAATTTTCGTAAAAAGATTCTATTTGATGCACAATGATACCTAACACATTTAGACACCTTCAGACCAAATCAGACTTCAAGGTGCAATGTTACCTGACCACAAGCCATGATCGAATGACAAACAACAACCACAAGGGTAACTGACGACCAGACAACACTGACTAGGGACCTTACGTTAACTCCAATCAACTAATCCATTGGCGAAGGCACGCTCAAACCTGGTAATCAGGTGGAGTCGGTGCCTAGTACCTGCATCCTACAGCAACGCATAATTAACCATACAAGATATATATATACATCCACATGCAGTCCTATAGTGAATGGAAATCGCAGCGTGGCAGGGTACTCAAACATGAGTAATGCGACACTGTTCCATTCACAAAAGCACATTGACGAGTCACTGCGTTATACATGACAACTATCTACTGAGCAATTATCGATAGTAACATCATCACAAAGATTAAATAAAAACATAAAGCTCTAAATTAAATTAATCCACCACATCTAGTATGTCCATGCATCTGTGCAAACATAAAATGTCAATAGTTAAAACTTCAACAGATATCATCATAATCATGATCGAATAACACATGGAGCTGAATTAAAATAATCTATAACATCTAATATGTGCATCAAACTGTGATAACATGAAGTATCAGTGGTCAAGCATCATCCTAACATAGATTCATTATCATCTATCATAAAACAGAGTGTCATGGTGTCCAATCCTACTAGAAAACCATCAGTCTGACCGACGACAAGGTGAGGGGCACTACAAAAATAAACATATAATAAAATAAATTAATAAAAGGAACTAAGAAGGTCTAAAAGAAAAAAGGATTAAGACAAAAGATAATAGAGAGGATAAACCAATGAAAAACATAGAACGAGGGTATAGAAGTATAGCAAGACAAGACCAATGACAAAAGGAAAATAGGAAGAGACTAGGAGAGGGAATTAATATAAAATAAATATAAGAAAATGTAAAAACTAAATATATATATGAATATATTATGTAATGCCCTCACTTTTGACTTGTGATAGATGATATTTTCATGTTTCCTATGACAGTTCTGGTATAGTTGATAGTCTTATACTGCATATTTACAGTTTTGAGACATTTGGACTAGTATGTTATGGTTTATGTTCTCATATTTCCTATGATAGTCCTGGTATAGTTGATAGTCTTATATTGCATATTTACAGTTTCGAGACATTTGGACTAGTATGTTATGGTTTATGTTCTCCTTGATCATGATGGACATATCTGATGATTATAGACTAATGTTATTCTGAGTTTAATGTGCTATTTGATTATGATTATGATGCATTACTAGTAATGGATATAGTTATTTGATGATGTGTTTACATGAACGAAACAGTGTCGCATTACTCGTGTCCGAGTACCCTGCCACATTGCGACTTCTGTTCATTATGTCAATGATTACATGTTTATATATATGTGCACAACCTTGTTGTTTGTTGTAGGATGCAGGTACCGGGCATCAACTCCACCTGATCTACAAAGTCTGAACATGCCCTAGCCAATGGATTTGCTGAATTAGAGTTAACATAATGTTCCCTACTCAGTCAACGTCCTCAAAAAGGATGAGTTCTCAGTATTATAACCTGTCGTCACCGTCAGTTGGACTAATTGTCGTTATGTTGTCGTCATGTCCTGTGGCTTTACATGGGGGTCAGGTATCATCCTGTAAGCTTGGTTCATCCAATTTACGTGTTGATTTAAGTTTGGTTAGTACTTTATTAAAAATAAGGTTGAAATTAAGCTAACGTTAAATAAAATTAGATAAATGATTAATTGGTAAAATTAACAAGAATTAGTAAATAAATAAATAAAATTAAATAAATGATTAAATGAAATATTAAATTACAAGTTGTAAGTGGATTAAATTAAACAAAAAACAAAATGCATAAGTGAATAAACAACTATAATGTTGATAAAATAAATGTATAGTAATAATAATAATATCTCAAGGTTAAAAAAATAATACCGGGTGCCGTCAATTCAAATTGGAGGTTTAGGAATTTTTTGATATGGTTGAACTTTTGAACCTCACGAGAATGTGGTTGTGGGGAAAAGAGAGGAATGTTTG
Organism: Cunninghamia lanceolata; assembly: GCA_027924645.1. Lineage (NCBI taxonomy): Eukaryota > Viridiplantae > Streptophyta > Pinopsida > Cupressales > Cupressaceae > Cunninghamia > Cunninghamia lanceolata. The sequence goes on along the minus strand of BSBN01000061.1, from coordinate 3,031,186 downwards.
TTTTGCATTTACTCGAGGAGTTCAACCGTGTCTTGGGAAAATGGGTTGTCGGGAAGAGAGGTTGTCTCCTGCATTTATCCGGGAAGTGAATCCTGGTTTTGGAAAGGAAAAGATTTTTGGGAAGAGGAAGGTCTAAAGAAATTTGAGAGGGAGAAAGCAGCTACAGGAATCAACAGGGCAACTCTTGAATATTTTGATTGGGTACCTTATTTTACAAATTAATGTTTACATTTGTAGATTCATAATTAATTTTAATAAGGGTGACTGGAGTGTAGGATTAAATTTGGAAATTTAGCTGTTATGGTAGTACTGTGATTTATCCTCATAGTTTGCTTACAGATGTTTAATGCCACTCATTAAACCCTATATATATATGTGTTCTATTTGGTATTCATTATCTGGTTGTTCTATTTATCTGGTTGTTCCTTACATTGTCATGAGCATTAATCTGTAGCCATCTGTATCTGAGGTTTCCTCTTAATCTCTTTTCTGGCAATCATCTGCATATGTGGAAACCTGTCCATTCAAGCTTGTGACCAGATCTGTTGAAAACCCATAATACTTACCTCCTACCATTAATTATATTCTTTGAATGGTGGTCCTCATAGCCATCTGAGCCTTACTGAGGGAACCCTAGTCTTTATCTACGGATTACCTATTTAAACCTGCCTATACATTAAACTGTTGATTCTTCTGTTCACATGGCACTGCTATTCATGTGAGTTATGTAGATAAAAAATCCTTTTCCTGTATGTTGGCGGCCTTGGGCAGTTCGCACTGCAACAAACATATAAGTATTTGACCCTATCAATCTGATCACTTCATAATAGAAGTGGCTTAAACACCTTAATGAATATTCCAACTATAGAGCAGAGATTGTGGCAGTTAATCATTTTGTGAGACGTCTATTTGAGACTAGTCGTCCTCCCATTAACTTCAATCCGGCCTTGGCATCATCAAGTGATGGTCCCGTAAAGAACCTTTTTGTCACCCAACTTTTAGATCCATTTTGTTGCCTCTTCTGCAATCGTGGTAATAAGCAATATGGCCTTGTAGTGGGGATTTGGAAATTGAAGTTCATCATTTCTTTTGATCTACCTAGAATGCATTAAGCTGCTTATTCTATTGTGTAGACACATATTGGTTTTGTCTCAGCAATCTTTTGTAACAATTTGGTATTTCATGACCAACTTCCTTCAGTGCAGCCTCCTTTGTTGCTACCTCACTTTACCTTGTAACAACCGCTGGAAACAATTGACTTACTCTCCCAAACCTTCCTTCCTGACATGAGGTGGGAGCACACTGGCAAATGTGGATATGGTTCATATCTTCTTGCAACTCACGGCAATCATTAACCTCTTGAGGGCAATCCCTAACTATTTTTGGTTGATCATGCTAAAATCCCATCGTCCATAGGATATGATAATCTGCCATAACGTCGACCAATTGCTTAGGTTTGGGCGCCTTTAACAATAAACCCATTTTGTGCTTAACCTGTAGCCTTTGCATCCCTTAAAGGTTTCAGTCAAAAGAGTCGTGTGCCTTATTTATGCTTTCACATTTTGCATTCTTGTCTGTATTTCTACTTTGTGCATGCGAGCATAATCAATTGGCTATAACCCTACAGATTTGTATTGACCAAAAAAGCTTCTGTATTTCTGCCTTGTGCATGCGTCTTCATGATTGCAAACTTATGATGATAAAGTATGAGCCTTCTATACTTGATAGGATTGTTAGAGTTGTCATGAAACCTATAGGTTTCTATTATTCTTTTTAGAAGAATTTCTTATAAGATGGGAAAGGAATGAGGTTCAGATTTAGAATGTTTCCCATTCAACCTTTAGATGAAATATTAGGGTATGTAACCTGTATTTAGTGCATATGTTATATTTAGAAATGTTTCTAGTTGTAAAACAAAAAAAACAATTATGATTTAATATTTTTATTAGTTCGAATATTTTCTTGACCCATTTATAAATAACTAAATTATAGGAGGTTGTTATGGATTAGCTTATGAATTCTCCATTATGGAGGCTAGTATTAAATTATCTCTTAGATCTTTCATTCTCCATAGAAAATTCAAGTAGAAATAAGAGCGATAATGTTATGTTTTAGAGTCTTACTTGAATTTTGTTAATATTTGGATATTAGTTCAAATCAATACAAGTTGAATATTATAATTATTTACATGATACATTTAGATCAAGTTTGAAGTTTAGGGGAATTTAATTATTAGATTATTGAATTTTCATAAAATGTGGTAAGGTAATGATATAATTTCATAATTTTAATGAGGTGAATAATTATATATAGTAGATTTGTTAATAAGTTGTAACGTTAATTAATGACCTTGGATGAAAGATATTTATTGTCAAATGATCTATGGATTTTTTTATTAATTATTATTATTATTGTTATATTGGTCTCGTAATTTATTTAAATTGAGTTAATGAAATTTATTTGATCAAATTATTGAATTTAGAATGTAAATGGATCGTGATAATGAAAGACGGTGTAATAGAGTGGACAAAAGAAATTTAATGCGGTTTTGAACTCTATAAATGACTTGTTGAATTTGATCCTTCTATATATATATATATATATATATATATATATATATATATATATATATATATATATATATATATATACTTTAATTATTCGTGAATGTAGTGGAAGTTAGACCAATAATATTGATCCATAGGTATTCGCAATCGATGTTATGTAGAAGTAATTACAATTGTTCTTTTCACCTTTGAGTTAAATAGGTTATTATGAGTTTTAGGGGTTTATTACGGTTACAAATAAATAGGAACCTCCGCAAGATTTGAATTTAGAATCACATTACAATTATTTGATTTACTTGATTTATAACACAGACAATAGTGGTTTACCTTAGTTAGGTAAATAATATTTGTGTCTTTGTGAATCAACTAAATAACGGTTTTAATAAATATTTACACGTAGTTATTTCAATGTAATTGTAGATTTATTTTTTAACGAGAAATAAAATCAACGATACACTATGTTTTAATATTAATATAATAGTTCCTTTGCAAATCAAATATGGAATAATGCTATTATTAACTTTAGGGTTGGGATTTAAATTACAGTAGATATTTACCCAATTTACATGTATTAGAGTTTTATAGCTATACATTTCGATAGGTAATTATATCTCTACCCTCGTATTTTAATTAGATCTAAGACAATATTAAGGAGCCCTCAAACTGGGTAACAAAGTTTATACAAGAGAAATTTAAATATCCGGTTACAATGAGAAGAAGAATATTTAGATTGTGTTACGTCTTATAGGATGTAACTGAATATATATATATGGCCAATAATCTTATTCCAAGCTATGTTTGAATTTGATAATGTTAAATTATTTAATTGACATTATTAATTAAAACCTAATATAGTCAATTAGTGTTTAAGATAAACATAAATTATTGTTCTAAATGGCTTCTTGTTGAGTACTATTTGCTTACATAATAGGGTCATGAAACTTGATTTGTGGGAAGTGAATTAGATATGTCATCATGGTCCCTATGCTATTACATCTACCTGAGTGGATAGTTCCAGAGGCATAGGGGATAACGTTTGTCCTCATGTACATGGTATGTTGAGAATGCCTCATGGTGTGATAATCAATTCCTTCGTGGATGTTGCAATTATTTACTTGTTTTGAGTATGTTATAAGATATCATGTTGGTTAAGACCATGGGGACACCTTGTCATCTGTAAGAAGAAATTTCTCATGTGTTACTTCATCTGGATGCCATGGATAATGTATTGGTAGTATGTCCTTGTGATTATGCCATAGTTTGCAAGAGGGTTAATGCCTTGCAATGTGTATGCAAAGTTTATTGTTATGATGAATTGTGCATGGCTTGATGGATAGGGTTTCCTAGGTGCAGAGAGGGGAGTGGCTTCCAATGTGGGGTCAGCGCCCAAAGTGGCTTGTCAGGGTAACCCTTTGGGAGTTGTTAATCCAGTGATAACTTAATAATAAATTTAGAGGGTTGGGTAGTTTTCACACTAATCAAGATAATTGGATGCCTCACTCATGCCTGTAGTGCTCATTCAGGCTAAGGATGAGATGAGAAGGCTATGGTTGGCAAAATCAACTTCCTTGTCCTCATGAAAGGAATGTTGATTCTGCATGTGTCACCCTATGGGGCCAACGTCTAGTGAGAGACTGTCAGGGTAACCATAGATGGGGGCTGGCGCCTAGCAAGAGACTGTTAGGGTAACCCATGGATGGGGGCCGACATCTAGCTAGAGACTGTCAAGGTAACCCATGTTAGGACCATGCGATGACACTCTCCTTACTACAGCCTAGTATTCCCTAGCTGTACTCTCCCCAGTTGTTAAGTGTCTACCTCTGGAAGTACTGTTGTGTCGTTTGTGATATTGACTTGATGTTGGAGTCATGTGTTGTCTTATAGTCTACTATTTACCTGACTGTATTTTGTAGTGGGAACCTTATGTTAACTCCTATCTCGGGGGGTGGACCTCAGGGTTCCACATGGTCGGGTGGAAGAGCTTAATCCATTGGTTTTTTCCCTTGCCGTTGTTCGTGAGCGAGGAGGATGTACCTTGTGTTCAGACATCAGAACTTGTACCTATTTATGAAGACAGTTATAATGCTCATGTACTAGCCGTTGTATTAGTTGATTCATAATGTATGTATTCAGATGTAATCAGGATGATGATGATGCAAACTACATATTGATGTACTCATTTCTATGGACTTGAATATGTACATGTAATCTTGATCAAGTTGATTATCTAACTAATGTTATGAAATGGAGATGTATATGTATAATCATTAGTGTAATAGATTTAGAATGTTCTGCCAATGTTAGTTGGTAATGCATGTAAATTATGTTGATTAATTGTCAAGTAATGTAACCATGGGACCTTAGAAGACAAGTTGTTAACTAATGATGTGTATTGATTTGCTAAACATTACTTTGTTATCTTATACAAAAAAAAATTTCTACCTTGCATAGCACAAATGTGTTGTTTTCTAAGGTGTTCATGGCGGGGCACTACATCTTGGTATCAGAGCGCGGTTTAAACACTGGGTACCTTGGTTATATTTGAGCCCATTATGTAACCTAGTGCTTAAACTCTGTAGAATGATTTAACTCCTGATGCGACCCTTTTTCTTAATTTAATAATTTGCCCTGTTGTGTCCAGGGTAGATGCCTAGATGTAGGGGCCGTGGTCAGGGCAGAGGTAGGGGTCATGGAAGAGGTGGAGGCAAAATTCCTCCTCCTAGTTCTCCTCATGGGAGTGGCCATGAAGGTGGGGGTCAGAACATGGAGGGTCAGGGTCAACCTGATGGAGCCCAGTTGAGATAGATCCTTGAGGAAGCCTATGCCCAGTTAGGCCCTAGATAGGAAGGTGAGCAGCCCAGAGGAGGTCAGGAGGTAGACCAGTCAGGTCTGAGACAGAGAGAGAGGTCTCCCAGGCATAGGGAGTTGACAGCTAAGCAAGAGGCCACACTAGCCAGTCATATGAGGGATTTACTGAGAGCATGCCCTCCCACCTTTGACAGAGCTGGTAGAGGACTTGAGGCAGAGACCTAGTTATTGGACTTAGGCAGGTGTTTCGCCATACATCCGTATGGCAGCAATACAAAGGCCAGGTGTGCTATTTTGTATCTCTGAGGGTTTGCTTCGACTTGGTGGGGGCTAGAGGAGCAGAAGCTTCATTTGGACATTAGCACTATGTCTTGGGAGTTGTTTGTAGAGAGATTCAGAGGCCGCTTTCTTTCTGACCATTGGAGGCAATGTCGAGCAGATGAGTTTCATGAGCTAAGGCAGTTGGCCATGACAGTTGAGCAATATGAGCACAGATTTTATGAGCTCAAACAGTATGCAGGTATCAGGGATGACGAGTCCATGTTGGAGCAGCATTTTATCAGGGGCTTGAATGCCTAGATTAGTGGAGGGGTTCGTGTATTCAAACCTAAGACTATGGAGGTTGCTGTGGAGAAAGCCCAGCTTGTGGAAGAGAATTTGGCTATGGGCCTCGGTGGACATACAGGTGTGCACATTGGCAGTGCACCTTCGTCAGGATATGGTTCTTGAGGTGGTCACACCCAGGCATCAGGTTCTCATGCACCCTTGAAGGTGGTTAGCAGAAGCAGTTTTCACAGTCCAAGTCGAAGAATTCTCAGCATTAGCATGGTAATAGGTTCCAAAATAGGAAGGACCAGACTTGGCAGCGCAATAAGCGTAATCGTGTTGATCAGCCAGCCCAGAGTACGCAGTCTTCAGTGAGCAGGGGCAATTTCCAATAGTCTAGTACTTTCCGGGGTAACGGTGGTTTTGGTAGAGGCACCGGATGCTTCTCTTGCGGCCAACAGGGCCACATTACCAGATAGTGCCTGTAGAAGGGTGCATCAGGATTTGGACATTGACCGGCGGCATCTGAGCCAACGGTTGGGGATGCAGGCAGGTCACACCAAGTCTTTGCAGCGGTGGATGACCGGTAGGCGAAGCATCAGGGCACTGTGGTGGAGACTTCTGGTCGCATGCGAAGTATTGATTTTTCTGTTCTATTTGATTTTGGTGCATCTGATTCATTTATATCTCCTTCCCTTGTGGAGCATTGTGGCTTAGTGGCAACAAAGCAAGAGGATAGGTGGCAGGTTGAGTTAGCTTCTGGGGCTAAGATTGTAGTTGAGTCTCTAGTTTTAGGGTGTGACTTGATGATTGCCTCTCTATCTACTTCTGTGGACCTTCGCATTTTACTCCTGGGTTCATATGACATAGTTTTAGGGATGGATTGGTTGGAGGCCCATTAGGTAGTGATAGATTATCAGCATAAGTTTGTTAGATGTGTGGATGATTCAGGTGCTGTGGGTGAGGTCGTAGGAGTTCAGAGACCTATTTCCCTATGTATGATCTCTGCTATGTAACTCAAGAGATGCATGCGTCAAGGATGTCATCTTTTTGCAGTGACTGCTAGTGATTTGGAGATGGAGGAGAGTCAAGAGGCATCTCTTGATGATCACCCACTCTTGAGGGAGTATGCGGATGTTTTTCCTTCTGATATTCCAGGGATGCCACCTAAGCATGACATTGATTTTAGGATTGATCTGATTCCCGGGGTAGAGCCTATCTCACGAGCTCCATATAGGATGACCACTTAGGAGCTCAAGGAGCTTCGACTGCAGTTGGAGGAGCTATTAGCCAAAGGGTTCATACGACCTAGTGTTTCTCCTTGGGGAGCACCTGTGATCTTTGTGAAGAAGAAGGATGGATCTCTACGGCTATGTATCAACTATAGGCAGCTCAATAAGGTAACAGTGAGAAATAGGTATCCCTTGCCTCGGATGGATGATTTGTTTGATCAGATCAAAGGAGCTAAGGTATTCTCTAAAATTGACCTTAAGTCAGGATATCACCAGTTGTAGATTTTTGAGGCAGATATTCACAAAACAACATTTCGCACCTATTATGGACATTATGAGTTCACAGTGGTACCATTTGGGTTGACGAATGCACCGTCAGTTTTCATGAGCTTAATGAATGGTGTGTTTCGCACTTATCTCGACTGATTTGTCCTCATATTTCTTGATGATATATTGATCTATTCGAGGACTATGGAGGAACATGAGGAGCAATTGCGTCATGTGTTGCAGTGTCCTAGAGAAAATTAGCTTTATGCTAATTTGTCAAAATGTGAGTTCTTCCAGATAGAGGTTAAGTATTTGGGTCATGTCATCTCTGGAGAGGGTATTGCGGTGGATCCCTCGAAGATCCAAGCTATTATGGACTGGCCTGCACCCACTAATGTTTCTGAGGTCCGTAGTTTTATGGGGTTGGCAGGTTACTATCGTCGCTTCGTCATGGGGTTTTTGAGAATTGCTCACCCCATTACTTCTCTTCAGAGGAAAGGGAAGAAGTTTGTTTGGTTAGAGTAGTGCCAAGAAGCCTTTTAGACTCTTAAGGAATAGCTGACCAGTGCACCTATATTAGCAGTTCCTGATCTTGATAGGGACTTTGTTGTTTGTACCGATGCTTCCTTAGAGGGTTTGGGAGCAGTTCTAATGCAGGATGGTTGCGTGATTGCCTATGAGTCTCACAAACTCAAGGATCATGAATTGAACTATCCCACTCATGACCTGGAGTTAGCAGCAATTGTGCATGCCTTGGTGAGATGGAGGCATTTTCTATTAGGGCATCGGTTTGAGCTGCACAGTGATCATCGTAGTTTGTAGTATATTTTCACATAGCCAAACTTGAATGTAAGGAAAAGGCATTGGATGGAATTCTTGTGCGAATATGACTTCGAGGTCAGATATATTCAAGGCAAGGAGAATGTGGTAGCAGATGCTCTTAGTCATCGGAGGCATGAGATCTCAACAGTCTCTCTTGCAGTCGATTTGAGAGGTCAGATTCTCGCTGCTCTTCCTACTGACAGATGGTGCCAAGAGGTGAGATCCGAGATTGAGTTTGGTAGACCTTTAGAGGGTAGGTTCTCTGGTTACTCCTTTGAGCCAGATGGTCTTTTACGACACTTGGGTCATATCTATATTCCTAATTCTGAGGATCTTCGCACCCTAGTTTTGTCTGAGGCACATCGGGCACCCTATTCTGCTCATCCGAGTGTCAAGAAGATGCATGTAGATTTGCGTCAACTATACTTTTGGAGTGGTATGAAGTGGGATATTGCTGATTTTTTGTCAAGATGTCTTGAGTGTCAGAGGGTGAAGGCAGAGCACCACCACGACTTCATTGTTGGTTTGCTGATGTCCTCTCGACAGCACGATGCTATTATGGTCACTGTGGATAGATTGACGAAGGTAGCTCACTTTTCTCTTGTCTGTGCATCCTACAATGCCTCTACGGTGGCTAGAGTGTTCATGGAGGACATCGTCAGACTTCATGGGATTCCTCGTAGGATAATCTCTGACAGGGATCCAGTGTTCACTTCCACCCTTTGGACGTCCTTGCAGCATGCCTTGGGGACACAGCTGAACTTTAGCTCAGCTTATCATCCTGAGACTGATGGTCAGACTGAGAGGGTTAATCAGGTTCTCGAGGATATGTTGAGGATGTATGTTATGGATTAGCAGAGCCATTGGGAGGATTACCTCTACCTAGTGGAGTTTCCCTATAATAATGGTTATCATAGTTCTATTGGCATGTCTCCCTTTCAGGCCTTGTATGGTCATCCTTGTAGGACCCCTTTGAGCCAGGATCATTTGGAGGATAGAGTTCTTCTGGGTCCAAACATGCTTAGAGATATGGAGCAGCAGGTTGAGAGGATTAGAGAGCATTTGGTGGCAGCCCAAGATAGGTAGAAAAAGTATGCAGATGCTCATAGGATCGATCATCAGTTTTCTGTTGGAGATCGGGTGTTCTTGCGTGTGCGACCGCGAAAGAGTCCAATGCGCTATGGGAAGGGCTCTAAGCTAGCACCGCACTTTTTTAGACCTTTTGAGGTGTTGGAGAGGATCGGTCCAGTTGCTTATTGTCTTGCTTTGCCGCCTAGCCTTTCACACATCCATGATGTGTTTCATGTTTCTGTACTTAGACCTTACTATCCGGATATTGCTCATGTTCTTGATTGGATTGCTCTTCAGGTAGAGGATGGGCAGCTGGCTTTGGAGCCTGTAGGCATTCTTCAGCACATGAGACTCACTCTCAGGGGCAGAGACGTGGAGCAGGTCAGGATCCAGTGGGATCCTAATGATGAGATCTCTGCTACCTGGGAAGATGCTTTTAGGATGAGGGAGTTATATCCTCACTTATTTGCAGGCTTCTAGGAGTAAGCCTGGTTTTAGGGGGGGAGGATGTAATGCCCTTGCTTTTGACTTGTGATAGATGATATTTTCATGTTTCCTATGACAGTTCTAGTATAGTTGATAGTCTTATATTGCATATTTACGGTTTCGAGACATTTGGACTAGTATGTTATGGTTTATGTTCTCATATTTCCTATGACAGTCCTGGTATAGTTGATAGTCTTATATTGCATATTTACAGTTTCGAGACATTTGGACTAGTATGTTATGGTTTATGTTCTCCTTGATCATGATGGACATATCTGATGATTATAGACTAATGTTATTCTGAGTTTAATGTGCTATTTGATTATGATTATGATGCATTACTGGTAATGGATATAGTTATTTGATGATGTGTTTACATGAACAAAACAGTGTCGCATTACTCGTGTCCGAGTACCCTGCCACGCTGTGACTTCCATTCATTATGTCTATGACTACATGTTTATATATATATATATATATGTGCACAACCTTGTTGTTTGTTGCAGGATGCAGGTACCGGGCATCGACTCCACCCGATCTACTAGGTCTGAGCGTGCCCTAGCCAATGGAGTTGTTGAATTGGAGTTAACATAAGGTTTCCTACTCAGTCAACGTCCTCAAAAAGGATAAGTTCTCAATATTATAACCTGTTGTCACCGTCAGTTGGACTGATTGTCGTTATGTTGTCGTCATGTCTTGTGGCTTTACATGGGGGTCAAGTATCATCCTGTAAGCTTGGTTCATCCAAAATACGTGTTGATTTAAGTTTGGTTAGTACTTTATTAAAAATAAGGTTGAAATTAAGCTAACGTTAAATAAAATTAGATAAATGATTAATTGGTAAAATTAACAAGAATTAGTAAATAAATAAATAAAACTTGATAAATGATTAAATGAAATATTAAATTACAAGTTGTAAGTGGATTAAATTAAACAGAAAACAAAATGCATAAGTGAATAAACAACTATAATGTTGATAAAATAAATGTATAGTAATAATAATAATATCTCAAGGTTAAAAAAATAATACCGGGTGCCGTCAATTCAAATTGGAGGTTTAAGAATTTTTTGATATGGTTGAACTTTTGAACCTCATGAGAATGTGGTTGTGGGGAAAAGAGAGGAATGTTTGTTTTGCATTTACTCGAGGAGTTCAACTGTGTCTTGGGAAAATGGGTTGTCGGGAAGAGAGGTTGTCTCCTACATTTATCCGAGAAGTGAGTCCTGGTTTTGGAAAGGAAAAGATTTCTGGGAAGAGGAAGGTCTGAAGAAATTTGAGAGGGAGAAAGCAGCTATAGGAATCAACAGGGCAACTCTTGAATATTTTGACCGGGTACCTTATTTTACAAATTAATGTTTACATTTGCAGATTCATCATTAATTTTAATAAGGGTGACTGGAGTGTAGGATTAAATTTGGAAATTTAGCTGTTATGGTAGTACTGTGATTTATCCTCATAGTTTGCTTACAGATGTTTAATGCCACTCATTAAACCCTATATATATGTGTGTGTTCTATTTGGTATTCATTATCTGGTTGTTCCTTCCATTGTCATGAGCATTAATCTGTAGCCATTTGTATCTGAGGGTTCCTCTTAATCTCTTTTCTGGCAATCATCTGCATATGTGGAAACCTGTCCATTCGAGCTTGTGACCAGATCTGTTGAAAACCCATAATACTTACCTCCTACCATTAATTATATTCTTCGAATGGTGGTCCTCATAGCCATCTGAGCCTTACTAAGGGAACCCTAGTCTTTATCTGCTGATTACCTATTTAAACCTGTTTATACATTAAATTGCTGATTCTTCTATTCGCAAGGCACTGCTATTCATGTGAGTTATGCAGATAACAAATCCTTTTCCTGTATGCTAGCAGCCTTGGGCAGTTCGCACTGCAACAAACATATAAGTATTTGAACCTATCAATCCAATCGCTTCATAATAGAAGTGGCTTAAACACCTCAATGAATATTCCAACTATAGAGCAGAGATTGTGGCAGTTAATCATTTTGTGAGACATCTATTTGAGACTGGTCCTCCTCCCATTAACTTCAATCCAACCTTGGCGTCATCAAGTGATGGTCCTATAAAGAACCTTTTTGTCACCCAACTTTTAGATCCATTTTGTTGCCTCTTCTGCAATCGTGGTAATAAGCAATATGGCCTTGTAGTGGGGATTTGGCAATTGAAGTTCATCATTTCTTTCGATCTACCTAGAATGCATTAAGCTACTTATTCTATTTGTGTAGACACATATTGGTTTTGTCTCAGCAATCTTTTGTAACAATTTGGTATTACATAACCAACTTCCTTCAGTGTAGCCTCCTTTGTTGCTACCTCACTTTACCTTGTAACAGCCGTTGGAAACAATTGACTTACTCTCCCAAACCTTCCTTCCTGACACGAGTTGGGAGCACGCTGGCAAATGTGGATATGGTTCATATCTTCTTGCAACTCACGGCAATCATTAACCTCTTGAGGGCAATCCCTAACTATTTTTGATCAATCATGCTAAAATCCCATCGTCCATAGGATATGATAATCTACCATAACATCGACCAATTGCTTAGGTTTGGGCGCCTTTAACAATAAACGCATTTTGTGCTTAACCTATAGCCTTTGCATCCCTTAAAGGTTTCAGTCAAAAGAGTTGTATGCCTTATTTATGCTTCCACATTTTGTACTCTTGTTTGTATTTCTGCTTTGTGCATGCGAGCATAATCAATTGGCTATAACCCTGCAGATTTGCATTGATCAAAAAAGCTTATGTATTTCTGCCTTGTGCATGCGTCTTCATGATTGCAAACTTATGATGATAAAGTATGAGCCTCCTATACTTGATAGGATTGTTAGAGTTGTCATGAAACCTGTAGGTTTCTATTATTCTTTTTAGAAGAATTTCTTTTAAGATGGGAAAGGAATGAGGTTCAAATTTAGAATGTTTCCCATTCAACCTTTAGATGAAAAATTAGGGTATGTAACCTGTATTTAGTGCATTTGTTATATTTAGAAATGTTTCTAGTTGTAATACAAAAAAAAAGATTATGATTTAATATTTTTATTAGTTCGAATATTTTCTTGACCCATTTATAAATAACTAAATTATAGGAGGTTGTTATGGATTAGCTTATGAATTCTCCATTATGGAGGCTAGTATTAAATTACCTCTTAGATCTTTCATTCTCCATAGAAAATTCAAGTAGAAATAAGAGCGATAATGTTATGTTTGAGAGTCTTCCTTGAATTTTGTTAGTATTTGGATATTAGTTCAAATCAATACAAGTTGAATATTATAATTATTTACATGATACATTTAGATCAAGTTTGAAGTTTACGGGAATTTAAATTATTAGATTATTGAATTTTCATGAAATGAGGTAAGGTAATGATATAATTTCATAATTTTAATGAGGTGAATAATTATATATAGTAGATTTGTTAATAAGTTGTAACGTTAATTAATGACCTTGGATGAAAGATATTTATTGTCAAATGATCTGTGGATTTTTTTATTAATTATTATTATTATTGTTATATTGGTCTCGTAATTTATTTAAATTGAGTTAACAAAATTTATTTGATCAAATTATTGAATTTAGAATGTAAATGGATCGTGATAATGAAAGATGGTGTAATAGAGTGGATAAAAGAAATTTAATGCGGTTTTGAACTCTATAAATGACTTGTTGAATTTGATCCTTCTTTTTGTATATATATATATACTTTAATTATTTGTGAATGTAGTGGAAGTTAGACCAATAATATTGATCCATAGGTATTTGCAATCGATGTTATGTAGAAGTAATTACAATTGTTCTTTTCACCTTTGAGTTAAATAGGTTATTACGAGTTTTAGGGGTTTATTATGGTTACAAATAAATAGGAACTTCCACAAGATTTGAATTTAGAATCACATTACAATTATTTGATTTACTTGATTTATAACACGGATAGTAGTGGTTTACCTTAGTTAGGTAAAAATATTTGTCTTTGTGAATCAACTAAATAACGGTTTTAATAAATATTTACATGTAGTTATTTTAATGTAATTGTAGATTTATTTTTTAACGAGAAATAAAATCAACAATACACTATGTTTTAATATTAATATAATAGTTCCTTTGCAAATCAAATATGAAATAATGCTATTATTAACTTTAGGGTTGGGATTTAAATTGTAGTAGATATTTACCCAATTTACATGTATTATAGTTTTATAGCTATACATTTCGATAGGTAATTATATCTCTACCCTCGTATTTTAATTAGATCTAAGACAATATTAAGGAGCCCTCAAACTGGGTAACAAAGTTTATACCAGAGAAATTTAAATATCTGGTTACAATGAGAAGAAGAATATTTAGATTGTGTTATGTCTTACAGGATGTAACTGAATATATATATGGCCAATAATCTTATTCCAAGCTATGTTTGAATTTGATAATGTTAAATTATTTAATCGACATTATTAATTGAAACCTAATATAGTCAATTAGTGTTTAAGATAAACATAAATTATTGTTCTAAATGGCTTCTTGTTGAGTACTATTTGCTTACATAATAGGGTCATGAAACTTGATTTGTGGGAAGTGAATTAGATATGTCATCATGGTCCTTATGCTATTACATCTACCTGAGTGGATAGTTCCAGAGGCATAGGGGATAACGTTTGTCCTCATGTACATGGTATGTTGAGAATGCCTCATGGTGTGATAATCAAGTCCTTCGTGGATGTTGCAATTATTTACTTGTTTTGAGTATGTTATAAGATATCATGTTGGTTAAGACCATGAGGACACCTTGTCATCTGTAAGAAGAAATTTCTCATGTGTTACTTCATCTGGATGCCATGGATAATGTATTGGGAGTATGTCCTTGTGATTATGCCATAGTTTGCAAGAGGGTTAATGCCTTGCAATGTGTATGCAAATTTTATTGTTATGATGAATTGTGCATGGCTTGATGGATAGGGTTTCCTAGGTGCAGAGAGGGGAGTGGCTTCCAATGTGGGGTCAGCGCCCAAAGTGGCTTGTCAGGGTAACCCATTGGGAGTTGTTAATCCAGTGATAACTTAATAATAAATTTAGAGGGTTGGGTAGTTTTCACACTAATCAAGATAATTGGATGCCTCACTCATGCCTGTAGTGCTCGTTCAGGCTAAGGATGAGATGAGAAGGATGTGGTTGGCAAAATCAACTTCATTGTCCTCATGAAAGGAATGTTGATTCTGCATGTGTCACCCTATGGGGCCGGCGTCTAGTGAGAGACTGTCAGGGTAACCATAGATGGGGGCCGGTGCCTAGCGAGAGACTGTCAGGGTAACCCATGGATGGGGGCCGATGTCTAGCTAGAGACTATCAAGGTAACCCATGTTAGGACCATGCGATGACACTCTCCTTACTACAGCCTAGCATTCCCTAGTTGTACTCTCCCTAGTTGTTAAGTGTCTGCCTCTGGAAGTACTATTGTGTCATTTGTGATATTGACTTGATGGTGGAGTCATGTGTTGTCTTATAGTCTACTGTCTACCTGACTATATGTTTTAGTGGGAACCTTATGTTAACTCCTATCTCAGGGGGTGGACCTCAGGGTTCCACATGGTCGGGTGGAGGAGCTTAATCCATTAGTTTTTTCCCTTGCCATTGTTCGTGAGCGAGGAGGATGTACCTTGTGTTCAGACATCAGAACTTGTACCTATTTATGAAGATAGTTATAATGCTCATGTACTAGCCAGTGTATCAGTTGATTCATAATGTATGTATTCAGATGTAATCAGGATGATGATAATGCAAACTACATATTGATGTACTCATTTCTATGGACTTGAATATGTACATGTAATCTTGATCAAGTTGATTATCTAACTGATGTTATGAAATGGAGATGTATATGTATAATCATTAGTGTAATAGATTTAGAATGTTCTGCCGATGTTAGTTGGTAATGCATGTAAATTATGTTGATTAATTGTCAAGTAATACAACCATGGGACCTTAGAATACAAGTTGTTAACTAATGATGTGTATTGATTTGCTAAACATTACTTTGTTATCTTATACAAAAAAAAATTTCTGCCTTGCATAGCACAAATGTGTTGTTTTCTAAGGTGTTCATGGTGGGGCACTAATATATGTACGGAAATGAGTAATTCTAACCCAAAGAATGCATCTAAGTAAAAGTTCTAAAAAAGGATATGAATAAATGAAAAATTGAATATATATATATGTGTGTGTGTGTGTGTGTGTGTGTGTGTGTGGGAAAGATTAAAAATGAGCACAAAAAAGGAAAAAGCAAAAGATGTAAGTAAATCCAACATCAAGAATGTATAAGAAAGTATATAAGAGAATGTAAGGTATATGTATACAGATAAAAGAAGGAAAATTGAAATAAAAAGTAAAAGAATGCAATCAAGTGTATGGAATAACATCAAAAATGAATACAAAAGCAAAATAAGGGAAGAAAGGATGGCTTGGATCATCTCGTCCAAATCTTAATAACCCAATTGGATCTTGGGTATTACTATATGTTTCATCAACATCTTCTACCTATCAACAAACGCAAGCATTATTTAATGTTTGGCAATAATTGGATAAATCAAAAATGTATCAATTTCAAAGAAATATAATCAAATATGGCTTAAAAAATAAAAATAAAAATTGTATGAACATATATACATCAATTGAATAATAGAACTTTAATTTATAAACTACCTTTTTTATACAATAATTTAAATAAAACACAATTTTGACAACATAGTTTATAAAACATCAATCCACACTCATTTATTATTCTTTGGTTTTCTACCCTTAAGAACATCCTTAGGGAGACCTTGTTCTTCCCTCTTCTTTCGCACAGGAGTGCGTTTTAAGAAGGGGTAATCAATCGATAACTCATCCCCAATGGTAAGGTCCATAATAGCCTCAACCATTATCAATCTATCAACATCTTTTTCCATATCTCCATCTTTATTATTTATAACCTCAACAAATTGACAATTCGGTCTTACAGTAGGGTCCCTTCCCTTACTACTATTTATAAATCCTGCAATATTTTTGTGTGTATGTACGTCCATATATATACATAAGATGGCCTCTATTCATTTCTTTTCCACTTTCCAATTGGAGACAATGTGTATACATATTCAAATTTAGACCATATGCTGACTTGCTAGGCTTATATTATGCTAGCCTTCTCCATTCACCACTATAATATGATGGACAATAATATGGAATTAATCTCCTAGTGGTTTGTTCTGAATTGTTTCTATGTTTAGATCCCACATGTACATTTTGGACAATAAAGTGGCCTAGATTCGCTCCATGAATATTGGAGGGTCGTATCATGTAGCTGTATCCCCAAAATTGAAACACCTCATACACTCATAGTAGTTGTTGATCACTAGGCCAAGCGTAATATAGTCGACAATCAAATGTCTCTTTGTAAATTGATCTCAAACTCAGGGGCAAGTCATCATCTGCATCACATTCATTATCATAGGGTATGTAGTCCAACTTCCCCTTGTCTTTAAGCAAATTATGCATCTTTAAATCGGTTCTTGTTCTGTTGCTTGTTTTCATCAATTCCTCATCTTCCGAGCTGGTATGTTGGCACATATTTTTGTTAGATGTATCATCTGATAAATGATCATTGCCCTCTAGGTTGGAAGTCAATGATCTAGGAAACTTTAAACCAAGAATTTTATCTTGCAAGTATCCATTAAGAAAAAAATTAGTTATTTAAATAATATAAAACAATGTTTAAATGAAGTATACATGTTATTTATATCAAATTGGAAAATTCCTTACCACAATTCCTATTGGATTTGAATCAATTGTAGGAGCCATACTATCAACTAGAAGCTCATCATATATGTAATGTCTTTGTACAATCGCTAATTTGAATTGTTTCTTTCCATGACATACAAAACATCCATAAACAACAATTTTCTCATTCATCCCATGTACTATAATCCTGACCAACCTCTTGTTTAGTGCAATCATTTGTTGTGTCTGTAAGATCCATTGTCATATCCTCTTCCACCCATTGTCCTCTACCTGATTTAATAGTTTTAGGTCCATGTCCACGTACATATCTTTTTCTTTTGCTAGTTGAATTCTTAGTCTCTGCATTTGCTCCAATCTCCATCTAAAATAATCAACAACATGCATTAATTTATGTCAAGATTGGATAATACATTATAAATTTCAATAATACTATGAAAAAAGATGGACATATCACAAAATGCCATCAGATCATTTTTTCCTAAGTTAAGTCAAAATTTGAGTACCTGATGTCCCGCTTCATCCGTTGTGTCCTCACTTGATATGACATGATTTGTTACCATGGTCTCATCTAGCCCCTATAATACACAACATAGTAAATAATGTTTAGTACACCAATTATATCATTTCAACGAATATGCTATCCAACACAAAACCTCACTTTAGTCATATATTTGACATATTGATACCATGTTTTGGCCATCCTAATTTTCAAACTTTTCCCTTGATCATAGAATCACATTTAATCACCATTCATGTGCATTTTCAACCAATAAGTTTGACCTCAGAGGCCTCGTGGATAGAAAAATAACTTTATCTCCTCTATGTTGTAGCATTTGTGAATTCATAAACACCTTTCTCCCTTGGTTGAGGTTGCTTTCTCTTCTTACCTCTATTGTATTTGCAGATTCTATTATCATATCTATTTCCACCCACTTTCCTCTCTACGATTTAGTAGTTCTATGCCGTCCATGTCCTCTCTCCATGGCCTCCTCTAGATCCTGTAATACACAACAATGGCAATAGTCACATAACAGTTGTGCACCAAGAGAATATTGTTGAATTTATCTTGTTAATACACTCATTTTTCATTAAGACGCACTATGAAAAATAAAATAGGACATTGCAACATTTTTCTCTTCACAAAAAGTTTACACACAGAATCTTGACAACTAGAGCTCAAATCTTATGATTACAAGATGACTACAAATTCACATTAAAAAGTCATTTATTTCATATTTGACTCTCCTTTTTCTTTTATGGGTCATTTTAAGGCTATCTATATCTCTCCAATTGGCTATAAAACCCTCAAAACTATCATAGAACCCTCAAAATAGTCTCAAAGAGTCTTTGGCACCAAAATTTTAAATTCTTGATGGAGGGAAGGATGATTTGGATGTTAATTTTGAAATCACGTTGTTAGATATTTGTTAGGTTAATCCTAGCCATTGGATATTCTTTAATTATAGGGACTTTATGTTATATTTCACCATTACCTTTCACTCCAAAGTTAATGGTTACCTTTGAAAAGAAAACCCTCCATTAGCTATCATAACCCCAACCATCTATTGAAGTGAACTTAAACATTATGTGCAATTGTCATTGCTCATATTAAGCACCTACCTCCTTTCTTAGTGGTCCCACATGTGTGATGTATGCGAATGAGTCATATGGTACTTGTGCTACATGTTTAAAGTTTGAATTTTGCTCATATTGTTGGAAAAAGGCCCAAAAAGACCTTTGATTTTTAAGTTTTATACTCTATAACATGCATCTCCTTGATCTTTTCATCTAATCTATGACTGGTTGCTATTCTTTCAAACCATATATGCAATAATTCATTAGTTTGAGAGAGGGAAGTTTTGAGTTACCATGAAATCCAACATTTATTCTAGTTCTTTTCCCTCAAATGTGAGAGTTTTGTCACCTAGGGTTTGATAGTTTGGAGTTTTAGTAGAGGGTTTGATGTTATAATTTATGTATAGATATATTTAAAGACTTAATGATCCTTTTTTTTCTTGTAGGGTTTCTAACAATTAAGAAGATAAAGGGCATGGTGTAAGAGAGAGGCAAAGATCATTTGAGTACTAAGATTCGATTGCCTAATGGGCAATCCATCAAATCTTGGTAACATGCTTTCCTAGGTGATGAAATTTTGAGCCCTTGACATTTATGTAACAAGCCTATGATCTATGTCACAAAGGATGAAGGAGGAGTATGCAGTCATGGTAGCAAAGTGAAATTACAATGAAATTTTGATATGATTGAGATGTAGTTGGGGTATTTAGGGATTTTGTCATCATGCCTTAAGGATTGACAAGATCTAAGGAATAACTAGATGTATAAATAGGACTATCACAAGTATGTGAGGAAGTGGAAGGTTGTCAGATAGTGAAGGAGATAGTTCATGGCCTCTTAAACTGGGCCTCAAGATTATAGTGAAGTCACATAATATAAACAAAGATTGTCATGACTTATCTAAAATGTCATTAATCTCCTATCACATATCTTAAGGTTACCCTTAATCCCAAATCCAACTTTGAAATGTTAGATGGAAGGTCATGGCTCCAACTAAAATAATTGGTGTCAAAATGATAAGTTAGGGGACCATCATAGTGTTGATCTACTATTGTAAAGGGATCATGAGGATTCAAAGGTTGTCATATCATTGCTATCATCGAAATACCACCTAATGTTGTACTAACAATGATTTGGAATCTTTATTAGCAAGTCAATGGACTAATATGGGAATAAAGGGCAGCCACTATATGATATAGGACTATGACTGACAAAAATAAGTAGAGGCATTGCTAACATTATAAGTTAGGTAATCATTTATTATTAAAAAATGCTATTATAGCAACCACCTTAAAATTTTGCCTTGACTATTAATAGGGGGATGATATGGTGGGTTACTATCATTATAGGGGGATGATATCAAGGACCATCATTATGCCTTGTTATAGCTGATGGACAATCGTCCTAAGTATTGTTACAACCCAAAAGGTCTATCACAACCCCAAAGGACTATCACAAATGTTATTAGGTCATCCAAACCATAGCTCCAATATTCACCATCATATGAATATTATAATTAACATTGTAGAGGTTGTCATACCATGAGGCATAGGTAACAACCATAGGAGGTTTAAAAGCAACACTAGCAACATTAAATTATTGTCATAGTACACCTATGATGCTAGGTATGCTTCCATAGAGTTATTACTATAAAATTGTCTGATTAATCTTGTGACCAGGTTAAGTCACTATCATAGTAACAATGTAGTTAGTCATCAATCAACATGTTGTCTTTGCATTTCAATGAGATCAATTCTTGAAAAATGGCAATCCAGAGGTTAAAGAGACAAGTTGATACCTTACCCAAGTTGTCATGTTCTTGAAACCTTATCACTATAAAGAGGAGATATCTAGAGAGTAATGTCACAAGGACATAACCAATGCATGCACTATCATGAGCCATAGGGACAACTTACTACACCATCCAAAACTCCATTTGAACTAGCTACTATAAATAATTCACATTATTAGGGACTATCATGAAGAAAACACCATGCATAGGACCATCATAGTCAAAGTGGAGAGGATTGTCTAGTCATTTTATGACTGTCATAATAGCTAATGGGTTAGTTACCATGTTTCAACCTAAAATAGGTTAATGAGAACATAGAAATGAAAATCACAATACCATAAGCATTGCCATAAGTTGCCAATATAGTCCCAATATCATGTCATG
This sequence comes from Cunninghamia lanceolata, assembly GCA_027924645.1. Lineage (NCBI taxonomy): Eukaryota > Viridiplantae > Streptophyta > Pinopsida > Cupressales > Cupressaceae > Cunninghamia > Cunninghamia lanceolata. Next base: position 3,009,850 of record BSBN01000061.1, on the reverse strand, counting down.
ATAGTAAGAGAAGAGTTGTTTGGTTTTTCCAAAGCCATATCACTTGCACAAGGATTGTCACCAACCACGTGTAAGGTCGTGAAAGAGTGAGTCATTATTGAGCTAATCATAAGAGAAGCATGAAGTCAAAATGCTATCATGGAAACAAGTTATAGTTACTTATTATAAGGACAATCCAAATTTGGTGAGGTTGCTACAAGCAACCAAATTTGGCATTCCATTAGATAGTGATATCAACTTCCAAGAAAAATACATCATTTTGTACTGATAGGCACTAAATTAGGCCCACTTTGTGCCACCTTTTGTGCCCCAAACAGATTACATTGAGGCCTAAAAGTCGGCGCTAAAGTAAAAAATAACTGTGTCGACTAATGAATAAATAAAAAATAAAAAAATCCTGCCTGCACATACCCCCCCCCAAAAAAAAACTTTATTAATTTTTGGTGTTCAATTTGGGTTTGGAGATCGAGCATTTGGTGTGCAGAGATCAAACGTTTGGGTTTTTTTGTGTTCGCCCTTATTTTGAGTAGATCCTTGGCAATGGTGGGACCTGTATTCCAACCCCAATTTCCTTTCCACTCATAAAGCGCATACTCACTTTCTTACATCTCAAAAGTCCCAAGTTCGAGCCATGACAACCTTTGCTTCCAGATATCTCAGCCTTTCAATTCGTGCTGCTCTTCTTCTATTCGTGTTAGGTAAGGGCATCGCCTCTCTTCCATCTACTCTTTTTTTCCCGTCAGATGTCAAATTCGTTTGGACAAATGTGGGTCTTGTAATATTCATAGGGCATCTATCAAAGATAATTCCAAGCAAGGCTTTTCATAATAGATGACAAATTTCCACATTCCATAATATTATAAATGTGTGCTTCAGGATTAAACTGTGTGAATCAGATATCTCAGCCTTTGCTTAAAGGAAATTGTTGTCTATCTTGATATGGATGAAATCACATTTTGCCACTAGTTGATAAAATTTCTCTCTGGATTTATTTCAATTGATGTATAATCTTACTTTCTTGTAGCAAACTTACAAAGGAAAACAACTTCATGATTTTCTCTACAAAGTAAAGGTCAAAAACCTTGAGGAATACAAAAAAATTGGATGAAAACTTTCATACCTAGCAGTGTGTACTTCATTTGCCTCCACAGACTAGATGAAATAATTTAACCTAGGTCGCCTTAAAATGTAAAGCAATAGGGGGAAGAGAGCAAAGGGAGCAGACTCTGGCCACAATGAGGTAATTCATTGTCAATTTATAGATTTGTAAATGTTTCCATTTTTTCTTTGATTTTTAGTTTTTAGTTTTTTATTTCTAAATTTAAAAGAAGAAATTTATTTTATATATATATATAGGGACATGAGACTGAGAAAGATAAAGAGTCATTGGCTTCCATATTCGGGGTAGAGGCAGTGAACAAAATGGATGGTGTGGTCTTGACAATGCCTGCCAGATACATAGAAAAATGATCTGGTAAAGCCCCTGAAACATTGCAACCAAATCAACAGTGTCAAAGGGAATCAATTGATTCCCCAACCAGTCTTGGATCAGGCAAAAGATCCATGAGGAAATCAATAACAGTAACCTCTAAGAATGTGGAACATGGAGTAGAGGCTTCCAATGTCCTAGCCACTCCTGGGACACATACTTCTTCGACCACCATGCCATGTTTTGCATCTTTCATTGGTACCTATGATACCAAGATAGAATATGATGTGGTTTCATGGGAAGTCCGAATGCCAGATCCTAGAAAAATGTTTGTGAATAGTTTGAAGGAATCATGCCTTCAACGGTTCAAAGACCATCTACATTTGCCATTCTCAAAGATACTCATGCACTTACAAAAAGCAGTTATACATGACATGGAGACTGAATTTGGCACAAGTTGGTCTGTAAAGAAGATAAAGCTACGAATGTCTCAAAACTGCAAGAGATTTCAGTGCAACCAAACAAAGAAGATTAAAAAACTCCCTCCCGAGATAAGGCTAAAAAAAGGCCGATTGATGTAAGTGTGAAAGTATGGAAAGATCTTCTAAAAGCATATGAGAAGTATAATGCATGGAGGAAGTTCAGTGAGGAGAGTACGTAGGTATTTGAATTTTCTCATAAGATTATATCAAATTTATTAAACAATTTTTAAATTTTATTTGTGCATAGTTAAATTGAATTAGTATTTGTTTTAGGACAAGGCCGCCAAGGCTAGGCTTGACAAACTTCGTGCCACGCATCACAGTGGCGAAAAAGGTTTACAGGCCTTAATCTATACATTTGTAAGTATATTTAATATGTTAAATGATATTTTTTAAAATTTCCTAGGAACAAGTAAATGATTGCATATTAATTAGTTTGACTAGTCCATGTGCCATGTTTTGACAGGAGGAGAAATATGGCCGGCATCCAACACAATTTGAAAAGGATATGTTACAAAGCAAAAAGTGGACTAATTTTGTAATCTAGATGGAGAATGAGGTATCAATAGTTGACTTTCAATAACTTAGTTGGATATTGTTTTTTTTGGTAAGCACTACCAGATATGGGAGTAGCTCCCTATATTAAAATATCAAAAAAATGTTACATAGAAAGCTGAGGCACTACATCTAGTGATATATATAACCTATGCCTTCAACAATATCCACCATCCTAGCTATTACATTTTCATCATTTAGACCCAGGTTGGCTTCCAAGAATTTCAAGAACTCTCCTATGTTATTTTATTTCTCCACACCCTTTTATAGAGGGCCTAGGCTTTGTACAGCTTCACCTTCTTCTTCTACTCATTCAGGTTGAGGGTGGCAAGAGCAAATCCCTGTTCAGGCTCCATTGCCACACCATCCATGGCAGTCCTGACCATGTCCATCAGATCTTCCCTCACCAATCTCATCGTAGCTCTTAGCTCCCAGAGCCTTGCTCCCACAACCTATACATAGTTTTGGAAAAAATGTTCCAGCACTTGTCCATCATGTGTGTGCCCTCCTGACCAGAAACTAGCCTCGATCACTTTCAAGATGGCCACTTTTTCTTCATCGGAGGCTTTATTGAATAGGTATGCAATTTGTTGCCCTTCGGTTTCATCCTCCTCACAACGGTACTCCACTCTAAAATACTGAGGCATCACTTCATTTAGATCTACTTCCCTAAGAACAAACAACATAATCTGCTTCAATCTTACCTTAGCTTAAAAAGAAGCCTGTGGGCAAGTTCTCCCCTGACCTCCAATCCTGAGGATGACCATTCCATGTGCAGGATTTTGCCACCTATGGGAAGGTGGTACATTTGCATCTCACCAGACTGCCTCCATTTGCAAGTTCATTCTTAGAGGCTGCCATCATATCCTACTTGAGGATTCTCCTACTTCTCCTACAATGGCCTCTTGTTTTATAGAAGCCTTGAGAGGCTTCATCAAAGCCTACAGATCCCAAGGCTAGCAAATGAGCGGACATACTATGTCAAGCCCGCAACTGATTTGCATTTTAGCAACACTTCTACGCTCATTCTGCCCACCTCCATTCAGACTCACTTTCATCCTTTCCTCCGTACACCAAATCTCAAGTAAATATTTTCTAACTTCCTCTTGCCTTCAAGAGATTGATGTGTGACAAACCTTGCACTAGTAATTGATAGGAACATCCTTTCACTTTTGTAGTAGTGGACAATTTCATAAGTCTCAGGACATATGGTGCAATTAGGTTTGTGTTGAGCAAGAGGGAACTATGTGGCATTAATAGCTTGAGCTCCCACCACTAGATAGTTTGTAGTTGTATGCCCCTTAGTGTGGCACTTTGTTCATCATAAACATAAAGGATAGAGGAATTTTGTCAGATGTTGTAGTTGCAACTGCCCTGTTAGACATGTATGCAAAATGTGGAAGCATAGACAAGGCACGTGAACTATTTGATAGAATACCTCAAAGAAATGTGGTCTCATGGACTACAATGAATCCAAGATATGCACAAAATATGGAATCATAGACAAAAAATGTGAATTGTTTGACAGAATTCCTCAAAGAGATGTCATCTCATGGAATGCAATGATTGCAGGATATGCACAAAATGGATTTTGCAAGGATGCTCTCAAAATCTTTGAATTAATTATGCACTCTGGAACATATCCTAACATTGTAAGCTTTTCTTGTATTCTAGGTGCATGCAACTATGCAGGTTTAGTGGATGACAGTTGCACATACTTCAATCACATTTGTAACCCTTATTGCATTACACCTACAATTGATCATTACGTGTGCATGGTTGACCTCCTTTCCCATGCTGGCTATCTTGAAGACACCCTAAACTTTATCTTTCTTTCTGAATCCCCAAAATTTCCCTATTCCTGCTCACATTGAAGACCTATGAGTGGGAATAGGGCTAACATTTTTTCTTTCTAAAATCGGCCGGATAAAGCCATATTGCTAACTTCATTTTTTTTTCAAACAAAATAGACCTTTATCTTAAGGTTACTCATGAACCTTAAGATATATAATTATTGAAAAAAAAAATGTGCATTCCTTAATGACATGTAAGAAAATTTAATCAACTGCTACTTAAAAACTCTTTAATGTTTCTGTCTAATGCAGGTTATTAGATTAATAGTGAAAAAGAACATACATGGACCAAGCAATTTGTGGAACTTAAGGTTATGTAATAGAATTTACAGTTGATAGTTAAATTGTATAACAAATTTTTTTATGATCTTTACTAACGTTTATTAGAATTGTTACATGTTTTACATCATTGGAATGACATATTAGCTGTAACTTTTTTGAAATTTTATTATGGTATTTGAACTTTGATATGATGTAATATGATTATGGTTTCATTTCATATGTTGTAATATTAGATATATAACAGAAAAATAAATTATTGCATGAAATAAATAATAACTTTTTATTTTAAATGTTTTTTTTGCAGAACACGGGTCTTCCAGAAGATCAAGATGATCCTCATGATAGAGATCCTGATTATGTTGGTTCTGGTATAGATCACATGGCATAGAGTGATGATGGCGTAGATACAGAAGACACCAAAGCTGATGATGATGATGATGATGACAATGATGATCATGATGATGATGATCACGATGGTGATAATGATGATGAGGTAGTTGCTAGTAGTAACCAGTGACATTCATGATCATATAGACTGCATCATGGATCATTGTTGATATATCATTATGATGCCTCTTGTCATGGTTACTATCATATGTATCATTTTCATGCCTTGCAATACCATATTAATGAGTTGTATCATAAATATATGTATCATTTTGAGTTACATAATTTATCATTTTTACTTATATCATTTGTACATGTATCATTTTGACTTATGTCAACTATTGGACATGTATCATTTTGACATGTTATTGATCTACTAGCATATTTGACTTTCACTTGTTTTAGTTATATATGATGATGATCTTATCAATATTGACTAGTCAATTTATATATATTGAAAGTGGTCAATGATTTTTGGATGGATATTTATTACGTATGATGATTTTAATTTACTGTTCAGGATGGATGTTGTCAAATTTAATTAAATTATAGATATTTGACTCACTTGTTTTAATGATAGATGATGATAATGTTATAATAATTATCTTGTTATTTAATCATATGAGTTAAATAATTAAATTACTTACTCTATAATCATATGAGTTATTTAAGAGGCATGATATATTTAACTAATTAAATTGAAATAAAACATATTAAATTAATAAATGTAAGTTGGTTTGGAATTTATATGAAAAACCAGATTCTAAATGGGGGAAAATAATGCAAGCTAAATATTTAGATTCATCCTCACCTGAAAGAATTTTTACTATTTTAAATCCAAAGACGGGTTCTCAGATTTGGAATTTTCATTTAAAATGTAGAGAGGTGATCTCTCCTTTTCTTTCTTGGGGTCTTCAAGAAATTAATGTGTTTTTATGTCAAGTTTGGGGAACTAAAGTTAAAGATTACATTGAAGTAGAATCTGATTTGGTAACTAATCAAGTTAAGTGGAAAAACTTTGATGATTTTTCGATTCCTTTAGAGCAGAAGGCTTTGCTTAGGAATATCTTGAAGGGGAGAAGGATTTTTTTATTAGGAGGCAAAGATAAACTCATTTGGGTACCGTCTAAATCTGGTCGATATTCAATCAAGCAAGGTTATCTAAGTATCATTAGTAAGGATTCTATTTCTCCAACTGATTGGCCTTATAAACTGTGTTGGAGTGGTCCTTGTCTGCCTAAAGCAGGGGATTTTTGCTTGGTTAGCCTTGAATTATAGAATCCTTACTAGTGATAGGTTATTCTCGAAGTTGTGTTGGCAAGGCCCCCTTCATTCCTCTCTCCTTCAAGTGTTTCAAAGCTAGCCTATCTTGTTTTCAAATTCTCCCTTTTCTGACTTGTGGGTGGTCTCTCCGAGCATTGATATTTGGATTCTATGGCTTGAAAGAAATAGTAGAATTTTTAGAAACATTCACAATCCTTTTGATGTAATTATTGTTAAACTTGAGAAGTTGATTTCAAAATTAGTCTCAGCTTCTCTTCATTTTAGAAAGACGGGTTCCCTAGTTTTTTCTTTTTGGGATGATCTTATGCTAAAGAATTGGAAATTTTTATTTTTGCCTAATTCAAATTGCTTCATTTCAGACAACAAATTGGACAGATCTATCATTAAGTGGATCCCTCCACCTGTTTCTTTTGTTAAACTAAATTTTGATGGTGCAAGTAAGGGAAACCCTAGTGAATCTGGTGTTGGTTGTGTCTTGAGGGATCACAATGGCTTAGTTCTAAGAGCTCTATCAGTTAAACTTGGTGTGTGCTCAAATAATGAGGCAGAGGCTTTAGCTTTATTAGCAAGCCTTAATCTTGCAATTAAATGTGAGATTCCTAACTTAATAGTGGAAGGGGATTCTTTGAATATTGTTAGGGCATTTTCCTCTAAGTCTTCACCAAATTAGAAAATTGATTATATTTTGCAATCTGGAAGGAACTTGCTTGAACTTTTTCAATTTTTAAAATAGTCCATACTTATAGGGAAGGTAATTCTCTAGTGGATTTTGCCTTTACCGGAGTTTTCAATGGAAATGGATGGTGAGGGTTTTAAGCTTAAGTGGATATATCCACTTCAATCAATTTTTAGCACAAATATCCATTTAGGGTTTAGTAGGGAAAGCACATAATACATGACATAGTGATTTTAGAGCATTTTCTCAAATTTCAACTCTCAAAGGTGTTTTCATCTAAGATTCTAATTGTAAATTTTCAAGGGGCATTGAAGTCTTTCACAAGGGGGTATAAAAGTTTAATGATCTAAAACATGCGCTGACATATATTTATATATACATGTATATATATACATATATATACATATACATACATATACATATACATATATATGTATATATATGTATATGTATATATATATACATATATATATGTATATATATATACATATACATATATATACATATATATATGTATATGTATATGTATGTATATGTATATATATGTATATATATACATGTATATATATACATGTATATATATATAAATGTATATATATATATATACATGTATATATATATATATATATATATCCTCTTTTCATATGGAAACCCTAGATTTCAACCTTAAGATGACCATTTTAAAGAATACCCCACTTAAATGCACATATAGAACTAGACAAAAAGACCTCAAAAAGGCAAGCTCAATCAATCATTAACGCCAAACCCTAGACACTAAAAATTCAAAGACAAAATGCAAAGTTTCGACCACCTACCTGCGAGTATGAACACGAAGACAAAGAGGATCAAGCTTCACATTCATCGAATGAGCTTCAAAATCACCTCAAATCACGGAATCACTTCGGGTACCTTAGCAGATTTCAGAGCTCTACAAATATGTAATACAAAATGATGAGAAATGAGGGATTTTAGGACGTTTATATGCTCTCTGATTTATCTCCATTAATGCCAAGTACAGTGCTAGTTTATTAGGCACTCGATGGAGATTTGGCACATGACAAGATAAGCAAAGATTTGGGCCATGGTTAGATATGCCTGGTGGAGTTGAGTTATTGAGCTTATCTAGTCAACCCTAATTCTAGTGCAAGGTCCTAATGAATTCACTAGAGGGACTTTCACCTTGCACTAGAAGGCAGAGATTTTAACAACAACCGGACATGTCCGGTGAAGACTGAATTCAGCACAAGTCATGTGTTAGTGATTTTTAGCATAGGTTTATACAAAGGGACTTAGCGCTAATATCTGGTGGTAAGGGATATTAGCATAAGTGCAGTGAAATGCATTTTTAGTGTAGGACAACTTTAAAGGCTTAAAGTCTTCACTTAATGCATTCAAACCACTTAGATTCAATTTACAAGGAAACCCAATAAAGGTCATCACACCAGATTTATGCAATCAGACCCAAATATGCACAAATTGACCTTATAATTAGGACATCACAACATCATTTCTCTTAAAACAACCTATTGAGACCAAACCAAACTAAAAGTGAAGTGAAGCGAAAAAGAGGGTCTCCATTTTGTAAAATGAGGCATGTGTGCAAGGCACAACATGACCCTTCCTAATCCATGTGTTCTAATCCAAGATCTACCTTTAGTTGTTAGGTTGTACCAAGGAACCTCACTCTGATACCAATTTTTGATCACACAGAAGTACTGAGAGTGGGGGTGAATGAGCACTTCATCAAATTCTTTCCCTTTAAATACAGTCAAACCAATTTGAACATTTAAACCAAATGAATCATAAAAGCACATACACACATGACACCTAATTTACGTGGAAACCCAAGATGGGAAAAACCACAGTGAACAAGCTACTTGGATCTACTATCCAAATCTAGCCTAACAAATAAAATGAAGTATTACAATGATTTTTATGAGCACCAACTCAATGGAAGCATTGACTTCCTGTTACAATGTTTATGGGAACCAACCCAAAGGAAGCACCAAGTCCCTAAAACAAAAGATTTATGGGCTCCAACCCAAAAGAAGCACCAACTCCCTAAAGTGCTACAACACTTACAACACTTACAAGATAAGGCACCAACCTTTGCACCAAAACACTTGACTGATTCTAATGATTCAATTACCTCCACAACATCCTCTCACTTAACTCTTTGACATTGACTTATGACTTCAAAACCTCTACTCAAACATCTCTGCTATCTTCAAAACACCTTTGGAACACAACAGAATGCTACCTCTATTATGAATAATGCATTATAGCCTCCTGAGTTACTTCTCATTTTCTAGGTCATTCACCTTTTCACACACACTCTCACACACTCACAACTCTTGAAAAAATCTTCCATCCTTCATATATATCCTCTACAAGTCTTCAAAACATCATCTTCATTGGCCTAAATGTAACGTGTAACATGAAATGTGTAACAACCTTGCTTGACGGCTCCCAAATCATCTGTAATAATGTACCTAAGTGAAATCCCACTATGTTGTTCATACCAAGTAGACTACTAGATCCAATTTACCTTTACACACATTTCCATGTTGGTGCATACTTCCAAACACATGGTGCAATCACTCAAGTATACCATGTTGGTACTGCAAACACTTATCCTTTCATACATTAGCTCCAAACCCAACATGGTACCAGAGAAGAAAAATAACAATAGGTGGTTCACATAATAAGCACTATATGACCTAAAGAACCTTCTCATGCACTCCTCTTTCTATTTCATGCTTCAGCTTGCTAGTACAAGCAATCAAACTTTGATGTCGATATTTCTTACATAGTCTAGTTACATTGTCTTGATATAAAACATTGAAAAACATACTTACAATACTCCAGAACACTTGAAACCTGAACTAAGCATGCATACTAACCATTTGAACTTATCTTTCAACCAAAAAATCCAAACATCAAAGTTTGGTGAAATGTGGTGGCTTTCTGTTCGATCTCTAATAACCTTACACAACAACATGACTTATTCTTACTCTATTAAACTGTAGAAAACTCTACAGTACTTTTTATCTTTTGAAACTTGAGTATATCATTCTTGTAACTTTGCTTTACATACTCTCCAAGCTACCAAGTCATACATGTAAATGTGGTGAAATGTAGTAACTTTTAGTTCTGTCTCTGATGACCTTTCACAAGAACAAGACTTGTTCTCACTCTGCTAGCTCTGAAAAGCTCTGTGGTAACTTTTATGCTCTGAAACTTGGATCATGTAGACCTCATATCCATATTTACCTAACCTTCAAACTATGAGGCCATATCTTCATCTACAGTAGAATGCAATACAATATCCTGATCTTCTACAATACAATTCCATGTGCCTTTGATAGTTTGATAACTTATACACTTTCCTTCATGTCTCATGCAATGATTTTCATCAAGAGGTACTAAATGTAATATTCAAAACACCATAAGCAAAAATCATAACTCATTTCACCAAAGCAAGAAGTCACAACTTCTTCATGTCAGCATATCCTTTAACTTGATAACTTTGACCTATCCATGAACTTTGTACAGATGATGCTAATTGAAAAGCATTCTCATGGCTTTCAACACCATATATTTCACATCACAACTCCTATGATCATTACTCATTTGAAAACATATGCACCAATATGCTTTCCACATCACAACACCTCTTATCACTACTCCTTTGACATCAATGATTACCACTCTTTTGACATTAATGACAACATATGCAACACTTACTCATATCATAAAATTTTAGGCCACTCAACCAATGTGTTGAGCTTTAAAGAAAAAAAATATAAGATCTTACTAATGTGACTTCATACTTGTTTCTCATCATGATACCCCTTCCCCTTCGTCTCTTAATACAAACTATGATTCTATTAAAGATCCTTACCTAATACATGATTTATTATTCACCTATGATACACATGATGATGACTATGATCCTCCTAATACGCCTACACATGATAGTTTTCCTCCTAATACTTATGACACTTCTATTCCTACTCTTAGATGTATTATGGCTAAAAAATCCATCCCTTCCTTTAAACATATCCTATATAAGACCATTACTAATGATCCTCCTCTTTTTATGTTCTTTGCTAAAGGTTCAAGTAGTTCTTCTAAGCCTCCTACAAATGACTCTCCTTGCATAAATAAATTATCACCAACAGATTATGTCATATTGGACCCATTAGATAATATCTACTAATAAAAGCACCAAAGGTGCTATCAAATGGCCAATAGGCACAAATATTTATAGGCCTATCATTAAATAGTTTATATTTTTATTTTTATGGAAAGTCATTACATGTAGTTCTTGGTAGACAAGGCTATAAATACAATAAGAAATTCAATTTTTTTTTGCAAATAAAAATAATTGAGTGGTATTAAATGAATAAGCACATGAAGTAAATTGTAAGTCGTGAATGAACTAAATAAATTCTAAGCAATCAAGAGATTAAGTGAACCATGCAGTACCTAAATGATGTAAGATAATAAAAATCCATGTTATTAATTTCCTATCAACCAAGCATTGCACAAAATAACTTTTAAAAAACATATATGTATGAAGTGTGTGTTTCAATCAACTATGTGTGAAGTGATTGAACTAACATTGTGTGAAGAGTGTGCTTTAACTTTGGCATTCACTTTGTGTGTGTTTGTTCTTTGGCATATTTGGCACATGTTCACTTTCCATGTGTGAATTTGGGCATTCACTTTGTCTAGTGTGTGTATTTGAACTTTACTGTGTTTTATAAATTTGGCACCCACTTTATGAGTGTGTTCGAAGTTTGGAATATTTGAACTTAAGTTTTAATGCATGCTTGTACTAGATTTGTGTGAATGGATTATGTTTGAACATTGGCATATTCACTTTTTGTTTATGTAAATTGTGTATGTGGGGGAAAGTTAATTTAGGCATTCACTTCGTCGTGTGTGTTTTTAAAAAAAAATTGGTATTCATTTTGTGTGGTATATGTGTTTGAACCAACTTTGGAATTTGTTGTGTATCTATGTGAGTTTGAAAGACATTTTACATTTAGTTTTTCTTTATTTATGAATGAGCTTAAACTAACACATTTTGTAGAGTGAATGAACTTCAACTATCACATTTTGTGCAGTGTATGAACAAACTTTGATGTTCACTTTGTGTAGAATGCAATTGAAAGATTTGAAATTTTTTATTTTGTGTGTGTACAAATGAGCCTTGGATATCATTTTGTGTAGAGTGTAGGAATGAACTTTGATGTTCACTTTATGTGGAATGTGCTTGAAAGAACTAACATTCCTTTTTTGTGTGTGTGCACGAATGAACTTTGGATATGATTTTGTGTGATGTATGAATAAACTTTGATTTTCACTTTTTCTGAAATGTGTCTACAAACAAACTTCAATGATGTTCATTGTGAGTCTTTGTGTGTTTGAATAAATTTTGATTTTCATTGTGTGTGTGTGTCTGTGTGAATAAACTTTGACATTCATTATGTGCATGTTTGAAAGTTAACTTTAGCATTCACTTCATGTGATGTGTGTGTGTGTGTATGAAAGTTATTTAGTTTTGTCATTCAGTTTGTGTGAAGTGTGTGCCTATGTATTTGAATGAAATTTGTCACACTCTGTGTGTGCATGCATGTGTCTATGAATGAGCTTTGGCACTCACTCTATGTGTGTATAAAAACACTGATATTCACTTTGTGTCAAGTGTATGTGTGTGTGAATTAACTATGGTTTTCATTGTGTGGGTGGGTAGGTTTGAAAGTTAGTTTTGGTATTCACTGTGTGTGCACATGTTTATGTGAATGAACTTTGGCATTCACTTGATGTGTGTAAGATGTGTATGAACTAACTTTCACATTCACTTTGATATATGTGAATTATTTGTGAACATTTCCCTTGATACACTTTCCAAAGTGGACCTAGATTGAGGGACTGTGAGGAAGGAACCCATTACATTGTTATTGATATAGTTTTAGTTCAGTAAATTATTTGTGAACATTTTCAAGGAGAATCGACTACATTGTTATAAACCATTCACTAACTCTAAATTTATTTTTTTATGTATTTTTGACAATAATATTAAAGATTCAGATGCTTTAGATTCAAGGAGAATGTTTTGGTCCCAAACTTTACAATGTTTTAGTTTATTATGATCATCTCCTAGTTTATTTGTAAAGAGTCTACATAATATTTTGAATTTCATTATTTTGAACTATGTCTTCTACCATTCTATTATTGCTTTATTTGTAAAGAGTTTGCATAATATTTTGAATCCTTACACTCTTTTCAATATATAGACCCTTGCGCAACATTTGGAATACTTGCATTGAATGGATAAATGAATGGTTGTGTACCACTCCCTTACACATCATTCTTATAGATTATGCCATTTTTAGAAGCAATGCCTGCTTTCTTCAATCGTTGTGCTAGAGTTAGGTCTTAAATTAGTCTAGGCTTATTGTACTTATGATTTAATTTATGCATCTTTAAGAGGCACAAAGGGTTTAGAGATAGGAAAATAATGATATTAGTAACTTACATGCATTATTTATGATTTGATATTTTTACATTGTGAAGATTTAATTTGTAGGAAGATTTGGTTTTACACATAATTGATTTTCTATGACCTTAAAATGGTTTAATGGTGAGTAAGAAAGTTGTACTTTTACATCATATTCATATTATATATTTACAAATACTTTAAATCACTACCTAAAATACAAATAACATTTTTCCAAACAAAATATTATTACTTTAATATTATATATTACCATTTTCACTTAGCAACATGCAATTTATATAATTAAAATATTTTTTTTAAAATCATAATGGTTTTATCTTTTGTATTTGAATTTTAATGCTAAGAAAAACATTTTAAGTGAAGAAAAGATTTATTAATAAGAATAATATTGAGAATCATTAATATGGCTAGTTTAACTTCCTCATCGTTAAGTATGTTAGACTAAATCAATTAAAATAAAAATGAAAATAACTAAAATTAATTTTACTTTAACATAATGAATAAATTAAATTGCAAGAAAATATTTAAATTGAAACAATTACTAATTTTTAATCCAAACATTATTTCTAAATAGAAACACAAATAAAATTACTAAAATGATTATGGAGACTCCAACAAAATTTAGTAATTAACAGATAAAGGTCACATTAAGGTCAAAAAATCATTTAAAATTAGAAAAAAAAATTAAATAATCTACTAAAAATGAATCTTTCTAATAAACTATTTGATTTCAACCAAATAAATCCCACCAAGATTGGGAAACCATTTTTTTTTTAAGGTTATTGCACTTAGAGGAAGGATTGGTGGACTTGGCTAGAAGCAAAACACGGAAATATAAATTTAATTGATTTTCTATGACCTTAAAATGGTTTAATGGTGAGTAAGAAAGTTGTACTTTTACATCATATTCATATTATATATTTACAAATGCTTTAAATCACTACCTAAAATACAAATAACACTTTTCCAAACAAAATATTATTACTTTAATATTATATATTACCATTTTCACTAAGCAACATACAATTTATATAATTAAAATATTATTTTTAAAATAAAAATACTTAATAATAATTGAGTTACTTTATATATTTAACTATTTTAAGATATATTATGCATCTCCTTTTGAAAAAATGCATTTGGTATCATAATGCTTTTAGCTTTTGTATTTGAACTTTAATGCTAAGAAAAACATTTTAAGTGAAGAAAAGCTTTATTAATAAGAATAATGTTGAGAATCATTAATATGGCTAGTTTAACTTCCTCATCATTAAGTATGTTAGACTAAATCAATTAAAATAAAAATGAATATAACTAAATTTAATTTTACTTTAACATAATGAATAAATTAAATTGTAACAAAAGATTTAAATTGAAATAATTACTAATTTTTAATCCAAACATTATTTCTAAATAGAAACACAAATAAAATTACTAAAATGATTATGGAGACTCCAAAAAAATTTAGTAATTAAAAGATAAAGGTCACATTAAGGTCAAAAAATCATTTAAAATTAGAACCTTCAAGCACAATATGCTCTCATATATAATAGAAAAAGAGATTTCAAACCTGATATAGAGAACCATAGGGAGGACTTTCATATTCATATTTCAAACCTGATATATAAATCATGAACTTATCAGTTTCCATGTTCATATTTTCTCGAAACAAAGGAAAAAGAAAACCTTCGTCAAAGAAAATGACAATAAAAGAAAGCTAATGAAAATAACACAAATCTTGGGAAAGATTGGGAGATAAAAGGTGGAGAGGGCAAGAAGAAGTTGAATTGAGGAGTTAAAGAGAATGAAACTGCGGCCACTTGTTCTTCATTACCTAATTTTTTTATTTATTTTGGAAAACCAAAAAATTGAAGGACTACCAAATTTTTGACAATTACAAGATGTGTGCACATATAGAATGGCCTATCGGCCAAATAATATATAACACAAAATACATTTTATTAAAAACCATTCTTTTTAGTAAAAGAACTTTTAATCAACATGCGTATATCACTAAACACACCGCACCTCATAATGCAATAATACATACAATGATTTCAATTATCAAAGGATACTCTTGCGTAACTATCAATTAATGTTGTAGGACTTTTCTCTTTAGAGTGTAAATTATTATAAAATTTGTGCCTAAATTTGGAGAAGGTAAAAGGTCTGTAACATCGAGGATGATGGTTGTCCAGAAGCTCCTCTGGAGCCCATATTTCCTTGTCATAAGGAAAGTGTACAAACCAGGGCACAGATAGCCAATTCATCCATTCTTTATAAACAATCTAATGCTTTGTACTATGGTATCTGTGATTGCTCCATGCCTACACCCACAAAATATATTTATGTTAACAGGGAAGATAAATAATTCACAACAAATGGTTTTCGTCTTAAAGTTTCAGACCTTAAGATAGTCACCTACGTTGACAATAAAGGAAGAAGATATGGGCTTCACATTCAACCACTTTCCTTCCTTGGATTGAATCTGAAGGCCCCCTTCATTATCTTGGTAAAGGATGGTAAAGCAAGAGAGATCAGTGTGATGAAACAGAGCCTCTTCCTCCACTCTAGATTTTTCATTAGAAAAATAATGTAATATACCCATGTAAGCTAAGCAGTCTTGGAAAATAGAATGGTAGAAAGTTTTCATGTCTAATCTGAGGCTTGCAAGAATGACTTTACTAATCTTTTGTTGGAGATCTGCCATGGCAAATGCATATGTCCCAATCGTCTCACTGCAATATTGAACATTACAACTCAATTAATTCTAACAAAATGATGGAATCAATACAGATATGCAAGATAACTTACGAGAACTTTTGAATCTACAACTGATGAAGACAGTAGTCTTGACAAATTCTTGGCATCCAAAAAAGATTCAACTGCGACTTCAAAAAGAAACTTCTATTTTTCCTTTACTAGTCGTAGTCCATGAGCAGGAAACAACTAATAAATAGTGTAGAACCTTGGGTGGAGACTTCAGCTTTCAGAGAGAAAACTCACATAACCCAAACAAAAACCTTCATGGATTAGAGACCTAGGACTTAATCTGTGACCCCCTCTATTAAAAATACCATCCAATCGATGACCAAAACAATAAGCGGCAGTCAGATTCAGGGGCGATGTTGCAGAAAAAAATAATAGCAGGTCCAGATTTTTGATAGGTCGGAGGCCTTCAATAGCTCTTGTCCTATTTTGCAAGGCCACAAGTTGTCCACAAGGAAAATTTGAGTGCCTTTATTTGCAAGGTTGAAACAGCACGCCTAGCCAATCCTTGGAAAGGCTTCAATCGCCTCAGCCAATGCCTTCAATCACTGCCTTCACGTCATCAAATACAGGTTCAAATCACGAACCAGAGATGAATAATGGTGGTAGCTAGCTCAGAAATAAATAGATCTACCCCTTGATTCATAGTGAAGGCTATGACTTCCTTCAAGGAAGATTGCAATCTTTGAATACCAACGACCAAGAGTGGAGACATCAAGGAGCAGGCATTAAAAGAAAGCTAATGAAAATAACGCAAATCTTGGGAAAGATTGGGAGATAAAAGGTGGAGAGGGCAAGAAGAAGTTGAATTGAGGAGCTAAAGAGAATGAAACTACCGCCACTTGTTCTTCATTACCTAATTGTTTTAATTTATTTTTATTTATTTTGGAAAACCAAAAAATTGAAGGACTACCAAATTTTTGGCAGTTACAAGATGTGTGCATATATAGAATGGCCTATTTTATTTATTGACCCCACCTTGACTTCCATACACCTTTATTTACTACTCTCTATGTGTTATCATATATATTGTCTATTCTTCAAATTATTCCTTGATTCACATGTGTGACTTTTCTATTCTATCAACATCACCATTAGCTTAATTAATTGAATCATTGTACTTGTCCATTAGTCTTCATGTGATATAATCATTATATTATTATATTTTTACCTTCATTCACATGAAATCTTGAGAATGTTATCACATGGCAATAGATTTACTTAATAACACCTCTTGTTTATACTACCTAGAAGGCCTAGATTTTTGTCAACTTTTTAAATAATTTATGGCTACATATATCCTCCTTACTGTTAGAAATAGGGTAGATAACTGAGAGGGGGAGTGAATCAGTTATCTCAAAACTTTCTTACTTTTACTTCCTTTTCTTATCTTAACATTTAATCATATATCAAAACATGAAAGCATAAGAAACCATAAGAACTGAAATGAAATCAACACACATAACACAAGGATTTTTACGTGGAAACCCTGTTAAGGGAAAAACCACGGGGTGATTAACCCAAGATTGTATTCTTTGTTAAAAGAATAAGAAGTACAAAATGGCACTTACCAATTAGGGCTCACTGCCCGAGCACACTGCTCACAACAGGCCCACTGCATACAGGAGACTCACTGTCTACAAAAGCTTACATAAGATAACAGTGTATTTGAACTAATGACCAACATCCACATATGCAAGAATTCTGTTTTGGTTAGGCTCCATATACCAATCTAGCACATTTCATTCTCCCTCTGCTCAGTATCACTCTTCTGTCACATTCTGAATTTGGATTACTGCCTTTGGACTTTTCTCTACTTTTCTTCACACTTAATCCATCATACAATCACACTTCCACTACCTCACAAGCTTGAATCCATCAGATATATATATCCGCATCAAAGATTTCAAACAACTTTCTAGTCGGCAATAAGAACACTTAGGATATTTGCAAGTTACTGTTCTGTTGGCTGAATTCACACTTGATTGATGATGCGCACCAAAAACTTAGGTATAGAAATCATTACCTATGTCTGCCAAAATCATATAACACCTTAAGTTACTTGATCAACATCTTCTGCACATCTGGATCAAGGTTTGATACCCTATTGGCCAGTTCTTCCTCTGTCTGCATTGTCTAACTAGAGTTTGATACTCATATGCTTATATTTTTCACATGCTTTATCTCTGGAGGGTAAATCCCTGGAATATAATAGTTTAGATACTCCTTATTACTCATCCAAATCTACAACATGCTAGTTTTCACCATCAAAGACTTCCAGACCCAACTATCAAACCCTATCATATGCTCTGTTCTTGACTATCAGATCAACCTATCTTCAATCTGACTTTTGGTATGAGTAATTTATGTACTGGGGATGTGTGGGATAAACGTTTTTGCAATCAATGACAACACTTATGAATCCTAGCAGTGTCTCTTGCCAACAAACTCCCCCTTTGGCATTGATGGTAACACTTATTCAAAAATGACTAAGTGTCATTGTAACTCCCCCTTTGCTTGTGTTCCATTTCTCCACACTGCTTACCAGTGCTCCCTTAATGTTGGATTCCTCATTTTTCACTACTCTTCACACCCCCTTTAACACCAATGGCAAAGGGTAGGATCCGTAAACCAAAAATGTGCAAAAATTATTATATAAGGCCACATATGTACATGCAATCCATAAGATCAACTAACATATACTTAAGTATATCTGTAAAATTAGTCTTAAACTGTACAAGCTTTGTGGCCCAAATTCTCTTCATCCTATCCAAAATGGAGATGTGTCCACTCAACAAAAATGCATATTCTTCTACCATCTTCAAATCTGTTGGATCACTGATCCGGGCTGTACATAGAGCATCTGCTAAGGCATCATGCATTACCTCTAACTTAGGGATGATTATCCCTCTAAGTTCACCCATTCTATCTATTATATTCTTCTTTTCCTTAACCAGTTTCTTTATTTCATTTATTATAACAATTGCTTGGCATTCTCGACTTACCAGAGAGGTAGTAAGAGGATCAAAATTCTGAGATAGATTTGTCAATTTTCCTTCTTGTTCTTTCATTTTCTTCTCAATGTCCTCTACAACTTTAGGCCAAGATAAACAAAATTTGTATATGTCTCCACCATCCTTAAGAGCATTTTCAATGCTCTTTATGCCAATGTCTAGGGTTCTTCTTGTTGACAAGAGACACTGTGTGGCTTCATGAGTGTTCTCATTGATGGTAACAAAATCCACCTCACTCATCCGCAACACATGGTATGTATATACCAGAAGTCAAATTGAAGAGTATTTTGGTTCAGTAAGCAAGAACAGAGCATGCAGTAAGGTCTGACAGTCAGGTCCGAATCTCTCAGAGGAAGTATCTCAACAAAGTGTGGACTTGGGGAAGTCAAGAGGAGTACCATGACTACTACATTCCAGAGATTGAGCCTCCGATGATGAAAGAGTGAAAAGATATGAGTACCTAAGTGTTGGGTTCCTGTTTGGCAGAGTAGACTGAGGAAGAACTGACCGGCAGAGCATCATACCTTAATCCAGATAAGAAATTGATAGTGATCAAGTTTATTGAGGGATCATTCATGGTTGGCTGACATGATTGATGACTCCTATAACTATATTTTTGATACGCATCACTTAGTAAGCATGGATTCAACCGACAGACCAGAGTTTGGGAAAATTTTGAGTATTCTGGATGCCAACTAGAAAGATGTTGAAATCCTTTGCGTGGATATATATACCAGATGGATTTTGATTTGAAGGTGTGTGTAGTGTAATAGTGTGTGCAAAGAAAAGCAGAGAGCAGTGTGGAAGAAGCTATACAAATCTGGTATGTGACAGAACAACAACACTAAGCAGAGGAAGAATGAAGTGTAGCAGATCAGTATATTGAGCCTAAATGGAACTAAACCCCAGCATATGTGGATGCCTCTGATCAGTTCAAACACCTATTTACTTTCTATATACCTTGTAGATAGTGAGTCTCTTGTAGGCAGTGAGCCTCTTGTGAGCAGTGTGCTCAGGTAGTGAGCCCTAATTGGCAAGTGCCATTTTGTACTTCTATTCTTTTAACAGAGAATACAATCTTGGGTTAGTCACCCCATGGTTTTTCCCTTAAAAGGGTTTTCCACGTAAAAATCCTTGTGTTATGTGTGTTGATTTCTTTTCTACTCTCATGTTCATGTATGCTTAAATGTTTTGATAATGCACTAATTGTTAAAGAAGAAGAGAAAGTTAAATTATTTAAGATAACTGATTCACCCCCCCTCTCAGTTATCCACCTTGTTCTGACAATTGGTATCAGAGCTAAGTTCCTCCAAACAGAGCCTAACAGCTTGAGGAAGATATGGAAATCTCAATGGATATGTATGGTATGAGGGAACAACTTCAGTCTGCCCTAGATGATCTTGAGCAATCTCACTCTAAAGTCAATAACTTGAGGGAAAGACTCAAACAAGTTGATGATTTCATAAATGAACTAAAAGAGAAACTGAGTATCTTTGTGAAAAAGAGAAAGGAACTACTTCAACAATTAGTGAGTCAAAGTGAAGCCAATGATACTAATGAAGATCTGAATAAGAAAAACAAGTTATGTGAGAAGCTATCAAAAGAGGTCATTATGGTAAGACGTGAAATGGAATCAGGGGTTATGAAATTCACCCAAGAAATTGAAGAGAAAAGAAAAATGGAAGATAATCTAAGACAATCTCTCAAGGAGAAGTCAGAAGACTGCCACAAAATGGATAGAATAATCAGACATCTGGAATATGATCTTGAAGAAGCTAGAGATAATGAAGAACAACTTGAAAATTAGATAGACACTCTTAAAAGGGATCTTCAAACAACAAATGAATACAAAGAAAAATTCAAGATAAGCTCTGCTCAACTTGAAGTTCTTCTTGAAAGCCAAAAGAGGGTAGATGACAAGCATGACTTTGGATATGAGAAAGGTGAAAGCTTTGGATCCGGTCAGAAGAACTCTAGATCAAGAAATCCAAGGTACATGCCTAGAAGACCTCTGGTAAGACAACCAAATGCTCAAAGATATCCATCCTTCAATGGATACTGCCACAATTGCAATAACTTGGGTCATAAAGCAAATCAGTGCAGAAGAAGAATGAATCAGACTAATTCATCCTTCTTCAAACAGTGTTTTAACTGCAAAAGGTATGGTCACAAATCTCATGAATGCAAAAATATGCAAATAAACAATTCATTCAATGGTAGATGCTTTGCATGCAATAGAATGGGATATATGGCTAATTAATGTAGATCAAGAGGATATCAGTCAAATATGCAAAGAAATATAGCTTGCTACAATTGCAATAGATCCAGTCATATTGCCAAATTCTGCAGAAGTAAGAATCAGGATAAAAGGGGTCCGGTGCATCATAATCAAAATCAAGACAAAGGAAAAGGAAAAGTTAATGCGGATGAAGATCAAAGGGAGATGAACAAGATTTGGGTGAAGAGAAGTACAAAAAATGTTGGGGATGGATCCACACCAGAATCTGGTGCTGATATTCCTTCTGAAAACTAAATAGATGAGCTCTGGCTTAGGGGAAGTCACAAAAGAAAACAATTTCCCCCAGCTAATCAATTGGTGCCTAAATTGGCACATGGAGTGCAGCGGATTGAAGAGTTCTGAAAAGAGATATCTAAATAACCCTTGGTAAAGATATGAAAGATCCGCAAGGAGTTTGAAAAGGTTAATCATCCAAGATTAATCTAGTTTGACAGTCATCCGGCAAAAGTAGGACTTTCACAGTTAGATCCGGTATGATTCAAAATTGAAATATTTGGATCTGCGGTTAGATGGAATGATTGGAGGAAGGGAGATACATTGTAAGTTATCATTCTAGGTGCATCTTAGTGATTTGGAAAGATCTTTCTCAAAACAAGGAGAACAAGGCAACTAGAATGACATAAGTTGTGCATTTATTGCAATAAGAAATTAGGGTTTGCACAGAGATATAAGGGTTCTTCTACTCATCATTTGCACATTTACACTAGCGAAGAAGAAAGAAAAGGTTCTGCGAACAAGTTTGCTTCAACCCTCTCAAAGATCAATCACAGAATCTGACTCAACTAGCGATCTCTTTGTCTCATATCATGGACCCTAGAAGTGTAAAAAGGTATTTCCATTCTTGAATATTTCTCTCTAAATCTTTTGCAAGATGGCTACTCCAAATGTTGTTAAGATCACTGATAGGCCACGCCCTAAGTTCAAGAAACATCCTTACAAATCCCTAGAAGTTGATCCCCTATGCGCATTCTCTAGCATTCCACATGGGGTTATGCACGTAGAATATGTTAGGGTATACATTCACACCAACATTGAGGAATTTGGGGAATCCAAGCTGATGGATATCTATCACAAGGAATTAATAGATGAAACATTTGAACTTAAACCCCAATACAAAGCCATCTGGGATAAGCATTTTGGACATTGCATCCATTTCCCCTATTTTGTAGAAGATGAATGGGTCCGGTATGTTCTCAGTAGAATACATGATAACTTCATATGGTTATTGAAACCCTTCAAAATAACAAAGGATGCAATTAGGGCAGTAACTGGTTTGCACTCATTCGGTGGGTTGCCTACTCTTAAATTGGTCAAGAATCAAATAGTAAGTGAGGCTACCGGATCAAAGTTTGACAAAAGGGCAATGACAATAGAAGATATTATAGATCCGGACATCAAATTTGCCTCTATGATTATTGGCTACAAAATATATCACTCCAGCAAGGAGAATTCTGTATCCGGAACAGCAATATACACTACTTATCAGATGCTAAGGGAAAATGCTGATTA
The DNA here is from genome assembly GCA_027924645.1 of Cunninghamia lanceolata. Lineage (NCBI taxonomy): Eukaryota > Viridiplantae > Streptophyta > Pinopsida > Cupressales > Cupressaceae > Cunninghamia > Cunninghamia lanceolata. The sequence goes on along the minus strand of BSBN01000061.1, from coordinate 2,986,779 downwards.
TGATCTTTGTGAGCTTCTCCTAAACCAACTGTTAGAGAATTTATAGAAAATAAAGAAGGATAAGAAGAATTATTTTAAGTACGGTGGCTTGATACTATGTCTATTCTTTTACTACATGAATGAGCTACCCAAATCCAGTGGTTGGATATGGCAAAATGATAGACTGGTTTCCATACAAATTAGAGATTATATGTATGGGCTTGGTGATGCCAAGGCTCAAAGAACAACTCTCTGGGGATATTTCAAGAATTTCCAAGGTATGATGCAGGCTAGAGAAAGAATTCCTCAGACATTAGTTGAAAAATATAAAGATACAGTGTGTTTTATGGTGGACACTGATCAATGTCTAATGGAGGCAGTAGAGCCCAGAATAGTCTGGATTATGCCAATGGGCTATGAAGTGGATGAGAAAATTCTAGAACTGCATGTCTAACACCTACTAAGTCATCCTAAGGTCCCTAAGGCAAAAAGGTTTGGCACCTTCCAAGAGTTGAGTGTAAAAATTCATGTTGAACTAAGATAGCCTGAGATCAAGAGAAAGGTGAGAAGGGAAGTAGAAGAAGTTGCCAAGAGATATGGGATATCAAAGGAGGCAGTTGATGCCAATAGAGAGAAGGTAGAAAGGGTAGAGAAAGAAAGGCAAGAAGCAGAAAAAGAAAGTGCTCAGGTGGAAGCCCCCTCCCAGACTAGGTCCTCAAAGAGCTCTACACCTGCCACTACTAAGAGCTCAAAAGCCTCAAAACTAGAAGCAAAGACATCCGGAAAAGGAGAAAAGAGAATAAAGACTAAGGCCACAAGGTCATACATAAGCCAAAAGGATGATGAAGAAACATAATCTGATGAAGAAGTTAAGAAAATGAGGACGAAGAAGAAAACATCTGGGAAATCCTCTACCAGTGAACATACAAAAGAAAAGGCAGAAGAATTTTTTGAAAGGCCTACTCTCTCCATTGATGATGTCATCAAGGCAGTCACTGTGGATGGAAATATGCAACCAATGATAGAATTCTATGATGAATGTAGTGAAGCTGACCAGAAGATCTTGCAAGATGCTACAGTCAAGTATCTAAACATCTATAATAAAGCATTCATTAAAATCATATCTCTAATTCCCAAAAGCCTAGAAAAGGAACTTGAAATGAGAAAGAACAATGCTAAGGCAAAGGACCTAGAGATCTAGGAATAGATAGCTATTCATCTCTATCCTTCCATCACTCCAAAACAAATGAACATGATCTTCAAGGATTGCAAGGATGAGTTCTGGAGCAAAGCCAGAATGAACAAGCTTATGCTCAGAGAGACTGATCAGGTGCCAAAAGAGACTGAAGACATCCTCTGGAATGCATATAAAAGATTCAATCTTCCTATTATAGAGGACATAAGTGATGAACCTTCTGCCATGGATGTCGAAGGATCAAGTGCATCAAAGGAAGATTCAACTGAGAAAATTGCAGAAGAGTCAAAGGAGTTAGGTGAGGAGAAGACTAAGGACTTGGATTCCTCTGTTTTGGAAGAGGAAGTCCATGAAAAAGTAAACATTTCTCTTTCGGATCCCCCAACAGATTTTGGAACTGAAGGAGAAGCAAGAAAAGGGGAGAAAGCAAGTCAAGAAGAGGAGGAAAAGGTAAGAGAAGAAGAACAAATAGAGAAGATCTTTGTTGACAACTCTGAGGCTGCAAAAGGAAAGAAGACTCTGGCAAGAGACACTATAGAAGCAGTGAAGAGTTTCCTGACCAAGGAATTAATGGAGATTGATGAACTGGAACTATTCCAAGTACCACTCAATTTTGATTTCCTCTCCCTGGTTCAAACAATGAAGATAGCATCCTTTGCCCAAGCAAAGGCAAAAGAGAAACTTCCGAAGTCTCACATGGAAGATTGTGAACTGATAGAGATTGCTTCTGGAATGTTGGAGAAGATCATGCCATCCTTTCAAAAGGATCCTTCAGCCTCTCCATCCGGCAACCTTAAATCTCTAATAAACTTTGTCAATACTCAGTTTGATTCCTTAGAAAAGGCGGAAGAAGAAAAGGTCTAGAAACAATTTTTGGGAAAGAGATTCTCTAAGGTGTAGGGACTTATAACAAATGATAGGAGAAATTTGGATATTGGGATAAAGAGCTTAGAAAATGCTCTTAAAGATGGTAGAGATTTATACAAATTTTGTCTATCTTGGTCCACTGTGATAGCAGACATTGCCAAGAAAGTGGAAGAACAAGAGAGCAAACTATCAAGTTTATCTCAAAATTTTAATCCTCTCACCTCATCCATAATGAATCAAGAATGCCAGGCTATTGCCACTATGAATGAGATAAAGAGGCTTGAGAAGGAGAAGAAGAATAGAATAAGCAGAATGAGTGAACTAAGAGGGATAATTATCCCTAAGTTAGAAGCCATGCATGAGGCTCTAACTGATGCTCAGACTATAGCCCGGACCAGTGATCCGGTAGATTTAGAAAGGGCAGAAGATTTTGCATTTTTATTGAGTGGCCACATTTCAATTTTGGATAGGATGAAGCAGAGTTGGGCAACAGAAGTTATACAGTTGAAGACCACCTTTGCAGATATACTTAAGTATATGTAAGTATAACTTGTATATATACTTATGCGACTATGTATAGGCTGATTGTTGGAAATTTTGGTGTACGAATTCTACCCTTTTCCATTGATGTCAAAGGGAGAGTGAGGAGTAGTGAAAAATGTGGAATCCAGCTAAGGGGGAGCTCCAATAAAAGTGTACATAAGATAGAGCATCAACCAAGGGGGAGTTTGTTATAGCAGTTAGTCATTTTTTACTAAGTGTTGCCATCAATGCCAAAGGGGGAGATTGTTGGCAAGAGACACTATGTGGCTTCATGAGTGTTGTCATTTATGGAAACAAAGTCCATCCCACTCATCCACACCACATGGTATGTTTATACCAAAAGTCAGATTGAAGATTATTTTGGTCTGGTAAGCAAGAACAGAGCATGCAGCAAGGTCTGACAGTCAGGTCTGGATCTCTCAGAGGAAGTATCTCAACAAAGTGTGACTTGGGGAAGTCAAGAGAAGTACCATGACTACTACATTCTAGAGATTGAGCCTCCAGTGATGAAAAAGTGAAAAGATATGAGCACCTAAGTGTTGGGTTCTTGTTTGGCAGAGTAGACTGAGGAAGAACTGACCGGCAGAGCATCAGACCTTAATTTGGATAAGAAATTTATGGTGATCAATTTTCTTGAGGGATCATTCATGGTTGGCCGACATGATTGATGACTCCTATAACTATCTTTTTGATACGCATCACTTAGTAAGCATGGATTTATACCAAAAGTTAGATTGAAGATTATTTTGGTCTGGTAAGCAAGAACAGAGCATGCAGCAAGGTCTGACAGTCAGGTCTGGATCTCTCAGAGGAAGTATCTCAACAAAGTGTGACTTGGGGAAGTCAAGAGAAGTACCATGACTACTACATTCTAGAGATTGAGCCTCCAGTGATGAAAAAGTGAAAAGATATGAGCACCTAAGTGTTGGGTTCTTGTTTGGCAGAGTAGACTGAGGAAGAACTGACCGGTAGAGCATCAGGCCTTAATTTGGATAAGAAATTTATGGTGATCAATTTTCTTGAGGGATCATTCATGGTTGGCCGACATGATTGATGACTCCTATAACTATCTTTTTGATACGCATCACTTAGTAAGCATGGATTTAGCCGACAGACCAAAGTTTGGGAAAATCTTGAGTATTTCGGATGTCGACTAGAAAGATGTTGAAATCCTTTGTGCGGATATATATACCAGATGGATTTCGATGTGAAGGTGTGTGTAGTGTAATAGTGTGTGTGAAGAAAAGCAGAGAGCAGTGTGGAAGCAGCTATACAAATCCAGTATGTGACAAAACAATAGCACTAAGCAGAGGAAGAATGAAGTGCAACAGATCAGTATATTGAGCCTAACCGGAACTAAACCCCTGCATATGTGGATGCCTCTAATCAGTTCAAACACCTTGTTACTTTTTATATACCTTATAGAAAGTGAGTCTCTTGTAGGCAATGAGCCTCTTGTGAGCAGTGTGCTCAGGTAGTGAGCCCTAATTGGCAAGTGCCATTTTGTACTTCTATTCTTTTAATAGAGAATACAATCTTGGCTTAGTCACCCTATGGTTTTTACCTTAACAGGGTTTTCCACATAAAAATCCTTGTGTTATGTGTGTTGATTTCTTTTATGGTCTCATGTTCATGTATGCTTAAATGTTTTGACAATGCACTAATTGTTAAAGAAGAAGAGAAAGTTAAATTATTTAAGATAACTGATTCACCCCCCCTCTCAGTTATCCACCTTGTTCCAACACTTCTATCATTATTAATTAGCACTTGTACCTCACTAAATCTTTTTCCCAAGAACTCTTTCTAGACCTTAGCTTCTGCTATTTTTCTAAAGACTCAAAATGTGTATTGACAGAATTAACTAAGTTCTTCAAATTAAAGGATGGAGAGGCAGATGGATCCTTCTGATATGTGGGCATAATCTTCTCCAACACTCCAAATGCAATATTTAGTAGCTCACAGTCCTCCATGTGAGATTTTAGAAGCTTTTCTTTGGCTTTGGCCTAAGCAAAAGATGCTATCTTCATCATCTGAACTGGAGAGAGAGAGAGAGTCTAGATTCAGTGGTCCTTGCATCAACTCTGGTTCATCTAATTCCACAATTCCTTGTCTATGAAACCTTGCACTTCCTCTGCAGTGTCTCTTGTAGTCTCATCTTCCTTTGCTTTGGGGGCATCTAGACTGATTTGCTTATTGCCATCAAAAGTGTTTGTTTCTTCTTTCTGCACTTCCTCTTCTGGAACAAAGGAGTCTAAGGCCTCAGATTGCTCTTCATCAATTTTCTTTAATCCTTCAACATCCATGTCAGAAGGTTCTTTATCAATTTTCTTTAATCCTTCAACATCCATGTCAGAAGGCTCTTCATTTGTTTTCTCTGCAATGGGAAGATTGAACCTTTTCAAGGCACTCTGGAGAATTTCTTTTGTCTCATCAGCTATTTGGTTAGTTTCTCCAAGCATGACCTTATTCATTTTGGACTTGCTCTAGAGTTCATCTTTGGTATCCTTGAAAACCATATTCATTTGTTTTTGAGTGATAGTTAGACATAACTGTATCACTATATGTTCTCAGATCTCCAAGTCTTTAGCTTTTACATTTTCCTTTCTTAACTCCAAAACTTCTTCTAAGCTTTTGGGAATCAAGGAAATTATTTCAATGAAAGCTTTGGTATAGATGTTTAGGTACCTTACTATTGCTTCCTCAATAATTCTCTTGTCTGCATCATTATACTCATCATAGAATTATGTTATCGGCTGTAGGTTTCCATCCACAGTTACTTCTATAATGATGTCTTCAATTGAGAGAGTGGGTCTTTCAACAAACTCTTGTCTTTTGTTCCTCATCAGTCCTATCATTCTTGGAAGGTTTCTTCTTGTCTTTCTTCAATTCTGTGACCTCTACATTTGATTCTATCTCTTCATCATCCTTAAGGCTCAGATATGTTCTTGTGGCCTTAGACTTCTTTCTCTTTTCTCCTGTAACAGATGGTTTGGTTACCAATTTAGTAGTCTTTGAGCTTTTAGGAGAGACAGGGGTAGAGCTCCTAGTAGATCTTGTCCAGGTAGAGGCTTCCACCAGGATGCTTTCTTTCTTTGCTTCTTCCCTTTCCCTTTCAATTTTCTCTATTCTTTCTTTGTTTACATCTACTGCCTCCTTGGTTATGCCAAATTTCTCAGCAAGTTGTTCAACTTCCCTCCTCACTTTTCTTTTTGACTTAGACTTCCTTAATTCAACATGTATTTTTATGTTTATCTCATCAAAGGTGTCAAACCTCTCTGCTTCAGTGTCCTTTGTTTGGCTTAACAAGTGTTGAATATGTACCTCTAATATGTTTTCATCAACTTCATATCCCATGGGCATTACCCATACAGTTCTTGGCTCAACTGCCTCCATTAGGCATTGATCTGTATCAACCATGAAGCAAACTATGTCCTTGTATTTCTCAACTATAGATTTTGGTATCCTTTCCCTTACATGCATCATGCTCAAGAAATTCTTAAAGTAACCCCAGAAAGTTATCTTCTGGGCTTTTGCATCACTAAGTCCATACAAGTCTATCATTTGCCTAGACCATACCATTTGATCCTAGTAACTCATTCATGAAATAGAAGAATAGGAACAACACCAGATTTCCATATTTGAAGGAATTTTTCTTTTCTTGATCATCTACAGATTCTCCATCATTTGATTCAATAGAAGCTCACACAAATCATAGTCTATATTTTCTTTCAGCATCTGATATGTAGTATAGATTGTTGTACTGGATAAAGAATTATCCCTACTTGAGTGGTAAATCTTGTAACCAATTATAATCAATGCAAACTTGACATCTGGATCAGTAATATCATCTATAGTCATTTCCCTCTTGTCATATTTTGATCTGGTGGCTTCTGTTACCATTTGATTATTCATAGCTTTGAGTGTAGGCAACCCACCAGTTGAGTGCAATCCGGTTACAGCCCTGATGGCATATTTGGTTATCTAAAATGGACTCATTAACCACATAAAGCTATCATGCATCCTACTCAAGACATACTGGGCCCATTTGTCTTCTCCAAAAGACGAGAAATGTATGCAATGTGCAAAGTGCTTGTCTTTTAGGGCCTTGAATTCTGGTTTGAGGTCAAAGTTCTCACTACTTAACTGTTTGTGATATATTTCCATCAACTCTAGGTCTCCCAAATCCTTAATGTTTGTATGAATGTAAACCCTAACATCTTCTACATGTAGAACACCATACAAGATATGGGAAAATGCACCCAAGGGATCAACTTCTAGAGATTTGAAGGGATGCTGCTTGAATTTCAGTCTCAGCCTCTCAGTGACATTCACAACTATGGGAGTAGCCATTCTAGCAACAAAATTTAGAGAGATTTTGCAGAAGAGAAATACCTTTTTACGCCTTAGGGTTTGTAGCAATTGTCGTAGTGAATTTCTACTTGATTTCAATCTTTAGCTTGAACTTGAATAATCTGCAGGATCTCTTCTTAGAGCTCTTCTCTCTTCTCCATGAATGCAAAGTGTTAGAAATAACAAATGAAGAACCTTTTATCCTTGCACAAAAACCTAATTCGCCATTGCAATAAATGCACACTTTAAGTCATCCAGTTACCTTGTTTTGAGTGAATTTCTCATGAATTACTATGCAGATCTTCAAATCATTATTCAAGTAAGTTGACAGTATAATTTTAGCCTTTCAAAACATGCCCCCTAATCCGCAGACCATAAAATTATATTTTTCAGATCATACCGGATTTGTTTGTGCAATTTTGATTTTACTAGATAGCTACCAGAACTGGATCTACTCATAGCTTCTTCAAATCTATATGCGGATTTCTCAATTTTTTGCTGAATGATTTTAGATGAACCTCTCAAAATCCCTTTAATCCGCAACCATTGATTCATACTCAATGTCTCGAATTCAGGCACTTACTAGCTGGCTGGGGGAATTTGATCTTCTTTGCAGCTCCCCCTGAGCTAGAGGTCACTTTTAATTTCTAGAAGGATTATCAACACCGGATTCCAGTGCAGACCCATCACCAATGTTCATCACATTCTTATTTACCCAAGTCTTTCTCATCTCCTTCTGAATCTCATCCACATTCACTTTACCTTTTCCTTTGACTTGTTTCTGATCATGTTTCACCGGGCCTTTTCCATCATGATTTCTGCTTCTACAGAATCTAGCTATATGACTGGATTTATTGCGATTGTAACACACAAAATTTCCTTGCTTATTTGATTGATATCCTCTTGATTTGCACTGATTATCCATATGCCCCATTCTATTGCATACAAAGCATCTAGCATTGAAAGAATTGTTCATTTGCATATTTCTACATTCATGAGATTTGTGACCATACCTTTTGCAATTAAAACATTGCTCAGAGAAGGATGGATTATTCTAATTCATTCTGCTCCTAGACTAAGTTGCTCTATGATCAAATTTGTTGTAGTTGAAGTAGCTTCCTTTGAAAGATGGATATCTTTGAGCATTAGGTTGTCTTATCAGAGGTCTTCTAGGCCTGTTTCTTTGTCTTCCTGACCTAAAGTTCTTTTGACTAGATCTAGAGCTTTCACCTTTCTCATATCCCAAGCCATGCTTATTATCTACCCTCTTTTGACTTTCAAGAAGTACTTCAAGTTTGGCTAAGCTTATCTTGAATTTTTCTTTGTATTCATTTGCAGTTTCAAGATCTTGTTTAAGAGTATCAATCTATCTCTCATGTTGTTCTTCATTGTATCTGGCTTATCCAAGATCAGACTCAAGATGTCTAATTATTCTGTCCATTTTCTAGCAATCTTCTATTTTCTCCTTGAGGGATTGATTTAAGTTTTCCTCAGTATTTCTCTTCTCTTCAATTTCTTGGGTAAATTTTATAACCCCTGATTCCATTTCATGTCTTAGCATAACAACTTCTTTTGATAGCTTTTCACATAGCTTTGTTTTCTCATTTAGGTCCTTATCAGCATTATTGGCTTCATTCTGATCTGCTAGCCTCTGAAGTAGTTCCTTTCTCTTTTTCATGGAAATACTGAGTTTTTATTTCAGCTCATTGATGAAATCATCAGCCTCCTTAAGTCGCTCTCTCAAATTATTGGCTTCAGACTAGGATTGTTCAAGATCATCCAAGGCAGATTGTAGTTGTTCTTTTGTACCATATGTATCCATTGAGATTCATAGATCCTCCTTAAGCTGTTAGGCTTTTTCTAAGGAACTTAGCTCTGATACTAATTGTTAGAAATAGGGTAGATAACTGAGAGAGGGGGTGAATCAGTTATCTCAAAACTTTCTTACTATTACTTCCTTTTCTTATATTAACATTTAGTGATATATCAAAACATGAAAGCATACGCAACCATAAGAACTGAAATGAAATCAACACACGTAACATAAGGATTTTTACTTGGAAACCCTATTAAGGAAAAAACCACATGGTGATTAACCCAAGATTGTATTCTCTATTAAAAGAATAAGAAGTACAAAATGGCACTTGCCAATTAGGGCTCACTGCCTGAGCACACCACTCACAAGAGGCCCACTACCCATAGGAGACTCACTATCTACAAAAGCTTATAGAAGATAACAGTGTATTTGAACCAATGAACAACATCCACATGCAAGAATTCAATTTCGATTAGGCTCAGTATACTGATCTAGCACATTTCATTCTTCCTCTGCTTAGTATCACTCTTCTGTCACATTCTGAGCTTGGATTACTGCCTATGTACTATTCTCTACTTTTCTTCACACTTAATCCATCATACTATCACTTCCACTACCTCACAAGCTTGAATCCATCAGATATATATATATCTGCATCAAGGATGTCAAACAACTTTGTAGTCGGCAACATGAACACTTAGGATATTTACAAGTTATTGTTCTGTTAGCGGAATTCACACTTGATTGATGATGCGCACAAAAACTTAGGTATAGAAATCATTACCTATGTCAGCCAAAATCATTTAACACCTTAAGTTACTTGACCAACATCTTCTGCACATCTGGATCGAGGTTTGATACCCTGTTGGCTAATTCTTCCTCTGTCTGCACTGTCTAATTGGAGTCTGATACTCAAATGCTTATATCTTTCACATGCTTTATCTCCAGAGGCTAAATCCTTACAATACAATAGTTGAGATACTCCTTATTACTCATCTAAATCCACAACATATTGGTTTTCACCATCAAAGAGTTCTGGGCCCAACTGTTGGACCCTATCATATGCTCTGTTCTTGACTGCTAGATCAACCTATCTTCAATTTGACTTCCGGTATGAGTAATTTATTTACCACGTATGTGTGGAACAAACTTTGTTGCCATCAATGACAACACTTATGAATCCTAGCAATGTCTCTTGCCAATAAACTAACCCTTTGGCATTGATGGCAACACTTAGTGAAAAATGACCAAGTGTCATTGCAACCCCCCCTTTGCTTGTGCACCATTTCTCCACACTTCTTATGGTGCTCCCTTAATGCTGGATTCCTCATTTTTCATTGCTATTCACTCCCCATTTGACATCAGTGGCAAAGGGTGGGATCCACAAACCAAAAATGTGCAAAAATTATTATATAAGGTCGCATATGTACATGCAATCCATAAGATAAATTTACATATACTTAAGTATATCTGCAAAAGTAGTCTTCAACTGTACAAGCTCTGTGGCCCAACTTCTTTTCATCCTATCCAAAACAGAGATGTGTCCACTCAACAAAAATGCATCTGCTTTTGCCCTCTTCAAATCTGTTGGATCACTGGTCTGGGCTGTACTTAGAGCATCTGCGAAGGCATCATGCATTGCCTCTAACTTAGGGATGATTATCCTTCTGATTTCACCCATTCTATCCATTATATTCTTCTTTTCCTTAACTAGTTTCTTTATTTCATTTATTATAACAACTACTTCACATTATTGACTTACCAGAGAGGTAGTAAGAGGATCAAAATTCTGAGATAGATTTGTCAATTTTCCTTCTTGTTCTTTCATTTTCTTCTCAATGTCCTCTGCAACTTTAGGCCAGGATAAACAAAATTTGTATATGTCTCCACCATCCTTAAGAGCATTTTCAATGCTCTTTATGCCAACGTCTAGGGTTCTTCTATCATTATTAATTAGCCCTTGTACCTCACTAAATCTTTTTTCCAAGAACTCTTTTCGGACCTTAGTTTTTGCTGATTTTTCTAAAGACTCAAAATGTGTATTGACAGAATTAACTAATTTCTTCAAATTACCAGATCGAGACATAGATGGATCCTTCTGATGTGTGGGAATAATCTTCTCCAACACTCCAGATGTAATATTTAGCAGCTCACAGTCCTCCATGTGAGATTTCAAAAACTTTTCTTTGGATTTGGCCTGAGCAAAAGATGCTATCTTCATCATCTGAACCGAAGAGAGAGAGTCTAGATTCAGTGGTCCTTGCATCAACTTTAGTTCATCTAATTCTGCAACTTCCTTGTCCAAAAAACTTTGTACTACCTCTGCGGTGTCTCTTGTAGTCTTATCTTCCTTTCCTTTGGGGGCATCCAGACTAATTTGCTTATTGCCATCAGCAGTGTTTGTTTCTTCTTTCTGTACTTCCTCTTCTAGGACAGAGGAGTCTAAGGCCTTAGATTGCTCTTCATCAATTTTATTTAATCCTCCAACATCCATGTCAGAAATTTCTTCATCAATTTTCTTTAATCCTTCGACGTCCATGTTAGAAGGCTCTTCATTTGTTTCCTCTACAATGGGAAGATTGAACCTTTTCAAGGCACTCCAGAGAATTTCTTTTGTCTCATCAGCTATTTGGTCAGTTTCTCCAAGCATGAGCTTATTCATTCTAGACTTCTTCCAGAATTCATCTTTGGTATCCTTGAAAACTATATTCTTTTTTTTTGAGTGATAGTTGGACATAACTGTATCACTATCTATTTCCAAATCTCCAAGTCTTTAGCTTTTGCATTTTCCTTTCTTAACACCAAAACTTCTTCTAAGCTTTTGGGAATCAAGGAAATTATTTCAATGAAAGATTTGTTATAGATTTTTAGGTACCTTACTATTGCTTCCTCAATAATTCTCTTGTCTGCATCATTATACTCATCATAGAATTCTGTTACCGGCTGTAGGTTTCCATCCATAGTGACTGCTTTAATGATGTCTTCAATTGAGAGAGTGGGTCTCTCAACAAACTCTTGTGTCTTTTGCTCCTCATCAGTCCTATCATTCTTGGAAGGTTTGTTCTAGGCTTTCTTCAATTCTCTAACCTCTACATCTGATTCTTTCTCTTCATCATCCTTAAGGATGACATATATTCTTGTGGTCTTAGACTTCTTTCTCTTTTCTCTTGTAATAGATGGTTTGGTTACCAGTTTAGTAGTCTTTGAGCTTTTAGGAGAGACAGAGCCAGAGCTCCTGGTAGATCTTGTCCAGGTAGAGGCTTCCACCAAGATGATTTCTTTATTTGCTTCTTCCCTTTCCCTTTCAATTTTCTCTATTCTTTCTCTCTTTGCATCTACTGCCTCCTTGGTTATGCAAAATTTCTCAGCAATTTGTTCAACTTCCCTCCTCACTTTTATTTTTGACTCAGGCTTCCTTAATTCAACATGTATATTTATGTTTAGCTCATCAAAGGTGCCAAAACTATCTACTTCAGTGTCCTTGGTTTGGCTTAACAAGTGTTGAAGATGTACCTCCAATATGTTTTCATCAACTTCATATCCCATGGGCATTACCCATACAGATCTTGGCTCAACTACCTCCATTAGGCATTGATCTGTATCAACCATGAAGCAAACTGTGTCCTTATATTTCTCAACTATAGATTTTGCTATCCTTTCTCTTGCATGCATCATGCTCTGGAAATTCTTAAAGTAACCCCAAAAAGTTGTATTCTGGTCTTGTGCATCACCAAGTCCATACAAATAATCTCTAATTTGAATTGCAACAGGTCTATCATTTTCCCAGACCATACCATTTGATCCTGGTAACTCATTCATGAAATAGAAGAATAGGAACAACACCAGATTGCCATATTTGAATGAATTCTTCTTATCTTTCTTGATCTTCTACAGATTATCCATTAGTTCATTCAATAGAAGCTCACACAAATCATAGTATGCATTTTCTTTCAGCATCTGATATGGAGTATAGATTGCTGTACCAGGTATAGAATTCTCCCTACTTGATTGGTAAATCTTGTAACCAATTATAATCAATTCAAACTTGACATCAAGATCAGTAATATCATCTATTGTCATTGCCCTCTTGTCATATTTTGATCTGGTGGCTTCTGTTACCGTTTGATTATTCACAGCTTTGAGTGCAGGCAACCCACTAGTTGAGTGCAATCCGGTTACAACCCTGATGGCATCTTTGGTTATCTTAAATGGACTCATTAACCACATAAAGTTATCATGCATCGTACTCAAGACATACCGGACCCATTCGTCTTCTCTAAAAGATAGGAAATGTATGCAATGTGCAAAGTGCTTGTCTTTTAGGGCCTTGAATTTTGGTTTGAGGTCAAAGTTCTCACTACTTAACTATTTGTGATATATTTCCATCAACTCTAGGTCTCCCAAATCCTTAATGTTTGTACGAATGTAAACCCTAACATCTTCTACATGCAGAACACCATACGGGATATGGGAAAATGTACCCAAGGGATCAACTTCTAGAGATTTGAAGGGATGTTTCTTGAATTTCAGTCTCGGGCTCTTAGTGACATTCACAACCATGGGAGTACCATTCTAGAAATGAAATTTAGAGAGATTTTGCAGAAGAGAAATACCTTTTTACACCTTAGGGTTTGTAGCAATTGCTGGAGCTAAGTTCTACTTGATTTCAATCTTCAGCTTGAACTTGAATAATCTATAGGATCTCTTCTTAGAGCTCTTCTCTCATCTTCATGAATGCAAAGTGTTAGAAATAAGGAATGAAGAACCTTTTATCCTTGCACAAAAACCTAATTCCCTGTTGCAATAAATGCACACTTTAAGTCATTTGGTTACCTTATTTTGAGTGAATTTCTCATGAATCATTGTGCGGATCTTCAAATCATTATTCAAGTAAGTTGACAATATAATTTTATCCTTTCAAAACATGCCCCCTAATCCGCAAACCATAAAATTGTATTTTCAAATCATACCGGATCTGTCTGTGTAATTTTGTTTTTACTAGATAGCTGTTGGAACTGGATCTACTCATAACTTCTTCAAATCTATATGCAGATTTCTCAAATTTTTATTGAATGATTTTAGATGAACCTCTCAAAAGCCCTTTAATATGCAACCTCTTATTCATATTCAATGTGCCAAATTCAGGCACTTACTAGCTGGCTGGGGGAATTTGATCTTATTTGTAGCTCCCCTTGAGCTAGAGCTCACTTTTAGTTTTCGGAAGGATTATCAACACCAGATTCTGGTGCAGACCTGTCATCAATGTTCATCACATTCTTCTTTACCCAAGTCTTTCTCATCTCCTTCTAAATCTCATCTGCATTCACTTTACCTTTGCCTTTGTCTTGTTTCTGATCATGTTTCACCGGACCTTTTCCATCATGATTTCTACTTCTATAGAATCGAGTTATATGACCAGATTTATTGCAATTATAACACACAACATTTCCTTACTTATTTGATTGATATCCTCTTGATCTGCACTAATTAGCCATATGCCCCATTTTATTGCACACAAAGCATCTACCATTGAAAAAATTGTTCATTTGCATATTTCTACATTCATGAGATTTGTGACCATACCTTTTGCAATTAAAACATTATTCAAAGAAGGATGGATTATTCTAATTCATTCTACTCCTGCACTGAGTTGCTTTATGACCAAATTTGTTGCAGTTGAAGCAACTTCCATTGAAAGATGGATATCTTTGAGCATTAGGTTGTCTTACCAGAGGTCTTCTAGGCCTGTTTCTTTATCTTCCTGAGCCAAAGTTCTTTTGACCAAATCTAGAGCTTTCACCTTTCTCATATCCCAAGCCATGCTTATTATCTACCCTTTTTTGACTTTCAAGAAGTACTTCAAGTTTGGCTCAACTTATCTTGATTTTTTCTTTGTATTCATTTGCATTTTCAAGATCTTGTTTAAGAGTGTCAATCTGTCTCTCAAGTTGTTCTTCATTGTATCCAGCTTCTATTACAAGTATGAGGTTAACCAATGTTGTCATTGATGTCAACATACTCATATTGCATTGGTAAGAAGGATTGGATGAGTTGTGTGCTGAGGTTATTGAGGAAATCAGTCTTAATCAGGAACAGTGAAGAACAGTGATGAGAAGAAGGAAAAAGTACTCAATAGGTTGAGGATCAGAGGTTGCAGATTAAAGGGTTTGTAGATATGAGTCTTGAGATGTTCCAGTTAAGATTTTAGAGGTCCGCATGAAGTTATGAAGAAGTTGTGATCGATCAAGTAGAACCGGTTCCGAGAGATGCTCTGGAGTGACAAAGTGTTACAAAAAGGTCCGGTGAGATCCGGAAGTGCATTGTCCTATTCTGCGGATTGGAAGGAGTGTTTGGGATGTCTTTGTGATGTGTCATCTTGATTTGTACATAGTTTGGAGGTTCGGAAGTACCTTCTGCATTATGACAGTGGCGGTAGACTATGTTCTTCCGGATGAAGAAGAGAAGAGATTCTGATAAGTAGAGGAAGTGCGGATGTACCTGGTCATTCAGGCAAGCCTATGAAGGTTCTTGGATCATGTTGAGGTTGTGTTGTCGGTCCGCATTAGTGTTAGAGCCCAGAATTGGAGATATTCTTCCGGATGAAGTTGTTCTTGTTCAGACTGGCTGACCGGATGAGTTATTCATCTTGCGAATGTTCTTGTGGATGATTGCCGACTTAGATGATTGTTCCTAAGCTGATGCCTTGTATAAATAAAGGTTTGTGAATTCATTTTGAAGTGTGTTGTGAAGCAGATGAGTGTGGGATAGCGAGAGACTGAAAGGTAGAGCAGGTGTGTCTCGGGCTTAAATGGAACTGATCCAGACATGGTGAAGATGTCAATCTCCAGTTCAAGTTTGTGATTCTTATCACTTTGTAGACAGTGTCTCTTTGCAGGTAGTGTGCCTCCTTGTGAGCAGTGTGCTTGGGCAGTGAGCCCTGATTGGCATGTGCCATCCATTTTTCTTATTTTTCTAACAGAGAATAATCCTTGGGTTAATCACCCCATGGTTTTTCCCTTAACCAGGTTTTCCATGTCAAAATCTTGGTGTCTAATGTGTTGATTTGCTCCGGTGTTTATGCTTTATGCTTATGCTTTCATGAATGGTTAATTGATATGCTGTTAACTAACAATGAAAAATTAAGTGTTTGAATTGAAAGCAAGTTTTTGCACAACTGATTCACCCCCCCTCTCAGTTGTGTGCCCTAGATCTAAAAATTGGTATCAGAGCCAAGTTCCTCTAAAAGGAGCTTAACCGCTTGAGGAGATCCAGGATGTCGTCGTATAAGAAGGACAGTCCGAAGTTTGATGGAACCAATTTCACTCTTTGGAAAGGTTGCATGAAATGTCACTTGGAGTGTATGGGAAAAGCATACCTGTCCATGGTCACAAAACCATATGTACCTCCACAGGGTGGTCTGACAACCCTAAATGAAATCATAGATGCTGAAAACAATCTGCAGACCAAAGAAGCTCTTCTAAGCGCACTGAATGACTCAGAACTCTCAAATGTTATTGACCTGCCAACTACCTATGAGATCTGGACTAAACTGGAACTTCTGCATGAAGGAGATGAGTTCGTCAAAAGTGCAAGGCTGCAAAGTCTCAAAGGGAAATTTGAAAGATTGAAGATGAGAGATGATGAAAACATCACTACCTTTATGCCAAGAGTAAATGAGTTGGTATGTGGAATTAGGAATGCTGGTGGAACTCTAGATGAAAATGAGATTATTTGCAAAATTCTCAGATCCCTTCCTGCTGCCTACAAAATCAAGGTTGCTACCATTGATGAAATCAGAGCCCATACAACTGTCACAAGAGAACAATTGGCTGGCAAACTAGCTGCATTTGAAATGACCGAGTTTGGAGATGATCCCCCCAAGACTGAATCTACATTCAAAGCCAGTGCCTATGTGAAAGGCACACAAAGATTTGATCTGGGAGAAAACTCTTCAAGGAAGCTGTCATGGTATGATCAAGCAAGGAAAGACATGGAAGAGGAAGAAGCAGAAATAGCTCATCTTGAAGCTCTCATTGCAAAGAGACTACTAAGAGGATCTAGTAAGTATGAAGGAAAATTACCCTTTAAGTGCTTCAACTGCAATAAAATTGGTCATTTTGCTTCAAGATGTCCGGAAAGATCTGCAAGGTCAAATTCTAACAGACAAAGGTTCCAAAAGAATTGTTATTATGTTCATGAAGAAGCTGATAATGAAGGAGTAACAGATGATGAATCAGAGACAGGAGACAAATCTGGAAATGAATGGGTGTTTATTGCCATCAAGGAAGAAGTTCCAATACTCTCTAAATCTGTCAATCATAAGATTGTAGAAAGAGCTTTGGCTGTTCAAGTTGAAGAAAAGGATGATTGGGTTATTGACAGTGGATGCTCTCACCATATGACAGGTGACAAGAACAAGTTCTTAGATTTGGAAAGGTATGAAGGAGGAATGATAAAGTTTGGTGATAATTCTGCTGGTAGAATTAGAGGTAAGGGAACTATTTCTTTTGATGGAAAGAGCAAAACTGGTAATGTACTGTATGTTGAAGGATTGAAGCACAATCTTCTCAGTGTTGGATAGTTGGTAGACAAAGGCTATGTTCTCCGGTTCAAAAATGGAAGATGCAGGATCTTTGAAAGTTCCAGAACTGAGATTGCATCCGGTACTCAAACAGAAGGTAATATCTTCCATCTAGTTGGTTCTAATAAAAGTTGTTTGTTTGTTCAAATTGATCAAAGTTGGTTATGGCATAGAAGGATGTGTCATGTAAATTTTGATAATATCATCAAGATAAGCAATACTCAGGCTGTAAAAGATCTTCCAAAATTGGTGAAACTTACAAATAGTTTTTGCAAAGAATGTCAGCTAGGTAAACAGAGTAGAGTCTCTTTCAAGAGCAAGGATCAGTTCTCTACCGGATTATTGGAATTAGTTCATGCTGATCTATGTGGTCCGACAAGAATCAAGAGTATGCAAGGTGATAGATATTTCATGTTACTAATTGATGACCATTCCCAGATGATGTGGGTTACCTTTCTAAAGGAGAAATCAGAAGCCCTTGAGAAGTTCAAAATCTTCAAAGCTATGGTAGAGAATCAAACCGGATTGAAACTGAAATGTCTAAGGTCTGATAGAGGTGTGAATTCACATCCGATGAATTCATAGACTTTTGTGAGAAGCATGGTATAAAAAGACAGTTGTCTGCTCCTAGGACTCTACAGCAGAATGGAGTAGTTGAGAGAAAGAACCGGACCATCCAGGAAGCTGCCAGGACAATGATGATGGAAGCAAATGTTCCTCAGATGTTTTGGAGAGAAGCTGTCAGCACTGCAGTCTACACTCCTAATCGAGTTCAAATCAGATGCAATACTGGTAAGACTCCTTATGAACTTTAGTTTGGTGTCACTCCTACTGTGAGATATTTTAGAGTATTTGGTAGCAAATGTTACATCAAAAGAGATGAAGATCTAGGAAAGTTTGATGCTAGAAGTGATGAAGGAATTTTCTTGGGTTACTCTACTCAAAGCAAAGCATACCGGTGTTACAACAAGAGACTGAGAAAGATGATAGAAAGTACTAATGTGAAAGTTGATGAAGGAATTGAGAAGCCCTCAAGATTTTATGATAAAGATGATCAAGATGGTGTTTAGGTTCAAGGAGCTCAATCCTCTCCAAAAAATTAGATTTAGACTAATCTGGTAAATCAGGAAGAAGAGATAGGTCTGAATCAGCCTGATCAAGAAGCAGAAGTACAAGAAACTCCCAAAGTTCCAAGGTATGTAAGATTGAACCATTCTAAAGATCAGATCATAGGTGACAAAAGCAAAGGTGTGCAAACTAGAAGAAATGTTGCTCAAAATCTGGATGAATGCTGTTTGATTTCAAAAATTGAACCTAAGACAATAAGTGAAGCATGCAATGATAAAAATTAGACCAAAGCAATGGAGGAAGAGTTGATGCAAATTGAGAAAAATCACACTTGAGATCTTGTTTCCAGACCTAGTAACAAGAATGTGATTGGAACCAAATGGGTCTTCTAGAACAAACTAAATGAAGATGGTGAGGTAATCAGAAATAAAGCCAGATTAGTCTGCAAAGGCTACTCTCAAATAGAAGGGATTGATTTTGAGGAAACTTTTGCTCCGGTGGCAAGAATTGAAGCAGTCAGACTATTTCTTGCATTTGCTGCCTTCAAAGATTTCAAAGTGTATCAAATGGATGTCAAATCTGCTTTCCTGAATGGTGACCTAGAAGAAGAAGAAGTGTACATTGAACAACCAGATGGATTTCAGTTATCTGAGCATGGTGATATGGTCTGCAAATTAAAGAAGGCACTGTATGGTCTAAAGCAAGCCCCAAGAGCATGGTATGAGAGGCTGGACAAACATCTTTTGAAGATTAGTTTCAACAAAGGTACTGCTGATAGTAATCTATATTTCCAAATAGATAATGAAAACATTTTTATTGTTGAAGTATTTGTGGATGATATCATCTTTGGAGGAAGAGACAGTTTGTGTAAAACCTTTGCAAATCAAATAAAAAGTGAGTTTGAAATGTCAATGCTTGGTGAAATGAATTTCTTCTTAGGCCTACAAATTACTCAGACAGAGAAAGGAATCTTTATCTCTCAGACTAAATATGTGAAAGAACTTTTGAAGAAATTTGGAATGGAAGATTCAAAGCCTATGAACACTCCTATGGCTACCGGATGTAAGCTGAGCAAAGATGATGACTCTCCTAAGATAGATCAAACAAAGTACAGATCAATGATTGGTGGATTACTGTATCTCACTCAGACTAGACCAGATATAATGCAGGTAGTTGGACTTGTGGCAAGATTCCAGGCTGATCCTAGAGAATCTCATGTCATGGCAATCAAAAGAATTTTTAGGTACTTGAAAGGAACAGTTGAGTATGGCCTATGGTATCCCAGAGATCATGACTTTTCTCTTCATGCATATACAGATACAGATTGGGCAGGAGATGTGGATGACCGGAAGAGCACCAGTGGTGGATCTTTCTTTTTGGGAAAAAGATTGGTTTCTTGGCTAAGCAAGAAACAAGAAGCAATATCACTGTCTACAACTGAAGCAAAATACATTGCAGCAGTAAGTAGTTGCACTCAAATTTAATGGATGAAGCAGATGTTAAGAGACATTAATGTAGAATATGAGGAGCCTATCACAATTTTCTATGATAATTCAAGTGCAATAAATATTTCTAAGAATTCGATGTTGCATTCTAAGACCAAGCACATATCTATCAAGTTTCACTTTCTGAGAGAGCAAGTGAACAAGGATGAAGTCAGATTGGAGTATGTACCCTCCAAGGATCAGATTGCAGATATTTTTACTAAACCTCTTCCCAAGGACTCTTTTGAGTATCTCTGAGAGAAGTTAGGGGTCATGGCCCCTCCGGTGATGAACTAGGATGCATTGATGTGCATCAGTCCGGTGGATATCACAGTCATATCTTGTGATCCGGATTGATGATGGGGAGCTGCTACTAAGGGGGAGCAGCTGGTATGATTCTAATGTGTTAGAATTGCAAGTATGAGCCCTTTGCCATTGATGTCAAAGGGGGAGAGAAGACATGTGAAAAACAAGTGGTTGATGATCAAAGGGGGAGCAGTAAAGGAAGAGAAGACATGTGAAGAGTTGTTGATAAGGGGAGCTGTGGCAGATAGGAGAAGTTCTTGTCTTGATGGTTTTTCACATCATATGTTGCCATCAATGACAAAGGGGGAGATTGTTGCAAGTATGAGGTTAACCAGTGTTGTCATTGATGTCAACATACTCATATTGCATTGGTAAGAAGGATTGGATGAGTTGTGTGCTGAGGTTATTGAGGAAATTAGTCTTAATCAGGAACAGTGAAGAATAGTGATGAGAAGAAGGCAAAAGTACTCAATAGGTTGAGAATCAGAGGTTGTAGATTAAAGGGTTTGTAGCTATGAGTC
This sequence comes from Cunninghamia lanceolata, assembly GCA_027924645.1. NCBI lineage: Eukaryota > Viridiplantae > Streptophyta > Pinopsida > Cupressales > Cupressaceae > Cunninghamia > Cunninghamia lanceolata. The sequence goes on along the minus strand of BSBN01000061.1, from coordinate 2,966,069 downwards.
TTGAGATGTTCCAGTTAAGATTTCAGAGGTCCACATGAAGTTATGAAGAATTTGTGATCGATCAAGTAGAACTGGTTCCGGGAGATGCTCCGGAGTGACAGAGTGTTACAAAAAGGTCCAGTGAGATCCGAAAGTGCATTGTCCTATTCTACGGATTGGAAGGAGTGTTTGGGATGTCTTTGTGATGTGTCATCTTGATTTGTACATAGTTTGGAGGTCTGGAAGTACCTTCTGCATTATGATAGTGGCGGTAGACTGTGTTCTTGAAGTTTTGGATGAAGAAGAGAAGAGATTTTAATTAGTAGAGGAAGTGTGGATGTACCTGGTCATTCAGGCAAGCCTGTGAAGGTTCTTGGATCATGTTGAGGTTGTGTTGTTGGTCCGCATTAGTGTTAGAGCCCAGAATTGGAGATATTCTTCTGGATGAAGTTGTTCTTGTTCAGACTAGCCGACTAGATGAGTTATTCATCTTGTGAATGTTCTTGTGGATGATTGCTGACTTGCGAATGTTATTGTGGATGATTGCCAACTTAGATGATTGTTCCTAAGCCAATGCCTTGTATAAATAAAGGTTTGTGAATTTATTTTGAAGTGTGTTGTGAAGCGGATGAGTGTGGGATAGTGAGAGAGCGAAAGGCAGAGTAGGTGTGTCTTGGGCTTAAATGGAACTGATCCAGACATGGTGAAGATGTCAATCTCCAGTTTAAGTTTGTGATTCTTATCACTTTGTAGACAATGTGTCTCTTTGTAGGCAGTGTGCCTCCTTGTGAGCAGTGTGCTCGGGCAGTGAGCCCTGATTGGCATGTGCCATCCATTTTGTTTATTCTTCTAACAGAGAATAATCCTTGGGTTAATCACCCCGTGGTTTTTCCCTTAACCAAGTTTTCCACGTCAAAATCTTGGTGTCTAATGTGTTGATTTGCCCTGGTGTTTATGCTTTATGCTTATGCTTTCATGAATGGTTAATTGATATGTTGTTAACTAACAAAGAAGAATTAAGTGTTTGAATTGAAAGCAAGTTTTTGCGCAATTGATTCACCCCCCCCTCTCAGTTGTGTGCCCTAGATCTAACAGCTTTTCCAAGATCAGACTCAAGATGTCTAATTATTCTGTCCATTTTGTAACAATCTTCTATTTTCTCCTTGGGGGATTGATTTAAGTTTTCTTCAGTCTTTCTCTTCTCTTCAATTTCTTGGGTAAATTTTATAACCCCTGATTCCATTTCATGTCTTATCATAATAACTTCCTTTGACATCTTTTCACATAGATTTGTTTTCTCATTTAGGTCCTCATCAACATTATTGGCTTCATTCTGATCTGCTAGCCTTTGAAGTAGTTCCTTTCTCTTTTTCATGGAAATACTAAGTTTTTCTTTCATCTCATTAATGAAATCATCAACCTCCTTAAGTCGCTCTCTCAAATTATTGACTTTAGACTAGGACTGTTCAAGATCATCCAAGGAATATTGTAGTTGTTCTTTCATACCATATGCATCCATTGAGATTACCAAATCCTCCTCAAGCTATTAGGCTTTTTCTAAGGAACTTAGCTATGATACCAATTGTTGGAAATAGGGCATATAACTAAGAGGGGGGGTGAATCAGTTATCTCAAAACTTTCTTACTTTTACTTCCTTTTCTTATCTTAACATTTAGTGATGTATCAAAACATTAAAGCATAAGCAACCATAAGAACTGAAATGAAATCAACACACAGAACACAAGGATTTTTATGTGGAAACTCAGTTAAGGGAAAAACCACAGGGTGATTAACCCAAGATTGAATTCTCCTTCAAAAGAATAAGAAGTACAAAATGGCACTTGCCAATTAGGGCTCACTTCCTGAGCACACTACTCACAAGAGGCCCACTGCCTACAAGAGACTCACTGTCTACAAAAGCTTACAGAAGATAACAGTGTATTTGAACTGATGAATAGGATCCACATATGCAAGAATTTAGTTTCGGTTAGGCTTAGTATACCAATCTAGCACATTTCATTCTTCCTCTTCTCAGTATCACTCTTCTGTCACATTCCAAGCTTGGATTATTGTCTTTGCACTTTTCTCTGCTTTTCTTCACACTTAATCCATCATACTATCACTTCCACTACCTCACAAGCTTGAATGCATCAGATATATATATCCACATCAAGGATTTCAAACAACTTTGTAGTCGACAACAAGAACACTTGGGATATTTGCAAGTTACTATTATGTCGGCTGAATTCACACTTGATTGATGATGTGCACCAAAAACTTAGGTATAGAAATTGTTACCTATGTCGGCCAAAATCATATAACACCTTAAGTTACTTGATCAACATCTTCTGCACATCTGAATTGAGGTTCGATACCCTGTTGGCCAGTTCTTCCTCTATCTACACTATCTAACTAGAGTCCCATACTCAGATGCTTATATCTTTGACATGCTTTGTCTCCGAAGGCTAAATCCCTAGAATACAATAGTTTAGATACTTCTTATTACGCATCCAAATCTGCAACATGCTGGTTTTCACCATCAGTGAGTTCTGGACCCAATTATCAGACCCTATCATATGCCCTGTTCTTGACTGCCATATCAACCTATCTTCAATCTGACTTCTGGTATGAGTAATTTATGTACTAGGGATGTGTGGGATAAACTTTGTTTCCATCAATGACAACACTTATGAATCCTCGCAGTGTCTCTTGCCAACAAACTCCCCCTTTGGCATTGATGGCAACACTTAGTAAAAAATGACTAAGTATCGCTATAACTCCCCCTTTGCTTGTGCTCCATTTCTCCACACTGCTCACCGATGCTCCCTTAATGCTGGATTCCTCATTTTTCATTTCTCTTCACCCCCCTTTGACATCAATGGAAAAGGGTGGGATCCACAAACCAAAAATGTGCAAAAATTATTATATAAGGCCACATATGTACATGCAATCCATAAGATAAACTTACATATACTTGTTGACCCATTTTTTCCTCTGACCAGAGCCAAACAGTCAACCTGGTATTTTCCTTGAAAAGCCTTTGGAAAATGTTGCCTAAAAATGAAAAGTGCCAAATTGCCAAAAAAAACCTTACCATTGGAAAGAGCTTGAAAAAATAGGCAGGTTTGCTTTTTACATCACCCTGAAATTCGGCCAAATAAAGAAGTTATTGATGGTCAAAGTTTTGGTCAACATACAATTCAAATATACATTTGGCAAGCTTGCAAATCTATATCGGCCTTAGAAAATATGAAAAAAATTGAGTTATATACATTTTCTAAATGTATATCGAGTCAAGGAAATGCATATACAATTAGGGAATCTTCCACAGATTCTCAGAATATTCGCTAAATGTATATCAGGTCTACATGTATATAGGGGCTTGTATATTCAGATATACAAATGGAGATACAAAGAAATGTGCAATGCAATATACAAGGCCGACGGACATACATATGCTACAGTGAATGTACATTCACCAAAATGTACAAGGCCAAAATATACATTTGATACAGTACAAGAGTGGAGATACAAAGGATCACATGAATAGTGCTTTGTATATCGGCTTGTATGTTCGCATATACAAACCAATATACAAAGTTGATATACAATCCGGACTTGAATATAGGTTTCAATTGGTTCTATAAAGCTTTCAGGTCCGCCTTGTACATATAGGTGTTTGTATATTTCACACATGCAAGGAAACATACAAACTGAAAGATACATTGCGGGCATATTCCATAAAGATTCCCTATTTGTATGTAAGGGAGTTTGTATATTTGAGTTTGTATATTTGCATATGCAAGGGTGCAAATGTACATTTGCTACAGTGCTGGTAGGACATGCAAGAGGTGGGGCCCGTAGGTTTACAAATGAGATTGCATGCAAGAAGTGCCACGGGGAAAATATACAAAGGCATTTATATATCGCCAACATACAAAAGGTGGGGCCCGCGCATATACAAGGAGGATTGTATGTTTCGACATACAAAGGATCTTGTGAATAGTGGCTTGTATATCACACATATACAAAGAGATATACAAAAGGAAGTGATACAAGCTAGACCTGACAGGGCAATCAAATATACTTAAAGGTCATTTGGGGTCTGACTTGTATGTATATGGCGCTTGTATATTGCGATATACAAGTCAAAGATGCATTGCGATATACAAGGCGAATTTGAATCAAGGATTAGGTTCAACACATAAGAGTTTGGAGTCCATCTTGTATGAATAGGCATTTGTATATCTTGCATATACATAGAAATGTACAAGACCAAAATATACAAGTTGGATCTGGTAGAACATAAAGAAGTAGCTAAAGGTCATTTGGGGTCCGTAGCTAGTATGATTGCATATGCAGAAGGAGATATACAAATGGTGGGGTCGACCAAGGTACAAGCACTTGTGCATATTTTTTACTTGTATGTTTGCTTGTATATTGTGATACACAAGGTCAAGATACAGGCTAACATACAAGTGGTGGGGCCTGCATATACAAGGGGAAATTGTATGTATATGCAATTTTTGAAATACAAAGGGATGTACAGGGGCCGATATGCAAAGTGCCATGTATGTGCAGAAGGAGATGCAGGATGAGTTTTTGAATGCTGATTCAGGCACCAAGATGTAGTGATATACACAGAGATGCAAAAGCGATATATACAAGTAGTTGACCGAAAGTTTGACCGCCTGTATCTCCTCCATTTTGGCAAATTTCGGCATGCTCCAAGAAGCAAAGTTGCATATTTTGGTCCCCTCTTTCATTTGGCAGGGTTTTTAGGAGCTTTATCACTTTTCAAATTTCAAATCTGGAAATGCATATTTTTGAGCGATGAACATCTCAGAGACAACTTTTAGCAGATGGAGATATTTTTGGGCATTCATTGCAGCAGACAGAACAAGCAACTCGCATTAACAACAAAGAATATATTTCCACCTCTTCATCTCTAGATTGACGATGAGTAAGTAGCTGCAATAAAGACTCTAAATATCTCCCCATCCACCCAGTTCTAGATTTCGACGCCATAACTGATGCAGCTGGACAGTCATCGATGGAGATATTTTTCTATGACAACTCTTTGAGTGAATTTTTGTAACCGACTTAGGATAGTTTTGGAATGCTATATTTATGCATTCAAATGTTGTAAATAAGGTTGCAAATTTTTTGGCATCAAGGCTTTTCTATTTCCAAACAGGGTTTTCATATGCTGTAACCGTGCCGTTCCATTGAATATATGCAAGTTATTTGTACCTCTTTACTAATTTTTCTAGATCTGTGTGAATCTGCATATGGTTTGTCTGTGAATGTTTTATTCCTCTCAATCATATTGCTTCTCACCTCTACTAGAGTCATCTAACCTATGTATGCCTACTTGCCATATTCTGATTGTATTGTGCATCCTTCAGTTCTGTGGAAGTTTCTTTAAATCTGTCTGGTGTATCACCCTTTTATGTTTTCAAGCTTTTATTTCATTTCCATTACAAGCTTTCCCTCTCCCTTTTCCCCTCAAATTCAGTAGTTTTAGGTGATAACTAGACAAGGAAGCCGGCCTTCTTCAGAGGTCTGATCTCACTTAGTAAAGTCCCACACTTAGAGATCAGTCCCATGTTACTCCAGTTTGCAGAGGCTTCACGGCTGTATGCAAGGGTGCAAAACTGAGTGATAACAACTTTGGTACACCTGGTGGGACCTGAAGTCAGAAGAAAACAATCAATTTAACACAACCCTTATTACTAGTTTTGATGTGCAGCCAGTGATTACAGACCTTTAGAGATTAAAGTTTGCATATCTAGCGACTCGGGCTGAGGAAGGACAAGCGGATCAATTCCGCCGTTACATGTTTTATGAGAAAGGTACAAACTAGGAGTTCAAGTTCAAGTCCATTCAAATATTTGTAGCTCTCTCCACCTAGAAGACAGAGCAGAGCAGTAGCAAGGACTCCAGTTTCCAAAAGAGTACAGTCGACTCCACCAAGTTTCAGACCAGTTGCTTCTATAGTTCCTATAGTAACTCAAGAGAATCTACCTACCACTCTTCAGATGGAAAGAAATCAGCCATTTGTGACTTTTGATGGGCGTAGCCCTTTGAATCTAATGGTACATGATGTCATACCAATGGCAGCTTTGAAGAGTTTGCCCTATTTCACAGGGGAAAATCAGACTACTCCTATTGAGCACATCAGAGACAGCTTCTCTATGCGGAGTACATCATGTCACTCAGGAGAATGTCGCCATCAGATTGTTGGCTGCCTCTTTTAAGGGGAAGGCATTACAATGGTTCAGGAGTCTACCAGTGTAAACTATTACAACTTGGGATGATATAGGAGAGAAATTAAATAGACAATTTCAAGACAAATCAGATAATCTATCATTGGTTGAACAGATGACCATTGTAAAGAGAGCTCCTCAGGAGAAAATGATGGATTTTAACTTTAGATTTCAAAAGACATGGGACAGAATCCCTGCCATGGTAAGACCTCCAGCTGACTATGCATTTCTATATTTTTTGAAAGCCCTAAATAGTGATATTTCAGTAATGATTCAATCACTAGGAGGTAATAGTTTACCAGATGCTTATGAATTAGCAATTAGGGCAGAGAATAATCTGATTCAAGCTAGAAAAATAGCACCCAGACCGCCAGTGCCTATTTTTCTTGAGATCCAAGCTTCCATGCCTTTGTCAATTCCATATTTTACCCCTGTGCCTACTATTGCAGCATTACCTAATACTGTCAATTCTGAACCTTCTGCCCCTAGTTCATCTCAAGAGTTAAAAGAGATTAAAAATAGTCAACAAAAGATTGAGGGCATCCTTCAAACTTTTGGAAATGAGCTGGTGAACATAAAGAAGCAACAATCCTAGAGGCCTTTTCAACCTTATCAATAACCATATCAAGGGCAAAATCAATCATATTAGGGGCAAAGTTAGCCTTACCAAGCCAACAGACCACCATATCAAGGTAATTATCAGGGTCCCAGCAAAATGTCAGTCAAAGGCCTTTTCAGCCTTATAATCCAGTGCCCATCAATAAAGTAAGGGACCTTGTCCCTGCTCAGAACAACCTAGCTGCTGAATATGAGTGGTGCTACCCATGTAATCAGCCACACAGTCAAGCAGCCTACTCAAATGGAGTCATAAATCAGGCCTTAATGGTGCAAAATGTGTCAGCCTCATAGCCAAGTACACCAAATGATGGGGCTGTGCAACAACAGGAACAACCTCAGAGTGATTCTGCTTTCATGAACTAGCAGGAAGGTGAATTTTGTCGCATAAATAGCGATAACACCTCAGTTGCAGCAAATACAAGAGCAAAGAAAAGGGGTTATGAGGTAGAGCAAGCAACAAATAAAGGAAAAGCGTCTGCTGATGTTCCTACACCCCAAATTCCCCATATTCTACAAAGAAATGACCCAGCAAAAGCAAGGGAGATGCCTTGTTTGCAACCAGACGTCACTGCTACAAAATCAAATTAAAAGGTGAGTGTCATTCCACCTTTCAATATTATTGAAAATATGAAAAATGTCTATGTGGGATTCTTTAGCCATCCCGGGCCAAAAAGACATATTGCAATCTACCTTGTCTAATTTGAAGGTGTCCAAAGATACAACTGTTGACCCAAATAGGGTTGTCCTTACTAATTCCTCTGAGGATAACAGCAAACAGCCTAACAAAAGTACTAAGCCACTCCCATTCTATATATCATTGATAATTGGAGATAAATTAGTTCATAATTGCATGGTGGATAGTGGAGCAAGCAGTTCTGTGATGCCTAAACAAATTGCAGACCAATTAGGGCTCAAGTACCAGCCTCTTGAGAAGGGTGTACTCCAATTAGATGGCACAGTTGTTAGTACTATGGGTTTAATAAAAGACCTAGGTGTTACTCTACATACCTGTCCCAATGTTTCCATCTTCCAAGAGGTCTTCATTATTGATTTACCTCCCTGTTTTGCCATGTGCCTATCAAGAGAATTCATAGCCAAAATAGGAGGATACCTATCTTCTAACTGGTCCCATATGTTTTTTAGGACCAGATATGGCACTAAGGTGACCCTAAGATCTAAATTGCTTTCAAACCATCACATAGAGCCCTATACACCAAGTGTGGTTAATGCAAATCACATTATTTCTGATGATCCTGAACTTGTGGCAACTCAAGAGTTACAAGTTGAGAGTATACCAGAAATGTTATTAAGGGAATGGTCCTCAGAAGATGTTGTAGATGATCCTGAAGCACATATTCAAGAAAATGGTATGGGGGTCTATATACTTCATGAGCCTGAGGCAGCAATTCCAAGTATGGTAAAGGATGCAGAACAACAGACAGAGCAGAAAGGAGAAGTATGGAAAATGTACTTTGATGGCTCAAGGAGCAGAAATGGATCCGGTGGTGGTGCAATGCTGGTGTCACCACAGGGTGAAAAATATTATGCTACTTTCCATTTTGCCTTCTCATGTACCAATAACACTGCTGAATATGAAGGGCTAATCCAGGGATTGCAATGGGCAAGAAGGAAGAAAATTGGCTATTTGCAAGTATTTGGGGACAATGAACTAATTGTAAATCAGGTAAGAGGACTGCATCTTACCAAAAATGATACCTTGAAGTGCTATGAGCATAGGGTATGGAACATGACTGAGGAATTTGATGCTTTTACTCTAATTTCCATTCCAAGAAATCAAAAGTCCCATGCTGATAGATTGGCTGCAATTGGGGCACAGTTTGACATCCCTAGTGACATTCAAAAGGAGAAAATGCAACCTCATGTAAAAATAGTTGACAAACCCTCTATCCTCGACAATAATGTTCATTGGTAGGTCTTTGAAAGTGATGAACAGATTCTGAGATACCTGTTAGAGGAAGATGAGTTTTCCATGATCAATTAGGATAAACTCAAACAATAGTATGGCAATGATCAGATTATTCAACTGAAGACAAACAAGCTGCTCAAGGGATTGGTGACTTTGGAGTCTATTTTTGGCACCGATGATCAGATGAAGAAGACTAAGACTAGTATGCAAATAAAAGAGGAACATTATGAGGAGTTAGAAATTTTTAAGGGAAAACTCCTCAAAATAGGTAAAATCTGTTCAGCTAAGGACATGAGAGCTTTTATTGCTCTTTGTTAGGAATTTAAGGAGGTATTTGCTTGGGATTATTCAGACCTAAAGGGATTTGATCCTCATATTGCCCAGCACACCATAGAATTGGAACCAGGTGCAAAGCCTGTAAGACAGAGGTAGAGGCCCCTAAATCCAAAGCTAGAGCCCCTGATGATTAAAGAATTGACTAAGCTAATTGAGGGAAAGATCATTTTTCCCATCAAGCATACTTCTTGGGTCTCAAACCTTGTCCCTGTGAGGAAGAAGAATGGAGAAATTAGGTTGTGCATTGATTTCAGGGACCTAAACAGAGCCTCCCTAAAAGACCACTACCCATTTCCATCAATGGAGCAGATTTTACAAGTAGTGGCTAGCTTGGAGAGATTTTCTTTGCTTGACGGATTTTCTGGTTACAATCAGGTGTTAGTCAAGGAGGAGGATCAGTTCAAAACTGCTTTCACTACCAAGTGGGGCACCATGGCCTACAGGAGGATGCCTTATGGTCTCTCTAACACTGGCTCGACCTTTCAAAGAGCCATGGATATGGTGTTCAAGGGTTTGCTATACAAACTGGTGCTGGTGTACTTAGATGATATAACAATTTTTTCCAAGAATGCATCTGAACATTTATCCCACTTAAGGCAAGTTTTTGAGAGATGCCAAGAGTTTGGGATATCCCTTAATCCAAACAAATGCATTTTTGTTGTCCATGAAGGCAAGTTGTTAGGGCATGTTGTCTCAAAAGAAGGCATTACTATTGATGTTGAAAGAGTAAGGACCATTTTGGAGCTGCCTTTACCAAGTCATAAGAAGGGATTACAAAGTTTTATTGGTAGAATTAATTTTCTGTGAAGGTTCATCCCTGATATCGCAAACCTTTTGAAACCTTTGACATCCATGTTGAAAAAGAATATAGTCTTTAATTGGACAAAAGAGGCCAAACTCAGTTTTGAGTCTATAAAAGAAGCATTGTCAACTGCACCAACTTTGGTACATCCTAACTTTTCCAAAGATTTTATTCTATATGCTTATGGTGGCCTAGATACAATCTCTACAATTTTAGTGCAGAAGCAGAGTAGTGGCTTTGAGCAGCCAATTGCTTTTTTCAGTCAGGGGCTGGAAGAATATGAACAGAAGTATAGCTTTGTTGAGAAGCATGTCCTTGCAGTGATAAGGAGCCTCAAGAAATTTTGGCATCTTGTTTCCAATAACAAGATACATTTAATGGTGGCTCATCCCAGTGTGAAAGAGTTCTTGTTGAGTAAAGATGTTAATGAGAAGAGAGCAGATTGGATCACCAAGGTCATGGAATATGATGTGCATATCCAAGTAACCAAGATTGTCAGAGGTAGAGGACTCAGCAAGTAGCTCGCTACTAGTTCTAACAAGGAGGATGAGACGCTTTTGACCATTGAGTATGCACCTCAAGATAATGCAGTAGTAGCGAACACAAGCTGGGTTACTGATATGACTAAATTTTTGCAAACTGGCAAATGCCCAGCAGGTCTAGATAGAACGAAAAGAAGATATTATAGACTACAATCAGTTCCATATGTTTTAATAAATGGCATCCTTTTCAGAAAGGACCTTAATGGTGTATTGTTAAGGTGCATTGATAAAGATCAGACTGACAAGGTACTACATGAATTTCATGATGGAGCAGCGGGGGGTCATTTTGCCCCAAAGACTACCGCTTGGAAAGTAATGAGAGTTGGCTATTACTGGCCCAACTTATTTAAGGATGCCCATGCATGGGCTAGGAAGTGTATAAAATGTGCTATTTTTGCAGGAAAAGAAAGGCTGCCAGCCTTACCTTTATGGCCAATTCAAATAGAGCAACCCTTCATGAGATGGGGTATGGACTTCATAGGTCCTATTAATCCACCATCAAGTGCAGGCCACAAGTGGATTCTTACAACTACATATTTTTTCACAAGATGGACTAAAGCAGTAGCTCTAAAGGAATCAAATGAAAATGTTGTTTTAAATTTTTATCATGACTTGATTTCCAGATTTGGAGTGCCTGTGTCAATAATTTTTGACAATGCTTTAGCCTTTGTTGGCCTAAAGATAACTGATTGGGCTATCAAAAATGGGATTTATTTGAATACTTCTTCTAATTATTACCCACAGGGTAATGGTTTGGCTGAGCCTACCAACAAAAATCTCATAAGGATTATTAAAAGATCAATGGAGGACAACCAGAGGACCTGGCATACTAATTTGAAGTATGCCTTATGGGCAGACAGAATAACTCCTAAGAGGTCCATTGGAAATTTGCCATATATGTTAGTATATGGGAAGGAAGCGAGATTGCCTATCTCTGTAGAACTGTTAGCACTGGACATCATGAACCAGCTGGAGATGTTTGAAGAAGAGAATCCCATGGCTATCAAATATGCTCAGCTTATGCAGCTTGAAGAAATCAGAGACAAGGCTATGAAGACTATGGAATATCATCAACTTCAAACAAAAAGAAATTTCGATCAGAAGGCCACCCCCAGAAGCTTTAGAATGGGTGACATGGTGCTTAAATGGGATGAATTAAAAAGCAGACCAGGAAAGCATTCCAAGTTTGACAACATGTGGACTGGTCCATTTCTCATTATTGAATGCAAGGAGCACAATGCATTTCAGTTATCAAATATGGATGGACAAAATCTGCCTATCCCAGTCAATGGGATACACCTAAAGAGGTGTTTTGAGGTATGAGTGCCTTGTAAATCAGTAAATTAGGTCTCTATGCTTTTAATAAGTGCTGTTGCACATTAGTTTAGATCTACTTTTGCTTTCCCTAAATGCTGTCTAGCATAGTTGAAAGAGTTTGTTTTCAACATTTTGTCTTGGCTTGGCCTTCCAAGTATCCTTCATTGCTTCTATCTTATTTTGCTAAGGTTAGAAATATCTATAGTTTAGTCTCTATGTGACTCTATGCCAAATAGATGTATAGGCCACTGATCTAACTGTTTAGCAGGCAAACATCCCATAGAGGTCACCAAATTGTTGACCCATTTTTTCCTCTGACCAGAGCCAAATAGTCAACCTAGTATTTTCCTTGAAAAGCCTTTAGAAAATGTTGCCTAAAAATGAAAAGTGCCAAATTGCCTAAAAAAAACCTTACCATTGGAAAGAGCTTGAAAAAATAGGTAGGTTTGCTTTTTACGTCACCCTGAAATTCGGCCAAATAAAGAAGTTATTGATGGTCAAAGTTTTGGTCAACATACAGTTCAAATATACATTTGGCGGGCTTGCAAATCTATATCGGCCTTAGAAAATATGAAAAAAATTGAGTTATATACATTTTATGAATGTATATCGGGTCAAGGAAATGCATATACATTTAGGGAATCTTCCACAAATTCTCAGAATATTCGCTAAATGTATATCGGGTCTACATGTATAGAGGGGCTTGTATATTCAAATATACAAATGGAGATACAAAGAAATGTGCAATGCAATATACAAGGCCGACGGACATACATATGCTACAGTGAATGTACATTCACCGAAATGTACATTCACCGAAATGTACAAGGCCAAAATATACATTTGATACAGTACAAGAGTGGAGATACAAAGGATCACATGAATAGTGCTTTGTATATCGGCTTGTATGTTCGCAGATACAAACCAATATACAAAGCCGATATACAATCCAGACCTAAATATAGGTTTCAATTGGTTCTATAAAGCTTTTAGGTCCACCTTGTATATATAGGTGTTTGTATATTTCGCACATGCAAGGAAACATACAAACTGAAAGATACATTGCGGGCATATTCCATAAAGATTCCCTATTTGTATGTAAGGGAGTTTGTATATTTGAGTTTGTATATTTGCATATACAAGGGTGTAAATGTACATTTTCTACAGTGCTGGTAGGACATGCAAGAGGTGGGGCCCGCAGGTTTACAAATGAGATTGCATGCAAGAAGTGCCGCGAGGAAAATATACAAAGGCATTTGTATATCGTCGACATACAAAAGGTGGGGCCTGCGCATATACAAGGAGGATTGTATGTTTCGACATACAAAGGATCTCATGAATAGTGGCTTATATATCACGCATATACAAAGAGATATACAAAAGGAAGTGATACAAGCCAGACCCGACAGGGCAATCAAATATACTTAAAGGTCATTTGGGGTCTGACTTGTATGTATAAGGCGCTTGTATATTGCGATATACAAGTCAAAGATGCATTGCGATATATAAGGTGAATTTGAATCAAGGATCAGGTTTGACACATAAGAGTTTGGAGTCCGCCTTGTATGAATAGGCATTTGTATATCTTGCATATACATGGAAATATACAAGACCAAAATATACAAGCTGGATCTGGCAAAACATAAAGAAGTAGGTAAAGGTCATTTGGGGTCCGTAGCTAGTATGATTGCATATGCAGAAGGAGATATACAAATGGTGGGGTCCACCAAGGTACAAGCACTTGTACATATTTTTTGCTTGTATGTTTTCTTGTATATTGCGATATACAAGGTCAAGATACAGGCTAACATACAAGTAGTGGGGCCTGCATATACAAGGGGAAATTGTATGTATAAGCAATTTTTGAAATACAAAGGGATGTACAGGGGCCGATATGTAAAGTGCCATGTATGTGCAGAAGGAGATGCAGGATGACTTTTTGAATAACGATTCAGGTGCCAAGATGTAGCGATATACACAGAGATGCAAAAGCAATATATACAGGCAATTGACCAAAAGTTTGAGCACATGTATCTCCTCCATTTCGGTGAATTTCGGCATGCTCCAAGAGGCAAAGTTGCATATTTTGGTCCCCTCTTTCATTTGGCAGGGTTTTTCAGGAGCTTTATCACTTTTCAAATTTTAGATCTGGAAATGCATATTTTTGAGCAATGAACATCTCAGAGATGACTTTTAGCAGATGGAGATATTTTTGGGCATTCATTGCAGTAGACAGAACAAGCAGCTCACATTAACGACAAAGAATATCTTTCCACCTCTTCATCTCCAGATTGACGATGAGTAAGTAGCTGCAATAAAGACTCTAAATATCTCCCCATCTGCCTAGTTCCATATTTCGATGCCATAACTGATGCAACTGGACAATCATCGATGGAGATATTTTTCCATGATATCTCTTTGAGCGAATTTTTGTAACCAACTTAGGATAGTTTTGGAATGCTATATATATGCATTCAAATGTTGTAAATAAGGTTGGAAATTTTTTGGCATCAAGGCTTTTCTGTTTCTAAACAGGGTTTTCATATGCTGTAACCGTGTCGTTCCATTGAATATATGCAAGTTATTTTTACCTCTTTACTGATTTTTCTAGTTCTGTGTGAATCTGCATATGGTTTGTCTATGAATGTTTTATTCCTCTTAATCATATTGCTTCTCACCTTTGTTAGAGTCATCTAACTTGTGTATGCCTACTTGCCATATTCTAATTGTATTGTGCATTCTTCAGTTCTGTGGAAGTTTCTTTAAATCTGTCTGGTGTACCACCCTTTTATGTTTTCAAGCTTTTATTTCATTTCCATTACAAGCTTTCCCTCTCCTTTTTCCCCTCAAAATTTAGTAGTTTTAGGTGATAACTAGATAAGGAAGCCGACCTTCTTCGGAGGTCTAATCTCACTTAGCAAAGTCCCACACTTAGAGATCAGTCCCATGCTCCAGTTTGCAGAGGCTTCACGGCTGTATGGAAGGGTGCAAAACTAGGTGATAACAATACTTAAGTATATCTGCAAAAGTAGTCTTCACCTATACAAGCTCTGTGGCCCAACTTCTCTTCATCTTCAAAATGGAGATGTGTCCACTCAACAAAAACTCATATGCTTCTGCCCTCTTCAAATCTATTGGATCACTAGTCTGGGCTATACTTAGAGCATCTGCTAAGGCATCATGCATTGCCTCTAGCTTAGGGATGATTATCCCTCTGAGTTCACCCATTCTATCCATTATATTCTTCTTTTCCTTAACCAGTTTCTTTATTTCATTTATTATAACAACTGCTTGGCATTCTTGACTTACTAGAGAGGTAGTAAGAGGATCAAAATTCTAAGATAGATTTGTCAATTTTCCTTCTTGTTCTTTCATTTTCTTCTCAATGTTCTCTGCAACTTTAGGCCAGGATAAACAAAATTTGTATATGTCTCCACCATCCTTAAGAGCATTTTCAATGCTCTTTATGCCAATGTCTAGGGTTCATCTATCATTATTAATTAGCCATTGTGCTTCACTGAATCTTATTCCCAAGAACTTTTTCTAGACATTAGTTTCTGTTGATTTTTCTAAAGACTCAAAATGTGTATTGATAGAATTAACTAAGTTCTTCAAATTACCTGATGGAAAGGCAAATGGATCCTTCTTATATGTGGCCATAATCTTCTCCAGCACTTCAGATGTAATATTCAGCAGCTCATAGTCCTCCATGTGAGATTTTAGAAGCTTTTCTTTGGCTTTGGCCTGAGCAAAAGATGTTAACTTCATCATCTGAATCGGAGAGAGAGAGAGTCTAGATTCAGTGGTCCTTGCATCAACTCTAGTTCATCTAATTCCGCAACTTCCTTGTCCAAGAAAATTTGCACTGCCTCTGCAGTGTCTCTTGTAGTCTCATCTTCCTTTCCTTTGGGGGCATCCAAACTGATTTGCTTATCGCCATCAGCAGTGTTTGTTTCTTCTTTCTGTACTTCCTCTTCTGGAACAGAGGAGTCTAAGGCCTCAGTTTTGTCTTCATCAATTTTCTTTAATCCTTCAACATCCATGTCAGAAGGTTCTTCATCAATTTTATTTAATCCTTTGACATCCATGTCAAAAGGCTCTTCATTTGTTTCCTCTGCAATGGGAAGATTGAACCTTTTCAAGGCACTCTAGAGAATTAATTTTGTCTCATCAACTATTTGGTCAGTTTCTCCAAGCATGAGCTTATTCATTCTCGACTTGCTCCAGAATTCATCTTTGGTATCCTTGTAAACCATATTCATTTGTTTTTGAGTGATAGTTGGACATAACTATATCACTATCTGTTCCCAAATCTCCAAGTCTTTAGCTTTTGCATTTTCCTTTCTTAAATCCAAAACTTCTTCTAAGATTTTGGGAATCAAAGAAATTATTTCAATGAAAGCTTTGTTATAGATGATTAGGTACCTTAGTGTTTCTTCCTCAAGAATTCTCTTGTCTACATCATTATACTCATCATAGAATTCTATTACAGGATGCAGGTTTCCATCCATAACGACTGCTTTAATGATGTCTTCAATTGAGAGAGTGGGTCTCTCAACAAACTCTTGTGTCTTTTGCTCCTCATCAGTCCTATCATTCTTGTAAGGTTTATTCTTGGCTTTCTTCAATTCTTTGACCTCTACATCTGATTCTTTCTCTTCATCATCTTTAAGGATCACATATGTTCTTGTGGCCTTAGACTTCTTTCTATTTTCTCTTGTAATAGATGGTTTGGTTTCTGGTTTAGCAGTCTTTAAGATTTTAGGAGAGACAGGGGTAGATCTCTTGGTAGATCTTGTCCAGGTAGAGGCTTCCACTGGGACGCTTTCTTTCTTTGCTTCTTCCCTTTCCCTTTCAATTTTCTCTATTCTTTCTCTCTTTGCATCTACTGCCTCCTTGGTTATGCCAAATTTCTCAGCAAGTTGTTCAACTTTCCTCCTCACTTTTCTTTTTGACTCAGGCTTCCTTAATTCAACATGTATTTTTATGTTTAGCTCATCAAAGGTGCCAAACCTCTCTACTTCAGTGTCCTTGGGTTGGCTTAACAAGTGTTGAACATGTACCTCTAATATGTTTTCATCAACTTCATATCCCATGGGCATTACCCATACAGTTATTTGCTCAACTGCCTCCATTAGGCATTGATCTATATCAACCATGAAGCAAACTGTGTCCTTGTATTTCTCAACTATAGATTTTGGTATCCTTTCTCTTGCATGCATCATGCTCTAGAAATTCTTAAAGTAACCCAGAAAATTGTCTTTTAGGTTTGTGCATCACCAAGTCCATACAAATAATCTCTAATTTGAATTGCAACAGGTCTATCATTTGCCCATACCATACCATTTGATCCCACTAACTCATTCATCAAATAGAAGAACAGGCATAACACCAGATTGCCATATTTGAAGGAATTTTTCTTATCTTTCTTGGTCTTCTACAGATTCTCCATTAGTTGATTCAATAGAAGCTCACACAAATCATAGTCTGCATTTTCTTTCAGCAACTGATATGGAGTATAGATTGTTGTACCAGATATAGAATTCTCCCTACTTGAGTGGTAAATCTTGTAACCTATTATAATTGATGCAAACTTGATAGCCGGATCAGTAATATCATCTATAGTCATTTCCCTCTTGTCATATTTTGATTCAGTGGCTTCTGTTATCATTTGATTATCCACAGCTTTGAGTGCAGGCAACCCACTAGTTGAGTGCAATCTAATTACAGCCGTGATGGCATCTTTGGTTATCTTAAATGGACTCCTTAACCACATAAAGTTATCATGCATCCTTCTCAAGACATACCAGACCCATTCGTCTTCTCCAAAAGACGGGAAATGTATGCAATGTGCAAAGTGCTTGTCTTTTAGGGCCTTGAATTTTGGTTTGAGTTCAAATTTCTCAATATTTAACAGTTTGCGATATATTTCCATCAACTCTAGGTCTCCCAAATCCTTAATGTTTGTATGAATATAAACCCTAACATCTTCTACATGTAGAACACCATACGGGATATGGGAAAATGCACCCAACGGATCAACTTCTAGAGATTTGAAGGGATGTTTCTTGAATTTCGGTCTTGGCCTCTCAATGACATTCACAACCATGGGAGTAGCCATTCTAGCTACGAAATTTAGAGAGATTTTGTGGAAGAGAAATATCTTTTTAAGCCTTAGGGTTTGTAGCAATTGTCGGAGTGAATTTCTTCTTGATTTCAATCTTCAACTTGAACTTGAATAATCTGAAGGATCTCTTCTCAAAGCTCTTCTATCTTCTTCATGAATGCAAAGTGTTAGAAATAACGAATGAAGAACCTTTTATCCTTACACAAAAACCTAATTCCCCATTGCAATAAATGCACACTTTAAGTCATCTGGTTACCTTGTTTTGAGTGAATTTCTCATGAATCACTATGCAGATATTCAAATCATTATTCAAGTAAGTTGACAGTATAATTTTATCCTTTCAAAACATTCCCCCTAATCCATAGACCATAAAATTGTATTTTCAGATCATACCAGATCTGTCTGTGTAATTCTATTTTTACCAAATAGCTGTCGAAACTAGATCTACTCATAACTTCTTCAAATCTATATGCAGATTTCTTAAATTTTTGCTGAATGATTTTAGATGAACTTATCAAAAGCCCTTTAATCCGCAACCTTTGATTCATACTCAATGTGCCGAATTCAGGCACATACTAGCTGGCTGGGGGAATTTGATCTTCTTTGCTCCCCCTGAGCTAGAGCTCACTTTTAATTTCTAGAAGGATTATCAACACCAGATTCTGGTGCAGACCCATCACCAATGTTCATCATATTCTTCTTTACCCAAGTCTTGCTCATCTCCTTCTCAATCTCATCCGTATTCTCTTTACCTTTGCCTTTGTCTTGTTTCTGATCATGTTTCACTAGACCTTTTCCATCATGATTTCTACTTCTACAGAATCTATCTATACGACCGGATTTATTACAATTGTAACACACAACATTTCCTTTCTTATTTGATTGATATCCTCCTGATTTGCACTGATTAGCCATATGCCCCATTCTATTGCATATAAAGCATTTACCATTGAAAGAATTGTTCATTTGCATATTTCTACATTCATGAGATTTGTGACCATACCTTTTGCAATTAAAACATTGCCTAGAGAAGGATGGATTATTCTGATTCATTCTGCTCTTGCACTGAGTTGCTTTATGACCAAATTTGTTGTAGTTGAAGCAACTTCCATTGAAAGATGGATATCTTTGAGCATTAGGTTGTCTTACCGAAGGTCTTCTAGGCCCGTTTCTTTGTCTTCCTAACCCAAAGTTCTTTTGACCAAATCCAAAGCTTTCACCTTTCTCATATCCCAAGCCATGCTTATTATCTACCCTCTTTTGACTTTCAAGAAGTACTTCAAGTTTGGCTCAGCTTATCTTGAATTTTTCTTTGTATTCATCAAGATCTTGTTTAAGAGTGTCAATCTATCTCTCAAGTTATTCTTCATTGTATCTAGCTTCTCCAAGATCAGACTCAAGATGTCTAATTATTCTATCTATTTTGTAGCAATCTTCTATTTTCTCCTTGAGGGATTGATTTAAGTTTTCTTTAGTCTTTCTCTTCTCTCCAATTTCTTGGGTAAATTTTATAACCCCTGATTCCATTTCATGTCTTAGCATAACAACTTCTTTTGACAGCTTTGCACATAGCTTTGTTTTCTCATTCAGGTCCTCATTAACATTATTGGCTTCATTCTGATCTTCTAGCCTCTGAAGTAGTTCATTTCTCTTTTTCATGGAAATACTGAGTTTTTCTTTTAGCTCATTGATGAAATCATTAGCCTCCTTAATTCACTCTCTCAAATTATTGACCTCAGACTGGGACTATTTAAGATCATCCAAGGAAGATTGTAGTTGTTCTTTCATAATATATGCATCCATTGAGATTCCTAGATCCTCCTCAAGCTATTAGGATTTTTCTAAGGAACTTAGCTCTGATACCAATTGTTGGAAATAGGGTAGATAACTAAGAGGGGGGGTGAATCAGTTATCTCAAAACTTTCTTACTTTTACTTACATTTCTTATCTTAACATCTAGTGATATATCAAAACATGAAATCTTAAGCAACCATAAGAACTGAAATGAAATCAACACACATAACACAAGGATTTTTATGTGGAAACCCTATTAAGGGAAAAAGCATGGGGTGATTAACCCAAGATTGTATTCTCTATTAAAAGAATAAGAAGTACAAAATGTCACTTGCCAATTAGGGCTCACTGCCCAAGCACACTACTCACAAGAGGCCCACTTCCTATAAGAGACTCACTGTCTACAAAAACTTACAAAAGATAATAGTGTATTTGAACTAATGAACAACATCCACATATGCAAGAATTCAGTTCCAATTAGGCTCAGTATACTGATCTAGCACATTTCATTCTTCCTTTGCTCAGTATCACTCTTTTCCCACATTCCAAACTTGGATTACTACCTTTGCACTTTTCTCTTCTTTTCTTTGCACTTAATCCATCATACTATTACTTCCACTACCTCACAAGCTTGAATCCATTGGATATATATCCGCATCAAGGATGTCAAACAACTTTGTAGTCGGCAACATGAACACTTAGGATATTTGCAAGTTATTGTTCTGTCAACTGAATTCACACTTGATTGATGATGCACACAAAAACTTAGGTATAGAAATCATTACCTATGTCAGCCAAAATCATATAACACCTTAAGTTACTTGACCAACATCTTCTGCACATCTGGATCGAGGTTTGATACCCTGTTGGCTAATTCTTCCTCTATCTGCACTGTCTAACTGGAGTCCGATACTCAGATGCTTATATCTTTCACATGCTTTATCTCTAGAGGCTAAATCCCTACAATACGATAGTTGAGATACTCCTTATTACTCATCCAAATCCACAACATACTGGTTTTCACCATCAGAGAGTTCTGGGCCCAACTGTCAGACCCTATCATATGCTCTATTCTTGACTGTAAGATCAACCTATCTTCAATCTAACTTCCGGTATGAGTAATTTATGTACTGCGAATGTGTGGGATAAACTTTGTTGCCATCAATGACAACACTTATGAATCCTAGCAGTGTCTCTTGCCAACACTTACATGATCTTGCTATAACATCTCAACTGGAATATTAGATATCCTCAAACATAATTAAGAAAAAACTTAGATAGATTTTTTTTTTAAAGTAGAATCAAAAGATATTTCATTGCAATTTCAGTCCCTTCACATGTGACTAACAAAATTCCATGTATAATAATTGATCGTATTTCTTATGACTTAAAATTTTACAAATATTATTTACAAAATAAGCAATGTGTTCTTGTTCACAAGTCTTCGACAGTCAATTGCAACAGAGAGCATCACCCTAGTGCTTTTCCTCCAACCACAAACCAACAGTCCCCCACACATCTTCCTTCTAAAAGTGGCCCTTCCCTTCATGAGGGTAATAGATAATGAGAATCAACTGATTCTTTATGCCATCTGAGAACTAGTGATGTGTCCTAGCTAATACAATCAGGTTTACAACTCCAGTCTATCTCAAGCTATGTATGACCCAGTCAGATTGTTCAACTATTTGGTACACTATGAAGCGGCAATGCAAGAAATGACTTTTGTATTACTTTGGCCAAAGTTTCATATAAATATATAGTCATATGTTCACTCACTCTTTTCTCAACTTGGAGGCAACACTCTTATTTCTCAATTTATATCATATTGATGCAGGAGCATCCTTGGTTCAAGAGTAATCGTGCATCAGCCAAAAACATTTGCATTTGCATTTCAGTTTGTTTGCATTTCAATTCTTTCATTTTCTAGTTTAGTTTAGGCAGTTCAGTCATGAGTAGTTTTAGCTTGTGGTCTGGTTTTGGCATTCCACACCTTGCGGATCTAGACTTAGCATCTAGACATGTTCATCTAAATCATATCAAGAATTCAGAGCATTTGGATCAGTTACTGGAAAGTTATCGCTATCAGAAGATCCTCTATTTTCTCAGTGCAGATCTCTCTGACAGTCATGAGAAATCAGCTGAAGGGGAAGGATTGGGAGCATTGGATGACTTACAGATCCTTGTGATTCATTCTACAATGTTCCTTGGTTCATGGTCAACCTTCCTCATAGGTCCGCACTTCATTGTATCCATTGGAAAAGGATTTTCAAGCTGATAGGTCCAACCTATCTAGGAACACACATTACACCTCTTCATCAGGATTCTGGATCTCTTGTGGCTGACGCGAAGGAATCTATTGGTCTAAAAATGATATATAAAAATGTAATAGATCCTTAGGAAGATAGTAAGATAGTTAGTTAGTGATTGAATCATAATCTTTAGTTAGATTTGTGCAAAGGAGCTTCAAAGCTTTATCTTGCGTATGTGTGTAATCAGGCCTTTGAGCCCAGTTGTAAGCTCGCATGTTTCCGATGGATCTCTATTTTGAATTCTATGATATACTGAATGACTGAATCTACATTTGTTCTATATTCTTGTGTTGTTTCTTTTGTATTTACTCTTGCTGCACAGTCTGGATAGTTCATTCTGTTAACCCTCCTACCGTGACTACACCAAGTGGTATCAGAGTGAAAGTTTGATTCTTTGGAGTGAATTGGTGAAGGGGATTCTGTAAGATCTTGTTGTAAGTAGATCACTGATCCGAGGCAAGTTATTGGTGTGCAACCGATCACCAATTGAGAGGCAGTTGTCACTTGTAGCCCGATTGCCAACCTGAGGCAGTTTGCACTTGATCCTAGGAAGATGCCATTGCAAAGAGTTCCTCCTATTGGTACAATGGCTAATAGAATGGATGAGATGATGGAATTGATGAGAACAATGTGAATTCATTTGGATATTGTTGAAGAAGATAGGCAAAGAGGATTGACACCTAGACCTAATGTTGAGAGTGATGATGAAGAAGAATTTCAATCTATTAAACAAAGTGGCGAAACCCTAGAAGGTCAGGAAGAAGAAGAATCAAATCAAGTAAATATGTTGTGAGCTATTTCAAATATTGGGAAAAGACCTAGAGTTTATGTGCTGAACTATACTGGCAATTTCAATCTGGAAGAGTTGATTGATTGGATAAATGACATGGAAGAATACTTTGAATATGAGGAAATTGAAGATCCAGAGAAGGTGAAATTTGCAAAGAAAAAGTTGAAAGGACATGCTACTATATGGTGGAAAGAAGTTCAGTTGGAAAGAAATAGGAGAGGAAAGGAAAAGATTACAAAGTGGGACCATATGGTGACAAAGTTGAAGAATCAATTTATACCTGCTGACTATGAGTTGGAGTTGTTGAAGAGATTGCAAAACTTGAGACAAAAGGAGAAATCTGTGAAGGAGTACACTAAAGAATTTCATAAAATGATCATACAAATAGGACATAGTGAAGCAAGCAAAGAGAAAGTGGCTAGATACATCAATGGACTAAGATTGAACATTCAAGAAGAGCTAATCTTGGTAAGGATGACATCTTTGGAAGAAGCATATCAGTTTGCCTTGAAAATTGAAGAAAAGATGAATAAAAGACATGATCAGAGACAAAGAGGCAAAGGAGGTAAATTTTAGAGAGGGAGATCATTTTCCAGAGGAGACAGATCTTATTCGGAGTAGAACAAGTTTGACAGCCTGTTGAAAAAGGATGACAGAGATAACAATGCTTATCGGGGAGATGATAGAAATTTTTACTAGAGAGGAAACCCTAATGCATACCAGAATGAAGGATACAAAAGAGAAGGAAGAGGATTTGATAAGAGAACATTTAGAGGTACCTGTTTTAAGTGTGGAGGTGAAAGACATAGAGCATTTTAATGTAATCGGGGTAGTACAAGCAAGAAGACAAAGAATAGTGGAAGAGCTTGAAGAAGAACCTGTTGAATCACCTTGTTCAGTTGGCAATCTAGAGAAAGGAGAATCATTGGTAATGAGGAGAGCACTATTTCAAACTGAGACAAATGAGGAACCATCACAAAGGAAAAGTTTGTTCAGAACAAGATGCAAATCCAGAGGTAAGTGTTGCAAAGTTGTGATTGATAGTGGTAGTTGAGATAATCTAGTTTCAGAGGAGATGGTGACTAAGAAGAAGTTGGAAAGATTGAAAGACCCTAAGCCCTATCATATAGCATGGATTTAGGATGATCATAAGGTATTGGTGAGTGAACAATGTTTGGTGAAATTTTATATTGGATCTTATCATGATGAAGTCTTGTGTGATATTATGCCTATGGATGTTTGTCATATCTTGTTGGGTAGACCTTGGCAGTATTATAGAAAAGCAATGCATGATGGGAGAAAGAATACATAGACCATAATAGCAAATGGAAAGAGAATTACTTTGATTCCTTTGGAGGATGATCCTAAGAGCGAAGTATGTGGAAATGCTAGAATCTGTTTGGTAGATGGAAGGAGATTTTTGGATGGTTTGAGACATGAGAATATGTGTTATGCCTTGATTCCTAAGAAGCCTGAAGCATTGAAGAAAGAGATTGAAGAACATCTGGAAGAGATAAGAGAGTTGCTGACAGAGTATGAAGACATCATATTAGATAATGTACCTAAAGGATTACCACCTATAAGGAGTGTCAATCATCACATGGATCTTATATTGGGAGCAAGTTTGCCTAACAAAGCAGCACACTAGATGACACCAGCAGAGAATGAAGAATTAAATAGACAGATACAAGAATTGTTAAGGAAAGGTTTGATCAGAGAAAGCTTGAGTCCTTGTGCAGTACCTACAGTGTTAGCACTAAAGAAAGATGGAGAATGGAGAATGTGTACTAATTCTAGAGCAATAAACAAGATCACAATTAAATATAGATTTCCTTTACCTAGGATGGATGATATCATGGATTGTTTGAGTGGAGAAAGATATTTTACAAAGATAGACTTGAAGAGTGGATACCGTCATATCAGAATCAGAGAAGGTGATGAATGGAAGACTACTTTTAAGACAAATGAAGGATTATATGAGTGGTTAGTGATGCCTTTTGGATTGACAAATACACCGAATACTTTCATGAGATTGATGAATGAAGTTCTGAAGAAATTCTTGGGTAAGTTTGTGATTATGTACTTGGATGATATTCTTATTTTCAGTAAGACAAAAGAAGAACATTTGTGGCATATTAGACAAGTTTTTCAGAGACTGAGAGAAGAGAAATTGCTGATAAATATCAAGAAATGTAGTTTCATGAAAGAAGAGTTGGTATATTTGGGATTTGTAATTTCTGCAAAAGGATTGAAGACGGACCCTAAAAAAGTGAAAGCAATTGTTGAATGGACTCCACCGGAGAGTATTGGAGAGGTTAGATCATTTCATGGTTTGGCTAGTTTCTACCAGAAGTTCATCAAAAATTTTAGTTCAGTTTGCAACCCTATGACAGAGACAATGATAGGTGATAGAAAAGACTTCAAGTGGACATCTGGAGCAGATAAGAGTTTTGAGTTGTTGAAGCAGAAAGTGATAGAGCAACCTATTTTGGCATTACGAGATTTCAATAAGGTATTTCAAGTTGATTGTGATGCAAGTGGAAATGCAATTGGAGCAGTGTTAAGTCAAGAAGGTAGACCAGTAGCATATTTCAGTGAGAAGTTGAATGATACAAGGAGAAGATATTTAGTTTATGATCAAGAGTTCTATGCCATAATTCAAGCCTTCAAGAAGTGGAAACATTATTTGTTGCATAAAGAGTTTGTGTTGTATACAGATCATCAAGCTTTGCAATATTTGAAAAATCAAGGTAAGTTGAATCAGAGACATATGAGATGGGTAGAGTTCATGCAAAGTTATACTTTTGTGTTGATGGATAGGAGTGGAAAATCAAATAAAGTTGTTGATGTCTTGAGTAGGAGAAGAAACTTGTTGATAGAGATGAGAGTTGAAGTGTTGGGTTTTGATGAATTGAAGAACATGTATGAGGGAGACACTAATTTTGTAGAACCTTGGAAAGCATGTAAGGAACCTATTGTGATAGAGAGGAGCAAGTGGTTGGATTATTTCATTCAAGAAGATATGTTGTTCAAAGGAAGTCAGTTGTGCATACCTAGAAGTTCAATGAGAGATAATTTGATCAAGGAAAAGCATAGTGGTGAATTGGCAGGACACTTTGGCATTGATAAGACAATGGCTTTGGTAAGTGAAAATTACTTTTGGCCCTAGATATATAAGAATGTTTGGAGATTTGTGCAAAGTTGTAGAGTTTGTCAAGTTGCAAAAGGGAGTAGTCAGAACACTGGATTGTATAAATCTTTGACAGTACCGGAGAGACCTTGGGAAGACATAAGCATGGATTTTGTAATGGGATTACCTAAGACATAGAGAGGACATGATTCAATATTTGTAGTAGTTGACAGATTTTCAAAGATGGCTCATTTCATACCTTGTAAGAAGACAATTGATGTAGTGCATGTGACTGATCTATTTTTCAAGGAGATTGTGAGATTGCATGGATTACCTAGGAGTATAGTTTCAGACAGAGATTCAAAGTTTGTTGGATACTTTTGGAAGACACTTTAAAAGAAGATAAAGATAGATTTGAAGTTCAGTTCAACTTTTCATCCACAGATAGATGGACAGATAGAGGTAGTGAATAGGAGTTTCAGAAACTTGTTGAGATGTTTGGTTAGAGAGAAAAGAGGAAGTTAGGATTTGATTCTTTCACAAGCAGAGTTTGCATACAATAATTCAGTCAACAGAAGTATTGGCAGAACACCTTTTGAGATTGTTATTAGAGTGAATCCTAGAGGAGTTATAAAGTTGAACAAAATTAATACAGAGGAAAAGAGAAGTGCAGAAGTAGAAGAATTTGCAGATCATATGAAGACAGTGCATCATCAGGTAAAGAAGCATCTAGAGGACATGAACAGTAAGTATAAGGCAAAGGTAGATGGGAAAAGAAGACATAAGGAATTTGAAGTTGGAGATGAAGTAATGGTATATTTGAGAAAAGAAAGATTTCTAGTTGGGACATATAACAAGTTGAAGATGAAGAAGTTTGGACCTTGTAAGATACTCAAGAAATTTGATTCAGGAAATGCATATGAAGTGGAATTACCGGAGACATTGGGTATTTCACCTATTTTCAACATGGCAAATCTTTACAGTATCATGAAGTAGAGCTTAGTGACCACATGGAAGAAGATTTGAAGAAACAGTTACCACAATAAGCACCGGAATAGATTGAAGACATCTTGGACAACAGAGTTGGACACAACACCAGAGGAAGACAATACAAAGAATATCTTGTGAAGTGGAAAGGTAGACCGGAAGAAGATTCATCATGGATTTCTCAGGCTGGGGTGGACTGTCTTGGTTCTCCCCTAGCCCCAGCAAAGTGAGGGGCTCACTTTTTCAATAACCCCAGATGTCTGATGCAAGAGAATCCCTGGTTCAAGAGTAATCTTGCATCAACCTAAAACATTTGCATTTGCATTTCAATTCTTTCATTTTCCAGTTCAGTTCAGGGAGTTTAGTCAGGAGCAGTTTCAGCTTGTGGTCTAGTTTTGGCATTCCACACCTTGTGGATCTAGACTTAGCATCTAGACATGTTCATCTACATCATATCAATAATTTAGAGCATTTCAATCAAATACCGAAAAGTTATCGCTATCACAAGATCCTTTGTTTTCTCAGTGTAGAACTCTCTGACAATCATGAGAAATCAGCTGAAGGAGAAGGATTGGGAGCATTGGCCAACTTGCGGATCCTTGTGATTCATTCTACAATGTTCCTTGGTTCATGGCTGACCTTCCTCATGGGTCCGCACTTCATTGTATCTGTTGGAAAAGAATTTTCAATTCGATAGGTCTGACCTATCCAGGAACACACGTTACACCTCTTCATCAAGATTTTGGATCTCTTGTGGCCGATGCGGAGGAATCTATTGGTATGGAAATGATATATAAAGATGTAATAGATCCTTAGGAAGACAGTTATATAGTTAGTTAGTGATTGAATCATAATCTTTAGTTAGATTTGTGCAAAGGAGCTTCAAAGCTTTATCTTGTGCATGTGTGTAATCAGGCCTTTGACCCCAGTTGTAAGCCCGCATGTTGCTGGTGGATCTCTATTTTGAATTCTATGATATACTGAATGATTGATTTTGCATTTGTTCTATATTCTTATGTTGTTTCCATTGTGTTTACTCTTGTTGCACAGTCTGGACAATTCATTCTGTGAACCCTCCTACCGTGACTCTTGGTGCACAGTCCAGATCCCTTGTAGCTGACGTGGAGGAATCTATTGGTCTAGAAATGATATATATTGATGTAATAGATCCTTAGGAGGGGATCTATTCACATTAGAAAGATCTATAGTTTAGTTTTGTGTGGAGGAGCTTCAAATCTTTATCTTGCACTTGTATGTAATCAAGCCTTTGAGTCTAGTTGTAATCCCGCATGTTGCAGGCCAGATCATATTTGAATTCTTTGATATACTGAATGATTGAATCTGCATATTTTCTATATTCTTGTGTTGTTTCTATTGCATTTACTCTTCTTGCACAGTCCAGATAGTTCATTCTATGAACCCTCATACCGTGACTGCACCACATATAAATAAAATAATTCTTTTTGACTTGATTATACCATATTAGTCTTAAAGTCATCCCAAAATCCTTCTCTGCTAGTCATTTTGATAAGTCTAAGGTGAGAACTTAGGTGAACATATTGCATACATTGAGTTCCTCTTTGCATCCTTGCAATAATTGGTCTATGACATCCTATCATCTACTTAATGACCTATCTACCCAATCTCATGTTGATTGTGTTCTTCTACATATGTAAGATTCTAAGACTTAAGTCAAGGATTTTATAATTAAAGACTCTATCTATCTTAATGAAAAAAATATAATCATTTGACTCATAATCTGATGAAGATTAACTATAATTTCATATACCAATGAATTGAATGCACCTTCTCATGTATATCAAAAGATAACATAATATCAAATAATCTATAGCATAACTTTCTATTGTCATAGTGAACATATCTCTTGACAATATTGTAGCTATCCTTAGCCTAAAATGG
The DNA here is from genome assembly GCA_027924645.1 of Cunninghamia lanceolata. NCBI lineage: Eukaryota > Viridiplantae > Streptophyta > Pinopsida > Cupressales > Cupressaceae > Cunninghamia > Cunninghamia lanceolata. Next base: position 2,937,222 of record BSBN01000061.1, on the reverse strand, counting down.
GATCGAAGATTATTTCTTGATAAAACTTATATATATTGTTATGTAGGAAAAGTGGGAATAGGGTTGATTGTTAGATCCTCCTTTCACTACACACATTCAAGGACATTTAATAGAGTTGAATCACAACTTTTGTAGGAGGATTCACCTATAGGTTGGTTGTCACTTGTAATGATAGGGAAATCCAAAATTTGTTAATTAATGTATAAATTTAATGATCAATTATGCTTAAACCCCTAATTATGCAAAATTGTAAGGAAACAGTCAAATTCTGAGAAATACTCACACAAAGATACTAGATGAATGTTAGATTCATACCAAATTTCAAAGTTCAAGATTCTGAAATGTTGAGGGCAAAGGGACTCCCACTGAAGTCCAATGTAGTATTTTTATCAGAGATTCCTAGACCTTTTCTGATGCTGATTATCACTGTTCCATTAATTTCTAGCTCTTAAAACACAGAGGGCATTTGGGACTAGTGCCCAATCCCAAGGTAACATTTTCTTTGGGGGTTCTAGACTTCTTCTATCACTGATTATCCTTGTTCTACATATTTTCAGCCTTGCAACATTGAAGGGTGAAGGGACTAGCACCCAAGCGCTATCAGTGCACCTTTCTGCTTCTTTTTGTTGGATCCAAAATCTTTATCCTCCAAAACCTTCATCTGCAACTCTACTTCCACAAAATATTATACTTATAACCTACAATCATAAGGAGAGTGATTAGGGGTTGTGGTGTGATGCAGGAGCATCTAGGGTGTAAGAGCAATCTTGCATCAACCAAAAAAAAAAAATGTTGTTTCTTTTCAATAAGGGCTAAATTTGACAGGGTTACTATTTTTAGTAAGTTTGCATTTGTGCACGGATGGATACAAAATCTTACACAGACCTCTAGAATGGTGAATTGAAGCTAATGGTGAAGAAATCACGTCAATATCATTTGTCATTTGTGAGATATTAAAATTTCTAATTCCAAAAATCCTATTGAAATATTCAAAGTCAAATTTGAGGCACTTAGAGGCTCCGGATGGGCCCGAAATTTGGTGGGAAACCCAAGTAGTCTACCTATTGGTACTACTTGCCACTCCTTCATCTTTTCGAGAGCTTTTCGAAAAGGTATTATAATTGAAAATCCAACGGTCGGATCAAAAGTTATGGCCCCACAAAGTTGACCTATTTTTGGAGGGAGATGCAACTTTCAAAATTAAGCTGGTGGTTGCCAAAAAGGGCTATATATAACCATTTTTGGGAACCCTTAGGGTAGTAGGGGTTAAGGGGGCAAGCGTAGAGTCAAGAATAGGTGGGAAAATAGAAACCCTAGCTGATTTGGGGTTACAGAAGGCAGGTGATTCTAGAGTCTTGTGACAGGAAGCTATAGTGTGTTGCAGCTTGTGGAGGATTGATTCCTCTAATTGTAATTAAGCTTCTGTAATGTAATGAGTTGCCCATATCAATAAAAGAAAGTTCTATTTTCTGTGTTCAATTTCTGTTGTTGTGTGTTTTGTGCTTTACCCCCTTCATCATGGTGTTTAGGGGCTTGCCTCAGTCAAGCCTTGGAAGGACATTCAAGTTTTCCAAACACTATTGTCAGATAAAGAGTGTGTGTCCTTGTACGATAGAGGAAAAACAAATTGATAAATGATTGATTCAAACACAAATAGATATCACCTGAGAGGTGTATCTCATATGGAGGAATGAAGCTCTTTCACGCCATGAGGAGATGGATTGATGAATCTAAATTTGCATACAAACACAATAATAACACAAGATTGCTCTATAGCACAATGAATACCTTGAATCACCTTAGTATAAGATCACAAGTTCGCATTATCCATCTAGTTTACAAATGAAGTCCTAAACATGATTATATATGCATTCCCGCTACAAATTTCATAATTCAAACTTAAGATGTTGGCAAGGAAGGCCTTTAATGGTCATATTACTGATATTGAATTTGAGACCGCACCAAAATAGGGCAGGACAAGGGTACGACCACCCAAGCCTTAGGTCCTATTTTGGGACAGGGTTAAGTACCTCAATGTCCCTCAAGCCCCATTTGTCATGGGTTTCAGGGCATTTTTTTCTTGGGATTCAAATCTAACATGCAAGATCAAATTCAAGGGACCCGAGAGCTAAACTTAGGAGGTAAAAGCCCTAGGGGGACATTTTATGACATAACATATTACTAACACATATCGAATGGAGAGGATCTTTTAGGTCTGCAGCTCCCTGCCCCACTAATTAATCTACCCCCACCCGGCTATCTCCCCCCCACCTGGCTTATGCCCCCCACCCAATCCCAACTATCTCCCCCCAAGGGTTTGCCTGGAACTCTCGGATGAAGGTTGCGGTAAACCCTTGGGTGGCTATAGTTGGTGGGAAGCTATAGTTTAGGGAGGGTTTATATATATATATAATTTATATATCTCTAGAATAGTTTCTTAAACAAATCATTCTTCATTATATACTTTCACAAGTACGACCGTCTCTTGGTCTCTCTCAAGTTATTTTGGCTCATAGTAAAGTTTCTTGGCATAATCGTACCTCACTTAAGGCATAGTTGGGCTCTTGAAAAGGCTCAATCGACCTCTCTTATATCTCAATCGACTTCTACTTGAGACACAATCAGCCTATGAACATTACACTTGGCCATTTAATAACATATTTGGCCTAAGAACAATACATTCAGCCTATTTATTCATTCATATAACACAGTTGATATGAATGAATAAATAATCAATCTAGGGCTACATCATGAAGTAACCTTGTTTAGTTTCAAAGGACTTAGGGCCAATATAAATTGTTGCTATACATAGCTTGAAAAACTTCCTTAACAATGCAGAGGAATAGATATCTAAATGTAGCTGTAAGGCTCACTTGTATAGAGGTAATAATATGTTTAACATCTATAAAGCATATCTAAATGACAAGAATAAGATAAAGATATTAAGTATTTTTTCTCTTTGTCAATTCAATAAGATACTATAGAAAAATGATATTCCTCTATAGAGGATACACGATCTATCTATGTTTACTTGAGCACAGTGTAAGATTGCTTGCCATACATAAGATAAACACTACTATCTTTACTTATAATTCTTACTATTCTATTTGAACATAAAGTCATCTTGTAGACTTCATCATAGTCTTCAAAGAATGATAGACTTACCTAAATGACAAATCAGATCATGCCTTTACCATGACCACTTGTTGTCTCATCCACTCCTCATAGCTTTTCGAGCTCTCTATCTATTCACCTCTCCCCATCCTTTCTCTCTTTGTTTCACTTCCTATTAACCCTAGACACACTTAATAGTCCATAATAGATAATAATGGCATCACCCACAAATTTCTTGTCCACTCCCATGAGCTTATCATGTAGGGATATGTGGAGAATATGGAGAAAGTGGAGCGACTACTCCTTTCCCCCCACTCTCCAAGCATCTAGGGTATGCAATATGAAGGAACAAGAAGAGACTTAATACCTACATGACATGATCTTAGATAAAAATAATATTAATTATAATAATATTATTAATAATAACAATAGTAATAATAAACATAACACACTTATCTAATAGACGTCATTACTACAAACTTTTCAACACTTACTATGCTTATCTATAAATATAATTATCGATAGAGAATTCTCACACATCGATTATGATCTTGATGATAAAGTTAAATAGGTTTAGTCGATTTATAAACATCGACTTGACATCCAAAGACATACATAATGTTTCTACCCGACGATAAAAAAGTATTTAACATTCATCTTAACAACGAACTCCTAAGACAAGAATAACATGATCTCTCTCTACTAAATATGTGTGTGTGTGTGTGTTTTCAAATGGCATAAGGATCATTGCATTCATGTGATCTAGCATCCTCTCCATGGTGATACTCTCTCCTCTTATCAGAGGGAAAAACAAGATTGTTCCTGCATCCACCTCAGTTACATGATAGTAGTTTGTCTATTTCATCATTTTAACCATGTTGGAAACATGGTCAAGAGACACTGCTGATATGATGTTGTCATTGATGGCAATAGTCAAACATGTTTGGGAACAAATATTGTGACAAGTTGTGTACAGGAGTTTTGGTCCGATAAGAATGACTTAGTCAATTTGACTAAGTGTTGGTAGTTTACAGAGTTAGTGACAGAGAGATGATTGGTACTCATCCACAGATGTAGATTTTGGCATGTGGTTCTGGTATGTTACACATAGTTATTATACAATGTTATATTCCAAGTTTCATGTCTTGACAATCTCCAGAAGACATACTGTGAATTGCCAAATTCTGGATAAACAAAGTTCAGTCAGAAACAGTGTAGAACACCTGAGTATTTCACTCCACATTCCCCCACTACTGGTTGCTTCTATTTGTGGTTTGGAGGTGTTGTAAACACATAACAAATATCTAATTCTAGATTTGCAGAGTTTGAGATTGACCAGTTGATCATCTACAAGCTCCTGAGTATCGACATTTAGATTGACAGTGTCTAGAATGACAAAGTTAGTAGTTTAGAGATCCACATTTTTCCACATAGGAATATTATGACCTATGATTCTGAAGGTATGTTGAGTGATGCATTATGAATGCCTATTATGAATTTTAGAGTCCTGTGTGGTCTGTAATAGATGTTGTGGTATGACAGTTGATTTGGTTAAGTGCATACCTAAGGTTGAAGCCAACATGCAAGTAGGATTGATGTGCAGTAGAGTTATATTGTTTGGATCATCATTCTAAGTGGTTCTATAATAGGTCCACACCTATATGAAGGTTTTGGAAAGATTTCATAGGTTCACACAACTTTTTGAATAATGAATTAAATCCGATAGGGTATAACTTTTATATACACGTTTCATCTCTCGCAAGCTGAGCCAATTTTGAGTTAGATCTTGTTGTAGATATAAATACTTAATGGATTTTGATGTTGAAGGTATGGAACATGTTGCAAAGTTGATGTGTGTATGATCTAACATCCTTTTTTTGATCCAACAAGTGTAGTAAGAGTGCACAGGGTAGAAGAACAGAGTATATGTAAAACAAATCAGAGAAATAGGGTAGTCAAGATGAAGAGTTTTGAGTCTGTGTTTTGAGTGATCAATGGAACTTTATTCCAGCATTTAGTAGATGCATCTGTAGAAGTTCATTATTGGTAGTGATCCATTTCCATTTTCTATTATATTCTTCTTTCTCATTGGACAGTGAGTCCACCTGCAGTGAGCATTTCTTTGGATAGTGAGTCCTTAGGCTGTGAGCCCCATGGTAGTGGGCCTCATGTAATCCAATATTGCTATCATAATATATTATGAGTTAACACTCACTGTGGTTTTTCCCTTTTTGGGTTTTCCATGTAAAAATCCTGGTGTCTATGTGTTATGTCTTTATGGTTGTTGTTCCTATGTTTATTCTACTTTCATGTTATTAAATTTGGTAAATGGATTAAAGAACATGTGAAGAAATGGTTTTGTAGAATATTGATTCACCCCCCCTTTCAGTATTCCTTATGTTTAATAATTGCTATCAGAGCAAGGTTCCTTGGAAGAAGTTTAATAGCTTGAGGAAGATCTGGGAAAGTGAACACATGGCAATAAGAAGATATCCTACCTCTTTGAAAGGAGTCATCCAAGTAGCATTAAAATTGGTAATTTCATATATGTCAACAATGAACAACTACAAGTTGCTTTTGAAGATCTTGACAAGTCTGAAACAGATATCTAGGTATTGAAGGAAGATATCATGGAAGATGATGAATGCATCCTAAAACTAAAGAAGCAAGTCAAGAAATCCTAGGAAAGGAGGAAAGAGCTAAGTGAACAATTGAAAGCTGCAAATGAAACCTTGAATAGTTTATCAATGTTGATTGAAGTAAAAACAAAGGTTGAGGAGCATCTGAATCAAGTTGTGCAAGATAAGTCTGAGGAATGTGAAAAATTGGGAAAAGATGTTTTTCTTCTAAAATATGATCTAGAAGTAGCTAATAGTTATAAAGAAAAAATTAGGATAAGCTTTGCAAAGCTTGATGAGTTAATTAATAGTCAAAAAAGTCCAGATGATAAGTAAGGCTTGGGATTTGAAAATGGAGAAAGTTCTAAATTAGGACAAGTTAATATTGAGATGAAGAAAGGCAAAGGCAACCAGGTCTAAAATCAAAGAAACAAACCCAGAAGACCTCTTGTCAGGCAACCAAATGCTCAAAGGTACCCATCTTTCAATGGATATTGTTTTAAATGCAATAAGTTTGGTCATAGGGCTACTCAACGTAGGGGTAGAATGAATCAAAATGTTCCATCATTCTCTAGTCAGTGTTTCAACTATAAAAGAATTGGTCATAGAGAAAATTAATGTAGAAGTTAGATAAGAAATGGTTTCAATAATGAAAGGAACACTCAATCTTTCAATGGAAGGTTCTTTACATGCAATAGATTTGGACATATGGCTAACCAATGCAGATCAAGAATGAATTCTATCAATGGAAGGAACCAAGGACAGAGGACTATTGTCTGCTGCAACTGCAATAGATCTAGACACGTTGTAAAATTCTATAGAAGCAAGAATGTGAAGAGAAACTATCCTACATAAAATAAGAAAAAAAAGTAGAGGGAAGATAAGGGGAAGAACAAGGTTGATCTAACAAAAGCTAAGAAGGAAATGAGCATGATCTAGATTAAAAAATAATTAAATGAGGTCAAGGATGCATCCGCACTAGCCTCTAGTGCAGATACTTCCTCCAGGAAGTAAATTGGGAGGTTTAGCTGAGGAGGAGCTTTTATTGAAAATCTTAATCCCCTAGCCAGATAGTTGGTGCTGAGATTCAGCACAAGAATATGAGTTAGTGAATCATCAGATGAATCTTTTGAAGAAGTTACCAATAGAAAAAGATCTAATATGGTGCATTGCGGAGCAATCTTAATTGACTATGCTTGACAATGAAGTGTTTGATAGCTTTTTTGAAGACTAACATTTATTGCAACTAGGTATTGGTGAATGAAGGATAAAAAGCTTGCATTTGAAGGATTAATCACTTTACATACAAGTTTTCAAGCATCCAAGGAGAGTAGAAGTGAAACCCTAAGAAAATTTAGTGTTTTACAACAATTCAAACTGAGAAACCCTAATCTAGCATAAAGAGGTATTTACAGTCAAGACTTCCCTATGAAATTGTTTGAATTATTGTACAATCATGTCAACACCACAAGTTATAGACATCACTGAAAGGCCCCGTCCAAAGTTTAAGAAACATCCATTCAAGTCGACAGAAGTGGATCCTAATGGTGCATTTTTGGATGTGTCATATGGTGTAATGCATGAGGAAGACATTAGGGCATATATCCATGTGGCCCTAGAAGAACATGTAGGTAGTCAGCTCATAGATTTGTTTCTGCAACATCTGAGTGATGATGGTTGTGAATTGAAAGAAGAATACAAGGTGCTTGAAGAGAAGAAATTTATATAATATATTGACTTCCCAACATTTGCACAGGATGCATGGGTCCAGTATATACTGAGCAGAATTCATGTGGCTTGAAGAACCATTCATGATCACAAAGAAAGCCATAAGGGTTGTAACAGGTTTGAACTCCACTGGTAATGTGCCCATACTGAAAGCTTTAAGAATAGCACTATAATGGAAGGCATCGGTGCTCAATTTGACAAAAGGGCATTGATAGTAAACACTATTGAAGACCATAAAATAAGATTTGTATCCATGGTGATCAGGTACATGATATACTTCACCAATCGGGAAAACTTTGTCTCTGGTATTGCTATCTATACTGATTATGAAATGATTAAGAATAATGTTGAATATGACCTCTGTGAGCTACTCCGACAATAATTGATGGAAAACCTCAAGAAGACAAAGGAGTCAAAATATCCTTTCAAATTTGGTAAGTTGATTATCTGCCTATTCTTCTACTTCAAGAGAGAATTTATTAGATTGAAGAACTTGATTTGGTTTAATGACAAACTAGTTGCCATACAAATTATAAATCACTTGAATAGCATATGAAGTCATGACACTCAAAATGAAGCTCTGTGGGGCTATTTCAAAAATTTCCAAAAGGCCATGCAATCCAGAGAAAGACTACCTAAGTCAATAGTAAAGAAGTACAAAAATTATATATGTTTCATTGTAAATAAGGATCAATGCATGATGGTGGTTTTGGAGCCAAGGACAATTTGGATCCTTCCAATGGGTTATGAAGTAGCTAGAAATGTGTTGGATGGTTATGCTGAGCTCATGTTGACCAAACCCAGGGATCCCATTGAGGAGAGATTTGGTACCTTTGAGGAAATATCTATCAAAGTGCATGTTGAGTTAAGAAAGCTAGAAATAGTAAAGAAGGCTAAGAAAATGGTAGAAAAATATGCCCAGAGCCAAGTATTCACCAAAGAACAAATTGCAGAAGCTAGGGCAAGATTAGAAGCTACAAGCGCAGTAAAAGAAAAGAAACAAGATGAACTAGTTAAGGCTCTGGTAGAACTTGAGAAAAGAGCAGACAAACCTACTATGAAGAAAATAGAGAAGACTAAAATGCCAATGAGGAGAACAAGAGGTTATACCTCTACTCAAATAGCATCTAAGTCCTCTGGTCCCACTCCTTCTGTGAGTGTTGAAACACCTGCAAAGAAACCTACTATTGAAGGACATAAAAGAATGAAAACCAAAGGCAAAAGAACATATATGAGTGTAGGAGATGATGAAGAGGAAACTGAGTCAGATTAAGAAATAAAGAAAATAAAAACTAAGGCCGCTGAAACTTCTGGGAGCAAATAGGACAAGCCCTCTAATAAAGGCTCAAGTAGGAAGAAGCTAAGGAAAGCAGACCCTAAGGAAACATAGGCCACAATAAACTTAGAGGATACCTTGAATGCTATGGAAGCCCATGGCAATCTTAAGCCAATATCTGATCTATATGATGAATATTATGATGCAGACAAACACATCATTAGAATTGCTATGGTTAGATTCTTGGAAATGTTCAATAAGGTTCTCAATGAAGTGATCATAGACCTACCTAATACATTGGGTAGGATTATGTCAGCAATAAAATAAATTGCAATGACAAAAGATTTGGAGTTGAGAGAAGATGCAGTGATAAGATTATGTCCTGACATTACTATTGAGGAGAAATCCAACGTCTCCAAATTAATTGGTGAAAAGCTTGAGGTAAAGAGGAGGATTAACACTCTGATGTCTATTGATATAGAGAAATTGGTAAAATACATAAAGACAATAACTCTTAATGTCCTAAGAGAATGCAACATACCAACCATTTATGACAAGGAAGATCCAAATGTTGGTGATGAAACTTCTATTCCTAAAGTTAATATTGAACAAGGGTAGAATCAAATAGTGACAAATCCTCTGGTTAGCCCTAAAGGAAATGTAGAAATGAAAGGACAAGAGGAAGAGAAAAGTTTTGAGAGAACTAAACTATTCATTAAGGAAACAACTGTAGAAAATCAACAAAAAGAAGACAAATCTCTAAAATAGAGTGAAACTATGGAATAGAGTATTTAGAGTGGTGAACAAATAGAGATCAGCCCTCCTCCAATACTTAACACTAATGAGCAAGAAACAATGGACCAAGAACCATCAGAGAAAGAAGCAAATGAACAAGAAATCAGTCAAGACCATGCTCTGATAAGAGAAGAAGCTGAAGAAAGGAGAGACACTGTTGACTCTCTCAAAAAGTTCCTTGAAAAACAAAAAAAATCCCATATGTTGTCTACTCTGGAACTCTTACAAGGTCCTATTGACCTTGCATCCATTGCCTCCATGTGTCCTATTCAAAAATTAAGGCTTGGTCCAATTTTTCAAGCCACTGCTCAAGAGGAGATGTTGAAAACCCATATAGAAGACAATGAACTTACTGAGGATGATTCTTCAAATTTTGAAAAGTTGATGCCTGGAGTGAAAAGAGATACCACTTTGAGTCTAGATACATAGGTAAATAAGCTTATGGGATCTCTTAATGATCATTTTGAATCTCTTGAGAAGGTTGTAGAGAAAAAGGTAAGAGAGGAATTAGATGCCAAGAGGTTAATTGAGATGAATAAGAAAATCTCTGAGGATAGAGTCATGATGGATAAAAGTATAGAATTTGCTCAAACTACCATCAAAGAAGCTAGTGAGATATAGCAGTTTTGTCTCACTTGGCTTGAAAAGACAAAGGATATCAAGGAAAAGATAAATGCATTTGAAGACAAAATCATGAAGATATCCAAGAGCTATGACCTAGTGAAAGATGCAATGGGAACACAAAGAGTTGAAGTGGAATACATTCACTCTACTATTCACAAATTGTAGACTTAAAAGGAGGTCACTAAGCATAGAATGGGCCAACTGTGGGAGATTATAAGCTTCAAGATTGCTTCCTTAGCTAGTTTGGTAGCTATAGCAGAAAAGATCAAACAAACAATTGAGGTCCCTACTACCATAAAGAAGGTAGAAGAGCTACTATCACAAATAAATGGATAGATTTTAGTTTTGAATGATACAAAGGTTAGATGGAATGCATGAGTAACATAGTTGAAGGAAATATACTCAGATATTCTCCCTAACAATCCATGAGGTAGCTTAGTATTTTTTTTTCTATATGTATGTGGATAATAGAGAAATAATTTTGAAACTTTGACACAATTTTGTGACTTGTATATATACCTTTTCCATTCATGTCAAATGGGGAGAAGAAAACTAGTGAAAAATAGTTAAATAACTAAGGGGGATAAGAAAATAGGGTGTACATAATAAGGGGGAGCAGTATGACTATTTTTCACTAAGTGTTGCCATCAATGCCAAAGGGGGAGATTGTTGGCAACATGGTCAAGAGACACTACTAATATGATGTTTTCATTGATGGCAATAGTCAAACATGTTTGAGAACAAGTATTGTGACAAGTTGTGTACAAGAGTTTTTGTCCAGTAAGAATGACTTAGTCAATTTGACTAAATGTTGGTAGTTTACAGAGTTAGTGACAGAGAGATGATTGGTACTCATCCACAGATGTAGACTCTAGCATACAATTCTGGTATGTTACACATAGTTATTATACAATGTTATATTCCAAGTTTCGTGTCGTGAGAATCTTCAGAAGACATATTGCATGAATTACCAAAGTCTAGATAAACAAAGTTCAATCAAAAACAGTGCAAAACACCTAAGTATTTCACTCCGTATTCCTCCACTATTGGTTGCTTCAATTTGTGGTTTGGAGGTGTTGTAAACACATATAAGGAGTATATAATGCTAGATTTGTAGAGTCTGAGATTCACCAGTTGATCATCAACAAGCTTCTGAGTATCAACATTCAGATTGACAGTGTTCTACAATGACAGAGTTAGTAGTTTAGAGATCCACATTTTGCCACATAAGAATATTATGACCTATGGTTCTAAAGGTATGTTGAGTGATTCATTATGAATGCTTGGTATGAATTTTGGAGTCCTATGTGGTCCATAGTGTTGGAATTAGTTCGGACAACTAAGAGGGGGGGCGTGAATCAGTTGTCCCTAAACTTTAACCTTTTTTGAACTTTTAAATCTTCTTTACAACCAGATTAATGATGTAAACATTTAAACATAAATCAACACATGAGTAGAAACAACATGAACACACAACACTAGAATTTTGATGTGGAAAACCTGGTTAAGGGAAAAACCATGATGGGGTTTAACCCACAAAAATGCATACCCTGTTAAAAGTACTTAAGAAAATAGAAGGCACATGCCTTCGAGCGCACTGCCCAGAGCTCACTACTCAAGAAGAGGTTCACTACCTATAATAAATTATGATTTACATAGAGATAATGAATTGAGAAATATAATATACATTCATGCCTGAATCAGTCCCTTTGAAGGCTCACAAAACTTCTACTCCTATCTTCAAATACTTCTTCACTGACTCTTCACTCTATACTCCCTTCACTCCTTTTCTTCTCTGCTCTGCTTTTGATCCTTTCTTTTGATTTAATTCATTTTATACAACGATGATTTTTCACAACTCTTCAACAAGTATTTATATACTTCATCAACCCTGGAATGATCAACAAGGTCAGCTAAACTTAACGCGGATCTTTACACTGTTGGCCAAACATAGCTGAGACTTGAAACTTCCTCCATTAGCATACCATGCTTCATAAAATGGTCTTTAGATCATTTGCAACATGCCAGGAACATCCGGTCAGCCAAGACTGGAAAGAACATCAACCTCAAGGAAGAAATCTTCAATCAACAAGCTCAAACTTCAATGTGGACCTCCAACACAGTAGCCACACAATCCAGAGACCTTCACAAGAACATTTAATTCACCAATAATATTCACTCTAAACCAAATTACCAGAATCATTTGTATCTAACTCCAAAACCTCAAGAACACCATCTACCATGACTATCAAACTAGAAAGATAGCTTGTAGACCCCCAAATCATGAACCACTGGAGTTAATGACACACACTAACTTCCCAAACATTCCTTTAGATGTGCAAACCATAATATTTCACTGTGGACAATCTGGACCAACTTACTGACACTCAGTCTCTTCTGAATACTACAAAATCTAGTTCTACTTAGCCATAACTTCTTCAAATCTTCATGTTGACTTCTCAATTCTTAACTAGAGAAACCTCTGACAGTCCTCTAAATAGCCATATTGTCCGCATACATTGATTGTCATTAATTTTCTCAATATCCTCAACAATCCAGTCTTCTATACAGACAACAAAGTAGGATACAGTTGACACCAATGGCAACAAGGATATGTTGACATCAATGACAACACCACTTAGGCACATATTTGCAACAATCTCCCCCTTTGTCATTGATGGCAACATATGATGTGAAAAATTGAATTCAACCATCAAGACAAGAACTTCTCCCCCTTTCTCTTATCACACATGCAACCATTTCCTTCACTGCTCCCCCTTTCACCAGCAATTATTCACTTCCAAGTTTTTGATATGACTTCTCTCTCCCTTTGACATCAATGGAAAAGGGAACATATTTTCTATCTTTTTCTGCCCCTTTTTATTTTAGATTGATCTCCATCATTTGTATACTGACTACTCCTTAGAGTAGTATCTTCTCAACATCAATCCGGATCCCAAGATATGACTGAGAATTGCACCGGACTAATGCGCATAAGTGCATCTTAGTTCTGATCAGGAGGGGTAATAACCCCTAACTTCTCTCTAAGATACTCAAAAGTATCCTTGGGAAGAGTCTTAGTGAAGATATTTGTGATCTGATCTTTGGAAGGCACAAACTCCAACTTGACTTCATTCTCATTTACCTTCTCTCTCAAGAAATGAAACTTGATAGATATATGTTTTGTTTTTTAATGCAATACTAGATTCTTTGAGATGCTTATTGCACTAGAATTATCACAAAAAAATGTGATTGGCTCCTCAAACACAATTCTGATGTCCTTCAACATTTTCTTCATCCACAGAACCTGAGTACAATTATTTGCTGCTGCTATATACTTTGCCTCTATAGTAGACAAAGATATTGACTCTTGATTTTTCCTTATCCAAGTGACCAATCTTCTTCCCAAGAAGAATGCACCACCACTAGTACTTTTTCTTTCATCCACATCTCCTTCCCAATCAGCATTTGTATATGCATGAAGAGTGAAGTCATTGTCCTTTGGATACCACAGTCCATAATCAATTGTCCCCTTGAGATATCTAAAAATTATTTTGACTGGCACAACATGGGATTCTTTTGGATCAACTTGAAATCTGGCAACAAGTCCAACTGCATTCATGATGTCAGGTCTGGTCTGAGTCAAATAGAGCAATCCTCCAATTGTTGATCTATACCTTTTCTGATTTGCCTTGGGAGAGTCATCATCTTTGCTTAGCTTGCATCCAGTTACCATAGGTGTACCTATTGGCTTTGAATCTTCCATTCCAAACTTCTTCAACAATTCTCTCACATACTTTGACTGAGATATGAAGATACCTTTATCTGACTGAACAATTTGCAGAGCTAGGAAGAAATTCATCTCACCAAACATTGACATCTCAAACTCACTTTTCATCTGATCAGCAAATGCTTTGCACATACATTCATTTCCACAAAAAATGATATCATCAACAAAGACTTCAACAATTAGAATGTCTTCATGATTTATCTTAAAGTACATATTACTATCAGTAGTACCTTTTCTAAATCCTAGCTTAAGCAAATGCTTATCCAATCTGGCATACCAGGCTCTTGGAGCTTGCTTGAGTCCGTACAAGGTTTTTCTCAGTCTACAAACCATATATCCCTAATTAGACAACTGAAATCCTTCTAGTTGTTCAATGTAGACTTCTTCCTCCAAATCTCAATTTAGGAATGCTGGCAAAAGTTTCTTCAAAATCAATTCCTTCCACTTGAGAATAGCCTTTACATACCAACCTTGCCTTATTCCTTACAAACTCACCATCTTCATTTACTTTATTCCGGAAGACCCACTTGGTTCCAATCACATTTTTGTCATCAGGTCTAGGAACAAGATCCCAAGTGTGATTATTTTTCAATTTGCATCAATTCTTCTTCCATTGCATTAACCTAGTTTTCATCATTGCAAGCTTCACTTACTGATTTAGGTTCAATCTTTGAAATCAAACAAATCTCCTCTTGATCTTTAGAAATTTTTCTCCTAGTTCGTACACCTTTACCCTTATCTCCTATGATCTGATCTTCAGGATGATTCAACCTTACATACCTGGGAGTTTTGGAAGTTGTTTGAACTTTTATTTCTTGAACTTGTTCCTCATCTTCTACACTAATCTCTGGAGTTACTGGATCAATCTAAATCTGAGTCTGAATTTGAACTTGCCTTCCTTGACTTTGACTTTCATCTTGATCATCTGAATCATATCCATAGTACCTGGAATGTCCTTTACTTTCATCAACTTTAACATTAGCACTTTCAACAATCTTTTTCAACCTTTTGTTGAAGCACCAGTAAGCCTTACTTTGAGTTGAGTATCCCAAAAATATTCCTTCATCACTTCTTGCCTCAAACTTGCCCAAATCGTCATCTCTTTTGATATAGCATTTACTATGAAAAACTCTGAAATATCTCACTGAAGGGGAATGACCAAACCATATTTCATAAGGAGTCTTACCAGAATTTCCTTTGATCTGCACCCGGTTAAGAGTGTAGATAGTAGTACTCATAGCTTCCTGCCAATAAACTTGAGGAACATTTGTTTCCATCATCATGGTCCTGGAAGCTTCTTGAATGGCTTGGTTCTTCCTTTCCACAACTCCATTTTGCTGAGGAGTCCTAGGAGAAGATAACTGTCTTTTTATTCCATGCTTTTCAATTTCCACCTCAAACTCTCTGGAAGTGATTTCTCCACCTCTGTCAGATCTTAGCCACTTCAATTTCCCACCAATCTCATTTTCAACCATCATCTTAAACACCTTAAACTTATCAAGAGCTTTTGATTTTTCTTTCAGGAAGGTTACCCACATCATCCGGGAGTAATCATCAATCAGCAACATGAAATATCTGTTTCCTTGTACACTCCTAATTCTAACAGGACTACAGAGATCAGTATGTACAAGTTCCAATCTCTCACTTGAACCTTGTTCCTTACTTTTGAATGAAATTTTGTTCTATTTACCCAATTGACATTCTCTACATATGCTATCAGGTTTCACAAGTCTTGGAAGATCTCTTATAGCTTGAGTGGAACTTATTTTGACAATGTTATCAAAATTCACATGACACATCCTCCTATGCCATAACCAAATTTGATCTATTTGAGCAATCAAACAACTTTTGCCTGAACTACTTAAGTGAAAGATGTTACCTCTAGTTTGAGTACTGGATGCAATTTTAATTCTGAAACTTTCCAAGATTCTATATTTTCCATCTTTGAATCAAAGATCATAACCCTTGTCAACCAGCTGACCAACACGAAGAAGATTATGTTTTCGTCCTTCCACATATAGAACATCATTGGTGTTGTTCTTACCATCAAAAGAGATGGATCCTCTGCCACAAATTCTACTAGCTGAGTTGTCTCCAAATTTCACAAGTCCTCCATAATTTTCAAAAATCACAAACTTACTCTTGTCACCAGTGATATGATGAGAACATCCACTATCAATCACCCATTCATCTTTTTCAATAACCTGAGCAGCCAAGGAACTTTCCACATTTGCACAACTAGCAGATTCAGTAGACACTAAATCTTCTTTTTTGATGGAAATGAACATCCAATCATTTTCAGAGGAACCTCCATGATCAGATTCATCATCTGTGACCCCTTCTTCTCCATCTTCTTGGGCATAGTAACATTCCTTCTGATCCTTGTACCTATTAGTTTTTTGTTTTGAAAACCTCTTCAGACATCTTGAGGCAAAATGACCAATCTTATTACAAGAAAAACATTTGAGAGGTAATTTTCCTTCATACTTACTAGATCCTCTTGGCATTCTTCTAGCAATAAGAGCTTCAAGATCTGTAGCTTCTATTTCAACATCTTCAAGATCCTTCCTTGTCTTCATAAATCTGTTTGATCTTGCTAAAGATTTTTCACCCAAATTAGGAAGAGAATCACCAAATTCATTCAATTCAAAAGCTAAAATTTTGCCAACCAAGTGATCTCTTGTAACATCTGAGACAATCCTAATCTCTTCTATAGCAGCAACCTTATGTTTATATGAATTAGGAAAAGATCTAAACACTTTTGCCACAATCTCTGATTCTTCCAAAATTATGCCAGCACACCTGATCCCACACACAAGTTCATTTATCTTTTGCATGTAGATTGTGATGTTTTCATCTTCACCATCCTTAGATTTTCAAATTTTCCTCTCAGACTTTGTAGTTTGGCACATTTGACATATTTATCTCCTTCATATAGATTCTCCAACTTCTCCCAGATTTCATGAGCAGTTTTCATTCCAAAAACATTTGTCATTTCTGAATCAGTCAGGGCACTCAATAAGGCCTCTTTAGTTCGAAGGTTATTTTCAGCATCCTTAAGTTCACCTGGAGTTAAAGGACCTTTCTCTAGAGGATCATACTTATCTTTGGTTATTAACTAATAAGCATCACCCATTCATTGTAAATGGCATTCCATGCGACTCTTCCTAATAGAGTAATTTGTTCTGTCAAATCTTGAACTATTCTTCTTGCAAGTCGACATCCTGGATCTCCTCAGGTGGTTAACCTCTTTTTAGAGGAACTTGGCTCTGATACCAATTGTTGGAATTAATCTGGACAACTGAGAGGGGGGGTGAATTAGTTGTCCCTAAACTTTAACCTTTTCTAAACTTTTAAATCTTCTTTACAACTAGATTAATGATGTAAACATTTAAACATAAATCAACACATGAGTAGAAACAACATGAACACACAACACCAGAATTTTGACGTGGAAAACCTAGTTAAGGGAAAAACCATGGTGGGGGTTAGCCCACAAAAATGTGTACCCTGTTAAAAGTACTTAAGAAAATAGAAGGCACATGCCTTCGGGCACGCTGTCCAGAGCTCACTGCTCAAGAAGAGGCTCACTACCTATAAGAAATTATGATTTACATAGAGATAATGAACTGAGAAATAGCATCTACATTCATGCCTGAATTAGTCCCTTTGAAGGCTCACAAAACTTTTGCTCCTATCTTCAAATACTTATTCACTAACTCTTCACTCTATACTCCCTTCGCTCCTTTTCTTCTCTACTCTGCTTTTGATCCTTTCTTCGGATTTAATTCATTTTATACAAGGATGGTTTTTCACAACTCTTCAACAAGTATTTATATACTTCATCAACCCTAGAATGATCAACAAGGTTGGCTAAACTTAACGCGGATCTTTACACTGTCAGCCAAACATAGCTGTGACTTGAAACTTCCTCCATTAACATACCATGCTTCATAAAATGCTCTTTAGATCATCCGCAACATGCCAGGAACATCCGGTTGGGCAAGACTGAGAAGAACATCAACCTCAAGGAAGAAATCTTCAATCAACAAGCTCAAACTTCAATGTGGACCTCCAAAGTAGTAGCCACATGATCCAGAGACTTTCACGAGCACATTTAACTCACCAATAACATTCACTCTAAACCAAATTACCAGAATTGTTTGTATCTTCCTTCGGAACCTCAAGAACACCATCTGTCATGACTGTCAAACTAGAAAGATAGCTTGTAGACCTCCAAACCATGAACCACTGGAGTTAATGACACACACTGACTTCCCAAACATGCCTTCAGATTTGCAGACCATAATATTTCACTGCGGAGCAATTCAGACCAACTTATTGTCACTATGTCTCTTCTGAATATTGCAAATTCTGGTTCTACTCAAATAGCCATAACTGTTGCAAGTATGGGCCTAACTAGTGTTGTCATTGATGTCAACATACTCTTGTTGCATTAATGATGAGGATTGGATGAGCTGTGTGCTAAGGATATTGAGAAAATTAGCCTCAATCAGGAGCAGTGAAGAATAGTGATGACAGTAAGGTAAAAGTCCAAGATAGGATGA
This sequence comes from Cunninghamia lanceolata, assembly GCA_027924645.1. NCBI lineage: Eukaryota > Viridiplantae > Streptophyta > Pinopsida > Cupressales > Cupressaceae > Cunninghamia > Cunninghamia lanceolata. Next base: position 2,918,709 of record BSBN01000061.1, on the reverse strand, counting down.
GGATCAGAGGATGTAGTTTAAAGGGTTTGTAGATATACATCTTAAGGTGGTCTAGTAGAGATTTCATAGGTCTGCATGAAGATCTAAAGAAGTTGTGGCCACTCAAGTAAAACCAGTTCCGACAGATGCTCAGTGGTGACAAAGTGATATAGATAGGTCTGGTGAGATCCGGAAATACATTTTCCTGTTCTATGAATTTCATGGAGTGTTAAGGAAGTCTCTGTGAAGTGTCAACTTGATTGGTTCATGGTTTGAAGGTCTGTAAGCATCTATTCCTTTGTGACAATAATGATAGACTATGTTCTTGAGGTTCTAGATGAAGGAGAGAAGGATTTCAGTAAGCAGATGAAGTGTGGATGTTCTTGGTGACTTAGGTAAGCTTGTGGAGGTCTTTGGATCATGTCCAGTTTGTGTTGGTGGTCCGCATTGAAGTTGGAGCTTGCAATTGAGAAATAACTTCTGAAAATGGTGTTCTTCCTGAGATTGGCTGACCAGATGAGTTACACATCCTACGGATGTTCTTGTTGATGTTTGCCGACTTAGATGATCATTCCTAAGTTGATGTCCTGTATAAATAAGGGATTACGAAGTCATTTCAAAGTTGTTCTTGTGGAGATGAGTGTGTGGTAGCAAGGAGGAGAGCGAAAGGCAGAGTAGAAGTATTGGGCTCAAATGGAACTGATTCAAGCATGGTGAAGATGTTATTCTCCAGTTCATGTATGTGATACTTATTTCTTTGTAGAGAGTGTGTCTCTTGTAGGCAGTGAGCCTCTTGTGAGTAGTGTGCTTAGGCAGTGAGCCCTAATTGGCATGTGCCATTTTGTTCTTTCTATTCTTCTAATAGAGAATACATTCTTGGGTTAATCACCCCGTGGTTTTTCCCTTAACCAGGTTTTCCACATCAAAATCTTGGTGTCTCATGTGTTGATGTGTTTCTGCTCTTGATTTATTGCATTGTGTTTTCATGGTTAATTTATTATTATGCTACTAAATTGCTAAAAGGAGTTAAGTGTGTAATTGCAAGAAAAGTTTTGTACAACTGATTCACCCCCCCTCTCAGTTGTGTGCCCTAAGTCTAACAATTGGTATCAGAGCCAAGTTCCTCTAAAAGGAGCTTAACCGCTTGAGGAGATCCAGGATGTCGTCCTACAAGAAGGATAGTCTGAAGTTTGATGGAACCAATTTTAATCTCTGGAAAGGTCGCATGAAATGTCACTTGTGATGTATGGGAATGGTGTACTGGACCATGGCTACAACACAGTATGTACCTCTACAGGGTGGTCCGAAAACCCTAAATGAAATCACAGATGCTGAAAACAATCTGTGAACTATAGAGGCTCTTCTAAGCGCATTATCTGATTTAGAGCTCTCAAATGTTATTGACCTACCAACTGCTTTTGAGATTTGGAAAAAATTAGAACTTTTGCATGAAGGAGACAAGTATGTTAAATGTGCAAGGTTACAGAGTCTGAAAGGGAAATTTGAAAATCTGAAGATGAGAGATGATGAAAATATTACTGCTTTTATGCCAAGAGTAAATGAGATTGTTTGTGGAATGAGAAATGCTGGTGGAGTCCTGGATGAAAATGAGATTGTTGGCAAAATTCTTAGATCCCTACCCGCTTCTTACAAAATCAAGGTTGTTGCCATTGAAGAATTCAGAGCCCATACAACTGTCACAAGAGATCAATTGGCTGGAAAATTGGCTGCATTTGAAATGACAGAGTTTGGAGATGACCCCCCCAAGATTGAATCTGCATTCAAAGCCAGTGCCTCTGTTAAAGGTAAACAAAGGTTTGATCTGGGAGAGAATTCATCAAGGAAGTTGTCTTGGTATGAAAAAGCAAGAAAAGATCTGGAAGAAGAAGAAGTAGAAACTACTCAACTTGAAGCCCTTATTACAAAGAGGCTGCCAAGAGGATCTGGTAAGTATGAAGGAAAATTACCTTTTAAGTGTTTTAACTGCAATAAGATTAGTCATTTTGCCTCAAGGTGTCTGGAAAGGTTTTCAAGGCAAAATACAACAAGCCAAGGTTCCAAAAGAACTGTTACTATGCACATGAAGATGATGATAATGAAGGAGTAACATATGATGAATCAGAGATAGGAAACAAATCTAGAAATGAATGGGTGTTCATTGCCATCAAGGAAGAAGATCCAATGTCCTCTGTATCTGTCAATCATAAGACTATGGAAAGAGCTCTGGCTGCCCAAATTGAAGAGAAGGATGATTGGGTCATTGACAGTGGTTGCTCTCACCATATGATAGGTGACAAAAATAAGTTCATAGATTTGGAAAGGTATGAAGGAGGAGTGGTAAAGTTTGGTGATAATTCTGCTAGTAGAATCAGAGGTAGAGGAACTATTTCTCTTGATGGAAGGAACAAAACTGGTAATGTACTATATGTTGAAGGTTTGAAGCACAATCTTCTCAGTGTTGGACAGTTGGTGGACAAAGGCTATGATCTCTGGTTCAAGAATGGAAAATGCAAGATCTTTGAAAGTTTCGGAACAAAGATTGCATCCGGTACTCAAACTAAAGGTAATATCTTTCACTTGGTTGGTACTGGTAAAAGTTGCTTGTTTGTTCAAATTGATCAGAGTTGGTTGTGGCATAGGAGGATGTGTCATGTGAATTTTGATAATATCATCAAAATAAGCAATACTCAGGCTGTAAGAGATCTTCCAAAATTGGTGAAACCTACTAATAGCTTGTGCAAAGAATGTCAGTTGGGTAAGCTGAGCAAAGTCACATTCAAAAGTAAGGAACTATCTTCTACTAGATTATTGAACTTAGTTCATACTGATCTTTGTGGTTCGGCAAGAACCAGGAGTATTCAAGGTGATAGATACTTCATGCTACTAATTGATGACTACTCCCGAATGATGTGGGTAACCTTTCTAAAAGAGAAATCAGAAGCTCTTGAGAATATCAAAATATTCAAGGATATGGTAGAGAATGAAACCAGATTAAAACTGAAGTGTCTGAGGTCTGATAGAGGTGGAGAATTCACATCCGGTGAGTTCATAGAGTTCTATGAGAAACAAGGAATAAAGAGACAGTTGTCTGCTCCTAGGACTCCACAGCAGAATGGAGTAGTGGAGAGAAAGAACCGGACCATACAGGAAGCATCTAGGACCATGATGATGGAAGCAAATGTTCCTCAGATCTATTGGAGAGAAGCTGTCAGCACTGCAATCTATACTCTCAATCGAGTTCAAATCAGAAGCAATACCAGTAAGACTCCTTATGAACTTTGGTTTGGCATCACTCCTACTATGAGGTATTTCAGAGTTTTTGGTAGCAAATGTTACATTAAAAGAGATGAAGATCTTGGAATGTTTGATGCTAGAAGTGATGAAGGAATATTCTTGGGTTACTCTACTCAAAGCAAAGTATACCGGTGTTATAACAAGAGATTGAGAAAGATGATAGAAAGTACAAATGTGAAGGTTGATGAGGGAATTGAGAAACCCTCAAGGTTTTATGAATATGATGAAGATGATCATAATAGTGTTTTGACTCAATGATGCAGAGGCATCCACACTATATCATTCGCATATAGCATGAATGTCTGCAGACCAACCTCATCATCATCATCTTCGCCATCATCATCATATTCCCTAAAGCCACCAACATCATCATATTTCGGCTTTACTCTGTCAGCATCATGTTTCCGAAAACCAACAGCATCATCATCATGTCCGACCAGCGCGAACATCCTCCTGACGTCCACTGTTCACCTCACCGACAATTTCCGTCTTCTCTACCTTCAACATCATCATGATGTTCAACAGGCGCAAACATCCTCCGGTTGCACTGTTCATCGGGCGCCAAGCTCTAGCGGCCTCATCATGATATTTAACATCACCTACGTCAGCAGGATATGCAACATCCGGTTGCTCCAAATATCCTGATGACGACCTTCAACACCTTCCCTTCGATGCTCCACTACCCGACGACACAAGCAACAGCATCATGATATAAATTATCCGGTTCTCTCGAAACCTCCTGATGATGATGTTAACACAACTTCCTGCCACGGACTTCTGCCGATACCTTAGCACCTTAACGACGGTAGGATAAACTCGCACAGGGGGATATCTCAATATCCTGATGACGATGACGTCATATCCTGATGACGATGACGTCACCCAATATCCTGATGACCTTCTCAACACTTAGTCAGAAAAAACACAACTTCCACTCCCGCATCTACTCGCGATATGCGGATGTTTGGCACTCCCAATATGATGATCCTGATGCCGATACACTCCTCGGCTCCTCCTGCTGATGATCACCCCGACGAACCCACACTTCATGCGCTCAACTGCATCATGTTCATCTTCATTTATCCGGATGATGATGCCTAACCCGACTGCAGGATATTTGCAGAAATATCCTGATGATGCTGTTTTCGCGAACTTCTTCGCTTAGCGAAATCTCTCTTCACCGATCCACCAGGGATGACCCGATCCAACTCAGGGTGATCTTCCAACACAATTAGCTCGACCTAGCACGTGAGGATGCTAGGCTTCTCAACATCTGTCTACCGCGATCCTACGCACCTGCATACAAACAGAAAACAACCTAACATCTAACCTACTGTACATTTCCATTCCACCGATCAGGTGAGTCAACCGGTGGAATGGATCAGGAAATCCATGAAAAACTCTCAAACCCGCGATCGATTACAGGAAGGAGATCAAATAGAAAACAAAACAGGATCTTTATTGATTCACAGATGTAATACAATATGATGTTCCTCACACAGAACACTCAACCTACTCTGCGCAACACTACACTGCCGATCGATTGTCTACAATCAACCGATCCCATGCTTATAAAGATTTCAATATGAGTACTACTGACCCAACTCCAAGCGGCTGGGAACTCTCCAAGCGGCTGGGAGATCCCACCGAACATACATCATGCCAGCTGTTATAACTAACTAGCTAAAAATAGCAAAAGCCTGGTCAGCATGATCTTATCCTGATCAGCATGACCTTATTACATGCAAATGGTCTAACAGACCTTCTTGGAAACACAAACAAGACCTAAACTACTAACTGCCTTATCATGACCAGCTGTCAGGTAGGTGCTCCTGCACCATACTCCCCAAAAGAAAAGAACTCATGTCCCATGAGTTTAGCATGTGGAAGTCCTCCACCTGTACACTTGGCTTTGTCAATCTTCTGACCTGTTCCAGCTTTAGCTGCTGCTGTCTCTTGGCTGCTCCAAGTCTTCTGCACTGTAACTTGCTTTCTGGCAAGTAAATCATCATGCCTGTTGATGTAGGCCTTCTTCTCACATACCCTGTGTTTGTCAGGTTGCCTAACCAGAACCTCTGGCTGAACTACCTCTTGAACTTCTGAAGTGTTCAAGTCTATCTTCCTTTCAACTCTTAGAGGACAAACAATAGTCCCAACTATGACAACATCCTTGTCATTCCTCTGAACTGGTGGCTGTTTGCACCCCTGTTGCTGAACCTGCTGCTGACCTTTGTCAGTCACAACTGAAACTGTCTTCAGCTTGTTGTCTGTAACAACTCCTTTCTCTGCAGTGTCCTGAACTGCCTTCATGCCTGCTCCTCTAGGCATCTGCATATACTCCTGCTTTCCCATTAAAATGATTTGAGCTGCCTTCTGTACTGCAGCTTGTACCTGCAATGGCATCAACTTAATAATCTTCCCATCCTTCTTGATGGTGTAGGTATTAGCATACCCATCATACAGTACCCTTCTGTCAAATTGCCATGGTCTACCTAGCAGTAGGTGACAACATTCCATAGGCAATATGTCACACAAAATTCTATCCTGATATGGTCCAATCTGGAAATCCACATATGCCTGTTCAGAGACAAAAAGTGATTGCCTATCACTCACCCAAGATGCCTTGTAAGGGTGTGGATGTGGAATCCTTTCCAGCTTCAGTTTATCCACCATCTCCTGAGATACCATGTTGTCTGTTGAACCAGTATCAATGACAACCTTACATACCTTACCTTTGCTCTTACATGTGGTTTTGAAAAGAGCTCTTCTTTGTATCATATCCTTTGATGCCTGCAAACTTGTTTTCCTTAACATCAATGATTCTCCACTCTCTGGATATCCAAAATTCTCAGGACCTTTGTTTGAACTCTGTGCACTTTCTTCTTTCTCTTCTTGCACAAGTTGTACTCTCTTGTCACTTGTTCTATCATTTCTGGATGATGAACCTTTGTTTTCTGGACATTTGAAAGATGGATGACCAAACTCTCCACAGGTGTAACATTTTCCTAAAAATGTAGTAGAACCTCTACCACCTCCAAATCTTCCTCTATTTCCTTTCCATCCACCTCTGAAATCATACTGTCCTTGTCCTTTACCAGTGTCTTCTTGAACCTCATTGGTTTGCTTTTGTGCAGGGGCTGCTCCTCTTCCCCTGTTGTTTCCTCTTCCTCTCATGGACTTATCATGTCCTCTATTCAGCTTTTCTTCAATCCTGATTGCCATTTGATAACAATCCTCCACATTCTTAGGGTTAGCTAACACTAACTCATCCTGTATGTTAAACCTCAAACCTGCCAAGTACCTAGCCACCTTTTCTACCTCATTCTCATGATGACCAGATCTCATACTCAACAGATAAAATTCCTCAGTATATGATTTCACATCCCTGTCTTTCTGCTTTAAAAATTGCAGCTTCTTAAACATCTGGATTTCATAATCCCTTGGCAAGAATTTACCCTTTATCCTTGCTACCATCTTATCCCAAGAAGTGATCTTAGACTTCCCTTGTTTCCTTCTCTCAGATTGTACATAATCCCACCATACCAAAGCATGACCTCCTAACTTGGTCTTTGCAATCTTTACCTTCTGATCCTCAGCAACATCTTCACATTCAAAGTGATTATCCAGTGCAGCAATCCAATCCAACAACTCATCTTCATTCAAGCTTCCAGTATACTTGGAAACATCAACCTTTACCTTAGGTTTTTCACTCTGTACTGCCTTTAACAGTTTTGCCAACCTCTGGTCTTCAGCATCCAGATCTTCAGCTACCTCTTCATACTCTTCAACAGTATCTGCATCTTCTTCAGACTCACTGTCTTCCACTTCCCTCTTTTTGTTCTTTTCCAGGGCTGTCAGCCTGGCTTGAAGTGCTTCAGCAAGCTCCTTCATCTTCCTCATCTCTCTAGCATGTTTCTCCTTCATCTCCTGCAATTCCCTTGCAGTACCACTACCTTTAGGAGGCATTTTGTCAACCTCTCAATCAACACACAACTCTACCTCTGCCCTTTCGGTGACAGAATCAACACACAACAGCCCAGACCTTTTGCTGAGCTCTGATACCACTATGATGCAGAGGCATCCACACTATATCATTCGCATATAGCATGAATGTCTGCAGACCAACCTCATCATCATCATCTTCGCCATCATCATCATATTCCCTAAAGCCACCAACATCATCATATTTCGGCTTTACTCTGTCAGCATCATGTTTCCGAAAACCAACAGCATCATCATCATGTCCGACCAGCGCGAACATCCTCCTGACGTCCACTGTTCACCTCACCGACAATTTCCGTCTTCTCTACCTTCAACATCATCATGATGTTCAACAGGCGCAAACATCCTCCGGTTGCACTGTTCATCGGGCGCCAAGCTCTAGCGGCCTCATCATGATATTTAACATCACCTACGTCAGCAGGATATGCAACATCCGGTTGCTCCAAATATCCTGATGACGACCTTCAACACCTTCCCTTCGATGCTCCACTACCCGACAACACAAGCAACAGCATCATGATATAAATTATCCGGTTCTCTCGAAACCTCCTGATGATGATGTTAACACAACTTCCTGCCACGGACTTCTGCCGATACCTTAGCACCTTAACGACGGCAGGATAAACTCGCACAGGGGGATATCTCAATATCCTGATGACGATGACGTCATATCCTGATGACGATGACGTCACCCAATATCATGATGACCTTCTCAACACTTAGTCAGAAAAAACACAACTTCCACTCCCGCATCTACTCGCGATATGCGGATGTTTGGCACTCCCAATATGATGATCCTGATGCCGATACACTCCTCGGCTCCTCCTGCTGATGATCACCCCGATGAACCCACACTTCATGCGCTCAACTGCATCATGTTCATCTTCATTTATCCGGATGATGATGCCTAACCCGACTGCAGGATATTTGCAGAAATATCCTGATGATGCTGTTTTCGCGAACTTCTTCGCTTAGCGAAATCTCTCTTCACCGATCCACCAGGGATGACCCGATCCAACTCAGGGTGATCTTCCAACACAATTAGCTCGACCTAGCACGTGAGGATGCTAGGCTTCTCAACATCTGTCTACCGCGATCCTACGCACCTACATACAAACAGAAAACAACCTAACATCTAACCTACTATACATTTCCATTCCACCGATCAGGTGAGTCAACCGGTGGAATGGATCAGGAAATCCATGAAAAACTCTCAAACCCGCGATCGATTACAGGAAGGAGATCAAACAGAAAACAAAACAGGATCTTTATTGATTCACAGATGTAATACAATATGATGTTCCTCACACAGAACACTCAACCTACTCTGCGCAACACTACACTGCCGATCGATTGTCTACAATCAACCGATCCCATGCTTATAAAGATTTCAATATGAGTACTACTGACCCAACTCCAAGCGGCTGGGAACTCTCCAAGCGGCTGGGAGATCCCACCAAACATACATCATGCCAGCTGTTATAACTAACTAGCTAAAAATAGCAAAAGCCTGGTCAGCATGATCTTATCCTGATCAGCATGACCTTATTACATGCAAATGGTCTAACAGACCTTCTTGGAAACACAAACAAGACCTAAACTACTAACTGCCTTATCATGACCAGCTGTCAGGTAGGTGCTCCTGCACCACTCAAGGAGCCCAAGCCTCCTCTATAAGTCAGATTCAAACTAATCTGGTAAACCAGGAAGAAGAGATTAGTTTCAATGAGCCTGATCAAGAATTAGAAGTGCAAGAAATTCTCAAAGTTCCCAGGTATGTAAGACTGAACCACTCTAAAGATTAGATCATAGGTGATAAAAGCAAAGGAGTACAAACAAGAAGGAGAATTGTTCAAGATTCAAAAGAGTATTGTCTGATTTCAAAGATTGAACCTAAGACAGTGAATGAAGCTGGCAATGATGAAAACTGGACTAAAGCAATGGAGGAAGAGCTGATGCAAATTGAGAAAAATCACACTTGGGATCTTGTTCCCAGACCTAGAAACAACAATGTGATTGGAACCAAATAGATCTTCTGGAACAAACTGAATGAAGTTGGTGAAGTAATTAGAAATAAAGCTAGATTGGTCTGCAAGGGTTACTCTCAAATAGAAGGAGTTGATTTTGAAGAAACTTTTGCTTCGGTGGCAAGAATTGAAGCAGTCAGATTATTTCTTGCATTTGCTGCCTTCAAGGATTTCAAGGTGTATCAGATGGATGTCAAGTCTGCCTTCTTGAATGGTGACTTGAAAGAAGTGTACATAGAGCAACCGGATGGATTTCAATTGTCTGATCATGGTGATATGGTCTGCAAGTTGAAGAAAGCACTGTATGGACTGAAGCAAGCCCCAAGAGCCTGGTATGAAAGATTGGATAAGCATCTTTTGAGGATTGGTTTCAACAAAGGTACTGTTGATAGTAATTTATATTTCAAAATTGATAATGAAAACATCTTAATTGTTGAAGTGTTTGTTGATGATATCATTTTTGGAGGAAGAGATAGTATGTGTAAAACTTTTGCAAATCAAATGAAAAGTGAGTTTGAGATGTCCATGCTTGGTGAAATGAATTTCTTATTAGGTTTGCAAATCACTCAAACAAAGAAAGGAATCTTCATTTCTCAGACCAAATATGTGAAAGAATTGTTGAAGAAATTTGGGATGGAAGACTCAAAACCAATGAATACTCCCATGGCAACCAGATGTAAATTAAGTAAAGATGATGATTCTCCTAAGGCTGATCAGACAAAGTATAGGTCAATGATTGGAGGACTGTTGTATCTCACTCAAACTAGACCTGACATTATGCAGGTTGTTGGTCTTGTTGCTAGATTTTAGGCTGATCCTAGAGAATCTCATGTCATGGCAATCAAGAGGATTTTTAGATATCTAAAAGGGACAGTTGAGTATGGTCTGTGGTATCCTAGAGATCATGATTTCTCTCTTCATGCATATACAGATGCGGATTGGGCAGGAGATGTGGATGACTGGAAGAGTACCAGTGGTGGAGCATTCTTTTTGGCGAAGAGATTGGTTTCTTGGCTAAGCAAGAAACAAGAGGCAATATCTCTATCTACAATGAAAGTAGAATATATTGCAGCAGTAGGTAGTTGCACTCAAGTTTTGTGGATGAAGCAGATGCTAAGAGATATCAAAGTGGAGTATGAGGAACCTATCACAATCTTTTGTGATAATTCAAGTACAATAAACATATCTAAGAATCTGGTGTTGCATTCAAAGACTAAACATATATCCATCAAGTTTCACTTTTTGAGAGAGCAAATGAACAAGAATGAAGTCAGATTGGAGTTTGTGCCTTCCAAGGATCAGATTGTAGATATCTTTACTAAACCTCTACCTAAGGACTCTTTTGACTATCTTAGGGAGAAGTTAGGGGTTATTACCCTTCTGGTGATGAGCTAAGGTGCACTGATGTGCATCAGTCTGATGGGTATCACAATCACATCGTTTGATCTGGATTGATGTTGGGGAGCTGCTACTTAGGGGGAGCAGCAGGTATGATTCTAAAGTGGTGGAATTGCAAGTATGTGCCCTTTGCCATTGATGTCAAAGGGGGAGAGAAGACATGTGAAAAACAAGTGATTACTGATCAAAGGGGGAGTAGTAAAGGGAGAGAAAACATGTGAATGATTGTTGCTGATAGGAGGAGTTGTGACAGTAATGGGAAGTTCTTGTCTTGATGGTTTTTCACATCATATGTTGCCATCAATGACAAAGGGGGAGATTGTTGCAAGTATGGGCCTAACTAGTGTTGTCATTGATGTCAACATACTCCTATTGCATTAATGATAAGGATTGGATGAGTTGTGTGCTGAGGATATTGAGAAAATTAGCCTCAATCAGGAACAGTGAAGAATAGTGATGACAGTAAGGTAAAAGTCCAAGATAGGATGAGGATTAGAGGATATGGTTTAAAGGGTTTGTAGATATACGTCTTAAGGTGGTCCAGTAGAGATTTCAGAGGTTCGCATGAAGATTTGAAGAAGTTGTGGCCACTCAAGTAAAACCAGTTCTGACAGATGCTCAGTGGTGACAGAGTGATACAGATAGGTCCGATGAGATTCAAAAATTTATTTTCCTATTCTGTGGATTTCAGGGAGTGTTAAGGAAGTCTCTGTGAAGTGTCAACTCAATTGGTTCATGGTTTGAAGGTCCACAAGCATCTATTCCTTTGTGACAGTAATGATAGACTGTGTTCTTGAGGTTCTAGATGAAGGAGAGAAGGATTTTAGTAAGAAGATGAAGTGTGGATGTTCTTGGTGACTCAGGTAAGCTTGTGGAGGTCTTTGGATCATGTCCAGTTCATTTTGGTGGTCCGCATTGAAGTTGGAGCTTGCAATTGAGAAATAAATTCTAGATAATGGTGTTCTTCCTGAGATTGGCCGACCGGATGAGTTACACATCCTACGGATGTTCTTGTTGATGTTTTCTGACTTAGATGATCATTCCTAAGTTGATGTCTTATATAAATAAGGGATTATGAAGCCATTTCAAAGTTGTTCTTGTGGAGATGAGTGTGTGGTAGCAAGGAGGAGAGCGAAAGGCAGAGCAAAAGTATTGGGCTCAAATGGAACTGATTCAAGCATGGTGAAGATGCTATTCTCCAGTTCATGTATGTGATACTTATTTCTTTGTAGATAGTGTGTCTCTTGTAGGCAGTGAGCCCCTTATGAGCAGTGTGCTCGGGCAGTGAGCCCTAATTGGCATGTGCCATTTTGTTCTTTCTATTCTTCTAATAGAGAATACATTCTTGGGTTAATCACCCCGTGGTTTTTCCCTTAACCGGGTTTTCCACGTCAAAATCTTGGTGTCTCATGTGTTGATGTGTTTCTGCTCTTGATTTATTGCATTGTGTTTCCATGGTTAATTTATTATTATGCTATTGAATTGCTAAAAGGAGTTAAGTGTGTAATTGTAAGAAAAGTTTTGTACAATTGATTCACCCCCCCTCTCAGTTGTGTGCCCTAATTCTAACAATAACTTCTTCAAATCTTCATGCGGAATTCTCAATTCTTTACTAGAGCAACCTCTGACAAGCCTCTAAACAGCCATATGGTTCGCATACATTGATTATCATTAATTTTCTCAATATCCTCAACAATCCAATCTTCTATATAGATAGCAAAGTAGGATACAGTTGACACTAATGGCAACAAGGATATGTTGACATCAATGACAACACCACTTAGGCACATATTTGCAACACATAGTAGATGTTGTGGTATGACAATTGATTTGGTTAAGTGCATACTTAAGGATGAAGCCAATGTGCAAGTAGAATTGATGTGTAGTAGAGTTATATTGTTTGGATCATCATTCTAAGTGGTTCTATAATAGATCCACACCTATATGAAGGTTCTAGAAAGATTTCATATGTTCGTAAAACTTCTTGTATAATAAATTAAAGCCGATAGGGTATAATTTAAGTGTGTAATTGCAAGAAAAGTTTTGTACAACTGATTCACCCCCCCTCTCAGTTGTGTGCCCTAATTCTAACAATAACTTCTTCAAATCTTCATGCGGACTTCTCAATTCTTTACTAGAGCAACCTCTAACAAGCCTCTAAACAGCCATATGGTTCGCATACATTGATTGTCATTAATTTTCTCAATATCCTCAACAATCTAGTCTTCTATATAGACAGCAAAGTAGGATACAGTTGACACCAATGGCAACAAGGATATGTTGACATCAATGACAACACCACTTAGGCACATATTTGCAACACATAGTAGATGTTGTGGTATGACAATTGATTTGGTTAAGTGCATACTTAAGGATGAAGCCAATGTGCAAGTAGAATCGATGTGTAGTAGAGTTATATTGTTTGGATAATCATTCTAAGTGGTTCTATAATAGATCCACACCTACATGAAGGTTCTAGAAAGATTTCATATGTTCGTACAACTTCTTGTATAATAAATTAAAGCCGATAGGGTATAAATCATATATACACATTTCATCTTTGGCAAGCTGACCTAGTTTTGAGTTAGATCTTGTTGCGGATATAAATACTTGATGGATTTCAATGTTGAAGGTATGGAACATGTTGCAAAGTTGATGTGTGAGGGATCTAACATCCTTTTTGCGATCTGACAAGTGTAGTAATAGTGTAAAGGGAAGAAGAATAGAGTATATGTAAAACAAAGCAGAGAAACATGGCAGTCAAGATGAAGCATTTTGGGTCTGTGTTTTGAGCAATCAATGGAACTGTATTCTAACATTCTGTAGATGCATCTATAGCAGTTCATTATTGGTATTGAGCCATTTCTCTTTTCTCTTCTATTCTTCTTTCTCGTTGGATAGTGAGTCCACCTGCAGTGAGCATTTCTTTGGATAGTGAACCCCATGGCAGTGAGCCTCATGTAATTTGATATTGCGATCATAATATATTGTGATTTAACACTCACCATTGTTTTTCCCTTTTTGGGTTTTCCATATAAAAATCCTGGTGTCTATGTGTTATGTCTTTATGGTTGTTGTTCTTATGTTTATTCTGATTTCATGTTGTTGAATTTGGTAAATGGATTATAGAACATGTGAAGAAATGGTTTTGTGGAATACTGATTCACCCTCCCTCTCAGTATTCATTGTGTTCAACAAACCACATGTTGAATAATGATGTCATAAACAATTATTTCTTGCATATAAATGAATATAAAGAAAAAATGCATTTTCCACTATAACTATAATCATAATATTTTCTCTGACTATCTGTCTTCACAAAAATAATGAAAATAAATATTGTTGCAAGTATGTGCCCAATCAGTGTTGTAATTGATGTCAACATATTTGGGTTGTCATTGGTGTCAACTATGTTCTTATTTTGTTTCTTGCTTGTCATGAGTGAGATGCTTTGTATTTACCTGTGTAAGTGATCCTGATGTTGAGGATATTGAAAAAATTAGCTACTATGGTGGAAACAATGTGTTGCAGTGGAAACAATGTATTAGATTATGAAGAACAGTCCAAAAGATTACTCCACATTGCTTAAATATTGAATATCTTTTCATGCGGTTTGGAACATATTTGAATTTATATCTGAATATGTTATGTCCCAAGTTTGAGCTCTCCGTATGAAGATTTGAGTAAGTTGTGTTCACTAGAGTAAAGCCTGCTATATCTGTGTATTCAGTTATGACAGGGAGAAAGTATTCTAATCCGCATTCCTCTGCATTGAAGTATTTTTGTCTACGGTTCTAGAGTTAAGTCTAATATGATGTTAAGTGTCTTCAGCTTCAATGGTTTGTGATCTAGTGGTCTGCAAGTGATCTTTTCCTTATGACAGTGACTGGTAGTGCTATTCTTGTGCTCCAGTTTGAAGAATCTGATGGGTAAAGTATTTGGGTATTGTGTGGATGTCTCTGATGATTATAATGTGCTTGTGGATGTCTCCTGATCATGTTCCTACCTCTGGATTGGTCCGTGGAGAGAAATCTAGATTGTGGTTGAAGAATGTTCTTAGAAGACCTAATTCTCTCACCATTCTAGGCCGACCTGGTTAATTTCACAAATTGTAGAGATGCATTAAAGATTGTAGAGGCATGACATGATGTGGAAGATTACATTTGAGTCCCAGCTAAGGAGTAACATGATCTAGATATTCTCCTTAGTTAATTTTGTATTAGGTCTAGACCTATTTTATGTATGTTTGCAATACCGACCTTGGAGAATGTTTCAACAGTTGATGAATGTAATGCCGACCTGGATGTTCATTCCAAGGTTGATGAATTGTGTAAAGGGACAAAATGAAATCATGAAAATGTATCCCATGTGAAAGATGTGAAGATAGGTGCGAAGTAAAAAGGTAGAGCAAAGCAGAGGAAATATACTGCGCTTCAATGGAATTGAACCTTGGCCTGAAGTAGATGCTATTATCTCAGTTCAAGTGAGCCACCCTTTGGCAGTGAGTCATTCTTTGCAGTGAGCAATCTAGGAAGTGAGCCCCAGAGGCAGTGAGCCTCTATTTTTTGGTATTGATATAACTTATATATTTTTGTGGGCTAACACCCACCATGGTTTTTCCCTTTTAGGGTTTTCCACGTAAAAATCTGGTGTCTCCTGTGTTGATTATGTTATTGTGTCAAGAGCTTCTCATTTCATGCTTTCATTGTTATATCAGAATATAAGTAATTGATAAGTTGATGTTCATAATTGATTAAAAGTTTTAGGACAACTGATTCACCCCCCCTCTCAGTTGTCTGGTGCAGTCCAACAATTGGTATTAGAGCAAGGTTCCTCAGAAGAAGGCCTAACAACTTGAGGAAGATCTAGGATGTCTTATAAAAGGGAAGCTCCACAATTTAATGGGACAAATTATGCTCTTTGGAAGGTAGGAATGAAAAGACATCTCCTTTGTTTTGGTTATAAAGTATGGCTAGCTACACAGTCACAATTTGTCAAGTCTGAAGGTGGTTTGACAACTAAAGATTATATCAAAGAATATGAGCTAGATGTCAAAGCTAAGGATGCCCTATTAAGTTCCTTAAGTGACACAGGATTGAAAAAAGTTGTCAATCTTGAATCTGCAAATGAGGTATGGGAGAAGTTGAAAATTTTTTATGAAGGAGATAATTTTGTAAGAGAAGCTAACCTATAGAGCCTGAAAGTGAAATATGAGGGTTTGAAGATGAATGAAGATGAAAACATAACAGCCTTTATGCAAAGAGTTGATGAACTTGTCACTGGAATAAAAGGTATGGGAGGAACTCTTAGTGATAAGGAAGTTGTGATGAAAATTCTTAGATCACTACCAAAGTCCTATAGTCACAAGGTAGCTGCAATTGAAGAAGTAATGACTATTAAATCTATTGACAGAGATCAATTACTTGGAAATCTTACAACGTTTGAGATGAGAGAGTTTGGTGATGCATTGCCAAAAATTGAGAATGCCTTCAAAGCCAATACTTCAAAAAAGATCTCCAGAGCTGAGAAATATAAGGTGGAACCTAATGATTTTGATGAACTTGAAGCTAACTTTGTTGACAAATTGCAAAGAGGTTCCAGTAAGTTTAAAGGAAAATTACCTTTCAAATGTTTTTCTTGTGGTAAAGTAGGTCATTATGCTTCCAGATATCCTGAAAGAATTGAAAGGAATAGAAAAAAAGATGAGAACAGACCTAGAGATCCAAAGAAATGCTACTATGTTAGAGATTTTGATGATGAAGGTGTGACTGTGGATGAATCTAATGATGCTAGTACTAGTGCAAATGAATGTTTGTTTATTGCCATCAAAGAAGAACCCGTGTCTACTAATCCTGCTACCTATGTGAAGGAAGAGAAACTAGTGAAAGAAAGTGCTTTGGCAGTTCAGATTGAGAAAGATAAGGATGAATGGATTATTGATAGTGGATGCTCGCATCATATGATAGGTGACAAAAGTAAGTTTGTGAGTTTAGAAAAGTATGATGGAGGACTGGTTAGATTTGGAGACAATGCAGCTGGTAAGATTTGTGGAAAAGGATCTATCTGATTTGATGGTAAGCATAATACTGATAATGTCCTATATGTGAAGGGTTTAAATCATAATCTTTTGAGTGTTGGTCAGATGTGTGACAAAGGTTATGATCTAAGATTCAAAGATAATGGGTGCAAGATCATGGAAATCTCTAGAACTATGATTGCTATCAGTAAGAAGACCAGAGCTAACATTTATCAATTAAGAGGAACTAGTGATTATTGTTTATTGGCCCAAGAAGATGAGAGTTGGATGTGGTATAGAAGGATGTGTCATATAAACTTTGACAATCTAGTAAAGATAAGTTTAGGTTAGATTATTAGAGATCTACCAAATCTTGTGAAACCCATCAATACCATCTACAAAGAATGTCAATTTGGGAAGCAAACTAGGACAAGTTTCAAGAGCAAAGAGCAATTTTCTGTCGGTCTGTTGGATCTATTGCATACAGACCTATGTGGTCCTACAAGGGTAAGAAGCATGTAAGGTGACAGGTACTTCAAGTTGCTTATTGATGATTATTCTAGAATGACTTGGGTTACTTTCTTAAGAGACAAATCTGAATCCCTAGAAAAGTTCAAATGCTTCAAGGCAATGGTTGAGAATGAGTTAAAACTAAAAATCAAGTGTTTGAGGTTTAACAGAGGAGGTGAGTTCACTTCAAATGAGTTCAACATTTTCTATGAAGAGCAATGGATTAAGAGGCAGTTGTCTGCACCTAGAACTCCTCAACAAAATGGAGTTGTGGCAAGGAATAACAGGATAGTTTAGGAGGCTGCTAGGACAATGATGAAGGAAGGAGGTCTACTAGAAGCCTTTTGGAAAGAAGCTATACACACTGTTGTCTACATTCAAAATAGGGTTCAAGTGAAAGGTAATGGTACTAAAACTCCCTATGAACTGTGGTATGGAAGAATTCCTACAGTAAGATATTTTAAAGTCTCTAGAAGCAAATGCTATATCAGAAGAGATGAAGATCTAGGAAAATTTGATGTAATATGTGATGAAGGAATCTTCCTTGGGTACTCTACCAAGAGTAAGGCTTATCGGTGTTACAATAAAAGACTAAAAAAGATTGTTGAAAGTGCAAATGTGAAGGTAGATAAAGATAGAGGAATAACATCAGATTAGAATGGCTATGAATCAAATGAACTTGCTGCTACAACTCATGAAGATAAAGTTGAACAAGAAGATAGTCATGATGAAGAAGAAAAGGCTTCGAAAAGTGTTGCTAAAACCCCTAGGTATGTAAGAATCAATCACTCTAAAGATCAAATTATTGGAGATAAAAGCAAAGGTGTACTAACAAGAAGAAAAGATATTGAAGAACAAGTAAACTATTATTGTTTGCTCTCCACAGTTGAACCAAAAATTGTGAATGAAGCCTGCAATAATGAAAATTGGGTAAAGGCAATGGAGGAAGAACTATTGTAGATAGAGAAGAATGAAACTTAGGAACTAGTTCCTAGACCTACTGACAAAAATGTTATTGGAACCAAATGGGTCTTCAAGAACAAGATAAATGAAAATGGAGAAGTTGTAAGTAATAAAGCAAGACTTGTGTGCAAAGGATATTCTCAAATTGAAGGGATAGATTTTGAAGAAACTTTTGCCCTAGTAGCTTGGATTGAAGAAATCAGAATTTTTCTGGCATTTGTAGCTCACAAAGATTTTAAGGTGTATCAGATAGATGTGAAATCTATATTCCTGAATGGTGAGTTAGATGAGGAAGTATACATTGAGCAACTAGAGGAATTCCAACTATCAAATCAAGGTGATATGGTATGCACATTGAAGAAAGCATTGTATGGACTCAAACAAGCCCCTAGAGCCTGGTATGCAAGGTTAGATAGGTATTTGTTGCAATTGGGATTTAGCAAAGGTACTGCAGATAGAAATCTATATTTCAAAATCAATGATAATTAGATCTTGATTGTTGAAGTCTTTGTTGATGACATTATCTTTAGAGGAAAGAAAGTATGTGCATAAAGTTTGCCAGCTAGATGAAAAGTGAATTTGAAATTTCCATGTTTGGTGAAATGAATTTCTTTTTGGGTCTACAAATTAATCAATCAAATAAAGGAATCTTCATATCTCAGTCTAAGTATGTGAGAGAATTGTTGAAGAAGTTTGGGATGGAGGACTCTAAACTGGTATGTACTCCTATGGTGACTGGCTACTGTTAGGGATTGCATGCAGAAGATATCAATTAAATGCAAATAAAGATTAAACAAAGGAATGAAAATACATAGAAATAATAGCAGTGAGAGACAAGTTTTAATGCGGTTCACCCAAACTCAAGCTACATCCACCAATAGAGAGTCTAATATTATTATCGAGTAAATCAAACCGATTACAACCAGTAATCCTTGCAACTCAATACTTCTGCAAAATGCTATAATACATCAATGGAAACCCTAACCCTCAGCCACTTTTTATCAAGCCTTATGTTAGTTACAAAAATAGGAGTTTTTATGTTGGCCAATACAAAAATATCTCATGACGCCTTTATAAAATAGACCTCGCAAGGGGTGCTACCCATTGACCTCGTTAAATAATTTGGGGGAAACTGTGCCTATAAAAGTGGGGTAAATTTAACCTCCAAGTCTGATTAGGCTCCATATAACAACAATCTCCCACTTGGAGATTGATCAGACTCCACACCATATCATCTCCCACTTGGAGACTGATCATAACACCGTTGACACTATAGCTCCCACTAGAAATATGGACCCTGGACTCTGATGTTCTAATTTTTTGTTTTCAGTCTTGAAGACTAACCGAAGCTAAAGAGGAGCTCAGCTTCTCTGTTCTTACTATCTTTGTAAACATATCCATTGGATTGTCATCTATATGTATCTTTTCCATCCATAATTGTCCATCATCCAACACTGACTGAATGAAGTGATACCTCAACTGTATGTGTTTGGTCTTTGAATGTAAGGTAGAATTCTTTGCAAGATGTATGGCACTCTAGCTGTCTGTAAACAAATAACTATTAGCCTGTTGTTTTCCTAATTCTTCCATGAAAGATTGCAACCATATCATCTCATTGATTGCCTCTATTGGTGCTACATACTCTGCCTCCGTGGTGGATAAAGCAACCACCTTTTGCAACCTGGAGATCCAACTCACCACTGTCCCACCTACAGTAAAGACATAACCTGTAGTACTCTGCCTAGTATCAATATCCCCTGCCAAATATGAGTCTACATAACCTGCTAAATCAGTATAAGAGCCCCCAAAACATAAGTGTTTATTAGATGTACCTCTCAAATAACTGAGAATCCATTTTACTGCATTCTAATGGTCCAATCCAGGATGACTCATATACCTTCTTACAACTCCTACAACATGTGCAATATCCGGTCTCGTGCATACCATGGCATACATTAAACTTCCTATAGCTGAAGCATATGGTACTTTGGACATTTTGTCTTCCTCCTCTTGTGTCTTAGGACACATCTCCTTAGTCAATTTCAAATAACTAGGCAAAAGTGTGCTAACATCTTTTGCATTCTCCATATAGAATCTCTGTAACACCTTTTCAACATAATCAACCTGTGATAGAGTCAATTTTCTATTGTTCATATCTCTGCAAATTTTCATACCAAGGATTTGTTTTGCTGCCCCCAAATCCTTCATAGCAAATGATTGTGTTAACTGTTGTTTTAACTCTCTTATGTGATCCATGTTAGACCCTACTACAAGCATTTCAACAACATATAAACATAAAATGATGTAGCTGTCATTATCCAACCTCTTAAAATGAACACAATGGTCAAAATTACATCAGTTGTAGCCTTGCTCAACCATAAAACTATCAAATTTCAAATACCATTGTCGAGGTGCTTATTTCAAGCCATACAAACTCTTCTTGAATCTACACACCAGTTTTCCCTTACCATTGACCTCAAATCCTTAGGGTTGTTCCATATATATCTCCTCCAAATCACCATGGAGAAAAGTAGTTTTCACATCTAGCTATTCCAAATGCAAATCTTCAGTAGCCATAATACTTAAAACAATATGAATAGAAGTCATCTTAACAACCAGAGAAAAAATCTCATCAAAATCAATGCCTTCTTTTTGTGTAAATCCTTTTACAACTAATCTAGCTTTAAATCTTTTCTTACCTCCATCTTCCTCTTTCAGCCTATAAACCCATTTGTTTGGTAAAACCTTTTTACTTGCAGGCAACTTACATAATTCCCAAGTCTGATTTTTTAGCAAGGAGTCCATTTCTTCTTTCATTGCAAGCTCCCACTAAACCTTTGTATCCACCTGCATAGCTTCATCATACCCTTCTAGTTCACCAACATCTGTTAACAAAATAGAATACAAAGAGGGAGAAAACCTTTCAGGAAGTCTACTTAGCCTTGTTGATAGTCTAACATTCACTGAAGTTTGTGGTATTTCTTGTTGCTATTGTGGAGCATGAGGAACCACTAGAACATCATTATCTGGAGTATCATCTAGCACCACATAATCCTTTTATTTCTTCTCATGCTGCTACAACTGATCTTTGTACAACACCTTCTCATTGAATACAACATCCCTGCTTCTCACAATTTTTAGATTTTCAACATCCCAAAGCCTATAACCAAATTCATCAATGCCATATCCAACGAAGATACACTTTTTTGATTTTGCATCTAGCTTGGTTCTATTTTTAGAATCTACATGTGCAAATGCTTCACATCTGAAGGTTTTGAGAAAAGAATAACTCACCTTCTTACCTATCCATGCTTCATCTAGAATGCCACAACCCAAAGGAATCGAAGGACCTCTATTAATTAAATATATAGTGGTATTGACAACCTCTACCCACATGTTTAAAGGCAGCCCAGCATGCAATCTCATGGTCCTTGCACGCTCCATTATTGTCCTATTCATGTGTTAAGCCACTCCATTTTCCTATGGAGTCTCTAGAACCATTTTTTGCCTACGAATTACATTAAAGGAACAATAATCCTTAAATTCTTTGCTACAATACTCACCACCATTATCAAATCTGAGACATTTTAATCTTTTACCCATCTCATTCTCAACCAAGCTTCTCCATTTCTTAAATGTTTCAAATACATCAGATTTCTGATTAAGGAAATAAATCCAAACCTTCCTAGTTGCATTATCTATGAATGTAACATAATACCAAGAGCCACCAAGAGAAGATACTTGAGCTGGTCCCCATACATCTGTATGCACAAGCTCCAACTTTTCATCTTTCTTTTGCTTCCCATCCTTGAGAAAACTAACTCATCTTTTATTTTCCATACACACAACTTTCACATAAATTCATATTAATACATTTCAAACCTAGTAAAACTTTCTTAGAATGAAGTACCTCATACCTTTTTCACTCATATGCCCAAGTCTGTTATGCCATAGTGTTGTCTCATAACCTGCACCAACTGTTTCAGTCTCTTCCTGCAAACCTGTAGCAACTGTTCCTAAACCTATTTTTTTTTCTCTGTAACAGCTAAAGTAGAAGGAATAGTATGACCTGTACAAAGGTATAAGGTGCCTACTTTCACACCTTTTGCTACTATTAAGGCATCTCTTGAAACCTTTCAATTTTTATCACTGAAAGTAACTATGCAACCTTCATCAGCTAGCAACCCTGCTGAAATTAAATTCCTACTCAGCCTTGGAATATGCCTTACCTCTTGTAGTAGCCAATGATTCCCATTCTTCAACTTAATCTTGATTCTTCCCTTTCCAACAATCTAATAGGGTTTGTTATCTCCCAAATAAACCAGCCCAAAATCCCCTTGGACATAATCAAGAAAATAACTTCTATGGGGCATAGCATGAAATGAGGCCCCTGAATCTAAAACCCATGAATCATCAGCATTATCTAGGGAAAGAATCAAAGCATCATCTTCAAATTTATTACTTACCACATTTGCCTCCTTATTGTCTTCTTGTTTGTCTCCTTCTTTATTCTTCTGAGACCAACAATTTTTCTTCAGATGGCCTAGTTTCCCACAGTACAAGCAATCCTTCTGTCCTTTGGATTGGGATCTCTTGTTCTTTGATTTTCCTTGTGACTTCCCATGACCTCCATAACTTCTTCTTCTCTCCTTTGATCTGCCCTTGCTTTTTGCATTCAAAACACTGCCTGATGTGGATCCACTTGAGCTTTTCCTACAAATTTCCTCACTCAGAATAACACCAACAACATCATCAAATTTCAAGGTATTTGAACCAGAAATAGAGTTACTAACTGCCATTACCAAACTATTCCAGCTTTTAGGCAAATAACATAATATCGGGAGAGCTCTAACTTCTTTGTCAAATTTTACATTTACAAAAGTTAATTGACTGGTAATCGTATTAAATTCATTTAAATGATCTGTCACAGATCCAACTTCAATCATTTTCAAATTAAACAAATGCTTCATGAGAAATACCTTATTTGAGGCTGAGGGTTTTTCATACAATTTAGCCAAAGCTTTTATTAGACCATCTGTTGTCTTTTCTCTTGTTATATTGAATGCCACTAATGGTGCTAGGCACAACCAAATGGTTCCTAATGCCTTTTTGTCTAGAAGATTCTAATCGTCATCAGTCATTATTACCGGTTTCTTGGTTATTCCTTCCAACGACCTCCATAAATCCTTCTGATAGAGATAATCCTCCATCTACATTTTCCATAATTGATAGTTCTACCCATTGAATTTATCTACTTTCAATTTACCCTCATTTGTAATAGCTCCCACTCAACCGTAAGACCTTCATGCAGATGATAATCAAACACAACTTGCTCTGATACCACTTGTTAGGGATTGCATGTAGAAGATATTAGTTAAATGCAAATAAAGATTAAACAAAGGAATGAAAATACATAGAAATAATAACAATGAGAGACAAGTTTTAATGTGGTTCACCCAAACTCGACTACATCCACCAACAGAGAGTCCAATATTATTATCCAGTAAACCAAATCGATTACAACCAGTAGTCCTTGGAACTCAATACCGCTGTAAAATGCTACAATACATCAATGTAAACCCTAACCCCTAGCCGCTTTTTATCAAGCCTTATGTCAATTACAAAAATAGGGTTTTTATGTCGGCCAACAGAAAAATAACTAATGATGCCTTAATAAAATAATAAAAAATTGTTGGATGCCATCTTGGGGGTACTGCCCCTTGACCCTGTCTTGGGGGCGCTACCCCTAAACCCTTGCAAGGGGTGCTGCCTCTTGACCCCGTTAAATAATTTGGGGGAGACCGCACCAATAAAAGTGGGGTAAATTTAACCTCTGAGTCTGATTAGGATCCATATAACAACAACTACAAGTTGAGAAAAACTGATGATTCATCCAAGACTGATCAGAAAAGGTACAAATCCATGATTGGAGGAGTGCTTTATCTAACTCAAACCAGACCTGATATTATGCATGTAGTTTGCATTGTTGCAAGATTTCAAGCTAATCCAAGAGAATCACATGTGATGGTAGTTAAGAGAATCTTAAGGTATTTAAAATGTACAAGATAATGATTTCACTCTCAAAGCTTATATAGATGTTGATTGGGCAAGAAATGTTGATGACAAAAAAAGTACAAGTGGAGGTGCTTTCTTTTTCAGAAATAGATTAGTTTCATGGCTAAGCAAGAAGCAAGATTCAATCTCTTTATCAATAGCAAAAGCAAAGTATATTGCAACAACATGTTGTTGCACTCAAGTATTATGGATGAAGTAGACATTGAAGGACATACGAGTTGTGTATGAAAATCCAATTGCAATATTTTGTGATAATACAAGTTCTATAAACATCTCGAAGAATCTAGTGATGCACTCAAGAACAAAACATATATCTATAAGGTATCACTTTTTGAGAGAAAAAGGTGACTGAAAATGAAGTAAAGTTGGAGTATATATTCACAAAGGATCAAATTGCAGACATTTTTATTAAGCCTCTACCCAAAGATACTTTTGATAATCTCAGAGAAAAGCTAGGAGTCATTACCCCTCCTGCTCTAAACTAAGATGCATAAGAATACATCAATCTAGTGGTATCCAAAGCCTCATTTTTTATCTAGATTGATGTTTTAAGGGATATCCCTTAGGGGGAGTAGCTAAATGTTTTTGATAAATAAAGTGTTGAAAATTAGAGAAAGTTTAGTGGATCAGAGCAACAGCATGCAAGTATGTGCCCTTTTCCATTGATGTATGTGCTCCAATTTGAAGAATCTGATGGGTAAAGTATTTAGGTATTGTGTAGATATCTTTGATGATTATAATGTGCTTGTGGATGTCTCCTGATCATGTTCCTACCTTTGGATTGGTCCATAGAGAGAAATCTGGATCATGGTTGAAGAATGTTCTTAGAAGATCTAATGCTCTCACCAGTCTAGGCCGACCTAGTTAATTTCACAAATTGTGGAGATGCATTGAAGATTGTAGAGGTGTGATGTGACATGGAAGATTGCATTTGAGTCCTAGCTAAGGAGCAACATGATCCACATATTCTCCTTAGTTATATTTGTATTAGGTCTAGACCTTTTTTATGTATGTTTATAATACCAACCTTGGAGAATGTTCCAATGGTTGATGAATGTAATGTAGACCTTGATGTTCATTCCAAGGTTGATGAATTGTATAAAGGCAAGAAATGAAATCGTGAAAATGTATCCCATGTGAAAGATGTGAAGATAGGTGCGAAGTAAAAAGGCAGAGCAGAGCATGTTGCAAGTATGGGCCTAACCAGTGTTGTCACTGATGTCAACATACTCCTGTTGCATTAATGATAAGGATTGGATGAGTTGTGTGCTGAGGATATTGAGAAAATTAGTCCTAATTAGGAACAGAGAAGAACAATGAAGACAGTGAGGTAAAGATCCCAGCTAAGATGAAGATCAGAGGATGTGCTTCAAAGGGTTTGTAGATTTGTGTCTTAAGATGGTTCAATAAAGATTTTAGAGGTCCGTATGAACATCTGAAGAAGTTATGGCCACTTAAGTAAAACTGGTTCTGGCAAATGTTCAGAGGTGACAGAGTGACACAGATAGGTCCGGTGAGATCCGAACATGCAATATCATGTTCTGTAGATTTGGTGGAGTGTTCAGGAAGTCAATGTGAATTAACAACTCAATTGGTTCGTGGTCTGGAGGTCTGCAAGATTCTTTTCTAATACGATAGTGATGACAGACTACGTTCTTGAGGTTCTAGATGAAGGAGTGAATGTTTTTAGTAAGCAAAAGTAGTGTGGATGTTCTTGATGATTCATGCAAGCTTGTGGAGGTCTTTGGATTGTGTCCAGTTCATGTTGGAGGTCTGCATTGAAGATTGAGCCCTCAATTGAAGAATTACTTTCGGATGATGATGTTCTTCCCAAGTCAGGCCAACCGGATGAGTTACACATCCTGTGGATGATCTTGGAGATGTTATGTGAAGAATGGTGTGTTCCTAAAGGAAGGTTGAAGTCTCATATCTATGTGGCCGATAGTGTGTTGATCCGCATGAAGTCTTTTTGTAATAAGTCATGTTGTACTTATGTATTTGCTCTGTAATGTATGCTGACTTGGATGATTATCCCTAAGTCGATGTCTTGTATAAATAAAGAGTTGTAAGGTCATTTCAATTGAATCTTGTGGTGATGAGAGGGTGGTAGAGAGGAGAGGAGTGAAAGGCAGAGTAGAAGTATTGGGCTTAAATGGAACTCACTCAAGCATGGTGAAGATGTTATTCTTCAGTTCAAGTATGTAATACTTATTATTCTGTAGATAGTGTGTCTCCTATAGGCATTGAGCCTCTTGTGAGCAATGTACTCAAAAAGTGAGCCCTAATTGGCATGTGCCATTTTGTTCTTTCTATTTTTCTAATAGAGAATACAATCTTGGGTTAGTCACCCTGTGGTTTTTCCCTTAACCGGGTTTTCCACGTCAAAATCTTGGTGTCTTATGTGTTAATTTGTTGCTACTCTTGACTTAATGCATTATATTTCCATGATTGATTTATTATTATTCTACTGAATTATAAAGTGGATTTAAGTGTTTAATTGGAAGAAAGTTTTGGACAATTGATTCACCCCCCCTCTCAGTTGTCTGTCCTGAATCTAACAATTGGTATCAGAGCCAAGTTCCTCTAAAAAGAGCTTAACCGCTTGAGGAGATCCAGGATGTCGTCCTACAAGAAGGATAGTCTGACGTTCGATGGAACCAATTTTACTCTTTAGAAAAGTCACATGGAATGCCACTTGCAATGTATGTGAATGCAGTATTGGATCATGGCTTCCAAGAAGTATACTCCTCCACATAATGGTTTGACAATCATAGATGAAATTAGAGACACTGAAAACAATCTACAGACTAAAGAAGCTCTTCTAAGTGCCTGGTCTGATTCAGAGTTGACAAATGTTGTTGACCTACAAACTACATTTGAGATTTGGGAAAAACTGGAACTTCTGCATGAAGGAGACAGGTATGTTAAATGTGCCAAGCTACAGAGTTTGAAAGGAAAATTTGAAAATCTGAAGATGAGAGAAGATGAAAATATCACTACATTTATGCCCAGAGTAAATGAACTTGTTTGTGGCATTAGATGTGCTGGTGGAGTCTTAGATGAAGATGAGATTGTTGGAAAAATTCTCAGATCCCTTCCTGATTCTTACAAGTACAAGGTTGCTGCTATTGAAGAATTCATATCTATTTCAGGTATCACAAGAGATCAATTGGTTGGTAAATTGGCTACATTTGAATTGACTAATTTTGGTGATGCCCCCCCAAGACTAAATCCACATTCAAAGCTAGTGCCTCTCTAAAAGGAAAACAAAAGGTTGATCCTGGAGAGAACTCTTCAAGGAAACTATCATGGTATGAAAAAGCAACAAAAGACCTAGAAGAAGATGAAGCAGAAGCTGCTCAACTTGAATCCCTTATTGCAAAAAGATTGGTCATTTAAGGATCTAGTAAGTATGAAGGGAAATTTCCTTTTAAGTGTTTTAACTGTAATAAGATTGGTCATTTTGCCTCAAGGTGTCTCGAAAGATTTTCAAGACCAAATCCTAACAGATCAAGGTTCTAGAAGAATTGTTACTATGTTCATGAAGATGATGATAATGAAGGAGTAACAGATGATGAATCAAAGATAGGAAATAAATTTGGAAGTGACTGGGTGTTTATTGCCATCAAGGAAGAAGATCCAATGCCCTCTGAATCTGTCAATCATAAAATTGTAGAAAAAGCTCTGGCTGCTCAAGTTGAAGAAAAGGATGATTGGGTCATTGATAGTGGATACTCTCACCATATGACAGGTGACAAAAATAAGTTCATATATTTGGAAAGATATGAAGGAGGAGTGGTAAAGCTTGGTGATATTTCTACTGGTAGAATCAAAGGTAGTGGAACTATTTCTTTTGATGGAAAGAATAAAACTGAAAATGTACTTTATGTTGAAGGCCTAAAGCACAATCTTCTCAGTGTTGGACAGTTGGTGGACAAAGGCTATGATCTTCGATTCAAAAATGGAAAATGCAAGATCTTTGAAAGTTCTGAAACAAAGATTACATCCGGTACTCAAACTAAAGGTAATATCTTCCACTTGGTTGTGTTAACTTTTGAGTCGCCCTTATTTATTTATTGGTAATATTTCCTGAATAAGAGTCGGTTTGCTGTGTTGTATTTTTTGTCATACCTTTGTTTCTTAAATCGACTCTTGATCCTTCAAATTTTACCCGTTTATTGTCTTTGTGGGTAAGGTTACTTAAGGTTTGAACCTTTGAACTTGAACCATTCTCAAAGTTCAAAGTTCAAATGGTTCGATATCTCCAAAGTATCTCAAAAAGCAAGCTGTTGTTCTGTATATTTTAAACGTCTTCGAGTTTTCGGGTTGAACTTGAACCCTTTTTGTCAATAGTTCAATGGTTCTACAGTCCAAGGTTCAACGCTCATTGCCTTATTATAAGTCATGTCATGCAGTTATCTTGTGTAATTAATGTATTGTTGAACCATCTGCTCGTACTCTATAGCGAAGTTCAATGGTTCAAGGTTCAACAATTCACTGTCTCATAGTTGGAAGCCTTTTACAAAAGCCACGTGACTATCTGTTGGTCTATGTAGCCCTTGCATCTTTGAACCTTCGTATTGAACCATATCCTAACAAGTTCAATGGTTCATGAGCTTAAGTTCAATATTTCCGTAAGTGAATCCTTTGCCCATTTACATGATTCAATTGGTATGGTTAAACCACCACATTGAACCATGCCCTAAAGGTTAGATGGTTCAATAGTTCAAAGATTTGGCGATTTTGGTCTTATTTATTCCTGAAGCTTTCTAAGTCAAATTTAGCGGGAAAGTTGGAGGAAAATATGTTAGAGACTCATTATGAAACTGAGAGTTCTAATTTGGCGGAGGTTACGGATAATCATTATACATCATGATGGTGCGTGAATAATACTTGCTATTGATGAAGAGGTCAAAATTCATGTCTTTTCAAATATTTTTGGGACGTATTGTTCCGAGCGATAATTATTCAATCTGGTTAGTGCCATTATTAACTAAGAACAAGCCAAGTTTAGCAAGTGAACATACTATGCAACGCAGAGGAGAATAGCGCAGGAAGTGTAAGGTTCTTGTTACTCAATTTTTGCAATGAATTCAGATATCTTGAAGGTGAGTTCTATTCTTCCTATGTGCTATTCCTAGTTCTTAGCTAGAAAGAAGAATCTCTTGAGTTTCTATCATTATTTTCAAAATTTGAAGTGTTTTTCATTGTAATCCTCCAAGTATGGCTTTGAAATCTACATGTTTAGGGAATGAACATTGTCCTAGTCTTACCTATTCTCACTCTGAATTTGGAGATACTACGCTGATACAATATGATTTAGAAGAATTTAGAGAAAGGTCTAGAAACCCTGTGCAAACCCCTATGATGAAAATAGTAGACAGCAGTTTAGTTGAAGCTGCGGCTTTTCCGAAGGCTATACAGTGCCCAGAATTGGTTCAGGAGTGTATGAATAGGTATGAACCCCAAAACAGATGCATAAAAAATGCAAACGGTGATGTATTGTTTCATGTCAACAGACAAACCCTCATGTCTATAATGAAGATACCACCTAAAGAGGTGTATTCCAGCGTTGATATTACTTCTTCCTATGGGCATTTCTCAGAGAGGAAATCGACTTACAAAAGTGTGATAGCAAGAAACTAGCTGCTAAAATTTTAGAAGGGTGGTTCAAGGTTGCCCAGACCACTTACTAGGGATCATTTGATTAAAGAAGTGAGAGATATTGTGGTATTATTACACAGACTGAAGGGCAGCTAGCATGCGTATTATTGGGAAGATTGGATGTACTTTTTCATACAAGTTATCCTCCAAGGAGAGCAATATTTAGATTGGGCAGAAATTGTGGCCGATTGTTTGCATCAGGGTTTGAGTAATTGTCTAGGTGACAGAGACTTTTATATGTCTTCATACCTGTTTTATTGTCTGGCATCTACAAGAGAATGGTTTGATCTACCTCATGCACCCTTGGCTGAGGATAGTAGGATTTATGAATATTATTCACCGTTGCAGAAACATAATTGTTATGAAAATTATAAAAGGGTTAATGATGTTTTCACTGGGAGAATGACTTATGAACTGGCAGGTAATCTGGGTAAAAGAATGTCCAGTGAAGCAATGCAGTTGATTAGCATTTATGGTAGCTTCTTCATTCAATTTTCTGAGTTCACTTACATCAAAGTTGGAGGATTTGACGGTGAACCTGTTAAGTTACCTAGATATGTGTTTGACTGTTTCGTGCTGATAGAGGTATGCAGACAGCTAGCACATGTAGATAAGAAGTTCTCAACAAAGAAGGGTTTTGGTATCTCTTTTCCCATCGAACTTGGGCATTATTCGTGCCAGTCAAAATCTGATGCTTTGGATTTGGAGGTGAACCTTAAAAAGTTCAATTTTTAGTTCTTCACTGCCAGGTCCTAATTTGACAGCAAAGGATTTGTCAGGGATAACATAGATCCTAGAATAGGGCTTTCACACATTCCTAAGCTAGAGGATTACTGGGAAGACTATTCAGATGAGTTTGAGGTTAGGAGAAGACTGTGGTGTAGGTTATCTTTAGGGCAGATAATTACTCTTAATTTAAATATTAATATTTCTGGAGTTGTTGATGATGGGGAATAGGTGATTGACCTGCAGTTTGAACGAGTAGAGCAAATACCTATTCCAAAAGTTGACTGGAGCAAAAAGGAGGAAGATAGGATTGAAGTTAAAACTCTTCCAGTGATAAGGAGAAATGAGAAATGGTTAAGGGAAAAGAGACAGGAAGGGATCCAGAATAAAAATGCTCAACAATTCACCTCAATGATTGAATCATCACTCCCCATAAGCTCTTCTAACCGACCTATTGCTATCTGTGGTGCAGGTGCTTCCAAGTCATCAATTGGAAGGAGCCCTGCTACTAAGAAATCCAGAAGAGTCCTCACAGCTATTCTACCCCCTCGTGCTACCAGGTTGAGGACCAAGGGTAAAAGAAAGAAACAAGTTTCTGAAACAATAGTTGTGGATCTGAAGTCAGAGGAGGATTCAGGAGAACCTATGGGTGATAAGGAATCAAGTCCACACAGAATAGAGGAAGTTGATACTAGGCCACAGTCAAAGGTCAATCTAGAGACCTCTGAGATATTAACAATTTTAAATGTATCCTCTAATGGATTGAACCCTGAAAAGGAAACCTTAACCCCTGCACCCAAGTGGCTGGAGAGTTCTATCTCTGACAAGAGAAAAATAATTCCTTTTGCTGTCCCCTTAGAGGACATGGTGAGCAAATGTTTAGGGAAAACACCCAAGTCTAAGAAGCTAAAGATGACGTCCAGAGTAAACATTGATCCAAATGCTAGAAACTGGAGTGCTGAGATAGCTAAACCAGTGACAGAGGAGGAAGTGCAAGATCCAACTGTGCAGGATTTCATTGTGGAGAGACTAGATCTCGGTGCTGCTTCAAAAGCTGCAGATGTTCATCATCTTGAAGCATCCACCAAGAGGATAGTTAGTCGAAGTTGGAAGGATGAAAAGGACAAAAGGGAATTGAAGCAGGCTCTGTGTTCAATGGCAGAGTACATCGATGCTATCCATAACCCTAACCCGCAGCCAGTTTCACAACTCTCCCTGTCTTTCGATCCTAAATCACCAGTTAACCAGAAGATGTTGGATCAGGTTCATAGAAACAAGATGGTAACAAAGACATTTGACAGTTGGTTGGACTGCATTGTGTAGAAGGGAACTAAATACATTCATGAACAAAAGAATATATACGATCTGATTGCTACCACCATTGAGGACCTTAAGGCATAGATTGCTGCTTGGGTGAAAGATGAAGGTAAATGGGTAAATGTGATAAATCGAATTGATGAAGTTCAAAAATATGGAGTAGCAAAATTTCTGGCAGAAAAGAGCCTGACTGGTTTGGACGAAGATCTATTATATGTGAATAAGAAAAATATTGAATGGAGGAATTCCATATTACGGCAAGGATGCTTTGAACTTACAAAGTTGATTAAGGAAATAACTAAGTTCACTCAATCGTTGCAGCATGACTTACAATGCATTGATGCTAAATACATAAAAGATGATGGGAAACCAGAGGAGGATGTCGACATAGTGGTTCAATCCTTTAAAGATAGAATTAGCTTTGTCAAAGAAAGTGACAATATCCTAATTGAAGATTTCTCCCAGATCTCTAAGGTGGAGTCACTACTTTACCTCTGTATCGACACACTTCCAGAACATAAAGAAAAAATTGGGAAAATGCAAAGGCATAAAGAAGTTTGGAAATCAAGAGTGAAACACATAGGCATCCCCAACTTCCTGAGAATTTAGGAGTTCATGGCAGCTTTTCAGGAGTGGAAGACTCAACGTGCTTCCCCAACCGTGGATGGCAAATCTGGAGATGCAAATCTATTGTCCCAGCCATGATCTTATTTTTATTCAGTTCCTCTGTTATGCAATTTCTGTAATCTTGATCTTTAAATCAGTTGGTTATAAACTAAATCCCATATGGGTCAGAGTTACTTTAACTCTGGGTTTGGTTTACTTGATGACATGAGTAGGACATTCATATATATAGGTTTTTGGGAATATTTTCAAGATATAGAGAGATAGAGAAAGAAAAAGAAGGGGAATTTTTAGCTGAACTATTTTATGGTTTTATAATATATGATGATTATCTCAGAAATTTTTCATCTGTGAATGAGAAGAAGAAACAATTACTGCTTACTTAGATCTGTGTGTCTGAGTGTTTGAAATTGGATTTTCTGTGTGAAATCTCCTTTCATCTGGTAATTGCTCTTTTATTGGACAACTCGTCATATGTTTTCTATTCTTTATTGGTTCAGCAAATTAATATGTATGTGTTCATGTATTTAAATGTATCAAAAATAGAATCTGTGCATTCTATTACTCACTGTTATTGTATAAATTTACCGCATTCATAACATAGTTATGTATGAATGTCAGTTTGCCTTAAGCATTTTCTAGTTAAAAGTGCATTTGGATAGTTGAATAGATTAAATTCATTGAAAATCTTAAAGGGAGCTGTACCTAAATTTAGAGGGGAATGAATTTAAAAGTTCACCCATTTTTTGCTTAACTCGTTTGTTCTTTAAAGAAGGGTATAGAGTCAGAATAAAACATTTTCAAAATAAGGACAAATCTATTAGCCAACAGTTTTTGGTGACTCTGCTAGGGAATGAAATCATTAATGAAAAGATTGGTCACCTGAATATGAAGCAACAATGGTGCTTCCACACGAAAACATAATTCCTATTCTGCAGCCCAATCTTAGATTTCAGGACGAGCAGGAAGACATTATTGGCCAGTTGAATACCCTTGCTTGGCGTACTCGTCAGAATAGTGAAGATTATAGAAGAGCAAGTAGAGTATTAGAACAAGAAGAGGAGTTGGCCAATAACCTGAGATTGTTGTTACTCAGGCAAAGAAGAAGGCAGGCACAAAAAGCAGCAAGAAATCAAATCCTTGAAGCGCAAAGAAATCAAGAACAGCACAGAAATTAATAACTGCCTATTCAGCCACAATATTTTAAGTTGGATTCTAGACCGTATACCAAGTCTTTGAGGAGAGAGGGAGTTGAAGATTCTACCTTTTAAGCACTACAAAATTTTAATTTTCCTTATATTCCTACTCATGCAAGAAGAGCTAGAAGTAGACCCCCTAGCCCCCCTAAACCTTCTACTTCCCCTGTCTGTCAAGCTTTAACTCTTTTAGGCACCGTTATCGCCTCAGCTATAAATTTTCTACCCATGGCCCAACCTTGGGGGACTGCCATAGGGCCTCTGAACCTAGGGGCTAACCTAAATCCTTTACCTAAAAATGCAAGGAAAAATTTACCCAGGTTCAACGAAGACGGCAAACAATCGCTAGAAGAACATTTGTGTACCTTTGCAGCAGCATGTAGTGTGTTAGGTGTACAACACCAAGATGTTGCTATAAGGCTCTTTGTGCAGACTTTGACTGACACTGCAGCACAATGGTTCTACCACCTAACTAATTCCTTAATTTCAAATTGGAATGACATGAAAACTGCTTTTGAAAATAGGTTCAAAAGCACGGAGGATGAGCATTACCTCCTTGCATAGCTGACTCAGCTTAAGAAAGAGATTCATGAACCTATGAGGGAATTCGTGGCTAAATTTAACAAAATTGTGAACAAAATCCCTACTGCTAAAGCACAAACTGGCGAAAATGTAAAATGTTTTTTTATTAATTCTATCTCTCCTGATATTAGCTTCCATCTTAGGAGGGGTGTAATTGCTGATTTACCAGCTACACAAGCCTTGGCAGTTGGATTGGAGGATGATCTCATTATGGCTAATAAATGGAAGAAAGAGGTCCAGATGCCAAATGCCCAGCCCTCATCATCTACAGATCCTATAGTGCAAAAGTTGGTTAATGATATGATTGCCTTAAAGAGGCAACTACCTAAAACTGGTGCTCACTTCCAACAACCGTATCAAGATATAAGCAGAAGGAATTTGAGTCAACAAACAAATACTGGTAGAGCTTTACCCCTGACATAAGGACAGCCAAGGCTGGCTATTGAAGCTCCTCCTGGAAAGGGAAATATGTGTATTTTTCAATTGACTACTGACCATGATGGAAACTCTTGCCCAAAAATGCTCAGGTATGCTCAAATGACTGCTACTCAAGATATGCTAGGGGAGTCCACTGAAGAAGAAAGGAACTTTGAGGAACCTGGTAGCTCTGAAATACACTTCCTTGAATATGAGTCTGATTCAGAAAGGGGAGGTGAAATATTGGTTACCCTTGAAGATCCTTCATGCACCGTGCTCACCAGGAGTCAGAGGAATATGAGATCCTCTAATACTCAAGAAGTACTTGGCAAAGGTAAGGAGCCTCTAACTAGAACCCATGATGCTAATTTGAAGGCTCAGGAAACTAGATTATTGCATAGAAATGATCCAGATGCTTCTTTTGATATTGTAGATTTCTGTAAGTCTGTAAAAATTCAAATCTCTCCTATTGAGTATCTCAAGTTGAAACCTAATGAACTTGACAAACTGGTTAAACATGTTAAGGGTGGTCCTGCACAAACTAAATCTGAGAGTCAATTAGAGGTTGATGATGAATCCCCCATTGCTCGACTATTTGCTTCCTCATCTGAGTCATCCATGACTGCCCCTATAATGACTCCCAATTCATCAACCAATGCTCCTTATACTGATTTTAAACCCAATCCTTTCTATGTGTCTTTGTTTATCAATGGTCATAAACTTAGTAACTGTATTATAGATTTAGGAGCCTCTGACAACATCATGCCCTCCTCTGTGGCTAAAGCCCTAGGGTTATCACTCACAAAAACATCTAGTAGATGTTATTCTATGGATGGAAAATAGGTTTCCTTGCTTGGGTAGATTAAGGATGCACGAGTCGCTCTTGCAGCTTACCCTGACAAAAAGGTGAAATTGACTATTTTGGTAGCAGATATTCTTGCTAGTTATGGAATGCTGTTGAGCAGGACATTTTGCAAGGATTTGGGTGGACAGATCAAATTGGATTGGTCAGAAGCCACAATCCTAGTGGGGAAGCAGAAAGTGAAACTGGAACCTGAGCCCAAGTGCAAATTCACCATCTACCCCTCTAATGATCCCAAGGCCCAGATTTTGTTTGAGGAATGTGAATTTGGTAACTATTTTCTGTCCTCTGAACAGAGTTATAGAGTAGACCCCAAAGAAGAATTAATGCAAAGATCTGTACATTCTGACAACCTATGGGTTATGGAATTTGACGGCAGTTGTGCTACTGCTGGTTTAGGGGCTGGGGTTGTGTTGATCTCACCTAAAGGTGAAATTTTTTCTTATTCTTTTAAGCTAGAGTTCAAAAACACCAACAATACTGCAGAATATGAAGCTTTACTGCTTGGGCTATTTGAAGCCAAAGGAAGGGGTGTGAAGGTACTTAAAGTGAAAGGTGATGCTGAATTAATTGTGAAACAGGTAAGGGGGATCTTTTCTGTTAAGAATGAAAGACTAAAGCATTACAGAAATAGAGTATGGGATGAGATCAAATATTTTGATGCCTTCTCTATCGAAATAATTCCCAGAGACCAGAACTCCCGAGCAGATTCTTTAGCAGTATTAGCTTCTCTCCTTTTGCCACATCCGGATTTCAAAAAATATTCCTATAGAATAGAAATGGTATATCGTCCCAATGTCCCTGACAATACTGAAAGTTGGCAAGTTTTTGAGAGTGATAATCAGATTAGAAAGTTTTTAGAGAATGATGAAATGTTCCTAGGAACCTATTTTGAAGGTTCTGAAACATAGTGTAAAGAATTCAGTCCTAACCCAGGGATTAATCCAAAAGATCACATGATTCAGTTAAAGGGAAATAAAATCCCTAAAGGACTGGTCTCTTTAGAACATCTGTTTTCTCGAAGAGATGAATATATTAAAGGCAAACCTCCCTATAATCCTGATAAAGTAGAGGATTATGAGAAAATAAACATTGGGGATGAGGCTGATCCTAAATGGATATCCATTGGTAGGTGCTGTTCTTTAGAGGAGAAAAACAAATTGATCAAATTGTTAATCAAGTATAAGGATGTTTTCGCCTGGTGCTATGATGATCTTAAAATTTTTAGACATGGACAATTTCAACACCATATTCCTTTGAAAGCAAACGCAGCATCATTTAGGTAGAAGCTGAGGAATTATAATACGAAAGTTGTTGAAGCCATTTTTAAGGAGATTGATAAGATGTTGAAAGCTAGAATTATTTATCCAAACCATCACTCCACTTGGGTGGCAAATATTGTTCTAGTATGAAAGAAGAATGGAGAAATAAGAATCTGCGTTGACTTTAGGAACTTAAACCAGGCCAGCCTGAAAGATAACTATCCCTTACCTATGATGGACCACATCTTGTAGACAGTTGCTGGGTCTAAAATGATGTCTATGCTGGATGGTTTCTCAGGTTACAATCAGATAGGTGTGGCTATAGATGATCAACATAAGATTGCTTTCACTACACCTCGGGGAACTTTTTCCTATAATCAAATGCCCTTTGGCTTGATTAATGTGGGAGCAACTTTTCAACGGGCGATGGATTCATCTTTTAGAGATCTGAAGGATAGGATTATTGTTATTTATCTTGATGATCTGACTATCTTTTCTAGAAATAGAGGAGATCACCTGAAAGATCTGGAGACTATCTTACAAAGGTGTCGAAGCCATGGCATCTCACTCAATCCCAAGAAGTCAGTTTTCTGTGTGACTAAAGGAAAATTGTCGGGACACCTAGTCTCAAAAGATGGAATCAAAATTGATTCGGAGAGGGTCAGGGTGATTCAACAGCTTAGTCTCCCTTCAAATAGGACTGGAGTCAAGTCCTTCTTTGGTCAAATCAATTTTCTCAGAAGGTTCATTCCTGACTTTGCTAAGATTACAAAACACATTGTTGGAATGATGAGCGAGAAACAGCCATTCAAGTGGAATGAAGTTGCTAAGAAGGCATTTGAGGATATCAAGGAAGTGATTGCAAACACTCCCACTTTGGTAAATCCTAATTTTCAAAAGGATTTTATTATTTACTATTATGCTTCGGAACACACCATGTCAGGTATTTTGTTACAGAAAAATGAATTGGATGAAGAGGTTCCTATAGCTTTCATGAGCGTTCCCCTTAAAAAGCATGAACTAAAATATTCTTTGGTTGAAAAACAAGCTTTCACCATGGCTAAAGCTATTAAACAATTTAGATATTATATACTTCATTCTCATTCAGTTGTATTTGTTCCAAATTCAACTGTGAAAAGTATCTTGACTCAGCAAGACGTGGGATTAAACAATAGAGCAACGTGGGTTGCTAAAATCTAGGAATATGATCTGGAAGTTAAGCCTACTAAAATAATCAGGGGTCAAGGCTTATGTAAGTTAATTCCTGAGAACAAAGAACAAGAAGGAGAAGAACTCCCCACAGTCTTATTGGTAAGCTTACAGGACCCATGGTTTCTAGATGTAGCACACTATCTTGCATATGGGGATTGTCCTAATCACTTATCTCCTAAAGAGAAAAGAAACTTGAAGCTAAAAGCGGTGAAATATGTTATTTGGGGAGATGTCCTTTACAAGAAAGGATTAGATGGAACTTTCCTGAGGTGTGTAGATAAGGAGCAACAAGATAAACTCTTGGAAGTTTTCCATAATGAAGCTTGTGGTGGACATTTTTCTTCTTCAGTTACAGCTTTCAAAATCCTTAGAAATTGTTACTACTGGCCAGGGATGTTTAAGGATGCATATAGATGGGTGGCTAACTGTGAAAAATGTAAAATGTTCTTAGGAAGGCCACAACTTGCAGCTCTACCTTTGAGGCCCGTTGTTATTGAAGAACCCTTTAAACAATGGGGATTGGATTTTATTGGGCCTATCTCGCCCCCCTCAAGTGCAGGACATACCCACATCTTAACAGCAACAGATTATTTCACAAAATGGGTTGAAGCAGCCCCTGTAAAAAGAACAACTTCGGAGGTGGTTTGTAATTTTCTTAAAGAAAATATTTTGGTACGATTTGGTGTTCCCCAAAAGATTGTAGAAGACAATGCTACCAGTTTCTCTTCAGTTGAAATGACTTCTTTTTGTTATGAACATAGTATATCTCTCTCCCATTCATCAGATTACTATCCCCAAGGGAATGGACAAGATGAGTCCAGTAACAAGAATCTGATTGCTATCATGAAGAAATTGGTGAATGACAACCCCAGAGATTGGCATAAGAGGTTGTATGAAGCACTCTGGGCCGATAGAATAACTCCAAAAAGAGTAACTGGGATGGTGCTTTTTGAATTAGTTTATGGAATAGGTGCCCAATTATCTTTACCTTTGGAGCTATCTACAGCTAAGCTACAAAGTGTAATCAAGGATCAATACTTCCAAGATTCCCTGGAGAAGAGGGTTATGTATTTAACTAAGATTGAAGAAGAGAGAAATGAGTTGGTCGACCAGATTACTGTACATCAGGGTAGAGTTAAGGAAATTTTTGACAGGAAAACAAGGCCCAGGAAGTTTATGGAAGGAGATGAAGTATTACTGTGGGATAGAAGAAGAGAACCAAAGGGTGCACATAGCAAATTTAACTCGCTTTGGAAAGGACCTTTCAGAATTCACCAGGTATTAGGTCCAAATTCTTTTAAATTGGAATATGCTAATGGAGCTATTTTACCCCTGTCCTATAATGGACAGGACCTCAAGTTATATCGTCTGTAAAACAGGGTCTCCTATTTTGTACATAGTCTTCCCTTTTGTTTGGTTTTGTGTTTTCCTTTCCCATTTTTGTTTTGTCCCGTTTCATTTCCTTTCTTCTCTATTTTCCTTTTCTGCGAAACTAGAGCTTCTGAGTTCTCTGCATTTTGCCATAAAATGCAGTCCCCAGTCAGAGCCAATGTTACCTTTTGAGTCACCCTTATTTATTTATTGGTAATATTTCCTGAACAAGAGTCAGTTTGCTGTGTTGTATTTTTGGTCATACCTTTGTTTCTTAAATCGACTCTTGATCCTTCAAATTTTACCCATTTATTGTCTTTGTGGGTAAGGTTACTTAAAGTTTAAACCTTTGAACCTGAACCATTCTCAAAGTTTAAAG
The DNA here is from genome assembly GCA_027924645.1 of Cunninghamia lanceolata. Taxonomy (NCBI): domain Eukaryota; kingdom Viridiplantae; phylum Streptophyta; class Pinopsida; order Cupressales; family Cupressaceae; genus Cunninghamia; species Cunninghamia lanceolata. The sequence continues at coordinate 2,878,833 of BSBN01000061.1, read as the reverse complement.
TTCAAATGGTTCGATATGTCCAAAGTATCTCAAAAAGCAAGCTGTTGTTCTGTATATTTTAAACGTCTTTGAGTTTTCGGGTTGAACTTGAACCCTTTTTGTCAATAGTTTAATGGTTCTACAGTCCAAGGTTCAATGCTCATTGCCTTCTAATAAGTCATGTCATGCAGTTATCTTGTGTAATTAATGTATCGTTGAACCATTCGCTCGTACTCTATAGCAAAGTTCAATGGTTCAAGGTTCAACGGTTCACTATCTCATAGTTGGAAGCCTTTTACAAAAGCCACGTGACTATCCATTGGTCTATGTAGCCCTTGCGTCTTTGAACCTTCGTATTGAACCATATCCTAAGAAGTTCAATGGTTCATGAGCTTAAGTTCAATATTTCCGTAAGTGAATCCTTTGCCCATTTACATGATTCAATTGGTATGGTCGAACCACCGCGTTGAACCACGCCCTAAAGGTTCGATGGTTCAATAGTTCAAAGATTTGGCGATTTTGGTCTTATTTATTCTCGAGGCTTTCTAAGTCAAATTTAGCAAGAAAGTTGGAGGAAAATATGTCAGAGACTCATTATGAAATTGAGAGTTCTAATTTGGCGAAGGTTACAGATAATCATTATACATCATGATGGAGCGTGAATAATACTTGCTATTGATGAAGAGGTCAGAATTCATGTCTTTTCAAATATTTTTGGGATGTATTGTTTCGAGCGATAATTATTCAATCTGGTTAGTGCCATTATTAACTAAGAACAAGCCAAGTTTAGCAAGTGAACATACTATGCAATGCGAAGGAGAATAGCGCAGGAAGTGTAAGGTTCTTGTTACTCAATTTTCGCAGTGAATTCAGATATCTTGAAGGTGAGTTCTGCTCTTCCTATGTGCTATTCCTAGTTCTTAGCTGGAAAGAAGAATCTCTTGAGTTTCCGTCATTATTTTCAAAATTTGAAGTGTTTTTCATTGTAATCCTCCAAGTATGGCTTTGAAATCTACATGTTTGGGGAATGAACATTGTCCTAGTCTTACCTATTCTCACTCTGAATTTGGAGATACTACGCTAATACAATATGATTTAGAAGAATTTAGAGAAAGGTCTAGAAACCCTGTGCAAACCCCTATGATGAAGAAAATAGTAGACAGCGGTTTAGTTGAAGCTGCAGCTTTTCCCAAGGCTATACAGTGCCCAAAACTGGTTCAGGAGTGTATGAATAGGTATGAACCCCAAAACAGATGCATTAGAAATGCAAACGGTGATGTATTGTTTCATGTCAACAGACAAACCCTCATGTCTGTAATGAAGATACCGCCTAAAGAGGTGTATTCCAGCCTTGATATTACTTCTTCCTATGGGCATTTCTCGGAGAAGAAATTGACTTACAAAAGTTTGATAGCAAGAAACTAGCTGCTGAAATTTTAGAAGGGTGGTTCAAGGTTGCCTAGACCACCTACTAGGGATCATTTGATTAAAGAAGTGAGAGATATTGTGGTATTATTATACAGACTGAAGGGCAGCCAGCATGCATATTATTGGGAAGATTGGATGTACTTTTTCATACAAGTTATCCTCCAAAGAGAGCAATATTTAGATTGGACAAAAATTGTAGCCGATTGTTTGCATCAGGGTTTGAGTAATTGTTTGGGTGACAGAGACTTTTATATGTCTCCGTACATATTTCATTGCCTAGCATCTACAAGAGAATGGTTTGATCTACCTTATGCACCCTTGGCTAAGGATAGTAGGATTTATGAATATTATTCACAATTGCAGAAACAGAATTGTTATGAAAATTATAAAAGGGTTAATGATGTTTTCACTGGGAGAATGACTTATGAACTGGCAGGTAATCTGGGTAAAAGAATGTCCAGTGAAGCAATGTAGTTGATTAGCATTTATGGTAGATTCTTCATTCAATTTTCCGAGTTCACTTACATCAGAGTTGGAGGATTTGACGGTGAACCTGTTAAGTTACCTAGATATGTGTTCGACCGTTTCGTGTTGATAAAGGTATGCAGACAGCTAGCACATGTAGATAAGAAGTTCTCGACAAAGAAGGGTTTTGGTATCTCTTTTCCCATCGAACTTGGGCATTATTCATGCTAGTCAAAATCTAATGCTTTGAATTTAGAGGTGAACCTTAAAAAGTTCAATTTTTAGTTCTTCACTGCCAGGTCTCAATTTGACAACAAAGGATTTGTCAGGGATAACCTCGATCCTAGAACAGGGCTTTCACAAATTCCTAAGCTAGAGGATTACTGGGAAGACTGTTCATATGAGTTTGAGGTCAAAAGAAGACTGTGGTGTAGGTTATCTTTAGGGCAGATAATTACTCTCAATTTAAATATGGATATTTCTGGAGTTGTTGATGATGGGGAACAGGTGATTGACCCGCAGTTTGAATGAGTAGAGCAATTACCTATTCCAAAAGTTGACTGGAGCAAAAAGGAGGAAGATAGGATTGAAGTTAAAACTCTTCCAGTGATAAGGAGAACTGAGAAATGGTTAAGGAAAAAGAGACAGGAAGGGATCCAGAATAAAAATGCTCAATAATTCACCTCAATGATTGAATCATCACTCCCCATAAGCTCTTCTAACCAACCTATTGCTATCTGTGGTGCAGGTGCTTCCAAGTCATCAACTGGAAGGAGCCCTGCTACTAAGAAATCTAGAAGAGTCCTCATAGCTATTCTACCCCCTCGTGCTACTAGGTTGGGGACCAAGGGTAAAAGAAAGAAACAAGTTTCTGAAACAATAGTTGTGGATCTAAATTCAGAGGAGGATTCAGGAGAACCTATGGGTGATAAGGATCAAGTCCACACAGAACAGAGGAAGTTGATACTAGGCCACAGTCAGAGGTCAATCTAGAGACCTCTGAGATATTAACGATTTCAAATGTATCCTCTGATGGATTGAACCCTAAAAAGGAAACCTTAACCCCTGCACCCAAGTGGCTGGAGAGTTCTATCTCTGACAAGAGAAAAAAATTCCTTTTGCTGTCCCCTTAGAGGACATGGTGAGTAAATGTTTAGAGAAAACACCCAAGTCTAAGAAGCTAAAGATGACGTCCAGAGTAAACATTGATCCAAATACTAGAAATTGGAGTGCTGAGATAGCCAAACCAGTGACTAAGGAAGAAGTACAAGATCCAACTGTGCAGGATTTCACTGTGGAGAGAGTAGATCTCGGTGCTGCTTCAAGAGCTGCAGATGTTCATCATCTTGAAGCATCCACCAAGAGGATAGTTAGTCAAAGTTGGAAGGACGAAAAGGACAAAAGGGAATTGAAGCAGACTCTGCGTTCAATGGCAGAGTACATCTATGCTATCCATAACCCTAACCCACAGCCAGTTTCATAGCTCTCCCTATCTTTCGATCCTAAATCACCAGTTAACCAGAAGATGTTGGATCAGGTTCATAGAAACAAGATGGTAACAAAGACATTTGACAGTTGGTTGGACCGCATTGTGCAGAAGGGAACTAAATATATTCGTGAACTCAAGAATATATATGATTTGACTGCTTCCACCATTGAGGACCTTAAGGCATAGATTGTTGCTTGGGTGAAAGATGAAGGTAAATGGGTAAATGTGATAAATCAAATCGATGAAGTTCAGAAATATGGAGTAGTGAAATTTTTGACAGAAAAGAGCCTGACTGGTTTGGAAGAAGATCTATTATATGTGAATAAGAAAAATATTGAATGGAGGAATTCCATATTACATCAAGGACAATTTGAAATTACAAAGTTGATTAAGGAAATAACTGAGTTCACTCAATCGCTGCAGCATGACTTGCAATGCATTGATGTTAAATACATAAAAGATGATGGGAAACCAGAGGAGTATGTCGACACAATGGTTCAATCCTTTAAAGATAAAATTAGCTTTGTCAAAGAAAGTGACAATATCCTAATTGAAGATTTCTCCTGAATCTCTAAGGTGGAGTCACTACTTTACCTCTGTATCGACGCACTTCCAGAACATAAAGAAAAAATTGAGAAAATGCGAAGGGATAAAGAAGTTTGGAAATCAAGAGTGAAACACATAGGCATCCCCAACCTCTCAAGAATTCAGGAGTTCATGGCAGCTTTTTAGGAGTGGAAGACTCAACGTGCTTCCCCAACCACGAATGGCAAATTTGGAGATGCAAATCCATTGTCCCAGCCATGATCTTATTTTTATTCAGTTCCTTTGTTATGCAATTTATATAATCTTGATCTTTGAATCAGTTGGTTATAAACTAAATCCCATATGGGTCAGAGTTACTTTAACTCTGGGTTTGGTTTACTTGATGACATGAGTAGGACATTCATATATATAGGTTTTTGGGAATCTTTTCAAGATATAGAGAGATAGAGAAAGAAAAAGAAGGGGAATTTTTAGCTAAACTATTTTATGGTTTTACAATATATGATGATTGTTTGAGAAAATTTTCATCTTTGAATGAGAAGAAGAAACAATTACTGCTTACTTAGATCTGTACGTCTAAGTGTTTGAAATTGGATTTTCTGTGTGAAATCTCCTTTCATCTGGTAATTGCTCTTTTATTGGACAACTCGTCATATGTTTTCTATTCTTTATTGGTTCAGCAAATTCATATGTATGTGTTCATGTATTTAAATGTATCAAAAATAGAATCTGTGCATTCTATTACTCACTGTTACTGTATAAATTTACCGCATTCATAACATAGTTATGTATGAATGTCAGTTTGCCTTAAGCATTTTCTGGTTAAAAGTGCATTTGGATAGTTGAATAGATTAAATTCATTAAAAATCTTAAAGGGAGCTGTACCTAAATTCAGAGGGGAATGAATTTAAAAGTTCACCCATTTGTTGTTTAACTCATTTGTTCTTTAAAGAAGGGTATAGAGTCAGAATAAAACATTTTTAGAATAAGGACAAATCTGTTAGCCAACAGGTTGGTACTGGTAAAAGTTGCTTATTTGTTTAAATTGATTAGAGTTGGTTGTGGCATAAGAGAATGTGTCATGTGAATTTTGATAATATCATCAAGATAAGCAACACTCAGGGTATAAGAGATCTTCCAAGACTTGTGAAACCTACTAATAGCTTGTGCAAAGAATGTCAGTTGGGTAAGCAGAGCAGAGTCTCATTCAAAAGTAAGGAACAATCTTCTACTGGATTATTAGACTTAGTTCATATTGATTTACGTGGTCCGGCAAGAATCAGAAGTGTACAAGGTGATAGATACTTCATGCTATTAATTGATGACTACTTCCAGATGATGTGGGTGACTTTTCTGAAAGCAAAATTAGAGGCTCTTGAGAAATTCAAAATATTCAAGGCTATGGTAGAGAATGAAACTGGATTAAAATTAAAATGTTTGAGGTCTGATAGAGGTGGAGAATTCACATCCAGTGAGTTCATAGAATTCTGTGAGAAACATGGAATAAAAAGACAGTTGTCTGCTCCTAGGACTCCACAGCAGAATGGAGTAGTGGAGAGAAGGAACTGGACCATCCAGGAAGCATCTAGAACCATGATGATGGAAGCAAATGTTCCTTAGATCTATTGGAGAGAAACTGTGAGCACTGCAGTTTATACTCTCAATCAAGTACAAATCAAAAGCAATACTGGTAAGACTCCTTATGAACTTTGGTTTGGCATCACTCCCACTGTGAGGTATTTCAAAGTCTTTGGTAGCAAATGTTACATTAAAAGAGATGAAGATCTAGGCAAATTTGATGCTAGAAGTGATGAAGGAATATTCTTGGGTTATTCTACTCAAAGAAAAGCATACTGGTGTTATAACAAGAGATTGAGAAAGATTATAGAAAGTAGAAATGTGAAGGTTGATGAAGGTATTGAAAAACCATCAAGGTTTTATGAATATGATGAAGATGATCAAAATGATGTTTTGATCCAAGGAGTCCAAGCCCCTTCTAAAATTTAGATTCAGACTGATCCAGTAAATCAGGAAGAAGAGATAAGTTTGAATGAACCTGTTCAAGATTTAGAAGTGCAAGAAACTCCCAAAGTTCCCAGGTATGTAAGATCGAATCACTCTGAAGATCAGATCATAGGTGATAAAAGAAAAGGTGTACAAACAAGAAGAAGGATTGCTTAAGATTCAGAAGAGTACTATCTGATTTCAAAGATTGAACCTAAGACAGTGAATGAAGCTTGCAATGATGAAAACTGGACCAAATCAATGGAGGAAGAGCTGATGCAAATTGAGAAAAATCACACTTGGGATCTTGTTCCTAGACCTAAAAACAAGAATGTGATTGGAACCAAATGGGTCTTCCAGAATAAACTGAATGAAGATGGTGAAGTAATCTGAAACAAAGCCAGATTGGTCTACAAGGGTTACTTCAAGTAGGAGTTGATTTTGAAGAAACTTTTCCTCTGGTGGCAAGAATTGAAGCAGTCAAATTATTTCTTGCTTTTGCTACCTTCAAGGACTTCAAAGTATATCAGATGGATGTCAAGTCTGCTTTTCTGAATGGTGACTTGGAAGAAGAAGTTTACATTGAGCAACCAGATGGATTTAAATTGTCTGATTATGGTGATATGGTCTGCAAGTTGAAGAAAGCACTGTATGGATTCAAGCAAGCCCCAAGAGCCTGGTATGAAAGATTGGATAAGCATCTTTTGAAGATTGGTTTCAACAAAGATGTGGATTGGGTAGGAGATGTGGATGACTGGAAGAGTACTAGTGGTGGAGCATTCTTTTTACGGAAGAGATTGGTTTCCTGGTTGAGCAAGAAATAAGAGGCAATATCTCTGTCCACTGCAAAAGCAAAATATATTGCAGCAGCAGGTAGTTGCACTCAAGTTTTGTGGATGAAACAAATGCTAAGAGACATTAGAGTGGAGTATGAGGAACCTATCACAATCTTTTGTGATAATTCTAGTGCAATAAATATTTCAAAGAATCCGGTGTTGCATTCAAAGACTAAACATATATCCATCAAATTTCACTTTTTGAGAGAGCAAGTGAACAAGAATGAAGTCAGATTGGAGTTTGTACCTTCCAAAGATCAGATTGCAGATATCTTTACTAAACCTCTACCTAAGGACTCTTTTGAGTATCTCAAGGAGAAGTTAGGGGTTATTACCCCTCCGGTTCTGAATTAAGGTGCACTGATGTGCATCAATCCGGTGGATATCACAGTCATATCTTGTGGACCGAATTGATGTTTGGGAAGCTGTTACTCAGGGGGAGCAGCTGGTATGATTCCAAAATGATGCAAGTATGTGCCCTTTGCCATTGATGTCAAAGGGGGAGAGAAGACATGTGAAAAACAAGTGGTTGCTGATCAAAGGGGGAGCAGTAAAGGAAGAGAAGACATGTGAATGGTTGTTGTTAGGGGGAGTTGTGTCAGTAAGGAAAAGTTCTTGTCTTGATGGTTAAAATAGTTTTTCACATCATATGTTGCCATCAATGACAAAGGGGGAGATTGTTGCAAGTATGGGCCTAACCGGTGTTGTCATTGATGTCAACATACTCTTGTTGTATTAATGATAAGGATTGGATGAGCTGTGTACTGAGGATATTGAGAAAATTTGTCCTAATCAGGAAGAGAGAAGAACAATGAAGACAGTGAGGTAAAGATCCTAGCTAAGATGAAGATCAGAGGATACACTTCAAAGGGTTTGTAGATTTGTGTCTTAAGATGGTTCAGTAAAGATTTCAGAGGTCCACATGAAGATCTAAAGAAGTTATGGCCACTTAAGTAAAACTGATTCTGGCAGATGTTCAGAGGTGACAGAGTGACACAGATAGGTCCGGTGAGATCCAGAAATGCAATATTATGTTCTACGGATTTGGTGGAGTGTTCAAGAAGTCAATGTGAATTAACAACTCAATTGGTTCATGGTTTGGAGGTCCGCAAGCTTCTTTTCTAATATGACAGTGATGACAGACTATGTTCTTGAGGTTCCAAATGAAGGAGAGAATGTTTTCAGTAAGCAGAAATAGTGTGGATGTTCTTGGTGATTCATGCAAGCTTGTGGAGGTCTTTGGATTGTGTCCAGTTCATGTTGGATATCTGCATTGAAGATTGATCCCACAATGGAAGAATTACTTCTAGATGATGATGTTCTTCCCAAGTCAGGCTGACCAGATGAGTTACACATCCTGCAGATGATCTTGGAGATGTTCTGTGAAGAATTGCATGTTCCTAAAGGAAGGTTGAAGTCTCAGATCTGTATGGCCGATAGTGTGTTGATCCGCATGAAGTCTTTTTGTAATAAGTCATGTTGTACTTATGTATTTTCTCTGTAATGTATGCCAACTTGGATGATTATCCCAAAGTCGATGTCTTGTATAAATAAAGAGTTGTAAGGTCATTTCAATTGAATTTTGTGGTGATGAGAGGGTGGTAGAGAGGAGAGGAGCGAAAGGTAGAGCAGAAGTATTGGGCTTAAATAGAACTCACTCAAGCATGGTGAAGATGCTATTCTTTAGTTCAAGTATGTAATACTTATTATTCTATAGATAGTGTGTCTCCTATAGGAAGTGAGCCTCTTGTGAGCAGTGTGCTTGGGTAGTGAGCCCTAATTGGCATGTGCCATTTTGTTCTTTCTATTCTTCTAATAGAGAATACAATCTTGGGTTAGTCACCCCATGGTTTTTCCCTTAACCAGATTTTCCACATCAAAATCTTGGTGTCTTATGTGTTAATTTGTTGCTGCTCTTGACTTAATGCATTATGTTTCCATGATTGATTTATTATTATGTTGCTTTATTATAAAGTTGATTTAAGTGTTTAATTGGAAGAAAGTTTTGGACAACTGATTCACCCCCCCTCTCAGTTGTCTGTTCTAAATCTAACAGAGCAGAGGAAATATACTCTGCTTCAATGGAACCGAACCCTGGCATGAAGTAGATGCTATTATCTCAGTTCAAACCTCTTTGGCAGTGAGCCACCCTTTAATAGTGAGCCATTCTTTGTAGTGAGCAATCTAGGCAATGAGCCCCATAGGCAGTGAGCCTCTATTTTTCGGTATTGATATAACTTATATATTTCTGTGGGCTAACACCCACCGTGGTTTTTCCCTTTTAGGGTTTTCCATGTAAAAATCTGGTGTCTCCTGTGTTGATTATGTTATTGTGTTGAGCTTCTCATTTCATGCTTTCATTGTTATATCAGAATATAAGTAATTGATAAGTTGATGTTCATAATTGATTAAAAGTTTTAGGACAATTGATTCACCCCCACTCTCAGTTGTCCGGTGCAGTCCAACAAATACACTAGTTTAAAAAATGGGGTGTGACACATCTCCCCCCTTAGAGATCATCATCCTCAATGATTATGTCCAAGCCCAAATAAATACTTCAAACATGTTCTTATACATCGTGGTATATAAAAAGATGTTAGATTTTTTTATAAATATCATTATAATCCTCCCAAGTAACATTTTCCTCTGAATACTGGACCCACTAGACCTTGCACTGGGTAACCTCTCTATTATGTAGGTGAAGCTTACGTACCTTGAGCACTTTGAGAGGATCAATCATGACCACCCTTGGGTCTTGTACTTGGAGAGCATTCCAATCAAGTATATGATTAGATATTGATTTATATTTCTTCAAATATGACACATGAAAAACATCATGCAATAAAGTAAGGGCTGGTGGTAGAGATATCATGTAAGCAACTAGATTAACCACTTTTAGGACTTCAAAAGGTCCAACATATCTATGTGCTAGTTTGGAAGACTTTCCAAACTTAATTGGGCTCTTGTGTGGTTTGACTCTTAAGAGAATTTTATCTTCTAATGAAAATTGTCAGGGTATTCACTTGGCATCAACATAACTTTTCTATCTATCATTTGCTTTTGCTAATCTTTTCCAAATTATCTTTACTTGCTCTTCCATTTCTGAAAGCATTTATGGCCCATGGCTAATCCTATCTTCTAACGTATCCCAGCTTATAGGAGTTTGACACTTCCTTCCATACAATGCTTCAAATGGAGCTATCTTTATTGTAGAATGATAATAAATATTATATGTAAATTCAACTAGTGGAAGATACTCTTCCCACTTATGTTGTTGATCCATGCAATACATCCTCAACAAATCCTCTAGTCTTTGATTTACTCTCTCAGTTTGACCATCTATTTTTGGATGATAGGATGAGCTTATATTCAGTTATGTTCCCAAATCCAAGAACAAAGTTTTCCAAAATCTTGAAGTTATCCAAACATCTCTATCCAAAATTATCTTTTTTGGAATTCCATCTAACCTAAAAACTTCTTGCATGAACTTCTTGGCTAAGATGGGTGTTCCATTTGTAAGATTACTAGGTATAAAATGAGCTACCTTAGAAATTTTATCCACTACTACAAGAATAGCATCATGCTTATAGTGTGACATAGGTAATCCTTAGACAAAATCCATGCTAATAACCTACCATTTCTGTTAAGGTATGTCACAAGGATACAAAAGTCCTACTGTGTGCTGGTGTTTAGCCTTAACTCACTGATACTCTAGGCATCCTACCACAAATCTTACATCATCATACTTTATTCCCTTCCAGAAATATAAGGGTTTCACATTAGTTAATAACTTTGTCACTCCAGGGTGACCTAAATAGGGTGTAGAATGTGCTTCTTTCCACACAGTTCTTAAATCTCCTTGATTCAAAACATATATTTGGTTATTAAATCTCAATAACCCATTAGGTTCAAAATAAAATCCATCATACCTTGTATCTTGAGGATTTTTTGTTAGAGATTTCAAAATTTGCTCATAATATTCATCATCAGTCATATTTTTCAATATCTGAGATATGAAATCAGAGTGCACTGACACTATTGCTGATATGTGCCTCCTTCTACTCAAGGAATCAACCACTCAATTTTCTTTATCCTTGATATAGTTAACCTCAAAATCATAGTTAGAAATGAGCTCTAACTATATTCTTTGTTGGGCATTAAGATTAGGTTGCGTGAAGATATTCTTCAAACCTTGATTATCAGATTTTAGTTCAAATTGCTTTCCCAACAAATAATGCCTTCAAACTTGAAGAGCATGCATAATTGCTACTAATTCCAAATCATGAGGGGCATAATTATGCTCATAAGGCCACAATTTCTTGGACTCATAAGCTACAAATTGGTCTTCCTGCATGAGCACTCCTCCTAACTCTTCTCCTAAAGTGTCAGTCACAACAACAAAATGACCCTCTGGGTATGACACTTTAAGAATTGGGGCTAAAGTCAATTTCCTTTTAATAAAATTAAATGTTTCTTCACACTTATCAGACCATTCAAATCTCTTTCCCTTTCTCTACAAGGAAGTAATAGGATGAGTAATTCTAGAAAAGTTTGAAATGAACTTCTGTAACAACTTACTAATCCCATAAAACTACGCACTTCATGTACATTCTTAGGAGTAGGCGACTCCAAAATAGCCTTTATCTTTGATGCATCTACATCAATTCCTTTAGCTGATTTAATATGACCCAAGTAGTGTACCCATAAATTTCTCTATAGGAGTAATTTCTATTCTTATAGATACATGGTTCTAAAAAGAGTACATGTGGTTTCAATAGGAGTATCCTGATACTCATCTTGACAACTATCAACAGCAACATGAATCTTTTGTTCAAAAGCTGTTTGATGTGAAGGTAAAGGTTTACCTCCATAAGAATTCCCTTGACTCTTCGTGGGGCATTGGTTAGCATAATAATATCCTGCACACATGAAACACCCTGTGTATAGTGTGAGGCCAATTATTTTCACGTCCCTATTTTGATCTTGTTACATTATAGTTGGTGACATTATCAGACATTTAGAGACTATTGTTTTCATTGTGCATATTTAGACTATATCTCCTGATTTTAGTTTAGCTTTGATTAGACATGTGGTGATTTGATTAGATCATATTTTGATGTTATGATGATGTTAGATATGTGAGATATTTTTTATGATGATTATTGATGTGATTACAAGTTCATTATGTGGATTTATTATTTGATGATGATTATGAGGCATTAGATAGAAAATGCAGTTTTAATCTTAATTATGATGTGAATGATTAATATTGTATGCATTGACATGACTTAAATTTATGTTGCTTCAGCTATGATTATGCATGATGTGATTGACGCTTGATCTAGTTGTGCAGGTTATATTCCCAACCCATGGGAAATTGGAGGTAGATTTCACACATATGTAATTCCCTGTAAAGCCGATCCATTCCCAAGAGGGATGAGGATCATGTTTGATCGGATGATGTTTTAGTACATGTTTGATTTATTTATTTGGCCTAGTTCACCCTTTTTAATTGAGTTATATTATGTGTTGTAAAATTTATATTTTTATTTACACCATTTGGTGATTTATTATTTTTGGGCCATTTAAAGTGATTTTATACCTCACTAGGTGTTTATTAGGGTCCCAAACTTACTCTAGGTGGTAACCCTAGGGTCTAGGGTCCATTTGGCCTTACTAAACCCTAGGGTAACTCTTATCTAATCACTCTAAACTGGGGTTTAATAAATGTGACGAAATTTGAATTTTGGCTAAGGGTGGGAGATGAGTCGTGCTTTGGGAAAGACCCATCTCCCTTCCCAAAGCTTGGGGATTCCTCCACCAAGAAGACTTGGGGGGTCTTCAAGACCCCCAAGTGTGTGGGATCTCCCTCCAAGACTCACATACATGTGAGAGCATCTTGGAGGGAGGTGGCTCTCTTGGAGAATAAGAGGATACCATGTGGCATCCCTTATCCTCATGGAGTCTTGAAGGGAGTGTCCACCTCCACTTGGTCTCTCACACATGTGTGAGAGCACAAGTGGATAAGGTGAGGGTTTGAATGGATTTAAGGGTGACACTTGTCACCCTCACACTCCTTCTCCCTTGCAAGTGGCATGGGATGAGGAAGGAGAAGGTGACAAGTGTCACCTTCTCATTACTCAAGGCCAAATTGGAAGGCCTATATTACCTCCTCTTGGAGACGAGTGTGGGGTTCTTGTTTTCTGCAATTTCTTTCTATTTTGGAGGTTTTGGGGAGTGTTGGCAAAATTCTTAGAGGCTTGGAGATTTTGGAGAACTGTGGGCTCTTCTTCAAAGGTGCTTCCATTTTAGGGATTTTGAAGGTAAGCTCCATGGAATTAGCCATTTCCCTATGTATTTTCTTATGTAGTGTTTATGCTTGTGATATTATGTTGGTTGTTATTTTCTCTTTTATGTGGGTTGGGAGTTTGTGAGAGCATCTCCATTTGGAGAAAAGGCTCAACTCGTATGGGATGGGGGAGAGTGAACCTCCTCGAGGTCACCTCTCGGTGTAGTCTATTTTAGCCTTGAGGGCTTTTATATGGTGTTGAGAGTATTTTGATGGCAAGAGTGCGATGAGGGTTTTGAGATTCTTGGAGACATATATTATTTTTCTTTGGCTTGAGGCCTTGAGATATGGTGATTTTTAGTTCTTGGAGTGACCTCTTGAGTTGAGGGGTCCACTCCCCTACCCCCTTCAAACTCATTTTCATGAGTTTAGTCTTGTGCAAATCTTTGGACATTTTTTGTGTGTTTGGAAAATTCCATTTGTTGTGATGTGTGTGTGTGTAAAACTGTGTGATTCCTACCTCCCTAGCTCAGGGGTGACCCACTATTGGGTCTATGGTAGGGAGGATGGTGATTTAAGTGGCCTTGGTTCCCCATTTTTGTGTTTGCTTCATTGCAGGTTTTTATTAGAAAAATGGAGTTTGGAGGAGTTTATTGTTATCTCATTTGCCTTATTTTGGTTGGCTGTTGTGAGCCATGGCCTTGGAGGCCTTATTGTTTTGGAGTTGTAAAATTTGTACTCCTTATTGTATTGATGTGAAAGGAAAATTTTAATGTGAGTTACTCTTTATTGTTATTCAAAAAGATGATCATTATGCTATGTTAATGTGTTTATAGAAATCTACCTAAGAAAATATAAAGTGTTGTTATGTATTTCAAAGAAAATAAATGTTTATAACTTGTTTGTTTTCTTTCATCCAAGAAATTATGTATATGTTGTAGTTGAAATGGCTGCATGCTAAATAGAAAAGTAAACAAATAGTGTTGTTGGAAATGAGTTTTAGAACAAATAAATATGTTTTATTCCCATTTTTATGCTTTTGTTTTGTCAAAGAAAAAAAAAGATTGTTGTGCAAACTATATTTTGTGCTCATAGACAATGAAGTTATGATTGTGTATTTACTTTTATAAAAAAAAGGGGATATATAGTATTATGCTCCATTTTATATGCTGTAAAGAAAAAAAAAAGAGGAAAATGAAGCGGTAAGATTGTCTTGTTATTTTTGCAATCAAAAGAAAAGTATACCCTTCTGGTTAAGATAGGTTTTCAAATCTGATTATATTATATTTATTTAAGTTGAATGTGGAGAATATATAAATATACGGGATATAATATATATATATACATTATATTTTAAGCAAACTATTTTTTTTTACAAATAAAAGAGAAACTAACTAGACTTTATGTATTTCATAGCAACCATAAATTATATTTAAAAAAAAAATACATTCATGCGGACTGTATCGGCCAAACCCCTGTGTAAGGGTTTTAGTGTTTAAAAAAAAGAAAGAAGGGGCAGTGGGGCGATGACCTCAGTCACCGCCACCACTGCTGAGACTACTGTGTGTTATGGGGTGTGGTGTGGGTGGGGGCACAACCCCCTCCCCACACCCATACCACCCTCTGTGGCATCGCCCACACCCTCCCCCTCACTTCAACGCCTTAGATCCGCGGTAGCGATAACAACAACAAACCCTCATTGCTATTCCATGTCGTTCAGCCTTGTCGATGACTGTGCATTTTCTGTTCTACCAAAACAAATATATATATATAGACCTCTATTGATTCAAAAAAAAAGAGAACTGTATACCTATTACCTCTATATTTTGCAAATATATATATATATATATGCACACATAAGTGTATATATATAAATATATATACACAAAAAAAGGGAAAGAAAACCATGCTGGTAAAATCAAAACATATACCTCTGAGAGGTATTTCCATGGTGGCCTCCATCAACAAACCTTCAACCTGCAACAAGAAGAATGGAGAAACAAGAAATAACAAAACCAAGAGGAGATGGGAGGAGAAAAAGAATAAGTTCAGGTTGTGGCCATAGGGAAATAATAAAATATTAGATTAGGGCAACTCTTTTTAGGAAAATTATTAAATTAACAATTAGGGATGAGTTGGAAATAAGGGGGAAAATTAGAAAAGCTTTTTATTTATTTTTCCCATTTTGCCATGTGCACGGAATTTAAAATTCCCTCTCCTTTGCCTTTTACCTTTTGAATTAAATTTTGTCTTCCTTTGGGATTTTTATTAAAGTTGAATTAATTTTTTTCCTTTTGGGGTTTTAAGACCTTTATTTTTTCTTAATGGGTTTTTATTTTAATGGGAGTGCGATTTTTGAATTAGTGGGCTTTTTTTTAATGCATCTTAATTTAATTTCATAGGGGAAAACTCTTTAATTTAATTATTTTAATTGGATCAATTTAATTATTTTCATGGGGAGAGATATTTTAATTTTTCCGCTTTATAAATTATTTTTGAGTTAGTTAATAAATATGATTGTTGAAATTATATTTATTAATGGACTTGACTATTGAATTTTAATTTGGTCGTTTATTTTAATTCGAATTTTATAATTTTGTTGAGTGGTTAAAATTATTCAACCTTGGAAATTTATTCAATTTATCCTTATTTTTATTTATTTTAATTTTTGTATTAATTACTTCTTAGAGTTTTCATTTTAAAATATTTATTTCTATTATTGAAAACATGTTATGCTATCAAACTTTTCCCAGACTTTAGGGTTTTATTTTTATGACATTTCTACGACTTTTATTTAATCACTCTATTTTATCTTGGGACCATCATACCATTGGATGCATGTTTATATTCAATTTTATTGTTGCATTAGAGTTAGGGTTTGATTTTGATTCGATCGAAACCACCTCTTTTGCCTAGAAAGCTTAGGGGTTGGAATTAAATTTGTTCTAACCCTAGAAGTGGCATACATCGCGTCGCATAACCCCCTAGTCAGCTATCATCACGTAGGGGATTATGTAGGTAGATGCACTTCCCTAATTATCAATTGTCATGTTTACGCCTTATGCGTATTGCCATTGAGCACGCTAACGCGTGCGAGGGGGTTTCTAGGGACATGAGGAAAAGTTTTTGATATTTCGCATCATGACCACATGACAAATGTGGACATGACACGTGTGTTGTATGTTGTGACTGCATGGGAAATGTGGACATGACATTTGGTATCAGAGCCCAAGTTTAAGCACTAGGCTTGTTTGGGCACATTATTAATTCCATGATTTCGATTAATTTGTAAATACCTTGCTCTTGTAGGATGCCTCCTTGATGAGTTAGGCAAGCGCGCTCTCAAGGCACAACATCCATAGAGATATGAGAGGAGCATGAGTCTTCAGCAGAGGATTAGGGACCCCCAGCACCACCAGTGCAGCAAGCACCGCAGGCCTTACCAGTACCTGATATTGGACCATAGATTTTATAGGGGTGTTGGAGAGATTACCACCAGTGGTAGAAGAATCACATGTCGAGCCCCGCATTGATCCAAAAGAGGAGCCACATGAGGAGCTGCGTGCGGAGCCACGTGTTGAACCCTGCATCGAGCCACGAGTGGCACCACGCATAGAGCCCTTTGTAGAGATTCTTGACACTACCGTAGAGGAGATTGGTTTAGCTTTTAGAGGTCATAGTACGAGTCCTCCACCTCAGGCGTGGTGAGAGGAGGCAGTGAGAGTAGAGAAATATTATCACGAGCCTTACGATTGTGGTAGAGATGAGCCTATCAGAGGCCACAAAGACCGAGGAGATCCTATCAAGGATTTATTGAGGCTTAATCCACCTACTTTTGCTGGGACTACAGAGGGTGCTGAGGTTGAGGCCTGGCTTATCAGTTTGGATAGATGCTTTGCGTTGTGCCCTTACGAGGGCAATATGAAAGCACATGTGGCAGTCCACTTGTTGCGAGATGCAACAGCTACTTGTTGTTACACTGAGCAGTGTAAGCGCCACTTGTCATTAGATACTCTCATGGGAGACTTTCATTGAGTGCTTTAATGCGTGATATCTATCAGACCACTAAGGATAGTGTCGCATCGATGAGTTTCATGATTTATAGCAGAGAGGACTTACTGTGGAACAGTATGAGGGTAGGTTTACTAAGTTGTCATGATATGCAGAGTATCTCCATGATGAGAAACTCCTAGTTCATAAGTTTATCAGAGGACTGAACCACGCGATAGCAGGGCCTGTGCATATGGCAGACCCTCAAACATTGAGTGATGCTGCCGATAAGGTATACATAGCCAAGGAGATACAGGGATGAGGGTAGAGTTCACACCCTTAGTTTCAAGATCGTGGGCAGTAGTAGCATCAGCAGAGTTACCATAGGCCACCACCACCACCTTAGAGAGGAGGCTTTAGTTTTGCGCCATTACCTCCTAGGCCTCCATAGCCGCAGCAGCAGCAAAGCCCCAAGCCACAGCAGAGGGTACATGGGGGTCATAATCAAGGTTGGCAAAAATAAGGTCCACGTAGGGATCAGAGACAGTAGGGGCCACCTGTAGGACCTGCAAGATCACAGTAGTCTTATAGGGTTCACAGTGATCCATGGGTCGATCTGGACAATAGCAGAGTGGTAGGACTTAGTCTGGATAGGTACAGGCTTGGGGCCCATGCTATATATGTGGTGGGGTGGGACATCTAGCCAGACAGTGTCCATAGGGCTTTACAGTAGGGGGACAACCTCGTGCAGAAGGTTCAGAGCAAACGGTTGGAGATGTGGGTAGATCCCACTGCATGTTCATAGCAGTTGATAACCGCCAGGCTGATTTTCAGGCATCAGTTATTGAGACCTCAGGTATGATTGGGGGTGTTCCCATTTCTATTATTTTTTACTTTGGTACTATTGACTCTTTCATATCTCCATTGTTAGTGGAGCATTACAGGCTGGTGGCCTCTAGGCAGGGCAATAGGTGGGAGGTTGAGTTGGCCACTAGGGCCAAAATGGCAGTAGATACCTTAGTCCATGACTGTGAGATATCCTTAGGGATATTTTCTACATTATGTGACCTTTGGGTCATGCCTTTAGGTTCCTATGGTGTGGTTTTGGGTATGGACTGGCTTGCGGCTCATTGAGCCAATCTAGATTGTTGTTGAAAGGCGATTAGTTGTTTGGACAATCATGGCACATCAATTGAGATAGTGGGCATGCAAAATATCATGATAGTTCATATGATAACTGCTTAGCAGCTTAAGCGCTGCATGTGAAAGGGATGTCAGATGTTTTCTATTACAGTTAGTGACAGATCACAGGATGAGCCTGAGGCATCATTAGATGACACCCCATCCTGAGAGAGTTTGCCAATGTGTTTCTAGCAGAGTTATCGAGGATGCCACCCCATCGTGAGGTAGAATTTCATATTGATTTGGTGCCAGATGTTGAGCTAGTGTCTCATGCACCTTACAAGATGACCACTCATGAGCTCACAGAGCTCAAGTTGCAGCTTGAAGACTTGCTCAAGAAGGGGCACATCTGACTGAGCGTTTCACCTTGGGGTGCTTCAATCATCTTCATGAAGAAGAAGGATGGGTCCCTTCGTTTATGCATGGATTACAGGCAGTTGAATAAGGTGACAGTGAATAACTGTTTTCCTCTGCCCAGGATTGATGATCTCTTCTATCAGATGTAGGGAGCCAGGGTGTTCTCAAAGATAGACCTAGAGTCTGGTTACCATCAACTACACATCACAGAGGTGGACATCCATAAGATCGCCTTCCAAACTTGATATGGCCATCATGAGTTCACTGTGGTTCCCTTTGGTTTGACAAATGCCCTTGTGGTGTTCATGAGTCTCATGAATGGGGTGTTCCATACCTATTTAGATTAGTTCATGATTATTTTCCTTCATGATATATTCATCTATTTGCGAACTAAGGAGGAGCATGAGGAGCACCTATGTCAGGTTTTGCATTGTTTGAGGGAGAAGAATCTTTATGGGAACCTGGCGAAGTGTGCATTTTTCAAGATAGAGGTATAGTATTTGGGGTACATCCTATCTGGCAATAGAATCTCCATAGATCCATCCAAGATTAGGGCTATCAGAGATTGGCCATCACCCACCAATGTGACAGAGGTCAGGAGTTTTATGGGATTAGCTGGTTATTACTGTAGATTTTTTGAGGGTTTCTCTCAGATAGCGCACCCCATCACTTCCCTTCAGTGGAAAGGGAAGAGTTTTACTTGGACTGAGCAGTGTGAGAGGGCCTTTGGAGTCCTCAAGGAACATCTTACCAATGCTCCTATTTTTGGTGGTTCCTGATCCAGCAACAGATTTTATGTTTTGCACAGATGCATCACTTGAGGGTTTGGGAGCCGTACTGATGCAGGGTGGTAGAGCGATCGCGTATGAGTCACGAAAGCTCAAGACCCATGAGCTGAACTTCCCCACTCATGATCTGGAGCTCACGATAGTGGTTCATGTCTAGTTCGTTGGAGACATTTTTTATTGGGTCGTCATTTTGATCTTCATTCAGATCATCACAACCTTCAGTACATATTTACACATCCAAATCTAAATGCCTGTCAATGGCATTAGATGGAGTTTCTCTGCAAGTACGACTTTGATGTCCACTACATCAAAGGGAAGGAGAACATGGTTGCTAACACATTGAGTTAGAGGTGCCACGAGATCCTGACCTTGACACTGAGTGTGGACTTGAGGGGATGCATTATTCAACATCTGCCTGAGGATGAGTGGTTTCTTGAGGTGTAGCAAGAGATCCAGTCACAGAGGGCCCTTGTGGACAAGTTTGCAGGATACTCACTTGAGGCAGATGGGTTACTTTGATATCGACAGTGCATCTATGTACCTCGTGCAGGCGACCTACGTATTGTAGTGTTATTAGAGGCTCATAGAGCACCATATGCAGCACATCTAGGGGTGAAGAAGATGCATGCTAACCTACAACAGCTGTACCATTGGGTGGGTATGAGGTGAGATATTGCAGAGTTTGTTACTCGATGCCTTGAGTGCAAGAGGGTCAAGATTGAGCATCAACATCAACGGGTTTTTTATACCCTTATGAGATACTTGAGTGGAAATGGAACACCATTTCCATGGATTTCATTGTTGGTCTTCCTATGTCTTCGCGTCTCCATGATACCATCATGGTGATAGTTGACAAGTTGACCAAGGTGGCTGATTTTTCACCTGTACGCACGACATAAAATGCACCAGCAGTGGTGAGAGTGTTCTTGGATGATAATGTGAGATTACATGGGGTACCTTGCTGCATCATTTCTGACAGGGATTCAGTGTTTACTTCATCCTTTTAGAGAGCTTTGCAGCAGGCGTTGGGCACACAACTCAACTTTAGCTCCACTTATCACCTCGAGACAGATGGATAGACAAAGCAGGTGAATCAGGTGTTAGAGGACATGCTCCATATGTATGTTATGGACCATCAATCTAGATGGGAGGAGTGTCTATATCTGGTTGAGTTTGCCTACAATAATGGGCATCATAGCTCATTGGGTATGCCTCCTTTTTAGGCTTTATACAATGGACCATATAGGACACCATTGAGTTAGGATCGGATAGAGGACAAGGTTTCCATTGGTCTAGAGTTGGTTCAGGATATGGAGCAGCAGGTCAGACTAATTAGACAAAGACTTCAGGAGCCACAGGATAGACAGAAGAAGTATGCCGATGCTAAGAGACTAGATTGGAGCTTCTCAGTTGGTGATAGAGTTTTCCTTAGAGTGCGGCCACACAAGAGTCCAATCCATTATGGAAAGGGCTCTAAGATCGCACCATAGTTTGTAGGACCTTTTGAGATCTTGGAGTGGATAGGACCTATAGCCTATCATCTAGCATTGCCACCTAGCCTGTCGTGCATCCATGATGTATTTCATGTTTCTGTATTGAGGTGATATATATCTAATTTATCTCATGTATTGGATTAGAGTGCTCTACAGGTAGAGGCAGATGGGCAGTTGGCTTTGGAGCCAATTTTCATATTAGCTCATTGGACGCTGGGACTTCGAGGTCAAGAGCTGGACCAGGTTAGGGTCTAGTGGGATTGTTATGATGAGGTCACAGTGACTTGGGAGGATGCAGCTAGTTTAAGGGCACTCTATTCTCACCTTTTTGATGACTTCCAGAAGGAAGTTTAGTCTTAGAGGGAGAGGATGTGAGGCCAATTATTTTTACTTCCCTATTTTGATCGTGTTACATTATAGTTGGTGACATTATCAGACATTTAGAAACTATTGTTTCCATTATATAGATTTAGACTATATCTCCTGATTTCAGTTTAGCTTTGACTAGAAATGTGGTGATTTGATTAGATCATATTTTGTTGTTATGATGATGTTAGATATGTGAGATATATTTGATGATGATTATTGATGTGATTACAAGTTCATTATGTGGATTTATTATTTGATGATTATGAGGCATTAGATAGAAAATGCAGTTTTAATATTAATTATGATGTGAATTATTAATGTTGTATGCATTGACATGACTTAAATTTATGTTTCTTCGGCTATGATTATCCATGATGTGATTGACGCTTGATCTAGTTGCGTAGGTTATATTCCCAAGCCATAGGAAATCAGAGGTAGATTTTATGTACATATGTAATTCCCTATAAAGTTGATCCATTCCCAAGAGGGATGAGGATCACGTTTGATCAGATGATGTTTTAGTACATGTTTGATTTATTTATTTGGCCTAGCACCCTTTTTAATTAAGTTATATTATGTGTTCTAAAATTTGTATTTTGATTTACACCATTTGGTGATTTATTATTTTTGGGCCATTTAAAGCGATTTTATACCTCACTAGGTGTTTATTAAGGTCCCAAACTCACCCTAGGTGGTAACCCTAGGGTCTAGGGTCCATTTGGACTTACTAAACCCTAGGGTCTAGGGTCCATTTGGACTTCCTAAACCCTAGGGTAACTCTTATCTAGTCACTCTAAACTGGGGTTTAATAAATGTGACGAAATTTGAATTTTGGCTAAGGGTGGGAGATGAGTCATGCTTTGGGAAAGACCCATTTCCCTTCCCAAAGCTTGGGGATTCCTCCACCAAGAAGACTTGGGGGGTCTTCAAGACCCCCAAGTGTGTGGGATCTCCCCCCAAGACTCTCACACACGTGTGAGAGTATCTTGGAGGGAGATGGCTCTCTTGGAGAATAAGAGGATGCCATGTGGCATCCCTTATCCTCATGGAGTCTTGAAGGGAGTTGCCAGTGGCATGGGATGAGGAAGGAGAAGGTGACAAGTGTCACCTTCTCATTCCTCAAGGCCAAATTGGAAGGCCTATATTACCTCCTCTTGGAGAGGAGTGTGGGGTTCTTGCTTTTTGCAATTTCTTTCTATTTTGGAGGTTTTGGGGAGTGTTGGAGAAATTCTTGGAGGCTTGGAGATTTTAGAGAAGTGTGGGCTTTTCTTCAAAGATGCTTCCATTTTAGGGCTTTTGAACGTAAGCTCCATGGCATTAGCCATTTCCCTATGTATTTTCTTGTGTAGTGTTTATGCTTGTGATATTATGTTAATTTTTATTTTCTCTTTTATGTGGGTTGGGAGTTTGTGAGAGAATCTCCATTTGGAGAAAAGGCTCAACTCGTATGGGGTGGGGGAGAGTGAACCTCCTTGAGGTCACCTCTCGGTGTAGTCTATTTTAGCCTTGAGGGCTTTTCTATGGTGTTGAGAGTATTTTGATGGCAAAAGTGCCATGAGGGTTTGGAGATTATTAGAGACATATATTATTTTGCTTTGGCTTGAGGCCTTGAGATATGGTGATTTTGAGTTCTTGGAGTGACCTCTTGAGTTGAGGGGTCCACTCCCCTACCCCCTTCAAACTCATTTTCATGAGTTTAGTCTTGTGCAAATCCTTGGGCAATTTTTGTATGTTTAGAAAATTCCATTTGTTGTGGTGTGTGTGTGTCAAACCGTGTGATTCCTACCTCCCTAGCTCGGGGGTGACCCACTAGTGGGTCTATGGTAGGGAGGAGGGTAATTTGCGTGGCCTTGGTTCCCCATTTTTGTGTTTACTTCATTGTAGGTTTTTATTAGAAAAATGGAGTTTGGAGGAGTTTATTGTTATCACATTTGCCTTATTTTGGTTGGCTATTGTGAGCCATGGCCTTGGAGGCCTTATTGTTTTAGAGTTGTAAAATTTGTACTCCTTATTGTATTGGTGTGAAAGGAAAATTTTAATGTGAGTTACTCTTTATTGTTATTCAAAAAGATGTTCATTATGCTATGTTAATGTGTTTAAGTGTTTATAGAAATCTGCCTAAGAAAATATAAAGTACTGTTATGTATTTCAAAGAAAATAAATGTTTATAACTTGTTGTTTGTTTTCTTTCATCCAAGAAATTATGTATATGTTGTAGTTGAAATGGTTGCATGCTAAATAAAAAAATAAACAAATAGTGCTGTTGGAAATGAGTTTTAGAACAAATAAATGTGTTTTATTCCCATTTTTATGCTTCTATTTTTTCAAAGAAAATAAAAGAGATTGTTGTGCAGACTATATTTTATACTCATAAACAATGAAGTTATGATTGTGGATTTACTGTTATAAAAAAAGGATATATATAGTATTATGCTCCATTTTATATGTTGTAAAGAAAAAAAAAGAGAGGAAAATGAAGCAGTAAGATTGTCTTGTTATTTTTGCAATCAAAAGAAAAGTATACCCTTCTGGTTAAAATAGGTTTTCAAATCTGGTTATATTATCTTTATTTAAGTTGAATGTGGAGAATATATAAATATATGGGATACAATATATATATATATTATTCTAGTTATATATTTAATCTGGACTCATAAATAAATCTGTGTATAAACAATATATATATATATATATATATGTATGTATATATATATATATATATATATATATATATATATATATATATATATATATTTTAAGCAAACTATTTTTTTTACAAATAAAAGAGAAACTAACCAGACTTTATGTATTTCATAGCAACCATAAGTTATATTTTAAAAAAAAATTGCATTCATGCAGACTATATCGGCCAAACCCCTATGTAAGGGTTTTAGTGTTTAAAAAATAGAAAGAAGGGGCAGTGGGGCAGCGGCCTCAGCCACTGCCACCATTGCTGAGACTACTGTGTGTTACGGGGTGTGGGGAGGGGCCCGTGCCCCCACCCACACCCTCGGGTGTGGGTGGGGGCACGGGCCCCTCCCCACACCCATACCACCCTCCATGGTGTCGTCCACACCCTCCCCCTCACTTCAATGCCTTAGATCCGTGATGACGGTAACAGCAACAAACCCTCATCGCTATTCCATGTCGTTCGGCCTTGCCGATGACTGCATTTTCTGTTCTGCCAAAACAAAAAAAAAATTTTATATATATATATATATATATATATATATATATACACAAAAAAAAGGGAAAGAAAACCTTGCTGGTAAAATCAAAACATATACCTTTAAGAGGTATTTCTATGGCAGCCTCCATCAACAAACCTTCAACCTGCAACAAGAAGAATGGAGAAACAAGAAAGAACAAAACCAAGAGGAGATGGGAGGAGAAAAGAATAAGTTAGGGTTATGGCCATAGGGAAATAATAAAATATTAGATTAGGGCAAGTCTTTTTAGGAAAACTATAAAATTAACAATTAGGGATGAGTTGGAAATGAGGGGCAAAATTAGAAAAGCTTTTTATTTATTTTTCCCATTTTGCCATGTGCATGGGAATTTAAAATTCCCTCTCCTTTGCCTTTTGCCTTTTGAATTAAATTTTTCCTTCTTTTGAGATTTTTATTAAAGTTAAATTAATTTTTTTCCTTTTGGGGTTTTGAGACCTTTATTTTTTCTTAGTGGGTTTTTATTTTAATGGGAGTGGGATTTTTGAATTAGTGGGCTTTGTTTAATACGTCTTAATTTAATTTCATAGGGGAAAACTCTTTAATTTAATTATTTTAATTGAATCGATTTTATTATTTTCATGGGGAGAGATATTTTAATTTTTCCCCTTTATAAATTATTTTTGAGTTAGTTAATAAATATGATAGTCGAAATTATATTTATTAATGGACTTGACTATTGAATTTAATTTGGTCATTTATTTTAATTCAAATTTTATAATTTTGTTGAGTGGTTAAAATTATTTGACCTTGGAAATTTATCCGATTTATCCTTATTTTTATATATTTTAATTTTTGTATTAATTACTTCTTAGAGTATTCGTTTTAAAATATTTATTTCTATTATTGAAAACACGTTATGCTGTCAAATTTTTCCCAAACTTTAGGGTTTTATTTTTACGACATTTCTATGACTTTCATTTAATCACTCCATTTTATCTTGCAACCATCATACCATTGGATGCGTGTTTATATTCAATTTTATTGTTGCACTAGAGTTAGGGTTTGATTTCAATTTGGTCGAAACCACCTCTTTCACCTAGAAAGCTCAGGGTTTGGAATTAAATCTATTCTAACCCTAGAAATGGTGCACATCATGTCGCATAACCCCCTAGTCAGCTATCATCACGCAAGGGATTGCATAGGTAGACGCACTTCCTCGATTATCGATTGTCATGTTTACACCTTATGCGTATTGCCACCGAGCATGCTAACGCAGGCGAGGCAATTTCCAGGGACATGCGGAAAAGTTTTTGATATTTCGTGTCATGAGCACATGACAAATGTGGACATGACACTTGTGTTGCATGTTGTGATCGCATGGGAAATGTGGGCATGACATATAGGAAAAATCGAGAGGTTGAATGATAAGATCAAAAGCAATGATAATAACAACTCAATTACCCATAACATCAAAAGATCTATCTAAGCAATAACCAAATCAATGAATAAATCAAATTACGAACAAAGAAGCTATCACCTAGATTGTTTGGATCTTTTGGTTAAATGTGGATTGCTCTTCAAATTGCGAAACCATGTTTATAACAAGTGGATGTAGATTGTGTTTGTGCTCAAAAAGTAGAAGTGTGCTCAACGATGTGATGTGTGCTCCAAGCGCTGTATGGATGCCTGAGAATAAAAGATCAAAGAGATCATAAGGTTGAATGATCAAAGAGGATTTGTTATGGAGATGAGGGGGGTTTATATAGGTTTCAAGAAAGATCAATCAACAGTCTAGAAAATTCAATGGAATCAATGGATGAGATAAATCTAGAATTCATGATGAATGTGCACCTGACATGTGTCACACAAAAATATATTTTTGTTTGAGTTAATTGCTTGATTGATAAAGAGAGGATTTGATTTCATAAATTAGAATGTTTTTTTTAATTTAAGAGTTGATAAAAACAAGATTGATTAAGTCAATTAACTCAACTTGTAATTTATTTTTTGCATGATTTGAGATAAATTAAATAATAAATTATTTAATTTTGTGTGCATGATGAACAAGATTTATTTTTAGAAGAATTGGAAGATAAAAAAGCAAATTAAATAAATAAATTTATTTAATTGATTGTGCAAGATTAGAGGAATAAATAAAATATTTGATTATATTTTAGTTTTAGAGATTGAAATAATCTAAATAAATTTGAATGATTTATTTAAATTTGGAAGAACAATTGATTTAATTAAATAATAAAAATTATTTAATTGTAGATAAGAGGATTTGATAAATTAATTAAATAATTAATTTATTCAATTGATGTGGATTTAAATTTTGGAAGAAGATAATGATTTAATTAAACAATTAAAATTATTCAATTTGGATGGATAAAGAGGAAAATTATTGAAATTAATTAAATAAATAGAATTTATTCAATTAATGTTGAAAATATGTGATTTAGAGGAAATTGATGATTTTGATGAAATTAATTAAATAATTAGAATATTTAATTAACGTTAAATGCAGGTGTTTTGATAGAAATGCAAGTGATTCAAGGACATGGTCATTTTTGGGTGTCTACATTTTGCCCCTCTTTGATGTGATGCAGTTTATAGCATTGTGTCAAAGAAATTGATTGTTGAAGACATGATACAATTTTTGATGCCCCTGTGTAGCTAGCATAGGATGCCCCCTCGAGAGGAGAGACAAGGAAGTGACAGAAGGACTAGGTTGATGCTCGACTAGAAGATTGCACTTGAGATAGATGAGGTGGGGTAGAAGAAAATGGAGATACAAGAGAAAGATTGTTGATCGATCTTCACTCAAAAAACTATATAAGGCCATGGATAAATGGATGGTTAACTAGATGAGCTTGTTGCAACAGTTTCACAAATGTTTATAAAGAGAAGTCCTTATTTTTGATATAGCACATGGATAGTTTGCCACCAAGGTATAAATGACCAAGGTGTTGTGATATCTAAGTGCGTGGACATTGACTCTACAAGTAAGTGGTTTGAACTTAGATCCCTTAGACATAATATAACCTTGTTGGACATGTGAATGAGCTATAGTCTTGAACATAAAATAAACTTCAATACATAAATGCAAGAAGAATATTAATATGTAAGATACTAGGTCGTAACACACACACAAGATAAATATGCTGCTAAGAAAGATGCTAAAGATCATTCCTCAAACATGGCACACAAAAGCAATGACTATGCCCCCAATCCATACCGTATCACAACATACCAAGATATAGATAAATCAAGGTAGTCTTGAATAGGTAATGGAAAAGGAACAAAAGATAAACCAAAAAGTAAATTGACTGACTTACAAAGTAAACATACAACCAATATATTCTCTTGCCAAAGAGGTTTCTTAGGATAAATTAGATTTGATTGGGTAGATAATAGCCTTATTGTAGGAATGATATATCCATTAAAGGGTGTTGATTTGTTAATAGGATAATGTCTGGTTTTAGGAAATGAAACATGTCGTATAAGACGCCTGGTCTAGTTTTGATCATGGAACATCCTGTATAAGACAAGTGTGCTCATCTATTGCTTGGCTGAAGTTGATTGATGTAGCAGATGTTGGCAATTGATATGTAGGATAGCATATGGCTCTATAAGTAAGTTTATTTGCTTTAGGTTTGTTTAAGAACTTTTTCTTTGAAAGGATGCATTTGTTTGTTTGTTTTGCTACTTGAGTTAGTCAAGTTGAGGCGAATGGATTTTGATCAACGAAAGGCTAGAAAGATGACATGTCAATGGATTGAAATGGGTGAAGAATGATGAATGGTATGTGCTTGAGTACTAGATATGTCCTTCATATTCTAGACTGCCTACATACCCTGTATCCATGGGATCAAGGCACATTATGATGAAAGATGGAAAAAATGATAATATGTAGTTCTGAGTAGAGTGATGAGTGGGTCAAGGTGTTTGAGCTTGGGTAAGTGAAATGATGATATCTTATGTACCTGAATACTGGAAACTTCCTTCGTATTCCATACTACCTACATACCCATATCCATGGGATCAAGGTACTTTAAAATTGAAATGAGTTGATATGTAGTTCTGGTTGGTTTGATGATGTAGAAAAAGTGTGGTCTTTGTGGGGAATGATATATCCCTAGATCAACACAAGGATGGTGGCTGGTTTTAGAAATGAAACACCTCGTATAAGATGCTTGGTTTAGTTTTGAGCATGTAACAATCTATATAAGATAGTTGATTGGTTTGGTTTGATGTGTTTGTGTTGTGTATTTTTTTTTGTTTTGGTTTTGAAGTGTTTAAAGTGTTTGTGAACCATGAACAAGGATCCATTCCTAGACCTAGGTTAAGGAAAGAGTTGCCCCCATTCTGGTAGAGATGTTGTTATGGTTGATTGACATAGGATAACCATGGATGATAGGAAGACATAGAAAGTTTGTCATAGGACAAGACAATGATAATTGTTGACATAGATCAAGATGTGGGATGTGTTGATGCCAATTTTATTCAACATACAGAGATACAATTCCCAAAGAATCTTAGTTTATCTTGAAGAATATGGAGAATTATTAGAAATATTTCTCAATTCCAAGTCTACGTAAACCAGGTCATGGTTGTGTTGTATTCACTCAGGGTTCAATGCAAAGCTATTTTTATTCAAGGGGCCTTACGTGATTAAAGTGTCTTATGCTAACTTTACTGGCTTATTGTATGCAAATAAATTCAAATTTCAACAAAGTATACATTCCTTTGCATGTATTTATTATTGTCTTTCAAAGCTTTGTATGAATATTGACAAATCAAATCATGCTTCCTATCATGTATGAAAACTGTCAAATCTCTTTACAATTTCTTGTGCTTTATTCAAATACGTGACAATTTCCTTAAGATCTCTATGCTCAAGCTATTTACTTATGATTTTAGAGAAAAGTTAGAAAAGATAAAGTTTAGAAACATTTAATTCTATAGGAATTAATTTTCTGTTATGCATGTACATAAGTTCAACCAACTATAATGATTCAAAGAGTAAATTTCATGTATATTTATCCTGAGCAATATCATGAATTCATATACATAAATGCAATCATCAAAGGAGATATATTAAAGAACACTTGAATCTTATGTACTCTGGAATAGACACAACAAAAGATGCTTATATTTAGTAATATATGAAAAGTCTTTTGAATTTACAATGTATTTAGACCCTAGATTATTTGAAATCATTAACATTCAATCAAACTTACAGACACTTCACAAATACAATGGAGGAACTGGATATTCACATTATCCCCATTGTAGACACAGAAGCATTCCACTTCACAAAAATTTGGTCAAAGTCTAGTACTTCCTTTTTCTTAAAATGTAATATATGTCTTTTGCTACAAAACTGTGTAAATAAAATACAAGTTGTCGGGTCCCTTTATAGATTTTGAATCCCCCTTTGCTATAGTAACAAAAACCAATCAATGGTCTTAATTCAAACTAGTAAGATCAACTGTGGGAATCCATTCCCAACCGTCCCTCAAAATATCTGTCAGAATACTCTTTCTAGCACAAAGATGCCATAAGAATCTTTCAAATACAGAATACTCTTTTACCTTTCTTTCGTTGACTTTGGTAGCAACAACCTATCAAAATATACACAACATATGCAAATGAAGAAACAAAAGCAATAAACTACTGCCATTGGTACCTTCCTTACTCATTCCTCTCCAATTTTCTTCAAGTATTCTATGTACTTGGCTATCAATGCTGCCACAACACTATGATTATTTCTTTCACTTACTATCCATCTGTACTTTTGCATGTCAACCTTCTCCTTCAATGTTTTCACTTGTTCCTCCACCTCCTCCTCATGCTTCTGATATTTTCTTATCTATGCATTTGACTCCATGATTGAATCAGTCATCTCAGTGCTCAAGAATTCATTAGGATCCTCTAGGCAGGGTAGATACATATTCTTGAATTCCTCCACTGCCATATCTGCATTAGAAACTAGTACTTTTGGGCATTCATATCCAATAAACTTTTGTATGATTTTCCTGTGTTTTCCAATCACCTCATTAGCACCTCTTTCTAATTATTGGGTATTCATAATACAACCCTCTAACATGTTACTTTCAAATTTCAATTCTAATATGCCTTGTGGCATATGACTTGCCACTTGAGAAATTATTATTCCTTCATTCCTCAGCTCTTCAACCCTTTCTGTCATATCTTCAACTTGACTCAACTCTTCTTTACATTCCTCTATTCTATGTTGACAATGCTGTAAAACAATACTACAATCATTCTTTTCTACAAGAGCAAGCTCCCAATTAGCAATCACCTGCCTTATAGCATCCTCTCCCTTTTGAATAAACATTTTGAACCATTCCTCAAACACATTAGCCTCAATCATTTTGTTCTCAAATTCAGTAATTTGACCCTTAGATAAAACAACTAAATTTTTTAGGTACATCAGGAATGCCTCCATTAGGGTCAAATATCCTTTGTATAAATTGTTGTAATTGCATAATATGTCCCCTCAAGTATGCAAACTTATCTTTGTCTTTCTTCATCATTTCCATAGTCATTTTGTTCATATCCTCCCACTAAGCCAGATGTTGTTCTCTTGTCACATGCCCCAGATCAATGTTCAATACTTGATAATCCTCAAGTGTCATTTCTCCCTTGGCTTTGTCTTTTTGTGGGACAACGAGCTCTAAAGTTCTGGACCCTGATGGGCTTCACTTTATAGTAGACATTGTTCTTGTTTTCCTTTTTTCTTCATGTAGGTGGTCCCCCAGAAAACTTTTGATATCAATGGGCATCACTTGTATCTCTGCCTTTTCCCTTCTCACTTCATTTCCCAACCAAGCTAGTAGTTCCTTATTCATTTCTGCCTTCTTTTCTACATTAATTGCTTCTTCTTCAGGTTTCTCTATTTGTCTTGTCTCCCGTTGCTATTGTTGTGGCATTTGACTTTGATCCATAGGTTGATTCTATTGTGGCGCTGAAGGAGAAGCATCGTCATGTTTCTGTAATTTCACTTCTACCTTTTCTTTTCCTGTTCTATCCTTCTCTGTATTCTTCTCAATATTTTTCTTTTCATTTCCTTCTTCTGAGTTCTTCTATTGTTTACTTTGTTCCAGATTAGTATCATAAATGCTTGGAACATTTATATTTATATTCCATGTAAGTACTGCCTCTTCTATTGGTATAGGAACCTGTATATTTTCTATTACACTTTTCTCTTCTGATGATACTGACTGACCAGTAGATGCACTTGCTCTCTCTTCAATCTTTTCTCCTTCTTTCTCTATTTTTTGTTCTGCTTCTTCAACCTGTTGTGCAACATCCTGGACCTCTTTTATAATTTCAGGGGATACTAATACACCATATGGATCTACTACTTCTATATTATCTTGCACATTTTCATCTGTATTTATTTGGCTCTATACCTTGTCCATCTGAGTATCTTGTTGTTCCACCTTAAGATCATTCTTTGATATTTACTCCCCCATAATGAAGAAAGTCCCTAATGTTTGATCCCCTTCACCTTCTAACTCTATATAATCTCCATCTTGTGACCCCTCTTCACTACTACCTTCTTCATCAACATTTACATATTCAGCAACTTTTTTAGTTTCCAAACCTCTGGACTCATACAACATTTCTTAATTCAATTCCTGTTTGATTCTTATGTGGCCTGCTCTTATTTCCTCAGGTGTAAAGTCTTCAGATACTTGTCTTTTCCTTGCTCCAACTGATTAAGCCTCTGCTACTATAGTGGGCATTTGTGTTTTCTTTATTGGTGCATCCATAACCATAGTTTGTACTACAGGTTGTCTTGATGGTTTTTTCCTTCTTTTGCATGAGCTTCATAGTTACCTTTGGTGTCTGTGCTTTTTCTATAGAAACTCCCTAGTTTGAAGTTCCTTCTTCCATAAATGCACCTGAAGGAATAGCCACTGTAATTCCCAAAGCATAAGGATCTAATAATGTTGCATTTTCATTTTTATTTAGTACTGAGGTCTCCATGAATCTTCTCCTCTTTTCATAAAAGCACATAAACTCATCCTTATTTTCCCTTTCTCTTTTCTTGCCTTTCTTTTGATAAGTGGTAATACCACTCTTAGCTTTAAGCTCTTCTATTCTATCAGCCAACCATTTTTTAGAAAACAGAAGAATTGGTGTGGATATTACATCTAAAGATGTTTCTACAGGTTTTTCCCAATCAAGTTCATCAATGGGTAATAATCCTATCCCTTGGGCTTCATAACTTTGATGTAACAATTTGTCATCCTCAATAATTTCTTGAGGTACGCTGATCTCCCCCATTGTCTTCATTTGTCCAATGGTTAATCTTTAATGAGCTCTTCTCCTTACCTCTTGCTCATTTTTACAATCCGCCTAAAAATCTTCAATGTGAATTTGATGTTTGTACTTTTTATCATGGAAATTCTCTATTCTGTGGAAAGGATCAAATTTTCTTGTTAAATCAAATTCTTCAAATGCATAG
This sequence comes from Cunninghamia lanceolata, assembly GCA_027924645.1. NCBI lineage: Eukaryota > Viridiplantae > Streptophyta > Pinopsida > Cupressales > Cupressaceae > Cunninghamia > Cunninghamia lanceolata. The sequence continues at coordinate 2,845,945 of BSBN01000061.1, read as the reverse complement.
TATCTCAATTCTTTTTCTGACTCTTTAGCAGTACTTTCATTGTAACAAGAATAGTCACCAATTACAAAAGGGAACTTGATGTTTCCTCTATTGAACCTCCTCTTATACATGTTGTATATGTTAAGAACCTACCTAGAAAACTCTAATATAGTCAAGTGATCTGTAGGATACCTAGGCAATTTAAATGGCTTGCCCTCAAAGCCTTCAATCCTAATATAATTAAAAGTGGGAAATTGTATGAACAAAGAACTGAAATAACTTATGCCTTGTCTTGCCTCTTCACTTATTCTCTTTTCCTTATCCCTATTCAGAACCCTCACCATATTGTTATAAAAAACATCATTTACTCTTGCATAATTTCTCAATGCATTTTGTTCTTCCAAGTCTGGGTAATGATCATATACTAATTTCTGGCCTGGCCTACTTCCCAAAGTGTCTACTACTCTTATTCCTGCTAGCAGAGGTACTTCAGTAGCCAATGCATATAACAATAAGAAGGCATAGTGAACCTTCTATTTTTTCTAAATGCCATTATTTGTCTATTAATTGTTGTACTAATGGTCCTGGCCCAATGAATAATTCCATCTTTTGATCTAACATACTATATGACACTGAACATCCAAGGCTCAAATTTAGTTGCATCTCTCAGTCCAACTAGTCTGCTCAACATTGTAATCATGAAATATATTTCTTCTTTGAAGTCAATTATGTATAGACTTGTAGGAACTCTCACAACAACCTTGGGTTTATTTTCAGTTGTGTACCATCCATAAAACATAGCACTCTTTCATTCTCTCTCATTTCTTGTATAATCATTTGCACACTAATCTGTATCAATAACCATCATTTTCTCTTTAATTTCAAGTCCAAAAGTTTGGGCTATACCCTTTGTAGATAAGTCTGTAATGCTTCTGCCATTATGCATTATTTGTTTGGTCTCCAACTTATATCTCCCCATGCATTCTAACACCAAATCCCTAGCTTCCATAGATAAGGGGAACCCTATGGCCCTATATAACCCTTTCTCCCATATTTTCTTCATGTCATTTGAAGCATCAGACGCCATGACCTTTTGTAATACTTCTTCTGCATCATAATGCCCAATATTCGTGTCTAAAATCATTCCTCCTGAGTAAAATATCAAAGTCAGGAATCCTCGAACCAGCGGTAACTCTTCTTTAATGGTTTCCCTCTGCAGTTTTCTCTCCTTTTTCACTTTCTCTCCTTCCTCGGCCACGCTATTTACCTTCTTCTACCTCGGTGCCATCCTATGGAAAGAAAATATACTGTTTTACCCTTCTGCTTATGCATATTTCTAGGGTTTTTGTTTTTACCACAATTTCATGCCCTTTTAACTTTTTACCCTAGTATTATTCCATATTTATGCTAACAAAGATTTAATAGTATGACATTACATTTGCATAAATGAATACAGCAATGATTAATAATTTGACATTATTTTCATAATCTAATTACTGTAATTAACCCTAACTATAATTCAACGGTGTTGTACATACATACTTGTAATTCACAATTTCTTGTTGACCACGATTTATTGTTAAATACCTTTAACTGTTGACCATTCCACTTTGTTCTACTTTTGAATCATGACAATTTGGCTAAATGAGCTCTCTACAATTTACTCTTGAATACAATTGTAAAAATGACATAGTTGATTTTACCTTTTATCACATTCAAACTTGCACCTTTGTTGTTAGTTGTGCATTAAATGTCATTATAAATGCATACAATTCAACTAATGCCTTTTTCCCATTTCAATTTTGCATTTAAGACTTTTGTATTCTTTCTTTCCATTACCCGCTCTCTTTGTATTTCTCTTTTTTGCATATGGATTTGTATATCACTTTGCATACATCTTTGCATATCATAAAGACATACAAATTTAGACTTATGCCAGTTTATATAACAAAATGCATTTAATTTCACGCCCGGTATTGTATTTACCCTTTTACATTCCATAGGGTATATATGATACATACATTTCGTCATACAATTGCGGACTCAAGGGATTTGTCAATTTTGCTTTAATTCCATCTCCATTCCACATTTGCATCTTTACCTCTTTGTATATCACACTTGTATGCATATAAATCTTTCATACATACAAAATATTGATATTAGTTAGTTCATACCATATTCAAGTCACCATCGGTTTTTGCATTTATCATTTTTGTATCTCCTTTTGTATCTCATGATGTACATACCACATATACATAAAATGCGGAACCTGTATTATTATACATCATCATCTAATTCACCTTCGGGTCCGTATTGTTTTAAAACCTTGTTCATTGCATTATGTATATACTTCTCTCCTTTCAACAACTCTCATTTTTTGCATTCACCTTTTTTTGTACATCCCCATGTATGTGCAACACACTTCTTTCATTTAATACAAATGCAGACTTATCCTTCATTTCAACTAACTTTAACCTTTTTTATGATTCTACCATTGTATCTTTATTTATGCATCATGTTAACATACAACCCATGAAACATACAAAGGGAACAGAGTATACCTCATACTTAACCTTACTTTACCTCCTTGTGCATCCGCCCTTGTATCATGTGTATTGCATACCGAATACATACAACCCTACATTTCTACATTTCTATTTTGTAAAGTGACTCTCTTCATCTTTTCTTCAAATGTTTGTATTGCATCCCTACATTTAATACCACAATCTATAAATCATGATTAGAAAATCTAATACATTTAATGATATAAACTTTATTAGACCTTTGGCACGCCTGACTGAACTCAAACAATCCCAAACCTTCAAACTCGCACTAACACTATTAATGGTGATTAACCTTGTAACTTGTGCGAAATTCTATTTAATGGCCTGTGCGATGAGTAATTCTCATTCTTCTTCAGACTGTGCTAACACTTGCTATGAATATGACTACCCCCATATGTCTACATAGTACTAGGATACAGACTGCATTTTTTGGTCCAATTTCAGATGCTTGTCTGAGAGGATTGATCATTCAGCATGAAAATCCTATTTTCTACAAATTAGAATTAGAAGTCATTAAGATGGTACTAGGTATAGGCTTTCTGACTAACAAGGATAGGTAGAATGTTACTTCTGATATCAGTTCATGATTCCTCACCTCTATATTGGATTTAAGTGTTAACAAAGTAGAAGTCTTTTTGTTATTTTAGGATATTTTCAAGGCTGAATATAGGATTACAGATATTGACATCCTTATAGGAGTAGAATTGGATGTAGGCATTCCACAAGCCTCAGAACTCTCTTTGGTCAATGTTCCTAGAGCCCAGTATGAAAGATTTCCATTCCTAATAAACATGGCAGATCCTGCCTTGGCCTGACACTTCTATTGGGCAAGGGTCAGCCTCAACTTCTTACGTTTGTCTAGGGGATTAGATTCAACACAGAACATGGATTGGCTAGGTCATTTTGCAGAGATAGTGCTGATTGGGAACTTTTATGGGAATCCTTAATCTCTGCACTATTCCTTAGTATTTTGGTCCCCTTTTTTTGCAACAAATTTGAATTTTGACAGTGACACTTGCAGATTCACCCCCTTGAATGTACACTTTATGTTCATATATAATACTAATATCACCAATTTTGGCATGTTTTATCAATGTTGTAGTTTCCTATATTGGTTTCTTGTATGTGCCTGTATCTTACATCTGAATTATGCATGCAGACATATTATACACTGCAACTTTGCTTTAATTCCCTTTATCATTCTGATTAATGCATTTTGTTCATATGATATAATGATGTTTAACTCAGTCTTTTGCCCTATGTTTGATTTTACTTTCTTTTCGAATCCACACATGTACATTCGCTACTTTGTATATTGACCACGTTTGTATTAAACCATACATACAAACCTATATGCAAGCGTGGACTTGTCATTTTATACACTCAACTTTTGAACTCCATCGGGTCAGGTTTTGTATACCAAGGGTTTGAACATTCAAAACATGCATTTGACCAACAAGATACAAAATCTCAACTAAACACAACTCGATAATACAAAGACATCCATATACAACTGAATTGTATATGATGTACAAATTCCAGAACAATGTATATAACCAAAACCCTCATATTTCACAAAATAGAATTTAAAGCTAGTTCAAAAAGCAATCCTAGATCATTTTTCACACCGAATTCATTAGTACCTTCTATTTTAATCTCTAGCACTGGGTATTTTGATTTTCAACATTTTTTATGACACTTACCCATTTTCCCCTTTACCACCAAGCAAGACCAAACACACAAGCAAAAAGCACAACCACAACAAGGGTCCTCATTTTGCTAAAGGGTAAAATGGGGCATGTTGTGAGTATCACAACAACTAGCAACCAAATAAAACAGTTAAATTTAAACCATTAAAGAAAACAAAATGAAATAAATCCATAACTTCCAACTTCCTCATATGTAAACTTTTTTTCAACCTGGACTAAATGTATTCAATAAGGTGTATGAATCCTTCAATAGAGTTTAAGTGTGTGCATGTGATTAATAATCCTCATCTTGAAGATGAGTTGAAAACACTAGTGACTGGTGTTAAACTACATAGTTGATTTCATCCCTTATAGCCAACCGAATAGAGCCTTGCTGCCAGTAGGTGTCCATAGCCCCGACAAGGTTATTGGTGCAATTCTCCTAAGTAGAGCCCCACTGCCAGCAGGCATCCATAGCCATGGTAGAGTTACTTAGATGGCTTAATTTAGATTTTTAGTATAATCCTTCTTTTTTTCCCATGTAGCATATAAATCCATGAGATATTGTCATTGTAAGTTCAAGATGCAAGGTGTAGTTACTTGCTAAAATTAAGCTGAGAATTGCAATGGTAGCAAGGGTGACCTTTTATTTTTCACTTAACATCTACACTGGTATGTTCAACAAACCCAAGGATTTTAGGTGTGTCATTGTGAGAAACTCTCTTTGAATTTTTCAATTCACACCTATTGAATAAAATCTTTCACAAGATAAACAACACCTTACATTCCTGAAATCCTAACAAATTATGCATAAGTTTCAAATGATTAACCTAAATTCCTCAAATTTTGGCTATGTTCAATGATTACTAGTCTGGTCATGAATACCTTAAATCAAAACAAACATCATTGCCAAGGAAACACAACAAACCAACAAACAACCAAAAACTAAAACAACCAACAGAAACCAAGAAACACACACACCTGCACAATATTCATAGTATGATACACAATAGGACTAATTCACCTTCTAAGCTTGAAAATAATGCTTAAGATGTTGACCATTAACAGGTAATGGAACATCTTTATTAGTTAAGGTTTTGAGCCTAAAAGTATTGTCCTCTATTATCTCTGAAACTTGTAGTGGACATAACCACAATTTATCAAACTTTCCATGGTTCCCTTTCTTTTCACGGGTTTTATCCCAACATAATACCAGATCTGATATTTTGAATGTTTTGATTCTTGCTCTCTTATCAAACCACCTTTTAACTACAACCCGATGCTTTGCAAATTTATCTATATCTTGGTCTCTTTTCTCATCCAATTGTAACATCTAGACCAACCTAGCTTCTCTATGATCATCAAAGCCTAGGTACTCATTAGCAAATTTCCAAGTAGGTATTCTTAAGTTCACTGGAAGTATGGGATTAGTCCCATATACTAAGTGATATGGTGCATTGCCTAGAGCAGTTTTAACTTTTGTTTTGTCTACCCATAGAGCACATTTCAGCAATGTATTCCACTCTTTAGGGTTTTTAGCAATTAACCTTTTAATGATGTCTAACAAGATTTTGTTAGTAAACTCAGCTAACCCATTACCCTGAGGATAATAATTTGAAGAAAATTTGAGGACTATTCCATATTCAAATGCCCACTTAGAAAATTTCAAAGAAGAAAATGTAGGACCATTGTCACATAACAGAGAATAAGGAGCCCCAAACCTAGTAATGATGTTCTCTTCAAGGAATTTGATGACTACCTCTGTAGTGAAAAACTTACAACAAGTCGCTTATGTCCATCTAGTACAATAGTCTATCACAGTCAATATAAACTTGTTTCCTGTAGATGATGGAGGATTGATGACTCCAATGAAATCTAGTCCCCATTGTGCGAATGGCCTAGACTCAATAACTAGTTGTAGTGGATTAGCCTGATTTCTCCCCTTGTTTGTTGCAGTTTGACATATATGATAGCTTTGGTTATGGTTTTCAGTGTCCTTGAATATTGTAGGCTAATAACAACCAGCCCTCAGAATTTTATGAGTAGTTGCCAAATGGGAACCATGAGCAGTTCCATATTTATCATGGGGTAAAAGCACAAAGTTGTGTCACACTTTATAAAGGAAATAGTCAACACTGATCCAACTTTTAAACTTGAATCACTAAAAAGTGACATATATGTTTTGAATTTTGAAATGATGTAAACTAATAAAATATTTATTTTTTAGTATATTTAATGTTTATATTTTTTTTAAAACTTAAAAAATTATTTGAATATATTTTTTAATAAATTGACACTATAATTTAGTTGCTGATAAAATGCTAAAAAATGAAGTTACATGAGATGCCAATCTTTATACAGTAAATTTTTTTTTTTTTCTTCAATTTTTTTTTTTGTATTTATAACTTGAAACTTTAGTGCATGGATATATTTTTTTCTAGTTTTGATAAATATATATTTTTAAATAAATAATAAAATGTGTGTGTATTAAAACGTAGTTGTTTCCATTCGACGTCAACTTTCATATTAACTATTTATCTAAAATAGAAAAAAATTATACCTTCTTGATATAGATTCTTTTATCTAGTGCATCATATTTTTTTCAATTTTTTTAATAAGTTTTACTATTATACCTTGACATGTTAATCAACCTCATGTTTTGTGCTGATAACCTACTTTTAGTAAAAATAGAAAGGAAAATATAAATAATAATTAAACTATTAAAATATATATATTTGAAAACTAAACTTATAGATTTACAAAAGGGTATTTTTATATTTTTTTTAAAATGTTATTTACACAAGTAGAAGTTGTTAAAATATCAAGTTTTTCAAATAATTTTATTTTTTTGGTAAATTGGCCTCATAGTGGTGTTACATATGCATTTAGCCAACAATTTTAGTTGGAAAAGTTGTAGACATATCTAACTTAGCTAGAATGAATCTTACAAGATCATATGTTTGACCAAAATTTATTTTTAGTTAGAAATACTTAAATTCACTTGTGTTGATAAGTCAGCTGAAAGTGTGACACAGCTTTGTGCTTTTACCCCCATGTAGTTCCAACAACACTTTATCTGAATCATCTTTGTTCAAACATCTCAAGTATATGCCTTCGTGATTCTTCTTGAACAATAGACCTCCTTGTACCATATATATTTGTGCTTTTATTTTCAGGGCTCTCCTCTGAGAAGACTTCATCTTATTTGGATATTTCCTGGATATCAAAAATGTATTCAGATCATCATACCAACTTGATGCATCGTTAGTGTTTAATACATACTACTGTTTCACCAAGTTTGGATCCATATTAGCTATTGTCTGTACTAATGCCTGACCTTTGACCAACTTCATAGGAATGATCTCTATGTCAAATTCTTGTAACACAGTGATCCATTTTGCTCTTTTCTCCCCAGGCTCATTTTGCATTAATAACATTTTCACCGCTGCATCAGGTACTATGGATTTTACTTGGCTTCTCAAGATGTAGTGCCTCAAGTTTTTCACTACCTGAACTAATGCAAAAGCCTAGATTTTTGTGTCTAAATACTTCAATTGTGCATCCTTCAAAGGAGCACTCATGAAAGTGATTGGTTTCTCTTCATTCTCTTCTCCTTTCTGAGTCAAAGCAGCTGCAACTGAATGCTCTGAAGCAAATGAGTATATGTAAAATGGTTTAATGTAATTTGGACTTGCTAACATAGGGGCATCAGAAATAGCCTCTTTAATGTCCTCAAATATAGCCTTAGCTACCAACGTCTACTCTATTTTAGCATCCTTCTTCAGCATTTCATTTAATGGCTGCATGATTTCTGCAAATCCTGTAATAAACTTGCGAACAAAGTTAATTTTACCAAAGAAAGACTTCACTTCCTTTTTACTGTTAGGCAATTGTAACTTTTTAATTCCCTCTACTCTGTCTGGGTCAATGGATATCCCATTTTCAAAAATAATATGATGGTGTTAGGTTGTCATTAATGTCAAAAGTGTTCAGGAGATGGTTAATGAGGTATTCATCATGATGTCTTCATATGTTTGAGGTAAATTCAGATGTGATCATTACTACTTCTTTGTGTTTGATATGTCAAGTTTATATCAGGAGATTTGTATCATAATGATATCTTTATATGTGACGGAATGGTCTTCATAGTGACAGCTGTGGCATGATCTTCATTTGATCACAGTTGTGTTGAGGTGTCTTTCAGGTTGTCATAGATGTTGGGATTGATCTTCATATCAGGACATCAAGATCATCAAGATAGTCAGGAGTTATGAAGAATAATGATCACAGGAATACATTGATGACACTATGTCTATAGTAGATGCCTTCCTTGTTGGATGATCAGTTAGATGAAATCATGTTGTTAATTGATTGATGCTTCTAATAGTTCACATGGTCTGAGTTGGTTGATGATAGCTCATGGCACAGAATAATAAGTTGCAAGGCATTTGGTCTGATCTCAGTTAAGAAATAAATGTCATGATCCATCAGTTAGTAGGTAGGTTTAAAAAGAAATGACATATCATTCTTGGTTCTAGAAGTGACATTCTCTGCTTAGTTCATCAGTGACATTCATCACATACTATGCAGATCTGGTTGTCTCAGGACATAGCAATGACAACAGAGATGGACAAGTTTCAAAGTTGTTTTAACACATGGATAATAGTTCATGTCATGATGCTCTCTATTGATTCAAATGCCTTCTCTAGCCTCTAAACTCTAAATCTTGGTCTAAGTCTTCAAAGCCTCATACCTTCACATATCTTCATACCTTGTTTCTTCTTGTCATTTGTATAAAGTTTTTAAACTTTGGATAATGAGCAATAACATGTTCCTAATATGCTCTAAGCCCTGATAAACCTTTCTCTGCCTGTCACAAAAGAAATTACGTTTTATTCTAAATTGCTATTGACCTGTTAATGGAGGTAAGTTCACTACTATTTACTTGCTAAAGGGTTTGTTATTCATTTTGATCACCGGCCTCTTTCACTCTTTACCTTTACCACCGGTTTCTTTATAAATGCGATGGGCGCTCTCTTTGAAATCAATGGTCAAGGTAATGTTCTTTAAAAAGAACATCGATTGCTTTAGATACTTCATAAGGAAGTATATGGTTGGAGCGGGTTTTAATATTTGAATTTTTTTAAGACTTAAAAAAAGAGTCCAATATATGAAAAAGAGCCCCGAATATATTATTTGGTGAAAAAGCATTTATAAAGCTTTGAAAAGTTTGAAGCACGTTTTGTGCAATGAGTTTAGAAGTTTTTTTTTTTTGGAAATTTTTTTTTTAAAAAAAATTCTATTTTATTTGCCTTTTAAAAAGGCATGAGATCCATTATAGAATGTAGAGGAGTTTTTCAAGGAGTTAGTGGATTTTTTTTAAAAGGAAATTTTTTAAGAAAATCCATTCTAGTTTTAGTGAAGAATTTAGTAAAAAAAAATTTTGAGAAGATTTTTTTTTAATGAAGATTTTTATCAGAGAAGACAAAGAGATTTTTTTTTAAGATGAACAAAATTTTGAAGAAGATGAAAGAAATTTTTTTTGGAGATGGATTTTTCTGTGAGATGTTTACAGGTGCTTTGTTGAGGTAAATTGATTTATTGAAAAATAAATTGTTGAAGACATTCAATCTGAAAATTGAAAAGAAGATGAAAGGTTTTGAAAAGAAGATTAGAGAGATGATTTTGTTTCTTGCAGGGAATATGAATGGGTTTACAGATGGATTTTTGGAAGAAGAAAATGAAAATAAGTATGAAAGTTTTTTTTCTTTAAGATGTTTTTATTTTTGCAGTTTAAAGGGTTTGAGAAGATGAAAAGTTCTCAGAGATTATTTGCAGAGCATTGATTAGATTTTATTGAAGAAATTAAAATGCAGAGAGAAATATGAAAAGATTGAGGAATATTTTCTTGCAGGTGAAATTATGAGGAGTGTAAAGAGAAATAAAAATGAAAGATCAATTGATTGCAGGGTTATTGTGAAATGTTTTCTTTATAACAGATTGATTTTATTTTTGACAGTGGTAATATTGAAAATCACTGAATTATCTTGTGTAGAATCTGAAGGGTCATTTGCAGAGAAAATGAAATATTATAATTTTTGCTATGTGAAGTTTTTGAAAAGAATTTCCAGGTGCTTCAACAAGACTGAGGAAGATGGAATAATATGTTTCAGATGCAAAGTCAAATTAACTTTGTTACACAGGATTGATTTTCTTTTGAAGAATATGAAAGGTTATATGAAAATGATTTTGCAGATTGTTGAGAGGTATTTTTATATTAATTGGCTTCACATTGACAGAGGTAGTAGAGTGTAGAATTGAATAGATAAATGAAGACATTTTCTAATAAATCCTTTTGAAGAGAAAAGAATAATGATAAGATGATACTGGGTTTGTAATGCAGAGATAATCAGCTAAATTGTTATGCAGGTGTGAAGGAATTGAGAATTGAATGGAAACAGAGTATCCCTCTGATTTGGTTTATAACTTCTATTGGTGATTTGGTTTGCTAGTGAGGCATTGTATTAGCTAGTGAGGCTTATAGGTCATTGTGACCTTAATATTTGTCAGTGAGACAATTTGTATTGCTAGTGAGGCATGTTTTTAAGTTAAGCCAGTGAGGCAATTCTGGAGTGGTTTTTCTACCCCTAGAGGGTTTCCCTCTCGTGCAATTCTTGTGTCTTGATCTTCTCTCTGTGGATATATGTTTTACTCATGAGTTTTGTTTTTCATTCTCAGTTATGTGCATATGTGTTTGACAATTCAATGATAACTTTCTCTCCTTGTGCTCTCCAAGCTAAAGTTTGAAAAAGATTTGAAAATTCACACAACACTGATTCACCCCCCCTCTCAGTGTTGTCCTTGACTCCTACATAATATGCCCTAATAGATTTCCTTCTGTTACACCGAATGAACATTTCTTTGGGTTCAGAGATATTCCATACCTTTCACACCTTTTTAGCACTCTCCTTAAATCTTCTACATGTGTAGATACATCCTTAGAAAAAATAGTCAAATCATCCATGTAAACAACAATACATTTACCTGACAATCTGTGAAAAGTAATGTCCATGGCCCTTTGAAACATGGCACCTGCATTTATTAAGCCAAAAGGCATTCTCCTATATGCATAGTTGCCCCATTTGCAAGTAAATGTTGTTTTCAACCTATCTTCTTTGTCTACTAGTACCTGATTATAACCAAAGAATCCATCCAGAAAGGACATCATCCTAGCTCCATTTACTGCCTGTAGTACTTTGTCTATTGGAGGCAATGGGTAGTTATCTTTTTTAGATGCTTTAATCAAGTTTTTGAAATCAACACAAAGTCTAATATCTCCATTTTTCTTCCTTACAGGCACTAAGTTAGCTACCCAGGTCGAATGCCTTACTGGAAAAATTATCTTGGTTGACAACTTCCTAACCTCTTTAAAAATTAAAGGTTCTAATATAGCATTGACTGGCCTTTGTTTCTGCTTCAATGGTTTTACCCCTGGTCTTAATGGTATTACATGAGTTATAATAGATGCATCATATGTCTTTAAATCTTCATATGTCCATGCTATAACATGCTCGTACTCTTTTAAAACTCCAACAATTTCTTTTTTTAGTTTATCAGAACAAGCCTTTCTGATTAAAATATTCTACAGATTCTGTTCTATCCCTAAATTAAAGGGGTCACATTTGCCTCCTGTTTTGGGAAGATCTTTCTGTCTAACTATGCCATCAAAATCAAAGATCTTTTCTAACTCTATCACCCCTTTGGGGAGGAAGTTACCTTTTAAGTCTACTATGTCTTCTTCATCCCAAGATATTTCTGGCCTTTCCTATTCATCTATAATATGAGTTTCAAACACTTCATGACTAGTAAGGAAATCTATGATTTGTTGGTCTCCTTCAAATACTTAGAAATGAGTAACATTATCAAGTATACTTGGTACATTTACTAGTTCTACTGCAAATCTTTTTAGACCTGACAATGTTAGAGGTTCTATGGTACTAGCAAACTACTAATGCATCTGATCTCTTATTAAGCTCTCTAGGGATATGCTCAATGTTAAATGCATCAAAAGATTCAATCAAATCCCATACCCTATGCCTGTAACTAACCATTTTCCTATAATTACATGCATTCAATTTTCTAACCTGTCTAACCACCAATTCAGAGTCAGAAAATACTTTGATCACCTTTACCTTTTTCTTAATGGCCATAACTAATCCATAGATCAGAGCCTCATACTCTGCTATGTTGTTAGTGAAAGGAAATTGGAGTCAGTATGCTACCAAAAAGGATTTACCATTTGGATTAACTAGCTCAACTCCTGCCCATGCCCCTTACTTGGACTTAGATCCATCACACTTTAATGTCCAGATGTCATTTTTGTTCTATTGACCTTGACACTTCACCTTAATGGGCATTACTTTATTAAGCTGATGTTCTATAGAGCCATACTTATTTTCATGTGCTTCTGTCTAAACTATAGGTACCCCTATATTTTTGAACTGTTGATGAGGGTTAGAATAATTAACGCTTTTCTCTCTTACCTCATCATCCAAATCTTGTGATGTCTCATCCATATTTTCATGAAAACACAATTCAAGTTTGTCAGGAATATATTCTCCCCTTTGCTATATCATCCTTTTTATGCATTTTTTGTATTGATATTCTATTATATTTCTACATATTCCACAATTTTCCTCAGGATGAGCATTGTTATGTACCCTACACAAACCCTTGTATAGCCTACATTGGATCACAGTTTCCTGTTGAATGCATTCTTCTATTTCCTGTCGTATGATTCAACCAAAGCTACCTATGGCATTGTCTTCATCATTAGAAGAATCGCCCTTAGACTCAATAAACACAGTTGTTTCATCATTAGTAAGCTTTGTTGTGAAGTCTAAGACTAAGATTTCCTCTATTTAAACCCCTTTTTTTGACACTCTATAGACTCCTGGTTCAATAGCAGTGTACAATATCTCGTTTATTCTATTGTACTCTGTGATCATGTATTTCATTCTAGGTTCGGCTTCTATTATGATCTGGTTTGGGATGCCCCTCCAAGGAAACCACATGTGTGAAAAGTCAATATCCATGTATCCATTTAATGTTTTAGACCAATCCCAACTTAGTAACATACCGTAATTGACTGGGATATCTACTTCATGGATATCAATGAACAGACTAACTCTAGGATCAGATGATAACTGCATTTGAATGTGCATTAGCTCTCCTACCACATTGACCTCTATTTTGTCTAACTGAGTAACAACTTTGGCAGATTTTGTGGGAGTTAGCCCTAAAGTTTTGCATATTCTGAGAGGCATAACATTAGCTAAGGCTCTTGAATCTACCATACAATTATGTATATTTTTTCCAAACATCTTTATGGTTAACAGAAAAGGAGGAGCTTCCTTCTTTTCTACATACATGACAACATTAGTGTTTGATGGTTGTTTAGTTTTCTTGCCTTTTTCTTTGGATTGTACATCCTTGCTATGAGCATCTATGTCAATAAAGTTTTCTTTTAGTGTTGACTCATCTAGGGACTTTATAAAGGCATTCCATACGCCTGGACTTTTCAACAACTCGTACAAAGGTACATTAACCTTGATTTTTCTTATTTCCTCAGACAAGTAATTCATTAATTTTGTTGTTTCATTAGACTATGTCTTCCCTACCTAAACCTTAGGTGCTATTGTAGCACCAGTGCCATCATAATTAGCCTTTGGTGGCACTGGGTTATTGTTGGCATGCTAATCTGGTGGGGTATTAAAGTTATTAGGAGGTGTAGAGGTGGTGAAAGGTCCTCCAGGCTTACTGTTGTTTATCAAATTATAGGTATGGTTCTTGTTAGACTGTTGAAAAGCTTGTACCTCCTCTGGCTCACATAATGCCTTATTTTCAGTCTCAAAGGGAAACTAAAAGGCTTCTAGTACTAAGGTTGACTCTGGATACAGATGCTCACAATAATAAGGCTCACTCTCTACCATCTGATTTTCCTCTTCCCTAGTTGTGAAGGTAATACTTTCTAGGACCATTCTAGATTCAAACCCTGAGGGTATTATTTCATTTCCTTTAGGAATTAAGAATTTAGACGTAGGGGCCTGTACTTCAAAGTTAAAAATACTAGCAGCTAGATGAAATTGAGGACAATCAAGTTCAACGTGTGCATTAGTGTTATGAATTCTGCACCAATTTTTTAATGCTACATTAGCCATTTGGACTCTAGCGGGCTGTTTAGACTCTTGAACATCTAGACTTTCAAATGGAGAGGCCATAGTACCATTGTTTGGTCATGTATTCCACACCCTAGAATTTTTATTCTGATTCTGATTTCTATTTTTATTACCCCAAGCCTTATTATCTCTATTTTGTGTTCCTAGTCCCTGGTTATGATTCTGACCCTGATTATGCCCTTGATTTGGATTATGACTCTGGTTTTGATTTGAACCCAGACCTTGAGTATAGTTTTGATTTTGATTATAGTTTTGACTTTGATTTTGACCTTGACCCTGAGTAATTCTGCCATAAAAGTTTTCATTTCTCAATTGAGTCATCTTAGTGGTTAATCTCCTTAAATGTGTAGTAATTTCCTTTATCTTCTCCCTATCATCCTGTGTTTTGGCCATATATGTGTCTTAAGGAGGTTGAAAGAACGACTAACTGTTAGCTTGATTACTACTAGCACTGTTTCCTATGTAGGGCACTATAGCCTGAGAGGGAACTGGATTATACACAGGTGCATAAAGTAGGCACTAAATTCAATAATGGAGTGTGGTACATTGGAACATCGTTCCATGGCTACACTTGGTTTGGAATTCCAAGATTTCCTACTTTTAGAAAAGGATTGTATGTCATTTTTCTCATCTCCTGGTTCACTGCAACTGCTTCCTTGTAAGCTTTTGACAAATTATCAACATTAGCTTGTCTCTTAACAAACATTGTGGTTAAAGGATCTAAAGTAGCACAATACATTGTCAGTATTGCCTTAGGAGTTATAGTATAAGGAGCAATCAACTTAGAGAATGCTTTCTAGAACCTACCATTGAAATTGTCTATAAGTTCACCTTCACCTCTTTTAATTGCTGCTAATTTTTGGTACAAAGTAGATAGTTCAACTGGTCCTCTAAACCTAGACAAGAATGCCTCCTCCATGAGTTCCCAGGTAGTGATATAACCATTTGGTAAGTTGACATACCAACTAGAAGCATGTTCATTGAATCTGTATAAGAACAACCTATGCATGACATCTTGATGTTCTAATCTTGCCCTGAAGCAAGCCTCTTTGAAGATCCTGATGTGATCTTCAGGATCTTGATGCAATTGATACTTCAGGGAAATCTTCTAAGGTTTTTTAGGCATTTCATGGTAAGCAGTAAATGATATGGGAGAATTGGCATTAAAGTATGCCATGACTAGACCTCTAGGTGCACTTCAATTTACAGGCGGTCTAGGACTTCTAGGAGGACTTGGACCTCTAGGGGGTCCTGAACTAAGATTTAATGATCTGAATGTAGAACTGTCGGGGATCACTATATTATGTATATTAAAAGGTGATCTAGGGGGAGTCCCTAATGAACTTCCTACCTATGATATTCTAGGATTCCAAATCGAAGGATTCTTGTTTTGTTGTCTATCTGGTAACTGTGTAAAAATATCACCCGAATTAGACCTAGACCTAATCACTTGACCAATATTATGAGACAGCCTTACACAAATATTACCTTAATTCCAATCAGGCCCTCCTTCTAGTGCCAAAAACTGTTGATGTCAGTTTTATTCAACATACAGAGATAAAATTCGCAAAGAATCTTAGCTTATCTTGAAGAGTATGGAGAATTATTGGAAATATTTCTCAATTCCAAGTCTACATAACCCAGGTCATCATTGTGTTGTATTTTCTCAGGGTTCAATGCAAAGCTATTTTTATTCAAGGGGCCTTGTGTGATTAAAGTGTCTTGTGCTGACTTTACTGGCTTATTGTATGCAAATTACTTCAAATTTCAACAAAGTATACATTCCTTTGCATGTATTTATTATTTTCTTTCAAAGCTTTGTATGAATATTGACAAATCAAATCATGTTTCCTATCATGTATGAAAACTGTCAAATCTCTTTACAATTTCTTGTGCTTTATTCAAATACGTGACAATTTCCTTAAGATCTCTACATTTAAGCTATTTACTTATGATTTTGGAGAAAAGTTAGAAAAGATAAAGTTCAGAAACATTTAATTCTACAAGAATTAATTTTTTGTTATGCATGTACATAAGTTTAGCCAATTGTAATGATTCAAAGAGTAAATTTCATGTATATTTATCCTAAGCAATATCACGAATTCATATACAGAAATACAATCATCAAAGGAGATATATTAAAGAACACTTGAATCTTATGTACTCTGGAATAGATGCAACAAAAGATGTTTATATTTAGTAATTTATGAAAAGTCTTTTGAATTTAGAATGTATTCAGACCCTAGATTCTTTGAAATCATTAACATTCAATCAAACTTACAGACACTTCATAGATACAATGGAGAAACTAGATATTCCACATTATCCCCATTGTAGACACAGAAGCAATCCACTTCACAAAAATTTTCTCAAAGTCTACTACTTCCTTTTGCTTAAACTATAATATATGTCTTTTGCTACAAAACTCTGTGTAAATAAAATACAAGTAGTTAGGTCCCTTTATAGATTTTGAATCTCCCTTTGCTATGGTAACAAAAACCAATCAATGGTCTTAATTCAAACTAGTAAGATCAATGGTGGGAATCCATTCCCAACCGTCCCTCAAAATATCTGTCAGAATATTCTTTCTGGCACAAACATGCCATAAGAATCTTTCAAATGCGGATTCCTCTTTGACCTTTCTTTCATTGACTTTGGCAGCAACAACCTATCAAAATATACATAGCATATGCAAATGAAGAAACAAAAGAAATAAACTACTGCCATTGGTACCTTCCTTTCTAATTCCTCTCGAATTTTCTTCAAGTATTCTGTGTACTTGGCTATCAATGCTACCACAACACTATGATTATTTCTTTGACTTACTATCCATGTGTACTTCTGCATTTCAACCTTCTCCTTCATTTTTTTCACTTGTTCCTCCACCTCCTCCTCATTCTTCTAATATTTTCTTATCCATGCATTTGACTCCATGATTGAATCAATCATCTTAGTGCTCAAGAATGCATTAGGATCCTCCAGGCAGGGTAGATACATATTCTTGAATTTCTTCACTACCATATCTGCATTATAAACTGGTACTTATGAGCATTCATATCCAATAAACTTTTGTATTATTTTCCTGTGTTTTCCAATCACCTCATCAACACCTCTTTCCAATTCTTGGGTATTCATAATACAACCCTCTAACATGTTACTTTCAAATTTCAATTCTAGTATGACTTGTGGCATATCACTTACCACTTGAGAAGTTATTATTCCTTCATTCTTCAGCTCTTCAACCCTTTCTGTCATATCTTCAACTTGAATCAACTCTTCTTTACATTCCTCTATTCTATGCTGACAATGTTATAAAACAATACTACAATCATTCTTTTCTGCAAGAGCCAGCTCCCAATTAGCAATCACCTGCCTTATTGCATCATCTCCCTTTTGAATAAACATTGTTAACCAATCCTCAAACACATTAGCCTCAACCCTTTTGTTCTCAAATTTAGTAATTTGACCCTTAGATAAAATAGATAAATTTTTAGGTACATTAGGAATGCCTCCATTAGGGTCAAATATCCCTTGTATAAACTGTTGTAATTGCACAATATGTGCCTTCAAGTGCTCAAACTTCTCTTTGTCTTTCTTCATCATTTCCATAGTCATTTTGTTCATATCCTCCCACTCAGCCAGATGTTGTTCTCTTGCCACATGCCCCAGATCAATTTTCAATACTTGATAATCCTCAAGGGTCATTTCTCCCTTGGGTTTGTCTTTTTGTGGGATAGCAAGCTCTAAAGTTCTAGATCCTGATGGGCTTCACTTTATAGTAGACATTGTTCTTGCTTTCCTCTTTTCTTTCTATGGGTGTTCCCCTAGCAAACTTTTGATATCAATGGGCATCAATTGTATCTCTGCCTTTTCCCTTCTCACTTTATTTCCTAACCAAGCTGGTGGTTCCTTATTCATTTCTGCCTTCTTTTCTAAATTAATCACTTCTTCTTCAGGTTTCTCTATTTCTCTTGTCTCCCGTTGTTGTTGTTGTGGCATTTGACTTTGATCCAAAGGCTGATTCTATTGTGGTACCAAAGGAGAAGCACTATCCTATTTCTATAATTTTGCTTCTACCTTTTCTTTTCTTGCTCTATCCTCCTCTGTATTCTTCTCAATATTTTGCTCTTCATTTCCTTCTTCTGAGTTCTATTATTTACTTTGTTCCAGATTAGTATCAGAAACACCTAGAACATTTACATTTCTATTCCCTATAAGTACTACCTCTTCTGTTGGTATAGGAACCTGTATATTTTCTGTTACACTTTTCTCTTCTCACGATACTGACTGACCAACAAATGCACTTACTCTCTCTTCAATCTTTTCTCCTTCTTTCTCTATTTTCTATTCTGCTTCTTCAACTTGTTGTGCAACATCCTGGACCTATTTTATAATTTCAAGTGATACTAATACACCATATGGATCTTCTACTTCTATATTCTCTTGCAAATTTTCATTTGTATTTATTGGGCTCTGTACCTTGTCCATCTAAGGATCTTTTTGTTCAACCTTAATATCATTCTTTGATATTTGCTCCCCTATAATGAAGGTAGTCCTTGATGTTTAATCCCCTTCTTCATCTTCTAACTCTATATAATCTCCATCTTGTGACCCCTCTTCACTACTACCTTCTTCATCAACATTTATATATTCAACAACTTTTTTAGTTTCCAGACATCTAAACTCATGCATCTTTTCTTTAGTCGATTCATGTTTGACTCTTATGTGGCCTTCTCTTCTTTGCTCAGGTGTAAAGTCTTTAGATACTTGTCTTTGACTCACTCCAACTGATAAATCCTCTACTACTATAGTCGGCATTTGTGTTTTCTTTATTGGTGCATCCATAACCGCAGTTTGTACTGCAGGCTATCTTGATGGTTTGTCCTTCTTTTGCATGAGCTTAATAGTTACCTTTGGTGTTTGTGCTTTTTCTATAAAAACTCCCTGATTTAAAGTTCTTTCTTCCATAAATGCACCTAAAGGAATAGCCACTGTAATTCCCAAAGCATAAGGATCTAATAATGTTGCATTTTCATTTTTATTTAGTACTGTAGTCTCCATGAATTCTCTCCTCTTTTCATAAAAGCACATAAGCTCATCCTTATTTTCCCTTTCTCTTTTCTTGTCTTTCTTTTGATAAGTGGTAATACCACCCTTAGCTTTAAGCTCTTCTATTCTATCAGCCAACCATTTTTTAGAAAAGAGAAGAATTGGTGTAGATATTACATCTAAAGATGTTTCTGCAGGTTTTTCCCAATCAGGTTCATCAATGGGTAATAATGCTATCCCTTGGACTTCATAACTTTGATGTAACAATTTGTCATCCTCAGTAATTTCTTGGGGCACGCTGATCTCTTCCATTGTCTTCATTTGTTCAATGGTTAATCTTTAATGAGCTCTTCTCCTTACCTCCTGCTCATTTTCACAATCCGCCCAAAAATCTTCGATGTGAATTTGATGTTTGTACTTTTTATCATGGAAATTCTCTATTCTATGGAAGGATCAAATTTTCTTGTTAAATCAAATTCTTCAAATGCATAGTATCTCAATTCTTTTTCTGACTCTTTACTAGTACTTTCATTATAACAGGAATAGTCACCAATTACAAAAGGGAACTTGATGTTTCCTCTATTGAACCTCCTCTTATACATGTTGCATATGTTAAGAACCTACCTGGAAAAGTCTAATACAATCAAGTGATCTATAGGATGCCTGGGCAATTTAAATGGCTTGCCCTCAAAACCTTCAGTCCTAATATAAGTAAAAGTGGGAAATTGTATGAACAAAGAATTGAAATAACTTATGGCTTGTCTTGCCTCTTCACTTATTCTCTTTGCCTTATCCCCATTCAAAACCCTCACCATATAGTTATAGAAAACATCATTTAGTCTTACATAATTTCTCAATGCATTTTCTTCTTGCAAGTTTGGGTAATGATCATATACTAATTTCTGGCCTGGGCCACTTCCCAAAGTGTCTACTACTCTTATTCCCGCTAGTGGAGGTACTTTAGAAGCCAATGCATATAACACATAAGAAGACATATTGAACCTTCTATTTTTTCTAAATGTCATTATTTGTCTGTTCATTGTCATACTAATGGTCCTGGCCCAATGAATAATTCCATCTTTTGATCTAACATACTGTATGACACTGAACATCCAACTAGTCTGCTCAACATTGTAATCATGAAATATATTTCTTCTTTGAATTCAATTCTATATAGACTTTTAGGAACTCTCACAGCAGCCTTGGGTTTGTTTTCAGCTGTGTACCATCCATAAAAGATAGCACTCTTGCATTCTCTCTCATTTCTTGTATAATCATCCGCACACTGATCTGTATCAATAACCATCATTTTCTCTTTAATTTCAAGTCCAAAAGTCTGGGCTATACCCTCTATAAATAAGTCTGCAATGCTTCTTCCATTATGCATTATTTGTCTGGTCTCCAAGTTATATCTCCCCATGGATTCTAACACCAAATCCCTAGCTTCCATAGCTAAGGAGAACCCTACGGCCTTGTATAACCCTTTCTCCAAGATTTTCTTCATGACATGTCAAGTATCAGACATCATGACCTTTTGTAATACTTCTTCTGCATCATAATGCCTAATATTTGTGTCTACAATCATTCCTCTCGAGTAAAATATCAAAGTCGAGAATCCTCGAACCAGAGGCAACTCTTCTTTAATGGTTTCCCTCTGTGGTTTTCTCTCCTTTTTCACTTTCTCTACTTCCTCAGCCGTGGTATTTACCTTCTTCTGTCTTAGTGCCATCTTGTGGAAAGAAAATATACCCTTTTACCCTTCCGCTTATACATATTTCTAGGGTTTTTGTTTTTACCACAATTTCATGCCCTTTTAACTTTCTACCCTAGTATTATTCCATATTTTGCTAACAAAGATTTAACAGTATCACATTACATTTGCATAAATGAATACAATAACGATTAATAATTTTACATTATTCACAATCTAATTACTGTAATTAAGCCCTAATTAACCCTAACTGTAATTCAACGGCACTATACATACATACTTGTAATTCACAATTTCCTGTTGACCACGATTTACCGTTAAATACCTTTAACTACCAACTGTTTCACTTTGTTCTACTTTTGAATCACGTCAATCTAGCTAAATGAGCTCTCTACAATTTACTCTTGAATACAATTGTAAAAATGACACTGTCAATTTTACCTTTTATCGCATTCAAACTTGCACCTTTACTGTTAGTTGTGCATTAAATGTCATAATAAATGTATACAATTCAACTAATGCCTTTTTCCCGTTTCAATTTTGCATTTAAGACTTTTGTATGCTCTCTTTCCATTACCTGCTCTCTTTGTATTTCTCTTTTTTTGCATATGGGTTTGTATATCACTTTGCATACATCTTTGCATATCATAAAGACATACAAATTTGACTTATGCCAGTTTATATAACAAAATGCATTTAATTTCACACCTGGCATTGTATTTACCCTTTTACATTCCACAGGGTATATATGATACATACATTTCATCATACAACTACGAACTCAAGGGATTTGTCAATTTCACTTTAATTCCATGTCCATTCCGCATTTGTATCTTTACCTCTTTGTATATCATGCTTGTATGCATAAAAATCTTCCATACATGCAAAATATTGATATTAGTTAGTTCATACCATATTCAAGTCACCATCGGGTTTTGCATTTATCATTTTTGTACCTCCTTTTGTATCTCACGATGTACATACCACATATACATAAAATGCAGAACACATATTATTATACATCATCATCTAATTCACCTTCAAGTCCGTATTGTTTTAAAACCTCGTTCGTTGCATTATGTATATACTTCTCTCCTTTCAACAACTCTCATTTTTTGCACTCGCCTTTTTTTGTACATCCCCATGTATGCACAACAAATTTCTTTCATTCAATACAAATGCAAACTTATCCTTTGTTTTAATTGACTTTAACCTTTTTTATGATTCTACCATTGTATTTTTACTTATGCATCATGTTAACATACAACCCATGAAACATACAAAGGGAACAAACTATCCCTCATAGTTAACCTTACTTTACCTTCTTGCGCGTCCACCCTTGTATCCTATAAATTGCATACCAAATACATACAACCTTACATTTCTATTTCCTAAAGTGACTCTCTTCATCTCTTCTTCAAATGTTCATACTGCATCCCTGCATTTAATACCACAATCCATAAATCATGATTAGAAAATCTAATACAATTAATGATATTAACTTTATTAGACCTTTGGCATGCCTGACTAAACTCAAACAATCCTGAACCTTCAAACTCACACGAACACCATTAATGGCGATTAACCCTGTAAATTGTGCAAAATTCTATTTAATGGCATGTGCGATGAGTAATTCTCATTCTTCTTTAGGCTATGGTAACACTTGCTGTGAATATGACTACCCCCATATGTCTGTGTAGTACTAGGAGATAGACCGCTTTTTTTGGTCCAATTTCAAATGCTCATCTGAGAGGACTGATCATTCAACATGAAAATCCTATAATTAGAATTAGAAGCCATTAAGATGGTACTAGGTATAGGCTTTCTAACTAACGAGGATAGGTATAGAGTTAACTCTAATATTAGTTCATGGTTCCTTGCCTCTGTATTGGATTTAAGTGTTAACAAAGTGGAAATCTTTTTGTTATTTTAGCACATTTTCAAGGTTAAATATAGGATTACAGATATTGACATCCTTATAGGAGCAGATTTGGGTGTAGGCATTCCACGAGCCTCAGAACTCTCTTTGTTTAATGTTCCTAGAGCCCAACATGAAAGATTTCAATTCCTAATAAACATGGCAGATCTTGCCTTGGTGGTGCAGGAGCACCATGAGACACTGAGAATCAGGAGGATTCTGCATATTCTGTTATGTCCAAGTGTCATGTTTGTAAGGCCTTAGCGCCATATTGAGTCACAGTTTGTCGAGTAATGGCATGAATTGAATCTATATATGTGTCATGAAAGATTATAACCGAACTGAAGGATGTAACTGAACGGCAGAGGTGGTTATAGGGTGGTTCGCCTTCCATCTTGTGTAACTACCAATATGAGAGTCTATATAGTTGGTCTGTGTTCGTTAAGAGACACAGACACTATGAGGAAGGGAAAATTGATTTGTATGTATATTCTTAGAGGAATAAAAAGTTCTATTTGATCTAATTACAGGAATGTAGATCAGAAGCATTCCACTAGTTGAGATTTCTTTGAAATCAGTGGAATGACTTCTTTAGGAGTAGTTGTTTTCCATTCTATTGAGTTTTGTTGTTTCTATATGAGTTGTTCGATTACAGAGTTGTAAAAGATTATAGACCCTATCATTTTGTTGAGTTTATGGTTCTATTCATTTGTTTAGTGTCTGCGGGAGTTGCAGAGTAAATGAAGTGTTATCAGCGTGAAACAACCATCGGAGAAGTTTTGTGGAGTTATATTGATTAACAAATTGTTACCGAATAGCGAACATCAACATCGATGTTAAGAGTTGGTTCAAAGTCGAAGACATCGGTGTATCAGAAGGTGATCCCATCGGCACATCGAAAGAGCAGTTAAGAACTTCGTCGTTGAAGGGAGTCACACCAATAGTCAAGACGTATCGGCGTATCGAAAGATGAAGGAAATGTTCCACCAATGTTTGTAGTCTCGCCGATGACTGCAGTCTGAAGGTTGTCATCGGTGAGATCGGGGTGTATCAGTGGAAGAGCTCTCAAGTGTGCTGATAAAAAATGTCTTACCGACAAGTGAGAGGTGTGGAGTTTCTCATCAGTAGGAGTCACAACATCAGGGTGATCCATTCAAGAAAGGTCGATGATATTTTTCTGGCTGATGGGAGTCAACAAGTGAGAAGTCAAAGTTGCATGGAGGTATCGGCCTATCGGCCAATGGAATTTTAGACTCGCCGATGGAATGTTGTCTTGCCGATAGTGAAGAAGGCATGTGTTTTAGTATGGAGAGAAGGGTATTAAGCATAAATCCCTCTATATTGTGGGTTATATGGGTTTTCACCCCTGTATTGAGTGCTTCCACTGTACACTCTGCATCACTTGGCCTGACACCGCTATTGGGCAAGGGTCAGCCTCAGCTTCTTACATTTGTCTAGGGGATTGGATTCAACATAGAACATGGATTGGCTAGGTCATTTCGTAGAGATAGTGCAAATTGGGAACTTTTATGGGAATCCTTAATCTCTGCACTATTCCTTAGTATTTCGGTTCCCTTTTTTACAACAAATTCAAATCTTGATGACACTTGTAGATTCACCCCCTTGATTGTACACTTTCTGTTCATATATAATACTAATATCACCAATTTTGGCATGTTTTACCAATGTTGCACTTTCCTATATTGGTTTCTTGTATGTACATGTATCTTACATCCAAATTATGCATGCACACTTATTATACACAACATTTTTTCTTTAATTCCCTTTATCATTCTGATTAATGCAATTTGTTCCTATGATATAACAACATTTAACTCAGTCTTTTCTCCTATGTTTGATTTTACTTTCTTTTTGAATCCGCGCATGTACATTCACCACTTTGTATATTGACCGCATTTGTATTAAACCATACATATAAACCTATATGCAAGCATGGACTTGTCATTTTATACACTTGACTTTTGAACTCCATCGCGTTAGTTTTTGTATACCAAGGGTTTGAACATTCAAAACATGCATTCGACCAACAAGATACAAAAGCCCAACTAAACACAACTCAATAATACAAAGACATCCATTTACAACTAAATTTGTATATGACATACAAATTCTAGAACAATGTATATAACCAAAACCCTCATATTTCACAAAATACTAAGAATTTAAAGCTGGTTCAAAAAGAAATCCTAGATCATTTTTACATCGAATTCATTAGTACCTTATGTTTTAATCTCTAGCACTAGGTATTTTGATTTTCAACATTTTTTTATGACACTTACCCCTTTTCCCCTTTACCACCAAGCAAGACCAAACACACAAGCAAAAAGCATAGCCACAGCAAGGGTCCTCATTTTGCTAAAGCTTAAAATGGGGTGTGTTGTGAGCATCACAACAGGATGACGATGATGGACATTAATAAATTTCCAAGCTATTCTAGATAGGGAGATGGAAATGCAAACAAGGTCAATGGTTTTATTATGGATGGATGGATGAAGTTTGTTTTGAAATGGACATGGATTGAACAAGACTTGATAGATGATGGATACTGACTCTACACATAGTGCCTATTTGCTAGGTTTTCACTATGGTACTTATCCAAGGTGCCCATTTACCAAGTTTTTGCCAGAGGATGGATTATTTGTGTTTTTTTTTTTTTAATACTTTGAGGATCAGGCATAGAAGTTTTTGAGATGAACACTGTTGAGTGGCTCATCTAGAGGAATGTCATCAGGTGTTGCTAAATTATAAGCCCCTGATCCATATGCTGCTATGATAACAAAGGGCCCTAACCAATTAGGCTCAAACTTGCCCTTCTTTTCTTAATCTGCTTGATTTTGTTTGATTTTCTTTGAGGACAAGATCACCCACTTGAAACTATCTTTCTTTGATCTTTTTGCTATAATTATGCCGAAGGCAGTTTTGATAGACATGGAGATGATTAAGCATGGCAAGGTGCCTCTCATCTAGTAGTTCTAGCTCAGCTAATCTGGAAGTGCGATACTCCTCTCCATCAATTAGGCTCTGCATGGATACTCTGATGGATGGGATCTCGACCTCTATAGGTTGGATGGCTTGAGAGCCATAAACTAAGGTACAGGGTGTTGCACCAGTTGGTGTTCTGATACTAGTGTGATAGGCCCATAGAGCGGGATTGAGTTGCAAGTGTCAATCACGATTAGCTTCGTTGACCATTTTCTTAAGGATTTTTAGAATGGTTTTGTTGGAAGCCTCAACTTGGATGTTACTCTATGGATAGTAGTGAGTGGAAAAGCGATGCTGGATATTGTATTGGGTGCACAAGGCATGGACATCTTGATTTTTGAATGGTCTCCCATTATCAATGATAATGGCTTGGGGGATACCATACCGACAAATGAGGTAGTTAAGGATAAACTTGGTGATTTGCTTACCGGTGATATATGCAATGGGAATGACTTCGACCCACTTCATGAAATATTTAGTGGCTGCAATGATAAATTTGTGGCCATTGGATGAGGATGGGTGGATTTGTCCTACAAGGTTGAGACCTCATTGAGAAAAAGGCCATGGAGTTGTCATAGGTTGTAGTTCATGAGTTGGTGCGTGAATCAAATCTCCATGCTGTTGGCATTGTAGACACTTCTTAGCAAACTATAAAGCATCTTGCTCTATTGTAGGCCAATAATACCCTATGCGGAGTATCCTCTTAGCGAGGTTAGGACCAGTAGAATGTGTGCCACAGACACCTTCATGTATGTCTCGTAAGGTAGCATCAGCTTCTTCCATGTTAAGACATCGTAAGAGGATACCATCGAGACTCTGGTGATATAGTGTATCACCCAGGATGGTGTAACGGGAGGATCGATGGATAAAGGTTTTGCATTGTGTTGATGAGAGAGTAAAGGAAAAGGTACCTTGTTTAAGGTAGTCATAGATATCTTTGTACCATGGGGAATTGGGAACAACAAGTTTGTAGATGATTTTAGTAGTTGGAACATTGACAGCTGGTATCAACAATTGCTCGATCAAGAATTCACATTTCTGTGTGTTTGCAGACATGTCTATAAGTGAACCTACAAAAGCCATAGAATCTGGGACTTTTGTATGCTCTCTTGGAATTTGCTCAAATGTGATGCTAGAAAAGTGTGGTTTGTAGGTATCCACTAATTGCTTGTAAGGGACCAACTTTTCATCTTTTGTTTGATACCCATCAGTGAATTGTTGAATGACTCGTTGTGAGTCTCCATATACATGTAGTTCTTTGATGTCCCATTGGATTGTTGTATTGAGACCTATGAGGAGTGCTTCATACTCGGCTATGTTGTTGGTGCAAGGAAATGCAAGCTGATTTGAATTGGGGATAGAGTCATTTTGAGGTATGATAAAAAGGATGCCGGCCCCTAATCCATGCTGTGTGTAGGAACCATCAAAATACAACTTCCACATTATTGAGGTAGAAAGAGTGAAGATATTTTCATCTCGAAAGTTAGATACCATAGGATGTACATCTGTCATGGGTGCTTCTGCTATTTGATCTACTAGAGCTTATCCCTTGATTGCTTTCTGATCCACATACTCAATGTCAAACTCACTAAGGATCAACACCCATTTAGCTAGTCTGCCTATGAGAGCTTCTTTTGCTAGTAGATACTTTAATGGATCAATTTTGGCTATTAGATTTTAGCATGTAATGCTATAACTTTTGGGAAGCTAACACTAAGGCTAAACAAGCTCTTTCCATAGGTGAATAATTGAGTCCATAACCCACTAAGGTTCGACTGATATAATAGATTGCATGCTCTTTTCCTGACTCATCATGTTGTACTAGAAGAGCCCTTAGGGCTACAGTTGTAGTTGAGATGTACAAGATCAAAGGCCTATCGGTGACTGGTGGTACTAAGACAAGAGGTGTAGCTAGATATTCTTTGAGTTGATCAAATGTTGCTTGACACTTATCATCCCAGTGAAATGAGACATCCTTTCAAAGCAAGTGTTGAAATGGTTGACATTTATCTGCTAGCTATGAGATAAACTGCCTAATGGATTGTAACCTTCCTTGAAGGCTCCTTAGTGCTTTCAAATTCTTTGGTGGAGGCATCTCCACTATAGCCTTGACTTTTGTTGGATCTACTTCAATGCCTCTATGAGATACTATGTATCCCAATAGTTTTTTTTATGTTACCCCGAAGACACATTTCTTTGGATTGATTCTTACTTGATATTTTTCCAGTCTGTCAAAGATTTGTCCTAGAACCTGTATGTGATCTGCCCTAGAAGACTTTTCTAGTATATCATCAACATAGTCCTCCATGATGTGATGAAAGAGATCATGGAATATCACTGTCATTGCTCTTTGATAGGTTGCCCCTACATTTTTAAGACCAAATGGCATGACGCACCAACAATAGGTACCCCATAGACAAGTGAAAGTAGTTTTATGTTGATCTTCTTCCACTATCATTATCTGATTGTAGTCAAAAAATCCATCCATTAGAGAAAGCATTTCATGACCAACAATCAAGTCTACTATGAGATCAATGTTTGGCAATGGGAAGTCATCTATGGGACAATCTTTGTTGAGATCTCTGAAGTCGGAACACATGCAGATGCCCCCATTGGGTTTAGCCATAGGTACAATGTTTGAGACCCATTCTAGATAATCAATAGGCTTGATAAACTTTGCATCTAACAGTTTCTGTATTTCAATTTTCACCAAGAGAGTGATCTATGGATGCATCTTTCTTAGCTTTTGCTTGACTGGTTTAGCTTTTGGATCAACTGTGAGATAGTGAACTACTAGTGAAGGGTCCAACCCTGGCATATTAGCATAGGTCCATGCAAAGTTGATGGTTCACTGTAAGAAGAAGTTGGTAAGATTCTTGTGCTCTTGTTCTGATAGTGATGCTGCAAGGAATGTTGTTCTAGGATTTTTCTTTGTGCCAAGGTTTATCTCTGTAGAATCTTCCACTAGGAGAGATGATTTCTCTTGATACTTAGATGGTAGGGGAAGGTCAAATCCTCCAACCTCAAGTGCCATAGTTAGGTTTTCACCTTTGGATATGTCCTTTGTTTTTACTATTTTGTGATCAGGAGGTGCCACGGTGTGGTTTTCACCTAGAGATCTTTCTTTATTTTTACTTTTGCGACTGGAGGATTTGGCATTCTCACCAAAATAAGAAGTTTTCTCTAGTTCCATTACAAAACCAGCTTTGTGATTGCCAAGAGGGATACCATCCTGAAGTCCCATGAACTCAACAATAGCTTCGTCATTTTGAAATACATCTAGAATGGTGGCCCTTGTTGGTCCCAATCGATAAGTTTAGGGTAGACAAGTGTTACAATCTGGGTGCTGGTGGTGGATGTTAAGGATACAGATGATAGCATAAATGTGGAGGATTCAGTGAATAGGTCAGTCATATGGAGGTAAGAGTCATTGATGATATCCTCTTTAGACATCAAATCTGCGAGAGAAGTTTGTGCTACCTCATCAAGAATACCCTCAATGTCCAAGGTGTGTGGTACCTTCCTACCAAATCCTAACCCCTTTTTGTCTAGCTTCTTCTTCACAATAATGGATTCCATTTTACCTTGATTATTTTTCCCGAGGCCACCTTTGCCTTTGTAGCCCATGTTCTTCACAATTCTTAGGCCATTGCCATATTGTTTGACTGGAATGGTGACTGGTTCTTTCTCCTTGTAGAGCCAAGATGAGATGTCTTCAATAGTTTCCTCTGCCAATAATTTTCCCTCTTGGAATTGAGTTAGGGATGCTAGGGGAGGAATAGATGGTTTCTTAGTTGCTTTGGCTATGGGCTGTTGGCCGTAGGATTTAGGAGATAGGTGCATCCGCCCTACACAACAAGATTTTAAGATATCATATTCTTCAAATCCTATATCACAGATGTGACCTTTGATTTCAGGAATAGGATGAGGATTGGGTTTAGTTGCAGAGGTTTTTATCAGATTTTCAAAATTGACATATAATGGGGATTCATGGGCTTTTTCATTATTGGGCACTTGGTTGCAATTCTTATAACTGCCTTGCAAGACATGACAAAATTCAAAAGGATTAGGGTCGCCTAGGATAGTGATCTCTGTATCATTGAATGGGAACTTGAGGGATTGATGGTATTTTGAGGGAACAGCTTTCAAGGCATGGATCCATGGGCGTCCTAGGATAATTTTATAAGGTAGCTCAACATTGAGGACTTGGCACCTAGTTTCAAGCATGACGAGGCCTACTTGTATAGGAAAGTGGATAACACCTTCTGAACGACACTCAACATCATCATACCCCTTGATTGTAATACTTTGACCAATGTTGACATGATCCTCAAAGTATCCTAATTTTTTAAGTAACTTTAGAGAATAGATATTGAGACTAGCACCACCATCTATAAGTATGTGTTTGATCTTGCGTTTATGGATGAGAACTTCAATGTGAAGGGCATCAATGTGACATGGATCATGAGATGGGAGGTCCTTTTAAGAGAAGACCATGTTGTAGGGTGAGGCAATATTACCTATTATAGCTTGGAAATCTATGACCATTATGTCATTAGGAACTGAAGACTCTTGTAGGGCTTTTTCAAGCACAACTTTACATGTGGGTGACGACCATAGAAGGTCCAAAATAGAGATCTGTGTAGGGGTTTTCCTTAGATGTTCGACAAGATTATAATCAGATTGAGTTGGGAGACTTGGTGTAGGACCATGAAGGGTGACACAACCACGATGGGTTGTAACAACACAATCCATAGATTTGCCTTTGATTGTGAGGGTAGACACTTGACTCTCTTCAAAATGACCCACAATAGAGTCATAGGAAGTTGACTCTTTGTTAACACCTTTACCTTTATCCAGAGGTGGACCTTGACCATGGTTAGGGAATAGCTTCTTAAACATGTTGAGATCCTTGTTTGTGTTTTGATTAGGGGGTGCATCAAATTTGATTTCGCCTCGATCAACACAATTTTGGATCAGGCGTTTGAGTGCCATGCATGCTATGGTTTAGTGTCCTTTAGTTCTATGATACTCACAAAATTCATTAAATTTGTACCATTTGGTTTTCTACGTAGGTTTGCCATATGGGGGAGCATCTGGTAACATGGCAAGTCCATTGTGTATAAGTTTCTATAGAACCGACTCTATAGGCTCTCCCAAGGGTGTGAATTGACATCATGGACGGTAATCTTGTTGAGGTCACTCTTGTTGTTGTTGTTGGTTTTGGTTTAGTTGTCTTTGTTGTTGTTAGTTTTGTTGAGGCAAAGGTTGACTTGGTTTTGATGTAAGATGAAGGGGTGTTTGTACTGTTTGGACATATTTGGAATCTACCACACCATCATTGACCACATTTTTATGTTTGTTCCAAAATTTTGGTTTGTCGTTTGATTGTTGTTGGGGAGCATTGTCTTTGTTGTCTTTGAAGAGTTTGACCATGCCTTTAGCAATGAGGGCTTTTTCAATGTTGATGCCTTTGTAGGTAATTTCATCAAAGATTGTAGCACTAAGAATTTACAAATGCAAACCCAATTCTTGGTTAAGGTTCTGCATAAATATGCTAACAAGCTACTTTTTAGGTATCTTGAAAGGGAATTTTCTAGCCATTTGTCTCCATATTTGAAGGAAGGAGATGAGAGTCTCCCCATTTTTCTGTTTATTGTTGCATGGATCAGTCATAGAGACCTCATGTTCTGTGTTGTATGATAAATGGGTGGCAAATTTCTCTGCAAGCTCGTTAAAATATTTGATACCCATGGGTAGGTGTGAGAACCATTCTATAGCTTGACCTCCAAGACTATGAGGAAAGAGGCGCATAAGATATGTGTCATTATGTGAGACCTCGAGGCAAGCGAGATAGAATTCTCTAAGATGGTCTTTGGGTCTCCTTTTCCTTTGTATTTATCAAATTTGGGAATAGTGAAATTATGAGGAAAAGGGATCATGGGTAATGACCGATCAAATGGATAAGGACAAACTTCTTCCAAAGAAAAGGTTTTCTTGGTGGCCAAACGTAAGATCAGATAATTATTGTTGAGCCTCTACAAGTTTTAGCTCCATAGTTATGGGAGGGTTTGGAAACATCTCCTGTTGTCCTAGAGGTGGTTGTTGTTGCCCATATGGAAGATTGTAGTGGAAGCCATGGGCATTGTTGTTATAAGGATTGTATGACTGGTTAGGATCGTATGTGTTGTATGTTAGGTTTGGATTGGGTTGGTTTTGGGTGTTTTGATTTTGGGGAGGTGGGGGTGGTGGTAGGTAAGAATGTAGGCTTTGTGATGGTTGTTGATAAGAGTTCTATCATTAGCATTGCGAAGGTGGTGTGAAGAAAGAATTTGGTGGAGGAAAGCTAAAGTTTGTTGGGTTTGGTTGCGGTGGTGGAACATAGCTTTAGTTTTGGGAGTTTTGAGGGTTGAGATAGGTGTGGGTTAGGTTGAGAGTGGAAGATCATTGTGGTGGAGGGACATAGATAGATGGGTTTTGTGATGGTTGGGGTTGATTGAGATATGTGTTGAAAATTTTTAGTGTAGATGATCTCTATGGCAGAGGGACATAGGTAGATGGGTTTTGTGATGGTTGGGGTTGACTAAGATGGGGATAGGTATGATTGAGTGTAGAAGAATGTTGTGGTGGAGGGACATAGGTTGTGTTGATGTTTTGTCATGGTTGGGGTTGCATAACATTGTTTGGGTTAATGATACAGAGGGTTGATAATGTTGGGGGTGGTGTTTGTTGAGACCCTTGTTGCATGGCTACATAAGTGTTTCCTGGATTGTAATTTGGTGGGAAACCTTCTTGTGATGGGGTAGCCAATGTTCCACTTGCAATTGGTGTGGACATTTTAGGAGGTTGATGTGTGTTTGATTTTTCTAGAGTGGCATGTCCTGCTAGTTCTACCTAACGATGTAGAGTCTCTTGTTGGTGTTTGTAGATCTTCATAGGAGTCATAAGAGGTGATATGGGTCTCTTTGTCATTGGATTTTGATAAAGAGGATTCTCATATTGTGCAGTTGTTCTCCTTGTGATCTTTGTTTGGGTATGGGAGTAGTCACGGTTGACATGGTTTGGACCGCAGCTATGGTGTCTTAGGTTTTGTTTGGCTTTTTGATATTTGTCTTTCTGCTGTTGGATTTTGATAAAAAGGATTCTCATATTGTGAATCAAATGGTTGAGTCATTCTCCCTTGTGAGCTTTGTTCGGGTATGGGAGTGGTAACAGTTGACATGGTTTGGACCACAATTATAATGTCATGGGTTTTGTTTGGCTCTTTAAGATTGGATAGGTCAAAGTCTTGGGGTAATTTGGTTCCTTGTCCTACTAGTAAGTGAAAGAAATGACCTTGGTTCTCACTAAGGATTTTGTCAAACACGGCTATGGCTCTAGGATCTTGCATAATTTTATCAAGGGCTTGTCTATCTTCTTGAGAGGATTGGCCTTCTTCAAAGTGTTGCTCTTCTTGAGATGGGACTTGAACCGTGGTGTAACCTTGTGTAGCAAAATCATGAGGCATGCCAGTAGTGAATTGAGTTGCAGCTACCAAAGGAACATTACATTCTTGAGGATTGGTTGGTTGGTCATGTTGTGGCTTGTTTTGAGAGTTGGTTGGTCTTTCCATTAGTGTTTTTGGAGTACCCTTTGGAGTCATGTTGGATTGGCTTGGTTGAGGTGTATGAGGAGGTGATTGCACTTCCTTGGGGAAACTTGTTTAGCCTTCATAGTTTGTTGGCGTCTAGTGGTTACCATGGGATGCACTAAGACAATGTTTTTGAGTTTTTTTGCTAGGATTTTGTTGAGGTAGTTTGATGAATAGTTTACTAGACCGAAGGCACTGTATTGTTTTACCAAAGGCGCTGGACTGCGTTACCAAAGGCGAGCTATTGTGTTACCAAAAGCATTGGACTATGCTACCAGAGGCGTTGAACTATTATGCCAAAGGCGAGCTACTATTATATCAAAGGTGCGCTACTGTTATACCAAAGGTGCTAAAGCAGTGTCAGTGATGTTTATAAGGCAAATTTTGATTGATTTGGGTTTGATTTTGATTGGATTTACTTTGGAAAGAGAAAATACATCAAACAAAGTACCAAAGAGGACTGACATGACAAATAGTGTATGTTCAAGGCTCACAAAAAAGCCCAATGTTTCCACAGGTATTAGACAATTGCAAATAATTCCAACACTTTTTATCCCTAGAGACATGGTTTCATTATGGTAGATTAGTTCACAACTTAATTCTCTGTTGACCAAATGTCATTCCATATAGGTGTTGTACATTTGTATCTTTACGAGAGAAGATAGGTAGGGATATCTCACCCTCCCCTCAGAAAGCTTAAGTAGGTCACAATAGCTTTATGGGTGAGGGAATACTATCTTTTCTTAAGGGAGGCAATGGTGAGTATCTTGGGGGCTTGAATCGATTCCCCTTACACTGATGATTACCACAACATTCAGAGGTGAAATGGGTAGTCAATATCTAGATTAGTTCTTAGTAGCTTTAAGGAACCAACACCTTACGATCAATGTGACAAGATACTAAAAGCTTTGACCAATCCTACTAAGAGTATCAAACACTTTACACAATGTAAAAATTGTTTCCACAAAGTGCTAGTATACCTCTTTTTGATTTAGCACCACAAGGTAAGGTTGGCGCTAGTTAGGACTTAGTTTTTGGCCTTATCCCTCTTATATAGTGGTTCAAAGGAAAACTACGCTTAGGGTCATCCCGTTTGGATGAAGCGCAGTCCAAAAGTAGGCCGCCCTTCTAAAGGAAAAAATGAAAAGTAAGATCAAGCACGTCAAACAAAGGTTCAATTGTCCTGTTATAAGAAAAATAAGGTGCAACTAGATTAGGCACACACATGATTGTAGTTGTAAATTGTCCCTTATGAAATTCAAGTGTTTGGCATTTATGTCCATTGTCCCTTAGAAAATTGAAGTGTTTGTGCAATCATGTCCATTGTCCCTTAAGAAAGCAATATGTTCTTAAGACTTAGATTGCAAAAAAGATGTTTTGTCCCTTAAGAAAACAATATGTTTCAAAGACTTAGATTGCAAATATGATTTGTTCAATTGTCCCTTAAGAAAGCAATTTGTTCCTAAGATTTTGCAAAAGATGATTGGTTAATTGTCCCTTAAGGAAGCAATTTGTTCCTAAGATTTTACAAAAGATAATTGTTCAATTGTCCATTAAGAAAGCAATATGTTTCTAAGACTTAGTGTGATAGGTTTTCAATTCTTCAATGCTCATTCTGTATGAACATGTTAGGAAAACCCATTTGCTCTATTTGAGTAATAAGAGGCTGCAAAAAGTTGATTAGTTCCACCAAAAACTTAATAGTTAGCATAAAATCAATTGAACTAAAAGCACTTTAACTTGTTAGGTGAAAAATGAGAAATCTAAAAAAAATCTAATAATAATGATTAGGTACATTAGAATGAATATTATGATCAGATTCTATGTGAAATTTTATGCAATTTCAAAAATAAATCATAAAAATTGAAAAAAATTTGCACAAATTATGACCGTTTGAAGTTTTGCAAAGACAGGTTGACTTTAAATGAGTGTACCTGACAAATCTGATAAAATTACCTAAAAATTCTTTCACCATAAAAAATTTGGGAGAACTAGCTTTCCAACGCCACTAGTTTCGTAAAAATCTAACTTTGTATGCAAAAGATATGTCTAATTTCGTGAAACTGCTCTGAAAAAGTTATAAAAAAAGCAAAAAAAAACAAGCATAGGCTAAAAATAGGGACACATATTTGTAATTTATTTTCTCAAAATCCGTGCACTTTCTAGAAAAAATAAGTGATACCCAGATAGGATTTCAATGCTGCCAACAAAACCTAGAAATATTTTGAGCTAAGGTTACATAGATATGCTTGATTTCACAAAATTGCTCTGAAAAAGCAAAAAAAAAAACAAGCATGGGCTAACAATAGGGATGCACATTTGTGATCCATTTTTTTTTAAATCCATGCACTTTCTACAAAAAGTAAGAGATACCAAGATATAATTTAGATGCTATCAACAAAACCCATAAATCTTTTGAGCTAAGGTTACACAATTTGAATGCTCAATGCCTATTCTCTCAAACTAGTGAATAAAGACCTTTAGATTTTCTGCATTGTGATTGCATTTTTTCGTACCTAGCTTCAAAAAATCAACTTTTTTCTAGAAAAAAGTAAGGTTAGTGGGTCCCACCAGGCGTATCAGAATGTGTATAGAAAAAATCAAGAGGTTGAATGATAAGATCAAAAGCAATGATAATAACAACTCAATTACCCATAACATCAAAAGATCTATCTAAACAATAACCAAATCAATGAATAAATCAAATTATGAACAAAGAAGCTATCACCTAGATTGTTTGGCTCTTTTGGTCGAATGTGGATTGCTCTTCAAATTACGAAACCGTGTTTGCAACAAGCGGATGTAGATTGTGTTTGTGCTCAAACAATAGAAGTGTGCTCAACGATGTGATGTGTGCTCCAAGCGCTATATGGATGCCTGAGAATAAAAGATCAAAGAGATCATAAGGTTGAATGATCAAAGAGGATTTGTTATGGAGATGAGAGGGGTTTATATAGGTTTCAAGAAAGATCGATCAACGGTCCAGAAAGTTCAATGGAATCAATGGATGAGATAAATCTAGAATTCATGATGAATGTGCACCTGACATGTGTCACACAAAAATATATTTTTGTTTTAGTTAATTGCTTGATTAATAAAGATAGGATTTGATTTCATAAATTAGAATGTTTTTCTCTAATTTAAGAGTTGATAAAAACAAGATTGATTAAGTCAATTAACTCAACTTGTAATTTATTTTTTGCATGATTTGAGATAAATTAAATAATAAATTATTTAATTTTGTGTGCATGATGAACAAGATTTATTTTTAGAAGAATTAGAAAATAAAAAAGCAAATTAAATAAATAAATTTATTTAATTGATTGTGCAAGATTAGAGGAATAAATAAAATATTTGATTATATTTTATTTTTAGAGATTGAGATAATTTAAATAAATTTGAATGATTTATTTAAATTTGGAAGAACAATTGATTTAATTAAATAATAAAAATAATTTAATTGTAGATAAGAGGATTTGATAAATTAATTAAATAATTAATTTATTTAATTGATGTGGATTTGAATTTTGGAAGAAGATAATGATTTAATTAAACAATTAAAATTATTTAATTTGGATGGATAAAGAGGAAATTTATTGAAATTAATTAAATAAATATAATTTATTCAATTAATATTAAAAATATGTGATTTAGAGGAAATTGATGATTTTGATGAAATTAATTAAATAATTAGATTATTTTTAATGTTAAATGCAGGTGTTTTGACAGAAATGCAAGTGATTCGAAGACATGGTCATGTTTGGGTGTCTACACACCCTCTAGGAGGACCTCTTGGTGTAGGGGCACCTAACACAAGTCATTTAAGTTCATGTTTTGTTTTATGTTGTAATAAGGTCTATTGACCAATGCATTTTCATTTTAGTTTATGTCTAGGTTCATTTTGTAAGTCCCAAGTGACTTAGGGGACACTTGTCAATTGTAATCACCTAATGCTAAAAAATGCAATGATGCCAAAAATAGGCAGTAGTGTTTCCCAACTGCTTGGAATCGATCTCCCAGCCGCTTGGAATGGGTTTGGTACTACTCTAGGCGAATCTATAAAACCCAGAGAAATTAATCGAATGCATATATAGATTAGGGATTGAGAGTGTGATCAGTCAAATGATATTGTGATTAAATGTAACTGTGTGAATGTAATCAAGCTTTTTTAAGGAGGAATCGATCTTTTCTGTGTTGTCAGTTTTGTTTCCCATTCTCTGTAAATACATAACCGTAGCTTTCCTTTCCTTTCTGTTTTCCTATTGTTGCCACATGTCGATATGAAGCATTCCACTGATAAGATTTATATTACAATTAGTGGTATGGCTTCATTGTATATATATTTGTTTTTGTTTCCTGTTTGTTCCTTTGTTTCGGCGGTGCAGATGTTCCAATTCACGGGTCACGCACAGTAGTTTGCCTAGCATTTTTTATGTGCTAGGGTTTGGTGAAGGCAGACTATGCAAAGGTGTATGGGAGTAGTGGCATAGGAAACCCTAGTGTTCGCTGATGATTGAAATCTGGTCGACGAATGTGTTTGAATATCGGTGTGAATGGTGAGATAATGAATCTGTGGTAAATCTGACCAATAATCCAAGTCGCGCCAACAATAGAAATCCATTGGCGTAAGTTTTGAATGTACATGGTGAATGTACATCACAAGGGCACGCAAGAGAATGTATGATGTGAATGCATATCAGGTATGCATGTTGGGAATGTATCTTTTAGCAGATACAAGTAGTGACCGGGTGTAATGGTGAATCAATGCATGTGAACTAGCGATAACAAGTCAAGTGATGTGTATGAGTTGATCTATTTGATCTATTTGTCCGCTTCCATTGTGCGCTCTGCATCATTTTGGTATCAGAGCTAGTGAAGGGTCTGCAAAAGTGTTGGCATTGTCTATGAATGTTTATGTCAGATAGAGAAAGCGAAGGAGGGGCTAGCAATATGCCTCCAAAGGGAATGACCATTGAAGTGGTCAAGAAATTCAAGGAGATGGAGGAGATGATCAAGACTAGAGTCAAGGAAGCACTCCAGGCTGAGTTGAAGACCTTAGGAAAAGGTAGGGAACCAGACGAGGAGTCTGATGGAGAAGATGAAGATGGGGAAGAAGAGACAACCCCAGGACAGACAGATATATCTGCAGACCAAAAACAATTTTTGGAGGCCATAAAATCGCTTGGTAAGGAGTCGTCTGAGGCAAGAATGGAGATTCTGATGTTCAGCGGAAAGATGGACATAGAAGAAGTCATCAAATGGATCGAGGCTTTGAACAATTACTTCGAGTATAAGGAGGTACCAGAGAATAGAAGAGTCAAGTTTGCAAACACAAAATTGAAGGGTGCTGCACTCACATGGTGGAACTACACCCAGGGAGAAAGGGTGAAGAGTGGAAAGAGCATGATCTCATCCTAGAGTCAGATGGTAGAGAGGATCAAGGCTCAGTTCCTACCAGCAGATTATGAAGTGTAGATATACAGGAAAATGCAGAACCTTAGGCAGAAGGATATGGATGTATCCACCTATATAGGGGAATTTCATAAATTGTCCCTAAGGTGTGGACATGCTGAAGATGAGAAAGGAAGAGTTGCCAGGTATATTAATGGCCTGAAGTATAGTATACAAGATGAGATTACCATCTTGACACCAGAAAATGTGGACAAATGTTTCCAGGTGGCATTGAGAGTAGAAGAGAAGCAGAAAAGAAAAGGAGAACAACAAAACAGAGGCAGAGGTGGAAAGAATTTCAGGGGCAGAAATAGCTTTGGTGGCAGATATCAGTTCCAGAAGAATCAAGGGGAGTCCATTCAGCAAGAACACAATGAAGAATCTGGTTCCAGAGAGGGTTTCAGAGGAAGGAGACCCAATGGGAGAGGCAGATTTGGTGGACTAGGCACAGGTCCTAACGTCTTCACAGGAAGATGTTATAATTGTAACCAAATTGGGCACACAGCAGGCAGGTGTCCAGAGAAAGCCTCAAGCTCTCATGGAGGAGAGAGAAGGAACCAGTTGATTCAAGAAGAAGATTGTCAGAGTGTGAACTCACCTATGGGAAGCGCAGCTCTAGCATAAGATGGAGAAAGTCTCATGATGAGAAGAACGATGTTGAAGGTACCACAAAACAAAGAACCACCAGAGAGGAAAACACTATTCAAAACTCTATGTAAAGTTTCTAGCAAGAGGTGTAAGGTAATTGTTTATTCTGGCTCCACTGAAAATTTAGTTTTAGTAGAAATGGTAGAGAAACTGAATTTGAGAAGATTACCACATGTGAGTCCATACAAAGTGTCATGGCTGAACAAAGGGCAGCAAGTCTTGGTTGATGAACAAGCTTGGGTAGAATTTTAGATAGGGGAATATGGAGATAAACTTTTGTGTAATATAATTCCCATGGATGCCTGCCATTTACTATTAGGAAGACCTTGGTAGTATGATGTACAAGCCCAGCATGATGGTAAGTCAAATTCCTTTGTGATCACTAAGAATGGTAGACAATATAAGATGGATCCTTTACCAGAAGAGGGTATAGACAAGAATGTAGGCTCAAGTATCATGTTAATGAGTGGGAAAGAGTTTCTCCATACTCTGAAAGAAGAGGGAACCCAGGGGTATGCTCTGATTTTGAAACCTAAAGATAGTTTTGATTTGTCTAAAAATAGCAAGGAAAAAATCCCTAAGGAAGTGCAAGAATTGTTGGACAAATATAAGGGTATCATGGTGGAAGATATGCCCAATGTACTACCCCCTGTGAGAGACGTAAGTCATCAGATTGACTTCATCCCAGGATCCACATTGCCAAATAAGCCAGCTTATAAAATGACACCTAATCAGAATGAGGAGATTGCTAAACAAGTACAAGAACTGCTGGATAAGGGTTTGGTGAGGAAAAGTCTTAGTCCATGTGTTGTACCCACAGTTTTAGCTCCCAAGAAGGATGGCAAATGGAGATTGTGTACTGATTCGAGAGCCATAAATAAGATCACCATCAGATATAGGTTTCCTATGCCCAGAATAGAAGACCTAATGGATTGTTTGGGTGGAGCTCGGTATTTTTCTAAAATTGATCTCAAGAGTGGATACCATCAGATCAGGATTAGACAATGGGATGAATGGAAGATATCCTTTAAGACTAATGAAGGTCTTTAAGAGTGTCTAGTGATGCTATTTGGTTTGTCCAATGCTCCAAGTACTTTCATGCGTCTAATGAATGAGGTATTGAAATATTTTATTGGCATATTTGTTGTTGTCTATCTTGATGATATTCTAGTTTTCAGCAGGACAAAAGAAGAACATTTGCAGCATTTGGAACAGGTGTTGAAGAAGCTACATGAGGAGAAACTAATGATTAATATGGAGAAGAGTGTCTTCATGAAGGAAGAACTCACATACCTTAGATTTGTGATATCCCAGGGTAGTTTGAAAATGGATCCAAAAAAGGTAAATGCTATTCTGTCTTGGCCAACACCTAAAATAGTAAGTGATGTGAGAAGTTTTCATGGGTTAGCAACATTTTATAGGAAATTCATAAGAGGATTCAGTCATGTTTGTGCACCCATTCTGGATACCATAAAAGGAGGACAGAAATGTAATTTTGTTTGGATTAGAGCAGCAGATGACTCTTTTGAGATTCTCAAACAGAAAATAGCAGAGAAACCCATTTTGGTTTTGCCTGATTTTAATAAGTTGTTTACTGTGGAATGTGATGCCAGTAACCTTGCCATTGGTGTTGTCTTGAGTCAAGAAGGTAGACCTGTTGCTTTGTTTAGTGAAAAGATGAATGATGCTAAAAGAAAGTATTCCACATATGATCTGGAATTGTATGTAATGGTTCAAGCATTGAAAAAATGGAGACATTATCTCTTACCCAAGGAATTCATTGTTAATACTGACAACCATGCTTTGAGTTTTCTGAATTCACGAGAGAAGCTAAATCACAGGCATATGAAGTGGGTTGAACAACTTTAGGTGTATACTTTTTCCATCAAACATAAGAAGGGACAAGCCAACAAAGTGGTAGATGCTTTGATCAGACAAGTGTGCACTATACAGGAAATCCAGTTGCAAAGTGTGGGACTAGATTCTCTCAAGAATATGTACCAGGATGATGAGGACTTCAAGAAGATATATGCAGTTTGTTCACAATTTTCATATTCCTATCATTCTAATTTTTCTGAATATTTGTTACAGCAAGGGCTACTGTTCAAAGGCAGCCAATTGTGTGTGCCTAGGTGTTCCATGCGGGAGAACATCATAAAAGAGAAACATTGTGGTAGTCTTGGAGGTCATTTTGGATTGGACAAGATGTTGGAGCAAGTGAGAAGGCTTTACTTCTAGCCTAAAATGCAAACAGATGTTAGGAAATTTGTAGAAAGTTGCAACATTTTCCAGAGGGCAAAAGGGACTTCATCAAATGTAGGTCTCTATCAACCACTTCCAATTCCACAAAGGCCATGGGAGTGCATCAGTACAGATTTTGTTTTGGGTCTTCCAAGGACTCAAACAGGATTTGACAGTGTGTTTGTGGTTGTTGACAGGTCTAGTAAAATGGCTCACTTTGTGCCATGTAAATGTACCAATGATGCTTCACATATTGCTGGACTGTTCTTCAAAGAAATAGTTCAAATTCATGGTTTGCCAATGAATATTGTCACTGACAGAGATCCCAAGTTTGTGGGACATTTTTGGCGCACTTTGTGGAAGAAATTGGGCACTCAATTATCTTTCACGTCAGCATATCACCCTCAGACGGATGGACAAACTGAGGTGGTGAATAGATCAATGGGTAATCTTTTGAGGTGTTTGACTAAACAGCATGGAGAAGCATGGGATATGATCATCCCACAAGTAGAATTTGCATATAATGACTCTTTTAATAGGAGCATAGGAAAGAGCCCTTTTGAAGTTATATATGAGATTCATTCCAGGGGAATTTTGGAGCTCAGGGATCTCTAGAATATGGAGAAAAGGAGTGCACAAGGAGAAGATTTTGTAGTCAGCATGAAGGATATCCATGATGCTGTAAGGGACACTATCCAGAAGAACATAGGGAAATACAAAGAGAGAGCTGATCAGAGGAAAAGGGATGTACAGTACAAGGTCAGAGATTTGGTGATGGCTTATCTAAAGAAGGAAAGACTTCCTAAGGGGCAGCCAATGAAGCTTCTTATGAAGAAGATAGGTCCATGCAAGGTTGTACACAAATTTGGGCCTAATGCATATGAAATTGAACTTCCTCCAGGTTTAGCAATATCACCTATTTTCAATGTGTCAGATTTGTTTCCATTCAATGGAGCCAATACAGTAGAGACAGAAGCAGAAGATGTAGAATGGATTTCTGATCTTCCCCTGAGTCAGCTAATTCAGTTGGACTGTATTTTAGACACAAAGGTTCAGAAGACGACCAGACACAAAACTTATGAGCAGTATCTAGTTAAGTGGCATGGTTTACCTGATGAGGATGCAACCTGGATGAGCGAGGAAGACATCATCAAGCATGGGTTCAAAATTTTAGACTTAGTTCCTCAAGGGACTTGAGTTCTGTTAACCCTGGGAGTATGGTGTAGGGGCCCCTGTTAGCACTCATTTTGACCTGGAGGTTGTTTCTTCATGTTTAGGGGGTTTCTTCATTTGAAGCCTATATCTTCTTGCCCATTTTCCTAAGTGTTGGACCTCCTCGGCATTTTTCAGCTGCAGCATCATATTTTCTTCGAGGAGGAAGTCATCATCATCATGTTTGCTTCGATGGTGGTCAGCATCATCATGTTTTCTGTCGACCGGTTTCTCATCAGGATCATCATGTTTCAATATCGGGTGATGTTTGGATATCATCTCGATCCTGCTGATGAGCTACAGTGTGCCCTGATTTGCTTGCGAGGGTGATTTTAAAGTATCCGGTGATCTTCCAATTATCACCTTGCCCTTTTTATGATGATGATGTCACCCCGATCTTCTGAAGGGGTTATTCTCTGAGTTGTTCGACTTGACTTGTTTTTTCTTAAGGGTCGTCATCATCATCATCATATTTCCAGTTATCGCCGTGTTGCTTGCGAGGGTCATCATATTTTCTGCCTGCATGATATTTCGCCGGGGTGATATTTTTATCATCGGGTGATCTTGGTTATGACCGTCCTGACGATGTTGTTGAAGAGTTCTAAGTATGACCTGATATTCACTGGGGTCATCATATTTTGAACGTCAGGATGATCTTAGTCAATATCATCCTGATGTTGTTGTATCACTTCATGTTCGTTGTTTTATCATCCTGATGATGCTGACGTCATTCTTATGTCAAGGTGATATCTATTTCTCTGGCTATCTGCATCATGATATTTCCGAAGGAGGGGGTGATATTTTCATTTTTGAATATCACCCGGATGTATGTTTGTTCCAGCGTCATGATGATGCTGATATCAAGGAGATATCCGCCTACCGGCTTCGTGCATTATCTAGTGGGGGGTGATCTTTTCAAATATCTAGCATATTCATCTATCACCCCGATCTTATAGTGGAGCTACAGTGCAGCATCATATTTGTGCATCAGGATGATATTTCCAAATATCCGGTTATCTTCCGAATATCATCCTGATGTCGATATGATGATGACGTCATCTGGATATGAAGAGGTGCGCAGTAGGCAGATATGCTAATGACATCAGCAGGATATGACGATGACGTCATCAGGATGTTCATCGGCCAGACTTTTGGTATCGGCTAAGCAGGAGGATCTTCCTCCGATGGATCAGGTTGTGCCGATGAAGGCGATTATCATGCAGGTTATATTGTGATATGATGCTGATGTCAGGGTGATATTTCAATCGACAGGATATCATGCTGTTGGAGGATGATGATGAAGTCTTATACTAGTGTCGTCAGGAGCAAAAGCACCGACATTATATATGCTCGTGGCCTAGTATATAAAGTGTTGAAAAGGTCGCCGCGGGGTGCATGTGGGATAATTGATATCCTGCATATTTGAAATATCATGACGATGAGGTATCTTGGTGGGAAATGGTTGCGATGCACAGTTTGACGTTTTCCCGAGGCCGCGGGTTGGTGCGCCATTAATGGCGAAGGTTGCAGAGGTATGGACGGATCTGGTACCCGATTGAAGGTGTACATCAACGGATAGTGGCGCAGGGCTCGAGGTTT
Source organism: Cunninghamia lanceolata (assembly GCA_027924645.1). NCBI lineage: Eukaryota > Viridiplantae > Streptophyta > Pinopsida > Cupressales > Cupressaceae > Cunninghamia > Cunninghamia lanceolata. The sequence goes on along the minus strand of BSBN01000061.1, from coordinate 2,801,014 downwards.
CTTCCTGTCTCCTCACCTACCTACTGCATTCATGTTTGGGCGCCAATCTGGTAATGCGTTGAGCGCCATTTTTCTGATACTGTGTATCTGGCAGGATTTTTGGTCAACCATGTAATTAATTGCTGTGGTACACTACCTGGTTGTTATAAGCAGGAAGTGTTACTCATTTTTGGTTGTTGAAAGTTGAAGATTTTTGGCTCTGTAATTCAAAACAAACTGATCTGGTTGCTCTGTGCAGCTAAACCTGTGAGTCTATGTATCTCTTGTTGTATGTTTTGGCACGAACCCACTGATTTCATGATTAATCTTATATGAGAAATGCTATCTTAGCATGTGTTTTGTTAATTCTGTCTCCAATATTGCATGTATTCTTCTTCTGAATCTGGATATTTGGGTAATGTTTAGATTCTAGAGCATAGAATTCCTATGTTGAATGTCTGATCTTTTAACTTCTGCTCAAGGGGTAGATTAAACTATTTTCAGGTTGAACATTGGGAAGGGTATACTACAGTAGGGATGCCATAAGTAGAGATAACTTAACACTCTGTATTGGGAGATATCTGTAAGGCAGGTATCACATATATCCCCCTGAAATCTAGTTTTAGCTGTTCATGTTGATCATTCACAGGTGTATGTCTACTGACTCCAGGCCCTGGATAAGCACCAATCTTGCTTTGTGTTTGTGTTACAACCATGTCCAGCTTTGCATCCAAAATTAAAATCTAAATCTAAATCTAAAGCAACCATTAGGACATTAGAATTAGTTTTAGGATCCTCAGTCCTCTGTCTACAACTGCAAATAGGCCCAAAGCTAGCCCCTTTGCTCTTATCTTTCAGTTTTGGTCTACTCACAGGAGGACTTATCTGCTTTCTGTCAGCATCCCAGCCTTGTATGCATATCCTCATGGATGTTGAGTAGGGAATACCCCCCTAGGTTTTGCAGAGCCTGAAGAAGAAGAGGAGATAAAATACAGAGTCTATCTCCTACACTGTTGGCCCCTGGCCCAGAGATCCTGTTGATCACTGATGGCTACCTTGTAGGGAAATCTGGGAATAAGCATCCAGTCTGGGAAAAAGTCAACAGAAATTGGCGACTCCGCTGGGGAATTTGTGAAAGGACCCTGGTTTTCAAAAGAAAACAGTTCCTAGTAATAGGTGGCAACTCTGAAGTAATCTCCCAACCGGTCAAAGTAAAATTTATATGCAGGGGAGAAGATCCCAACAAAATCCTTTATTTGAAGAGTTACCAGTAACAAGAAGAATGATGTACAGAAGAAAGGGAGTTGTCTCAGTTAGTCATGAGGGTTCCCCTAGAAAAGGTGATAATATGCAAGATAACCCTAGGCCATCAGGACAGCATGTGCCTTACTTTTCAAATGCAGAAGCTGATATTCAAGGTGCATATGAGAGGCAACAGGGTGGTAGCATGAGAATGAGGTCAGAGGTGTTCCAAGAACGCCCATTTCTAGACCCTACTGAAAGGTTTGAAGAGGCAGAGTCTCTGAGGGATGATGAAGATGATGACCAGAATGGTATGAGACCATCTACCTCCATGCCTAAGGATGAACAGTTAGCTGAAGAAATCAGAAATCTAAAAGCAGAACTAGAATATCTACAAGCCATGAAAATCAGAGATGATATGAAGCAGAAAGTGCAAGCCTTAAGAACTGCCCAAAATGATTCAGTTCCTACCCTAGAGAATGCAAATGTGCAGAGACATCAGCAAAGAAATGAAGTGCAACATCAGCATAATGATGAGAGACAAAATGTGAATGATGCTAGGATACCACTGAACAATGTAAGAAACCAGAATGCAAACAGAAATGTTAATGTTAATCAATTAAACAGACAGCCCATGCAGTTAGATAGATTCAGGCAGTTGGTGTTTGATGGTATTCCTGGGTATCCTAACCCCATTGACAAGCATCTGAGGCTGCAAGTGCCTAAATTTTCAAGAAACAACACTGTGTCAGGAGAAGATCATCTAAAAGCCTTTCAAAATGTCATGGATAACTTTGAGGTTGAACATGAGGATGTTTTCATGAAGTCATTCATGCAATCCTTAATAGATGAGGCAAGAGAATGGTACAAGAATCTGCCTGACCGGAGTATTTCATCATGGGATGATTTTAAAAGGATGTTCAAGGAGCAATATGGTGACAAAACTGACCCTAGATTTTTTGTAAATGAGTTCACCAGTATCACTAAAGGGTCAAATGAGCAGGTTATAGATTTTAATGCAAGATTTACTAAAGTGTTAAACAAATTGCCACATCACATGAGGCCAAATGAACCAATGTGCATAATATTGTATATCAATGCCTTTGATGCAAAAACTGCATATGGATTAAGAGATAAAGGTCCTGCTACTCTCAGGGATGCTTTCAGAATTGCAGTGAATATTGAAAACAATAGGAAAGCATCGGGCAAGACAAATAGAAGGGATGATATAAAAATTCTGTAGAATCCAAACAAGCCTCAGAACACTCAAGGTAATACATCTGCCCCTGAAGATAAGATAGACAAATTGGCAAATGTTGTTAAGGACCTAAGCTATAGATTAGCTAGAAGTGAAAAAGGGATGGGTCCTGATAGGCAAGTCTATCAAAGGCAGGAAAAGAGGCCATCATTGCATGATATGCCTTATAATACCAATTGGCATGATGGTAAGCCTATTTTCCCACGTAACCACACAAATCAGAGGGCTCAACATGTCAAAGAAACTCCTGATCCTCTAAAGAAAGCTATAAATATTGTTGATGATGCTCCATGGTGTATAATTTGTCAGATGCCACATTCATAGTCACAGTGTATGATTGCTCAATCCTTGTATGATAATGCTACATCTTGTAATGAATGCAATGAGCCACATTATGTGCAAGATGATGATGTTAATATGATGTCCATAGGTAATGGATACACTCTTTATGATGCTGATGAGAATACAGATCATCAAATTTAGGCCTGCCAACAGTTCCCATATGATGAAGATAATGAAGATAACTATGTGTATGCTCAGAGCTCACACAATTTTCTGAGTAACTTACAACGACCTTCTGATGAGGAAATTAGAGCCTTCACAGCTGCAGCAGTTGCTCAAGTCAAAAGCAACTACAATCTCAGAGGTAAAAATCAAGTAGGCAGCCCACATCAGCCAGAAGATATTTATGTAGGTCAGCTAGTGCATGGTCAAAAAGGAATTGAACCACAAAAAAGGCAGTGGGTAAATAATAAACAGAATTTTAGACATAGAACAAGTCATGAATCTCAAGGACCAGAAAACAAAATCCCTCAGGCTGAAGATCAAAGTAAAGGTTCCCAAGACAAGAATGATGATCAGGGAACTATGAAAGTAAAAGCTAAATCAGCTCAGGATAAAAACAAGATTGTGGAGCAAGCTACAACTGTTATACAAAATTATGCTCCATTTGATATAGCTCAGGTCCTCTCTCAGGTAAAAGTCTCTGTTCCACTTATGGAACTGATGAAAGTGGAAGAGATCAAGAATAGGACAATATCCCTGATCTCAGGGGTACCTTTTCAAGCTAAACAAAATGTTCAGACCCAGGATGAGAAACATGTCATGTGTAATGAAGAAGATGAGACTCCTGAAGTCTATTTAGGAGTGACTATGACAAAGTGTCCTTCACAAGTGGAACCATTTTATGTTTCCCTGGTTATAAATGGAAAAATAATTAGAAATTGTATGCTTGACTCTGGAGCATCTACAAATGTCATGCCTTTGGCCATCATGCAACAAGCTGGATTGAAAATTGACAAGGCATGTGGAAAATGTTATGCTATGGATGCCAGAGAGGTACCAGTTATTGGAATCATGAAGGATGTAGATTTCAAACTGGCAGCATTTCCTGAAAAGAGATATAAAATGAATATAACAGTGGTTGACATCAAGCCACAGTATGGTATGTTGTTGTCAAGAAGATGGGCAGCACTAATTGGTGGAAGTATGCAGCTGGACCTGTCATATGCCATGATTCCAATGAATGGCAGGGATGTTAAGCTAATCAGAGAACAAAGATCATCAGAGACAGTGGAAGACCAAGAAGCAGAGGAACAGGTATGCTTTGTAGACACTGACTGTGATAACTTCAAGGTTGTCTCAAATGATACAGAAGATAAAAAGAAAAATGCCTGCATTGAAGAATTGGATCAGTGAGGTTTGTAGACCATGTTTTTTGATGGAGCTTGTGCAAAAGAAGGCTCTGGAGCTGGAATTATTTTCCTGTCTCCAACTGGTAAGCTCCTCAAATTCTCTTTCTTGCTGAGGTTTGATTGCACAAACAACATTGCAGAATATGAGGCTTTACTCTTAGGCCTAAATATTGCTCTCAAACATGGAATTAAAATGTTAAGAGTATTTGGGGATTCTGAGCTGATTGTATCCCAAATTAGAGATAAGTATGCTTCAAAAAACAAAAGATTGAAACAATACAAGCATGCTGTTTGGGATACCATTGAACTGTTTGATGCATTTTCAATAGGCTAGGTAGAGAGGTCAAAAAATGTTATGGCTGATTTCTTAGCCAATGTTGCAATAAGGCCAGATGACATCACTCTGTCAGATGTTACAAATGTAGAAGTTAAAATTAGGCCTGCAGTACCAGAAAATATATGCAGTTGGCAAGTGTTTAATGATGATAGGGACTTGTTGAAATTTTTGCACTGCATAGATGAATATGAGAATCAAGAAATTGATTTCCAAGATTTTGTAGAGACTATAGATGGAAAAGAAACTCTTGTGGGAAAAGAGATAATTCAATTGAAGACTAATAAAATCCCTAGAGGGTTGGTAGCTTTGGAAAGAGCTTTTGACAGTAGAGATAAATTGGTCACAAGGACATCTCCCACAAATAAGGAAGATTTAGAAGAGATAAATTTGGGGACATCTCAGGCCCCTCAGAAGGTATACATTGGTAAACAGCTCAAACCACACATTAGGAGTATGCTGATTGCATTACTGAAAAGGTATAAACATGTTTTTGCTTGGTCATATGAGGACCTAAAAGCCTATAGGGAAGATTTATTCCAGCATGAGATCCCATTGAAGCCTGGAGCTAAGCCATTTAGACAAAAGCAAAGACCTATTAATCCTACCTTAGCTCCCAAGATGCAAGAAGAGCTCAAAAGGCTCAGGGAAGCTGGAATAATTGTGCCAATCAGGCATTTAACTTGGGTGTCTAACCTTGTCCCAGTCAGAAAAAAGAATGGTGATATTAGGCTTTGTGTTGACTTCAGGAACTTGAATGTATCCTCTTTAAAGGATAACTATCCACTGCCTAATATGGAAGCTATGTTGCAGAGAGTGACTGGTTGTGAACTCTTATCCATGATGGATAGATTTTCAGGCTATAATCAGGTGAAGGTAAAGGAATCAGAACAGTATAAGACCGCCTTCACCACTCCATGGGGAACTTATGTGTATGTTAGAATGCCCTTCGGACTAACCAATGCAGGTGCTACATTTCAAAGAGCAATGGATGTTGCTTTTGCAGGGTTGATTGATTCAATCCTGGCTATATATCAGGATGACTTGACTGCTTACTCAAAGAAAGAAGAGCAGCATTGTTTGCATCTGGAGCAGATTTTCATAAGAGCACTAGAGTATGGTATTTCTTTAAATCCAAAGAAGTGTGCCTTTGGGGTAGTTGAAGGAAAGCTCCTGGGACATATTGTTTCCAAGGATGGAGTCAGGATAGATCCAGAGAGAGTGGCTGCTATTGACAGAATTCAAATGCCAAAAACTGTAAAAGGAGTTCAGTCCTTCTTTGGACAGATAAATTTTGTTAGGAGATTTGTTCCCAACTTTGCAGAAACCACAAGGAACATTTCCAAGATGATGAAGAAGGATGCAACTGTCCACTGGGAAAGTGAAGCAATAGAATCATTTCAGAGTATCAAAGAGGCAATCAAGATGGCCCCTGTTCTTAAATCTCCTAATTTTTCTAGGCCATTCCAAGTATTTTCATTTGCTTCCTTTCATACTGTTGCTGCATGTTTGCTACAGAAAAATGAAGATGGTTTTGAACAGCCCATCGCTTTCTTCAGTATGTCCTTGCAGGCCTCTGAGTTGAAGTATGATATTATGGAAAAACAGGCATATGCACTAGTCAGAGCCATCAAAAGTTTCAGACCATACTTGGTAGGATCATATATAATTGCATATGTACCCCATGCAGCAGTCAAAGACATATTCACTCAGCAGGAGGTGACTGGAAGAAGGTGTAGATGGATAAACAAACTGCAAGAGTTTAACATAGACATACAAGTTACCAAGTTGATAAGAGCACAAGGATTAGCCAAGATGATGGCACAGTCAAACTTGGAAGCATGCCAAGTTAATGCAGTCCAAAATGAGAGTGTAAATGTATCAGGATCTGAATGGTACAAGGATATTATCTACTACTTGCAAAATCTAAATTGTCCTTCCCATTTCAGTGACAGTCAAAAGAGGACTTTAAAGTTACATGCAATCAGGTATGTTATTGTTCAAGGTGAGCTATACTGGAAAAACCTTGATGGTGTGCTGCTGAGATGTGTGGGTGAGGATATGGCTAACAATGTTTTGATTGATATGCATAAAGGATTGTGTGGTGGACATTATACTGCCCAAACAACAGCTCATAAAATTCTTAGAGCAGGATATTGGTGGCCCACTCTCTTTTCAGATGCACAAAAGTTAGTGAGGAAGTGTGACCCTTGCCAAAGATTTTCAGGAAAGCTGAAATATGATGGTGCTTTACCCCTCAGAACTGTAACTGTGGATGCTCCATTTCAGCAATGGGGAATTGACTTCATAGGGGAAATTGCAGACAAATCAAGTGGGGGACACAGTTGGATTTTGGTGGCAACTGATTACTTCACCAAATGGATTGAGGCCATTCCAACTAAGAGAGCTACAAGTAAGGTGGTGATGGATTTCATACTGGAAAATGTTATCATCAGGTTTGGAGTACCATTCAAGATAGTCACTGATAATGCTATGTGCTTCAGATCAGGTGAATTTGTTGATTTTTGCAACAGGTATGGGATAAATCTATCATATACATCACCATATCACCCACAAGGGAATGGTCAAGCAGAATCAAGCAATAAAAGCATCATGAAAATTATCAAGAGGATACTGGACAAGAACAAGAGAGCTTGGGACTCAAAATTGAACTTAGCAATATGGGCTGACAGAGTGACAGTAAAAAGGGCTATTGGGATGTCACCTTTTGAGCTAGTATATGGTGCATCGGCCAGATTGCCCATAAACAATCTCCTACCAGTTTACAGATTCATTCAGGAAAATGATGAGGAGATTGAAGACTCCATGACAGAAAGAGTGAACCAGCTGGTTGCATTGGATGAAAATAGAAGGAAAGCCCACCAGATCAATCTCAAAAGACAACAAGATGTGAAATATCAGTTTGACAGGAGAACTACAAAAAGGAAGTTTCAAGTCAATGATCTGGTGCTCATTTGGAATGCAAAAGGTCAAGAAAAGGGTAAACATGGTAAATTTGAACCCTTATGGATGGGCCCATATCAGATTTACAGCACTCATGGGGAGGATTCTTATTTCCTCCAGGCCCTAGATGGTGAAGTTCTGGAATTGCCTGTGCATGGTCAATTCCTTAAATTCTATTTTGCATAGATGACTTGTCTCTGTGCACATGTGTAAAATTATGTATAGTGTAAATGCCTTGTACAGCTCGTGCTTTTTGGCTTTTTGTCTGGTCTGCCCGGAGATCTGGTTCTCGCTGCAGCTTTTCACCTGCACGTCCCCATTTGGAGCCAGTGTTAGCACTCATTTTGACCTGGAGGTTGTTTCTTCATGTTTAGGGGGTTTCTTCATTTGAAGCCTATATCTTCTTGCCCATTTTCCTAAGTGTTGGACCTCCTCGGCATTTTTCAGCTGCAGCATCATATTTTCTTCGAGGAGGAAGTCATCATCATCATGTTTGCTTCGATGGTGGTCAGCATCATCATGTTTTCTGTCGACCGGTTTCTCATCAGGATCATCATGTTTCAATATCAGGTGATGTTTGGATATCATCCCGATCCTGCTGATGAGCTACAGTGTGCCCTGATTTGCTTGCAGGGGTGACTTTTCAAGTATCCGGTGATCTTCCAATTATCACCTTGCCCTTTTTATGATGATGATGTCACCCCGATCTTCTGAAGGGGTTATTCTCTGAGTTGTTCGACCTGACTTGTTTTTTCTTAAGGATCGTCATCATCATCATCATATTTCCAGTTATCGCCGTGTTGCTTGCGAGGGTCATCATATTTTCTGCCTGCATGATATTTCGCCGGGGTGATATTTTTATCATCGGGTGATCTTGGTTATGATCGTCCTGATGATGTTGTTGAAGAGTTCTAAGTATGACCCGATATTCACTGGGGTCATCATATTTTGAACGTCAGGATGATCTTAGTCAATATCATCCTGATGTTGTTGTATCACTGCATGTTCGTTGTTTTATCATCCTGATGATGCTGACGTCATTCTTATGTCAGGGTGATATCTATTTCTCTACCTATCTGCATCATGATATTTTCGAAGGAGGGGGTGATATTTTCATTTTTGAATATCACCCGGATGTATGTTTGTTCCAGCGTCATGATGATGCTGATATCAAGGAGATATCCGCCTGCCAGCTTCATGCATTATCTAGTGGGGGGTGATCTTTTCAAATATCTAGCATATTCATCTATCACCCTGATATTCATCATATTTGTGCATCAGGATGATATTTCCAAATATCCGGTTATCTTCTGAATATCATCCTGATGTCGATATGATGATGACATCATCTGGATATGAAGAGGTGCGCAGTAGGCAGATATGCTGATGACATCAGCAGGATATGACGATGACGTCATCAGGATGTTCATCGGCCAGACTTTTGGTATCGGCTAAGCAGGAGGATCCCCCTCTGATGGATCAGGTTGTGCCGATGAAGGCGATTATCATGCAGGTTATATTGTGATATGATGCTGACGTCAGGGTGATATTTCAAGCGACAGGATATCATGCTGTTGGAGGATGATGATGAAGTCTTATACTAGTGTCGTCAGGAGCAAAAGCACCGACATTATATATGCTCGTGGCCTAGTATATAAAGTGTTGAAAAGGTCGCCGCGGGGTGCATGTGGGATAATTGATATCCTGCATATTTGAAATATCATGATGATGAGGTATCTTGGCGGGAAATGGTTGCGATGCACAGGTTGACGTTTTCCCGAGGCCGCGGGTTGGTGCGCCATTAATGGCGAAGGTTGCAGAGGTATGGATGGATCTGGTACCCGATTGAAGGTGTACATCAACGGACAGTGGCACAGGGCTCGAGGTTTCTTCCTGTCTCCTCCCCTACCTGCTGCATTCATGTTTGGGCACCAATCTGGTAATGCGTTGAGCGCCATTTTTCTGATACTGTGTATCTGGCGGGATTTTTGGTCAACCATGTAATTAATTGCTGTGGTACACTACCTGGCTGTTATAAGCAGGAAGTGTTACTCATTTTTGGTTGTTGAAAGTTGAAGATTTTTGGCTCTGTAATTCAAAACAAACTGATCTGGTTGCTCTGTGCAGCTAAACCTGTGAGTCTATGTATCTCTTGTTGTATGTTTTGGCACGAACCCACTGATTTCATGACTAATCTTATATGAGAAATGCTATCTTAGCATGTGTTTTGTTAATTCTGTCTCCAATATTACATGTATTCTTCTTCTGAATCTAGATATTTGGGTAATGTTTAGATTCTAGAGCATAGAATTCCTATGTTGAATGTCTGATCTTTTAACTTCTGCTCAAGGGGTAGATTAAACTGTTTTCAGGTTGAACGTTGGGAAGGGTATACTGCAGTAGGGATGCCATAAGTAGAGATAACTTAACACTCTGTATTGGGAGATATCTATAAGGCAGGTATCACATATATCCCCCTGAAATCCAATTTTAGCTATTCATGTTGATCATTCACAGGTGTATGTCTACTGACTCCAAGCCCTGGATAGGCACCAATCTTGCTTTGTGTTTGTGTTACAACCATGTCCAGCTTTGCATCCAAACTTAAAATCCAAATCAAAATCTAAAGCAACCATTAGGACATTAGAATTAGTTTTAGGATCCTCAGTCCTCTGTCTACAACTGCAAATAGGCCCAAAGCTAGCCCCTTTGCTCTTATCTTTCAGTTTTGGTCTACTCACAGGAGGACTTATCTGCTTTCTGTCAGCATCCCAGCCTTGTATGCATATCCTCATGGATGTTGAGTAGGGAATACCCCCCTAGGTTTTGCAGAGCCTGAAGAAGAAGAGGAGATAAAATACAGAGTCTATCTCCTACACTGTTGGCCCCTGGCCCAGAGATCCTGTTGATCACTGATGGCTACCTTGTAGGGAAATCTGGGAATAAGCATCCAGTCTGGGAAAAAGTCAACAGCACCTAACACAAGTCATTTAAGTTCATGTTTTGTTTTATGTTGTAATAAGGTCTATTGACCAATGCATTTTCATTTCAGTTTATGTCTAGGTTCATTTTGTAAGTCCCAAGTGACTTAGGGGACACTTGTCAATTGTAATCACCTAATGTTAAAAAATATAATAATACCAAAAATAGGTAGTAGTGTTTCCCAGCCACTTGGAATTGATCTCCCAGCTGCTTGGAATGGGTTTGGTATTACTCTGGGTGAATCTATAAAACCCAGAGAAATAAATCGAATGCATATACAGATTAGGGATTGAGAGTGTGATCAGTCAAATGATATTGTGATTGAATGTAATTGTGTGAATGTAATCAAGCTTTGTTAAGGAGGAATTGATCTTTTCTGTGTTGTTAATTTTGTCTCCCATTCTCTGTAAATACATAACCATAGCTTTCCTTTCCTTTCTATTTTCCTGTTGTTCCCACATGTCGATATGAAGCATTCCACTGATAAGATTTCTATCAAAATCAATGAAATGGCTTCATTGTATATATATTTGTTTTCTTTTCATGTTTGTTCCTTTGTTTCAGCGGCACAGATGTTCCAGTTCATGGGTCACGCACAGTAGTTTGCCTAGTATTTTTATGTGCTAGGGTTCAGTGAAGGTAGACTGTGCAAAGGTGTATGGAAGTAGTGGCGTAGGAAACCCTAGTGTTTGCTGATGATTGAAATCTGGCCAATGAATGTGTTTGAATATTGGTATGAACGGTGAGAGAGCGACTATGTGGTAAATTTGACCAATAATCCAAGTCGCGCCAACAATAGAAATCCATTAGCGTAAGTTTTGAATGTACATGGCGAATGTACATCACAAGGGTACGTAGGAGAATGTATGTTGAGAATGCATATGAGGTATGCATGTTGGGAATGTATCTTTCGGCAGATACAAGCAATGACCAGGTGCAATGGTGAATCAGTGCATGTGAACCGGCGATAACAAGTCAAGCGATGTGTATGAGTTGATCTATTTGATCTTTTTGTCCACTTCCATTGTGCGCTCTGCATCACCTCTCTTACTAGATGATCAATTGGTATTATCATCAATCCTTTTAGGATTGAAATCCCTAGATTCATTTCTATTAAATCTAGAACTTTTGTCATGGTTCCTCCTTCTAGATTCTTGATTCTTGTTCCTTGTTTTAAAGGTTGTTGAAGGATGACTCCAGCTAAATTTCTTTCCAAATCTTTCTTGATACACAAAGATAGATTTGAGATTTTGCTCTTGCTTAATGGATTTCTCAAAGACTTAATCCCTAGTTGTGGGTCCATGAACATCCACTTCTCTGCCAATCTGAGCATTCAAGCCCATGTTAAACTTCCTTATTCTAAATCTCTTATCCTTCTAATATTGTGGCATATACTTCAATAGTCTAGTGAAATTTTCCTAGTATTCAGTGACAGTCATATCTCCTTGACGTAGATTTTGAAACTCTATTAATTTCTAGTCAAAGTAAAGTTGGGGCGATGACCTTTTCCTAAATATGACCACAAATTAATCCCAAGTTAGACACAAGAAACTCAATCCTAATTCCATTTTCTTGTTCATACACCATGTGGATGCTTCTCTAGCTAACTGGTATGCTCCACATAAAGCCTTGGTGATCTCTAAATAATTTCTTATCTCAAAATATTTTTCCATCTTTGTCAACCAATCCTCAGTTGCATCTCCACTCACTATTCCATCAAACTTAGGAGGTATAACTTTCTTCATATCTTTAGCTAACTCATTGGTAAGATGAGTTTTTGCCTAATTATGTAGTTGTGAGTCTTGATTATTTACTCTAGGTTCACCATGGAAACCAGATTCTTCTCTCCTTTCAGAGTATTGTTCTCAATTGGTTTCTCCCCCTCTAACTTTTTGTTCCAGGTTTTTACAATCTTCCTTTTGTTTCATTTAAAACTAACAAAATTTGATCTAATTTTTCAATGGGGTTGTTCTCAGGATCTGGGCCATCTGAGTTCCCTCCTGGTTGGTTTCAAGAGTGTTCCATAACATTACCACACCTAATCATTTGTATAGAAATTTATCCAAACATGTAACTTTTTGATATTCTATCATAAAAGTACAAGTTGATAAATATAGAAACTTAGAGATTCATCACACAAGCATCTAAAAAAGAAATCCAAAACTTTACTTAATTAACTTTCTTGATCTTTACATCCTTATTCAAATACAAAAATTTTGTGAAAAGGGAAAGTCTACATATTACTTTCTAATAGAGGAAATTCCTTAGGTTCCTCCTCTCCGTCAGAATCGAGTAATACAAACTTAGTAGGTGGATTTACTCGTGAGTACTCCTTCAACACCTCTAGACTTATAACAGGAACATCCTAACCACACCCAAAAGGTATGTCACGATAAGTGAATGGTATACTAATCTTAACAATAGCAAGGGTTGACAATCTTTTTGCCTCAAGTCATTTGCTCCTTTCTAGGAGGATACATTTGAGGGCATCAGGTAATGTTTCAAAATTAGTGAGCCATTGTATATTCTGTCTTTGGTTAAGAAGTTGGCTCTTTCTTAATGGTGATCATAGGTATTTCACTAAGTTTTGTTTTCTTGGCTCACTTTCTTGTCCTTCTATTTCCTTCCATTATGACACAAGAACAAGTGTTTTAGTATTAGCATAGCTTTCAAATCTTGCAAAACCTCACAATGAGCTTGAAGGTCCAAGTGTTGAACCTGGTAACTCTAATACCATGTGTAACATCCCAACTGGAATATTAGATATCATAAAACATAATTAAGCAAAAACTCACACTATTTTTTAAAAACTAGAATCAAAAGATATTACATCACAATTTTGAGTACAATACATATATTTAGAAGAATGGTCACTTTACATGTGACTAACAAAATTCCATGTATAACAATTGGTTGTATTTCTTACAACTTACAATTTTACCAATATCATTTACAAAATAATCAATGTGTTCTTGTTCACAAGTCTTTGACAGTCAACTATAGGAGAGAGAGCATCACCCTAGTGCTTTTCCTCCAACCACAGACTAGTGGTCCCCCACACATCTTCCTTCTTGAAGTGGTCCTTCCCTTCATGAGAGTAATAGATAATGAGAATCTAGCTAATACAATAGGGTTTACAACTCTACTCTAGCTCTAGCTATGTATGACCTAGTCTGATTGTTTGGCTATTTGGTACACCATGAACCAACAATGCAAGTAGTGACTTTTGCATTACTTTGGCCAAAGTTTCATATAAATATATAGTTGTATGTTCACTCACTATTTTCTCGACTTGGAGACAACACTCTTATTTCTTAATTTATATAATATAAATAAAATAATTCTTTTGGACTTGATTATACCATATTGGTCTTATAGTCATAACAAAATTCTTCTCTACTAGTCATTTTGACAATTCTAAGGTGAGAACTTAGGTGACTGTAAAACATACATTGAGTCCCTCTTTACATCTTTGAAATCATGGGTCTATGACATCCTATCATCTACTCAATTACCTATCTACCCAATCTCATGTAGATTATGTTCTACATTTACAAGATTCTATCACTTAAGTCAAGAATTTTATAATAAAAGACTCTATCTGTCTTAATAAAAAAAACATAATCATTTGACAAATAATTTGTCGAAGATTAACTATAATTTCATATACCAATGAATTGAAGTAGCTTCTCATGTATATCAAAAGATAACATATCAAATAATCTATAGCCTAACTTTCTATTGTCATAGTGAATATATCTCTTGACAACCTTGTGGCTATCCTTAGCCTAAAATGGGATTGAAGATTATTTCTCTATAAAACTAATATATATAATTTAAATAACACTAGAATAGTTTCTTAAACAACTCATTATTCTTTGTATAATTTCATAAGTATGACTCTCTCTCTCTCTCTCTCTCTCTCAAGTTGCTTTGGCTCATAATAAAGTTTCTTGCCACAATCGTACCTCACTTAAAGCATAGTTGGTCTCTTGAAAAGGCTAAGTCAACCTCTCTTATATCTCAGTTGACTTCTACTTGAGACACAATCGACCTGTGTGTTGCAAGTATGGGCCTAACCGGTGTTGTCATTCATGTCAACATACTCCTGTTGCATTGATGTCAAGGATTGGATGAGTTGTGTCCTAAGGATATTGAGAAAATTAGTCCTATCAGAAATAGAGAAGAACAGTGAAGACAATGAAGGTCTATGAAGTGAAGATCCTAGCTAAGATGAAGATCAGAAGATGCAAATCAAAGGGTTTGTAGATATGTGTCTAAAGGTGATCCAATAAAGATTTGAGAGGTCCGCATGCATATTTGAAGAAGTTAGGGCCATAATAGTAAAATTAGTTCTGGTAGATGTTCAGAAGTGACAGAGCGACACAAATAGGTCCAGTGAGATACAGAAATGCAATATCTTGTTCTACAAATTTGGTGGAGTGTTTAGGAAGTCAATGAGAATTGACAACTCAATTGGTTCATGGTCTGGAGGTCTGCAAGCATCTATTTTAATATGATAGTGGTAAGAAACTATGTTCTGGAGGTTCCAGATGAAGAAGAGAATGATTTCAGTAAGCAGAAGTAGTGTGGATGTTCTTGGTGATTCAAGCAAGCTTGTGGGGGTCTCTGGATTGTGTCCAGTTTGTTTTGGCTGTCCACATTGAATATTGAACTCGTAATTGAAGATTTACTTCTGGATGATGATGTTCTTCCTAAGTTTGGCCAACTAGATGATCTTGAAGATGTTATGAGAAGGATGGCGTGTTCCCCAAAGGAGATTTGGGTCCTAGATATATGTGGCCGACAATGTGGTGATTCGCATGAAGTCTTTTGTAACAAATCAAGTTGTATTTGTGTATTTGCTCTATAAAGTTTGCCAACTTTGATGATTATCCCAAATTTGATGTCTTGTATAAATAAGAGTTGTAAAGTCACTTCAAAGGTATCTTTACAGAGATGAGTGTGTGGTAGAGAAGAGAAGTACAAAAGGCAGAGCAGAAGTATTGGGCTTAAATGGAACTAACTCAAGCATAGTGAAGATGCTATTGTTCAGTTCAAGTATGTAATATTTATTATTCTGTAGACAGTGTGTCTCCTGTAGGCATTGGGCCTCTTGTGAGCAGTGTGCTTAGGTAGTGAGCCCTAATTGGCATGTGCCATTTGTTCCTTTTATTCTTTTAACAGAGAATACAATCTTGGGTTAGTCACCTTGTGGTTTTTCCCTTAACTGGGTTTTCCACATTAAAATCTTGGTGGCATATGTGTTAATGTGTTTCTACTCTTGAATTATTGCATTGTGTTGTCATGGTTGATTTATTATTATACTGTTGAATTACAAGAAGGATTTGAGTGGTTAATAAAAGAAAATTTTTTGACACAACTGATTCACCCCCCACCTCTCAGTTGTGTATCCTGAAACTAACAATTGGTATCAAAGCTAAGTTCCTCTAAAAGAGCTTAACCATTTGAGGAGATCTAGGATGTCTTCCTACAAGAAGGATAGTCTAAGGTTTGATGGAACCAATTACACTCTTTGGAAAAGCTGCATGGAATGTCACTTGCAATGTATGGGAATGCAATATTAGATCATGGCTTCAAAGAACTATGTTCCTCCTCAGAATGGTCTGAGAACTGTAGATGAAATCAGAGATGTTGAAAATAATCTTCAGGCCAAAGAAGCTCTACTAAGTGCCTTATCTGATTCAGAGTTGACAAATGTTATTGATCTAAAAACTACATATGAGATTTGGGAAAAATTGGAACTTCTGCATGAAGGAGACAAGTATGTTAAATGTGCCAAGCTACAGAATCTGAAAGGAAAATTTGAAAACTTGAAGATGAGTGAAGATGAGAATGTCACTTCTTACATGACAAAAGTAAATGAGCTTGCTTGTGGCATTAGATGTGCTGGTGGAATTTTGGATGAAGATAAAATTATTGCTAAGGTTCTCAGATCCTTACCTCCTACTTATAAACACAAAGTTGCTTCTGTTGAGGAAATCAGATCCTTAACAACTATCACAAGGGATCAATTGGTTGGTAAGATATCTACATTCGAGTTAGCTGAGTTTGGTGATGCACTTCCCAAGACTGAATCTGCATTCAAAGCTAGTGCCTCTACAAAAGGCAAACAAAGACATGATCCAGGAGAAAGTTCCTCAAGAAAATCATCTTGGTATGAGAAAGAAAGAAAAGATCTAAAAGAGGATGAAGTAGAAGATGAACAACTTGAGGCCCTCATTGCAAAAAGATTGCCAAGAGGATCTAGTAAGTATGAAGGAAAATTGCCTTTCAAATGTTTTAACTGCAATAAGATTGGTCATTTTGCCTCAAGGTGTCCAAAAAGATTTTCTAGGCCAAACCCTAATAGATCAATATTTCAAAAGAAGTGTTACTATGTTCATGAAGATAATGATGATGAAGGAGTAACAGATGATGAATCAGAGATATGAAACAAATCTGGAAGTGACTGGGTGTTTATTGCCATTAAGGAAGAAAATCAAATGTCCTATGCCAATCATAAAATGATAGAAAAATCTTTGGCTGCCCAAGTTGAAGAAAAGGATGATTGGGTCATTGACAATGGATGCTCACACCATATGACAGGTGACAAAAACAAGTTTATAGATTTGGAAAGATATGAAGGAGGAGTTGTAAAATTTGGTGATAATTATGCTGGCAGAATTAGAGGTAGAGGAACTATTTCTTTTGATGGAAAGAACAAAACCAGTGATGTGTTGTATGTTGAAGGTCTGAAGCACAATCTTCTCAGTGTTGGACAGTTAGTGGACAAAGGCTATGATCTCTGATTCAAAAATAGAAAATGTAAGATCTTTGAAAGTTCTGGTACAGAGATTGCATCCGATACACAAACAAAAGGTAACATCTTCCACTTGGTTGGCACTGGCAAAAGTTGTTTATTTGTTCAAATTGATCAGAGTTGGTTGTGGCATAGGAGAAAGTGTCATGTGAATTTTGATAATATCATCAAGATTAGCAACACTCAAGCTATAAGAGATCTTCCAAGACTGGTGAAACCCTCTAATAGTTTGTGCAAAGAATGTCAGTTGGGTAAATAGAGTAGTCACATTCAAAAGTAAGGAACAATCTTCTACCAAATTGTTGGACTTAATACATACTGATCTATGTAGACCAACAAGAATCAGGAGTTTGCAAGGTGATAGATACTTTATGTTATTAATTGATGACCACTCCCAGATGATGTGGGTGACTTTTCTAAAAGAAAAATCTGAGGCTCTTAAGAAATTCAAAATATTCAAAGCTATGGTAGAGAATGAAACTGGATTAAACATAAAATGTCTCAGGTGTGATAGAGGTGGAGAATTCACATCCAGAGAGTTCATGGAATTCTGTGAGAAACATGGGACAAAAAGATAGTTGTCTGCTCTAAGGACTTCACAGCAGAATGGAGTAGTAGAGAGAAAGAACCAGACCATCCAGGAAACATCTAGAACCATGATGATGGAAGCAAATGTTCCTTAGATCTATACTGGAGGGAAGTTGTAAGCATCGTTGTCTATACTCTTAATCGAGTACAAATCAGAAACACTATTGGTAAGACCCCTTATGAACTCTGGTTTGGCATCACTCCCACTGTGAAGTATTTCAGAGTCTTTGGTAGCAAATGTTACATTAAAAGAGATGAAGACCTTGGAAAATTTTATGCTAGAAGTGATGAAGGAATATTCTTGGGTTATTCTACTTATAGCAAAGCATACTGGTGTTATAACAAGAGATTGAGAAAGATCATAGAAAGTACAAATGTAAAGTTGATGAATGTGTTGAAAAACCCTCAAGGTTTTATAAATATGAGGAAGATGATCAGAATGATGTTTTGGTCCAAGCCCTTTCTGAAATTCAGATCCAGATTGATCCGGAGAATCAGGAAGAAGAGATAAGTTTGAATGAACATGTTCAAGAAATAGAAATGCAAGAAACTCCCAAAATTCCTAGGTATGTAGGACTGAATCACTATGAAGATCAGATCATAGGTGATAAAAGCAAAGGTGTTCAAACGAGAAGAAAGATTGCTCAAGATTCAGAAAAGTATTGTCTGATTTCAAAGATTAAACCAAAGATAGTGAATGAAACATGCAATGATGAAAGTTGGACTAAAGCAATGAAGGAAGAGATGACGCAAATTTAGAAAAATCACACTTGGGATCTTGTTCCCAGACCTAGAAACAAAAATGTCATTGGAATCAAATGGGTCTTCCAGAATAAACTGAATGAAGATGGTGAAGTAGTCAGAAACAAAGCCAGATTGGTCTGTAAGGGTTATTCCCAAGTAGAAGGAGTTGATTTTGAAGAAACTTTTGCTCCGGTGGCAAGAATTGAAGTAGTTAGATTATTTCTTACCTTTGCTGCCTTCAAGGATTTCAAAGTATATCAAATGGATGTCAAGTTAGCCTTCTTGAATGATGACTTGGAAGAAGAAGTATACATTGAGCAACCGGATGGATTTCAATTATCTGATCATGGTGATATGGTCTACAAGTTGAAGAAAGCACTGTATGGACTCAAACAAGCCCCAAGAGCCTGGTATGAAAGACTAGATAAGCATCTTTTGAAGATTGGTTTCAACAAAGGTACTGCTGACAGTAACTTATACTTCAAGATTGAACATGAAAATATCTTGATTGTTGAAGTATTTGTTGATGATATTATTTTTGGAGGAAGAGATAGTATGTGCAAGACTTTTGCAAATCAAAGGAAAAGTGAATTTGAGATGTCTATGTTTGGGGAAATGAATTTCTTCTTGGGTCTACAAATCACTCAAACAAAGAAAGGAATCTTCATATCTCAAACCAAATATGTGAAAGAATTGTTGAAGAAATTTGGAATGGAAGCTTCAAAACCAATGAATACTCCCATGGCAACCAGATGTAAACTGAGAAAAGATGATGTCTCTCCTAAGGTTGATCAGAAAAAGTACAGGTCAATGATTGGAGGACTATTGTATCTTACTCAAACTAGATGTGACATTATGAATGTTGTTGGTCTTGTTGCTAGATTCCAAGCTAATCCTAGAGAATCTCATGTCATGGCAATCAAGAGGATTCTTAGATATCTAAAAGGAACAGTTGAGTATGGTTTATAGTATCCTAGAGATCATGATTTCTCTCTTCATGCATATACAGACGCAGATTGGGCAGGAGATATGGATGACCGGAAGAGTACCAGTGATGGAGCATTCTTTTTAGGGAAAATATTATTTTATTGGTTAAGCAAGAAACAAGAGGCAATATCTTTATCCACTGCAGAAGCAGAATATATTGCAGCAACAGGCAGTTGCACTCAAGTATTGTGGATGAAGCAAATGCTAAGAGACATCAAAGTGGAGTATGAGGAACCTATCACAATCTTCTGTGATAACTCAAGTGCAATAAACATTTCAAAGAATCCAGTGTTACATTCAAAGACAAAACATATATCCATCAAGTTTTATTTTTTGAGAGAGCAGGTGAACAAGAATGAAGTCAGATTGGAGTTTGTGCCCTCCAAGGATCAGATTGCAGACATTTTTACTAAACCTTTACCTAAGGAATCTTTTGAGTATCTCAAGGAGAAGTTAGGGGTTATTACCCCTCCGGTTCTAAATTAAGGTGCACTGATGTGCATTAGTCTGGTAGATCTCACATTCATATCTTGTGGACTAGATTGATGCTAGGAAGCTGCTACTCAGGGGGAGCAGTCTGTATGATTTTGAGTAATGCAAGTATGTACCCTTTGCCATTGATGTCAAAGGGGGAGAGAAGATATGTGAAAAACAAAATGGTTGCTGGGGGGAGCAGTAAAGGAAGAGAAGACTTGTGAATGATTGTTGTTGATAGGGGGAGTTATGTCAATCAGTAAGGAGAAGTTCTTGTCTTGATAGTTAAAATAGTTTTTCACATCATATGTTGCCATCAATGACAAAGGGGGAGATTGTTGCAAGTATGGGCCTAACCGGTGTTGTCATTGATGTCAACATACTCTTGTTGCATTGATGTCAAGGATTGGATGAGTTGTGTGCTGAGGATATTGAGAAAATTAGTCCTAGCAGAAATAGAGAAGAACAGTGAAGACAGTGAAGGTCTATGAAGTGAAGATCCTAGCTAAGATGAAGATCAGAGGATGCGAATCAAAGGGTTTGTAGATATGTATCTAAAGGTGATCCAGTAAAGATTTGAGAGGTCTGCATGCAAATTTGAAGAATTTATGGCCATATTAGTAAAATTAGTTCTGGCAGATGTTCAGAAGTGACAGAGCAACACAAATAGGTCCAGTGAGATCTAGAAATGCAATATCTTGTTCTACGGATTTGGTGGAGTGTTTAGGAAGTCAATGAGAATTGACAACTCAATTGGTTCATGGTCTGGAGGTCCACAAGCATCTATTTTAATATGACAGTGGTAACAGACTGTGTTCTTGAGGTTCCAGATGAAGAAGAGAATGATTTCAGTAAGCAAAAGTAGTGTGGATGTTCCTGGTGAAGCTTGTGGGGGTCTCTGGATAGTGTCCAGTTTGTGTTGGTGGTCTGCATTGAAGATTGAACTCGTAATTGAAGATCTACTTCTGAATGATGATGTTCTTCCTAAGTTTGGCCGACCAGATGATTTACACATCTTGCAGATGATCTTGAAGATGTTATGAGAAGGATGGCATGTTCCTCAAAGGAGATTTGGGTCCCAGATATATGTGGCCGATAGTGTGCTGATTCGTATGAAGTCTTTTGTAACAAATCAAGTTGTATTTGTGTATTTTCTCTGTAAAGTTTGCCGACTTTGATGATTATCCCAAAGTCGATGTCTTGTATAAATAAGAGTTGTAAAGTCACTTCAAAGGTATCTTGGCGGAAATGAGTGTGTGGTAGAGAGGAGAAGTGTGAAAGGCAGAGCAGAAGTATTGGGCTTAAATGGAACTGACTCAAGCATGGTGAAGATGCTATTGTTCAGTTCAAGTATGTAATATTTATTATTCTGTAGATAGTGTGTCTCCTATAGATAGTGGGCCTCTTGTGAGCAGTGTGCTTAGATAGTGAGCCCTAATTGGCATGTGCCATTTGTTCCTTTTATTCTTTTAACAGATAATACAATCTTGGGTTAGTCACCCCATGGTTTTTCCTTGAACCGGGTTTTCCACGTTAAAATATTAGTGTCATATGTGTTAATGTGTTTCTGCTCTTGAATTATTGCATTGTGTTGTCATGGTTGATTTATTATTATGCTTCTGAACTACAAGAAGGATTTGAGTGGTTAATAAAAGAAAAAATTTTGATACAACTGATTCACCCCCTCCCCTTTCAGTTGTGTATCCTGAAACTAACACTATGAACATTACACTCAGCTAATTAATAACGCATTCAGCCTAAGAATAATACATTTAGCGTATTATTAACACATATAGATGATAAAATGGATGAGGAAATTTAGATGTCTTGGGAGGCCATTCCAAAGGGATCTGGTGTCTCATTACCAGGGTCATGATACTAGCTTGAGAAAGGTGGAAACTAAAATGAATGAGGTTAAGAAAAACTTGGAAAGAATGCTTGAAATTAGTAAGTGCACTATACAAAATAGCATAGAAGGCATTCAGATTCTTACAGAGAAGCTTAAGGAGTTGAAGGAGGAACACATGATTGGTAAGGGGGAAGAAATGGATGCTGAAGGTAAGCAACAAAATACTAGTAACAAAGGAAAACAAGGCAAGAGCACTGAGCAGGGGGCCCCGAGTTCCAGGACCAAAGGCAGTAAAAAGAAGACTTTCTAGGAGGAAAAGGATGTGTTACTTGGCTTTGCTAAACTTCACTAAGAATTCTACAAGAAGGAGCTAGTTGTTGCAAAAACTCTTAAGAGTATGTGATCATGCTGACAAGTACTAGGTGGATGGGTGGATGGTGGACTATAGTATGTTTGTTCTTAGTATAGTTTATTACTATATCTATGCTCTTTTGCTTTTTGTTGTATTTTTTGATGTTTGGATGCTATCCTACCATGTTTAATCTT
This sequence comes from Cunninghamia lanceolata, assembly GCA_027924645.1. Lineage (NCBI taxonomy): Eukaryota > Viridiplantae > Streptophyta > Pinopsida > Cupressales > Cupressaceae > Cunninghamia > Cunninghamia lanceolata. The sequence continues at coordinate 2,778,550 of BSBN01000061.1, read as the reverse complement.
TGGGGAGGCTTTTGGTTGTAGGGTTTCAGGGTCCCTTCAAAACCTATTTTACCCCTTTAATCAAAAACATATTTGGCCTATTGTTAACACATATGGTCTATTATTAACATATTCAATCTTCCATAATTAACACAATCAGCCAACACTTAGGCACAGATGGCCTACTCAAATACACAATCGACTTATATGACACACAGTTGGCTTCTATGACACACAATCAGCTTCTATGAGCACACACTTGACTTCTATGAGCACACAGTTGGCTTCTATGAGCACATAGTTAGCTACTATGAGCACATAGTCAGCTTCTATGAGCACACAATCAACTTCTATGCTATAAAACACTCATAGTCTCATAGTCACATAGTGGTTTATCATTTCAACACTGTATATCTATGTATACATCATCATTAGTCTATAAAAGTATACCACAGTCAATCTATAAATCAAGATCGATCTATATAAACTTATATTTATATAACATGATATGAATGAAAAAATATTCAACCTAGGACTACATCATGAAGTAACCTTGTTTTGTTTCAAAGGACTTAGGGCCAATATAAATTGTCACTATACATAGCTTGACAAACTTCCTTAACAATGCAGAGGAATGGACATCTAAATGTAACCATAAGGCTCACTTGTACAAAGGTAACAATATGTTTAACATCTCTAAAGCATATCTAAATGACAAGAATAAGATAAAGATACCGAATCTTATTTCTCTTTTTCAATTTGGTAAGATACTGTAGAAAAATGATATTCCTCTATAGAGGATACATGATCTATCTATGTTTACTTGAGCACAGTGTAAGACCACTTGCCATACATTAGATAAACACTACTATGTTTACTTCTAATTCTTACTATTCTATTAGAACATAAAGTTATCGTGTATATTTCATCATAGTCTTCAAAGAATGATAGACTTACCTAAATGACAAATCAGACCGTGCCTTTACCATGACCACTTGTTGTATCATCCACTCCTCATAGCTTTTCGATCTCTCTATCTATTCTCCTCTCCCCATCCTTTTTCTCTCCATTTCACTTCCTATTAATCCGCCACACACTTAATAGTCCACAATAGATAATAACGGTGTTGCCCAAAAATTTCTCTTGCACTCCCATGAGCTTTTCATGTAGGGATATGTGGAGAATATGGAGAAAGTGGAGCGACTACTCCTTTCCCCCCACTCTCCAAGACTCTAGAGGATGCAATATGAAGGAATAAGAAAAGAATTAATACCTCCATGTCATTATCTTAGCTAACAATAATATTAATCATAATAATAATATTAATAATATTAATTATAATAATATTATCAATAATAATAATTGTAATGTCAGAAAATCTCCCCTTGGGAGCTTTTCCCTCATAAGGTTTAGCTCTTGGGTCTTTAGTGTGCATTTAGGACATCTTGCATCATAATTTGGCATCTTGATGGAATGAACCCTAGGTATCATGAAAAATGGGACCTAGGGGGACCCCTTGAGCTTAACCCTACCCAAAATAGGGGGGAGGACTTGGGCGCCTATGCCCTAGTCCTGCCCTATTTTGGGTCAGTCCCAAATTTTCAGTGTCAGTTTATGACCGTTATTTGGTCCCTAGGCCGACATGGTAAGTTTGAATTTACGAAATCTTGGCAGGAATGTTTGTAGTTGTATATAAAAGCATGTTTAGGCATTCATTTATAAACTAGATTGTTATTGTGATCTTTATGCACTCTCAAGGTGATTCAAGGCTTTCATTGTGTTGCAAGAGCAGATTGGTGTTGTCTATGTGTTTGTGTTTGCAAATTTGAGCATCCATTACCTCATGGAATGAAGAGATTCTTCCTCTCATGAGATCTTCACTACAAGGTGACATTTATTGTGTTGGTGATCATTGTTCATTTGGTTTTTGCCTCTGCCTCACAATGGTATGCACTCTATATCTAACAAATGTCTTTGGAAGACTTAAGTTTCCTTCTAGGGCTTGATTGAGGCAAGCTCCTAAACACCACAACCCCCTCCCAAAGTTTTATGATTGTAGGTTACAGGTTGATGATGCAGACAAAGTGAAGTTCCAGGAGGGCATATTGGAGTGTTGGAATTGCATATCAGTGAAGAAAAGGACACCCTAGACTAGGGCGCCTGCTCCCTAGTCCCTGAAGTTTCATGATAGGAAAATCTCTGAAGCAGCAGAGGCATGTTACAGACTAAGTTTCTAGATCCCAAAAACAATCAGGGCCTTGTACTTGGGCATCCACTCCTATGTCCCTAACTTTTCCTCCTTGGAACCCCAAAAATAGGTACACAATAATTTGTAATTTACATCTTTCTGCAGAAGCATGTTCCATTATTCATTAGTTTATTACCATATTTGCATAATTAGGGTTTTGATGGATAATTGGGCATAAGAGAAGGAAAATTGATAATCAAATATCCTAATCCAAATTTCCCTACATTTGTAAGTGACCAAGGACCTGATATTGCTCTGCCACTCGATCTGAAGGTCCTTGAATGTAATAGGGTGAAAGGAGGATTCAAACATCTATACTAAAACAAATCCAAATTTTACCCTAAACATTTTGGTGAACCTATGTTTTTGGACTTAATTGCAACCTTCTGAGTGTTTGTCTTCAGATTTGGGTTGATTTCATTCATTCATATAGTCATTCATTTTATTGCATTGAGAAAAATTCAAAAAAATTGAAAAATTTGAAAAAAAATTGCATTTTAGGGTTACTAATTTGCATCAGTTCATTCTAATTTTTCCTAATTCATGATTTTTGCATCAGATCTGATATAAACTACAGAAAATTACAAAAATACAATAATTTGTATTGCATTTTCATCATATAATTGCTAGGGTTTTGTAGAAATTTTGACAATCTTCATATAACCTAGTAATTCCAAAATCTAGGGTTTGTAGGCAAAATCTTCTTTCAGGTTTTTCTACTGATTTTAGAGACTCGTTCAAACTTGCATTTGGCTGTAGTCTTAAATTTTAGTGTAAATTTGTATTTAGATTTCAAATATTTGCATTTTTGCATAGAAAATTTCAACAAAAAAAAACTAGCAATTTTCATACATTTTCATTAAATTTGCACTTGCATTTTGCATCCTAGGGTGTGGAATTCATTTTCAGATCTAAGAACACTTCATTTTCATCATAAATCAGACTTCAAAACATTCATATAGCATTTTGTGTCAAGATCTCAAACCTAGGCCTTGAAAAAAAAACATCAATTTTCACTACATTTGGCCTTATCGACTGTCTAAATTTGCACCATAGGCATGTTGTGAAAAGTATTTTTACACTAATTGGTTTTTTTCAGGGTAATTATTTTCTACCCCTCCTAAAAATCTTCATAACACCTTTTTATTGGCCTCTTGTATTGAAAATTTGATGAAAAACTACATTTTTGCTATTTTTGCCCTAGGGTTTGGCCTAGTTTGCACTCCAAGTGTGTTGTGACAAATTTTATGAATTGAGGTGATTTATATCATTGTTATTATTTGCTACACCTCCTAAAATTCATTACAACACCCCATTTTCTAGGTCTTGGTGTTGAAAAATTGTGAAAAATTGCTCATTTTGGCTATATTTTCACTTGGGTTTGACCTTAAGTGGCACTAAAAGTGTGTTGTGATGTATATTTTGACACTAAGTGGCTGTTATTACTGATATATTTTTCTTTCCATCATCATTTTCCTCACAACACCCTTTTTCATGCTCTTTTGCATCAAGATTTGGTAAAAAAATTACATATTTTGACATATTTCACTATATTTTAACCTATCATCATCTTAGATTTGCATCAAGAGTGTGTTGTGTAGGATCTTATTGCTGTTTTGGACTAATATCAGACATATAATTTTCTCCCCTTGATCAAAATCCTTACAACACTCTTTGTTTCATTCATTTGCATTAAAAAAGTACAAAACAAAATCAAGCATTTTTGCATATATTTTGCATTCATGGATTCTCCTAAGGGTACATCTTTAGAAGACTTATATGAGTACATTGTGAACTATGATAATTTTCATAAATTCATTGACAAATATCCTCAAGTCTTGCATCAAATCGTATACATCTATGGCATTGATATGACTACTAGTACTACATGTGATATTCTTCGATCAATAGCCTATTTCGATAACTTTCTTGAGACTGAGGATGTTTTTCCTTCAATCATGGAGAATCTCAAAAGTTTTATAACTAAAAACAATCATGGGGAAAGTAGTGGTCACAACTTGACTCTCACTCTCCCTTTGTTTCATGATGATATAATGCAAATTCTTTCTGAGACCTATGAGAATGAAATAGCAATGGGTGATCTATCAAACAAAGAGACTTGTCCCAACATAACCCCACTTGGTGAGGATATATTGGCACAAGAAAAAGATATCATTTATACATTTCTCCACACTACTCTGCCATCCCTTCCCACTCTCCCTAATCAAGATGAAGCTTTGGATGATGCAGATTCTCTTTGTGACCATTTTCTTAAATCTAATGATAATTTGCCACCTGATGTTAAAGAACTTCTCAATTACACTCTAAACAAGAAAATAGATCATGAACCATCACATACTTTGGAAAGCAATGAAATATTATATGCTCTGGAAGAAAAATCTATCCCTCTAACTCAAGCCATTCCAATACCCTATATAGGGACTGAAATGGGTACTTTTTTGGATGCCTCCACAATCTCATTTAAATGGAATTTCAAATGCTCCTATAGCTGACACAAGCAATGGAAACATCCCCTCTCAACCATCATTAAGAGAAACCTTTCCTACATGGTTACCCTCGCAAACTCATGCACATATGGAAGAGAGAAGAAGTGATAATGCCTTAACTATTAAGATAAAAATCAAGATCCGTGATACCCTCTAGCCTAGCAGACCCTACAGGTAAGTATCTCTAACCCTTTATCTCTCTCATGATGTGCTTCCCCCGTGATGTGTTATGTGTTGTTTAGGCCTCTTGGAATGACCCTTGACTCTCTTGTAAGGTCTGAGATACCAGGAGACCGCTTCTATTGTGACCTTCTTCTATTTGTATCATCATTCTTCTATATTGTCTCTCTCCCTAATTTCATCGTTGTGTGTTGTCTTACAGACATAGAATTGTGGTTGGTGACTTGGGGGCACCCTCCTATGTGATTGTCCCTAAGACACTTGTTTCTCCTCTCTTACTTATTATTTCCCTTCCTCTAGTGTTTCTATCTAGCCAGCGGATGACAACAAACAATTATACTGATGCAGACCTAGTGTCCCTTTTGAGAGCAATAAAAAAATGGACTTAGTTCCTAATATGACGATGGGGTTGTATATCTTATCCGATGCTTGGCTAGTGGAAGCACTCATACTTTCTGTGTAGTGAATTTGATGATGTTTTTATCTCATTTACAAACCTTAACAATACTGTTGCTTTATGCACCTTTGTTTGTCTTTGAATCTAGCCTTGGTGGGACACGATTCGAAGAGCTTCATGATATAGCCCCATGGTTATCCTCAAACTCCAAATTCATTGTATAACTTTGGCTCTTTGTGTGGTTAATCATATGCATTGATGTTGTTGTTTATCATGATGTTGAGGACACTAACATGTTTCTTGCAGGGATGTGTTTGTGGGAACATTTGGTGATCATGAAGTACATGTCACCTCTAGGGGGCATGGGCTTTGCAAAAGTCTGTGTTCCCTTTGTGTTTTCTTCCTACCTTAATGTGCTTTATATCGATGCATGATATCAACCAGCTTAAGGTGGGGGCATATAAGGTAAGTTGCAAGTTGTAGATGTTAGCAATGTGTTTGTCCTCAGGTGCAGTTTAAAGACCTGCGTGATGAGTACATCCTTCATCCTAAGTTTGTTTGCAATCAATCAATGAATCATGTAAGTCCTCTGCGGAGGCAAGATATCGATCATATCATTTTTCTTAAGCCCTCTGTAGAGGCGGGGTTGGTGTATTTATCAGAGCAGATTGCATCATCCTGTCATTTTTAAAAGTCCTCTACGGAGGCGGGGAGTAGTTCTGTGACTAACTCAACCCTTAAGCATGTCTTCAGCGATTGTTGTGGTGAAGCCCAATCATCGGTGTGTTCCTGTAATGTGCCTGAGATGGTGTTGAGCCTAGAAATAGGGAACACAGCATCGCTTGTCTGACGTGTTTTCTCTGTCTTCAAGTGTGTGTGTTTTGACGTGCTTGCTTTGTGTGGCGTGTTTGTTGCCCCATATGCAGTCTAAAGACTTGCGCGATGAGTACATCCTGCATTTTGGGAGGTTTTGTGTGTCTTGCGTGTGTTTCCCCATATATATAGTATAAAGACTTGCGTGATGAGTGCATTCTGTATTATGGGAGGTTTATTTACTTTCCAGTATTTGCATTTGCATTCCATATATATGAGAAAAAGAAAAGAAATGAATCATGCCTGTCTTCTATGCATTAATGTGTCTTCTATGCATTTACTATATTCTCCATGTTCTACATGACTGTAACTATCTTCTCCATGTTTTGCGTGCCTATTACTATTTTCTATGTGATTGGTGTGTCTTCTCCATGTTTGGTGTGTTTGCTATGTTTGTGACCGTACTTTAATACATGTATTGGCCTTGCGTTTGTATATACATTAATGTGGGGGCTAAATGTAACATTAGAAAATGTCCCCTTGGGGGTTTTTCCCTCATAAGGTTTAGCTCCCAGGTCTTTAGTGTGCATTTAGGACATCTTGCATCATAATCTGGCATCCCGATGGAATGAACCCTAGGTATCATGGCAAATGGGACCTAGGGGGACCCCTTGAGCTTAACCCTGCCCAAAATAAGGGGGGGGAGGACTTGGGTGCCTACGCCCTAGTCCTACCCTATTTTGGGTCAGTCCTAGATTTTCAGTGTCAATTTATGACTGTTATTTGGTCCCTAGGCCGACACAATAAGTTTGAATTTATGAAATCTTGGCGGGAATGTTTGTAGTTGCATATAAAAGCATGTTTAGGCATTCATTTGTAAACTAGATTGTTATTGTGATCTTTATGCACTCTCAAGGTGATTCAAGGCTTTCATTGTGTTGCAAGAGCAGATTGGTGTTGTCTATGTGTTTATGTTTACAAATTTGAGAATCCATTGCCTCATGGAATGAAGAGCTTCTTCCTCTCATGAGATCTTCACTACAAGGTCACATTTATTGTGTTGATGATCATTGTTCATTTAGTTTTTGCCTCTTCCTCACAAGGGCATGCACTCTCTATCTGATAAAGGTTTTTGGAAGACTTAAGTGTCCTTCCAAGGCTTGATTGAGGCAAGCTCCTAAACACCACAACCCCCTCCCAAAGTTTTATGATTGCAGGTCACAGGTTGATGATGCAGACAAAGTGAAGTTACAGGAGAGCATATTAAAGTGTTGGAATTGCAGATCAGTGAAGAAAAGGACACCCTGGACTTGGGCACCTGCTCCCTAGTCCCCAAAGTTCTATGATGGGAAAATCTCTAAAGCAGTAGAGACAAGTTATAGACTAACTTTCTAGATCCTAACAAAAATCAAGGCCTTGGACTTGGACGCCCACTCTTGTGTCCCCAACTTTTCCGCCTTGGAACCCCAAAAATAGGTACATAGTAATTTGTAATTTTACATCTTTCTACAAAAGTATGTTCCATTATTCATCAGTTTATTGTCATATTTGCATAATTAGGGTTTTGATGGATAATTGAGCATAAGAGAAGGAAAATTGATAATCAAATACCCTAATCCAAATTTCCCTACATTTGTAAGTGACCAAGGAGTTGATAATGCTCTTCCACTCGATCCAAAGGTCTTTGAATGTAATAGGGTGAAAGGAGGATTCAAACATCTAAACTAAAACAAATCAAAATTTTACCCTAAACAATAATAAACATAAAACACATATCTAATAGATGTCATTATTATGAACTATCCCACACTTACCGCGCTTATTTGTAAACATAATTATTGATGAAGAATTCTCACACATCGATTATGATCTTGATGAAAAAATTAAACAGGTTTAGTCAATTTATAAACATTGACTTGACATCCAAAGACATACATAATGTTTCTACCTGATGATGAAAAATGATTTAACCTTCATCTTAAAATGATGACCTCCTAAGACAAGAATAACATGACCTCTCTCTACTAAATGTGTGTGTGTGTGTGTGTTTTTAGATGGCATAAGGATTATTGCATTCACGCGATCTAGCATCCTCTCCATGGTGATATTCTCTCCTCTTATGGAGGGAAAAACAACATTGTTCTTGCATCCACCTTAGTTACATGACGGTAGTTAGTCTATTTCACCATTTTAACCAAATGTTCAATAATAACATCATAAATAATTATTTCTTGCATATAAATTAATATAAAGCAAAAATGCATTTTCCATTATAACTATAATCATAATATTTTTTCTGACTAACTATCTATTTTCACGAAAATAATGAAAATAAATACATTAGTTTAAAAAATGGGGTGTGACACTTGATTCCTATTCCCCATTGCATATTAGTTATATCCTCCCATGTTTCTATTAGTGGATTTAGTCATGTTATGTTTAGATTTTGTACCTTTCATTATCCACATTGATATTGTCATTAAATTATTGTTAGCCTTATTTTCATTCACCACCTTATGTTAGGTAGATATTCCAAAATTTATCCATGCTTGGATTTCCCCTCTTACTTTCTCAATATCTAATCTCACCTATCATTCCTAGAGGCTTATCTAAAAATCTCCCTCACTTTCACTCAACAATTTGTGTTGAATCTCAAAGAGTTAGGCCACTAGAAGCCACAATGAAAAGGGATGAATTATTCAAAATATATTCACTCATCCAAATTCACATATCTTTTTATCATGTTGTTACTTGCCTAGTATAGTCTTTGATGATGAGCCCTTGCATCTTACTTATTGCATGGGGTTAGACTTAGGAGGTAATGTCATCCAAAAGCACAACAAAGAAAACATCAAAAAGTAGAATGCATGGGATCATATCAAAGCAAAGAAAATCAAATGAAAATGAATTGAAAAATAAAAACTATGCACACAAAATTATAAAAGAAAAATCTAAAGAAAAGAAAATAAAAGAAATACATTCATCTCAATTCTGACATAATGCATTCCCTTTATCTCACACAATTACTTTAGGTGGATTCCTCTCGATGAGTCTTCCCCTTCCCCTTGATCTATCATATTGGATCTTTAGGTTTGACTTGTGAGTTGTAGACACCTCTTTTCCATTTTCTTATATCTAGCATGGACTTAGAATGGTTCTTCCTACTTAGAATATCCCTCCACCCCCTCATTTCACCATTCTCTAATCACTTGTCTTCCTTAATCTTTAAAATCTAGGACTACTGATTAACTAGTTCTTTGAATTGCTTAGGGCAAATATACATATATTAACTTATACTAGACATTTCTTCCTTGTACTATATCCTTTCCCTTGCATTCTTATCATACCTACCACATCCTTATATACATATATACCATATAATGAATTATGGTTAGACAAAAAAAATTACAATCTTGGTGCATAACCTTAGGGTGTCATCTTGTCATCTACTCACTTGTGGTTTATTCCTATTCATTTTATTGTTTATTCCTATCCTCACATACATAAATTCTATCCTCCATTCTATTCCTACTATATAATTGTTGCCCAAAAATTTAAAACCTTGGAAAATTTTAAAATTTTTCCCTTTAGAGTCACATTTGAAGTCATACTATTATCTCAGTTTAATTTGTGATCTCAGTGTAGTTGGAGTATTATTGTTCCACCTCACTCATGAAATGTTCTAAGTTATCTCATGGCACTAATACACTTCAAAGAATAGTGATAATGGGTTGGTGTAGATATAAGGAGAAACTGCTTCTTGCTTGTGACTATATGCCAAACGGTATCCAAATTGAATTCCATGCTACATTTTACACAATTAATAGAATGTCTTTTATACCTTGTTGAAGCATACCATACATTTGGAACTAATAAAGGCTATAGTAAACTAAAAGCTCTCAAGATTGATTCGAAGTGCTCATGAGAGAATGATACAAGGCAATTTTGTGACAACATTGGTTAAGAGGATTTGAACTAGGACAAGCCACTTTTAGTTGGAGAAAGAAGTGAAAATTATCATAAGAAATTCAAGGGGAAGCAATGTTGAATTGCTGTGAAAATTGCTTGTGACTCCAAATAGAGATTCAATGCATTCAGGTCAGAATGGGGTTATGCTAGTGATTGACAAGAAGAAAAGCATATCTTGCAAGAATAGGGAATGCCACTCTTTCTTCCTCGAAGCTACTCTTAGGCAAGAATAACATTGGGATTATCTTTTCAGTCAAACATATTTCCTGAGATGTTCATCAATTTCTCTTAACCAATAGTTGTGTTGTTTCCACATTAGAATTTTTTGCTTACGGTCTTCTCCTAGTTCTAATTAATGCACAAGTATTACAACTAGTGGCATCTAGAAATCTTGATGAGGCATTGGAATTATTTAAATTTTTTCCACTAGAAGACAACATTTTGAGTATCTGAAGAGGAGATTGGGCTAGTAACAAATATGGTCAAATACCTTTTTGATGATGGGAGCCTTGGAATGAGATTTTGATTTATCATTGAGATGCACTATAAGTCTCACCCTGGTGAAGTTTGTGTCAATTGATCTTGGATTTGATGGAAATGTTATGGATGCCATCTGATGCTTAGCTTATGAAAATAACAATCATAGATGTCAATGATTCTTCTTTGTCTATGGAGGATTTCCACCGAGATCTACATGAACTTCTTGTTCTTGTAGAACCTATTGACAACATAAATGGCTATCTTTTGCTACTTTAGACTTGAACAAACTTAGAGATCTTTCTTCTATTGTTAGAGAGATTTATAAAGTAGAGGAAGAATTACATATAACTGTTGCATGGGTTCTTGGGAAAGCTAGTCAAAATAATCATGTTGTTTAAGAATAAGTATGGTTTTGAGGAAGCAGTTAAGGCTTTATATGAAGTTTCTGTTGTGATCAGAAGTAATCTTGATGGGCAAGCAGTGTTCTCTAAGGAAGATGGAGATTTGATGCTATAAGAACTCATATGTAATTCAAGATGTGATATAAGATTGCGTAATAAATCTTTATTTCTGGTAGCTTATGTACAAAACATGGAAGCATACATTAATAGTGAAGGAGAAACTCATTTTTTGAAGTTGGGCTAGAATAGCTGCATCATGAAATGAATAGATTTATTTGGTAGTATGTGGGAAATCACCAATACTTTGGCAATATGCCAAAATAAAATGAACTTCCAAGTGCATTTAAACATCTACAAGGAGGAGTCAATCATCAGAGATGTGGCAATGAGGAGGTTTTGAGCCTTTTGAACTTTTTGGTTTAACTTGTCTATGTAGTGTTTAATGCTCTGATAGATAGTCTAGAAAAATGTTGAAGCATAGAAAGGTACACAAACTATTTTAAATGACACAAAGAAATGTCATCTTGCTATTCAGTGATCAGTAAAGAACAAAGGTTGTAGCCCATTTTTTTTAAAAAGGCATTTCTCAAAAATAGAAAAAGGAAAAAGATATGAAGGAATATTGATTAGAAGGTTTTAGAAACTTTAAGGAACATACAATCAGCTTTGTAACACTAAATCTAATAATATTTATGAATATCTTCCCTGTTCAAGCCAAAATGGAAGATTTGGAGGTAAAATTATAATTTTTTGTTAGATATTATAGTTGGAAATGCCCTGCAAGGCATTCATGAAAAACATTAAAGCATAGATGAGGTTCGTTGAATCTCGCCAACATCTTTTATACTAAAATGGGAATGTTTTTTTTAAAAGGTGGTAGACAACCCATACCATTGATAATAAGGAAGTTTTACAGAGATTCAAAAAATGAAGGAATTAACCAAAATTACATCGACAAAACAAGGCCCTCAAATGGCCTGATTAAAGCAACCTTGGAATGAACAACAAAAAAGGTAGACCCCCAAAAAATGAACCAAACAAGGAGGCCCAGACGGGTCACCACCTTCACTCCAAGAATGTCAAAAAGTAAAAAACACTAGGCACAGAGAGAAAAAGCATCACCAACCAAAAACCTAACCCTGCCAACAAGGTAAAACTGCCACCCAATGAGCACAGAGAGTAGAAATAGAAAAACACGGGCCAGAAAGACCACCACCACAGACCTCTTGAGAGCGCAATAAGTCACCACACTAGTGGTTGGGATTGCATCTAGTTCCATCTGGTCACCCAGGAAGCCCACTTTGCTCTAGTCACCCTCATCACCCTCTTCTGGGTCCTCGAAAGAATATCTAGGGATGTGAGGGGCTAAGTCCAAGGCATTAATTATTAGAAAGCAGATGTCTGTGTAGGTATCTTTAATACGTTTCACATCTTTCTTGGAGAAGACAAAAGGGAAGGTTGTGAGTTCATTGACAATCACCTCACTGGACAGAGATTTGATGGAGCACCATTGGAATGAGAACACTCAATCAAAAGGAGTTTCCATGTGATAGCTCATCACCCTCCCAATACTACTAAGATAAGAAGTTGATAGGATTTGATAGGATACCAAACCCACCACCCAACCATGACATGTAGGACACACCGAACTGAGGAGTTAGAAGAAATCTATACCGACCACCCAACCGTGTCACAGAGGACACACTTCTCTGCCAGGGTAAAAACAAGCAACAGATACAAGAAAGGAGGTCAAAACCCATCATCTTACAAAGAGCCACCCCCTGGCCTCACAGAAATTAGAGGCATTCTTTATCCTTCTTAGCCAAAGTTAGTAGATCTAGAGGCCAATTACCTTTCACGGCTGAGAAGAACACCACTTGTTCACACTGATCAATTGCTCTGTTGGCTAGGCAATCAGCTACCCTATTTGCTTCTCGATGGCAATGAGAAATTTTGAAGGATTCAAATTTGTATAGTAAACACTAGACTTGATTCAAAATATACAAAAGATGCCAATTCTCCAGTTTTTTAGAACAAACCACTAAGATAATGATTTGGGAATCACCCTCGATCCAAATGTGTCGAGCACCAACATCATGGGCTAATTGAAGACCATGTAGCATAGCAAGTGCTTCTGCTATATTATTTGTGCCCTTAGGGATCTTAGAGCACTTAGCCTCCAAAAGGCTACCCTTCCAGTGTCTAAGCACACAGCCTGTACCAGATAAACCTGGGTTACCACGACTAGAACCATCAACATTTATCTTGACAACTAAGTCGATTGGCGGGATCCATTTCACCATAGCCCTCTCCACTCGGGTGGTATATTGTTGCACCAAAGAGCCTGGCATAGGCTCATCTATGCCTTTCAAGTTAAGAAAAATACCATTGTCCCAAGAAGTCCAAGCATACTCCTTGGCACCAACCCTTCGAATTTTTGCATTCAACACTTCTACTATAGTTGTTTCCAACTCTTCTAGAAAGAGCTACAAAGGTTTAGATTGACTCCTGAAAATCCTAAAGTTTTGTTCTTTCCACAGGTGCTAAATCAAAAGGGAGGGTGAGATTGACCATAGATTGTGGAGAGTGGAATCTCAGAAGAGATGGGGCCATTCTTTAAAAAGTTGAAGAAGAGTTTTTAGAAGTGTCGATTGCCAATCCAACTTCAAACACAACCAATTCCATGCTTCTTAGCTGAAGTTACAATGTAAGAGGAGGTGGTCAAATGTCTCTTCCAGTTCACCACATAAGGCACATTTGAAGCTTTTACCAAGGGCCAATTTTTGGATCCTATCACCTGTGAGAATTTTGTTGTTCAGTGCAAGCCATGTGAAAGTTCCTGCTTTGGCGAGTAGGACATCAGAGCAGCATAAATACACTGGCCAATCTGTAGCTCCTCTAGAGGTGAGCCATTTATAGTCTTGTTTCACCTTATAAGATCCTAGCCCATCACCCATCCATATCAATTCATCTTCCTTTTGCAAAGGGTGTATAATTTTGTCATCTAGGATAGACTTGAGGGTGGATTTTTGGTCTTCAGGGAAATCAAAAACAGAGAAGTCCTTCCAAATCTCCCTGGGAGGGAAACTACTCTTGTCAATCAAGAAATAGCTTGAAACCTTCTCACTGCAATGTCTCTTGAGAACCAATTTTGCATCCTTCAAATCATTTCTCTTTGCAAGTATGGGTCATCCATTCCAAGAGTCATTCCAAAAATTAGCCTTATCACCATTGAAGATAACCCATGAAAGTTTGGGTAAGATTACTTCTTTTCTTTTCACTATGAAGTTCCAAATGGAGGAGCCTTTTGGTGGATTAGCCACTATGAAAATTCTCTTTGGAAGATCAATATCTAAGTATTTAGATTGCAAGAATCTTGCCCATTTAAGTATGGTTTCTTGTACATTTTCCAAGCCAGCTTTGCACCAAGAGCCAAATTCTGAAAATCTTGGTTTAGAACTTCTGCACCTCCTAGTGGAGTGAGTTTACAAACTTTATCCCACAAAATTAGGTGAATCTTCCTTTCCTCTGTCGACCCTTGCCAGAGGAATATTCTACATATTTTTCCCAATTGTTTTGAGATTCCTCTAGGTAATTGTAGAGAGGATAACATGTACACAGGGATAGCCAAAAGCACCAATTTCACCAAAGTAAGCCTTCCTACTAGAGAGAACCATTTTCCCTTCCAAGTCCCAATCTTGTGCTCCAAACTATCCACCACCTCTTTCCATAAAGCAAGCTTGTGACAGCCATTAAAAAGAGGAATGCCAAGATACTTTCCTGGTAATGATTCCAATGGGAAATTAAAGATTCTATAAATCTCATATTTGGAAGCCTCATTAGCAAAAAACAAATAAATCTTGGATTTTTCTTCATTCACTTTCTATCCTGAAGCACGACAATAATTCTCTACAACCTCCTTAATGGAAAGCACCTCTCTTCTATTTGCTTGGCCAAAGAGGATTGTGTCATCTCCAAACAATGCATGGGAGAAAGAGTCTGAGAAATGGGAACACCTTATCCCTTTCCATGCTTGACTGGAGCCTACATGCTTGATGGCATAAGATAAAGCTTCCATCATAAGGATGAACAGATAAGGAGAGATGGGGTCACCTTGTCTCAAACCTCTAGAGGATTCAAACGGGGTAGTCTCAAGATCATTAACTAGAACCAAAAAAGCCACACCTTTGAAACAAGCCGAAACCTACTTGATCCAATGCTTGCAAAAACCCATCCTAGCTAGTACCCTTAAAAGGAAATCCCAGATTACATGATTATAAGCCTTCGCCATGTCTAGTTTGATTACCATACTAGGATCCTTTCTTATTTTGATCATATGAAGAATTTTATGCACTGGAATAGCTCCTTCCACTATTTCTTTTTCCAGCATAAATCTTCCTTGCTTCTCTCAAATTATGGAGGGAAGGATGGGAGCTAGTCGCATTGCAATGGCTTTGGAAATGATCTTATACACAAAGTTACATAGAGAGATGGGTCTAAAATCTTAAAGAGAGGAGGGTGTATTACCTTTTGGGATAAGCAAGAGGGTCATCCTTTTTAATTCCCTCAGAACACTCTTGAATTTTTTGGATTCCTCCACTACCAAAAAGACATCCCTACCCACAGTATCCCAACATTTTTGGAAAAAAGTTCCATTCCAACCATCCGGACCTAGAGCTTTGTCACCTTTCATGGAGAAAACAACTTCCCTAATCTCATCCATAATGAATTCTTTCATTAGACTCTCATTATTCTCTCTCGAAATCAAGGGAGGAAGAAAATTAAGAAAGAAAGATCCTTGGGGCTAGGGATCATCGGCCGAGAGCAAGGACTTGAAGAAAGAAGACGCTTCCCTCTTAATTTCTTCCAAACTTTCTGTGGTGGACCCATCATCTTTTTTCGGGAAAGTTAGAGAATTGTGAGACTGGAGAATTTTTGTTGACAGATGGAAAAATTTTGTATTGCAGTCACCTTCTTTAAGCCAAGATTCTCTAGATTTTTGGTGCAAAAAAATTTCCTCTCCCAAAAGAATTTCATCAAGCTCTTCTCTTAGGGACTTTTTCAGCTAAAATTTTAACTCATCAATGCCATGGTTGATGATATCCCATTCAATTACTTCGAAATGATTTGAGATCCTATATTTTTCTAAGAAAATTTTCTTGAAATGGGCCCTGCTCTATTCCAGGATCTTTCTCTTGAGGAAATTTAATATAGACATCAATTAAAACATTCTTGACCCCTGCACATAAGGAGTTGACTGCCACCACTTTCCAACATTATCTATGAAGCCTGGGTCTCTAAACCACATATCCTGGGACTTAAATTAAGATATAAGGTTCTTGTGGACATCTCACAAGGCTAATAAGACTAGATAATGATCTGACCTAGAGAAAGGAAGAATAGAAGAGGACATCGAATTATTACCTTACAAGCAATTTGATGAGACGAGGAACCTATTAGTGCAGTCACTGTGGTAGGGTTCACATAATGAACTGTCTGGACCATGCAGTAAGAGTAAACACAATGGAAACAACTCAAAGAAATGGATAAAATGTAGATTCAGTCATTTAGTATATCATATAATTCAAATAGAGATCAGTCGGCAACATGCGGGCTTACAATTAGGGCTCATAGGCATGATTACGTACATGTGCAAGATAAAGTTTTGAAGCTCCAATGCACAAAATCTAAACTATGAACTTATGCAAATGATCATAACTTGATAATTACTTTCCTAAGGATCTATTACATCAATATATATTATCTTTGGAACCATAGATTCCTATGTGTCAGCCAAAGAAGGTCACAAATTCCCATGAAGAGCTATAATGTATGAGCACAGATAGGTCAGGCCTAAGTGCATATAACTCCTCTATAAAATGATTGAAATGAAGTGCGGATCTTTGGGGAAGGTTGGCCTCGAACCAAATATCATTGAATGATGTGCCATTAGGCTCCAAAGATCAGGAGATGCTTCCGCAGGTTTCTCCTTCAGCTGATTACTAGGAACTGTTAGAATGCTCTGCTCTAAGAAACAATCAATCTTCTGATAGTGATATCTTTCTGGTAACAACGTACAGACCTCTAAATTCTAGATATGATGTTGATGAATGAATGTAGATGCTAAGTCCAGATCCACAAGGTCTAAAATGTAACTGTGATAGAATTCTTGACCAAAACGTAGAAGCTGCTTTTGACTGAACTACCTGAACTAAACTGGAAAATGAAAAGGAAACAAACTGAATTGCAAACAAACTGAACTGCAAATGTTTTTGGTTGATGCAAGATTGCTCTTGAACCAAGGATGCTCCTACATCAAACATTTGAGGTTATTGAAAAAGTGACTCCCTCACTTTGTTGGGGCTAGGGGAGAACCAAGATGGTCCACCTCAGCCTGAGAAATCCATGATGCATCTTCTTTTGACCTGCCTTTCCACTTCACAAGATATTATTTGTATTGTCTTCCTCTAGTGTTGCATTTGACTCTGTTGTCTAAAATGTCTTCAATCTATTTTGGTGCTTGTTGTGGTAATTTCTTCTACAAGTCTTCTTCCATGCTGTCACTAAAGTCTACTTCATGATACTGATAAACATCTACAATATTGAAAATAGGTGATATACCCAAAGTCTCCAGTAACTCCACTTCATATGCATTCCCTAAATCAAATTTTCTGAGTATCTTACAGGGTTCAAACTTCTTCATCTTCAACTTGTTATATGTCCCAACTAGAAATCTTTCTTTTCTCACGTACACCATCACTTCATCTCCAACTTAAAATTCCTTATGTCTTCTCTTCTCATCTGCCTTCTCTTTGTACTTACTATTCATGTCCTCCAAATGCTTCTTCACTTGATTATGCACTATCTTCATATGATTTTCAAATTCTTCTGCCTTTGCACTCCTTTTTTCTTCCATGCTGATATCTCTTAATTTTGCTACTCCTCTAGGGTTCATTCCGATAACAATCTCAAAAGGTGTTCTTCTAGTACTCCTATTTACTAAATTATTGTATGCAAACTCTACTTGTGAAAGAATCAAATCCCAACTTCTAGCTTTCTCTCCAACCAAACATCTCAACAAGTTTCCCAAACTCCTATTCACTACCTTTGTCTGTCCATCAGTCTGTGGATGAAAAGATGAACTGAACTTCAAATCTATCTTCATTTTCTTCCAAAGTGTCTTCCAAAAGTATCCAACAAATTTTGTATCTCTGTTTGAAACTATACTCCTAGGTAATCCATGCAATCTAACAATCTCCTTGAAAAATAGGTCAGCCACATGCACTGCATCAGTTGTCTTCTTACAAGGTATGAAATGAGTCATCTTTGAAAATATGTCAACCACTACAAATATTGAATCATGTCCTCTCTATGTCTTAGGTAATCCCATTACAAAATCCATGCTTATGTCTTCCCAAGATCTCTTCAGTACTGTCAAAGGTTTGTACAGTCCAATATTCTAACTACTCCCTTTTGCAACTTGACAAACTCTACAACTCTACACAAATCTCTGAACATCCTTATGTATTTGAGGCCAAAAGTAGTTTTCACTTACCAAAGCCACTATCTTATCAATGCCAAAATGTCCTTCCAATCCACCACTATGCTTCTCCTTGATCAAATTATCTCTCATTGAACTTCTAGGTATGCACAGCTGATTTCCTTTGAACAACATATCTTCTTGAATAAAATAGTCCAACCACTTACTCCTATCTGTCACAACAGGTTCCTTACATGTTTTCCAATTCTCTGCAAAATCAGTGTCTCCCTCATACATGTTCTTCAATTCATCAAAACCCAAAACTTCAACTCTCATTTCTGCCAACAAGTTTCTTCTCCTACTCAATGCATCAACAACTTTGTTTGATTTTCCACTCCTATGTTTCAACACAAAAGTATAACTTTGCATGAACTCTACCCATCTCATATGTCTCTGATTCAACTTACCTTGACTATTTAAATATTGCAAAGCTTGATGATATGTATACAACACAAACTCCCTATGCAACAAATAATGTCTCCACTTCTTCAAGGCTTGAATTATGGCATAGAATTATTGATCATAAACTGAATATCTCCTCCTTGCATCATTCAACTTCTCACTGAAATATGCTACTAGTCTACGTTCTTGACTTAATACTACTCCAATTACATTTCCACTTGCATCACAATCAACTTGAAATACCTTATTGAAATCTAGTAATGCCAAAATAGGTTTCTCTGTCACTTTCTGCTTCAACAACTCAAAACTTTTATCTACTCTAGATGTCTACTTAAAATCCTTTATGTCACCTCTCATTGTCTTTGTCATAGGGTTATAAACTAAACTAAAAATTTTGATGAACTTCCAGTAGAAACTAGCTAGTTTATGAAATGATCTAACTTCTCCAATGCTCTCCAGTGTAGGGCATTCAATAATTGCTTTCACTTTCTCAGGGTCCATCTTCAATCCTTCCCCAGAAATCACAAATCCCAAATACACTAGTCCTTCCTTCATGAAACTACACTTCTTGATTTTTATCAGCAACTTCTCTTCTCTCAATCTTTACAAAACTTATCTAAGGTGCCACAAATGTTCCTCTTTTGTCTTACTGAAAATTAGAATATCATCCAAATATACAATCACAAACTTACTCAAGAATTTCTTCAAGACGTTATTCATCAATCTCATGAAACTACTTCGTGCATTTGTCAATCCAAAGGGCACCACTAACCACTCATACAATCCTTCATTTGTCTTAAAAGTAGTCTTCCATTCATCACCTTCTTTGATTCTGATTTGATGGTATCCACTCTTCAAATCTATCTTTGTGAAATATCTTTCTCCACTCAAACAATCCATGATATCATTCATCCTAGGTAAAGGAAATCTATACTTAACTGTGATCTTGTTTATAGCTCTAGAGTCAATACACATTCTCCATTCTCCATCTTTCTTAGGTGCAAGCACTGCAGGTACTGTACAAGGAATCAAACTTTCTTTGATCAAACCTTTCCTCAACAACTCTTGTATCTGTCTATTCAGTTCTTCATTCTCTATCAGTGTCATTCTATGTGCTGCTTTGTTAGGAAAACTTGCTCCCGGTATAAGATCCATGTGATGATTGATACTCCTTATAGGTGGTAATCCTTCATGTACATTATCTAATAGGATGTATTCACAATCTATCAGTGACTCTTTTATCTCCTTCGGCTGTGATTCTTTAGTCTTGTTCTTCAATGTTTCAGGCTTCTTAGGAATAAAGGCATAACACATATTTTCATGTCTCAAACCATCCAAAAATTTCCTTCCATCTACCAAATAGATTCTAGCATTACCACATACTTCACCCTTAGGATCATCCTCCAAAGGAGTCAAAGTAATTCTCTTTCCATTTTCTGTTATAGTATATGTATTCTTTCTTCCATCATGTATAGATTATCTATCATGCTACCAAGGTCTACCCAACAAGATATGATAAACATCCATAGGCATAATATCACACAAGACTTCATCATGATTAGATCCAATATGAAATTTCACCGAACATTGCTTACTCACCAGTACCTTATGATCATCCTGAATCCATGCTATGTGATATGGCTTAGGGTGTTTCAATCTTTCCAACTTCAGCTTAGTCACCATCTCCTTTGAAACTAGGTTATCTGAACTACCACTATCAATCACAACTTTACAACACTTACCTTCTGATTTGCATCTAGTTCTGAACAAACTCTTCCTCTATGGTAGTTCCTCATTTTCCTCTTTTTTAAATAGTACTCTCCTCATCACCAATGATTCTTCTTTCTCTGGATTGCCAACTGAACAAGGGGATCCAATAGGTTCTTCTTCAACATAGGTTGCTCTTCCACTGTTTTCTATCTTCTTGCTTGTACTACCCTAATTACATTCAAATGCTCCATGTCCTTCACCTCCACACTTGAAACAAGTACCTCTGAATATTCTCTTATAAAATCCTCTTCCTTCTCTTTTATAACCATCATTCTGGTATGCACTAGGGTTTACTCTCTGGTAAGCATTATTATCTCTGTCATCTTTCTTTAATGAGTTGTCAAACTTGTTCTGCTCTGGGTATGATCTATCTCCTCTGGAATAAGTCCTACCTCTCTAAAATTTACCTCCTCTACCTCTCTGTCTCTGATCATGTCTCTTATTCATCTTCTCTTCAACTTTCAGTGCAAATTGATATGCTTCTTCCAAATATGTCATCCTTACTAGGCTTAGCTCTTCTTGAATGTTCAATCTTAGTCCATTAATGTATCTAGCCACTTTCTCCTTGCTTGCTTCACTATGTCCTATCCTTATGATCATTTTATGAAATTCTTCAGTGTATGCTTTCACAGATTTCTCCTTTTGTCTCAGGTTTTGCAATCTCTTCAATAGTTCCAACTCATAGTCAGCAGATATAAACTAATTCTTCAACTTTGTCACCATTTGGTCCCACTTTGTAATCTTTTCCTTTCCTCTTCTGTTTCTTTCCAACTGAACCTCTTTCCACCATATAGCAGCATGCCCTTTCAATTTTGTCTTTGCAAATTTCACCTTTTCTGGATCTTCAATCTCCTCATACTCAAAGTATTCTTCCATGTCATTTATCTAGTCAATTAATTCTTCAGGGTTCAAATTACCAGTGTAGTTCAACATATCAACTCTAGGTCTCTTTCCAATCTTTGAAATAGCTTGCAATATTTTTACTTGATCTAATTCTTCTTCATCACCTCCTAAGGTTTCACCAGTTTGTTCAACAGATTGAAATTCTTCTTCATCATCACTTTTAGCATTAGGTCTCGGTGTCAATACTCTTCACCTATCTTCTTCAACAATATCCAGTCAAATTCACATTGTCCTCATCATCTCCATCATCTCATCCATTCTACCAGCCATTGTTCCAATAGTAACAACTCTCCTCGGCGACATTCTTCCTAGGATCGAGTGTAGATGGCCTCAGGTTCGGTGATCGTGCTACAAGGTGACAACTACCTCACAATTGGTGATTGGTTGTGACACAAGTAACCTGCCTTCGATCAGCGATCTGTCCACAGTAAGATCTTAAGGAATTCCCTCACCAACTATGCTCAATTTGCTCCCAAAGATTTGAACGTTAGCTCTGATACCACTTAGTGCAGTCACAGTAGGAGAGTTCACATAATGAATTGTCTAAACCATGCAACAAGAGTAAACACAATCGAAACAACTCAAAGAAATAGAAAAAATGTAGATTCATTCATTCAGTATATCATAAAATTCAAATAGAGATCAACCGGCAACATGCGGGCTTACAATTAGGGCTCACAGGCCTAATTACATACAAGCGCAAGATAAAGATTTGAAGCTTCGGCACACCAAATCTAAACTATCAACTTATGCAAATGATCACAACTTGATAACTACTTTCCTAAGGATCTATTACATCAATATATATTATCTCCAAAACCAAAGATTCCTCCGCGTTAGCCAAATAAGGTCACAAATTCCCATGAAGAGCTGTAATGTATGAGCACAGATAGGTCAGACCTAAGTGCATAGAACTCCTCTGGAAAATGAATGAAATGAAGTGCAAATCTTTGGGGAAGGTCAGCCTTGAACCAAAGATCATTGAATGATGTGCCATTAGGCTCCAAAGATCAGGAGATGCTTCTACAGGTTTCTCCTTCAGCTGATTACTAGGAATTATTAGAATTCTTTGCTCTGAGAAACATTCAATCTTCTAATAGCAATATCTTTCCAGTAACAATGTGTGGACCTCTAAATTCTGGATATGATGTTGATGAATGAATGTAGATGCTAAGTCCAGATCCACAAGGTCTAAAATGTAACTATGATAGAATTTCAGACCAAAAGGTAAAAGCTACTTATGATTGAACTACCTGAACTAAACTACAAATAAACTAAAATGCAAATGTTTTTGGCTGATGCAAGATTGCTCTTGAACCAGGGATGCTCTTGCATCACCTATCCAGTCGCTCCGCTATCATTTCACCATCTTTCCTCATATTAGACCACGTAAAGATACTGTTAGAAGGATTATAATCCAGTAAGTTATTGGAGGAAACAAAAGCTTTGAAATCTAACTGAGCACTCATCTGGCCAAAAGAACCCCCAAGTTTTTCTGAAGTCTCAAGGACAGCATTAAAATCCCCACCCAAAATCACATACTCCGTGTTAATAAGGCACAACAAAGAAGTCAGGTGTCTCTAAAGATTTTGCTTCTGAGAAGCTCCCGACGGACCATATATACACAGTACCCACATATCTTTTCCCTTATAGGCCCCTGGAAATTTGCCCAGTATCCAATTTTCTCTATTTCCTACAACTTCCATCCTTGGAAGATAACTCTTCCAGAGTACTACTACTCCACCAGAAGCCCTGGTGCAGGGGCACCATGTCAACTTTGTAAATATGGTCTTATGCTAGGTGTCTTGTGAGTCCAATAAGGTCATGATAGACCATTTTGTAATATTTGTTCAAAAGTTTTCATATTGTAAAGTTACAAAAGTGGGAAGGTGAAGAGTCAAAATTGCAAGAGTTAGGAATGTGAAGAGTCAAGTAGTTAGAAATTCAGTTTGGGTCATTGCTTTTGGTTTGAAAAAGCATAAAGAACCCTCACAAACTTGGAGGAAGGTAGAGGAGGTTGTAATTGAAGATCTTTGTTGTTAAACAATAAAAAAAACTCCATTTTCTGCATATTTTCTATGTAAAGTGATGTTCCAGCAAGCTTGTACGGCCTGTACAGACGTGACAGGCCCTAAAACTAGTGGGAAATGAAAGATATGAAAGTATATTACATTTCATATTTTGATTTCTTTCAGTTTCCTTGTGATACAAAAAAGTTATAAACATTTTTCTAAAGACTAGTTTTTTTGGACTCTCAAACCCTACCTAGGGTAAATAGTGAGAAAAGATGTGAAGGGTGTGCATTTTTAGCTTTGCATGTTTGGATACTGAAGGAGGAAGGTGTCAAGTGTTCCCACACAACATTTAAACCCTTGAGATGATTCCCCTTTGAGGTTTTGATGCCCATTTTCATGATTGTCTTGTGATGACAGAGTTGACTATGTGAGTTAGGACTGTGTATGGTCAAGTTTGAAGTTTCATGCAAAATAACAAGTGCAAAAACCCTTCAAGGTAGATTGGTAGAGTGTATTTAGAGCCCTTAAACCTATTTTAAAGGTTAGGAACTCATTGGGTGTATTGGGAGCATGATAGACAATAGTGTAGGAGCCATAAGAAGCCTAATTAGGCCATTTTTGCAGAATTACCAGTAAAAATTTGGGCCATACGTTCCAAAGTAACCCCTATCCATTTTGAGATATGTTGTGTAATAGCCAAATGAGTATCTGAAAAGGTAAATTGTTTATCTATTTCTAGTGGTTTTTGCAAGATATGTTGAAAAGTCCCTGTTTGGAGAGCGCTAATTGGAGCCCCTGTCCAATGTAACAGTCCATTTTAGAGGCTGATGTTCCAAAACAGTCATATGTGGAAGTGAGGTATATTGAAGAAATCCATAATGGGTATCTAAAATGCTATTTATTTTTTGGTTTGATGTTGTCCTAGAGAGATATGGTCAGAAAACATGGTTAGGAGACTTACTAGCTTTTGGTGTAGCCAATAAGGAAATGGTCAAGAATTGAAGGGGCAAACTTTGGTAAGGAGTTAGTTTGGTTGTGTTTGGGTCCTTGAGGTGTAAAGAGGCTCATAGTAACCTTGTGAGGTTAGAGAAGTTGGAAACCCAAGTTGTGCCCTTGAAGAAGGAAGTTGCCTTGAGAAGATTGCTTGTGAAACTTGTAGAAGTTTCTTATTTGAGCCCATTATTGTGAAATATGCTTCCATTGGATTGAGTTGAACCCCCTTTTATTGCATCAATTGGTATCAGAGCTTAGAAGTTTTGGGCACGAGAGTTTGGTGTTTGTGTGTTGTGTTTGTGCAGGTTGAAGAGAGAACCTGGTTGCCAAAAGACTAGGTAGGGAAGAAGAAGAGACCTAGGTGAGGCAAAGACAAGGAGAAGCAAGGAGAGACTTGCTTGAGGAAAGATGGATTTGTTTAAAAGGTACTTGTAGGCTAGGGGTTCACAAAAGAAGAAGAAAGAGAAGAGAAAAGAGACAAGTGTGAAGAAGGAAAAAGATGACAAGGCAGAACTAGAAAGTCTTAAGCGGGAGGTACAAAAGTTGGGTCAAGCTATGGAAGAGATGAGAAGAAGGATGGAAGATGAGGTGGAGCAGTTGCTCAAAAGATCACTTAGTTGGTACTTATCAGTGAAGAGGAAGGTTACATGGCCCATCAAAATTGTCCAAAGAAGAATGAGACAAGCAAGGACAGCAGCAATAGAGGAAGGACAAAAGTAATCTTAGACAGAGGAAGAGGTAAGCAATGAAATGGTGAGTACATCTATGACTGTTTTGACATCAAGCATTGAAGAAGTTCAGAAGGACAAGGTATACATGGTTATGGATGAGTCTTCATACCATTTTCATTTGTTTGAGTCTAATGAGCAAGATGAACAAGTAAAGAAGGGTGTTGATGTTGCTGATAAAGTTGGTGTTGATCTCAAGTTGCTGATGAAGTGCTGCAGACCAAGATGTTTCAGTTAGATGTTATCATGTTGCAAGGGTCACCAAGAAAGAGAAAAGAACCCATTGCTGGTAATGGTAGTCTTCAAGTTGTTTTTTATGTGGTCATCATCCAAGTGCAGGTATCCAGAGATGCAGATAGGAAGCAACTTATTCCATTTGACAGACCTAAGTACCTTAATAAGAAGTTGGGTGGTGCAGGAGCACCCCTTCAACAAGCCAACTATACATCCGAGGGAGAAGACTAAGGTCTTAATATGTTGTTATGGTTTATGCATTTCTATGTTTATTCATGTTGTCATATAGTACTTGTTGTTGTGATTTCATGTTTGTAATAAAGACTCCACCATGTGAACTAGTGTCACAAATTTGGCATCTTGATAAGCCAATTTGGACATCTTGGGCAATTAGGGTATGTGGATAATCAAATCAAGTGTGTTGTGTTGTTTTAGGTGTCTTGTTGATGTTCTAGGGTGTTTAAATCATGTTGTGTGTTAAACATGTGTCTTGTAATTAGTTAGTGCTTTGGCTTACAACCTTGGTTAAGCCAAAATATGAAACATGGAAGTTGTAATGACTCCAACCTCTGGTATTCCGGTTGGAACTGGATGGGAAGAGACCATAAAACACCTTGAGGACTAGGATGCCGAAGAGGATATTATTGATGAAGTTTGGAGAGAAGAGAAGATTGAAAAACACATTTTTGGAGACATCGAAGTTTAATTGAAGAAATGTAAATTCTGTCAGTTTGTGTTTGTAAGTTCTATGTTCTATGTATATTCTTTGTATCTAATTGTTATGTACATAATCTAATTTTCTGTTGTCAAAGATGCAAGACTAAGACCATTCCACTGGTGGGCCTCTTCAAAATCAGTGGAATGGACTCTGTACATAGTTTTCTATTTTGTTTTCTTTTTGTTCGTGGTCATGGCAGAATGGAACAGAGGATCTGACCTATGGAAGAGCTGTCACAGTAGAGAGCCTAGCATCTCTATGTGCTAGGGTTCAACATAATAGAGACTGCGACATTGGTTGCAGAGAATGGTATCGACGTAAGAATCATTTTGTTCCACCAAATATACAATTCATGTGTATATCACAAATGCATAAGAAGATACATTTTGTATGTATACCACAATTGTACCTAAGTATCGTTTCGTGTTTATCCCGCAATTGTACATCGCGAATGTATATTGTGATTGCATATTGAAATTGTATGTTGGGAACATACATTTCATATGATGCAAAGGATGACCGGCCGGAGTGGTAACTAGAATGCATGTTGGAAGGATACTTTTTTGCAGATACAAGAGGTGACCGACAGTAGCAGAGAAAGGATACCTTAGCCCACCAGAATAACAAGTCAAGTCTTGCATATGAAATTTGGTTGTATCGGCATAACGAGGGGACATACAAAGGGTTCATCGAAGAGTTAAGCATCATCGAAGATAGGTGGTCCCCACTTCATGCATATCGGCATTGCACATTGAGTTTGTATGTGGTGAAACGTACAACAAGTGAGTGGAGATTGAGGGCCCCACCAATTACATGTTGACAATGTATATGTTTCAGTCTTATTTGGACTTTGAGAAGATTTTTAAAGCGGATTAATCCTTAATCTATTTGAACTATGGAGTTTGATGGGTGTTTCACCCTATTATGAATGTTTCCACTGTGCCTCTGCATCATAGTGTTATCAAAGCCAAAAGAGTGTCCTTTGGACAGAAGAAGAAGACAAGATGTCAGATGAAGAGGGGTCACAAGAGTACCCAGCAAAGATGACCAATGTTGAGTTGGCTATCCTAGTCAAGAAGCAAATGGCAGAGACCAAAGTAGTTAGAGCTTAGAATCAGGCCTTGAGAGATGAGTTAGAGAAGTTGAGGGACAAAGTAGAGAAGGGAGAAGAAGATTCTGGTGAGCGAGAAGACTGGGATGAAGAGGAGATCCCTAGGAAGGAAGAGATGGAGGTTCCTACAGACCAAAGACCCTTAATCAATGCCCTCAAATCCATGGAGAGGAGGACCATGGATATGAAACTAGACCTGCCAGTGTTTGCAAGCAAAATGGATCCTGATTCAGTGATGGAGTGGATAGACTCCTTGAATAACTTCTTTGAGACCAAGGAGATACCAGACCACCAAAGGGTGAAGATGGCCCAATACAAAATGAAAAGGGCTGCACTAACTTGGTGGACTTTCATCCAAGATGACAGAGTGAAAGAGGGAAAGAGTAGAGTTGCTACTTGGAAGAAGATGGTGGCTTTAGTGAAGGAAGCCCATGTTCCATTGGATTACAACATCCAACTACATAAGAGGAAACAAAACTTGAAACAGAAGGAGTTAGATGTCAGTTCATACACTGAAGAGTTCATGAAACTATGTGTCAAGACAAAGGTAAAGGAGAGTGAGGAAGAGAAGGTGGCAAGGTACCTCAATGGATTGAGGTTTGCCATCCAAGAAGACTTAAATCTGCATAACCCAGAGACAGTCCCAAAGTGCTACCAATTGGCACTCAAAGTGGAAGAGAAATTAAAGAGAAGACAAGAGTAGAATAGTAGAGGAAGAGGGAGACAACAAAGAGGGGGAAGAAGTCCTTTCAGAGGCAAAGGAAATGGATTTGGACACCAAGGTGAATCAAATCAAGAGTGCAACAAAGGAGACAGTAGTCAAACTCAAGGGGGAAGTTCCAATCAAAGAGGAAACTTTAGGGGCAGAAGACCACCATTTAGAGGGAGATCTCAGGGAAGAGGACCTCTCAGATGTTACAATTGCAATCAAGAAGGCCACATAGCCAGCAGATGTCCAGAAAAGGCAACAAGTTCAATGGGAGAAAGGAGGATAAATCTGATCCAAGAATCTGATTGTGAAAGTGTGACAAGCTCAAGCACTTATCAAAGTGTGAATGCTCCTGACAGTTATGGATATCCTGAGAGTGGAGAAGCTTTGATGATTAGGAGAGCAATGACCACCATGAAGGTGCCTGACAAAGAACCCCCACAAAGAAAGTCTCTCTTCAAAACTACTTGCAGGGTAGGAGGAAAGGTATGTAAAGTTCTGACTGACTCCGGATCCACTGAAAATTTTGTGTCCATTGAAATGGTAGAAAAGTTTAAGCTTAGAAGACTGCCCCATCCTTGCCCATACAAGGTCTCATGGCTCACCCAAGGTCAGCAAACAGTTGTGGAAGAGCAGGCTTGGGTGGAGTTTCAAATTGGACCATACAAGGATAGATTATTGTTTGACATTGCCAAGATGGATGCTTGCCATCTCCTATTTGGAAGACCATGGCAATATGACTTGAAAGCACACCATGATGGAGTTAGAAACACATATTCAATCACCAAGGATGGTAAGGTGATAGAGTTTCTACCATTGATGGAGAATGAGGTGGAATCAAAGGGGAAAGAAGTTAAGGTGATGATGGTAGAAGGCAAACAATTCATGAAAGAGATAGTAGAAGAAGGTGTAGTTGCATATGCTCTAATTCAATGCCTAAAGGTGAACAAGGAGCAGCAGTAGGAAGTCAAGGGAGAGAAGAGGCAAAGGTTCATAGATCCTGTTGTCCAAGAGCTATTGGACAAGTACAAAGGCATCATATCTAATGGAATGCCAAGGTCCCTACCACCTATAAGGGACATCAGCCATTGCATATATCTGATCCCAGGATCTACACTTCCAAACAAGGTAGCATACAAGCTTACCCCAGAGCAGAATGCAGAGGTAGCAAGGCAGATTGAGGAGTTGTTGGAGACAGGCCTAATTGGTAAGAGTTTAAGCCCATGTATAGTACCGACTGTCCTAGCACCAAAGAAGGAAGGCACTTGGAGACTTTGTACTGATTCAAGGGCTATCAACAAGATAACAATTAGGTATAGGTTCCCAATCCCTAGGATAGAAGATTTGCTTGATTGCTTGGGGGGTGCTAAATATTTCACAAAAATAGATCTAAAGAGTGGCTATCATCAGATTAGGATTAGGCCAGGAGATGAATGGAAGACTACATTTAAGACCAATGAGGGGTTGTATGAGTTGAAGGTCATGCCTTTTGGTTTGTCCAACACCCCTAGTACCTATATGAGGTTGATGAATGAGGTCTTGAGGGAATTCATAGGTAAATTTGTCATAGTATATCTAGATGACATCCTAATTTCAGTAATACAAGGGAAGAGCACCTCAAACATATAGACTTGGTACTCAAAAGGTTACATGAAGAGCAGCTAATGATCAACTTAGAGAAGTGTTTGTTCATGCAGGAGGAGATCATCTACTTGGGTTTTGTCATCTCACATGGCAAACTGAAAATGGATCAAGAGAAGGTAAGTGCTATATTGTCTTGGCCAACTCCTAGAACCATGAATGATGTTAGAAGTTTATAAAGGGGTTTAGTCATGTTTGTGCACCCATGCTTGACACCATAAAAGGAGGATAGAAGTGCAAATTCACTTGGACAAAGGAGGCAGATGATTCATTTGAAACATTGAAGAAGAAGGTGGCAGAGCAGCCAGTCCTTGCACTTCCTGACTTCAACAAGATTGTCCAAGTAGAATGTGATGCAAGCCACATGGCAATTAGAGTAGTACTCAGTCAAGAAGGTAGGCCTATTGCATTTTTTAGTGAGAAACTAAATGATGCAAAGAAGAGATACTCATCCTATGAATTGGAGATGTATGCTCTAGTATAGTCACTCAAAAAGTGGAGGCATTACTAGATGCCAAAAGAATTCATAGTGTTCATAGATAATCAAGAGAAGTTGAACCATAGGCACATGAAGTGGGTGGAGAGCTTGCAAGCTTTCACCTTCACACTCAAGCACAAGAAAGGGGTCAAGAACAAGGTGGCAGATGCTTTGAGCAGGAGGGCTCTAAACATCAATCAGATCCAATTGGAGAGTGTTGGCATTGACTCTTTGAAGGCCATGTATGATGCTGATGAGGACTTTGGAGAGGTCTACAAGGTATGTACTTCCTTTGGTGACAAATATCATGTTGAGTTCTCTGAATTTCTGATCCAAGATGGATTACTTTTCAAGGGTGGACAGTTGTGCATTCCACGGTGTTCTATGAGACTAAATATCATTAGGGAGAAACATTGTGGAGCCATGGTAGGACATTTCGGTCTTGATAAGACTCTTGATCTTGTGAAGAGGCATTACTATTGGCCCAAGTTGCAGTCAGATGTGAGGAGATTTGTGGAGGCATGTGTGATATGTCAAAAGGCAAAAGGGAGATCCACTAATGCAAGTTTGTATCAGCCACTACCCATTCCTTCTAGGCCATGGGAGAGCATAAGCATGGACTTCGTGTTGGGTTTGCCTAGGACAAAGAAGGGATATGATAGTGTTTTTGTTGTAGTAGACAGATTTAGTAAAATGGCACACTTCTTGCCATGCAAAACCACTTGTGATGCCTCATATGTTGCAGATCTATTTTTCAAAGAGATAGTGAGTATACATGGCTTGCCATTGAGCATAGTGTCAGATAGAGATGTGAGATTTATTGGCCACTTTTGGAGGACTCTTTGGAAGAAGCTTGGCACCAACTTATCCTTCTCATCAGCCTATCATCCTCAAACAAATGGGCAGACTGACTTGGTTAACCATTCATTGGGAAATCTACTAAGGTGTTTGACAAGGCAGCATGGAGAGAAGTGGGATAACATCCTACCACAAGTAGAATTCTCCTATAATGACACCATCAATAGGAGTACAGGGAAGTCACCTTTCCAAGTGGTATATGGCATTCATCCAAGGGGTATTTTGGAGTTGAGAGATCTGCCTATAGGAGAGTCTATTAGTGCAGATGGAGAAGCCTTTGCATTAGCCATCAAGGAGGTGCATGATCAAGTCAAGACCCAACTCCAACAAACTACATTGAAGTACAAAGCATATGCTGACAAGAAGAAGAGGGATGTACAATTTGATGTTGGAGATTTGGTGTGGGTTCATCTAAAGAAGGAGAGGCTCCCAAAAGGTAAATATACCAAGCTAATGCAGAGGAAGATTGGACCATGTCAAATTTTGAAGAAGTGTGGGCAGAATGCTTATGAGATCCAACTTCCTCCTGACCTTGGATTGTCACCCATCTTCAATGTATGTGATTTAACTCCATACAAGCATAATGTAGATGTAGGACAGGAACCATTGCAGGGTACAGCAGATGATGATATCCCTAAAGCAAGATCCACCAAAATTGAAGATCTTAGACTCAAGAGTGGCAAAGAAGACAAGGAACAAAGAGTACATGGAGTACTTGGTGGCTTGGCAGGGGAAACTTGATTCAAAGGTAGTTTGGATGATTGAAGATCAAATCACAAACCATGGTGCAGACCTTCAAACTCTCATCTCAAGTGGGCTTGAGATCTCTTCTCCCAGGGAGTATGGTGTAGGAGCACCCCTTCAACAAGCCAACTATACATCTGAGGGAGAAGACTAAGGTCTTGATATGTTGTTATGTTTTATGCATTTCTATGTTTATTCATGTTGTCATGTAGTACTTGTTGTTGTGATTTCATGTTTGTAATAAAGACCCCACCATGTGAACCAGTGTCACAAATTTGGCATCCTGATAAGCCAATTTGGACATCTTGGGCAATTGGGGTATGTGGATAATCAAATCAAGTGTGTTGTGTTGCTTTAGGTGTCTTGTTGATGTTCTAGGGTGTTTAAATCATGTTGTGTGTTAAACATGTGTCTTGTAATTAGTTAGTGCTTTGGCTTACAACCTTGGTTAAGCCAAAATCTGAAACATGGAAGTTGTAATGACTCCAACCTCTGGTATTCCGGTTGGAACTGGATGGGAAGAGACCATAAAACACCTTGAGGACTAGGATCCCGAAGAGGATATGATTGATGAAGTTTGGAGAGAAGAGAAGATTGAAAAACACATTTTTGGAGACATCGAAGTTTAATTGAAGAAATATAAATTCTGTCAATTTGTGTTTGCAAGTTCTGTGTTCTGTGTATATTCTCTGTATAGAATTATTTTGTACATAATCTAATTTTCTATTGCCAAAGATGCAAGACTGAGACCATTCCACTGGTGGGCCTCTTCGAAATCAGTGGAATGGACTCTGTACATAGTTTTCCATTTTGTTTTCTTTTTGTTCGTGGTCATGGTAGAATGGAACAGAGGATCCAACCTATGGAAGAGTTGTCACAGTAGAGAGCCTAGCATCTCTATGTGCTAGGGTTCAACAGAATAGAGACTGTGAGATTGGTTGTAGAGAATGGTATCAGTGTAAGAATCATGTTCCACCAAATATACAATTCATGTGTATATCACAAATGCATAAGAAGATACATTTTGTGTGTATACCGCAATTGTACCTAAGTATCATTTTGTGTTTATCCCACAATTGTACATCGCTAATGTATATTGTGATTGCCTATTAAAATTGTATGTTGGGAACATACATTTCATATGATGCAAAGGATGACCAACTGGAGTGGTAACTAGAATGCATGTTGGAAGGGTACTTTTCTACGAATACAAGAGGTGACCAACAGTAGCAGAGAAAGGATACCTTAGCCCACCGGAATAGCAAGTCAAGTCTTGCATATGAAATTTGGTTGTATCAGCATAACGGGGGGACATACAAAGGGTTCATCAAAGAGTTAAGTATCACTGAAGATAGGTGGTCCCCACCTCATGCATATCAGCATTGCACATTGAGTTTGTATGTGGTGAAACATACAACAAGTGAGTGGAGATTGAGGGCCCCACCAATTGCATGTTGACAATGTATATGTTTCAGTCTTATTTAGACTTTGAGAAGATTTCTAAATTAATCCTTAATCTATTTGAACTATGGAGTTTGATGGGTATTTCACCCTATTATGAATATTTCCACTATGCCTCTGCATCATTGGGAAAGCCTAAGGTAATGATGAAGCAAATATTGAACTATTTCAAGGAGGATGGAATGCAGGGATTTCAAGATATCAGTCAAAAACTTTCAAACATATTTCTCATGTTGATATTCGTTATTCAAGTGGACTTGAATTTCTTTCTTCTCCAGGAGTATGGTGCACGAGCACCATGTCAACTTTGTAAATATGGCCTTATGCTAGGTGTCTTGTGAGTCCAATAAGGTCATGATAGACCATTTTATCATGTAATTAGTCTTATATTGTCATATTTTATAATATTTGTTTAAAATTTATCATATTGTAAAGTTACAAAAGTGGGAAGGTGAAGAGTCAAAAATGCAAGAGTTAGGAATGTGAAGAGTCAAGTAGTTAGAAAGTCAGTTTGGGTGGTTGGCTTTGGTTTGAAAAAGAATAAAGAAGCCTCACAAACTTGGAGGAAGGTAGAGGAGGTTGTAATTGAAGATCTTTGTTGTTAAACAATAAAAAAACTCCATTTTCTACATATTTTCTATGTAAAGTGCTGTTATAGAAAGCTTGTACGGCCCATACGGATGTGTTAGGCCCTAAAACTGGTGGGAAATGAAAGATATGAGAGTCTATTACATTTCATATTTAGATTTATTTCAGTTTCATTGTGATACAAAAAGGTTATAAATATTTTTCTAAAGACTGGTTTTTTTGGACTGTCAAACCCTACCTAGGGTAAATAGTGAGAAAAGAGGTGAAGTTGAGCATGTGGGTGTGGAGTTTTAGCTTTGCATGTTTGGAGACTAATGGATGAAGGTGTCAAGTGTTCCCACACAACACTTGAACCTTGGAGATGATTCCCTTTTGAGGTTTTGATACCCATTTTCATGACTGTCCTATGCTAACAGAGTTGACTATGTGAGTTAGGACAGTGTATGGTCAAGTTTGAAGTTTCATGCAAAATAACAAGTGCAAAAACCCTTCAATGTGGATTGGTAGAGTGTATTTAGAGCCCTTAAACCTATTTTAAAGGTTAGGAACTCATTGGGTGTATTGGGAGCATGAGAGACAATAGTGTAGTAGCCATAAGAAACCTAATTAGGCCATTTTGCAAAATTACTAGTAAACATTTGGGCCATACATTCCAAAGTACACCCTATCCATTTTGACATATGTTGTGTAACAGCCAAATGGGTATCTGAAAAGGTAAATGTTTTGTGGTTTTCTAGTGGTGTTTGCAATATATGTTGAAAAGTCCTTGTTTGGAGGACTAATTAGAGCCCCTGTCCAGCGTAACAGTCCATTTTAGAGGCTGATGTTCCAAAATAGTCATATGTGGAAGTGAGATATGTTGAATAACTCCATAATGGGTATCTAAAATGCTATTTGTTTTATGGGTTTGATGTTGTCCTAGAGAGATATGATCAGAAAACATGGTTAGGAGACCTACTAGATTTTGGTGCAGGCAATAAGGAAATGGTCAAGAATTGAAGGGGTAGACTTTGGTAAGGAGTTAGTTTGGTTGTGTTTGGGTCCCTAAGGTGTAAAGAGGCTTGTATTAACCTTGTGAGGTCAAAGAAGTTGGAAACCCAAGTTGTGCCCTTGAAGAAGGAAGTTGCCTTGAGAAGATTGCTTGTGAAACTTGTAGAAGTTGCTTATTTGAGCCCATTGTTGTGAAATATGATTCCATTGGATTGAGTTGAACCCCCTGTACTGCATCAAGCCCCCTCAGCTGGGTGACAAATTGATTCCCAGTTAGACCATTTCTTGAAAATAAGAGAGCCTTGATCATCCACCAACTTAGTTTCTTGGAGAAAAACTATATCCACTCCTACCCCATCAATCTGAGATTTGATGAGGCATAGCTTGTTAGGGGCATTAATGCCCCTAACATTCCATGTAAGGAACCTCATGGCTCCCAAGGAGATCCATTAGCTCTCCTCTGCTTGAGTGCTTTGTCAATGGTGGTTTGAATTCCAACATCTATCTCTTTTTGAGTCTTAGACCTCTTATGTCTTGAGCTTCTTCTTGGTTGTGAGGAGGAATCAGGGCTACCTCTTGCATCCAAGGGAGTTTGGATAATCCCCAATTCTCTACTGGTGACTTCTAAATCATTTTCTTGCAAGACTTCCTCTGCTCTCTCATCCAAGAGAGAGTTTGTTGTTTTACAGATAACTTCCTCAAGGAGGGTTTGGGCCTTTACCTCTCCTGAGTCCTCTTTATCCTCCAAGCTATCCTACTGGACTAGAATGTCTTAGAGGGGTTTGTTCGACTGGGGCTCATGAACAGATCCATAATGTGTCGCTTCTAGCTGGCTGACCTCTAATTCATTAACGATCACCTCAGGAGCCAGGGCATTCTTCTCGATATTCTGGGACCATGGGGGATTGACTTGCTGGGGGGTCCCTTCAACTTCCATCTATTTGTCTCGTGACAACTCCATTTCCTCTCGGTCTGACTCTAACTCCTCAAAGGGAACCTTGAAACCTTCAAAAGGAACATCCATAGATCCTGAGTTGACATCCTCTATGTTATCCATGATGTTCCCCTCACAAATTTCTGAGCCTATGGAAATCTCTCTTTCTTGAGTTCCCACCATTTTGTCATCTATGCAGTCTTTACTTTCTAGGAATAAGCATTGATGACCCTGTGACTGTGTGATGTTAACATTGGGGTCTTGTAATGTGTCAGGTAGTTTCTTTGCTTCTCTACTGAAACCCAGTATCCTATTCATTCTAGAAAGGTCATCATCAGACAGACCTTCACACAAAAAAATTTCTTACACCCATTGACCTGCTGATGTATTAAGTAGTATGCGCTTGGGATGGGCTCTTCCACCTTCATGATCAGACAAATCTTTACATTGGGAATGCAGGAGTGGCCAAAACTAATTTCAAAATCTTGGAAATGGCCTAGGGCCCTACCAATAGACTGTATCATTTCTAGATCCCTATACTATGTCGGCATGAAAGGGAGTTCCAACCACATGGGGAGATAAGGGATCTTCTCTTTCCCTACATCAAAATTCTGCTTCCAGGCTTGACAAAAGACTACATTATTTTCAAATTTCCATAACTTCTTCTGAAGTACAAGGTCTCTATCCTCTTCCTTTTCAAAGAGGAAGGTAAAGTACCCATTACCCATTGAGCTAGCTTCCTTAATCTTTGGCCATTCCTTTTTGGTCCATTCCAAGAAACTATCAGAAGAAAAATGAGGGGATAGGACTTTACCTATCAGCACCACCCTAGTCAAAAAAGAGATCCTCTTTATCAAGCCATCACTATTAAGGGAAACACTTATTTGCTTCTCTTCTCTCCTTATAACTTCCTTGACAGCAGGTTTGGGAATGTTGAAAGAAAGATTTTTATCAGATATTGTAGCAAAAAAATGCTCCAGTGAATAGGTACGTAAAAGATTCAATTGCTAGGAGTAACTCCAAGAATCACAATTTGTATCACACATTGGTGGCTATGTGAAGCTTATTTATCTGCCCATGAAGTTTTGAAAGAAGTATTTGAAGTCTGGGAGCATAAAAAAGGTCGTGGCTTAGATTGGGCATTTCAAATTGGAATTGTTGAAAAGGCTTTAAATTTTCAAATAGAAGTAATCAATAGTTGTAATGCCAAATTTCATAACATCACTCACCAACATACATCCGGACTGTGTCAAAATGAGAGCATCATAATAAAAATAGGATGTTTAGTAGATATTAGAGTTAGAAACATTTGGATAGATATGCAATCAAAATGTTGAAGCATTAATGAGGCATATGAGTTGTTTTACATATCATGAGTTACAAGTTTGCTAAGAGGGAAGATGAGCATGAGCATGGATTTGGATACATATCAAACTCCAACTCAAGGTTTTGTGCAATACATAATTCTCAATGTATGGTTAGGGGAGGAACAAAAGAGTTGGTTGCATATTTCCTTGTTGCAAACATGAGTAGATGTATTGCATTCAACAATTATCTTTGCTAGTGCCTTTTGCATATATCAGGTTGGGAGCCTTCGAGCAGGGTACAAACCTTCATCAAAGCTCAAATGAAGGTTCTTTAAGGTGGAGGTACTATTAGCTCAGTAGAGTCCTAGAAACCCCAACTGGTTCTAGGGAACAACACAACAAGCATATGCAAGAAGAATTTTCTTCTAACAAAGAGGTGGGTGAAAATTCACTTGTTGATCATCTAGGAGTGGGTTTCAGAACTATACGAAGACATGGTGCTAGGAAGATCCTTTGAAGACATGTGTACCCAAATTTATTACAAGGGAAAGATGTTTGGGTTTGTACATTTGTAGAATGGGCAAGGAGGTTCTATGCCAATGTTTTCCAAAGAACGTGGCTTTCTTGGTAGCTTTGCATTTAGTGGAGAAGGAATTCCTGTTGCTACTGGAGATGATTTCAACACCAAATTTAAGCATGAAGTGTTCAAGAATGAGAGTGTCGATGCAATTATAAATGTTTTCTTCGAAGATGGGACTTGCAGTAATGGGTAGTTCTTTGAATGCTTGAACATGGTTGCTCTCTAGAATCTTCCAATTATCTTTGTCGTGGAGAAAAATTTGTGGTCTATTGGAATGTCCCACATTAGAGAAACTTTAGTTCTAGAGAATGGAAGTAAGGACCTACTTTTGTGATGCTAGGTGTTCATGTTGATGACATGGAAGTGTTGAAGGAGAAAAGATGCAAATTTAAAAATGATACAAAGAGGTATTATCTTGAATAAAGATGAGGCTTGTGTTGAAGATAGTTAAAGAAATGGTAGTCTAAACATTTGGGAGGATGTAGAATGAAAAATGTCATTTGTGGCCTTTCATTTTATTTTATATTTTGTCATTATGTATTATTTTTGAGGGGGGAATTGGGTTTTGGACTCCTGAGGGAGTGGAGGTCAATATAAACTTCTTGTTGTTCATTGTAGTGGATCTTCTTATTGCCTGTGTAACTGGAGAACTTTGTAGGAGTTTCCAGAGACTTTGAGCTTTGGTTTTGGTCTTTTTATATTAATAAACAATTGTGTTCTTATGTCCATAATATCTTTATAGATGTTGATTGTGCTTATGTTCATTCAATTTCTTTATCTATTACAATTTCTTCTTGTTAGTGTTAGATGTGAAAAGTGTGAAGATAGTGAATAGTGCCAAATCTATCAAGTCAAACCCTCCTTTCACAATAACACTCAAGGACAACAACTGAACCAATTCACTGTAGATGAATGAGGACAAAACTATAGGTTAGTGTACTCAGGATTGATATTGAAAGATAGATTAGATTGAGAGATTTATCAAACCCTAGATCCAATAAGCCTCAAACTGTAATTATAATACAATCGGGTATAGACAAACAAACTACTACAAAAAACCAAACAAGAAGGCACTTAGGAAGGATAAAAAACATACCAAAAGTTGGATTTCTAGAATTGAAGACTTTGCGGACTATAGGGTGGGCACCTAAGTCTGATAGGAAAACTTTTCTATAGATCCAGAATAGTGAGTAGTGTTGAATAATGTTCATCTCCTGAGATCGGGATAAATCTATCGGGAGGACTATGGGGCGGGTGCCCTAGTCTAGTAGGGTAAAATATCAGCAAGTTTCTTATAGATATTAAATCTTTGTCCTCTAAATTGCTTCTCTACACCTTCACTTCTCCAAATCATACACCTATAACCTATAATCACAAAGAGAGGGGTTTGGGGGTTGTGGTGTTTAGGAGCTTGCCTCGGTCAAGCCCCAGAATGACATTCAAGTCTTCCAACACCATTGTTAGATAGAGTGCATATCCTTGGAGGACAAAGACCAAATCCAATTGATGAAATGAATGATTGAAAACACAAATAGATGTCACCTTAGAGGTGAAGCCCTCATGAAGATGAAGATCCTTCAAATCATGAGGAGATGGATAGATGAAGCCAAATCTGCAACAAACAAAGACAATAATAACACGATTCTACTCTACAACACAATGAGTTCCTTGAAATCCCTTAGCTCAATATCACAAGTTTGAATTATTCATCTAGGTGTAAAATAAAGTCATAAACTCACTTGTATATTCTTTCCTACTAACATTCATTATTTAAATTGAAATGGCCGACAAAGGGAAACCTTTTGAAAGGGCCCAAGCCAACACATTTAAATTTGAATCCCAACAAATTAGGTTGGACTTGGGCATAGGCACCCAATTCCCAAGGCCATTTTTGGTCATTCTTAAACATTTAGAATGGGCCCCTAAGTCCCATTTGACATGGGTTTCAGGAGAAATTGCTCTGGGATAAGTATTCAGCTTGTATAATGTAAATGAGGGGGGCTAGGAGATAAACTAGGAGGTAAAAAGACATGAGGTTACTTTTTACTCCATAAGATTTAGCCCCCACTTTAATGTATGTATGATCTTATGAGTCCATACATGCATTAAAGTACAGTCGAAAACACATCAAACACACTAGGCACATAGAGCCAAGGCATACCCAAAGGTTGGAGGACTATTTCTAGTCCCCAATCTCAAGTAAGCACTAGAAAACACATGGAAGACATGCAAGACACAATGAAGATAGTAAGAAGCATGCAAAACACAAAGAAAACAGTGGAAGAACACAATACATGAAGAAGACATAAGAGCAGTCACGTAATACACAAAGAATACATTGATTTAATAACTAAAATAAATCTTAAACTAGGGGGTAGAGGGAGCTCATCACTACGCACCTTTAGACCACCAAAAATATGCAAAACAAAACCCAAAGTGTGGAGGCAACTCATCGCTACATGCCTTTAGACCACACCACAGGGAAGACACACCAAACAAAGACCCAAGTGTGGAGGGAGATCATTGCTACGTGCCTTTAGACCACACTCGGGGGAAGACATAGCAAACACATAAAGAAGACACACAGAATACATGAGCAGCACATAGTATGTCATAGACACACTGTACGTATTATACACAGAAAACGTGAGCGATGGGAAGGGGCTTATTGCTAAGTCCCACCATCTAAAACACACTAAACACACATGATGGTTGAGCTACTCTACCACAACCACCAAAGACATGCTTAAGGGTGGATGACTCAAGATCCAACCCCACCTTCGTAGATGACTTTGTATAAAAGGATGTGCACTAGCTCAAGAGATACACCATCCTGCCTTGTGACGAGGGCTTTTTATAAAAGGATGCACACTAGCTTAAGAGATACATCATCCCACCTCACAAAGAGGGCTTTTTTCTTTTTAAAAGGGATGTGCACTCGCTCAGAAGATACAACATCCCTCCTCATGGAGAGGGCTTTCAAACAGACTTTGTTAGTGTAAAAGTAATCAGACAGATACCATTATATATGCCCCCACCTTAAGGTGGTTGATCCCGCTTGCTGATATCAAGCACATTAAGGTAGAGTTAAAACATGCAAGGGAACAAGAGCTTTTGCAAAGCTCATGCCCCCAAAGGTGAGATGTGCTATGATTTTTGAATGTTCCCACAAACACATTGATAAGATATGCCAAGATAATCAACAAAAGATAAGGTTAGAACATCTTACTCTAAGATAATAACCAGATCAATGTTGGAATTGGTCTAGACAACTGAGAGGGGGGTGAATCAGTTGTCCCCAAAATTAATCTTTTCTTTTCTTTTAAACTCTTTTCACAATTGTCAAATTGATTAATGATGCAAACATTAAAGCACATAACATCAACACAGAAGTAGAAACATAATCAACACATTTGACACCAAGAATTTTGACGTGGAAACCTGGTTAAGGGAAAAACCATGGTGGGTTTTAGCCCACAAGATTCGTACCCTATTAAAAGTACCTAAAAGAATGGTAAGACACTTGCCTTCGGGCTCACTGCTCAAAAGAGAGGCTCACTGCCTACAAGAATTTTATGTTTTACAGAAAGAACAAACTGATAATTAGCATCTTTTCATGCCTGGTTTAGTTTCATTGAATGCTCACAAAACTTCTACTTCTATCTTCAAATTCTTCTTCACTGACTCTTCACTCTATACTCCTTTCGCTCCTCTTCTTCTCTACTCTGCTTTGGATCCTTTCTTCGGATCTAATTCAATTCACACAAGGATAATTTTCAACAAGTATTTATACACTTCATCAACCTTGGAATGATCAACAAGGTCAGCTAAACTTAGTGCGGATGATTACACTATTGGCCAAACATGACCAAGACTTGAATCTTCCTTTACTAACATGCCACACTTTATAAAATTCTCTTTAGATCATCTGCAACATGCTAGGAACATCTGGTCAGCCAGGAACTGGGAAGAACAACAACCTCAAAGAAGAAATCTTCAATAACAA
This sequence comes from Cunninghamia lanceolata, assembly GCA_027924645.1. Taxonomy (NCBI): domain Eukaryota; kingdom Viridiplantae; phylum Streptophyta; class Pinopsida; order Cupressales; family Cupressaceae; genus Cunninghamia; species Cunninghamia lanceolata. Next base: position 2,736,866 of record BSBN01000061.1, on the reverse strand, counting down.
GTTTAAACTTTAATGCGGACCTCCAACACAGTAGCCACACGATTCAGAGACCTCCACAAGTACATTGAATTCACCAATAACATCCACTCTATACCAAATTACTAGAATCATTCGTATCTTCCTCTATAACCTCAAGAACACTATCTGCCATGACTGTCAAACTAGAAAGATAGCTTGCAGACCTCCTCACCATGAACCACTGGAGTTGATGATACAAACTGACTTCCCAAACATGCCTTCACATCCACAGACCATAATATTGTTGGCAAGAGACACTGCTAGGACTCATTAGTGTTGTCATTGATGGCAATAAAATCTATCCCACACATCCGTAATACATAATATGCCTATAGTGGAATTCAAATTGAAGATTGTTTTGGTCCAGTGGACAAGAACAGAGTATGTAACATGGTCTCACAATTAGGTCTAGATCTCTATAATGGTGTAACTTAGTAAGTTGCAGACTTGGACAAGTCAAGAGGGGTATCATGACTATTGTATTCCAGAGATTTAGCCTCCGGTGATAAAGCATGAAAAAGATATGACCATCTAAGTGTTGGGTTCCAGTCAGGCAGAGCAGACAGAGGAAGAACTAATCAACAGAATATCAGCCTTCAATCTGGATTGTAAAAGGTGTTGATCAAGCAATTAGTGGCATTATACATTATTGGTCGACATGATTAATGACTTCTATGCCTCAATTTTTGATGTGCATCATTAATCAAGCATGGATTCAGCCGACAAATCAATAACTTGCAAATATCTCAAGTGTTCTTGTTGCCGACTAAGAAGTTGAAGGAAATTCTTAATATGGATATATATATCTGATAGATTCAAGCTTGTGAGAGTGTGGATGATATGGTTCAATTAGAAAGGTGTGAAGAAAAGGAGAGATAAGTGTGTGGACAACACTTCAAGCCTGGAATGTGACAGAGCAGCAGCACTGAGTAGAGGAAGAATGAAATGTGCCAGATCAGTATATTGTGCCTAACCAGAACTGAACTCTTTCATATGTAGATGCTTCTCATTAGTTTAAATACTTGGATATCTTCTGTAAGTTCTATAGATAGTGTGTCTCTTGTAGGCAGTGCACCTCTTTTGAGCAGTGTGCTCAGGCAGTGAGCCCTAACTGGCAAGTGCCATTTGTACTCTTTATTCTTTTAATAGAGAATACAATCTTGGGTTAGTCACCCTGTGGTTTTTCCCTTAATAGGGTTTCCACGTAAAAATCCTTATGTAATGTGTGTTGATCTCATTTCAATTCTTATGGTTGTTTATGCTTCCATGTTTTTATACAACACTAATTGTTAAGATAAGAAAAGAAAGTAAAAGAAGAAAAGTATTAAGATAACTGATTCACCCCCCCTCCTAGTTATCTAGTTATCTACATTGTTTACAACAATTGGTATCAGAGCCAAGTTCCTCTAAAAAAGTCTAACAGCTTGAGGAAGATCCAAAAATCTCAATGGATGCATATGGTATGAAAGAACAACTACAGTCTGCCTTGGATGATCTTGAGCAATCCCAGTCTGAAGTCAATACCTTGAGAGAGCGACTTAAGGAGGCTAATGATTTCATCAATGAGCTGAAAGAAAAACTTAGTATTTCCATGAAAAAGAGAAAGAAACTTCTTCAGAAGTTGGCAGATCAAAATGAAACCAATAATACTGATGAGGATCTAAATGAGAAAACTAAGCTATGTGAGAAACTGTCAAAAGAAGTCATTATGATAAGACATGAAATGGGATCAAGGGTTATAAAATTCACCCAAGAAATTGAAGAGAAGAGAAAGACTGAAGATAACCTAAAATAATCCCTCAAGGAGAAATAGAGGACTGCCACAAAATGGATAGAATAATCAGACATCTTGAATCTGATCTTGAAGAAGCCAGATACAATGAAGAACAACTTGAGAGCTAGATTGACACTCTTAAACAAGACCTTCAATCTACAAATGAATACAAAGAAAAATTCAAGATAAGCTTAGCCCAACTTGAAGTTCTTCTTGAAAGTCAAAAAGGGGTACATGATAAGCGTGGCTTGGGATATGAGAAAGGTGAAAGCTCTGGATTTGGTCAAAAGAACTTTGAATCAGGAGGTCAAAGAAACAGGCCTAGAAGACCTCCAGTAAGACAACCAAATGCTCAAAGATATCCATCTTTCAATGGATACTGTTTCAATTGCAAAAATTTTGGTCATAAAGCAACTCAGTGCAGGAACAAAATGAATCAGAACTATTCATCCTTCTCCGGTCAATGTTTTAGTTGCAAAAGGTATGACCACAAATCTCATGACTACAGAAATATGTAAATAAATAATTCTTTCAATGGTAGATGCTTTACATGCAATAGAATGGGGCATATGGCTAATCAATGCAGATCAAGAGGATATCAATCAAATAAGCAAGGAAACGTTGTGTTACAATTGCAATAAATCTAGTCATATAGCTAGATTATCCAGAAGTAGAAATCATGATGGAAACGGTTCGGTGAACCATGATCAGAAACAAGACAAAGGCAAAGGTAAAGTGAATACAGATGAGATTCAGAAGGAGATGAGCCAGACTTGGGTAAAGAACAATGTGATGAACATTGGTGATGGATCTACACCAGAATCCAGTGCTGATAATCCCTTTGGAAATTAAAAAGTGAGTTCTGGCTCAAGGGGAGCTACAGAGAAGATCAATTTCCCCTAGCCAGTTAGGAAGTGCCTGAATTTGGCACATTGAGTAAACATCTAATGTTGCAGATTAAAGGGTTCTTAGAGAATCTTCCAAAGAGTTTTCAGTCAGAATGTGAGAGGTCTGCTTGAAGTCTCACAAGGTTTATGACCACTTGAGTAGATCCAGTTCTGGCAACCATCTAGTATTAACAGAGCAATACAAATTGATCCTGTATGATCTGCAAACACAACATTAGGATCTGCGGATTCAAAGGAAAGTCTTTGAGACACATGTGTGTTATCAACACACTAAGGTACTAGTTTGAAGATTCGCAAGGCAATTCATGGAAAGCTCATTTGAAAAGTAGGGTAACTGGATGACTTAAAAGTTGGTGCATTTATAACAATGGTGAATTAGGTTTTGTGAAAGGATAAAAGGGTCTTCATTTGTCATTTATCAATACTTTGCATTCAAAATGAAGAAGAAAGAAGAGCTCTGAGAAGAGATCCTACAAAACATTCAAAGAAGAAACTAAAGATCGAAATCAATCAAAAGTTTCACTTTGACAGTTGCAAAAAACCCTAAGGTGCGTAAAGGTATTTCTTTTCTGTGAAATCTCTTCAAATTCCATTAATTAGAATGGCTGCTCTAATGGTTGTTAATATCTCTGAAAGGCCGAGACCAAAATTCAAGAAACACCCTTACAAGTCACTAGAAGTTGATCCCTTGGGTGCATTTTCCAGTATTCTGCATGGTGTTCTACATGTAGAAGATGTTAGGGTTTACATTCATACAAACCTTAAGGAAATGGGAGACCTAGAATTGATAGAATTATATTGCAACCAACTAAGTGATGAGAACTTTGAACTCAAAATAGAATTCAAGGCCCTAAAGGACAAGCATTTCGCACATTGCGTACATTTCCTGTCATTTGGAGAAGACAAATGGGTTTGGTATGTCTTGGGCAGGATACATGACAACTTTATGTGGCTAATGAGTCCATTTAAGATAACCAAAGATGCCATCAGGGCTATAACCAGATTACACTCAACTAGTGGGTTACCTGCACTCAAAGCTATGAATAATCAAACGGTAACAGTAGCCACCAGATCAAAATATGAAAAAAGGGCAATGACTATAGATGACATTATTGATCTGGATGTCAAATTTGCATCAATTATAATCGGTTACAAGATTTATCATTCAAGTAGGGAGAACTTTGTATCCAGTATAGCAATCTATGCTGCATATCAGATGCTAAAAGAAAATATAGATTATGATTTGTGTGAACTTTTATTGAATCAACTGATGGAGAATCTGGAAAAGATCAAGAAAGATAAGAAAAATACCTTCAAGTATGGCAGTCTGGTACTATGTCTATTCTTCTGCTTCATGAATGAGCTACCAAGATCAAGAGGTCTGATTTGGACAAATGATGAACCTATTGCCATTCAAATCAGGGATTATCTTTATGGACTTGGTGATGCACAAGCCTAGAAGGCAGCTTTGTGGGGTTACTTCAAAAATTTCCAAAGCATGATTCATGCAAGAGAGAGAATACCAAAATCAATAGTTGAAAAATACAAAGACACAGTTTGCTTCATGGTTGATACAGATCAATGCCTAATGGGGGTTGTTGAGCCAAGGACTATATGGGTGAGGCCCATGGGTTATGAAGTAGATGAAAACCTATTGGAGACTCATGTTCAACATCTATTAAGCCAACCCAAGGACATTGAAGCAGAGAGGTTTGACACCTTTAATGAGCTAAACATAAAATTGCATGTTGAGTTAAGGAAGCCAAAAACTCAAAGGAAAGTGAGAAGAGAGGTTGAAGAGCTTGCTGGGAGGTTTGGCATAACAAAGGAGGAAGTTGCTACAAATAGAGAAAGAATAGAGAAAGCTGAGAGGGAAAAGGATGGAGCAAAGAAAGAAAGCATTCTGGTGAAAGCCTCTACTTGGACAAGATCTACTAGAAGTTCTGCCCCTATCATCTTTGAAAGCTCAAAGTCTACAAAACCAAAAGCCAAACCTACTGAAAAGAGAAAGAAAACTAAGGCCATAAGAACATATGTGAGTCTCAAAGATGATGAAGAAACAAAATCAGATTTGGAAGTCAGAGAATTAAAGAAGGCTAAGAACAAACCATCCAATAATGAAAAGAGTGATGAAGAGTAGAAAATAGAGGAGTTTGTTGAAAAACCCACTCTCTCAATTGAAGACATCATCAAAGCAATCATTGTGGATGGAAACATACAGCCGGTGATGGAATTTTATGATGAATACAATGATGTAGACAAGAGAATACTTGAGGAGGCAACTGTCAGGTATTTGAACATCTATAACAAAGCCTTCATTGAAATAATTTCATTAATTCCTAAGAGCCTAGAAGAAGTACTAGAGCTAAGAAAAGAGAATGCAAAGGCAAAAGACTTAGAGATCTGGAAGTAGATAGTGATACAACTATGTCCTTCTATCACTCCAAAGCAAATGCACATGGTTTTCAAGGATAGTAAAGATGATTTCTGGAGCAAGTCTAGAATGAATAAACTCATGCTTGGAGAAACTGACCAAATAGCTGATGAAACAAGAGAAATTCTCTGGAAAGCCTTGAAAAAGCTTAATCTTCCCATTGTAGAGGAAGCAGATGAAGAGCCTTTTAACATGGATGTTGAAGGATTAAAGGAAATCAATGAAGAAACTTCTGACATGGATGTTGAAGGATTAAAGAAAAATGATGAAGAGCTATCTGAGGCATTAGACTCCTCTGTTCTGGAAGAGGAAGAATAGAAAGAAGAGACAAACACCACCAATGACAATAAGCAAAGTAATCCAAATGCCCCTAAAGAAAAGGTAGTTGAGACCACAAGAGACACTACAGAAGTAGTTCAAAGTTTCTTGGACAAAGAAGTTGTGGAATTGGATGAACTTGAATTGATTTAAGGGCCGTTGAATCTGGATACTCTTTCCCCAGTTCAGATAATGAAGATAGCATCTTTTTCTCAGGCCAAAGCCAAAGAAAAGCTCCTGAAATCTCATATGGAGGACAGTGAGCTACTAAGTATTGCTTCCAGAGTGCTAGAGAAGATCATGCCCACTTACCAGAAGGATCCATTAACTTCTCCATCTGGTAATCTGAAGAACCTAGTTAATTCTGTTGATGTACATTTTGAGTCCTTAGCAAAATCAGTAGAAACTAAAGTCCGGAAGGAGTTCTTGGGAAAAAGATTTAGTGAAGTACAAGGAATAAGTACTAATGATAGAAGAACCTTAGGCATTGGCATAAAGAGCATTGAAAATGCTGTTAAGGATGGTGGGGACATATACAAATTTTGTTTAACTTGGCCTAAAGTGACAGAGGACATTGAGAAGAAAGTGAAAGAACAAGAAGAAAAATTGTCAAGTTCATCTCAGAATTTTGATCCCCTTACTATCTCTCTAGTGAATCATGAATGCCAAGCTGTTGTTATAATAAATGAAATAAAGAAATTGGTTAAAGAGAAAAAGAACATAATAGGAATGGGTGAGCTCAGAGGGATAATCATCCCTAAGTTAGAGGCCTTGACAGATGCACAAAGTACAACCCAGACCAGTGATCCAACAGATTTGAAGAGGGTAGAAGCATATGCATTTTTGTTAAGTGGACACATCTCCATTTTGGATAGAATGAAGACGAGTTGGGCCACATAGATTGTACAGTTGAAGACAACCTTTGCAGATATACTTAAGTATATGTAAGTATAACATATGATTTGTATATACATATGTGGCCATGTATATAATAATTTTTGCACAATTTTGTAAGTGATTTCCACCCTTTGCCATTGATGTCAAAGGGGGAGTGAAGAGTAGTGAAAAATGAGGAATCTAGCAAAGGGGGAGCACCGATAAAACAGTGTAAAGAAATAGAGCACAAGCAAAGGGGGAGTTACTGTGACACTTAGTCATTTTTCACTAAGTGTTGCCATCAATGCCAAAGGCGAAGATTTTTGGCAAGAGATACTGCTAGGACTCATTAGTGTTGTCATTGATGGCAACAAAATATATCCCACACATCTGCAGTACATAATATGCCTATACCAGAAGTCAGATTGAAGATTGTTTTGGTCTGGTGGACAAGAACAGAGTATGTAACATGGTCTGACAATCAGGTCTGGATCTCTTAAATGGTGTAACTCAGTAAGTTACAGACTTGGACAAGTTAGGAGGGGTATCATGACTATTGTATTCCAAATATTTAGCCTCCGGTGATAAAGCATGAAAAAGATATGACCATCTGAGTGTTGGGTTCCAGTCAGACAAAGTAGATAGAGGAAGAACTCACTGACAGAATATCAGACTTCAATCCAGATGAGTAAAAGGTGTTGATCAAGAAATTAGTGGCATTATACATTATTGGCTGACATGATTAATGACTTCTATGCCTAAGTTTTTGATGCGCATCATTAATCAAGCATGGATTCAGCCGACAGATCAATAACTTGCAAATATCTCTAGTGTTCTTGTTGCCGATTAAGAAGTTGAAGGAAATTCTTAATACGGATATATATATCTGATAGATTCAAGCTTGTGAGAGTGTGGATGATATGGTTCAATTAGAAAGGTGTGAAGAAAAGCAGAGATAAGTGTGTGGACAACACTTCAAGCCTAGAATGTGATAAAATAGCAGCACTGAGCAGAGGAAGAATGAAATGTGCTAGATCAGTATATTATGCCTAACTAGAACTAAACTCTTGCATATGTAGATGCTTCTCATCAGTTCAAATACTTGGATATCTTCTATAAGTTATGTAGATAGTGTGTCTCTTGTAGGTAGTGTGCCTCTTGTGAGCAATGTGCTCAAGCAGTGAGCCCTAACTGGCAAGTGCGATTTGTACTCTTTAATCTTTTAATAGAGAATACAATCTTGGGTTAGTCACCTGGTGGTTTTTCCCTTAACAGGGTTTCCATGTAAAAATCCTTGTGTAATCTGTGTTGATCTCATTTCAGTTCTTATGGTTGTTTATGCTTCCATGTTTTGATATAACACTAATTGTTAAGATAAAAAAAGAAAGTAAAAGAAGAAAAGTATTAAGATAACTGATTCACCCCCCCTCTCAGTTATCTGCATTGTTTATAACAAATATTTCACTGCGGAGCAATCTGGACCAACTTACTGTTACTCTGTCTCTTCTGAACACAGTAAAATCTGGTTCTACTTAGATGGCCATAACTTCTACAAATCTGCATGCGAACTTTTCAATTCTTAACTAGAACAACCTCTGACAATCCTCTCCATAGCCATATGGTCCGTGAACATTGAGTCTTCATTAATTTTCTCAATATCCTCAACATTCCAATCTCCTAAATAGGCAACAAAATAAGGCATAGTTGACACCAATGAAAACAAGAATATGTTGACATCAATGACCACTACTTAGGCACATATTTACAACAATCTCCCCCTTTGTCATTGATGGCAACATATGATGTGAAAAATTGATTCAGCCATCACGATAAGAACTTATCCCCTTGACTTCTACAACCACTTTCTTTATTGCTCCCCCTATCATTAGCAATTAGTTTTTCACATATCTTCTCCCCCCTTTGACATTAATGGAAAAGGGCACATATTTGCAATCTTTTACTCCCCCATTTTATTTAAGACCGATCTCCAACATTTGCATACTAACTACTCCTTAGAGTAGTATCTTCTCAACATCAATCTGGATCTCAAGATATGACTAAGAATTCCACCGGATTGATATATATAAGTGCATCTTAGTTTTGATCAGGAGGGGTAACAACTCCTAACTTCTCTCTGAGATACTCAAAGGTATCCTTGGGAAGAGGCTTAGTGAAGATATCTACAATTTGATCTTTGGAAGACACAAACTCCAACTTGACTTCATTCTCATTTACCTTTTCTCTCAAGAAATGAAACTTGATAGATATATGCTTTGTATTTGAATGCAACACCAGATTCTTAGAGATTCTTATTGCACTAGAATTGTCAAAAAAGATTGTGACCGGCTTTTCAAACACAATTCTGATGTCCTTCAACATTTGCTTCATCCACAAAACTTGAGTGCAATTATTTGCTACTGCTATATACTCTGTCTCTGCAGTAGACAGAGATATTACCTCTTGCTTTTTGCTCATCCAAGAGACCAGTCTTCTTCCCAAGAAGAATGCACCACCACTAGTACTTTTCCTATCATCCACATCTCCTGCCCAATCAACGTCTATATATGCATGAAGAGTGTAGTTATCATCCTTTGGATACCACAATCCATAGTCAATTGTTCCTTTGAGATATCTAAAAATTCTTTTGACTTCTACAACATGAGATTCTTTTGGATCAACTTGAAATCTGGCAACAAGTCCAACTACATTCATGGTGTCAGATTTGGTCTGAGTCAAATAGAGAAATCCTCCAACCATTGATCTATACCTTTTCTGATTTGCCTTGGCGGAATCATCATTTTTGCTTAGCTTGCATCCAGTTACCATAGGTGTACCTACTAGCTTTGAATCTTCCATTCCAAACTTCTTCAATAATTCTTTCACATACTTGGACTGAGATATGAAGATACCTTTATCCGGCTGAACAATTTGCAGACCTAGGAAGAAATTCATCTCACCAAACATTGACATTTCAAACTCACTTTTCATCTAATCAGCAAATGCTTTGCACATACATTCATTTCCACCAAAAATGATATCATCAACAAAGACCTCAACAATTAGAATGTCCTCATGATTAATCTTGAAGTACAGATTACTATCAGCAGTACCTTTGCTAAATCCTAGCATAAGCAAATGCTTATCCAATCTAGAATACCAAGCTCTTGGAGCTTGCTTGAGTCCATACAAGGCTTTTCTCAGTCTACAAACCATATCTCCCTGATCAAACAACTAAAATCCTTCTGGTTGCTCAATGTAGACTTCTTCCTCCAAATCTTCATTCTGGAATGCTGATTTTACATCCATCTGATACACTTTAAAATCTCTAAAAGCAGTAAATGCAAAAAACAAAATAACTACCTCTATCCTTTCCACTAGAGCAAAAGTTTCTTCAAAATTAATTCCTTCCACTTGAGAGTAACCTTTACATACCAACCTTGCCTCGTTTCTTACAACCTCACCATCTTCATTTAGCTTATTTTGGAAGACCCATTTGGTTTCAATCACATTTTTGTCCTCAGGTCTAGGAACAAGATCCCAAGTGTGATTCTTTTCAATTTGTATCAATTCTTCTTCCATTGCTTTAACCCAGTTTTCATCATTGCAGGCTTCACTTACTAATTTAGGTTCAATCTTTGAAATTAAACAAATCTCTTCTTGATCTTTAGAAATTTTTCTCCTAGTTCGAACACCTTTACTCTTATCTCCTATGATTTGATCTTCAGGATGATTCAACCTTACATACCTGGGGCTTTTGGAAATTGTTTGAACTTCTATTTCTTGAGCTTGTTCCTCATCATCTGTACTAACCTCTTGAGTCACTTAAGTTACCAGATTAGTCTAGATCTAAGTCTGAGTTTGTACTTGCCTTTCTTGACTTTGACTTTCATCTTGATCATTTGAATCATATCCGCAATGCCTGAAATGTCCTTCTTTGCTCTCATCAACTCTAACATTAGCACTTCCAACAATCTTTTTCAACCTCTTGTTGAAGCACCGGTACGCCTTACTTTGAGTAGAGTATCCAAAAAATATTCTTTCATCACTTCTTGTATCAAACTTGCCTAAATCCTCATCTCTTTTGATATAGCATTTACTACCAAAAACTCTAAAATATTTTACAGTAGGAGGATGACCAAACCAGAGTTCATAAGGAGTCTTACCAGAATTGCCTTTGATCTGCACCTAGTTAAGAGTGTAGACAGTAGTACTCATAGCTTCTCTCCAATAAACTTGTGGAACATTTGTTTCCATCATCATGGTCCTGGCAGATTTTTGAATGGTCTAGTTTTTTCTTTCCACAACTCCATTTTGCTGAGGAGTCCTAGGGGCAGATAACTATCTTTTTATTCCATGCTTTTCACAGAATATATCAAAGTCATTGAAGGTAAACTCTCCACCTCTGTCAGATCTCAGACACTTTATCTTCATGCCAATCTCATTTTCTACCATGACTTTGAACACTTTAAATTTGTCGAGGGCTTCTGATTTTTCTTTTAATAAAGTTACCTACATCATCTGGGAGTAATCATCAATCAGCAACATAAAATATGTCTCCTTGCACACTCCTAATTCTAGTAGGACCACATAGATCAGTATGCACAAGTTCCAATCGCCCACTTGAAAATTGTTCTTTACTTTTAAATGATGTTTTCTTTTATTTGCCCAATTGACATTCTCTACACATGCTATCAGGTTTCACAAGTCTTGGAAGATCTCTCACAGCTTGAGTAGAACTTATCTTGACAATGTTATCAAAATTCACATGACACATTCTCCTATGCCACAACCAACTCTGATCTATCTGAGAAATCAAATAACTTTTGCCAGAACTACTTAATTGAAAGATGTTACCTCTAGTTTGTGTACCTGATGCAATTTCAGTTCTAGAGCTTTCCAAGATTCTACATTTACCATCCTTGAATAAGAGATCATAACCCTTGTCAACCAACTGACCAACATTGAGAAGATTATGCTTCAGTCCTTCCACATACAGAACATCATTTGTGTTATTCTTACCATCAGAAGAGATGGATCCTCTGCCATAGATTCTACCAGCTAAGTTGTCTACAAATTACATAAATCCACCTTCATAATTCTCAAAGCTCACAAACTTACTTTTATCACCAGTCATATGATGAGAACATCCACTATCAATCACCCATTCATCCTTTTCAACAACCTAAGAAGTCAAGGCACTTTCCATCTTTACATAGTTATCAGAATCAGTAGACACCAAATCTTCTTCTTTGATGGCAATGAATACCCAATCATCTTTAGTGGCACCTCCATGATCAGATTCGTCATCTGTGACTCCTTCTCCAGCCTTCTGGACATAGAAACAATTCTTCTAACCTTTAATTCTATTAGGTTTTTGTTTGAAAACCTCTCCAGACATCTTGAGGCAAAATGGCCAATCTTATTACAAGCAAAACATTTGAATGGGAGCTTTCCTTCATACTTATTGGATCCTCTTGGCATTCTTTTGGCAATAAGAGCTTCAAGATCTATAGTTTCAATTTCATCATCTTCAAGATCCTTCCATGCCTTCCCAAATTTGTTTAACCTCATTGAAGAGCCTTCACCTTGATCATATCTTTGCTTTCCATACACACTGGCCTTAAATGTGGTTTTAGACTTAGGAAGAGAATCACCAAACTCACTTAATTCAAAGGCTGAAATTTTGCCAACGAGCTTATCTCTTGTAACTTTTGAGATGGTCCTGATCTCCTCTATAATAACAACCTTATGTTTGTATGAATTGGGTAAATATTTGAGCACTTTTGCCACAATTTCTTATTCTTCCAAAATTCCACTAGCATACCTGATACCACACACAAGTTCATTTATCTTTTGCATGTAGATTGTGATGTTTTCATCTTCACTCATCCTTAGATTTTCAAATTTTCCTCTCAGGCTTTGTAGTTTGGCACATTTGACATATTCATCAGCTTCATATAGATTCTCCAACTTCTTCTAGATTTCATGAGTAATCTTTAGTCCAAAGACATTTGACATTTTTGAATTAGTCAGGGCACTCAACAAGGCTTCTTTAGCTCGAAGATTATTTTCCACATCTTTGATTTCATCTAGAGTTGAAGGACCTTTCTCCAGAGGTTCATACTCATCTTTGGTTATTGTCCAATAAACATCACCCATGCATTGTAAATGGCATTCCATGCGACTCTTCCAAACAAAGTAATTTTTTCCATCAAATCTTGGACTATCCTTCTTGTAAGTCAACATCCTAGATCTTCTTGAGTGATTAAGCTTCTTCTAGAGGAACTTGGCTCTAATACCAATTGTTGGAATTGGTTTGGACAACTGAGACAAGGGGTGAATCAGTTGTCCCCAAAATTAATCTTTTCTTTTCTTTTAAACTGCTTTCACAATTGTCAAATTGATTAATGATACAAACATTAAAGCACATAACATCAACACAAAAGTAGAAACATAATCAACAAATTTGACACCAAGAATTTTGACGTGGAAACCTGGTTAAGGGAAAAACCATGGTGGGTGTTAGCCCACAAGATTTGTACCCTATTAAAAGTACTTAAAAGAAAGGGAAGGCACTTGCCTTCGACCTCACTGCCCAGAGCTCACTGCTGAAAAGAGAGGCTCACTGCCTATAAGAATTTTATGTTTTACAGAAAGAACAAACTGATAATTAGCATCTTTTCATGCCCGGTTCACTTTCATTGAATGCTCACAAAAACTTCTGCTTCTATCTTCAAATTCTTCTTCACTGACTCTTCACTCTATACTCCTTTTGCTCCTCTTCTTATCTGCTCTACTTTGGATCCTTTCTTTGGATTTAATTCAATTCACACAAGGATAATTTTCAACAACTCTTCAACAAGTATTTATATGCTTCATCAACCTTGGAATGATCAACAAGGTCAACTAAACTTAGTGCGGATCATTACACTATTATCCAAACATGACTGAGACTTGAATCTTCCTTTACTAACATGCCACACTTTATAAAATTATCTTTAGATCATCCGCAACATGCTAGGAACATCTGGTCGGCCAAGAACTAGGAAGAACAACAACCTCAAAGAAGAAATCTTCAACAACAAGATTAAACTTTAATACAAACCTTCAACACAGTAGCCACACAATTCAAAGACCTCCACAAGCACATTGAATTCACCAATAACATCCACTCTATACCAAATTACCAGAATCATTCATATCTTCCTCCAAAACCTCAAGAACACTGTCTACCATGGCTGTCAAACTAAAAAGATAGCTTGCAGACCTCCTCACCATGAACCACTAGAGTTGATGATACAAACTGACTTCCCAAACATGCCTTGAGATCTGCAGACCATAATATTTCACTGCAGAGCAATCCGGACCAACTTATTGTCACTCTGTCTCTTTTGAACATAACAAAATCTGGTTCTACTCATATGGCCATAACTTCTACAAATCTTCATGCGGACTTTTCAATTCTAAATTGGAACAACCTCTGACAATCCTCTACATATCCATATGGTCCACAAACATTGAGTCTTCATTAATTTTCTCAATATCCTCAACATTCCAATCTCCTGAGTAGGCAACAAAACAAGGCACAGTTGACACCAATGACAACAAGAATATGTTGACATCAATGACAACACTACTTAGGCACATATTTGCAACAATCAAATCATGAAATATATGCACAAATTATATATTAGATCACATCAAAGACCAAGGTACACTTACAGGTTTGGATCTTAGTATAGTTGTTGGGCTATGCTGCAGGTAACTTGGAACTGAGTGTAACAAAAAGGTGAGATACAAAACCCTCCAAAGTGCATGGAGCAGATTGAGAGTATTGAAAAAAGGTTTGTTACAAGAGATAGCACAATATGATACACCACAGAGAGTGATTCTACTAGTCAAGCATTATATATATATCAACCCCATCTTCATGTATGGACTAGGTCCATTTTCGCTTACTTGCTGAAGGAACATGCGGTCCTTATCAGTATTTGTTTGCTTTCATCATCTGTTGACTAGGTAGGATCATTAAAGAAGGAAAATAATAAAAATGAGAGAGGAGACAAAGTGACGCAAGAGCATCCCAGGTTGCAGAGCAATCTTGCATCAACCAAAAATATTTGTATTCTTTTCTTTTCTTTCATTTCAATTGTAGTTCAATGATTTGCAGTTCAACATTTTCTACCGCATTTTACTACATCTTCATATTAGAGCTTATAGAGTAGGAATTATATTCTATGCCATGTCAACTGCATCATACTAAGATATCATAAGATTTGGATTTGTCTACAGAGAGTTATCGCTATCAGAAGATCATCAGTTTTCACAGAGTAGAGCATTCATGTAGTCAGTTGAGAGCAAAAGGTTTGCGAAGCACTTCTGGGACTTGTGTAACCAAATGGAACATATCAAAAGGATAATAAGGACTAGATAGACCTTTCTTGAGGACCATATCATTCATTTATAGAGAAATACCTTGAGTTATGGGCCAACCTTCATGTTATCTACACGTTTCATCATTCCTTGGAGTTTGTAACCTCTTGAGGCCAATGTAGAGGATCATTTGAGCTTGAAGATAATATATATATATACATTTCTTAGATGTATTAGGAAAGTAGTTTAGTTTTTATGATAAGATAGATGATTGAATTCTTTCTGGAAGGCACTTTAATACCATAGCTTTCATTTCTATTGTAACTCGAAAAGAAGGCATGTGAGTCCTTTGATTGTAGTCTACATGTTGTCAACATATAAGAATTGTGATTATCTGATATATTAAGCATTTGAATCTTCCATTGCATTTTGTTAATTATGTTGTTTTCATTGTGTTTACTCTTGTTGCATGCTTTGGACAGTCGCTTGTTAGGATCCTCCATCCATGACTACACCAAGTGGTATCAAAGCAAAGTTGTGAATCATTTGGGAAGTGAAGGCAATCCAAAAGATCTTGTGGTGAATAGCTTGATGACCTGAGGTAGTCTACTTATGTTTTTCAACATAGCACCGATTCTGAGGCAGTTTCTACCTTGTAGTCAAGTCACCAAATTGAGGCAGTTGCACTGGATCCTAGGAAGAGATGCTGCCAAGGAGGATTCCTACTATGGCCAATGTTGCTAGAAGAATGGAAGAGATGATAGAGATGATGAGGAAAATGAAGGTTAGACTGGATGCTATAGAAGAAGAAGAAGAGGACTAAACCCTAGACATGAAGATGAAAGTGATGACGATGCATTTCAAGCTGTTGACTAAAATGAAGAAGCCCTAGAAGAAGAGGTATCAGATCAGGTAAAGATGTTGAAGGCCATTTCTAAGATGGGTAAGAGACCTAGAATGGAAGTATCAAACTATACAATAAATTTGAATCCTGAGGAATTGATTGATTGGATAAATGACTTGGAGGAATACTTTGAGTATGAAGAAATTGAAGATCCAGAGAAAGTAAGGTTTGCAAAAACTAAGTTGAAAGGACATGCTACTATTTGGTGGAAAGAAGTTCAATTGGATAGGAATAGGAGAGGAAAAGAGAAGATCATAAAATGGGTAGGATGGTGACAAAGTTGAAGAATCAATTCATACCTACTGACTATGAGTTGGAATTGTTGAAGAGATTGCAAAACCTCAGGCAAAAGGAGAAATCTGTGAAGGAGTACACCAAAGAATTTTGTAAGATGATCATAACGACTGGACATAGTGAGGCAAGCAAGGAGAAAGTGGAAAGGTACATAAATGAATTGAGGATGAATATTCAAGAAGAACTAAGTTTGGTGAGGATGACAACAATAGAAGAGGCATATCATTTTGCATTGAAAGTTGAAGACAAGTTGAATAAGAGGCATCAGAAAAGGTAGAGAGGTAGATGAGGTAAATTTCAAAGAGGCAGAACACATTTCGGAGGAGAAAGACCTTATGCAGAGAAAAACAAGGAAAGTAGTCCATACAAGAAGGAAGACAAAGATAACAATTCATACCGAAGAGATGATAGGAGTTTCTACTACAACAGTAGAGGGAATCATAATTCTTATCATAATCAAGGATACATGAGAGATGAAAGAGGGATTGACAAAAGATCATTCAGAGGAACTTGTTTTAAGTGTGGAAGAGAAGGACATAACATTTGAATGTCATCAAGGAAGTACAAGCATGGAGAACAAGAGAAGTGCAGAGGCAGAAGAATTTGTAGGATACATGGAGACAATGCATAATTAGGTCAGGAAGCATTTAGAGGACATGAATAGTAAGTATAAGGAGTAGGTAGATGAGAAGAGAAGACAAATAATTTATAGTTCAAGATGAAGTAGTGGTATATCTAAGAAAGGAGAGATTTCCAATGGGGACATACAACAAGCTGAAGATGAAGAAATTTGGACCATGTAAGATTCTTAAGAAGTTTTATTCAGGGAATGCATATGAAGTGGAGCTACCAGAGCTATTTGGTATATCACCTATATTTAACATTGTAGATCTATATTAGTATCATGAGAGGGAATCAAGTGACAACATTGAGGATGGATTGAAAGATTAGTTACCACAACAACCACCAGAGTAGATAGAGAACATCTTGGATAGCAGAGTTGGACATAGTACCAGAGGCAAGCAGTATAAAGAGTATTTGGTAAAATGGAAAGGAAGATCAGAAAAAGATTCATCATGGATTTCTCAAGCTGAGGTAGATCCCCTTGGTTTTCCTCAAGCCCCAGCAAAGTGAGGGACTCAATTTTTCAACAACCCCAGGTGTCTGATGCAAGAGTGTCCTAGGTTGTAGAGCAATCTTGCATCAACCAAAAATATTTGCATTATTTTCTTTTCTTTCATTTTAGTTGCAGTTCAACATTTTCTACCGCATTTTACCACATCTTCATATTAGAGCTTGTAGAACAGGAATTACCTTTTATGCCATGTTAGCTACATCATACTAAGATTTCAGGAAATTTGGATTCATCTATAGAAAGTAATTGCTATCAAAAGATCATCAGCTTTCACAAAGTAGAGCATTCATGCAGTTAGTTGAGAGCAGAAGGTTTGCGGGGTACTTCCAAGACTTGTGGAGCCAAAAGGAACATATCACAAGGCTAATAAGGACTAGATAGACCTTCCTTGAGGACTGCACCAAATTTCATTTATTTGCAGAGCAATACCTTGAGTTGTGGGTCAACCTTCATGTTATCTACACGTTTCATCATTCCTTTGAGTTTGTAACCTCTTGAGGCCAACATGGAGGATCATTTGAGCTTGAAGATGATATATATACATCTCTTAGATACATTAGGAAAGCATTTTAGTTGTTATGATAAGATGGATGATTGAATTCTTTCAAGAAGGCACTTTAATGCTAATTATGTTGTTTTCATTGTGTTTACTCTTGCTGCATGGTTTGGATAGTCCCTTCTTAGGACCCTCCATCCATGACTGCACCACAAAGTGCCTTAGGAACACCACATAGGAGGATGCCCCCAAAACACCCTCTGTAATGCTATGCCCCCAAGGCACGACACACACCAATAAAATAGAGGAGAGGAAATATAAAAGAATGATGAAACAAATAGAATAATGGTCACAATAGAGGCGGTCTCCTTGTATCCTTAACCTTACAAGAGTATCAAGGGTCATCCAAAGAGACCTAAGCAACATATAACATGACATAGGGGAACACAACACAATGATAACAACATATATATCTAGGAGGAGGCCACCTCAAGAGCAACTAGAGTAGGTGCTACATCGAGTGTGGCTAAAAGAGGGAGAAATACTTACCTGATTCAATGGGATATTTCCTGGTGGACAATCCATGTCTATCATCACAGGATGTATTGCATGTAGTTTTGGTCTTGTTGATATTGTATTAACATTAAGTTTAGGATGACGAGAGGCTTTGGTGGGCTTCAAAGAATAGTATCCAATACTGGATGTGTAAATAATTCTAGCAACTTGTAAAGGTATTTTGATTCCTTGTTGGTTTACACCATAACCATTGCCTACGTAGTTGCAATTTTTGTATAAAATTTGAAATCCACAACCATAGAGAGAATACATCTCTTTAGAAGATGGTGAGGCCTCGTAGGTCTCATGATCTGTAGTATAAGTAAGAGTATTGTCTTTGTTTTCTACCAAGGAGACTTTGGGTTTATTAGGTGTTTCCAAAGATTACTTGGATGAGATCAATGCAACTTTTGATGTGTCAAGATTAGAGTTATTAAGTTTATATTCCCCCATAAAGGAAGGAGTAAAATCTAATGAACCCCAACCATCACCAAAAAGTGCATTTGATGGTTTAGAGTCTTACACAACATTATCTGTGGCAAGAGGTGTTGATGAATCAACTCGTAAGTTGTTTAGACTCTTATGATTGTTAACTTGTTTTTTCATTTCTATATGCAAATAACTATTCAATTCAGGATCGGCTTCAACGGTGTGGAGCTTGTTTTCATAAATAAAATTTATTGATCAATGAAGGGTAGATAGAACTGCCCCCCATGGCATGGATCCATGGTCTACCAAGATTCATATTGTATGAAAGTGAACTAGGCATGACATGAAAAAGGGTAGATAAAGTCATGGGTCCAACCTTTACAAGTAAAGTTATAGTACCTAGGGATTGTCTATCAACATTATCAAAGCCATGAATGTTAAGCCTATCTGGTTTGATTAAAGATGTGTCAATCTTGATTTTGTGTAGCAAGTTAATGCCACAAACATTAAGAGCCAATCTATTGTCAATCATAACTCACTTTATCAACTTTTTATCT
Organism: Cunninghamia lanceolata; assembly: GCA_027924645.1. Taxonomy (NCBI): domain Eukaryota; kingdom Viridiplantae; phylum Streptophyta; class Pinopsida; order Cupressales; family Cupressaceae; genus Cunninghamia; species Cunninghamia lanceolata. The sequence continues at coordinate 2,717,795 of BSBN01000061.1, read as the reverse complement.
ATTGTGACAAATATTAAGAGTGGATCATTTTCATTTTGAACTTGAATTGATAGTACTTTGTGTTGTTGAAACAAAATATCCATTTTTATTGCATGTATATAATCTAACAGAGTTGCTACATCATTCGGCTTAACATAAGGTGGTATAATCACCTTTTGCAAAGCTTCTTGGAGCATTCCTTGGTATGCAGGTGATGTTTGTATTAAATCCCAAAGAGAGATCTTAGCTGAAGTAGCACAAAGTTGTTCAACAAGATCATATTATTGACCACCTTTATGAGAAAGATGAGGTGGTTGAGGGAGCATAGGTTGGGAAGATGGAAGAGAGACAGACACATGTGGTGATTTCTTGCTTTTCTTGTTATTATGGGTGTTGTATGTGTGAGCAAGCATGGGATGATGCGCCACATTTTGAACACCTTGGTTTCTTTGAGTGATTTATCTTGCATAATTTAGGATGTAACCTAGGGGTTGAGGAGGTTTTGGATCACCTTGAACCGTAATCATTGGTTTTAATCAAGAAGGTGCATTAGGTGTCTCTTGCACAATCACCTTAGGAACATTAATACACATATCCACTATTCCCTTAGTGGGTTGAAGAAATCTATTAATGATGATTGAATTAACATTGCTTTTACTTTCTTCATCCACCAATGCTTCATCTTTTGGAGGGAGAGCATTGGAACTAGGGGAAGGTAAAGTGTTGTTGTTTGTATCTTTAGGGATTTCCCAAGGGTTTGAACATGCAACCAAAGTAGAACTATCCATGGTCTTCGCTTCCTTAGAGATATCTAAGGTAGTTGAACATTCAATCAGAGGAAGATCAAGGGTCTCCACTTCTGGGAGATCCATCGGATTAGCCTTAGAAAGCTCATGTAGCATGTGATTATTAGATGAACACCTATTAACTACCCATGGAGGATCCTTTTTGAGAGGAGGCTTGTCATTCTCCAATACTTTCTCTTCCAAAGGGATAGCATTGGAATGAAGAGAGGGTAGGGTGATGTTAAGGAATGTATCAATGATTTCATCTTCTTGCACCAAGATGTCCTCACAAGTGGGAACAACTTTGGGAGAGGAATCATGGGGTGAAATAGGCAAAGCTAGGTCACCATCACATATATTAGAGACTAGATCTAAGGCATTATAATGAGTTATGGTGCTAATATAAGAAGAAGAACTTTCACAATCATCTTTCTCATGAGTATTCATGGAGATGTATTTGGTTAGATCTTCTAATACTGAAGGGTAAGTATTTATGAGAACTACAAAGTTGCCAAAATCAGATACATAATCTAGGATTTCAAATGAAGAGCATTTAAATATATCCTTATGATACATAGATTGTATATGATTGAGAACATGAGGATTCATGTTAAGGAATTTATAGAAATTTTCAAAGTCTTTGATATATGCATGTAAAGATACCAAGGAGAAATGAGATGAAGATGCCATAATAGAATATCTTGGAATAGCAATGCACAATAAGATCTTTTCATTTATCAAATATAACCAATACGAGAGACTTTTGTACACCACAACACTAATTTAAGGAAATTAGGTTTTTGAAACTTGTTACCAAGAACAAAAACACACTAGTGTCCTTACAAATGGAGTGATGAAGGTGTCAAAAGTGCTGCACAAAAGGTAGTATAGACCACTATTAATATTTCTTGCAAAGAAGTGTTAGAGAGAGGTTAAATTGCTTATGATGAAATACACTTTCTGTAATTACAAACATGTAAAATTTTCAAAGTAAAGTATGAAATGATATAAAATTTTTAAATGAGCAAGGAAAATATGCTTTAAATAATTGCTAGAGCTCAATTAAAAGATGTTTATGATAGAAGCAAAATATGAAATGAGATATTGACTACAAACCCTATCTTTTGGAATTACTAGGTTAAATGAAAAATGCAACTTTTTAAGCAAAACCCTAGCAAATGAGATCTTCAAATGAAAGATGTGATATGATGCAATGATAAATGACTGTAATAAGGATAAGATCTGATACAAATATCAAAAAATTAAATCTTTTTTATGATATGTAACACAAATGATGCAAAATTATGCCTTAATACAAGCCTAAAATGCTTGTTTTTTTTTTGTTTTTTTCAAATGAATGCTAAATTTTTCAATGCAAGATGATTGATATGATATGAACAAATGCAAGGACTGATTACAACACTTAGTAAGATGCAAGTTAGGTAAAAAATCATGTTCACCTAAATGTTAGATGTGAAAAGTGGGAAGATAGTGAATAGTGCCAAGTCTATCAAGTCAAACCCTCCTTTCACAATAACACTCAAGGACAACAATTGAGCCAAGTCACTACATATGAATGAGAACTTAGCTATAGGTTGGTGTACTCAAGAGTAATATGGAAAGATAGATTAGATTGAGAGATTTGTCAAACCCTAGATCTAATAAGCCTCAAACCTTAATTATAATGCAATCGGGTACAAATGAACAAACTGCTATAGAAAACTAGACAAGAAGGTACTTAGGAAGGATCAAAAACATACCAAGAGTTGGATTTCTAGAATTGAAGACTTTGCAGACTACGGAGTAGGCACCAAATTTTGATAGAACCTTTTCTGCAGATCCAGAACAGTGAGTAGTGTTGAATAATGTTTAGCTCTTGAGTTCAAGATAAATCCTGTCAGGAGGACTATGAGGTGTGCATCCTAGTCTAGTAGGGTAAATTATCAACAAGCTTCTTCTAGATCTTGAATCTCTGTGCTCTAAATTAATTCTCTACATCTGTACTTCTCCAAATCATGTACATGTAACCTATAATCACAAAGAGAGGGGTTTGGGGTTGTGGTGTTTAAGAGCTTGCCTTGGTCAAGCCCCAGAATGACATTCAAGTCTTCCAACATTGTTGTTAGATAGAGTTCTTGTTCCTGGAGGATAAAGGCCAAATCCAATTGATGAAATGAATGATTGAAAACACAAATAAATGTCACCTTAGAGGTGAAGCCCTCATGGAGATGAAGATCCTTCAAATCATGAGGAGATGGATTGATGAAGCTAAATCTACAACAAACAAACATAATAACAACACGATTATGCTCTGCAACACAATGAATGCCTTGAAATCCCTTAGCTCAATATCACAAGTTTGCATTATCCATCTAGGTGTAAAATGAAGTCATAAACTCACTTATATATATACTTTCCCACTAACATTTGTAATTTAAATTGAAAAGGCTGACAGAGGGAAACCTTTTGAAAGGTCCCAAGCTGACACATTTAAATTTAAATCCCAACAAAATAGGATGGACTTGTTCGTGGGCGCCCAAGTCCCAAGGCCATTTTTGGTCATGCTTAAACATTTAGAATGGGCCCCTAAGTCCCACTTAACATGGGTTTTGGGGGAAATTGCTCCAGGATAAGTATTAAGCTTGCATATTGTAAATGAGGGGACCTAGGAGCTAAACTAGGAGGTAAAAAGGCATGAGGTTACTTTTTACTCCATAACAGTTAGTAATTTTTATTGCTGCTTGTGAGAGAGTTTGGTTATTTCTACAGCGACAAAACTATATACTAACAATAATTATTATACCTTTGTTTCCTACTACTATTCACATTTATCATGCTATCTCATCATATCATTATCATTGTTGATCTCTTCACCACTATGTTCTCATATCTTTCCCTTGGGGCCATAACCTATTGTTTCCCTCTCCTACCTTACATCTACATCATATACTACAACTATTCAATATCACATCTCTATTACCTTTTTTAGTCTATCTTCTTTTATGTTTTCTCTTTTACCATTTTCCTATATTATCCTCACTAACCTCTTATTGGGGGGATATCCTTATTACTCACAGGACTTGGGACGTTACCTCAACTAGATGTTTTATTTTCTTTTAATCATTATTTATTCCTTGTTATTATTATATATCGCACACTTAAGCTTCATGATGTTTGACACTTATTCATCTCATGTTAGCTCACCTAGGGGCATCTTATTTCATCTTACCTTATCATTTTCCATCACTGGGGACATTACCTACATGTTCCCTCTTTTCTTCTTTTATCTTATCATCATATGTACATCAGCATATTATCTTTTCTCCCCTTATCATCTAACTTAAATTGACTGGATCTCATCTTATTGGTAATCAATTTAAGGGGGCATATCCTCTACATATGGTTTACATCTTGATAATATCAACATCATCATAGTTGGGATCGACTTGGCCTGCATCATCACCACATTTTCACCTTTTTGTAGTAGTGTGGCTCTTTCTACCTATGGTTGGCCTTATTTTGGGTGGCAATAACATATAGTTGAATGGCAACTACATGACTGTCATCATTTACCTTCTTAGCTAGTTTGGGTGATAACCACATAACCATCATTGTGATCATTATATTAGTAACCATTGTATTTTTTAAGGGATGTTTTAGCTATGCAAATATTTATAAACTAACATAGATATCTTAAATATATCTATCTAAAGATGTCATCTCCATGCACTTATATAAAATTTATTACATATGATAGATAGGCGCCTTGAAATTGGTATCTCTCGACATCTTTTAGATAGATATATTTAAGATATTTATACTAGCTTATAATATACATATTGTAATATATGACTTCATCATTTACAACTATTTTGAATTAATCTAGATTAAAATTTGTATAATTGTGCACATTCCTTTAATTAACTTAGATTAATATAAGAAAATATTTTCCTTTACAATAATTATATGAATATCAATTTTTAATATTTATTTAAACTATTATATATAGACATACATATATAAATAGACATTCAAATAGATAAGAAAAGACATATAGACATTATGTATTTTAAATTTTAGAACTATTTTAATTTAAACATTATTTGTCAATAATAATGTAATAAATCATAAAAACCATACACAAGTTTTCAAAAAGTCAAATGAAAACAAATTATTTATTTAAAAATTATTTTGTTTTTATATATAAATATCATTTTGAATAGTTGTCATTTTTAATATCTAACTAAATAGATGCATAGACACACAAATAGATAAGTAGATAGATAAGAAAAAGACATAAACACTATTTATTTTAACATTTTTAAAAAACTATATTATTTAAATATTATTTACTTCATTTTTAGTTAAAGAGCTATTTTATTTTGACATAGTATTTAATTTAACATTTTTAAAAAACTATATTATGTATTATTTACTTTATTTTTAGTTAAAGAGCTATTTGCTTTTTAATAATTTTTAAATAAATTGAATGAAAACAAATTATTTACTTTAAATTTTACTTGAGTTATTTTATTTTTAGAATAATAAAATAAATAATATAATACATGCATACAATTATAAAATTGTTATATCAATATATTTTGTTTCACTTACCAATTGTTTTTACTATGCTTTTATTTTCCATATCATTAATATTATGTTTATTATTAAGTAATATTTATTAATATTAGGTTTATTATTATTGAATATTAATAATTTGACATATAAATAGTATAAATAGCTCTCAAATTTAAATTAAGGGTTTTTTTTTTTTTTTTTGTTAATATAGTCAAAACCATTACAATCTCAATCTCAACATAACTCTCAATATAATAATAAAAATACAGAATTTATATACTACAATTAATAATTAATTTAAAAAATTTATATATATATATGATTAAAAAATTTAAATTACTTAATAATTGTAATATATAAATTATAAAACCCTCAATTTAAAAAACTAAATTCTTAATATATCAATTATTTAAGTAAATTTTAACATTCTATTATGAATATGATATATCTTTTCAAAGTATAAATCTTATAAATATGTTTTTTTTTTAAGAAAATTAAATTAAGAAAATTTTAAAAATATTCTATAAAAATCAATTGTAAAATATATTATATGTAATTATTCAATTCATATAATTATTAGTGTGACTTTAAAAATTCTAATCTTCCTTACAATTTAAGAGAAAAAAATCTAAAAAAATTGTTACAAATCTAAATCAATAATTATTAATCTTTTGTCATTTCTTAAGAGTTTACATTCAAGACTTAATTCTAAGTGCCTATATTTTCTATGCGTGAACAAGACTTGGAAAATTACCATTTTAACATTTCCACAAAATCCTAAAGACACTGAAAATTATCATTTTAACGTCGTCTTCCACACTCTCAATAGACTTTTGTTTCTGCGGAAAGTTCTACGAATGCAATTGACAAAAGAAGCGTTTGCTACTTTATATTTGACTTACAAGTTTGAATTGTAGAGTGGGAGTGTGGTAGGTATTAAATTTTTTTTTTTTAAATTAGCTCGTTGATTGTATAATGGTTAATTTATAGTACTTTATATTTCATTTTAATAAATGAGATTTAATTTTTTTATTAAGTTTAATTTTTTAAATGTTTTAACATAGATTGTTATGTGTTAGATAAAAATTAGCATCAAGAACTTTGGTGAAGGGTTCTATGAACATATTTATTTTTTAGTATATGTTTTATATATGTATAACATGTTATAATATTTGGTGATTTGGGTAATTGTATCAACAAATGGAACTACAACCTTATGAATACTCATTTACAAATCTAAAGGTCCACTACAAATGAGGTTTCAAACCCATTTAAGATTTCTAACTTGAATCATAGTTATCAAAATAAAATGGTTAGGTTAACACAAAATATCACTATTTTCACCATATGCTTAGAAAATATATTCACTTGTCTTATTCATTTTCTTGTTTATTCCTATCCTCACATACATAAATTCTATCCTCCATTGTATTACTACTATATAATTGTTATACCTTTGTTTCCTACTACTATTCACATATATCATACTATCTCATCTTATCATTATCATTGTTGGTCTCTTCACCACTATGTTTGTGTTATCTTTCCCTTAGGGGCATAACCTATTGTTTCCCTCTCCCACCTTACATCTACATCATATATTACAACTATTCAATATTACATCTCTATTACCTTTTTTATGCTAAGTATCTTCTTTTCTATTTTCTCTTTTCCCATTTTCTATTATATACCTAGGGATATGATATTATAATGTATTTAGGTGGATGGAGATGCCGATATGTGGCACACATCTCTTAAGTTAGTTATATTAGGTCTTATGAATAACTTGTGTAATTAATTATATCAAGTGTTGAGTAGGCCTTCATTAGGATCACCCTTCCATTATGTTATTAGGAGGTATATATAAAGGAGGTGATTATCATTATAAGAAAGGTGTAGAGAATTATATTGTATTGGAGATCACTCGGAGATATAGCGTGGAGTGGCTTCTTCCTTAAGGAGTGTTGTACAGTGTTACCCTACCTTAAGGGTTTATTCTATTTCCGCATATATTGAATATTAGGGCATATTGGCCTACAAAATCTCTTCTGTTGTGTAAGACCTATCTTTTGTATTATCTTATTGCAATTACTATATGCTTGGATTTTATCAAGTGGTATAAGAGCATGATCTTGGCATTGTGAAGGCAAAAACAAGGCCATTTTTTATATTTTGGAGGTCATTTTAGGAAGTGCATATCTCTTATTTTTTTGAATCTTTGTAATATTTTTGGTGGGTTTTTTGAGGGCATATTGAAGTTGCTACAGTCTAGATTTTAGTGCAATTGGAGTAGAATTAAGGGATTTACTGTAGAATTAGGGTTTTCACCATTTTTTCTCCTAGGATTACAATTCAGTGAATTGTTTCCTAACTTCTAGAGGGTTGAATAAGGCCACCTTAATAAACCCACAATCCTAATTTGGAAGAATTTGGAGTTGTTTTTAGTAATTTATTGCAATTTTATGATTTTTCATAAATTTCCTTTCTAGTTAGCAAACCAAGGAATTTTTCTGAGGTTTTTATATTTCTGGAAAGCTCGCTAAATTTTAGTAGGGTCTATTCTTTATAATTTTATTTTTGAGTATGAAAACTTTATGAAATAATTTAATCAAAGTTGGGTATGCTAGAAAAATATAAAAAATAGTAGTTTTAACGAGGATTCCTAATTTTGATGGAAGTGGAGATGTATTAGAATGGTGGCACCAATATAAAAGAGCTTATGGTCAAGAGAAAAGATTGAAATTAGATTTTTATTATCAATTAAGGGGTGAAGCTTTCAAATGGTATTCACCATTGCATGAGGATATTTATTCTTTACATGAACTAGAACAAGATTTCTTAGATATATGGGTGCAAGAAGAAGATGAAGGACAAGAACAAGAAGATGATGAATAGGAGGAAGAAGAAGAAAATGGAGAAGATGAAGAATTAGGAGGAGAATTAAAAGAGGATGAGGAAGAGAAGAGGAAGGATACATGCACATGCACTTTAGCTCCAAGGAAGGAGGATTCAATCCTTCAATTTCATGGATGCATTTAAAAGGAAAAGGTTATTGTTTCTATAAACCCTAGCAGCAAGTATAACTTCATCAACATGGAATTAGCCAAGAAACTATAGGTGCAAGCAAAACACATCAAGAATAATCAAATATTGGGTAAGGATATTTTATATTTTGAAGATTTAAAACTCTTTATGGATAAATATGTGTTACATTCAAACTTTCATGCTCTTGGTTATCCTTGGTTAGAATCATTGGGAGCAATAAACATGAATGTACAAAAGAAGTTCATGAAGCTTTGGTATAGGAGGAAAAAGGTTACATTACAGGATATTGCACATAATGAAGTCCAAAGGAATGTCAAGGAAAAGAAAGTTCAAGAATCTACTAAAGATAGAAGCAATGAACCAGAGGATATACAAGAGTAGAAAGATGTAGAGGGAAAAGAGGATATAGGTAATTATCTTCATGAGCCAACAAAACAAGTGGAAAAATTGATGAAGTGGAGAAGGTTCCAATGATAGCAAATGGTGCAATATATAGGTATCCACATCATTGTGAGAGACAAGAGTCTTGGAGGACTAATGCTACAAGGAAACAACAACCCAATTACTATGGACCTACATGGAATCAAAGGAACAAAAACAATGATCCATGGTATCATAGAAGTAAGGGTTATACATGGCAACAAAGGAGGACTTATTTTGATAAGGAATGGAATCAAATGGGTGCAACAAACTATGGATCAAGGATGGTATCTAGGTATTATCAAGCTAAAACTACTTCAAAGATCAACTATGCATGGTTCAATGATTGGTCATGGTGGCACATTTATAATGACTTGCTACAGTCATACTATTTGGCTTCTTCTCATGTTTCGAAGATGAAACATGTTAAGGAGGGATGACATGTTATGTACCTAGGGATATGATATTATAATGTATTTAGGTGGATGGATATGCCCACATGTGGCACACATCTGTTAAGTTAGTTATATTAGGTCTTATGGATAACTTATGGTGTAATTAATTATATCAGGCGTTGAGTAGGCCTTCATTAGGGTTACCCTTCCATTATGTTATTAGGAGGAGGTATATATAAAGGAGGTGATTATAATTGTAAGAAAGGTGTAGAGTATTATATTGTATTGGAGATCACTTGGAGATATAGCATGGATTGGCTTCTTCCTTAAGGAACATTGAATGGTGTTACCCTTCCTTAAGGGTTTATTCTATTTCCACATATATTGAATATTAGGGCATACTGGCCCACAAAATTTCTTGTGTTGTGTCAGATTTGTCTTCGACATTATCTTATTGCAATTATTATATGTTTGTTGTTACAAAGATAGTTGCCATTGCACTAAAAGATTGACCTATTAATGCTCGATACAACTGCCAGAGTTAATGAATCCACAAGAGGTGGTTAAGCCTTGTCATGAACCCAAGCACTACACTGCACAACACAAGGAGACCAAGGGCACACACCTTGCAACAATCCCTTAGCGTAAGGGAGGGGTTTGAACCTATGACCCAGGCTCTGATACCAATTGTTACAAATCTGACTCACACTCAGTAAATTGTGTTTCAGTCCTTCCACATAGTAGATATTTTATGTCTTTGCTTTTCCATCAATATAAAGAGTTCCTTTACCAACTATCTTGGTAGATGTATTGTCACCAAACTTGACTGAACCTCCATTCCAATCTTGCAGGTATAGAAACTTACTTTTATCTCCTGTCATGTGACTAGAACACTCACTGTCTATCACCCATGGATTTTGTCTCTTGGCATGAAATGTAGTCTATACTATTAGAGACTCTTCTTTCTCCTGATCATCCTTCTTCTTCTTCTAGACTTTCGTATTTGTCATCTCCTTATTGACAAGAGAGATTGATACATTATCCTTCTTAGGAGGAACATTCTCCTTTCATTCCAGTTTGTTAGATTTTACAAAATTTGTTCTATGGTATTTTGCAATGTGACCATAGTTATTGCATTTGTAACAAAGTACTCTAAAATCTCCTAGAGGTGTAAAATCATTTTTGCTAATGAAATCAGTTCTTCTTCTAGGAATATTTCTACAACTAATAGCCCTATGACCATATTGATTACATGAATAACAATAGCCATAAAAGGATTGAGGGAACCTAATTATAGTAGAGAATTTTGTAGGAGGAGGTCCTTTGCAACTTTTCTCCTTCAGATCTCTAACTTTAGGGAAGCCGCCATCTTCCTTCTTCTACTTCTCCTCTTCATTCTTTTTAGGAGGATTATTGGACTTTCAATGTTGACCTTCTTCAAATCTTAGACCAACCATGCTCTTTGGAAATCTCTGATTGTTGATCATCTCATCAAGCATGCTACTACTCTTATCAAATTTCAGGCTTAGGCCAATCTTATCCTTAGCCTTTTCTAATTCTTTTCTCAAAGACATCACTTCAAATTCCAGCTTCAAACATTCTTTTGATTTGGATTTTAACTCAGATTTTGTAAATTCTTCTATTCTTCTAGCTTCTTCCATTTCTGTCTTTAAATCAACAATCAACTCTTGTAATTCTTCAAGTTTCTCAAACACCATAACTTCTTGGATTTGCAGCTTCAATTTTGAGTTTTTCTTCCTAAGTTTCTCAATTTACTTTAAAGCACATACTAGCTCTCCTTCCAAATCTACTTCACCGTCTTCTTCATTCTCAGGATCTCCCAAATCAGTAATGTTCTAATCTTTAACAGTAGACTCTACTGTCATAAATAGGAATTCATTTTCTTCAACCTCAGAACAACCTTTGTTGTTGTCTTCTGAGCTGGGACTTTCTTCAGAGAAATCATAGACACCTTTTATGTAAAGACTCTTTTTGTTATTTTGAAAATTCTTCAAATAGTTCTTCTAAAAGTTCTTCTTTGGATAGAACTGTGTATTACTATTCTTTCTATCATGCTCATCAATTTTATCTTTTCGTACTGATGGACATTTAGAAGCAAAGTGACCAACCTTTCCACAATTAAAACATTTGAAAGGTAGTTTACCTCTATACTTCCTAGATCCTCTTCCCAGTCTTCTTTTCTTTCAAATCTATCTCAAATTAAAACATTGCCCTCTTCCAAATCTGTCTCAAATTCAAGCTCTTTATTCTTTTCTTTCTTTGATGTATTGAATGCAACTTCTCTATTGGAGATCTTAGTATCGGCTGTCCTCATTGCATAGGTAGTAAAAATACCATGCAAATCATCAACAGTTATCTTATTAAGTTCTTTTACTTCTTCTATAGCAGAGACTTTATCATCATACCTGGAAGATAGAGTTCTAAGTACCTTCTGAATAATCACTTTCTCTTTTACTTCTTCATCTAGTCCTATCATGCAATTCACAACTTCATCAACTCTAAGCAGGTAGTCAACAATCTTTCTTCCTCTCTCATTTTTAGGCTTTCAAATCTTGCTTTAAAGGTCTACAACTTGGCTTATTTCACCTTTGTATCTCCTTCATATATGCTTTGAAGCTTTACTCAAATTTCTTTGGCAGACTTGCATTGCATTACTTTGACAAATTTAGATTTGGCTAAGCCACATAGAATTTCATTCTTGGCCTTAGCATTATTCTCGCATTCCTTCTTACCCATTGGATCTATTGGAGGAGGTTTAGGAGTGATATAGCCATCTAGTACAGATTGCCATACATCATACACTATTGAGATTAGGTAAGTCTCCATCCTTATGCTCCATAACGCATAATTCATTCCATCAAATAATGGTGCTTTGTTTGAGTGAGATCCATTATATCTACTGGCCATGTGTTCGATCTCCCAGATCAACCTTTAGTTCTTAATCCTTTTCAAGGAACTTGGCTCTGATACCAATTGTTAGAACACACGCAATCTACTAAGGGGGGTGAATCAGTAGATCAAAAATACTTAAACCTTCAACCCTCTAGTATTCAAAACAAATTAACTTTCAATGCAGAAATATCAACACTCAGACAATATGCATACATTAACACTAGATATACATGGAAAACTCAATGTGGGAAAAACCATGGTGAGAAGAATGCTAGGAACTACTGTCCTAATCTAGCCTCACAAATGTAACCATCGATTATAATATTTAAGAGCACCAACTCTAAGGAATCTTCAATTCCTTGATTTTAGAACACCAATTCTAAGGAGACTAAAATCCCCTGATCTGAGCACCAACTCGGTCCATCAGAGGCACCAACCTTTGAATCTCTACAAAATCAAATATGCAGACATTTGGTTCTTTTACTAACCTTAGATGCACCTATTCAAATCATACATTGACTACTCTTCTTAGTCAATACACTCTTTTGTAATACGCGCTCAAAGTGTTATTACCTCCCCTATTCTCATTAACAATAAATTGCATAGCGTATACACAGAGAACAACAGTAATCTCAAATATTTAACATTCACATGAGGAGAAACTACTTAACATATTCACAAGAAACACTTTGAGAAGAGACTACACAATGAATTCTTAACAAACATTTTGAGAAGAAACTACACAATGAATTCTTAACAAACACTTTGAGAAAAAAACTACACAATGAATTTTTAACAAACACTATGAAAACAAACTGCATCATGAACATAAGATTGTAAAAATCTCAACTGCAACAAATCAACAAGACTCCAACTGTTCTATCTATTCGCTCAACTAATAAATTTGAACTTAGAGCATGAATCCTAAAAAAATCCACATCATGTAGCCTCTTCTGTTACAAGAACTGAAACTATGGAGTTTCAGTGATTGGGCTTCTAAGCTACCTCCTTCCTTCATAGAAGCAATATAAGCTTACCTCTGATCTCGTTATATTCTTCCTTGTTTCTCTATCAGACGTCGGACTTGTACGCTTCTCCCTTTTTATCTTCCTTTATGTGCATATGGATATTAGAAAAAGTATGGATATTAAAATATACCTATCGCTAATGTCTAGATGACATCAGCAACTTTCTTCCTTTGTAAACTGGCAGACTTTAGCCTTCCATCCTTACGCCTTCTACCTTGAAATGTTGAAAGACAAACCTCCGAACCTCCAAACTCTGATTTCCACCATTCTGTGGAAACACTTTACAATGCACAAGTCATTCTAGTGGAATTGTGAAATGATGCCACGTGAACATATTTGCACTTTGTTAGCCTTCACACTTTGAGTTTTCCTTCCTTCAATGCCAATAAGCCAAAACTCTGGAAACTCTGATTTCCTTAGTCTTTTTCAGGGTTTCCTTGCTTTTAGTCTTCACATGCGAAGGGTGAAGACTGAAACTCTAAACTCTGCTTGCCTTAGACATTTTCAGGGTTTCCTTTGGTGGATTCCTTCCTTTCAGTCTTCATATGTGAAGGGTGAAGACTAAAACTCTGAACCCTAAAAAACTGCAGAACACAAGTCTATCACTTAGTCTTTTGAACATTTCAGCCTTAGACTCGTCAATGACAATACTTGAACACTTTCCTTTGACATCAATGACAATAATTCAACAATATCCCCCTTTGTCATTGATGGCAACCAATGAATAATCTATCTTTTAGTGTTTCCCTCTTTCTTCTGCATGTTCTCCCCTGTTCAATTTCTTTTGCATTTGCTCCCCCTTACTCTAATTCTCCCCCTTTGACATCAATGGCAAAGGGAAGTAAAAAAACCTCCTTTCTAACAACTAACAACTACTATTTGAAATGCTTCTCTTCACCATGTCACATGGACTTGTGACATCCAAACTACCATCTATCTACATGGTCCCCCTGAGAGGTAGCCTCTATTTAAATAGGAATGTATGATACACCTTGAACTGCTCTCCCTGTTCAAATGTAACAACACTTCTACTTGTGAGAAGAAGGAGCAATACCTCCTAGCTTTTGCCTCAGATATTCAAAAGTATCCTTGGCAAGTGGCTTCTTAAAGATATCAACAATCTGATCTTGTGTGCTAACATACTCCAACTTAACTTCCTGATCTGTAACTTTTTCCTTCAAGAAATGGTATTTAATGGAAATGTGCTTTGTTCTTGAATGCTTCACAAGATTCTTTGAGATATTGATTGCACTTGTATTATCACAAAGAATGGTAATAGGATCATTATTCTCTACTTTTATTTCCTTTAATGTCTACTTCATCCATAGGACTTGTGTACAACATGAAACCACAACAATATACTTTGCTTATGTAAGCACACAAATCATGCACAACCTTCACAAGGAACCCTATGATGATATATAATCCTTGTCACATACATCTAAGTGTAAAATAACATCCTCTTAGTGACATGTCATTTCTTTCATCTTGTTTTATTTCCCCTTTGTCATTTTCTATCTCTCTTTGTTATCGATGCTTTTTGAAAAATTATGAAACTTGTCGATTTGCATTTTCTGAGCTTACGACCCTGTCCCTGTATGCTCAAAATCGTGACTCTAGTTCCCTGGGGCTGTCGGGTCAAATTTTAGCAAGCACACAGAACCTTCCCTCCTTACCACGGGGTGATCCACCATGTCACTCTCACTCACATGGAAGTAGCCGGTCGAGAGGAGGAAAGACATGATGGGGGTCTACCTCTTTGGAGAGATGGACTTCGCAGAGAGGGGTCGGCAAGTTCTATGGCCTTTGTTGTTGTGTGCTTAGTTGTATGTTTCGTTTAATTGGTGTTGTAGTTGAGATAACCCTATGACCCGAAGGGTCACTAGTTTCTCTTCTCCTATTCAGATTCCTTAGATTCCACCTCTGTGTGGGTGAACGAATGTTTTTGTTGATGGTTTCTGCTATTTCAATGTCTTGAAGGAATTCTCATTGTAATTGTAATTGTCTAGTTTCTTCTAAAAACAAGAGGACAAATGGGTCTCCTTGTGGTAGAACAAATGTTTGTTGTTGTGGTTGTGGTTGAATCTCCTCAATAGATAGCCCTCACCCACTCTCCTCTCACTCGTAGGCACATTCGAGAGCTAAGATAGAGGAAGCAGTGCAATTACTAACCTTAACTAGATTTAGGGTTTCGACGTAGGGTTTAGTTGACCTAGGGTTTGACTTGTGTTTTGACTTTGTGTTTACCTTGTGATGTAATCAAGGGTTTGGTTGGATCGTTTAGCTGTGGTTACCTCATAGTGGAATCGAGGGTTTGCATTTTTGTCTAATCTAGGGTTTGTATATGCATGCAAGCTAAATGATATGCAAAACATTTTTTTGATATTTTCTAGTATTTTGGAAATAAAAATACTTTTAATCTATGAAAAGGAAATATGTATCCAATTCTATATGACTTTTCTATTGCAAAGTTAACCTATGTTTTTTGGGTTTTTGATGATTGTAATGCAATCTATTCTAGAGAAAAGGTAAAATGCTTCTTCTAATAATCTAGATCTAGAAATGTAAAAGCAACTAATCTAACATGCAAGATCTAATTATCAAGGAAAAAGCAATGTTTTACTGTTCCCAAGAGCAAATTTGATTCTCTAATTACTATGAATTGAATGAAAAACAATGAAGGAACCTAGAAGAAATGAAGATTTGTTGAATCCACTACTCTCAATAATCCTTGTAATTGGGCAACCTCGAGTCCTTTTGTAGCAGCGGGTGATCCTCTTGACAACAAAATGACACAAAGAAATAAAGAGAAGCTTTGATGAAGCTTGTATGAGCTCAATGAGAGCTTGGATTGAGCACAATGGCATAGAATGAAGCAACATAGAGTTACTTGGTTAAACAAATAAAGCAAAAGGCACCTTCGTCCTATGAGAGCATTTGAATGCTAAGTTGGAGAGAAAATTTGGCAAGAGCTATGTGCACAATGAATTTGCCTCCCTTTGTGCTTGAGGGAGGGGGTATTTATAGGTTTAGAAGAAGGGATTGATTGAAGAGTTAACTTATTTGATTGGGGAGTTAACAAGGATGATTGGGGAGTTAACAAGGTTGATTACCCAGTGAACTCAGCTAATTAGAGAGTGATGAAGCAATGATAGCTTATCATTGGAGAGGAAATGGAGGTGAGGGATTGCATGAGATTGATTGAAGAGTTAATTTGAGATCAAATAGAGTTAATTATACATGTGTGGGTGCATGAAATAGTTAACTCTATATTAGGGATAAAAAACCATGCAAACAGAAAGAAAAATGGGTGAAAATAGAGCAAAAATGAGTGAGAAACTCAAATTTTTCTGCGGCTACAAAAATGGTAGGGTCACCCCTTTTTCTAGTAGGGTCACCTCTAGGTGACCATGGGTTGCTTGGGGAGTGACCCTGGGTCGCCCAGGGGAGATTCGGGCTGGATAGAGTCAGATGCAGGAAAACATGCTGGGAGATGCAAGAAGAGAAGAAAAGGAAGGGTTCTGCATCAAGAAATAGGTCAATCATGTGGAATAATCCAAATCTCCACTTGTGTCTGTAGGATCTCCCAGGGGAGATCTAGAAATAATAGGGGGAGATTTGGATTGGTTGAGCGGAACTGAAAATCGAAAGTGGGAGATGGATAGGGAGACCTCTAGAAGGCTTCTAGGAGGTGCACAAGATGAAGAACAAAGGGGAAAGGTGAAAACTCACCTACAAGACACTCACAAGGCTTAGGAACAAGGTCGAAAGCTTAGAAAATGCAAGTTGACAAGTGTCACAACAAGTGTCGAAAAGTGTCGCAAACGAAGAGAGAGAAATCGACAAAGAGGAAACAACACAAGACAAGAAAAGAGGACACGTCATCAAGAGGCTCGCTTCTTAAAGGACATTATTTTATGCTTACATGTATGTGACAAGGAGTTGAATCATCATAGGGGTCCTTGTGGAGTCTGTGCATGATTTTTGTTCTTACATATTTGCCCCCTCGGGGACAGTAATCTACATGAAAGGTAGGTACCGTACCTGAACTAGGCCTTACCTGTTGTTGATTTTCCCATGATTTGTACTTGCAATAACTAGTATTAGTTTGACATTTAAATATATCAAAATGAATGATGAAAACTAAAATAACGAACTTACCATGGATCAATTGAGTTCGACTAGTTGCTTGCGTTTGTCAATTTTGACCTGTAGGGATAAGAGCATGCAAAATAATGCATGAAACAAATGCATAAAAGCAAAGAACTAATCTAAAATGCATAAAAGCAAAGAACTAATCTAAAATGCATAAATGAAACTAAGCTAAGGGCAAACAAAGCAAGCCAAATTGTGAGATCAAAGCGAAACGGCGACAAAATCATTCGTGTGAGCAGTCATTAGAAGGTATCGTTGAGGAGATCGCAGAGATGGTTGCCTCTTCTTTAGCAGTGGAGAATTAGGTATGCAATCATTGAAAAACTCTTTTCTAAACCCTAGGTTGAATTTTGTGAAAAATCTCTTAAAATTGTTTGTTTTTTATGATGTTTTCTATTGCGTTGCGTTTGTATCATCGTTTAGAGAAAGATTGGTTTTTCATTTTCTGAAATCGGTCAAAAAATGAGGTTTTTAAAGCAATTTTTAGTTGAGGGATTCACTCCGAGGTCGCCCCTTTTGTTAGGAAGGGTCACCTGGGGGAGATCTTGAAAAGCTCCTGGGTTGCCTGGGGGCGACCCTATTGGGCAAAATTTGACTGAAATTTCAAATTGTTTAATGCTTATTTCACTCTGATCTGACATGATTTGGTCACTGAATCTACCTGTTTATTGCAATTCTGAAGGTTTATACACCTTTTTTTGTGTTAGGTTTTCTGTAGTTTTATGATTTTTAGGGATTTTCACAAGTTTACAAGATCCAATCTAAAGTTCTCTTCTAATTTTGTAGGACATGCATATCTGGTGAAATGTCTGCCGAGAGCAGGGATGGCTCTCAGGGATGTTTGCTTCATTGAGTACTGAGGATCGTGCTATTCTGAAGAGGGCAGGCCTAGCTAGAGTTTGTCATGTATATGTGATTCATCCTATTTATCACATATGCTACAACATTTTGACTTACTAGGATGCAGACATAAACACATTCAAGTTTCCATAGATTTATGGAGAGTGGACTATGATGGTGTCAGATTGTCATTGATGTCAAAAAGGTCTTGCAGGATCTTGGGGTGATATTAGTAAACATCTGAAGGTCACTAATCAGGAGGTAAGTGCAAAAGGTTGATGCAAGTTGAGGTTATACTTCAAAAGATAAGGACTTGCTTCATATGTGTGTTCAAATTTATCAAGAGTTGTATACATTCACATGATGTTGTTGCTCATTAGGTGTCAGGTCTTTCAAGGATGTGGTTGTTTAGGATAAGGATGTGTTTGTTTAGGATATCTTCAAATGGTTTCTCATGATCTTGATGTGTGGTGTTCATATTGGTCATGATCACAGGACTTATTTGATCAGGTTGATCACATAAGATATTGATGCTAATTTGTTTGTGTTGATGGTTGAAGAAATTCCCATACTTTATGCTTCCAATAGTGAGCTCACCTTACTTCAATCATCCATGCTAGATGATGGCTATATGTTATGACAGGTTGCTTCAATGATCTTGCAAAATTGTCTGATAACTCAGAACTTGATGCTATTTGATCTTCTTCAGTGTGCTCATTTTTACAGGAGTTCATGCAGTGATATGAGTACTACAAAGAGGTAGAATGTTGGTTTGATATTGGTGACTTAAGATGGAGTTGATTAAAAGATATCTAAAGTCCTAGTAATCTCTTTAATCATAAAAGTCTCTTTTGATCTAAGGGGTTAATTCATCTAGGGTTTTGTTTACTCAAACCTACATATCTAAATCCCTAATCCTTATTATTAAATTATAACTCTAGCCTATCAACTAAACATGCTTCATTGGTTTTATATATATATATATATATATATATAATAAAAGGCCGATGAAGGTATTAAAAAGGAGGGCATAATGATAAAATACATCAAAGTTTTGGAGCCCGATTCATTCAAGTTTTTTTTGAATGTCCTTTATTTAAAAAGGAAGGAAATCAAAATAAAGTTTTTTTGCCCAAAAAATGAGGATCTTCTTTCATTTGAGAAAAGGCGTTGAATTTAATGGGAGAAAGTTTGTATTATTCAAAAAGGAGGGAGCCCATCTATGGAAAGCTTTATTTTTATAAAGCCTAAAATGCATTTAGTAAAAGGCTTCTAAAAAGCTTTATTTATATAAAGTTTGAAAAAGAATACGTGGGCATGATTTTCTATGGATTTTATAAAGTTTTTAAAAGGTATGTGGGTTAGCCTTAAAAGGCTTTGTATTCAAAGTTTAGAGATTTTTTAATTTCTATTTTACTTGCTTTTTAAAATTAAAAGAAAAGCATGAGATCCAAAATAGAAGGTATATGAGTTTTTTTTTCAAGGAGCCTTTATTGGAGTTGAGTGATATTTTTAAAAGCAATTTTTTTTGGAATTCTTTTTAGAAGATTTCTAAAACAAGTTTTTATCCTCATAAAAATTGTTAAGAGGAAAGTTTTTTTTAAGGATGAGGATAAAGAATTTGAAGAAAATTTTTCAAGAAGATAATTTTGTGAGAAGATTGACATTATTGAAGATGATTTTTGAGAGAAGAAAAAGAGATTTCTTGCAGATGATTTGAAGAACAGAGAGAATATGAAGTGTTTTTTAAAGATGAATTGATTGTTTTGTTTGCATTCAGATATTGTATTTTTGCAGGAATATGAAGCATCATTGAAGAGATGAAGGATCATGTTGAAAATTTTTATAAAAATGTGAAAAGTTTCTACAGATGATTTCAGAGAAAATAAAATGGAAAATGGAAAGATTTTTTTTAAAGATCATTTTTGTAAAAGAAATTGATTTTATTTTGCAAAGCAAGAGAAAGATATTGTGTGAGATGCAAACATATATTATTCTTTTTGGAGAAGAATTTGAAGAGGTTATTGAAAAATTGAATAGGCACAGAAGAATATAAAAAGATTTTTCTTTGCAGGTGGAAATATATTCAACTTGTATAAAATTGTTTTTCAGGTGCATTGATTGTGTGTCTTGAAAGATAGAGATAAAACATACAAAATGAGGAAGTGTTATTGAATGGATCAAAATACAGGATTGATATGCAGTGTTGTTGAATGGATCAGAATACAGGATTGATTTGCAGTGTTGTTGAGGGGATCCGGATACAGGATTGATTTTGAATAAAATAGACACATGTGAGAGAAGAAATGTTTTGTATTGAATGGAAATAGAGTATCCCTCTGATTTGTTTATTACTTCTGTTGGTGATTTGGTTTGCCAGTGAGGCACAGTATGCCAGTGAGGCTTGTGGTCAGTGAGACCTTTCAATTGTCAGTGAGACATAATATTCAGCCAATGAGGCTTTGTAAGAAGTTTTTAAAGTTAAGCTAGTGAGGCACTTCATGAGTGGTTTTTTCTACCTCGAGAGGGTTTTCCACTCCAAAAATTTCTGTGTTATAATTTGTCTCTATGTGTGCATATTTGTATTTTGTTTATAAGTTTTTGGTTCACATCTTTCACTATCAGTCTTGTGCATATGAGCTCAACAGATCTTTAATGTCTTTCTTTCTACTTGTCTTGTAAAGTTTGCAAAAAGTTAAGAATTTACACAACACTGATTCACCCCCCCTCTCAGTGTTGTCATTGATTGCTATAGACTATTACTCTATATGATGTGTATCGCATACTTGGGGTTCCTATGAGAGGAAAACCTTTATCTCTTCTAGTTAGCGAGTCCTATGAGGAAAAGGCTTCTTGGGCTGAATTTATGGTGGTTAATCACCCTGGGGACTAGACAGGAGTTTAGCTTACTTCTGTGCCTCAACTCCACATCCCACTCTTAAGGAGGTTCCTAATCAATTTGATTGCTTTGAGGATCTTAGGAGACAAGGCCTCGGCTCATCTGAGATGGTGTTGGGTACCCATCATTCGTGAGATTGAGGAGGGCACAGTTTACGCTTCAGGACCTAACATCCTGGCTATCGTTTATAGATATTTCTATCAGATTTCACGAAGAGGAGCTCTATCTTTTAGCCACTCTTCTTTGATTATGGCATGGATATTTGAGCACATGAGGCCCTACCAGAAGCTCATTCTGCTTCCAGATAGACAGTTACTGAGAGCAATGAGGTGGATACATGTTGGTCACTTTGATGCTTCTTTACCCACTGTTGCTACTCTCACTGATGATGACATGGTTTTGATCCTTACCATGACATGGAGGGGGCTTGAGAACTTTTTTTATTATGTTTGACCTTTTCAATTCTTTTAAGAATGCAAGTAGGATAACCATGACATTTTTTTTGTAATTTTTTATGACATATATATGAGATGCAGTTCACTATATGATAATGCAACACAAGAAATGCTGTTAATGAAACTTTTACTCTTAAATGTCACGAGATATGATATTTTGACTTTATTTCTTTTGGACTCTTTTTCTAGCTTTTGGTATGAATGTAATGTAGAACAAACAATATGACTGCTCTTAAATATGATTTTTGATTCAGGGGATTGCAAGTTGTCCTGATATAAGAGACCTATTCAAGGTTGTGAGATAGGATTTAGAAAAACTCAAGTGGGGAGTGGAAATGAATATGGAGCATTTCTAATTTCTAGACTTCGCTAAAGGCTAAACACTGATCCTTATCTAGATAAGACAAATTGATAAGCTTTCAACTTTAGACAAGTAGAAAGTTTTATAGGTGTTTGCTAGACTTAGATCATAGATGGCAAGAAAAGTAAACCTAGGGTAAAGGATAAATGGGAAAGAACACAGGTTCCTAGATAGAAGATGATCCTAGAGACTACTAGACTCTTTGGTTTTGCTCAGCTAGTGCGTGTGTGTGCTATGTACCTCTCTTTCTCTGTTAGAATGTCACCCTTGAGGCTTCGAGTTTAGACTAATCTCCACCCAAGAGTACGGACATTCAATAATCTTCTCTCTTTCACTCTTTTTTTGTATCTCTCTTTTTTTGTTTTTTTTGCTTTTTTTGTATTTTCCTCACTTGATTTTTCTCAATTTTTTGGATTTTGACTTTTCAAGAAATGAATGCTTTTTTGGAATTTTTGATATGCAATAATTTGGTCTCTCAATTCTCACTTTTTCAATACTCTTATTTTGATCTCATTTTTTTATTCACTCGTATTTTAGATTGCTTCCTTTAGAGTTTTGATCATCCTAACATTTTTGGCCAAGAAAGATAAGGGGTTGAGCGCCACCTAAAGTTTTTGTAGTATGGTTGGACTTCTCTACTACTAGGGAAGATTTGGGAAGGTCTACTTGCAAGCTTCCTTTGAACACTGTAGGTTTGAATACTGGCTTTGTTTTAGACCTAACATCTTGACTCATTAAGACTAGGATTAGTGTAAAGATAGGAGCTAGGTTTTGATTAGAACCATTGGGAATGAAGGGGGATAATGGAAATTGTGAAAAATAGGGAATCTCTAGGTCCTGAAAATGACGTATATCTAGGCAATATTAGACTCCTTACTAAAGGGAAAATAGTACAAGAGCAAGTCACTAACTATAATGCAAGATGAATAGAATGATGTAGAAATGCAAGAAACAAATTATTTTTGACATTTTTTATTTTTATAATTTTTTTGTGTTTTTATGTTTTATGATTTTTATGAGATGCTAAGATATTTTCCTTCCATAATGCACAAGAGGTAGTGTCATTTTTTATGTCTTCCTTAGCTATTTTTGGACATATCCAATTTGGTCTAAACTTCACTTGAAAGTCTTTGCAAGGACACTCAAAGACTTGGTGTGAAAATGTCTTTGTATTTAGTAAGGAATTTTGTGTACTCACATGTTTCATTGTTTGATGATTTGCCCCCTAGCTTTTCCATTTTCTGTTCTTGTATAGATTTGTTGCTTGTTTTGAACTTTTGAGGGGAAATTGGAGTTGGTGTTGACTCTCCTAGTTTTTGTGTGGATTTTGGTTCTTCTTCTTCAGTCATGATTTCAACCATAGGGATGTTTATGTCTAGTTTAATTAGAATGGCCACTAAGTTGAATGGAGTGTAAGACTTTGTTGAGCTGGGATTTGAAGGAGAATTCTCCTGTTGCCCCCTTCCCTATACATTTTGAGGTCTTGGCTATGTTTGCAATTTGTTTTGATGTCTCTCCTTTTTCAAAAGTGTTGATTTTTGGGGCACTAGTGGTTTCTATGTACTTTCCCTTCTTTTTGACTTGTTCAACTCTATAAAGGTTGAAAGGATCAAGATCTCCTTTGATGACATGGGTTTGTCCCATGTACGAGAAGTGTAATTCTTGAAATAATGTGGAGGGAATGGCCCTCATCCTATGGATCCAAGGCATTCCTAGGATCATGTTGTAAGTGGTTTCTTCATTGATGACATAAAATTCAATTGGGAGAGTTCTAGGACCCAATGTGATTTGAAGAGTGACCTTACCCATGGTTTGAGGGTTTGGGTTATCATGAATTATAAGGATGGAAGTTTGTTTTGTAATTTGTGTTTCATCATAACCCATTCTTTGAAGAAGTGAAAAGGAGACTATGTTGATTGTAGACCCATCATTGATCATTACACGTTTAATGAAATAGTCTTGGACTTGGACTATCAGATGGAGGGGGAGGTCACCTTGTTTGGCTATGTCGTCTGAGGATAACTTTTTAAAATCAAATGTTGAAGAAGAACACTTTTCATTTGGAGTGTTTTGAACTATATGGCCTAGATCTAGGGCTTTGAGGAGAGTGTTTTTGTGTGTAGGAGAACTCTGTTATCACCTAGTTTTGCACCCTTGCATACAGTTGTGAAACCTCTGTAAACTAGAGTAACATGAGACTGATCTCTAAGTGTGGGACTTTGCTAAATGAGATTAGACCTCTGGAGAAGGCTAGCTTCCTTGTCTAGCTATCACTTGAAACTACTAAATTTTGAGGGAAAAGGGAGAGAGAATTCTTGTAATGAAAATGAGTAAAAGCTTGAAAACATCAAAGGGTGATACACCAGACAGATTTAAAGAAACTTCCACAGAACTAAAGGATGCACAATACAAGCAAAATATGGCAAGTAGGCATACACAGGTTAGATGACTCTAGCAGAGGTGAGAAGCAATATGATTGAGAGGAATAAAACATTCATAGACAAACCATATGCAAATTCACACAGAACTAGAAAAATCAGTAAAGAGGTAAAATTAACTTGCATATATTTGATAGAAAGGCAAGGTTACAATATATGGAAACTCTGTTTGGAAACAGAAAAGCCTTAATGCCAAAAATTTCCAACCATATTTACAACATTTGAATGCATACTTATAGCATTCCAAAATTCCCAAGTCAGTTACAAAATTTGCCCTATGAGCTGTCATAGAAAAAGATCTCCATTGATGACTGTCCAGCTGCATCAGCTATGGTGTCGAAATCTGGAACTGGGCGGATGGGGAGATTTTGGAGTCTTGAATGCAAGTAGCTTACTCATCAATTTGCAGTAGAAAAGATGAAAATATTTGGAAGAGGAAGGTGGGAAGATATTTTTGACCATCAATGCAAGCTGCATCATCTTTGTGCAGCAATGAATGCCCCAAAATATCTCCATCTGCTGAAAGTCATCGCTGAAACGTCTAGTCGCCCAAAATATGCAATTCTAGATCTAAAATTTGAAAAGTGATAAAGCTCCTGAAAAAGCCTGCCAAATGAAAGAGGGGACCAAAATATGCAACTTTGCCTCTTAGAGCATGCCGAAATTCAAAAAAATGGAGGAGATACAGGCGGTCAAAGATTTGGTCAACCACCTATATATACTGCATCTGCATCTGTGTGTATATCGCTTACATCTTGGCGCCTGAATCGGCATTCAAAAATTCATTCTACAACACCTTTTGTTCATACATGGTGCTTTGCATATCGGGCTCTGCATATGCCTTGTATATCTAAAACTGCATATGCATACAATTTCTCTTGTATGTGCGGGTCACACCATTTGTCTCTCCTCTTCTGAATATACAAACATACAAGCTGCGGACCTGAAGCCTGAATGTGCCAGAATTGATTTTCACATCGGATTCGTCTTGTATACCTCTTTTGCATCTTTGGCTTGTATATCGCAATATACAATTGTCATATACATACAAGCCACGGACCTAGCGCTGCATTCTGCCAAACTGTACCTATCTTGAAATCTGGCTTGTACATCCTCTTTTGTATGTCAAGACATACAAACACCTTTTATACAAGGCAGACTCGAGAACAACATAGAATAGATTGAAACTTCTATTCGGGTCCGTATTGTATATGTTTCCTTGTATATCGGCTTGTATGTGCAAACATACAAGTTGATATACATTCCACTGTGTTGTGATGTTCACAACACACCCCATTTTACTCCTTAGCAAAATGAGGACCCCTGCTGTGGCTTTGCTTTTTTGCTTTTGTGTGTGTTGTTTTTCTTGGTGGTAAAGGGAAAAGAGGGTTAAAATTGCAAACTTTGATAAAAATAGAGAAAAAATACATTTTTAGTACCTAGGCATGATATGGTTGGATTCCTTGTGAAAAATGAGCTAGGGTTGCTTTTTGAACCATCTTAAAATTTGCCATATTTTGCAAGTTATGATCATTTTGATAAAATGTACAAGGGAAGGGTTTGTTGTTTGTATATACAGGTTTGCTTGTATATCGGGTGCTTTGTTTTACTTGTATGCATTTTTAAATACTTTATTTTCTTCATACATACAAAGTGGACCTGAAGCATTTTTAAAGTTAGAATGATTTGATGTTTACGATCCGCTTTGTATATTTTTACGTTTGTATGTTTGGCAGGTAGAAGATACAAACACTTCATACATGGCGGACCCGAAAAGGTTATTAAACGGTGTTAATTCATTGTATATCCATGGATTTGAAAAGAAAGGGGGGGCTTGTATAATATACAATGCACATATACAACGCGGACTTGACGGACTTTTTAAAACAAGTTAAGTCATTGTATATTCGGTGCTTGTATGTTTCAACATACAAGTGGAACATACAAACGAAATATACAAGGCCCATATACAATGCGGATTTGAAAGGTTTATTAAATGGAGTTAACTCATTGTATCTTTTACATTATGTATATTGGAACATACAACGAAATATGCATACACCAAACCCGAAGCATCTTTGAATTAGAATTAAGTCTTTGTATGTTTCGATATACATACATTTCGAAACATACAAAGTGGAGATACATTGTTCAAACCCGAAAGTCTATTAAGAAAGGCTTAAATCCTTGTATATTTTTGGCTTTATATAGACATACATTCGAGCGTTTATGCAAGCGCGGGCTCGAAAAGTTATTGAATACGTTTAAGTCCTTGCATATTTTGTGTTTTGTATATTAAGTATATACAAAGACTTTATACAAGCCACGGACTTAAAAAAAAGTTGAAATTGGTTAATCCCTTATACATTTCGGACTTGTATATTTAAACATCCAAAGCAAACATACAATGAAATATACAAGCCCGTAACCAAAAATTTATCAAACAGGTTTAAGTCCATGTACGCTTTAAACAATGCATATCGAAAGATACAAAATAGCATATGTAGTGTGGACTCAAAAGAGAAATTAAAAAGGTGAAAATGCTTGTATATTTTTGCGTTTGTATATTTCTAATATACAAACCGATATGGTAGGTTAAACATACAAGCCAGAATCCAAAGAGTTCAAAATTGGGTTGAACCAATGTATTACGTCCAAATTGTATATTGGGATATACATTGCACTATGTGCATTGCGGAACTTAGAGGCAAATTTAAAGGTGATTAATTCATTGTATTACGTCCAAATGTATATCGAGGGATACAAGCCAATATGCATCGAAGTATACATTGGGCGAAATCGAAAAAATCATAAATTAGAGTTAAATGCTTGTATATTTTGGCGTTTGTATATTGTGATATACAAACCGATATACGTTGCATACATACAAGTCAGATTCAAAATAAAAGTCCATAATAGAAAAATTGTTGTATATATCCAACTTGTATATTATCAAGCATACATTGCGACATGCAAGCTGCAGAATCGAAGGTAGATTTAAATCTGATTAAATGGATGTATAACGTTCAGCTTGTATAGCGGATTATACATGGATTTAAATAGAGAAATAGGTAGGAAAAGACGAAGCGATTGAAATTTGGAGGTCAATTTTGAGGCCCAAATGCATGTTTTTGGTCAACGATAGTTGATCCGACTGATTTTAATGTTGTATATGCATTTTTTGGATGCGTTTTTCGCAGATTCATGGCCTGATTGATGCGTTCACACAGTCACACCTTGATTTAATAGGTGTTTCAGTTCCTACTATTTATTAAATGAAATGATACTTATTGCTTATCTATTTTTTTGCAGGTTTGTAGTTGAGGAGGGAGCTGAAACTTAATGGTGGTGACATCACGGAGGAGGAGATCAGATATCAGGAGTAGAGGAAGATAAGGATGAAGGGTGAGGAAGTCAAGGGTCTTCATTGATGAAGACAAAATGCAGCTGAAGACATTATTGCAGCAGACCACAGAAGTTAATATTAAGCTGCTAGGGTTTTAGAAGGGTATATTTCACCCAGATTTGATGTATGCTCAGAGATATTTTGGGAGATTTGATCTCCAGCATTTATTGTTGTAACCAGAGGTTTGAACCAGGGTTTAAATTAGGGTTTTTTTTGAGCTGTATTGAGGACAATAAGAAAGTCTATATATTGTGCCTTGATACACTGTAAAACTTTACACAGGGATTTTTAGAAGATAGCCAGCACTTGTAACTAGTTTTAGCATTTTAGAGTAGAGGGACCTTTCAGTTTAGGAGTAGAAGGAGGTCGCCTGTGTCTGCAATAAGGAATGCGTGGAACATCTGGCTTCCTTACTGTATCTGTAAAGCTTGTAAGTTTTCTGTAGTTTGCTCATTGAAGCTAAGAGTCATTCAGACATTATAAATCTTATATGACTATCTGTTTCTAATACAATTGAATCTGGAATTTTGCATCTATCTTCTAAGTGTTTTCTTGCTCTTCATTGTGTTTGAAACATTTTTCTCTTAGAGCTTGCAATCTTAGGTGTATGTTTGTGAAAATGCTCAGAATATACATTTAAGGTTTTGTCTGTGGATTTGATCAAATTATTGTATTATTTATAAAGTGCATAACAGAACAATTAGATCCTTCGAATAGAGTGAATGAAGTTTAGTTTAGATTTCTCTAACTTTTCCCAACCCATCTGAAAATACTTAACTTAAAACGCAGAAATTTAAAGGAAATTGTTTCATATTTGAAAAGAGCATGCATAACAGAGTTTGAAAGTAGACAATTTTCATAAATATTTAAGAGGAGAAAGCTGCAATAATCCGAGAAGACTATTTAAAGTTTTGCAACACAAGTATAAGTTTATGCAAAAGGGATGAACAACATATTGATATTTATTAATCTTTTGCATAGTTTGAGTCCAGTAAACCAACAAGAAACCCTAAACTACGTAAGGCCCCTTGAACATTACAGCTTCACATTGACCAACTGAATTTGCCCAACAGGTCAAGACCTGACCATATTAAACTTGAGATTAAGTGAATCTTAACCAATTCCTTCATATCTTTCAAGTCATTTTTGGTTCATTTTATGTGAATTTTAACTAATTGTTATGATTGCATCAAAACCATCATTAACAGTTCTTTTGGCACTAGAAGGAGGGCCGACTTGAGTTAGGGTTTGTTTCAAATTGGCTAATAACAGTGATAGAGTGACCACGTCTAGATCTAGTTCAGGGGATATTTTTGTGCAACTACCTGATACAAGGTGAAGTAAGAGCCCTTTGACTTGGAATCCTAAAATATCGCAAGCAGGGAGTTCATCTGGAACACCTCCTGGGTCACCTTTTAACATCCGCAACATTGTAAGTCCTGACAGATCCCTATTCAGATCTTTAAATCTTGGTTCAGGTACTCCTAGAGGTCCTAGTCCTCCTAGAGATCCTACCCCACCGATAAATATAGGTATTCCTACAGGTTCAGGTTAAGCTCAAGCACCCACAATGGATTATTTCAATGTCCAGTCTCCCATACACTTCAATGATTACAATGAGATGCCCAAAAATCTAGAAAAGATATGTCCTAAATATCAGTTACACCAAGACCCAGAAGACCACATTAGAATATTCAAGGAAGCATGCTTTAGGGCTAGATTAGAGCACAAGGACGTTGTGTGTAGATTGTTTCCCTACACCTTTAATGAACAGGCCTCTAACTGGTATGTGAACTTACCCAACGGTTACATTTATTCCTAGTCACTTATGGAAGAAGCATTTCTGTTAAGATTTAGAGGACCCATTGATCCTTGCATCTTGTCTCACAAATTGGATACCATAAAAAGAGGTGAGGGAGGATAATTGATAATTTCAATGACAGATTTCAAAAGGCCTACTCTAGGCTGGTACCCCCTTACACAGTAGATGATGATACCTTGTTAGCCATGTACTATGCTACCTTGGATCCTTTAGCTGCCATGTTTGTCAAAAGAAAACCTGACATAGATTCAATATCCAAATCCTATAAAGAGGCAGCCTCAATAAATCAAGAGATGAGGCATACAACTTGTAGCCCATTTGTTAATGGAGGAAATTTTGGGATGCAAAATCAAGCACAACCTTGGAATGGAGTCCCTATGCATCACACTCCATTGCTAAATCCAGTTCCTTCTTACACACCTGTGTATAGTCCTACCCCAATCCAAGCCATAGCTCCTTACACGAGTAACACTTCTAATAACAGTCAAAATAATGGTCAGCCTTTCTTCCAACCCCCTAGGGATACAGCTGTGGCAAAAGCATAGGAGGAAAGGGAAGAAATCAAAGAGATCACTGCACATTTGAAAAGATTAACCACTGAAGTAACACAACTAAGAAATGAGAACCTTTATGGAAGAGACAACCAATGATACAATCAAAATCAGAATTATAACCAAGGCCAAAATCAGAACTATAGTTCAAATCAAAATCAACATTACAATCAGAACTATAATCAGAGCCATAACCAAAATAATAGCCAAGGCCAATGTTCAAATCAGAGCCAAAACTATAATCAGCATCAAAGTCATAACCAAGGGCAACCAATGCAAAATAGAGGACCAGTGATAGACAATAGGGCCTGAGGTAATAATAACAAAAATCAGAATCAGCCTAGGCCATCCAAAACATGGAACATAGGACCAAACAATGGTACCCTATCTTCTCCTTTTGGGAATATAGATAATCATGATGCAAAACAAACAGCTAGCATCCAAATGGCCAATACATCACTAAAAAATCGGTGCAGATTTCACAATACCAATGCACATGCTGAGCTTGACTGTCCACAGTTCCATTTAGCAGCCGGCATATTTAATATATAGGTGCAGCCTCCTACTTCTGAGTTTCTCATTCCCAAAGGTAATGAGGTAGTACCCTCAGGGTATGATATAGCTTTAGTCTTAGAGACCTTTACCTTTGCAACTACAGAAGAGAAAGGAGATGAATTGTTAGAAGATGAACCATACTTTTGTGAAAATCTTTATCCTGAATCAGCCTTTGTGTTAAATGCTTTTTAGTTTCCTTTTGAAACAGAAAATGAAGTGTTGACTGAAACGGAAGAGGTGCAGGCTTTTCAACAGACAAATAAAAACCACACCTACAATTTAAGAAATAACACTAGGCCAGGAGGACCTTTCACCACTTCCACTCCTCCTAACAACTTCAATACACCCCCAGATCAAAATGCTAGCAACAACCCTGCCATACTCAAAGCTAATCATCATACAAATAGTGGAACAGCAGTACAAAAGACCCAAACAAGTAAAACTAAAACAGTAGAAACAACAAGGTTAATGAGTTACTTGTCAGAAGAAATCAAGAAAATTAAGGTTAGTATACCTTTGAATGAATTATTGAAAACTCCAGGGATCAGAAATGCTTTTATAAAATCCTTGGATACATCTACGATAGATGAGGTTGCTGCTAATGTAACTGTTCCTAATAGAGATTCACCGCCTAAAGAGAAAAGTAAGAAAGTTGAGTAGCCTTCCAATACAAATGTAGTAATGTATGTTGATAAGAAGGATGCTCCCCCTTTCTTGTTAACTATTAGATTGTGTGGGAAGAACATACACAACTGCATGGTAGACTCTGGTGCCTCAGCCAACGTAATGACCATAGGAATATGCAAAACTCTCAGGCTGACTCCCACCAGATCTGCTAAGGTTGTCACACAATTAGATAAGACTGAGGTTAGTGTGATAGGAGAACTCATGAACATTCAAATGCAATTAGCTTCAGACCCTAGGGTAAGCCAATTCATTGACATCCAAATAGTGGACATACCAGTGAATTATGGAATGTTGTTAAGTAGGGATTGGTCCAAGACATTAAATGGATATATGGCCACAGACTTTTCACATATGTGGCTACCTTGGAGAGGCGTCCCAAACCAGATTAGAATAGAGGCAGAACCCAGGATGAAACACATGATAATAGAGTATAATCGAACAAATGAAATATTATATGATGTTGTTGAACCTGGTGTCTATAGAATTACTAACAATGGGGTGCAAATTAAAGAGATCATGATGTTAAACATTAGAGAAAAACGTGTCAGCAAGGAGACAACATTATTCATTGAGTCTGATGGAAATTCTTCGGATGAAGAAAAATTTGGTCATGCCATTAGACAAGAGGTGGAAGAGTGCATTAAACAAGGTTTGCCCACCCAATGTAAACTGTATAAGAATAGGTGTAGAGTCCATGATAGGCCACATTCTGAGGAGAGTTGTGGAATGTGCAAAGACATCATTGAATATGAATACAAAAAATGCATAAAGAGGGTAGAGTTACAGGAGGAAAATGTGAATTCTGATCAAACACAGAAATACATTCAGGGTGATGTAGATGCTCTGATTTTAGACTTAGAAGAGGGAATAAATGACAAGGGTAGTTGTCTTTCTAATTTGCAAGATGAAAATACACATATGCAAATTGACCAAATGGAAATACCCATGAATAAACAGACCAGCACCTTACAAGTAGTAGAAGAGACGAAGCATGCCAAGGGGAAAGATCAGAAAAGTAAAGATGGCATGTGGACATTAAAATGTGGCGGGTCTAAGTCAAAGCAGGGCGCGGGTGTAGGTGTTGAACTTATAGATCCTCAGGGTAAGTCATACCTAGCAGCATATAGACTGCAGTTTTCCTGTACTAACAATACAGCTGAATATGAAGCCTTAATTATGGGACTTGTCATGGTCGTTAAGAAAAAGGTGAAAACGATTAAGGTATTTTCAGACTCTGAACTAGTAGTCAGACAAGTAAGGAAACTATATGCTTGCAACTACAAGAAAATGATTTGTTATAGACATAGAGTATGGGGTTTAATAGATTTATTTGATGCTTTCAACATAGAGCACATCCCTAGAGAGCTGAACCGTAGGCCGGATGCGCTAGCAGTTGCTGCTAGCACATTAGAACCCTTGACACTGTCAGGATTGAGACGATTTGCTGTTGAGCTAGTTAATGTTCCCAGTATCCCAGACAACATTACACATTTTTAGGTATTTGGAGGGGATCAACAAATTATTGATTTTCTGACCTGCAATGAGGTATTTGAGGCTCAAATCATTGATGAGCAGGAAAGGCTAAGATAACATGGGACAAAGAGGATATAATCAACTTGAAGAGCAACTTCTTACCCAAAGGAGTAATTGAATTAGAACATATTTTTGACTTCGATGGAGTAATAAGACAGAAAGATTTACCCAAAACAGAAGGGGGTAAGTGTGACTTACACAACTTAGGGATAGAGCAAAATCCACAAAATGTTCCAATCGGAAAAGCTTGCTCTGAGAAAATTAGAAAAGAAATTTTAGATGCTTTGAAAGATTACAAACATGTAATAGCATGGACATATGAAGACTTGAAAACATATGACACGTCCATCATAACTCACATAATACCTTTGAGACCAGAGATTAAACCATTTAGGTAGAAACAAAGGCCTGTAAACGCCATTCTAGAGCCTTTAATCTTTGAGGAAGTTAAAAAATTGATGTCTGCTGGAATAATTTTCCCAGTCAGACATTCAGTCTGGGTAGCTAACTTAGTACCAGTGAGGAAGAAAAATGGAGACATCAGATTATGCGTAGATTTTAGAAATTTGTACAAAGCATCCAAAAAGGACAATTATCCTTTGCCTCCAATAGACGAAGTGCTGCAACCAGTAAACGAAGCAAGGATGATGTCTTTTTTAGATGGTTTCTCAGGCTATAACTAGGTTTTAATAGATAGGGATGACAGATTAAAAACCACCTTCACTTGTAAATGGGGAAATTATGCATATAGGAGAATGCCTTTTGGTCTGATCAATGCAGGTGCCACTTTTCAGAGAGCCATGGACATCACGTTCCATGGGTTATCAGGTAAGTGCATTGTTGTGTATATGGATGATTTGACTATGTATTCCAAGGATGCATCCACTCACGCTGAAGATCTCAAGAAAATACTCAAGCGATGTGAAAGGTATGGAATTTCCCTTAATCCTAAAAAATGTTCATTTGGAGTTACTAAAGGTAAATTACTAGGGCATTTCATTTCTAAAGATGGAATATTGATTGACCCAGATAGAATAGAATCAATAAAAAATTTGCAAATGCCAAACAACAGGAAAGAGTTGAAATCATTTTTTGGTAAGATTAACTTTGTTCGGAAGTTTATCACGGGTTTTGCAGAAATCGTGCAGCCGCTAAATGCCATGTTAAAGAAGGATGCGTAGATGGAGTGGATGCCTATGGCTAAAGCTGCATTCGAAGACATTAAGCGAGCCATTTCTGGCACCCCTGTATTGGCAAGTCTAGACTACACAAGGCCATTTTACATATACTCCTTTGCATCCTCTCATTCAGTCGCGGCTGCCTTGACACAGAAAGGTGAAGACAATGAGGAAAAACCCATTGCATTTATGAGCGCGCCTCTAAAAGATGCACAATTAAGATATCTGGATACCAAAAGACAAGCATTTGCATTAATGACAGCCGTGAAAAAATTTAGACATTACATTCTGCGCAGCCAAATCAAAGCCATAGTGCCAGACGCAGCAGTAAAGATGTTGGTGATGCAGAAAGAACCCAAAGAAAAGAGAGCCAAGTGGATCACCACGCTGCAAGAGTTTGACATGGAAATCATTCCCATGAAGCTGGTCAAAGGGCAGGCGTTGGTACAAACAATAGCAAATACAGATCCAGATTTGATAAAACAGCAGTATGTATTGAATTCCCAGAACGCATCAGACTGGTATGATGATTTAAGCACCTTTTTAATAGCTGGAAAGTACCCAAATAGGATGAAAGCTTCTCAGAGGAGAGCTTTGAAGATTAAAGCATAGAAATATATGGTGCAAAGATGTCTTCTATTCAGGAAGAACCATGATGGAATTTATTTGAGATGTCTAAATAGAGCTGAAGCGGATAAAGTGTTGACAGAACTACATGACAAATACAGAACAGGTCATGGTTCCCATCTAGCTACAACACATAAAATACTGAGGGCGGGCTATTACTGGCCCACGATGTTCAAAGATACTGAGAGTGACATCAAAAGTTGCCACACCTATCAGACTGTAGTAGATAAGGGAAGAAATCAGGCCAACCCATTACAACCTGTGATTGAATCAAGACCATTTGCACAATCGGGCTTGGATTTTATTGGAGTCATCAATCCTCCATATTCTGCAGGACACAAGTTCATACTGACGGTGACAGACTACTGTACAAGGTCGACTGAGGCCGCATGCTGCAAATTCTCCACAACTGAGGTAGTTATCAAGTTTCTTGAAGAAAACATCATCACCAGGTTTGGAACTCCCTATTCATTAGTATGTGATAACGGCCCTGCTTTCTCTTCTTTAAAGTTCTCTAAATGGGCATTTGAATACGGGATTGTTTTAAAATTTTCTTCAAATTATTACCCTCAAGGTAATGGATTAGCTGAGTCTACAAACAAAATTTTATTAGATATAATCAAAAGGCTAATTGCAAAGAGTCCTAGAGAATGGAATACCTTGTTAAAATATGGACTATGGGTAGATAGAACCAAGTTCAAAATAGCTTTAGGTAGTACACCTTATCATTTAGTTTATGGGACTGATCCCATACTTCCAGTAAATCTGATAATACCAATCTGGAAGTTTGCCAATGAGTATTTAGGCTTTGATAATCATAGGGAAGCCAGAATAGTACAAATGCTACAACTAGAAGAGAAAAGAGGTCAAGCCATCGATAAATTTGCCAAACACCAAGCAGTAGTAAAGAGGTGGTTTGATAAGAGGGCAAGAGTCAAGACATTTAGGATATCAGACTTAGTGCTATGCTGGGACAAAGCACATGAAAAGAAAGGGAACCATGGAAAATTTGATAAAATATGTTTAGGCCCATTGCAAGTCTCAGAAATAATAGGAGACAACACATTTAGACTCAAGAATTTGACTGGAGAAGATGTGCCATTACCAGTTAATGGCCAACATTTGAAACACTACTTCCAGGCTTGAGGTAAAGGGCAGTTCATTTTTGTGTAATATAGTGTAGGTAGTGTATAGTTTTCTTTTTGTTGTTTTCTTTTTGTTGTTTTCTTTTGTGGGTTGGTTGTTGTACAGTTTTGTTTTGCTTCTTTTTGTTTTGTTGTTCTGTTTTTGTTTTGTTGTTTGTACAGTCTGTTTTGTTTGTTTGGTTTGTTGTTGTCTCCTCAGCAGGGATCTTCATTTTACTTTAGAGTATTAAGGAGCAACTAACAACCATTGAAAATAGTATAAAATTCAGAATATTCAGGTTGATTATTTGCAATTTATACATAACTTGTTGTGACTGTCATGAATGTAGAGAGTTGTTTAGCTTCTAAAATTTAGTATTCAATAATAGTGATTGAGAATTCGAGGAAGGTTTCTCACGATGACACACCTAAAATCCTTGGGTTTGTTGAACCTACCAGTGTAGATATTAGGTGAAAAATCTGAGGTCACCCTTACTACCATTACAATTCTTAGCTTAATTTCAGCAAGTGCCCACTCTTTGCATCATAAAGTTACAAATTGCTATATCTTGTGAAATATCTACCAATCATCAAAATCAATAAAATATAAAATATAAAATGAATAAAGCAGATTATACTAAAAATCTAGATTAAGCCATCTAAGTAACTCTACCGGGGCTATGGACGCTCACTGGCAGTGGGGCTCTACTTAGGAGAATTGTAACGATAACCTTGCCGGGGCTATAGACACTCGCTGGCAGCAAGGCTCTATCCAGTCGGCTATGAGGGAATGCCCTCACCTACGTAGGCTAATGTCATTCACTGGTTTGTTCAACCGATCTTCAAGATGAGGATAATTAATCATGTGCACATACTTAAACTAAAAATGAAAATTCATGCATCCTTATTGAATACCTTAGGTCTCAAGTTGAGTAATAATTTGCAAGAAGGATAGTTGGAAGTTATGGATTTATTTCATTTAGTTTTCTTAAATGCTTTGAATTTAATTGTTTTGTTTGGTTGCTAGTTGTTGTGATGTTCACAACACGCCCCATTTTAATCCTTAGCAAAATGAGGACCCCTATTGTGGCTTTGCTTTTTTACATTTGTGTGTGTTGTTTTGCTTGGTGGTAAAGGGAAAAGAGGGTTAAAATTGCAAATTTTGATAAAAATAGAGAAAAAATGCATTTTCAGTACCTAGGCATGATATGGTTGGATTCCTTGTTAAAAATGAGCTAGGGTTGTTTTTTGAACCATCTTAAAATTTGCCATATTTTGCAAGTTATGATCATTTTGGTAAAATGTACAAGGGAAGGGTTTGTTGTTTGTATATACAGGTCTGCTTATATATCGGGTGCTTTGTTTTACTTGTATGCATTTTCAAATACTTTATTTTCTTCATACATACAAAGTGGACCCGAAGCGGTTTTAAAGTTAGAATGAATTGATGTTTACGATCCGCTTTGTATATTTTTACGTTTGTATGTTTGGTAGGTAGAAGATACAAACACTTCATACATGGCGAACCCAAAAAGGTTATTAAATGGTGTTAATCTGTTGTATATCCACAAATTTGAAAAGAAAGGGGGGCTTGTATAATATACAATGCACATATACAACGCGGACCCGACGGACTTTTTAAAACAAGTTAAGTCGTTGTATATTCGGCGCTTGTATGTTTCAACATACAAGCGGAACATACAAACGAAATATACAAGGCCCATATACAATGTGGATTTGAAAGGTTTATTAAATGGAGTTAAGTCGTTGTATCTTTTACATTATGTATATTGGAACATACAATGAAATATGCATACACCGGACCTGAAACATCTTTGAATTAGAATTAAGTCTTTGTATGTTTCGATTTGTATGTATGTTTTGATATACATACATTTCGAAACATACAAAGTGGAGATACATTGTCCGAACCTGAAAGTCTATTAAAAAAGGCTTAAATCCTTGTATATTTTTGGCTTTATATGGACATACATTCGAGTGTTTATGCAATTACGGGGTCGAAAAGTTATTGAATACATTTAAGTCCTTGCATATTTTGTGTTTTGTATATTAAGGATATACAAAGACTTTATACAAGCCAGGGACTTAAAAGAAAGTTGAAATTGGTTAATCCTTTATACATTTTGGACTTGTATATTTAAACATCCAAAGCAAACATACAACAAAATATACAAGATCGGAACTGAAAATTTACCAAACAGGGTTAAGTCCATGTACGCTTTAAACAATGCATATCAAAAGATACAAAATAGCATATGTAGTGCGGACTCGAAAGAGAAATTAAAAAGGTGAAAATGCTTGTATATTTTTGCATTTGTATATTTCTAATATACAAACTGATATGGAAGGTTAAACAAACAAGCCGGGATCCAAAGAGTTCAAAATCGGGTTGAACCAATGTATTACGTCCAAATTGTATATTGGGATATACATTGCACTATGTGCATTGAGGAACTCAGAGGGATTTAAAGGCGATTAATTTGTTGTATTACGTCCGAATGTATATCGAGGGATACAAGCCAATATGCATCGAAGTATACATTGGGTGGAATTGAAAAAATCATAAATTAGAGTTAAATGCTTGTATATTTTGGCGTTTGTATATTGCGATATACAAACCGATATACGTTGCATACATACAAGTCGGATTCGAAATAAAAGTCCATAATAGAAAAATCGTTGTATATATCCGACTTGTATATTATCAAGCATACATTGCGACATGCAAGCCGCGGAATCGAAGGCAAATTTAAATCCGATTAAATGGATGTATAACATCCGGCTTGTATAGCGGATTATACATAGATTTAAATAGAGAAATAGGTGGGAAAAGACGAAGTGATTGAAATTTGGAGGTCAATTTTGAGGCCCGAATGCATGTTTTTGGTCAACGATAGTTGACCCGACTGATTTTAACACTATATATGCATTTTTTGGATGCATTATTCACAGATTCATGGCCCGATTAATGCGTTCACACAGTCACGCCTTGATTTAACAAGTGTTTCAGTTCCTACTATTTATTAAATGAAATGATACTTATTGCTTATCTATTTTTTTGCAGGTTTGCAGTTGAGGAGGGAGCTGAAACTTAATGGCGGTGACATCACGGAGGAGGAGATCAGATCTCAGGAGCGGAGGAAGATAAGGATGAAGGGCGAGGAAGTCAAGGGTCTTCATTGATGAAGACAAAATGCAGCTGAAGACATTATTGCAGCAGACCACAGAAGTTAATATTAAACTGTTAGGGTTTCAGAAGGGCATATTTCGCCCAAATTTGATGTATGCTCAGAGATATTTTGGGAGATTTGATCTCCAGCATTTATTGTTGTAACCAAAGGTTTGAACTAGGGTTTAAATTAGGGTTTTTTTTGAGCTGTATTGAGGACAATCAGAAAGTCTATATATTGTGCCTTGATACATTGTAAAACTTTACATAGGGATTTTTAGAAGATAGCCAGCACTTGTAACTAGTTTTAGCATTTTAGAGTAGAGGGACCTTTCAGTTTAGGAGTAGAAGGAGGTCACCTGTGTCTGCAATAAGGAATGCGTGGAACATCTAACTTCCTTACTGTATCTGTAAAGCTTGTAAGTTTTATGTAGTTTGATCATTGAAGCTAAGAGTCATTCAGACATTGTAAATCTTATATGATTGTCTGTTTCTAATACAATTGAATCTAGA
The DNA here is from genome assembly GCA_027924645.1 of Cunninghamia lanceolata. Lineage (NCBI taxonomy): Eukaryota > Viridiplantae > Streptophyta > Pinopsida > Cupressales > Cupressaceae > Cunninghamia > Cunninghamia lanceolata. The sequence continues at coordinate 2,678,318 of BSBN01000061.1, read as the reverse complement.
ATTCTGCATCTATCTTCTGAGTGTTTTCCTGCTCTTCATTGTGTTTGAAACATTTTTCTCTTAGAGCTTGCAATCTTAGGTGTGTGTTTGTGAAAATGCTCAGAATATACATTTAAGGTTTTGTCTATGGATTTGATCAAATTGTTGTATTATTTATAAAGTGCATAACAGAACAATTAGATCCTTCGAATAGAGTGAATGAAGTTTAGATTAGATCTCTCTAACTTTTCCCAACCCATCTAAAAATACTTAACTTAAAACGTAGAAATTTAAAGGAAACTATTTCATATTTGAAAAGAGCACGCATAATAGAGTTTGAAAGTAGACAGTTTTCATAAATATTTAAGAGGAGAAAGCTGCAATAATCCGAGAAGACTATTTAAAGTTTTGCAGCACAAGTATAAGTTTATGTAAAAGGGATGAACAACATATTGACATTTATTAATCTTTTACATAGTTTGAGTCCAGTAAACCAACAAGAAACCCTAAACTACATAAGGGCCCTTGAACATTACAGCTTCACATTGACCAACTAAATTTGCCTAACAGGTCAAGACCTGACCATATTAAACTTGGGATTAAGTGAATCTTAACTGATTCCTTCATATCTTTCAAGTCAGTTTTGGTTCATTTTATGTGAATTTTAACTAATTGTTATGATTGCATCAAAACCATCATCAACACACTGTAGCATTTAAACCTTTGTATGTATATGATATACAAACCTCTTTGTATCTTCAAGGGCCCCACCACTTGTATCTCTGAGATATACAAACTCCTTTGTATATTTCCCCGCGGCACTTCTTGCATGTAATCTCATTTGTAAACCTGCGGGCCCCACCTTTTGTATGTCCTGCCGGCACTGTAGCAAATGCACATTTGTTTGTATATGCGAATATACAAACGCAATATACAAACCGTCTCACATACAAGTAGGGTATCTTTGATGGAATATACCCACGATGCATATCTTCATTTGTATATAGCTGATTGTATGTGCGAACATACAAGTCGATATACAAACCTTTTTATGCATACAAGCACAGAATATTCTGAGGAATCTTTAATGTATATTACTTTGTATATCTCAGCCTTTGTATTTTTGGTGAATGTACATCCACTGTAGCATATGTATGTCCATCGGCCTTGTATATTTTCATTGCATATTCCTTCGTATCTCCATTTGTATATCTGAATGTACAAGCCCCTATATACATGCAGACCCGATATACATTTAGCAAATATTTCGAGAATCTGCGGAAGATTCCCTAAATGCATATGCATTTCCTTGACCCAATATACATGTAGAAAATGTATATAACTCAATTTTTTTCATATTTTCTAAGGCCGATATAGATTTGTAAGCCCGCCAAATGTATATTTGAACTGTATGTTGACCAAAGCTTTGACCATCAATAACTTCTTTATTTGGCCAAATTTCAGGGTGATGTAAAAAGCAAACTTGCCTATTTTTTCAAGTTCTTTCCAAAGGTAAGGTTCTTTAGGCAAGGTTCCTTAGGAAATTTGGCACTTTTGCTTTAAAGGGACCCTTTCAAAGGATTTTCAGGGAAAATACCAGGTTGACTGTTTGGCTTTGGTTAGAGGAAAAAATGGGTCAACAATTTGGCGACCTCTATGGGATGTTTGCCTGCTAAATAGTTAGATCAGTGGCCTATACATCTATTGGGCATAAAGTCACACAAAGACTAAAATATAGATATTTCTAACCTTAGCAAAACAAGATAGAAGCAATGAAGAACACTTGGAAGGCCAAACCAAGACAAAATGTTGAAAGCAAACTCTTTCGACTATGGTAGACAGCATTTAGGGAAAGCAAAAGCAGATCTAAACTAATTTGCAGCAACACTTATTGAAAGCATAGAGACCTAGTTTACTGATTTACAAGGCACTCGTACCTCAAAACACCTCTTTAGGTGTATCCCATTGACTAGGATAGGCAGATTTTGTCCATCCATATTTGATAACTGAAATGCATTGTGCTCCTTGCATTTAGTAATGAGAAATGGACCACTCCACATGTTGTCAAATTTGGAGTACTTTCCAAGCCTGCTCTTCAATTTGTCCCATTTGAGCACCATATCACCTTTTCTAAAGATCTTGGGAGTGGCCTTTTGATCAAACCTTCTTTTGGTCTGTAGCTGATGATATTCCATAGTCTTCATAGCCTTGTCTCTGATTTCCTCAAGCTCCATAAGCTGAGCATATCTGACAGCCATGGGATCTTCCTCTTCAAACATTTCTAGCTGGTTCATGATGTCTAGTGCTGGCAGTTCTACAGAGATAGGCAATCTTGCTTCCTTCCCATATACTAACATATATGGAGAGTTTCCAATGGACCTCTTAGGAGTTATTCTGTCTGCCCATAAGGCATATTTCAAATTAGTGTGCCAGGTCCTCTGGTTGTCCTCCATTGATCTTTTAATAATCCTCATGAGATTTTTGTTGGTAGACTCAGCCAAACCATTACCTTGTGGGTAATAATTAGAAGAAGTATTTAGATAAATCCCATTTTTGACAGCCCAATCAGTTATCTTTAGGCCAACAAAGGCTAAAGCATTGTCATAAATTATTGACTCAGGCACTCCAAATCTGGAAATCAAGTCATGATAAAAATTTAAAACAGCATTTTCTTTTGATTCCTTTAGAGCTACTGCTTTAGTCCATCTTGTGAAAAAATTTGTAGCTATAAGAATCCACTTGTGGCCTGCACTTGATGGTGGATTAATGGGTCCTACGAAGTCAACACCCCATCTCATGAAGGGTTGCTCTATTTGAATTGGCCATAGAGGTAAGGCTGGCAGCCTCTCTTTTCCTGCAAAAATGGCACACTTTACACATTTCCTTGCCCATGCATGGGCATCCTTAAATAAGCTAGGCCATTAATAGCCAGCTCTCATTACTTTCCAAGCAGTAGTCTTCGGGGCAAAATGACCCCCCGCTGCTCCATCATGAAATTCATGTAGTACCTTGTCAGTCTGATCTTTATCAATGCACCTTAACAATACACCATTAAAGTCCTTTCTGAAAAGGATGCCATTTATTAAAACATATGGAACCGATTGCAGTCTATAATATCTTCTTTTAGTTCTATCTAGACCTACTGGACATTTGCCAGTTTGCAAAAATTTAGTCATATCAGCAACCCAGCTTGTGTTCGCTACTGCTGCATTATCTTGAGGTGCATCCTCAATGGTAAAAAGTGTCTCATTCTCCTTATTGGAACTAGTAGCGAGCTACTTGCTGAGTCCTCTGCCTCTGACAAGCTTGGTTACTTAGATATCCACGTCATATTCCATGACCTTGGTGATCTAACCGGCTCTTTTCTCATTTATATCTTTGCTCAAGAAGAACTCCTTCACGCTGGGATGAGCCACCATCAAATGTATCTTGTTATTGGAAACAAGATGCTGAAATTTCTTGAGGCTCCTTATCACTGCAAGGACGTGCTTCTCAACAAAGCTATACTTCTGTTCATATTCTTCCAGCCCCTGACTGAAAAAAGTAATTGGCTGCTCAAAGCCGCTACTCTGCTTCTGCACTAAAATCGTAGAGATTGTATCTAGGCCGCCATAAGCATATAGAATAAAATCTTTGGAAAAGTCAGGATGTACCAAAGTTGGCGTAACTGACAATGCTTCTTTTATAGACTCAAAACTGAGTCTGGCTTCTTTTGTCCAATTAAAGACTATATTCTTTTTTAACATGGATGTCAAAGGTTTCAAAAGGTTTGCGATATCAGGGATGAACCTGTGCAGAAAATTAATTTTGCCAATAAAACTTTGTAATCCCTTCTTATGACTTGGTAAAGGTAGCTCCAAAATGGCCCTTACTCTTTCAGCATCAATAGTAATGCCTTCTTTTAAGACAACGTGCCCTAACAGCTTGCCTTCATGGACAACAAAAATGCATTTGTTTAGATTAAGGGATATCCCAAACTCTCGGCATCTCTCAAAAACTTGCCTTAAGTGGGATAAATGCTCAGATGCATTCTTGGAAAAAATTGTTATATCATCTAAGTACACCAACACCAGTTTGTCTAGCAAACCCTTGAACGCCATATCCATGGCTCTTTGAAAGGTCGAGCCAGCTTTAGAGAGACCAAAAGGCTGTTGGATCTAGGGCATACAACTGAGAGGGGGGGGTGAATCAGTTGTATAAAACTTCTTCTTATTTCAAACACTTGATTCTTTGTTGTTAGTTAGCAGCATATCAAATAATCATCCATGAAAGCATAATACATAAACACAAGAGCAGATAAGTATCAACACATTGAACACCAAGATTTTGACGTGGAAAACCCGGTTAAGGGAAAAACCACGGGGTGATTAACCCAAGAATTATTCTCTGTTAGAAGAATAAAGAAAAATGAATGGCACATGCCAATAAGGGCTCACTGCCTGAGCACACTGCTCACAAAGAGGCCCACTGCCTACAAGGAGACACACTGTCTACAAAGTGATAAAAATCACAGTCTTGAACTAGAGAATGACATCTCTACCATGTCCGGATCAGTTCCAATTAAGCCCAAAAACCTCTGCTCTGCCTTTCGCACTTCTCTTCGCTATACCACACTCATCCACACACCACACACCATGAAATGAACTCACAAACCGATATTTATACAAGACATCAACTTAGGAACAAACATCTAAGTCGGCAAACAACCATAAGAACATCCGCAAGATGAATAACACATCCGGTCGGCCATCACAAGAATATTTGTAGGATGAACAACTCATCCGGTCGGTTAAACAGAGCAAGAACTTCATCCGGAAGAATATCTTCAATTCCGGGTTCTACTATCAATGCGGACCAACAACATAACCTCAACATGATCCAAGAACCTTCACAGGCCTGCCTGAAAGACCGAATACATCCGCACTTCCTTTACCTACTTGAATCTCTTGTCTTCCTCATCTGGAACTTCAAGAACACAGTCTGTCACCATTGTCATAATGCAAGAGATACTTCCGGACCTCCAAATCATACACAAATCAATGCGGACCAACAACACAACCTGAACATGATCTAAGAACCTTCACAAGCTTGCCTGAATGACCAGGTACGTCCGCATTTCATTTTCTTACTGAAATCTCTTATCCTCCTTATCTGGAACTCCAAGAACACTGTCTGTTGCTACTGTTATAGTGCAAGAAGTATTTCCGGACCTCCAAATCATACACAACTCGAGATGGCACATCAAGAGGACATCTCAAACACTCTTGCCAATCCGCAGATTGGGATTGTACAATTCCGGACCTCACCGGACCTTTCTGTGATCCTTTGTCACCTCTGAACACTTGCCTGAACCGGTTCCATACAGACAGCCATAACTTCTTCAGATCTTCATGCGGACCTCTGAAATCTTGGCTGAAGCATCTCAAGACTCATATCTGTAAACCCTTTAATCCGCATCCTCCGGTTCTCAACCTATACAATACATTTGCCTTCTTCTCTTCACTGTTCTTCACTGTTCCTGACTGAGGCTAATTTTCTCAATATCCTCAGCATACAGCTCATCAAATCCTTCTTGCCAATGCAATATGAGTATGTTGACATCAATGACAACACTGGATCACCTCATACTTGCAACAATCTCCCCCTTTGTCATTGATGGCAACATATGATGTGAAAAACCATCAAGACAAGAACTTCTCCTTTCTGTCACAGCTCCCCCTATCAACAACAACTTTTCACATGTCTTCTCTTCCTTTACTGCTCCCCCTTTTATCATCAACCACTTGTTTTTCACATGTCTTCTCTCCCCCTTTGACATCAATGGCAAAGGGCTCATACTTGCAATTCTAATACATCAGAATCATACCAGCTGCTCCCCCTTAGTAGCAGCTCCCCATCATCAATCCGGATCACAAGATATGACTGTGATATCCACCGGACTGATGCACATTAGTGCATCTTAGTTCATTACCGGAGGGGCCATGACCCCTAACTTCTCCCGGAGATATTCAAAAGAGTCCTTGGGAAGAGGTTTTGTAAAGATATCTGCAATCTGATCCTTGGAGGGAACATACTCCAATCTGACTTCTTCCTTGTTTACTTGTTCTCTCAAGAAGTGAAATTTGATAGATATGTGCTTAGTCTTAGAATGCAATACCGGATTCTTGGAGATATTAATTGCACTTGAATTATCACAGAAAATTGTGATAGGCTCCTCATATTCAACTTTGATGTCTCTTAGCATCTGCTTCATCCATAAGATTTGAGTGCAACTACCTGCTGCTGCAATGTATTCTGCTTCAGTTGTAGACAGAGATATTGCATCTTGTTTCTTGCTTAGCCAAGAAACCAATCTCTTCCCCAAAAAGAATGCTCCACCACTAGTGCTCTTCCTGTCATCCACATCTCCTGCCCAATCTGCATCTGTGTAAGCATGAAGAGAGAAGTCCGGATCTCTAGGGTACCATAGACCATACTCCACTGTTCCTTTCAAGTACCTAAAAATTCTTTTGATTGCCATAACATGAGATTCTCTAGGATCAGCCTGGAATCTTGCCACAAGACCAACAGCCTGCATTATATCTGGTCTAGTTTGAGTGAGGTACAACAATCCACCAATCATTGATCTATACTTTGTCTGATCTGCCTTTGGAGAGTTATCATCTTTGCTTAACTTACATCCGGTTGCCATAGGAGTGTTCATAGATTTTGAGTCTTCCATAGCAAATTTCTTTAACAATTCTTTCACATATTTGGTCTGAGAAATGAAGATCCCTTCTTTTGTTTGAGTAATTTGCAGACCCAAGAAGAAATTCATTTCACCAAGCATAGACATTTCAAACTCACTTTTCATCTGATTTGCAAAAGTTTTGCACATACTATCTCTTCCTCCAAAAATGATATCATCCACAAATACTTCAACAATTAAAGTATTTTCATGATCAATTTTGAAATATAAGTTACTGTCAGCAGTACCTTTGTTGAATCCAATCTGCACAAGATGCTTATCCAACCTTTCATACCATGCTCTTGGGGCTTGCTTCAATCCATACAAAGCTTTCTTCAATTTGCAGACCATATCATCATTGTCAGACAATTGAAAACCATCCGGTTGTTCAATGTAGACTTCTTCTTCCAGATCACCATTTAGGAAGGCAGACTTGACATCCATCTGATATACCTTGAAGTCTTTGAAGGCAACAAATGCAAGAAGTAATCTGACTGCTTCAATTCTTGCCACCGGAGCAAAAGTCTCTTCAAAGTCAATTCCTTCTATTTGAGAGTAGCCTTTGCAGACCAATCTAGCTTTGTTTCTGATTACTTCACCAGCTTCATTTAGTTTGTTCCGGAAGACCCACTTGGTTCCAATTACATTCCTGTCTCTAGGTCTGGGAACAAGATCCCAAATATGATTTTTCTCAATTTGCATCAATTCATCTTCCATAGCTTTGGTCCAGTTTTCATCATTGCAGGCTTCATTTATTGTTTTAGGTTCAATCTTTGAAATCAGACAACATTCATTCTGATTTTGAGCAACATTCCTTCTAGTTTGTACACCTTTGCTTCTGTCACCTATGATTTGATCTTCAGAGTGGTTCAGTTTTACATACCTTGGAATTTTGGGAGTATCCTGCACTGCTGCTTCTTGATCAGGCTCATTCAAACCTATCTCTTCTTCCTGATTTACCGGATCAGGCTGACTCTGTCTCACCGGAGAGGATTGAGGTCCTTGAACACTCTCTTGGTCATCTTCATCAATCTCATAAAATCTTGAAGGCTTCTCAATTCCTTCATCAACTTTCACATTGGTGCTTTCTATCATCTTCCTCAATCTCTTATTGTAACACCGGTATGCTTTGCTTTGAGTGGATTAGCCCAAGAAAATTCCTTCATCACTTCTAGCATCAAACTTTCCTAGATCTTCATCTCTCTTAATATAACACTTGCTACCAAATACTCTGAAATATTTCACAGTAGGAGTGATGCCAAACCAGAGTTCATAGGGGGTCTTACCGGTGTTGTTTCTGATTTGAACTCGATTGAGAGTGAAGACTGCAGTGCTGATAGCTTCCTTCCAAAACATTTGAGGAACATTTGCTTCCAACATCATTGTCCGGGCAGCTTCCTGGATGGTCCGGTTCTTTCTCTCAACTACTCCATTCTGCTGTGGAGTCTTAGGAGCAGACAACTGTCTCCTTATACCCTGTTTCTCACAAAAGTCAATGAATTCACCAGATGTAAATTCACCACCTCTATCAGACCTTAGACACTTTAGTCTCAATCCGGTTTGATTCTCCACCATAGCTTTGAAGGTTTTGAACTTCTCAAAAGCTTCTGACTTTTCTTTTAGAAAGGTAACCCACATCATCCGGGAATGATCATCAATCAACAACATGAAATATCTATCACCTTGCAGACTCTTGATTCTTGTTGGACCACATAGATCAGTATGTACTAATTCCAGCAATCCGGTAGAAGACTGATCTTTGCTTTTGAAAGAGACTCTGCTTTGTTTACCTAGCTGGCATTCTTTGCACAAACTATTTGTAGGTTTCATCAATTTTGGAAGATCTCTTACAGCCTGAGTATTGCTTATCTTGATGATGTTATCAAAACTTACATGACACATTCTTCTATGCCATAACCAACTCTGATCAATTTGAGCAAACAAACAACTTTTGTTTGAACCAACTAGATGAAAGATATTACCTTTTGTCTGAGTACCGGATGCAATTTCAGTTCCGGAGCTTGTAAAGATTCTGCATTTTCCATTCTTGAACCGGAGATCATAACCTTTGTCCACTAACTGACCAACACTGAGAAGATTGTGCTTCAATCCTTCAACATACAGTACATTTCCTGTTTTGCTCTTTCCATCAAAGGAAATAGTTCCCCTACCTCTGATTCTGCCAGCAGAATTGTCACCAAACTTTACCATTCCTCCTTCATATCTTTCCAGATCTAAGAACTTGTTCTTGTCACCAGTCATATGGTGAGAACATCCACTGTCAATAACCCAATCATCCTTTTCTTCCACTTGAGCAGCCAAGGCTTTTTCAACAACTTTGTGATTGACAGATTCAGAGAGTATTGAATCTTCTTCCTTGATGGCTATAAACACCCACTCATTTCCGGATTTGCTTCCTAGTTCTGATTCATCATCTGTTACTCCTTCATTGTCATCTTCTTCATGAACATAATAGCAATTCTTTTGAAACCTTTGTCTGTGAGTATTAGATCTTGCAGATCTTTCCGGACATCTTGAGGCAAAATGACCAATCTTATTGCAGTTGAAACACTTAAAGGGTAGTTTTCCTTCATACTTACCGGATCCTCTTGGCAGTCTCTTTGCAATGAGGGCTTCAAGTTGAGCTGTTTCTGCTTCTTCTTCTTCCATGTCTCTTCTTGCTTGATCATACCATGACATTTTTCTTGATGAGTTTTCACCCGGATCAAATCTCTGTTTGCCTTTCACATAGGTACTGGCTTTGAAAGCAGATTCAGTCTTGGGAGGATCATCTCCAAACTCGGTCATTTCAAATGCAGCTAGTTTGCCAGCCAGTTGTTCTCTTGTGACAGTTGTGTGGGCTCTGAATTCATCAATGGCAGCAACTTTGATTTTGTAAGCAGCAGGAAGGGATCTTAGGATTTTGCAGACAATCTCATTTTCATCTAAAGTTCCACCAGCATTTCTGATTCCACATACCAGCTCATTTACTCTTGGCATGAAGGTAGTGATGTTTTCATCATCTCTCATTTTCAGTCTTTCAAATTTCCCTTTCAGGCTTTGTAACCTTGCACTTTTGACAAACTCATCTCCTTCATACAGAAGTTCCAGCTTAGTCAGGATCTCATATGCAGTTGGTAGGTCAATAACATTCGAGAGATCTGAGTCATTCAATGCGCTTAGAAGAGCTTCCTTGGTCCGCAGATTGTTTTCAGCTTCTGTGATTTCATTCAGAGTTGTCGGACCACCTTGTGGAGGTACATATGGTTTTGAAACCATATCCAAGTATGCTTTTCCCATACATTCCAAGTGACACTTCATGCGACCTTTCCAGAGAGTGAAATTGGTTCCATCGAACTTCGGACTATCCTTCTTGTATGACGACATCCTGGATCTCCTCAAGCGGTTAAGCTCCTGTCAGAGGAACTTGGCTCTGATACCAATTGTTGGATCTAGGGCATACAACTGAGAGGGGGGGGTGAATCAGTTGTATAAAACTTCTTCTTATTTCAAACACTTGATTCTTTGTTGTTAGTTAGCAGCATATCAAATAATCATCCATGAAAGCATAATACATAAACACAAGAGAAGATAAGTATCAACACATTGAACACCAAGATTTTGACGTGGAAAACCCGGTTAAGGGAAAAACCACGGGGTGATTAACCCAAGAATTATTCTCTGTTAGAAGAATAAAGAAAAATGAATGGCACATGCCAATAAGGGCTCACTGCCCGAGCACACTGCTCACAAAGAGGCCCACTGCCTACAAGGAGACACACTGTCTACAAAGTGATAAAAATCACAGTCTTGAACTGGAGAATGACATCTCTACCATGTCCGGATCAGTTCCAATTAAGCCCAAAAACCTCTGCTCTGCCTTTCGCACTTCTCTTCGCTATACCACACTCATCCACACACCACACACCATGAAATGAACTCACAAACCGATATTTATACAAGACATCAACTTAGGAACAAACATCTAAGTCGGCAAACAACCATAAGAACATCCGCAAGATGAATAACACATCCGGTCGGCCATCACAAGAATATTTGTAGGATGAACAACTCATCCGGTCGGTTAAACAGAGCAAGAACTTCATCCGGAAGAATATCTTCAATTCCGGGTTCTACTATCAATGCGGACCAACAACATAACCTCAACATGATCCAAGAACCTTCACAGGCCTGCCTGAAAGACCGGATACATCCGCACTTCCTTTACCTACTTGAATCTCTTGTCTTCCTCATCTGGAACTTCAAGAACACAGTCTGTCACCATTGTCATAATGCAAGAGATACTTCCGGACCTCCAAATCATACACAAATCAATGCGGACCAACAACACAACCTGAACATGATCTAAGAACCTTCACAAGCTTGCCTGAATGACCAGGTACGTCCGCATTTCATTTTCTTACTGAAATCTCTTATCCTCCTTATCCGGAACTCCAAGAACACTGTCTGTTGCTACTGTTATAGTGCAAGAAGTATTTCCGGACCTCCAAATCATACACAACTCGAGATGGCACATCAAGAGGACATCTCAAACACTCTTGCCAATCCGCAGATTGGGATTGTACAATTCCGGACCTCACCGGACCTTTCTGTGATCCTTTGTCACCTCTGAACACTTGCCTGAACCGGTTCCATACAGACAGCCATAACTTCTTCAGATCTTCATGCGGACCTCTGAAATCTTGGCTGAAGCATCTCAAGACTCATATCTGTAAACCCTTTAATCCGCATCCTCTGGTTCTCAACCTATACAATACATTTGCCTTCTTCTCTTCACTGTTCTTCACTGTTCCTGACTGAGGCTAATTTTCTCAATATCCTCAGCATACAGCTCATCAAATCCTTCTTGCCAATGCAATATGAGTATGTTGACATCAATGACAACACTGGATCACCTCATACTTGCAACAAAGGCATCCTCCTGTAGGCCATGGTGCCCCACTTGGTAGTGAAAGTAGTTTTGAATTGATCCTCCTCCTTGACTAACACCTGATTGTAACTAGAAAATCTGTCAAGCAAAGAAAATCTCTCCGAGCTAGCCACTACTTGTAAAATCTGCTCCATTGATGGAAGTGGGTAGTGGTCTTTTAGGGAGGCTCTGTCTAGGTCCCTGAAATCAACACACAACCTGATTTCTCCGTTCTTCTTCCTCACAGGGACAAGGTTTGAGACCCAAGAAGTATGCTTGATGGGAAAAATGATCTTTCCCTCAATTAGCTTAGTCAATTCTTTAATCATCAAGGGCTCTAGCTTTGGATTTAGGGGCCTCTGCCTCTGCCTTACAGGCTTTGTACCTGGTTCCAATTCTATGGTGTGCTGGGAAATATGAGGATCAAATCCATTTAGGTCTGAATAATCCCAAGCAAATACCTCCTTAAATTCCTGACAAAGAGCAATAAAAGCTCTCCTGTCCTCAGTTGAATAGATTTTACCTATTTTGAGGAGTTTTCCCTTAAAAATTTCTAACTTCTCATAATGTTCCTCTTTTATTTGCATACCGGTCTTAGTCTTCTTCATCTGATAATTGGTGCCAAAAATAGACTCCAAAGTCACCAATCCCTTGGGCAGCTTGTTTGTCTTCAGCTGAATAATCTGATCATTGCCATACTGTTGTTTGAGTTTATCCTGATTCATCATGGAAAACTCATCTTCCTCTAACAGGAATCTCAGAATCTGTTCATCACTTTCAAAGACCTGCCAATGAACATTATTGTTGGGGATAGAGGGTCTGTCAACTATTTTTACATGAGGCTGTATTTTCTCCATTTGAATGTCACTAGGGATGTCAAACTATGCCCCAATTGTAGCCAATCTATCAGCATGGGAGTTTTGATTTCTTGGAATGGAAATCAAATTAAAAGCATCAAACTCCTCAATCATGTTCCATACCCTATGCTTATAGCACTTCAAGGTATCATTTCTTGTAAGATGCAGTCCTCTTACCTGATTTACAATTAGTTCACTATCCCCAAATACTTGCAAATAGCCTATTTTCCTCTTTCTTGCCCATTGCAATCCCTGGATCAACCCCTCGTATTCAGCAGTGTTATTGGTGCATGAGAAGGTAAAACAGAAAGCAGCATAATATTTTTCACCCTATGGTGACACTAGCATTGCACCACCACCAGATCCATTTCTGCTCCTTGAGCCATCAAAGTATATTTTCCATACTTCTCCTTGCTGCTCTGTCTACTGTTCTGCATCCTTTACCATACTTGCAATTGTTGCTTTAGGATCATCTACAACATCTTCTGAGGACCATTCCCTTAATAACATTTCTGGTATACTCTTAGCTTGTAACTCTTGAGCCGCCACAAGTTCAGGGTCATCAGAAATAATGTGATTTGCATTAACCACACTTGGTGTATAGAGATCTATGTGATGATTTAAAAGCAATTAGATCTTAGGGTCACCTTAGTGCCATATCTAGTCCTAAAAAACATATGGCACGAGTCAGAGGATAGGTATCCTCCTATTTTGGCTGTGAATTCTCTTGATAGGCACATGGCAAAATAGGGAGGCAAATCAATAATGAAGACCTCTTGGAAGATGGAAACATTGGGACAGGTATGTAGAGTAAGACCTAGGTCTTTTATTACACCCACAGTACTAACAGTTGTGCCATCTAATTGGAGTACACCCTTCTCAAGAGGCTAGTACTTGAGCCCTAATTGGTCTGTAATTTGTTTAGGCATCACAGAACTACTTGCTCCACTATCCACCATGCAATTATGAACTAATCTATCTCCAATTATCAATGATATATAGAATGGGAGTGGCTTAGTACTTTTGTTAGGCTGTTTGCTATTATCCTCAGAGGAATTAGTAAGGACAGCCCTATTTGGGTCAATTGTTGTATCTTTGGACACCTTCAAATCAGACAAGGCAGATTGCAATATGTCTTTTTGGCCCGGGATGGCTAAAGAATCCCACATAGACATTGTCACATTCATCTTTTTCATATTTTCAATAATATTGAAAGGTGGAATAGCACTCACCTTCTGATTTGATTTTGTAGCAGCGACGTCTGGTTGCAAACAAGGCATCTCCCTTGCTTTTGCTGGGTCATTTCTTTGTAGAATATGGGGAATTTGGGGTGCAGGAACATCAGCAGACGCTTTTCCTTTATTTGCTGCTTGTTCTACCTCATAACCCTTTTTCTTTGCTCTTGTATTTGCTACAACTGAGGTGTTATCGCTGTTTATGCCACAAAATTCACCCTGCTGCCAGTTCATGAAAGTAGAATCACTCTGAGGTTGTTCCTGTTGTTGCACAGCCCCATCATTTGGTGTACTTGGCTGTGAGGCTGACACATTTTGCACCATTAAAGCCTGATTTATGACTCCATTTGAGTAGGCTACTTGACTGTGAGGCTGATTGCATGGGTAGCACCACTCATATTCAGCTGCTAGGTTGTTCTAAGCAGGGACAAGGTCCCTTACAGTGTTAATAGGTGCTGGATTATAAGGCAGAAAAGGCCTTTGATTTACATTTTGTCTGGCACCTTGATAGTTGCTTTGATAAGGCGGCCTATTAGCTTGATATAGCTGATTTTGTCCTTGAAATGGTTGATTCTGCCCCTGGCTAGATTGTTGATAAGGCTGAAAGGGCCTCTAGAACTATTGCTTCTTTATGTTTACCAGTTCATTTCCAAAAGTTTGAAGGATACCCTCAATCTTTTGTTGACTATTCTTAATCTCTTTCAACTCTTGAGATGAACTAGAGGCAGCAGGTTCAGAATTAGCAATATTTGGTAATGCTGTGATAGTAGGCACAGGGGGAAAACATGGAATTGGCAAAGGCATAGAAGCTTAAATCTCAGGAAAGATAGGCACTGGTGGTCTAGGTGCTATTTTTCTAGCCTAAATGAGATTATTCTCTGCCCTAATTGCTAATTCATACGCATCTAGTAAACTATTACCTCCTAGTGATTGAAACATTACTGAAATATCACTATTTAGGCATTTCAAAAAATATAGAAATGCATATTCAACTGGAGGTCTTACCATGGTAGGGATTTTGTCCCATGTCTTCTAAAATCTAAAGTTAAAATCCATCATTTGCTCCTAAAGAGCTCTCTTTATAGTGGTCATCTGTTCAACCAATGATAGATTATCTAATTTGTCTTGAAAATTTCTGTTTAATTTCTCTCCTAGATCATCCCAAGTTGTAATAGTCTACACTGGTAGACTCCTAAACCATTGTAATGCCTTCCCCTTGAAAGAGGCAGCCAACAATCTGATGGCTACATTCTCCTAAGTGACATGATGAACCCCACACAGAGATGCTATGTCTCTAATGTGCTCGATTGGAGTAGTCTGATTTTCCCCTGTGAAATAGGGTAGATTCTTCAAAGCTGCCATTGGTATCACATCATGCACCATTAGATTCAAAGGACTACCCCCATCAAAAGTCACGAATGGTTGATTTCTTGCCATTTGAAGAGCTGTAGGTAGATTCACTTGAGTTACTGCGGGAACTACAGAAGCAACTGGTCTGAAACCTGGTGGAGTTGACTATACTCTTTTGGAAACTAGAGTCCTTGCTACTGCTCTGCTCTATCTTCTAGGTGGAGAGAGTTGCAAATATTTGAATGGACTTGAACTTGAACTCCTGGTCGCTATCTTTCTCATAAAACATGTATTAGCAAAACTGGTCTGTTTGTCTTTCCTCAGTCTGAGTCGCCAGATGTGTAAATTTTAACCTCTTAAAGGTCTGCAATTACTGGTTGCACATCAAAACCAGCAATAATGGTTGTTAATTTGATTATTACTCTAACCTCTTGAGTCCCACCAGGCATGCCAAAGTTGTTATCACCCAGTTTTACACCCTTGCATATAGTTGTGAAACCTTTGTAAACTGGAGTAACATGGGACTGATCTCTAAGTGTGGGACTTTGCTAAATGAGATCAGACCTCCGGAGAAGGCCGGCTTCCTTGTCTAGCTATCACTTGAAACTACTAAATTTTGAGGGAAAAGGGAGAGAGAATGCTTGTAATGAAAATGAGTAAAAGCTTGAAAACATCAAAGGGTGATACACTAGACAGATTTAAAGAAACTTCCACAGACCTGAAGGATGCACAATACAATCAGAATATGGCAAGTAGGCATACACAGGTTAGATAACTCTAGCAGAGGTGAGAAGCAATATGATTGAGAGGAATATAACATTCACAGACAAACCATATGCAGATTCACACAAAACCAGAAAAATTAGTAAAGAGGTAAAATTAACTTGCATATATTTGACAGAAAGGCAAGGTTACAATATATGGAAACTCTATTTGGAAACAGAAAAGCCTTAATGCCAAAAATTTCCAACCATATTTACAACATTTGAATGCATACTTATAGCATTCCAAAATTCCTAAGTCGGTTACAAAATTTTCCCTATGAGCTGTCATAGAAAAAGATCTCCATCGATGACTGTCCAGCTGCATCAGCTATGGCATCGAAATCTGGAACTGGGCGGATGGGGAGATTTTGGAGTCTTGAATGCAAGTAGCTTACTCATCGATCTACAGTAGAAAAGATTAAAATATTTGGAATAGGAAGGTAGGAAGATATTTCTGACCATCAATGCAAGCTGCATCATCTTTGTGCAGCAATGAATGCCCCAAAATATCTCCATCTACTGAAAGTCATCGCTGAAACGTCCAGTCGCCCAAAATATGCAATTCTAGATCTAAAATTTGAAAAGTGATAAAGCTCCTGAAAAAGCCTGCCAAATGAAAGAGGGGACCAAAATATGCAACTTTGCCTCTTGGAGCATGCTGAAATTCACAAAAATGGAGGAGATACAGGCGGTCAAAGATTTGGTCAACCGCCTGTATATACTGCATCTGCATTTGTGTGTATATCGCTTACATCTTGGCGCCTGAATCGGCATTCAAAAATTCATTCTGCAACACCTTTTGTTCATACATGGTGCTTTGCATATTGGGCTCTGCATATGCCTTGTATATCTAAAATTGCATATGTATACAATTTCTCTTATATGTGCGGGCCCCACCATTTGTCTCTCCTCTTCTGAATATGCAAACATACAAGCCACGGACCTGAAGCCTGAATGTGCCTGAATTGATTTTCACATCGGATCCATCTTGTATACCTCTTTTGCATATTTGGCTTGTATATCGCAATATACAATTGCCATATACATACAAGCCACGGACCTAGCGCTGCATTCCGCCAAACTGTACTTGTCTTGAAATCCGGCTTGTACATGCTCTTTTGTATGTCAAGACATACAAACACCTTTTATACAAGGTGGACCCGAGAACAACATAGAATAGATTGAAACTTCTATTCGGGTCCGGATTGTATATGTTTCCTTGTATATCGGCTTGTATGTGCGAACATACAAGTCGATATACATTCCACTGTAGCATTTAAACCTTTGTATGTATATGATATACAAACCTCTTTATATCTTCAAGGGCCCCACCACTTGTATCTCTGAGATATACAAACTCCTTTGTATAT
Source organism: Cunninghamia lanceolata (assembly GCA_027924645.1). NCBI lineage: Eukaryota > Viridiplantae > Streptophyta > Pinopsida > Cupressales > Cupressaceae > Cunninghamia > Cunninghamia lanceolata. Next base: position 2,661,106 of record BSBN01000061.1, on the reverse strand, counting down.
TTTCCCACGGCACTTCTTGCATGCAATCTCATTTGTAAACCTACGGGCCCCACCTTTTGTATGTCCTGCCGGCACTGTAGCAAATGCACATTTGTTTGTATATGCGGATATACAAATGCAATATACAAACCATCTCACATACAAGCAGGGTATCTTTGATGGAATATACCCGTGATGCATATCTTCATTTGTATATAGCCGATTGTATGTGCGAACATACAAGTCGATATACAAGCCTTTTTATGCATACAAGCGCAGAATATTCTGAGGAATCTTCAATGTATATTACCTTGTATATCTCAACCTTTGTATTTTTGGTGAATGTACATCCACTGTGGCATATGTATGTCCGTTGGCCTTGTATATTTTCATTGCATATTCCTTTATATCTCCATTTGTATAGCTGAATGTACAAGCCCCTATATACATGCAGACCCTAAATGTATATGCATTTCCTTGACCCGATATACATGTAGAAAATGTATATAACTCAAATTTTTTCATATTTTCTAAGGTCGATATAGATTTGAAAGCCTACCAAATGTATATTTGAACTGTTTGTTGACCAAAGCTTTGACCATCAATAACTTCTTTATTTGGCCGAATTTCAGGGTGATGTAAAAAGCAAACTTGCCTATTTTTTCAAGCTCTTTCCAAAGGTAAGGTTCTTTAGGCAAAGTTCTTTAGGTAAGGTTCTATATAGGGACCCTTTCAAAGGATTTTTAGGGAAAATACCAGGTTGACTGTTTGGCTCTAGTCAGAGGAAAAAATGGGCCAACAAACTCTTGATAAGCTCTAGCATGTGAGAAAATTTTGAATTGTTGGTGTCATCTGGTTGTTCTGGTCCTTGGGTGACACAAATTTCTTGGTATTTATCCAATTCCACAAGGCCTAAGGTGTTTTGATCAAAGGTGTTGGGACTAAGTTCTTCATCTTGTGAGAATGTGTCCATGATTCCTTTTTGTTGACACTTTGGGAGGTTTGATATGAAGCGATGGTACCCTTTACATGACTTGATCTCATGCCCCCTTCTCTTGTAAAATGAGTAATATTTATCATGATTGTGATCTTGAGGTTTATGACAATTGTTGTAAAACTTTTTGTTGATTCTCAAGAGATAGTTGGTATTTTCATTTCCCAAATTTGTATGACTATTGTAGTCATAATTGTCATTCCCTAATGGTGAAGTGTTTGTTGACCTATCTATGTCTTGATCATTTACCCAGGATTTGTTATTTGTATCATGGTTTATCAACCTTCAATTAGCATCATATTCCCTTCTTCCGCTATCAATAGCGGCTTGGTCAATTCTAAGGGCACTTTCGAGTGCTTCTTCATATGATTTGTAAGGGAGTTTTTGGACTTGTTCTCTTATGTCATTGTTGAGAGCATGTAAGAAGAGATCACAAAGTTCTTTATGATCCATGTTTGGTGTGCTAGTTGAAGAATAGAGAACTTTTCTCCATCGTGTGATAAAATGTGCAACCGACTCGTTGGCTTCTTGTTTGATTGTTAAAAATTCTCGTATTCCTGTCTTGACCAATTTGTCTATGTCAAAGGCAACCATAAATCGATCGATGAGTTGCCTAAAAGAGTGGATCGATGCTTCTAGAAGTTGATAGTACCAATCTAGAGCAATACCCTCTAAAGTTTTTGGAAAGATCTTTTCTACCACCCCATCCCAAGGAAGGATTTCTCACACTACCATTATTTAAGCCTTGATATGAGAGTTGGGATCACCCTCTCCTTTAAATTTTGGAAGCTCAGGGAGGGGTCGTGGTAGTATAACCTAACGAATGTTGTAGTTAAGAGGCTCCTTTAAATACTCAAGGTATGTTCCGAGGAGGGAGTTATGTGTAGAGGAGTTATGTGTAGAGGGAGTTATGTGTGAGTTATGTGGAGCTTGTTGTGTTTGTTGAAAGGGCATGCAAGATTGTTGATATCTTGAAAAAGTTGGATGACTCGATGGTGTCATGTTTATGTTTTGAAGATTGGGTGGGATCATTTGTGGTTGATCTTATGTCATATGAATCCCACCTATTTTATTGAGACTTATCATGTTGGATTGTGAGGGCAAGGGAGGCCTAATTGCTTTGTTATGTGTGTCATACGAATGGGAGTTTAGATGAGGGGTATTTTGTGTTGCCCCCTAGTTTGATTTGATTTCATCAATGAAATTATTTCCCTATGCCCTACATTTTTCTATAATGTTGTTTTGGCGAGATTGTTCAACACTCCTAGACTCAAGGGTCTCAATTCGTTGGACCAAACTTTCTATAAGGTTTGTGAGTGAGGCTTCCTTCATTTTTTGAATTTTAGAACCTTGAGATGGATTGCTATGCATTGGGGTTTGACTGACGCTATTTGTTCTTTCTAATGACATTTCACATGTGGATTTTTATCTTGATGTACTATGTGGAGGGGTTTCTGTGCCCCCCAAGCTTCTTGTAAGATTTTCTTTTGATGGATCACCTTAGTGGTCATTTTCATATTATTGGTTATGGGTTGGTCTTGTTGATGGATCTTAGACCAAACACTCACTTGGCATGTTTTGATTTGGTCAATGTTGTGCGGATCTTTTTGGATCCCCTTTGAGTCTTTAGAGCTTGATTGATTCGAGATTCAAGCTATTGGATCTGAACGTGTGCTACTTTCATTGGAGGGGTGATTCCCTGAGCTTCTTGTAAGTTTTTCTCTTGACAACATACTTCATTGTCCATTTTAGTGGCCATTTTTTTATGGTTTGTTATGGGTTGATGGATCTGAGATTGATTGTTCACTTGTGTTTTGATTTGGTCAACATTGTCAAGATCTCTTTGGATCTGTGTTGAATTTGTAACTTTACTTGAGGGGACATTCCCTCTGAATTTTTGCATGAAACATTGTGAAGTGCAAAAAAATGTGAAAGAATCCATTCCACAAGGATTTGTTAAATGAAGATGAAAGTGGGATCTTGCAATGAAATGCAAAAATCTCAACCAAAAGGTTTTTACTATTCACATCAGGTTCACCAAAATATGTATGCTCAAAATCGTGACTCCTATTGCCTAGGGCTGTCGGGTCAGATTTCAGTACGCACATAGACCCTTCCCTCCTTGCCACGGGGTGATCCGCCATGTCACTCTCGCTTATGTGGAAGTAGCTGGTTGAAAGGAGGTGAGACACAGTGGGCGTCTGGCTCGTTGGAGAGTTGGACTTCGCGGAGAGGGCTTGGCAAGTTATGTGGCCTTTGTTGTTGTGTGCTTAGTTGTATGTTTCGTTTAATTGTTGTTGTAGTTGAGATAACCCTATGACCCAAAGGGTCATTGGTTTCTCTTCTCCTATTCAGATTCCTTAGATTCCACCTCTATGTGGGTGAACAATTGTTTTTGTTGATGGTTTTTGCTATTTCAATGTATCGAAGGAATTCTCATTGTAATTGCAATTGTCTAGTTTCTTCTAACAGCAAGAGGACAAATGGGTCACCTTGTGGTAGAACAAATGTTTATTGTTGTGGTTATAGATGAATCTCCTTGATCTCATCATGAATAGCCCTCACCCACTCTCCTCTCACTCCTAGACACATTTGAGAGCTGAGGTAGAGGAAGTGGTGCAACTGCTAACTTGAACTAGATTTAGGGTTTCGACCTAGGGTTTAGTTGACCTAGAGTTTGACTTGTGTTTTGACTTTGTGTTTACCTTGTGATGTAATCAAGGGTTTGGTTGAATCATTTAGTTGTGGTTACCTCGTGGTGGAATTGAGGGTTTGCAATTTTGTCTATTCTAGGGTTTGTATATGCATGCAAGCTAAATGATATGTAAAATATTTTTTTGATATTTTCTAGTATTTTGGAAATAAAAATGCTTTTAATCTATGAAAAGGAAATATGTATGCAATTCTATATGACTTTTCTAATGCAAATTTAACCTATGTTTTTTGGGTTTTCGATGATTTTAATGCAATCTATTCTAGAGAAAAGGGAAAATGCTTCTTCTAATAATCTAGATCTAGAAATGTAAAAGCAACTAATCTAACATGCAAGATCTAATTATCAAGGAAAAAGCAATGTTTTACTGTTCTCAAGAGCAAATTTGATTCTCTAATTACTATGAATTGAATTAAAATAAATGAAGGAACCTGGAAGAAATGAAGATTTGTTGACTCCACTACCCTCAGTAATCCTTGTAATTGGGCAACCTCGAGTCCTTTTGTAGCAACAGGTGATCCTCTTGACAACAAAATGACACAAAGAAGCAAAGAGAAGATTTGATGAAGCTTGTATGAGCTCACTGAGATCTTGGATTAAGCACAATGGCATAGAATGAAGCAACACAACATTGCTTGGTTGAACAAATAAAGCAAAAGGCACCTTCATCTTGTGAGTGCATTTGAATGCTAAGTTGGAGAGCAAAATTGGCAAGAGTTGTGTGCACAATGAATTTGCCTCCCTTTGTGCTTGAGGGAGGGGGTATTTATAGGTTTAGAAGAAGGGATTGATTGAAGAGTTAACTCATTTGATTGGGAAGTTAACAAGGTTGATTACCCAGTGAACTCAGCTAATTAGAGAGTGATGAAATAATGATAGCTTATAACTGGAGAGGAAATGGAGGTGAGGGATTGCATGAGATTGATTGAAGAGTTAATTTGAGATCAAATAGACTTAATTATGCATGTGTGGGTAATGAAATAGTTAACTCTATATTAGGGATCAAAAACCATGCAAACAAAAAGAAAAACGAGCAAAAATAGAGCAAAAATGAGTGAGAAACTTGAGTTTTTTTTATGGCTGCAAAAATAGCAGGGTCACCCCTTTTTCCAGTAGGGTCACCCCTAGGCAACCATGGGTCACCTAGGGGGTGATCCTGGGTCACCTAGGGGATGATCCTAGGTCACCCGGGGGAGATCTGGACTGGACAAGGTCAGATGCAGAAAAATGGGCTGGGAGATACAAGAAGAGAAGAAAAAGAATGGTTTTGCATCAAGAAACAGGACAGTCATGTGGAATAATCCAAATCTCCACTTACATCTATAGGATCTCTTGAGGGAGATCAGGAAATAATAGGGGGAGATTTGGATTGGTTGAGTGGAACTAAAAATGGAAAGTGGGAAATGGATAGGGAGACCTCTAGATGGCTTCTAGGAGGTGCACAAGATGAAGAATAAAGGGGAAAGGTAAAAACTCACCTACAAGACACTCACAAGGCTTAGGAGCAAGGTCAAAAGATCAAAAAATGCAAGTCGACAAGTGTTGCAACAAGTGTCGAAAAGCGTTGCAAACGAGGAGAGCGAGAAATCGACAAAGAGGAAATAACACAAGACAAGAAAAGAGGACACGTCATCAAGAGGATCGCTGCTTAAAGGACATTATTTCATGCTTACATGTACATGACAAAGATTTGAATCATGATAGGGGTCCTCGTGGAGATTGTGCGTGATTTTTGTGCTTACAGCTCCTAAGCCTTGTATGTGTCTTGTAGGTGAGTTTTTGCCTTTCCCCAATGTTTTTCATCTTCTCCACCCCCTAGAAGTCTTCTAGAGGTCCCCTCTAACCATTTCCTAATTTTATTTTTTAGTTTCACTCAACCAATCCAAATCTCCCCCTATTATTTCCAGATCTCCTGTCAGGAGATCCCGCTTTGCAAGTGGAGATTTGGATTCTTGCACATGACTGACCTATTTCTAAAGGAAGAACCCCTTCTTTTCTCCTCCTCTTCCATCTCCGATCTAGAACTTCAACCCAGGTGCTCTCTTTAGTGGGTCACCCATGGGTTGCCTCCTGAGCGACTAGATTGATGAAAGGGACAACCCCTGGGCGACCCTGTCATGTTTCCAGCGGTGGAAAAACTCAAGTTTTTAACTCAAAAAAGCTTTGTTTTCATCTATTTTTCTTCTTGTTTGCATGGATTTTCATGCCAAAGATAGAGATAACTATTTCATGAACCCACACATGCTTAATTAGCTCTAACTCATTTTTAGTTAACAATTCATGCATTCCCATGCATTCTTCTAACTCTATTTCTTCTTCAGTGATAAGTTATCATTGCTTCATCACTCCCTAGTCAATCCAATTCACTCCTCAATCAAACCTGTTAACTCTTCAATCAAATTGAGTTAACTTCTTAATCAATTCCACCTTTCATGATCTCTTACAACCTATAAATACCCCTCACCTCTTCATTATTTTTCAAGTTGAGCAAGTTGGAGAATACTCTTCTCATCTTCACAAGTTTTTTCAAGCTCCTTCATAGGCCTTTGATCCTCTTTCTTCATTTCTTTATTTAGTTTTCCAAATCTTCAAAGCTCTTCCATAGAGGCAATTTCATTGTGCACACAACTCTTGCAAGTTATTGCTCTCCACATTCAGCATTCTCATGCTCATACAAGACATAGGAGCCTTTTGTTTTGTTTGTTGTTCATCAAGATTTCAAATAAAGCTCATCATGTGTCCATACGCTGCTCAAATGAAGCCATCATTCTCATCAATAGCTCTCATTGAGCTCTATTTGCAAAGCTTCAAAATCTTCTTTCACTTCTTTTGTCATCTTGTCACTAAGAGGATTCCCCTCTGCTACACTATGATATGAGGTTGCCACACAAATAAATTTGAGGTTAGTGGAGGCTCACAAGTATTCTTTATTTCAATTTCCTCTATGCTTTTTGTCAATTGGTAGTAATTAGATAACTAAAATTGCTCTTGGGATCAGTAATCTTATTGCTTTTCCTTGTGAGGATAGTTAGACCTTGCATTCTTAGAGTAATTTGCTTTCATAGTTTAATTCATTTACATGCAATTTCCTTTCTTAGATTAAATCATTCCAAATATTTGAAAAACTACAAAAACATAGTTAAATTATATTAGGTATTTAATTCATTATAGATTGCATTCATTATTTGATTCCTAGATTAAAAAGCATCTTTTATTTCCAAAATATCTAAAAAAAGCACAAAAACAAGTTTTACATTTCATGTAGTTGCATTCATAAAAAACCCAAAAAACAACAAAATCATTAGGCACTTAGAAAATTTACAAACCCTTTATTGTATCACAAGGTCAACCATAGTCAAACATTGGTCAAACCCCTTGATTCTATAGCAAGGTCAAAAGAAGTCAACGTATAATCATACCTTAGTTCAATTCAAACCCTAAGTCAAACCCTAGGTCTAGTCAAGGTTGGCTCACATACACCTATCTCTTGTCTCGGCTCACAAATGTGCCCATGATTAAGAGGTGAGTGTGTGAGGGAAATCCTTGATGAGATAGAGGAAATCCATCCAAGACCACAACAGGATCCACTAGTCATCCAACAAATAGAAGAACATGGGCAACTCTTTCTACGACAAGCATTCATCCAATACTTTGAAAGACAACAAACCATCAACAAAACAATAGCTTACCCACACAAAGGTGGAATATCAAAAACCCCAACAAGAGAAGATTGACTAGTGACCCTTCGGGTTATAGGATTATCTTTACAATCACAATCATTGAGCAAAACATCGACACAAGCAGAAAATAACATAGGTGTCAAGACGTGCTAACTTCTCTCCACAAAGTCCAGCTCTCTAATGAGCTAGACCACCCATGTCTCACCTCCTCTCAACTGGCTACTTCCATGAGAGTGAAAGGGACATGGCAATTCACCCCATGGCAAGGAGGGAAGGGTCCGTGTGCATGCCAAAATATGACTCGATAGCCCCAAGTAACTAAGGTCATGATTTTGAGTGTACAACTTTAGTAGTGGACAAAGTCACTGAATGTTGCTTCTTGTTGAGCCAAGATACTAATCTATCACCAACGAAGAAGGCTCCACCACTGGTGCTTCTCCTGTCATCGGTACTTCCTGTGTAATCAACATCTGTATATGTTATCAAGGTAAAATCATTATTTCTAGGGTACCATACTCCATAGTACCTTTCAAGTATCTAAAGATCATTTTCACAGCTTGAACATGTGATTCCTTAGGAGCAGCTTGAAATCTAGCCACCATGCATACTTCTTGCATGATATCTGGTGTGATTGGAGTATCCAAATCAAGGTAAAAACATAAATCAAATGCATTCAAAACAAAGATTTATACCTCAAATATGAAGACCTAATCCAAGAAGGGTGAAGGAGCTTGCACCCAATGCTCCAAGATATACCATAGATACTCAAATAAGATGTAAAATGCCCTCAAACTATGCAACTCACACTTGGACTAGCTCTACATTTTAGCATAATAACACTACTCAAATTGTGGATGAAAAATGGCTTGAGAGATAGTGTACTTATAGGATTTTTGGAGATATTTTGATCCAAGGGAGGAGATTGATTTGAGAGATCAATGGTGGAGGATGAAGATGATGTGGAGGGCCTAGATTCAATCTTGAAAAATGAAGGGATGAGAATAAAGATGAATTTTTAATTCATCTTGGAAAGAGGGGTCCATAAATGAGGTTGGGTGAGATGGATTATTTGTGAATTAAAAATTCACATGGGGAAGAGTAAAATGAATTTAAAATTCATTTGGGGAAGAGTGGATATTAATGAGTTATGACATGTGTAAGGGGTGTAAGAGGCATTTAATGGAGATTATGACAAATGTGTATTAAAAATTGATTTATTTGGCATGGAAATCAATTTTTTATTCATGGGTTGTGGGAAGAAGTGTTAATAAAGGTTTGATCAAATTAATTAGGGTGATTAAACTAATTAATATGGCTGGAATAAATTAGCAAATGGATTAGTGGGAGGATAAGATTAATTAATTAATGATTTACTTAATTAATCCTAAGGTTAGGATGATGTAGGTTAGGGTAGGTAATTAAATAATGACTATTTAATCACCTAGGGTAGGGATAGGTTAATTAATAGGCTGAATTAAATAGTTAAACATGATTTAACTAATTAAATTGGGTTTAGTGAGAAGGGGGAAATTAACTAAATAAATATTGTATATTTATTTAATTAATTGGGTAAGGTTGAACTATTGAATTAATAAAATTAATCCAATTGTGGGGGATAAAATGATGAAAAATTAGGTGATGAAGGGATAATTAATTAAATAAAAATTTAATTAATTAATTAGAAGAGAAATAGGTATGTTTAGGGATGTCAGGAGTCAGTTTGATGGTGAAGATATTTTTTAGGTGTCTATATTTGCCCCTCTTTGATGTAGCGTCAGGACCTAGCAAGGGAGTGGCATCAGGGCAAAGAAAAATTTGCCCTAGCTGCATGGAGGAATAAAATGGGTGAGGGATGCCCCCTTGAGAGATCAGGTAAAAATTAAAAAATTTTGGTTGAACTCTTGAAAGGGATAAAACGGAGGTGAAAAATGAGAAAAGGACGGAAAAATAAGTCAGTAGGAAGAAGAACAGGCGAAAAAGGAGTTAATATGCTTGTTAGGGAAGAAAAAGATGGAAGGGGGCTGATATGACTAACTATAAATAGTAAAGAGTGGGCCCAAAGGTGATTCATTTGCACACATAGCCAATAGAGAAAGAGAGAGAAATAGAGATGCAGGATGTGGTAGCACACCTTTCTACCCTCGATATTCACACCTGGCAGAGCGAGTGTGTACCTACATGCGATCAGAGGAGGCTGGCAAGCAGGTGAATTGTTGATCCCATCTTTGTGTTTTAATTTTTGTGCTTTTTTAGGTTGCTTTTTTGTTAGGAAAAGGGTAGGTTAGGGCGATTAGCGCCATTTTTAGACAGCTAGTGTGAATTTTAGGCGGGGGTAGCACCATTTTTTATAATGGCACTATCTGAAAAGAAGCTAGCGCTATTTTTAGAGATAGCGCTATTTGGTTGAGTAGCACCATTTTACAAAATGGTGCTTTTTTGGGGACTAGCGCTATGTTTAGGGTTGGCAATGCTATTTGGTTAACTGGTGCTAATTTTAGGGCACATTAGTGCCAATTTGAGGTGTGGTGCTAAATGAGGGTAAGGGTAGCACGATTTTTGAAATAGGTGTAGGTTTAGAAAAGATTAGCACCAATTCGTGGAATGGCGCGAAATTAGAGTAAGGTAGCACTTTTTTAACAAATAGTGCGATTTTTGGGGAATTGTAGCGCTAATTTTTCTGTTTGTGCTATTTTGCAAGGGGGTGGCGCGAAATGTAATTTCAGCGCAATTTGGTGATTTGTTAGTGCCTTTTTCTAAGATTAAGGCTGATGGGAATTTTATGGTGAAATGCAGACTAATGGGGGCATTGTGGCATCGCGAGAGCGGAGGGTTCCTGAGGTGATGGCACTATGGTCAGAGTTTGATGCGCCTACAAAGGCGCGATTCAGTGCCTTAGGGTTGTGGACACCTACATAGATGCCTATGGTACGGAAGCACCGAGCCTTGATGACAGTGCTGATTGAGATATTTAGGCCAGAGACATGCTCATTTTTGTTGCCAACGGGTGAGATTACTATCACCCTAGAGGACGTGTATTGGATCTTGAAGGTTCTGATACACAGGAGACGAGTGGTTTATGATGTGGGCAGAGGAGGACTGGTATTAGAGAGGGCTTTTACACTAGGGGCAATTGTGTTGGTGGAGGATGATCGAGTCATGATTTATCATCAGACTCTTGCAACTGGGGAGCGGAGCTAGATTCTCTTTCTCTATGCTTTGATCGGCAGGGTGGTGATGCCTGATAGGAGAGGGCTAGGATTTTTAGTTGGCTGGGGGGAGGTTATAGAGGAGATGGTGGTGCACGGAATGGTACTTGCATGGGGTCCCTATATACTCACACAACTGTATCATGAGATGCACACAGTTGTGGACCATTTGGACAGTGTGTTGTCGGTGAGGGTGACACTTCTACACATATGGGCTTATGACCATATTTTGATCACACATCCAGTGGGAGCATTGCATCGACAACCTTTTGAGCCTTACGTGTTCAAATATCAAGGATAGTTGCAGTACTCATACATAGGTACTCTGAGGTATTGGAGGAGACTGTTGGATGATGTGACACGGGTGGTATATAGGCCATACATCGGATGTGAGAGGTGGCCAAATGAGGATGATCAGCTACCCTATGCCATTCAGACACGATATATTATGGGGTGAGGGGATTAGACTATAGACAAATACATTCCATCTCAGGTGATGAGATAGTTTGGCCTACGATAGGATATTCCACAGATGATGGCCATATTTGGACGAACACATAGGGACAAGAGATGGCCTCCATGGATAGCACTGTAGGTAGCTATTACAGATTTTGATGCATTACAGCCATAGTAGTGGGACTAGTGGAGTGACATTGTGGATGTAGGTGGTGGTGCCCACCTAGATTTTGGGTTTTAAGTATTCATCTGTAGGCCTTTTCAGAAAAACCCAAAAAAGTTTCTAAGTCTATCGACCTTCACATTTTTATGCATTCAAATTTTTGTATATGCATCACTGTTTGTATGTACATTTGAATGTGCAAGTGCGAGTCTACATTGGCGGGCCCAAAAATAATGTTCAATCGGCTTCAGAAATGGTAAAAAATCAGTTGTATGTGTCATTCAAATGCATTTTCGGGTGTGCAAAACTGGTTGTATATCGCAAATTCCTGGAATATTCCGTGCTTGTATGTAAAGGGTTGCATGTATATGAGTTTGTATGTTTGAATATACAAGGCAGATATGCAGGGTCAACATACAATGGAAATGATACAAGAGGCCAATATACAAGGGGGTCATCGCCGTGACAAGCCTCATTAGCTACTCATTCTGAAGTTTCTCCGATGGACCGATGGCACATACAAAGGGAGAATGCAAATGGAAATGTACATCAACAAACATACAAAGGTTCTTTCAGCGTGACAAAGGTCATCGGCAGCTTAGTTTAGGATCTCCTCGATGGCCGATGCAGATACAAGGGTGAACATACATAGGGAATATACAAGGCAGATTGTATGTTAGAATATACAAAAGCAAAGAGATACAAAGCCTGGGACCCACCAAGAACATACAAGGGGCAGGTACAAGTTCAAATGCATGTTTGTATGCAGTTTTCCTTTGTATATTTTGCATTGTATGTGCGATATACAAGGCTGATATACAAAGGGAGAGCATACAATCTGGACCCGACTGGAGAATCAAATGCAGCGAATAACCATTTTGGGGTCCGCAGCTTGTATAATGAAGTGCTTGTATATGCCGATATACAAAAGGAGAAGATACAAGCTGGATTCAAATGTTCTTTCAATCTGATTGATAAATGTGATGGAATCCACGGGTTGTATATTGCATTTGTATATGCAATATACAAGGAGATATGCAAAGGGGGAAGATACAACGCCCTGACTCGAATGCGATTGCAATTTGTTCTATAATGATTTGGGGTTTGCACCTTGTATGTGTTGTGGTTGTATGTATATGCATTTGCATATACAAAGATTTGAATGTACAATCAGGTGAAAGGGTAAAAGGTATGTTCATGCTGCAAAAAGTCAAAGAAGGAAAAGGCTGCCTGTGTGGCGTGATCTCATTGGCCGATGACTTTTCAGGATGATTTGAAGCCACAGATCTCAGTGGGAAGAGGGAAATTGATGGCCTATTTCAAACTTTCAGAAAGCGAGAGATTTATGTGTGTCTGCGATTGCATTTCAAAAGGAAGGAACTTCAAAAGAACACAACCACTGCATTCCAAGAAACTGTAGGTAGGTTGGCCATTAATGGCAATTTGTAGGAGTATGGGTCTGATTGACCGGCCAACTACCAAATTTGTGAAGAAAATCTCCAAGCAGTTGTACGACTCCCAATCTCACATACTCCTTCCCTCTTCTTCTCCCTGGTGCATTCAATGTTTTTGGGGCCATTTTCATGGTGCGATGTATTGGGTAGTGTTGACTTTTTCCCAGACTGGATGCTTATTCCCAGATTTCCCTACAAGGTAGCCATCAGTGATCAACAGGATCTCTGGGCCAGGGGGCCAACAGTGTAGGAGATAGACTCTATATTTTATCTCCTCTTCTTCTTCAGGCTCTGCAAGACCTAGGGGGGTATTCCCTACTCAACATCCATGAGGATATGCATACAAGGCTGGGATGCTGACATAAAGTAGATAGTCCTCTTGTAAGTAGACCAAAACTGAAAGATAAGAGCAAAGGGGCTAGCTTTGGGCCTATTAGCAGTTGTAGACAGAGGACTGAGGATCCTAAACTAATTCTAATGTCCTAATGTTTGTTTTAGATTTTGATTGGGATTTTAAGTTTGGATGCAAAGCTGGACATGGTTATAACACAAAAACAAAGCATGATTGGTGCCTATCCAGGGCCTGGAGTCAGTAGACATAAACCTGTGAATGATCAGCATGAACAGCTAAAACTGGATTTCAAGGGGATATATGTGATACTTGCCTTACAGATATCTCCCAAATACAGAGTGTTAAGTTATCTCTACTTATGGCATCCCTACTGCAGTATACCCTTCCCAATGTTCAACTTGAAAACAGTTTAATCTACCCCTTGAGCAGAAGTTAAAAGATCAGACATTCAACATAGGAATTCTATGCTCTAGAATCTAAACATTACCCAAACATCCAGATTCAGAAGAAGAATACATACAATACTGGAGACAGAATTAACACAACACATGCTAAGATAGCATTTCTCATATAAGATCAATCATGAAATCAGTGGGTTCATGCCAAAAACATACAACAAGAGATACATAAACTCACAGGTTAAGCTGTACAGAACAACCAGATCAGCTTGTTATGCATTACAGAGCCAAAAATCTTCAACTTTCAACAACCTTGAATGAATAACACCGTCTTCATTATATAGCAAGAGGGTGTATTCAACATTAACTACCAGGTTGACCAAAAATCCCGCCAGATACACAGTATCATAAAAATGGCGCTCAAACACATTACCAGATTGGCGCCCAAACATGAATGCAGCAGGTAGGGGAGGAGACAGGAAGATATCTCGAGCCCTGCGCCACTGTCCGCTGATGTACACCTTCAATCGGGTACCAGATCCGCCCATACCTCTGCAACCTTCGCCATTAATGGCGCACCAACCCGCGGCCTTGGGAAGAACATCAAACAGTCGATCGCAACCATTTCCCGCCGAGATTCATCATCATGATATTTGAAAATGTAGGATATCAATTATCCCACATGCACCCCGCAGCAACCTCATTAACACTTTATATACTAGGTCATGAGCATATATCATGTCGGTGCTTTTGCTCCTGACGACACTAGTATAAGACTTCATCATCATCATCCTCCAGCAGCATGATATCCTGTCGCTTGAAATATCACCCTGACGTCATCATCATATCCTGCTGACGTCATCATCATATCTGCCTACTGCGCACCTCCTCATATCCGGATGACGTCATCATCATGTTTGCAAATATCGGGGGATCTCCACAAGGTGATCAGTGTTAGAAATATGACCCCCCCCGGACCTTGATGACGTCATCAGCATATCGACATCAGGATGATATTCGGAAGATAACCGGATATTTGGAAATATCATCCTGATGCACTAACATCATGCTGCACTGTAGCTCCGCTATAAGATTGGGGCGAAATATGAATATGATGATGCTTGAAAAGATCACCCCCACTAGATAATGCACGAAGCCAGCAGGCGGATATCTCCTTGATATCAGCATCATCATGACGCTGGAACAAACATACACGCGGGTGATATTCAAAAATGAAAATATCACCCCCTCCTTCAGAAATATCATGATGCAGATAGGCAGAGAACCGGATATCACCCTGACATAAGAATGACGTCAGCATCATCAGGATGATAAAACAACGAACATGAAGTGATACAACATCATCAGGATGATATTGACTAAGATCATCCCGACGTTCAAATATGATGACCCCGGTGAATATCGGGTCATACTTAGAATTCTTCAACAACATCATCAGGATGATCATAACCAAGATCACCTGATGATAAAGAATATCACCCCGGCGAAATATCATGCAGGTAGAAAATATGATGACCCCCGCAAGCAACACGGTGATAACTGGAAATATCATGATGATGATGACGACCCCCAAGGAAGAACAAGTCGGGTCGAACAACTCAAAGAATAACCCCTTCAGAATATCGGGGCAACATCATCATCATGTTTGGGCAAGGTGATAATTGGAAGATCACCGGATACTTGAAAAATCACCCCCGCAAGCAAACTAAGGCACATTGTAGCTCATCAGCAGGATCAGGATGATAACCAAACATCACCCGATAGCGAAATATGATGATCCTGATGAGAAACAAGCCGACAGAAAACATGATGATGCTGACCATCATCGAACACAATATGATGATGATGACGTCCTCCTCAGGAAAATATGATGATGCAGCTGAAAAATGCCGAGGAGGCCCAAAGACTTAGAACATTTTTTTGGATTCTTAGGGAAAGTGCCTGCATGAAAATTGCTCAAAAATTGACAGTCAATTCAGGCACTAACAGGTAGTATTTTTGAAGTGACCATGTGATTAATGTTGAGTACACATCCTTGTTGTATATGAGGACCATGTCACTCATTTTTCTACGGTTGAAGACTTGGGCAATTTTTTGGAGGAAATAACGAAAACAGAGCATTTCTTGGCTATTATGTCTCTTTTGTGAGTTTATGAGTTGCATTTGAGTGCACCTTGCACTTATGTTTAGTTTCATGTTATTTTTATATGAAAAATGCTTCTTTGCATGTGTTTAGCTATTTGTCTCCATTTGTTGTATACATCCCTTCTTTTGAATCTGGTTGCTAAGGGTTACTAAGATTCTAGGGTATAAATTTTTGTATCACATGTTTAATCTGTGACTTCCATTCAAGGAGTGGATTAAACTATTTTAGGTTAAGTATGAAGAAGATTGTATGTCAGCTGGGATATTTGTAAGTAGAGATAGCTAAATACTCATTCTTGGGAGGTATTTGTAAGGCAAATACCAATATGACCCCTTGAAACTTGAATGCTAGTGCAATCCATTCTTGTGTATACGTCTATTTGACTCCTTGCCCTGAGATAGGCACCGGTCTGCCCTTGTGTAGTAGTTATGATCCAAAACCCCTTGTCTTGCAACCAAAACATAAATACAAATCATTTCATAACTCCAACCTGTTAGTTTGTAGGAGTAGAAATAGGACCCCTGCATACTCTCATTCCTAACCAGTTAGATATGTCCAAGAAATTTGCCAAACTTGTGATTTATCATGCAAATCTTGGTCCAAACATGAGAGTATTTTGTCTGTTCTAAAAAGGTAAATCTTTTTGTCATTGGGTGAGTCAAAGTTAAATCTTTAGCTATAGGGATACCCCCCTTGGTGCAACAGAACCAGAAGTGAAGGGGAGGCAACTCACGCAACCTCCTGTATTTGTTGGCCGAATCTGCCTGTGCATTGGAACTGGCAAACCCTCTGCCGATTCAAAGAGAAAGAACCAACAAAGTGGCGACTCCACTGGGGAGTTGATATCTAGATCTTTCATGTGAATAATGGTGCTCTGTTGGCAGGATGAACTTAGCGAAATATTTGTTCTATGATGAGTTTTCAGTTGTTTGAAAATTTTATCCTCTTTGGAGAGGTGGCAACTCTGCAAAAAAGTTCTCAGTGCACATGAAAGGCCGATGTATGTTGTTGTGATCTAAAAATATTATGTTCAAGACTTTAGCATCTGGATGAGAAAAGGTACACGGCCTCTTCCCACTTGTATTTGTTGTTTTATTGCATAAGTTAAATGCCAAGGGGAAGCCTTAGGTCTTAGGCAAGCATAAGATGTCTGAGATTGAAATCTATATGAATCTAAGTATGTATTCACCCATACTTAGCCAAGAGGGGGATGAAATGTTGTGTACAAAAATTGAAGAGATAAAGAATAGGTTGATATCCTTAGAGGCTCGGCAGGCTCAGTTCAATAATAACCCTAATGTGTCTGCCAGTCAGAATGCTAAACCTCTTGTCAGCTCTTTTGATCATTTTTATGACCAACTAGATTTTTCATGGGTTGACTATGAAGTTGAAAGTATGCCTGCTCAAATTTATAATCAAATGCCTAGATTTAGTGGACACAGTGTGTGTGATGGGGGTGCACATATCTAAAACTTTCATAGCTTTATGGAGAAAAACTCATTTAGAGATGAGGATATGTGGATGAGTTTTTTTGTTAGATCCTTTGGTGCTAGAGCTAGAGATTGGTATTTGAGCTTTCCAAAGAGATCCTTTGCCTGTCAGGATGATCTTGTTGACTATTTTAGAAAGGCATTTGCAAGAGAACCTGCTGATCTTGTTGCAAGATTAATGGAAATTAGAAAACAAGATGAAGAGCCCTGTATTGTTTTCAGTCATAGATTTGCAGTTGCCCTTTCACAAATCCCTAGAGACTTCAGACCTGATACTCTAGCCTGCATTGGCATATACTTTGAAGCTTTTGAAAAGGGCTCTAGTGCAATGTTGAGGGAATTCAAGATAACAAGTGTGCAGATGACATACAAGTTTTTAGAAAATACAGAAAAAATGAGGAATGAGCACATACAGAATTCCATGTCCATGGGCTTTGGTATGAATAGCAGTTGTGTAATTGCAAATGACCAAGTGATCATGGCTTCATTTGAAGATAAATGTGAAAATGAGAAGATAGAAGTTGACAATGCTGCTATGTTTGAACATGATGCTGATAACAATGCTCAATTGGATTGTTCACTAGTGAAGGATGCCAATGAGAGGATCAATGATGACTCCCATTTCAAGGTTGAAGTATCTGGTTCTGAAAACAATGATGAGGTTATGGACAGCAATGAATACTTGTTTGAATGGGTTTGTGGAGATGATTGTGAGTATTGTGCACAAGATAGAGAAGAAATAAGCAAACAAAGGAGCAGTTCCATGTTTGAATCATTGCCTTTTATTCAGACACATGGAGATGATGAAGAGCAATCAGAGATTTAAACAAGTAGTAGTGCTGAGCATGATTGTTCTTTATTTCATTATAGTTTTGTTTATGACACACAGGCTGATACTCCTCCACATAATGAATTCATTGGCAATGAAAATGCATGTTTGGTTGCCTATGAACCAGTGGCATACTATAATGAAGCTAAAACACTTGGATCAACCCTCTTCCATACAAGTGATACATATGTTGAGGAGGATTTGTTTGAGTATGGTGAAAATCTAAGCATTTTTATTGAGGAGGATTCTAATTTTCATCCTGATGAAAGGGAGACCAACATATATCATGAAGGTTATTGCAGAGAGGTGCCTGAGTATGATCCTTTTCTGTTTGGTGCAGCTGATGATTGTTTCCATGAGGTGCACAACTATGAATATGAAAGCTTCTTCTTTGATATGC
The DNA here is from genome assembly GCA_027924645.1 of Cunninghamia lanceolata. Taxonomy (NCBI): domain Eukaryota; kingdom Viridiplantae; phylum Streptophyta; class Pinopsida; order Cupressales; family Cupressaceae; genus Cunninghamia; species Cunninghamia lanceolata. Next base: position 2,642,825 of record BSBN01000061.1, on the reverse strand, counting down.
TAGCTTGTGATAAAATGAGGCCTGATGATCCTAGCTATATGGTGGACTATGAGTGCTTTCAGTTTTTAGTCCAACTGGGAGATCATTTTACAATGCATGTTGTTGATATAGATGATGATAAATGTAATATTTCATATGAGAGTGCATTGTTTGATAATTATGACATTCACATGTTGCTTGATGCTAAAGGTTGTTTGCATAAGGTTGACAGAGGCAGTGCTGACAGGGGCAAGCTCAATGAGATGGTTGAACATGCAAATGACAAGGGTTGTTTGTGGGTAGATCATGGCATTATCTTCAGGCTTGATCCAGTGACATCAGATGAAAATAGGGTGTTTGACATGGGAGGCTACTAGTTATTCCTTTTTGGTGGCCCTGGGCCACCAAGCATATTTCAAAACTATGATTTGTGATGCAGGTTGGTGCAATGTTTGACTCTGTAGCCCAATGGATATGGCACTTGGTTTGCATCCCAGAGATCTATGGTTATCACCATGCCTGCAAGAAGCATGCATCCCCAGACAGAGCCAATGGTGGTGCCCACCTAGATTTTGGGTTTTAAGTATTCATCTGTAGGCCTTTTCAGAAAAACCCAAAAAAAATTCTAAGTCTATCGACCTTCATATTTTTATGCATTCAAATCTTTGTATATGCATCACTGTTTGTATGTATATTTGAATGTGCAAGCACGAGTGTACATTGGCGGGACCAAAAATAATGTTTAATCGGCTTCAAAAATGGTAAAAAATTAGTTGTATGTGTCGTTCAAATGCATTTCCGGGCGTGCAAAAGTGGTTGTATATCGCAGATTCCTGGAATATTCTGTGCTTGTATGTAAAGGGTTACATGTATATGAGTTTGTATGTTCAAATATACAAGGTAGATATGCAGGGTCAACATACAATGGAAAAGATACAAGAGGCCAATATACAAGGGGGTCATCGCAGTGACAAGCCTCATCGACTGCTCATTCCAAAGTTTCTCTGATGGCCCGATGGCACATTCAAAGGGAGAAAGCAAATGGAAATGTACATCGGTGAACATACAAAGGTTCTTTCGGCATGACAAAGGTCATCGGTAGCTTAGTTTAGGATCTCCCCGACAGCTGATGCAGATACAAGGGTGAACATACATAGGGAATATACGAGGCAGATTGTATGTTAGAATATACAAAAGCAAAGAGATACAAAGCCTGGGACCCACCAAGTGCACATACAAGGGGCAGGTAAAAGTTCAAATGCATGTTTGTATGCATGGTTTGTATGCAGTTTTCCTTTGTATATTTTGCATTGTATGTGTGCTATACAAGGCCGATATATAAAGGGAAAACATACAATCCAAACCTGACTGGAGAGTCAAATGCAACAAATAATCATTTTGGGGTCCACGACTTGTATAATGAAGTGCTTGTATATGCCGATATACAAAAGGAGAAGATACAAGACGGATTCGAATGTTATTTCAATCCTATTGATAAATGTGATGGAATCTACGGGTTGTATATTGCATTTGTATATGCAATATACAAGGAGATATGCAAAGGGGGAAGATACAACGCCCAGACCTAAATGCGATTGCAGTTTGTTCTATAATGATTTGGGGTCCGCGCCTTGTATGTGTTGTGATTGTATGTATATGCATTTGCATATACAAAGATTTGAATGTACAATTGAGCCAAAGGGTAAAAGGTATGTTCATGCTGTGAAAAGTCAAAGAAGGAAAAGGCTGCCTGCATGGCGCGATCTCATTGGCCGATGACTTTTCAACATGATTTGAAGCCATAGATCTCAGCAGGAAGAGGGAAATCTATGGCCTATTTCAAACTTTCAGAAAGCGAGAGATTTCTATGTGTCTGCAACTACATTTCAAAAGGAAGGAACTTCAAAAGCACGCAACCGCTACATTCCAAGAAACCGTAGGTAGGTTGGCCATTAATGGTGATTTGCAGGAGTATGGGTCTGATTGAACGGCCAACTACCAAATTTGTGAAGAAAATCTCTGCGTGGCTACACGACTCCTAATATCACATGCTCCTTCCCTCTTCTTCTCCCTGGTGCACTCAATGTTTTTGGCACCATTTTCATGGTGCGATGTATTAGGTAGTATTTTGAAGTGACCATGTGATTAATGCTGAGTACACATCCTTGCTATATATGAGGACCGTGTCACTCATTTTTCTACGATTGAAGACTTGGGCAATTTTTTGGAGGAAATAACAAAAACAAAGCATTTCTTGACTATTCTGTCTCTTTTGTGAGTTTATGAGTTGCAGTTAAGTGCACCTTGCACATATTTAGTTTTATGTTATTTTTATATGAAAAATGCTTCTTTGCATGTGTTTAGTTGTTTGCCTCTATTTGTTGTATACATCCCTTCTTTTGAATCTGGTTGCTAAGGGTTACTAAGATTCTAGCGTAAAAGTTTATGTATCACATGCTTAATCTGTGACTTCCATTCAAGGAGTGGATTAAACTATTTTAGGTTAAGTATGTGTTATCCTATTTTCCTCTGCTCAGAGCTAAATAGTTAACCTGGTATTTTTCTTGAAAATCCTTTGAAAACGTCCCTATAAAGCAAAAGTGCCAAAATTTCCCAAGGGACCTTGCCAAAAAGCCTTACCATTGTAAAGAGCTTGAAAAAATAGGTAGGTTTGCTTTTTACATCACCCTGAAATTCATCCAAATAAAGAAGTTATTTACAGTCAAAGTTTTGGTCAAACATTCAGTTTAGATGTACATTTGGCGGGCTTGCAAATCCCTATCGGCCTTACAAAATTTTGAGAAAACATGAGTTATATACATTTTCTAAATGTATATCGGGCCAAGGAAATGCATATACATTTAGGGAATCTTCTGCAGATTCCCAGAATATTTGCTAAATGTATATCGGGTCTGCATGTATATAGGGGCTTGTATATTCAGATATACAAATGGAGATACAAAGGAATATGCAGTGAAAAGATACAAGGCCAGCGGACATACATGTGCTACAGTTGATGTACATTTGCCAAAAATACAAAGGCTGAAATATACAAGGTAATATACATTGAAGATTCCTCAGAATATTCCGCACTTGTATGCATAAAAAGGCTTGTATATTGCTTTGTATGTTCGCACATACAATCGGCTATATACAAATGAAGATATGCATCGCGGGTATATTCCATCAAAGATGCCCTGCTTGTATGTGAGACGGTTTGTATATTGCGTTTGTATATCCACATATACAAACAAATGTGCATTTGCTATAGTGTCGCAGAGGGGAGATACAAAGGATCTATACAAAGAAATATACAAAGGAGTTTGTATATCTCGGAGGTACAAATGGTGGGTCCCGCGCATATACAATGGGGATTGTATGTTTTTACATACAAAGGGTCACGTGAACAATCGCTTGTATATTGCGATATACAAGTCAAAGATACAGGCCGATATGCAGGCCGGATTTCAAATGGATATCATTTCTACCTCATTCAGGCTCCGGGTCCATTTTGTATGTATGAGGCCATTTGTATATTGCGATATACAAGAAAAAATACAAAGAGTGGAGATGCAAGCCAGACCCGACAGGTAATCAAATATACTTAAAGGTCATTTGGTGTCCGACTTATATGTATATGGTGCTTGTATATAGTGATATATACAAGTCAATGATGCATTGCATATACAAGGCGGATTTGAATCAAGGATCAGTTTCAGCACATAAGAGTTTGGAGTCCTCTTTGTATGAATAGGTGTTTGTATATTTTGCATATACAAAGAAATGTACAAGGAGAAAATATACAAGCTGGATCTGGCAGAACAATGAAAAGCAGCTAAAGGTTATTTGGGGTCCATAGCTAGTATGATTGCATATGCAGAAGGAAACATACAAATGGTGGGGCCCGCAAATATAAGGGGAAATTGTATGTATATACAATTTCAAAATACACAAGGACAAATAGGGCCCGATGTACGGGGTGCCATGCATATGCAAAGGAGTTGTAGAATGCATTTTTAAATGTTGATTCAGGCACCAAGATGCAAGCGATATACACATAGATGCAGATGCAGTATATATAGGCGGTTGACCAAATCTTTGACCGCCTGTATCTCCTCCATTTTTGTGAATTTTGACCTGCAGTAAGAGGCAAAGTTGTATATTTTGGTCCCCTCTTTCATTTGGCAGGGTTTTTCAGGAGTTTTGTCAAATTTTCAATTTTCAGATCTGAGGATGCATGTTTTGAACGATGAATATTTCAGTGACGACTTGCAACAGATGAAGATATTTTTTGGGCATTCATTGCAGCAGACGGAGCAAGCAGCTCACATTGACGACAAAGAATATCTTTCAACCGCTTCATCTCCAGATGCAAGAAGTGGCAGCTACATTAAAGGCCATAAAATATCTCCCTGTCTGCCAGTTCTAGTTTTCAACGCCATAACTGATGCAGTTGGGCTGTAATTAATGTAGATATTTTCTGTGACAGCTCTTTGAGCAATTTTTTGTAACTGACTTAGGATAGTTTTGGAATGCTATATATATGCATTCAAATGTTGTAAATAAGGTTGGAAATTTTTTGGCATTAAGGCTTTTCTGTTTCCAAACAGGGTTTTCATATGCTGTAACCGTGCCTTTCCATTGAATATATGCAAGTTAATTTTACCTCTTTACTGATTTTTCTAGTTCTGTGTGAATCTGTGTACGGCTGTCTATGAATGTTTAATTCCTCTCAATCATATCGCTTCTCACCTCTGCTAGATTCATCTAATCTGTGTATACCTACTTGCTATATTTGATTATATTGTGCATCTTCTCAGTGTTGTGGAAATTTCTTTAAATCTGTCTGGTGCATCACCCATGTTTTCAAGCTTTTATTTCATTTCCATTACAAGCTTTCTCTCTCCCTTTTCCCCTCAAAATTTAGTAGTTTTAGGTGATAACTAGACAAGGAAGCCGGCCTTCTCCGGAGGTCTGATCTCACTTAGCAAAGTCCCACACTTAGAGATCAGTCCCATGTTACTCCAGTTTGCAGAGGCTTCACGGCTGTATGCAAGGGTGCAAAACTGGGTGATAACAACTTTGGCACGCCCGGTGGGACTAGTGTGATGAACTTATCATCAAAATACTGAGAGATTTAGTGTTTCTCCCGGTATTATCAACCTTTAGAGGTAGTACAAACAACACCATGGCGACTCTAATGGTGAATCAGCTGGTTACAACAGTCCAATTTTCCAAGCAACTAATGAGGTTGGTGCTACTTGTTAGTTTTACTATCATTTAATAGTTTTCATAGCACCTGGTGACTCCATTTTGGTGTTCCAACTCACATCCTAGTGTGCACACCCTCTAATCTATATTCGTTTCTAATTTATTACCTAGACTTGCATATGTTCATGATTTACCCTTGCAATGTCTAGTTATCAACACCACAATGGTTTTTCTCCTCCATTCCATGAAAATTCAAACTTTTGCCCTCCAAACAGTTATTTGCCTCATTACAACCAGTATTACCGGCAAGAGTGTTTTCAAGCCAATCCTGCTTATCCTTGTTTGTAGCCCATTCATACCTATAATCAGCCCTGTGAAACCCAATCTAGTCTAAATCAAACGTGTAGCCTCCCTCGTCAGTCCCAAAATGATACTGATTTGGGTAGCATTAAGAGTTTGTTAATGGATTTCCAAAGGCAAATTTCAGAGATAGATAAGGAAGCACAGTGTAACAGATAGCAAGAGGAGCTTGCATATCAAGCTTATTTGTCAGAACAAGAGGCAGAAAATAGAAGGGTGTATGAAGAGAAATTCTTGAACATGCAACTTGCAGCTAAGGAGAAACAAATGAAATAGTTGCTTGCTCAAGAACAAGAGCTCAAAGTAAAAAATTTCTCTCCTATTTCTAGCTTCAAGCAAGTCCATCCTTCAAACCAAAGTGAATCTGTGAAAGTGGATCAAACTTCTCTACCATGGCAGCCTTCTTAGATCAAGAAGGTTGGTTACAAAATGCCAAACATTGTGAAGGCCAGTCCTCTTATACCAATTCAAAATCAGGTAGAGGAAACAGTTGTAGAATCTAAACCTATCATAATTCCAAGTTTCAGGCGGCCTTCTGCCTTTAAGGTTCCAAGTTGGAAGGGGCCATCTTTTTCACCTTGTGATGACCCTCCACCAAACACACAAACAGAAGCATGCTCTAGTATCCAGCTAGCAGAAGAAGAACAAAAGAGGCTTTCATTGGATCCTTTTCAAAGGTTGGAAACTCAATCATTTCCAAATCCATTCTTTGAAGAATAGGTTTCCAGTTTTAGAACACCAAGCTTCAAGTAGGGAGAGCCTCCTAAATGTCCTAAGTTGGATATCCCAAGTTTTAGTTGGCCTCATCCACTGCAACAAGAGCAACCTAGACTCCACAAGTTTCCAGGGTTCAAAGCCTATATCCCTCTACAGGAGCAATTTGTTCCTACACTTACAGAGAAAAAATTGTTTGAATCTATTGCACCTGTGAGTATTGTTAAGGTCACTTCAATGATGAATAATGCTGCCCTACTTCACGAGCTACCTGACTATGTTGAAGATGAAGAAAGTGTGCAGTTGGTTGTGGATATGCTGCAACAAGAGAACACAGAAAATCCTGACAAATTGCTGCAGTTTGAGGCTGAGCATGATAGTGAGGTTCCAAACCATAAAGAAGATCAGACATTTTGCTCTATGCTAGATTATCCAAAGCCTGATTATGCTGATATACTTGAGGAGCTCCCATGCTTTATTTAAAACAATGAAGAAACTGAATAGGGACAAGAGCAAATTGAAGATTTGTTCTTTATTATCCAGCAGGGATATCAGCTTCTTGGTGGGGAAGTTTTCTCTTTCAAACATGTGCATGGCTCATTTTCTGAGCCTAAATCAGAAAATCATGAACATGTTGTTCATAAGGTGGAGGCAACCATATTTATAGTGGAATCATAGGGGCTAGAGTTTTCATACCAGCAAGAGGAGGAAGAATGTAACCATGATGGCATTATATCAGCCTTCTTGGATTCTTTGAAGGAAGAAGGAGAAAACCATGAGGTCCCAAGTCAGCTATTTCACACGCAACAGCAACATGAGAGTCAAATGGAGGCCACCTTCATACCAAGTGAAGATCAAGAAGAGAAGTAATCACAGCAAGGGGAAATCAATCCAAAGCCTTCAAGGGGATGCCCAATCAGACATCTTGCCCAGCTGGAAATACATAAAGAGGAGTCACCACTTGTCATGCTTACCTCCAAGCATGAAGTTGAGCATCAAAATGAGTGGGATCAGCCCATTTATTCACCACAAGTTACAAACATCAACAATCAGTCCAGGCGGATAGGTGAGTCTATCTCCATTTTGAGGGGGGTGATTTATCAATTTATCATATGTACATTTCCCCCTTACCTCTTCTTAATTGCCCACATGAATGGGAAACATTGTAAATTGTTAAGGAGGGGCAGTTATTTTCAAGAACCAGTTAATGGCTTTGTTTAAAGTCATGTCTAATTGATTAGTTTAAAATTAGAGTAGGTTTCATTTCTGTTTTAGTTTTCCCTTTCCACAAGTGCTTCTGCACAGGCTGCATTGTCATTAGGAGAATGCAAGCCTTTTTCCCTTTTTGTATTTTGGAGGCAGGTTCCAGTTTTCCAGCAGGTTTTAGACTCGACCCCATGCCCAATGGATACTCTAAGGCCACTAATCTAATTGTTTAGCAGGCAGGCAAACACTCCGTAGAGGTCACCAAGAATGTTATCCTATTTTCCTCTGCTCAGAGCTAAATAGTTAACCTGGTATTTCTCTTGACAATCCTTTAAAAAGGTCCCTATAAAACAAAAGTGCCAAAATTTCCCAAGGGACCTTGCCAAAAAGCCTTACCATTGTAAAGAGCTTGAAAAAATAGGTAGGTTTTCTTTTTACATCACCCTGAAATTCATCCAAATAAAGAAGTTATTTACAGTCAAAGTTTTGGTCAAACATTTAGTTTAGATGTACATTTGGTGGGCTTGCAAATCCCTAATGGCCTTACAAAATTTTGAGAAAACATGAGTTATATACATTTTCTGAATGTATATCGGGCCAAGGAAATGCATATACATTTAGGGAATCTTCCGTAGATTCCCAGAATATTCGCTAAATGTATATCGGGTCTGCATGTATATAGGGGCTTGTACATTCAGATATACAAATGGAGATACAAAGGAATATGCAGTGAAAATATACAAGGCCGGTGGACATACATGTGCTACAGTGGATGTACATTCACCAAAAATACAAAGGTTGAAATATACAAGGTAATATACATTGAAGATTCCTCAGAATATTCCGCGCTTGTATGCATAAAAAGGCTTGTATATTGCTTTGTATGTTCACACATACAATCGGCTATATACAAATGAAGATATGCATCACGGGTATATTCCATCAAAGATGCCCTGCTTGTATGTGAGACAGTTTGTATATTGCGTTTGTATATCCGCATATACAAACAAATGTGCATTTGCTACAGTGCCGCAGAGGGGAGATACAAAGGATCTATACAAAGAAATATACAAAGGAGTTTGTATATCTCAGAGGTACAAATGGTGGGTCCCGCGCATATACAACGGGAATTGTATGTTTTTACATATAGAGGGTCACGTGAACAATCGCTTGTATATTGTGATATACAAGTCAAAGATACAGGCCGATATGCAGGCCGGATTTCAAATGGATATCATTTCTGCCTCATTCAGGCTCCGGGTCCATTTTGTATGTATGAGGCCATTTATATATTGCAATATACAAGAAAAAATACAAAGAGTGGAGATGCAAGCCGGACCCGACAGGTAATCAAATATACTTAAAGGTCATTTGGTGTCCGACTTATATGTATATGGCGCTTGTATATAGTGATATATACAAGTCAATGATGCATTGCATATACAGGGCGGATTTGAATCAAGGATCAGTTTCGGCACATAAGAGTTTGGAGTCCGCTTTGTATGAATAGGTGTTTGTATATATTGCATATACAAAGAAATGTACAAGGAGAAAATATACAAGTTGGATCTGGCAGAACAATGAAAAGCAGCTAAAGGTTATTTGGGGTCCATAGCTAGTATGATTGCATATGCAGAAGGAAACATACAAATGGTGGGGCCCACAAATATAAAGGGAAATTGTATGTATATACAATTTCGAAGGATACAGGCCAACATACAAAAGGTGGGGCCCGCAAATATAAGGGGAAATTGTTTGTATATACAATTTCAAAATGCAAAGGGACAAATAGGGCCTGATGTACGGGGTGCCATGCATATGCAAAGGAGCTACAGAATGCATTTTTAAATTTTGATTCAGGCGCCAAGATGCAAGCGATATACACACAGATGCAGATGCAGTATATACAGGCGGTTGACCAAATTTTTGACCACTTGTATCTCCATTTTTGTGAATTTTGACCTGCTGTAAAAGGCAAAGTTGTATATTTTGGTCCCCTCTTTCATTTGGTAGGGTTTTTTAGGAGTTTTGTCAAATTTTCAATTTTCAGATCTGAAGATGCATGTTTTGAACGTTGAATATTTCAGCGACGACTTGCAGCAGATGAAGATATTTTTTGGGCATTCATTGCAGCAGACGGAGCAAGCAACTCGCATTGACGACAAAGAATATCTTTCCACTGCTTCATCTCTAGATGCAAGAAGTGGCAGCTACATTAAAGGCCATAAAATATCTCCCTATCTGCTAGTTCTAGTTTTCAACACCATAACTGATGCAACTGGGCTGTAATTAATGTAGATATTTTCTGTGACAGCTCTTTGAGTGAATTTTTGTAACCGACTTAGGATAGTTTTGGAATGCTATATATATGCATTCAAATGTTGTAAATAAGGTTGGAAATTTTTTGGCATTAAGGCTTTTCTGTTGCCAAACAGGGTTTTCATATGTTGTAACCGTGCCTTTCCATTGAATATATGCAAGCTAATTTTACCTCTTTACTAATTTTTCGAGTCCTGTGTTAATTTGTGTACAGCTATCTGTGAATGTTTCATTCCTCTCAATCATATCACTTCTCACCTCTGCTAGAGTCATCTAATCTGTGTATACCTACTTGCTGTATTTGATTACATTGTGCATCTTCTCAGTGTTGTGGAAATTTCTTTAAATCTGTCTGGTGCATCACCCTTGTTTTCAAGCTTTTATTTCATTTCCATTACAAGCTTTCTCTCTCCCTTTTCCCCTCAAAATTTAGTAGTTTTAGGTGATAACTAGACAAGGAATCTGGCCTTCTCCGGAGGTCTGATCTCACTTAGCAAAGTCCCACACTTAGAGATTGGTCCCATGTTACTCCAGTTTGCAGAGGCTTCACAGCTGTATGCAAGGGTGCAAAACTGGGTGATAATAGTATGAAGAAGATTGTATGTCAGCTGGGATAGTTGTAAGTAGAGATAGCTAAATACTCACTTTTGGGAGGTATTTGTAAGGCAAATACCAATCTGACCCCTTGAAACTTGAATGCCAATGTAATCCATTCTTGTGTATGCGTCTATTTGACTCCTTGCCCTGAGATAGGCACTGGTCTACCCTTGTGTAGTAGTTATGATCCAAAACCCCTTGTCTTGCATCTAAAACATAAATACAAATCATTTCTTAACTCCAACATGTTAGATTGTAGGAGTAGCAATAAGACCCCTGCATACTCTCATTCCTAACCAATTAGATATGTCCAAGAACATTGCCAAACTTGTGATTTATCATGCAAATCTTGGTCCAAACATGAGAGTATTCTGCTTATTCTGAAAAGCTAACTCTTTCTTTCATTGGGTGAGTCAAAGTTAAATCTTTAGCTATAGGGATACCCCCCTTGGTGTGGCAAAACCAGAAGTGAAGGGGAGGCAGCTCACGCAACCTCTTGTATTTGTTGGCTGAATTTGCTTGTGCATTGGCACTGGCAAACCCTCTACCGATTCGAAGAGAGAGAACCAACAGTAGGGACTACACCTAATTATGATAAATGGTGGGTTATATGATGACCTATCTGACTTACAGATCCAGAGGCAGAGCCAGATATGACTGTGGAGGAGGGCGAGGATGATGATGATGATGATGACTCTGATGGAGGAGCAGGCAACTTGGTGAGGAGAGCTCCTAGGAGAGGGAGAGTTGGCAGCGAATAGGGTGACAGAGATTAGAGGGGGAGGGTTGGACAGGCACCACCGTAGAAAGGGCCACTACAGAGGGGACTTATGTCACCGCCTAGTGGACCACCTAGGGGACCACACAACAACATGCATAGAGGGGATCGGTGCCATCTGGTAGGGCACCTGTATAGTTAGGATAGAGAGCAACAGGACCACTTCCTAAGCCCACAGGCAGCAGGTGAGGGCTACAAGTCAACAGATTAGACCCATAGGGCAGCAAGTTAGGCCAACAGGCCAGCCGGTGGTGACAATAGTAGTGACTGGGGTTAGTGGCTTTGGGAGCCAAGGTGTAGGGGGTTCGGGAGGAGGTGGAGATGAGATAGCTAAAGAGAGACATATATCATGGTGGAGAGGCTAAGAGGGAGATGATGAGATAGAGCTAGATACCCTACGTGCTAGGATAGCTAGTTATGATGACACCTTATAGAGGCAGGGTCAGGAGTTAGCACAGCTCCGAGGACTTTCTACAGCTATAGATGGAGGTGGTACAGACAGGGATGGACATATTAGTGCATTGCAGGCACATGTCATAGCCTTGACAACAGAGCAGGATAGGGAGATAGGGCTTTAGCAAGCGGCAGAGGCTGAGATCATTAGATTGTAGGGATTGGTGGTAGGGGGTAGCTCTACACAGGTGGTACAGCTACAAAACCAGCTAATATAGTTGCAGAGGCAGTTGATGGAGGAGCAGAGGTGATCATCTTAGCAGGCCTCACATGAGGATTGTTACTATGGAGCTTACTGCACAGTTGTTCCTTAGGAGCATGAGATTCCTAGCTATAGTCAATGGAGTAGATCTATGATGTCAGGTTCACATAGATCGAGGTCCATTCAGTCTATACAATAGCCATCACCGCAGCAGGTTGTGACACAGGCAATACAACCACCTCAACCATTATAGTCACCATAGTCACCACAGGGTCCAGGGGGTCTCCTACCCAATTCAGGAGGGGTTCATTAGCCCAGGGTTGATAGTTGTATTATTTTGCCCCTTGGAGGCATTATATCATGACATGTTTTTGATGGATATATGAGCTGTACATTTTTGCAATGATGATATATGAGATGATGATTTTGATGGCCTACATGTTGTGTTTGTGATGTTTTTATATGATTATGATGATGCTTATGTTAATGGATGCAATATGTTTTATGGATTATGCATATTATGATGATGTGATGATTTTATGAGATGCTATGGATGTGTTGTGTTTATGAGATGTATTATGTTGATGGATGTCATGCAATTGTGGATTATGTATATATGATGATGATGTAATGATTTTTATGAGATGTTATGATTTTGTTATGTTTTATTGATGGGATGGCTAATGCTAAAATGTGAATTATAATTACACTGTTGTATGTAGCTTGGCAGAATCATAGCAATAATCATACTAGCTATCTTGTCCATCATATCACGGCAATAATTATTAGATGGGCTCAAATAATGTGTTGTATGCATGTTTTGACTATGGATTATGATGTGAATATGTAATGCAGATAAATGCTCAGATTAATAAACATTTATTATGGATGCAAAATGTAATGAAATGGAAATATATGCTTATCTTAATAAACACCTATTATGTATGCAAATGGAATTATGAACATGCAACTAAATGATTATGAAAATGCAACTAAATGATTATGACATGCCACTAATGTATGCAATGTAATGATATATGTGATGATCAGGTCATAATACACGTGATGTTTTTGTTCAACCCTGGGTGGTGGGGCTAAGTGGTAGGGGAATAGGTGGGGAGAGGATAAGGGTTTATTGACTGGGTAAGGGTAGGATTGGTTTTGGTTAGATTGGGGGAGGGAGTGGGATGGGGGTTGAGGGAATTGTTAGGTCATGATCTACCACGTCATTGAGGGGGGATTTATTTTGGTTCAGGATGTGTTAGGTGGGAATAAGCGGGATAGGTGGGGTTAGTGAGAAGATGGGGGTGGTAAATTAGATGGTGGGAGATAAAAGATCTAGGCCCAGATAGTATGGATGGATGAGTGATAGGAAAATTATTTGAGTTAGTAATAGTAGTTGCATAAAGTTAATTGAGAGCCTTTCTAAGTTTATTATAGCAATATAGGATACACTTCACAAAGGTATGAGATGACCTAAGTGATGATGTATATATCTCATGATTGCATGGACTAGACCCATAAACAATAGGTTGATGTCATGCATGCCCCAGGTAGTATAACCTTGCCTAGCCAAGGAAGGAGACTCATAGTCGTGAATGCTCATAGTACATATAAGGTATTCATGCCTATATATGTAAATGAGGTACATCATGCTAGAACTAACCCAGGCTTCAAGATATGAATACTATTCTTGGAGTAATGAAACCAACCCACAAGCACAACATACAGAAACAATGACCATGTCTACTCCAGGTGTTGTCCACCACATACCATGATATAATGAGATCAAGGTAGCTTTGGAAGTGACCAAGAGTAAGACAAAAAATAAAAATCAATAATCGAAAAGACCAACAAAAAGATACAGACAACCATTTGTGTTCTCTTACCAAGATAAGTGTTGATAAGATGACAGATTCTTATCCATTGTAGGAGTGATATATCCTAGGACATGAATCAGTTGGACTTTGTTTGATACTTTTCAAAAGGTGGGCAGAAGGATAGTTAGGCCATGTGTTGGATTATAGTTGGCATGTTGATTGATGATTTTTGCATTAGGTGCTTTGTTTCCAGCATATGCGTAGCATGTGTATCGTTTGTTGGATCTAGCAAGATCAGTAAATAGGGATCATCCAAATGGGTTGGATGGGTGCATCTTATGTACCTAAGTACTGGATACTTCCTTCGTATTCCAGACTGTCTACATACCTTGTGTCCATGGGATCAAGGTACTATCAAGATGCGGGTGAGATGAATATGTAGTTCTGGCAAGACTTGATGATATGGGAATGGTTTAGGATGGATGAGGTGATGATGATTTTGGGTGATTGTGAAGATGTGATGGTGTTGTGGTAGTGAACTTGGAACTTCTTGGATTTTTTAATTTTCTGATGTTTTTGAGTTTTAGATTTTTTATAATGTTTTTTGGTTTTCTAGGGTTTTTTATGTTTTTGGATTATTTGAGTTTTTTTTATGTTTTTTGGATTTTTTTTATTTTCTGTTGTACAGAAGGAAGCTTACAAGGATCTTTATCCCATGGGGGTAGCCTTGGGTGGGGAGATGTCAGGTGGGTGATTGATGTTTCTGAATTCCAAGCCATGGAAGGTGATTTCGGTGTGAGGTATTTGTGATGGAAAGAGGTCTTATGAGATGGTAGAATCAGCCGCTACACATGGTGCCTAAAACAAGTTTTCACCATGGTACCAATCCAAGGTGTCACTGAAGTGATTTTCACCATTGGATGTCTTTATTACACTCAGTTTTTTCTTGACTTTTTTGATTTTTTAGATTTTTTTTGGTATTTTCTGATTTTTTTGTATTTTTTTACTTGGGATACTCGATGGGTTATGCATAGAACTTCTTCGGATGCAGAATGTTCATAGGCTCATCCAAAGGTTGCCCCTCAAGTGTTGCAAGCTGGTACGCTCCTGATCCATAGTTGGTTGTGATGACATAAGGCCCTAACCAATTGGGTTCAAACTTTCCTTTCTTAGGGCGCTCCTACAAATTTTTATGGTTTTCCATAAGGACAAAGTCACCTACTTCAAATTTTTAGTTCTTGATTTTCTTGTGATAGCTTCTTCTGAGGCGACTTTGGTAGGCCTGCAGATGGTTCAATGCATCTAGACGTTTCTTATCTAGTAATTCTAGCTCATGCAGCCTTGCAACTTGGTATTCCTCATCAGTGATTATGTTTTGTAGAGATACTCTTAAGGATGGGAGCTTGACCTCAATAGGTAAGATGGCTTCGGATCTGAATACAAGGGAATAGAGAGTGGCTCCTAGGAGAATACGGATGCTTGTGCAATAGGCCCATAGGGCAAGATTAAGCTGAAGGTGCCAGTCACGTCCATCTTCATTAACCATCTTCTTTAGAATGTAGAGGATGGTTTTATTTGAAGGTTCTGCTTGACCGTTGCCTTGAGGGTAATATGGAGTGGAGAAGTGGTGTTGTATTTGGAATTACTCACACAGGGTGTGGACTTCCTGGTTCTTGAATGGTTTTCCATTGTCGGTGATGATGGAATGGGGGATGCCATAATGACATATGATATAATGGAGGATGAACTTGGATATTTGTGTTCCAGTGGTGAAGGTGAGTAGTATTGCTTCCAGCCATTTAGTGAAGCATTCGGTAGCAGTGATTATGAATTTATGGCCATTGGATGATGATGGATGGATTTTCCCTACGAGGTCGAGCCCCCACTATGAGAAAGGCCATGGTGTCATGATTGGCTGCAATTCTTGTGCTAGTGCATGAATGAGATCTCCATGTTGTTGACATGGCAGGCACTTCTTTACAAATTGGTAGGCATCTCACTCCATGGTTGGCCAATAGTACCTGGTTCTTAGGATCTTCTTAACTAAAGTTGGTCCACTTGAATGTGCCCCACAGATGCCTTCATGTACGTCTTGCAAGGCCACTTTGGCTTCCCTAGAGTCTAAATATTGTAAAAGCATGCCATCAAGACTCCTTTTGTATGGGGTATCTCCTACAATGGTGAAGTGGGAGGCTCAGTGGATGAAGGTTTTTCGTTGTGAGGCAGATAGGTTAGGAGAGATGATGTTATCATGGAGGTACATATAAGTCTCTTGATACCACGGGGATAAGGACCAATGATTTCACACACTAGCTCTAATTAGGGAACATCATATGCTGGAATGGGGAGCTCTTTGATTAGGAACTCGCACTTATTTATGTCTTTCTTTATATCAACCAGAGATTCGATTGTTGCCATGGCATCTGCAGCTTTGCTATTTAGCCTTGGGATTTGTTCAAAGTGAATATCATCAAAATAGTCTTTGAAGTCATCAACCATCTTTTTGTAAGGCAAGAGTTTGTCATCCTTAGTTTTGTACTCAGTTTTTACTTGTCAGATGACCAGTTGGGAATCGCCATACACTGTCAGCTTCTCGATTTTCCACTTGATTGTCATTCAGAGACCTGTGATGAGGGCCTCATACTTTGCCATGTTGTTGGTACATGGAAATGCAATTTTGAATGATTTAGGGATGGTGTCACCTTGAGGGGTAACAAACAAGACGCCTGCCCCCAAGCCTCTATGTGTATATGACCCATCAAAGTACATTTTCCATGTCTTTGTTGCTAGTGCTATTGTCAATATGGCTTCATCAGGGAACTCTGCGAGTGTAGGATATTTTGTGGGAATAGGTGCTTCAACTAGTTGATCAACGATAACCTGTCCTTTGATAGCTTTTCTCTCAGTATATTTAATGTCAAATTCATTGAGGATCATGACCCATTTTGCCATTCTTTTAGGAAGAGAAGCTCTATTTAGGAGATATTTTAGTGGATCAATCTTGGCGATGAGCTTAGTTTTGTGATTTAGCATGTAGTGTCTTAACTTTTGTGAAGTAAAGACCACGACTAGACATGATCGTTCAATTGATGTATAATTTAGCTCATAGGTTATCAAGGTGCGGCTGATATAATATATAGCTCTTTCCTTCCCCTATTCATCATGTTGTGCTAATAAGGCCCCTATAGTTGTTTCTGTTGCTGAGATGTATAATAGGAGGGGCTCTCCTTGCCGTGGCAGAGTTAGAATGGGGGGATTAGCCAAGTATTCTTTCAACTGGTTGAAGGCAGCCTGACACTGATTATCCCAGACAAAAGTTGTATTCTTTCTGAGTAGATGTTGAAAAGGTTGACACTTATCGGCGAGTTGAGCAATAAATTGACGGATGGACTGGAGTTTCCCTTGCAAACTTCGTAGCTATTTTAGTGTCTTTAGAGGAGGCATCTCAGTGATGGCTTTGACTTTTGTAGGATCTACCTCAATTCCCCTTCTAGAGACTATGTATCCCAAAAGCTTTCTGGAGGTAACCCCAAAGACACATTTCTTTGGATTTAACTGCACATTATATTGCTCTAGCCTATCAAAGATCTTTGCTAACATGTCCAAGTGTTCCTCTCTTGTCTTTGATCTCCCTAGAAAATCATCCACATAATCTTCCATGATGTGGTGGAAAAGATCATGGAAGATGACAGTCATAGCTCGTTGATAAGTAGCTCCAGCATTTTTCAGGCCGAATGGCATCACCACCCAACAATATGTCCCCGATGGGCATATAAAGGTAGTCTTATCTTGATCCTCTTTTGCGATCCTGATTTGATTATACCCTAAAAAGATGTCCATCAGGGATAACATCTCATGTCCTACCGTAAGATCCACTATCATGTCAATGTTTGGTAGAGGGAAGTCATCCTTCAGGCAAGCTTTGTTAAGGTCTCAAAAATCGGTGCAGCAACAGATTCGACCATCAGGTTTCACTACTGGCACTAGGTTGGAAACCCACTTAGGATAGCCAACGGGTCTAATGAATCCCACATCTAGAAGTTTCTTTAGTTTCGTCTTAACCAGGAGGGCCACTTGTGGATTCATCTTTCTCAGTTTCTATTTTACCAGTTTTGCATCAGGCCGCACTACGAGGTGATGGACGACCAAGGTAGGATCTAGCCCTAGCATATCTACATAGGTCCATGCAAATTTGTAATTTTTGTGTTTGAAGAATGCTAAGAATTTTTCTTTCTCTGTTGTGTTGAGAGATTCTGTCCTGAAGGTGATTTTTGGCTCTTCTTCCATCCCAAGGTTCATCTCTTGTGCTGGCTCCACAAAGACGCATGATCTATCAGGATATACCTTATCTATCTTGGGAAGGCCCATGATTCCATCTCCTAGTGCCTCATGGAGGTTGTCACTAGGAGATACGTCCTTTATTTTTACTTTTTTATCGCCTGAAAGTGCCACTGAATGGTTTTCACTAGGGGCATTGTTTTTATTTTTGTATTTTTGCGACTAGAAGTAGGGGTTGTCTCCCTGAAATAGGTAGCCGTATCAAGTTCCATAATGTGTCCATCTCTATGATCTCCCAGAGGGAAGTGATCCCTAAACCACATCATTTCAGTGATTGCTTCATCATTTGGTGCTACGTCGAAGACGGGAGGTCCTTGTTGGTCCCAGTCTATGAGGTCTCGGTATACAAGGGGTAGGTAATTAGATGAAGATGCTAGGGTGCTGACTGTGTATATGGTGCTTATGGATGATTTAAAGAATTCAGCAAAGTCACTAAAGGAGTTTTGATGGACTACTTCATTGATGTTATCGACCTCAGGAGAAACCATGGCAACCTCAGCTAAGATACATTCGCCACTAGTGAGGATATGTTGTCATTGACCATATCCTAACCCTTGACTATAGGGATTCCTCGTCGCTTGAACTGGTTCTATGATCCCCTATTCATGAAGGATGATACTACCTTGTCCTTTGTAGCCCATGTTTTTGATGATTTTTTACCCTTTGTCATAGATTTCAGATGGTATGGTAGGGGTTTCTTGTTCTATTTCTTCATCTTTATATAGCCATGATGATATGTCTTCAAGCACATCTTGGTCAAGAAGGTGCTTCTTCTCAAAGGTCAGGGATGGCTTGCATTTGATAACCACTATAGAGACTTCTCCTTCTTTTGGGGCACTGAACATCTTAGGATTGTGTAATGTCCCTACACAAAAGGTACCATGTAGATCATATTCTCCACATCCCGTGTCACTTATCTTGACCTTGACCTCAGGTGGTGGTGGTGCTTGAGATGATGCGGTAGCAATGTTGGTGGGGTCAACGTATGATGTGGATGTTGTAGGATTGGTTCGGGAAGTGGTTTTTGTGATAGCCTTGTTGTATGGGTAGAAAGTGTGGTCGTGTCCTTCCAAGAAACTACAATTTTGGAAGGGGCAGGGGTCAGCATAGATGGTTACTTCCATGCCATTGTGAGGGAACTTTAGACATTGGTGGAATGTAGAGGGGATGGCTTGCATGACATGGATCCATGGTCGGCTGAGAAGAATGTTGTAGGGGAGGTCAAGATCAAGAACTTGATATTTAGTTTCCATTATCTTTTTCCCTACTTGGATGGGGAGTTTGATAGTGCTCTTAAACAATCTCTGTGTCATCATATCCCTTGATGGTTATGGATTCACTAGTGTCTACAACCACATCTGAGCATCCCAAATGTTTTAATAATTTTAGAGTGCATAGGTTTAGGCTGGAGCCACCATCTATTAAGACTCTTTTGATGGCATGTTTATGGATGCGGACTTTGATATGCAAGGCGTCATTATGTAAGTTCTCAGAGGCGGGAAGGTCCTTTTCAGAGAAGGTGAGATGATGGGGTGAGGCAATATGGCCCACCATGGCTTGGAATTGATCCACATTCAAGTTGGTGGGAACTTGGGTTTCCAAGAGAGCCTTGTCAAGGACTTCTTTGTGGAGAGGTGACATGTGAAAGAGCTTGAGGATAGAGATCTATGTAGGGGTCTTTCCTAGATGATCTAGGAGGTTGTACTTATTGGCACGTGAAGGGTGAACAAACGGATGATTAGGTTGAGGGTTTGATGTGGATGGAGGTATTTGATCAGTGGTAGGGGCTGTGCGGATGGATACACAGCCTCGATGGCTTGTGATGGCACAATCACGTGCTTGAGCCTATATGGTGATTATGTTGATATAGTTGGATGACGGTTCTATCTGTCCTACAATGGAATCATAGGATGCAGGAGGTGGGGTGATGTTGTAGGCTTGATTAGAGGATGAGGCTTTGTTGTGATTAGGTAGCAGATCCTTGTAAGCTCCTAAATTGGCGTTGGGTAATGGTTGGGTGTTTTTCTCGAGATTGACTTTCTTTTGATCTATGAGGTCTTGTACACAATGTTTTAATTTCATGCAATCGGATGTCTTATGGCCCACAATGCGGTGGTAGTCACAATAGTCATTTTCATTGTACCACGCAGCTTTGAGTTCACTTTCTTGGTGGGGCTTAATAGGTGGGAGAGTTATTAAACCATTCTTTAGACATCTATCGAGGATATCTTCGATTGGTTGCCCTAGGGGTGTAAATTGTCTCCGAGGTTTGCCTTGTTTAGGTTGACCTTTTGGAATATTTACATTGGCAGTGTATGTGCTTGGGGGTGCTTGGTTTTGTACATGTTGGACAGCCTTCACATCAGTGACACCGTCATTGAGAGTGTTTTTATTCTTTCCCCAAAAGCGTGATTTCTCATTTGATTGTGTGTTGTTGTTGTTGGTATTGGGGATGTTTATGTTGACCTTGTTGTTGTTGTTGTTGCTATAGGGCTTGTTGTCGTATAGTTTGATCGAACCCTTGGAAATAAGGGCTCTTTCAATGGTGGTACCCTTATCAATGACTTCTTCAAAGGTAGATGCGCAAAGGATTTGTAGATGGAACCCCATTTCTTAGTTTAGATTAGCCATGAACATGGTGACTAATTGCTTCTTGGGAATCGGCCAAGGGAGTTTGCTTTCCAAGCCTCTCCAGCTCTACAAGAATGAAG
Source organism: Cunninghamia lanceolata (assembly GCA_027924645.1). Taxonomy (NCBI): domain Eukaryota; kingdom Viridiplantae; phylum Streptophyta; class Pinopsida; order Cupressales; family Cupressaceae; genus Cunninghamia; species Cunninghamia lanceolata. Next base: position 2,622,137 of record BSBN01000061.1, on the reverse strand, counting down.
CGAAGGATTCTCTGCTCTTTTGTTTGGTATTGCAAAGGTCCATCATGGATATTTCATGTTCAAAATTGTAGAAGTGGTTGACAAATTTCTCTGCGAGCTCAGGAAAAGACCTAATGCCCGGGGGAAGATGTGCAAACCATTCAACGGCTTGACCGCCGAGGCTCCTAGGAAAAAGTCTCATTAAATATGTATCATTGTTTGAGACTTCAAGGCAAGCAAGGTAGAACTCCCTAAGGTGATCCCTAGGGTCTCCCTTTCCCTTATATTTGTCAAATTTTGGGGTTTCAAAGTTTTTGGGAAAAGGGGGCATGTATAGTGTTCGATCAAATGCATAGGGACAAATATCCTCAAAAGAATAATGTTTGCACTTGCCCCTAGTTTCCAAATCGTCTACCTTTTGGATCAATGTTTGTACCATGCTTGTTAGGTCCAGGGTTGGTGTAGGTTTGTTGATTGATGAGATGTTGGAGATTTGGTAGGATTTGATGTTGGTTTGTTTGAGTTTGGTGGATAAGGTTCAGATTTTGTGGGATCGTGTGTTGATATTGTGGGATGGTGTTTTGGTTTTGATTGAGTTGTGCGAGATATTGTTGGTAAGTGTGGATTTGTTGGAGAATATGGGGTGGTATTTGGGGATTGGGATTATGTTGTGTTGATGATGCTATGGGATTTTGTAGATATGTGAGATTAGATAGGTTGACATTAGATGGGTTGACGTTGGATGGATTGACATGGGATGTATTTACATTGGATGGGTTGGTCGTGTTGTGAGGTGGTTGTGAAAAGAATTGTCTTATGTAGGCTATGGTTTGAGGGTTGAGTTGGGGCACGCTTGTGGAAGAACTCACGTGCATGGGGTTGCTTTGGATGCCTAAGGTAATTTGGGGAACAGAAGTGTTCATGTTTGTTATGGTGGTGGAAGTGACAATGGGTTGGGAGATGGTAGGATTGGAGACATTAGATCCAATGGATATGTTAGTACAAATTGTAGATGTGGTAACGTTAGAACTTATAGGGGTGGTAGATGTGGTGGGGGTTGAGTTTTGAGAGACGGTAGGTTGGGTGTTTGATGTAGATGGTTGAGAGGAGGTTGTACGATTGTTGTTAGACATGGATGGTTGGGAGGATGTCGTGTTGTGGGGTGTTTGGGCACCAATTTTGAGGAGATAATCAAGATATCTATTTGGATGCGACCTTAAGACTTTGTCAAGCATGCCCATGTTGTCGGGGTCTTGTGTAAAGTTCAAGATATCTTGATCTTCTTGGCTAATGGTGGCGGTATTTTGGATGGGTGGTTGTGGTGGTTGTGGTTTCAAGAAATGGAAGGGATTCTCATTGGGATTACATGATGGGATTTGGAAGACCGAGGGTATGTTGTATGTTTGTTGGTCGATTGGTATGTTGTTTTCATTGGTTTGAGGCATCCCTATGCCCATATATTTTCCAAAGTTTGGCATTGCTTGATTCTTCTTGTGTTGTGATCTAGTTATGGGCATGCAAGTGTATGGATTTTGATTTTGAGGTGGATGAAAGGGGGAGACCTTAGAGAATTTGGATTGATTTGTTGGACCCAAAGAGGATGTGGTAATGGAATGGAATAAAGATTTAGATGTAAGAGAGCACACACCCTATAATCTAAATCTAAAGATGGAAGGAGATTATGGTGTGATAAGGATAGATTTTCACTTTTAAGAGATAAATCTCAAAAAGGTGTTAACCTAAGGATGGTAAGAGTGGATATTGTTTTAAAAGTTTGGACCAAAATGATGGAGGGTAGATGGGATTTGTTTGAGGATGATTTGATGGAAGAGATTTTGATGTTGATTTGGAGGATGAAACCTTAGATGAACTAGATGTTTGGTATGAGAGATTTTGATGATGTTTTTGAAATGGGATTTGGAAGTCAATAAATGAGCTCAAGTAAGATCTAGTTTTGAGGTGTTGTAACAAATGGATGTTTATCTTTGTTTGGGGTAGACTTATGACCTTACACAAAGAGGGATGATATTTCTACTTGAAGGTAGACTAATGACCTATCAAGCAAAATATGATGTGAAGGATGGAACCTAGATCTAGTTTTAGCTCAAGGTTGATTTTTTGGTTGATGGTTTTGATGGGTGTTTGGATTAAAAGATTTTGGATATGTCTTTGATGGAAGAAGCAAATGGATTTGGGAATGGATTTGTAGAAGGATGTTTTGTTTGGTCCAAAAAGTATGCAAAAACAAATCAAGGAGAATGAGAAGTTATGGAAATGAGTGGATTATGGTATGACAAGGCGTCCAATAATGATAATGATTAATTTCTCTAAGGTCAAAATGGAGGTATGATTGGGGAAATTTGGATCAAAATAGATGGGGTGTGTTTGAAATGGGTGCTTGAGATGGATGGATTGAAATGAGGTCTCAAATGTTGTTGTTTTCTTGGCAAGTTTTTGAAGACACTTCAAGCACAATAGTACACAATAGCCAAGGATTTGTTTGTGAAAAGATGTAAATATTTTAACAAGCACTTTGCACAACCTAAGGCAAGGATAGGACAATACTTGTCGGGTCCCCTGGCCGTGCCTATGCAAAGCGGATAGCTTCAGGATCTTGGTAGCACCGACTCCTCTCCATAGCACTCACTTCTCACACATACCAAGATCCAGGTTTCCCAAGGCTTGTACCCCCACCAAACCTTAGGATTGTCCCTGCTATCTCTACTAAGAACCACGAGAATCGGGGTGGCTTCAAAGGTCCCACCTTTTGCACCAACAAGTAGAAGGATTTGAGCTACTAAAACAAAGGTTCATAGTGGGGGAACATCCAAGGGATTGACACGATATAAGCATCTGATAAACCACTTAAGGTTTTTACTAGATATACTAGGGGTTTCATATACACAAGGTACTACTCCCTTTCAAGCATAGCATTGAATGGTAGACGTTAGTACCAATTTGGACTTGGCTTTCACCTTATCCTAATTTACATATAGCAGATTGGATGAAAGTACCGCTCGGGGTCGCTAGTGAGTTCTCCTTTTGGATGTGTCTCAAAAGCAGGTCCATGACCTAGAAAAAGAAAGAGTGTTAGAACTATTTCTCTTACACCCAAGATCCTTTTGCAAGGTGAGTGGAGAGGATACTTTGATTCTAAACCCTTTGGGAAACACAATGTGCAAGCGCACCAATCATGGTAAACACTCACTAATGTTCTTTTTAAGCCCAAAATTGAAATGTTCCTAAGTTTGTTTGCAAGCACTTGTTAATTTTAGAGTACCAAAATTAAATGTTTTCTACATTAAGGTACACAAAGATTCTTTTTATGAGCACCAATTGAAGTGTTTGTTTGTTGTTTTCTTGATAAACCAAATGATTGATTTTAGTGCACCAATTGAAGTGTTTTCTAAACTAACATTGCAAGGGTTCTTTTTAAATGCACCAATTGAAGTGTTTGTTTTAATCTAAAAACCCTGCAGATATGTTAGTAGTTTGCAATTGCTGGTCTTGGACAGACGTAAAAAAACTTGCAGATCAAAGAAAATATCCTGCACAAAGTCCAATGTCAGTACAGAAAAATTGCATTAGAAGAGATAAAAATAGCACTGCTGAAACCTGAAATGGTGCTATTAACTAGAACCAGAACAAACCCTACTATAGCACTACAATACTCTCAGATCGTGCTAGTCTTACAAATGGTGTTACAATGATTACAAATAGCGCTAATATTACAAATGGCGCTGATACAGATTGAAATGGCGCTAGTATAGAAAATAGTGTTGATACAGATTAAAATAGCGCTCGTACAGAAAATAGCCCCAACAATAATGAAAATAGTGCTAGCCTTGAAAAAAGTGTCAGATCACTTCAAAATAGCACCAATCTAGGTCTACTTAGCACTAATACAAGACAGTTTGAGAAATTCTTACAAAAAATAAGTTTGTTGTTAAAAATGAGTTTGCTTAGTGAGTTTGTTAAGTTGTTTATGGGTTCTTTTACCAAACTAAACAAACTAATCCTTTGTTCCTACAATTTTTTGATTATATTTAAAGCAAAGAGAGAGAGGTTGCTTGAATACAAGACTTTCTCAAAAATCCACCACAACCTCCCCTTATCCCTGCAATTTTCCTGCAAAAATAGAGAGCAAATTGATCCTAAAAGCCCACAAAACACCAAAACCAAGAAACATCAAACGTTAGTGCAAAAAAATGTGGGATTTGTTCTCGTAAGAAAATAGCACTCGCGTAGATGGAAATAGTGCCACAAATTGATAAAATGGCACTAGAATACTAGGAAATGGTGCTACTTTACGAAGAAATAGCACTAGACAGAGAGCCTTTTGCACTAAAACCTACAAAACACAACTTCAAGAACAAAAACTCACAACAAGAGGTTAGATTGAGACCTTGTGGGTCCCACCGGGTGTGCCAATGTGATTAGAGAATCTAAGTCAAGGTAAAAACATAAATCAAATGCATTCAAAACAAAGATTTACACCTCAAATATGAAGACCTAATCCAAGAAGGGTGAAGGAGCTTGCACCCAATGCTCCAAGATATACCCTAGATGCTTAAATAAGATGTAAAATTCTCTCAAACTATGCAACTCACACTTAGACTAGCTCTAGATTTTAGCATAATAACACTACTCAAATTGTGGATGAAAAATGGCTTGAGAGATGGTGTATTTATAGGATTTTTGGAAAGATTTTGATCCAAGGGTAGAGATTGATTTGAGAGATCAATGGTGAAGGATGAAGATGATGTGGAGGGCCTAGATTCAATCTTGAAAAATGAAGGAATGAAAATAAAGATGAATTTTTAATTCATCTTGGGAAGAGGGGTCCATAAATAAGGTTGGGTGAGATGGATTATTTGTGAATTAAAAATTCACATGGGGAAGAGTAGAATAAATTTAAAATTCATTTGGAGAAGAGTGGATATTAATGAGTTATGACATGTGTAAGGGGTGTAAGAGGCATTTAATGGAGATTATGACAAATGTGTATTAAAAATTGATTTATTTGGCATGGAAATCAATTTTTTATTCATGGGTTGTGGGGAGAAGTGTTAATGAGGGTTTGACCAAATTAATTAGGGTGATTAGCCTACTTAATATGGCTGGAATAAATTAGCAAATGGATTAGTGGGAGGATAAGATTAATTAATTAATGGTTTACTTAATTAATCCTAAGGCTAGGATGATGTAGGTTAGGGTAGGTAATTAAATAATGACTATTGAATCGCCTAGGGTAGGGATAGGTTAATTAATAGGCTAAATTAAATAGTTAAACATGATTTAACTAATTAATTGGGTTTAGTGAGAAAGCGAAATTAACCAAATAAATATTGTATATTTATTTAATTAATTGGGTAAGGTTGAACTATTGAATTAATAAAATTAATCCAATTGTAGGGGATAAAATGATGAAAAATTAGGTGAAGGGATAATTAATTAAATAAAAATTTAATTAATTAATTAGAAGGGAAATAGGTATGTTTAGGGATGTCGGGAGTCAGTTTGATGGTGAAGACATTTTTAGGTGTCTACATCTGGTCTGGATGTTGTTAGGTACAACAAGCTTCCTATCATAGACCTATATACATTCTGAAATGTATCAGCTGATTCATCATTCTTTCTCAACTTACATCCTGTCATCATGGGGGTACTCACAGGCTTACAGTCTTCCATCTTGAACTTATTGAGCATCTCCTTTGCATACTTGGTTTGAGATATAAATATACCTTGGTCTTTTTGTGATATTTTTAAACCAAGAAAGAAAGAAAGTTCTCCCAGCATGGACATTTCAAACTCTTTCTGCATCTAATCAGCAAATTCCTTGCACATATTGTCATCACTACCACCAAAACTAATGCCATCAACATATATAACAGCAATCAAAATGTGCTCACCTTCTGATTTGAAGCACAAGTTGTTGTCTACACATTCTCTTCTAAATCCTTACTACTGGAGGTAATTATCCAGTTTAGAATACCAAGCCCTAGGGGCCCTTTTTAGACCATACAATGCCTTTTTCAATCTAGAAACATAATCTTCTTTCTCTAACAACTAAAATCCTGTAGGTTGCTCAATGTAACCCTCTTCATTAAGGTTCACATTTAGAAATGTAGATTTGCCATCCATTTGGTAAATTTTAAAATTCTTATAAATAGAGAATGCTGGAAACATCCTAATGGCTTCCAACCTCACAATAGGTGCAACGGTTTCTTCAAAATCTATACCTTCAACTTGTGCAGATCCTTTACATACCAAATGTGCCTTATTCCTAACAACTTCTCCATCTACATTCATCTTGTTTTTAAACACCCATTTTGTGCCTATTGCATTCTTATCTGTAGTTCTTGGAACCAATTCCTAAGTCTAGTTTTTCTCTATCTTACTGATCTCCTCATCCATTGTATTGATCCATCCTTCATCCTCACTAACATTAGTAGATGTTTTAGGTTCAATTTTAGATAGTAATGAGAAATTTACCTCTTCATTTGTCTTTGCCAGTTTCCTTCTAGTTTGCACTCCTATGTAAGTATCTTGTCTCCTATTATTTGTTGTTCAAGATTTTCTTTTTGTACATACCGAGCAATTGCTTTGCCAGTTGTTTCTTCAGATTCTTCTTCAACAATAACATCTTCTTCTTCCTTTGGTATCACTGATCCATCTGAATAGTTGTCATAATTCTATGTTAGATGCGGCTGGTCCTCATCTACTCTAACATTAGTGCTTTCTACGATCTTGTGCAATCGCTTATTGTAACATTTATATGCTTTGGATCTACTAGAGTAACCTAGAAAAATGCCTTCATCACATCTAGAATCAAAGATTCCAATGCCATCTTCATCTCTTCTAATGTAGCATCTGCTACCAAACACCTTGAAGTATTAGATAGAAATAGCTATGCCATACCATAACTCATCTGGTGTCTTATCAGTGTTTATCCTTAAATGTACTATGTTCAATATATACACTATTGTGTGTACTACATCTCTCCAATAGACATTAGATAACTTTGCCTCATTTAGCATAGTTCTTTACATCTCCTTTATTGTCCTATTCTTCCTTTCCACAACTCCATTCTGCTATGGAGTTCTAGGTGCAGAATATTGTCTCTTTATCCCATGTCTTTCACAATATTCTGCAAACTCATTTGAGGTGAATTCTCCTACTCTGTCTGATCTTAAGGATTTAAGTGTCAGACCACTTTCCTTCTCAACCATAGACCTAAATGTCTTAAATCTCTCAAAAGCTTTTGATTTATCTTTAAGAAAGGTTACCCACGTCATTCTTGAGAAGTCATCAACTAACAACATGAAATATCTCTCACCTTGTACACCTTGTGTCCTGGTTGGACCACATAGATCTGTATGTACTAGCTCAAAAGGTTTTGAAGTAGAATATTCTTTAGTCTTGAAACTAGACCTTGTTTGTTTCCCATGCTAACATTCCTTACATATAGTACTTTCTGGCTTTATGATTTTAGGAATGTGCCTAACTACCCCTTTTGAGCTTACCTTCACAAGGTTGTCAAAATTGATGTATCCCAATCTTCTGTGTCACAACCAACTTTCATCAGTCTATCCCATCAAAAATATTTTACCATGCATCTCCTTGAGATGATAAAGATTATTCTCTATTTTGTTTTCTTTAACCACTAACATCCCAGAACTTGCTTTCTTGAGTTCACAACTATTTGCATTAAAGGTTAGACTAACATTTTGGCCTTAGGCTCATCAATGACAATACTTGAACACTCTCCTTTGACATCAATGACAATAATTCAACATTTGTATCTTGTCATTTTCTTATATTATCCTCACTAGGACCCTCTTATTGGGGGCATATCCTTATTACTCATAGCACTTGGGATGTTACCTCAACTAGATGTTTTGTTTTCTTTTAATCATTATTTATTCCTTGTTATTAGTCTGTATTGCACACTTAAGTATCATTATGTTTGACACTTATTCATCTCAATTCAACTCACCTAGGGGCATCTTATTTCATCGTACCTTATCATTTTCCAACATTGGGGACATTACCTACATGTTCCCTCTTTTCCTCTTTTATCTTATCATCATATATACCTTGGCATATTATCTTTTCTCCCCTTATCATCTAACTTAAATTGTCTGGATCTCATCCTATTGGTAATCAAATTAAGGAGGCAAGTATCCTCTACATATGGTTTACATGTTGATAATATCAACATCATTATAGTTGAGATTGACTTGGCCTTTTTATTAGAAAGTGGCTACCACATCGTCTTTGGCATCATCACCTCTTTTTCACATTTTTGGTATAGTGTGGCCCTTTCTACCTATGGTTGGCCTTATTTTGGGTGGCAATTACATATAGTTGAATGGATACTACATAACTATTGTCATTTACCTTCTTAGCTAGTTTAGGTGATACCACATAACCATCATCGTCATCATTATATTAGTAACATAGCTATGCAAATATTTTAAAGGGATGTTTTAGCTATGCAAATAATTATAAACTAACATGTAGTTATCTTAAATACATCTATCTAAAAGATGACATCTTCATGCACCTATATAAAATTTATTACATAGGATAGATAGTGATGCAGGAGCCCTGAACGCACGAGCAATCCTGCATCACACAAAAACAATTCCAGTTTTTCACCTTCAATTTGTGGTTCTGTTATATTTCTTTATTTTGTGTCAAGCTTCCCATCGATGGTTCTATCGCAATCACAATGGATTTTTTTCAGTCTTTGTTTGCTGCAATTGGAGATATTTATTTATTCAAGCTCGTTGGTCATTGTTTTGGCAAGAATGTTTCACAATGGTTACTCCTTTGTTAGATGACCAATTGGTTTATGTTCTTCTATATTACTTGACCCTTAGCCAATAGCTTGGAAACAATGTTGACAATTGTATCTCTATTTTATTGGCTCTTTCATACATCCCTTCCAAGTGAAGCATATTACTCTCTGCATTACACTAGTATATGGTACATGTTTAAATGCTTGGGAGTGTGGAGACCACAAGCTGCATAGAGGTTGAGGTTTAAACCCAATTCCCTATGTATTTTATCAAATGTATATTCTTGTGAGTATGTTGTGAAGTGGCCATGAAATATGCATTTCTAGAGGGCATTTGTAATGTTTGATATGTTTCTATGCAAGGGTAAACACCAACAAGGGAGCTGCACGGGCCAAGGATAATATTTGAAGTTTGCAAAGTATTATAACCTTTCAAACATTTAGAATGTAGTGCTAAGGATCATCTCATTGAATGTGATAAGGAGAATGTAAATGGGGACAATCATAAGTTTTGAAATGGTGTATAGACTGTGCCCAAGACAACATCGCCTTGTATATGGTGTGAATTTGATATAAATGACATATTTGAATATTTTTTAAAGAGTTCAATGGTTGTGCCTAATACATCGTGTGCATGTGGAAAGAATTTAGTGTGAGTTGTATTACATTTGATAATGTTTTTTGTCCCAACCACCTCTCTATATAGCTTAAAGCTATCAAACAAAATACATTGTGATCAAACTATATGCATAGTGATTTATGAGGGATGCATAGACATTGTGTTGTCTTATTGGCCATCCAATCTAGTCATATACATTGAAGGTTGATGATATGTATTGTTTGTGACATTTAAACCAAAACATTTAAAAGAGTTTCCTTTACTGCCAAGGAGATAAGGAGGCTACAGACGTGAATTGGAGAAGCAAACCAAATTCAAATTAAAGATTTGAATTTTAAAAAATAAAAATAGAGTCTCTTCATCTTCTATACGGGAATGGAATTGAATTAGCTTATTCCTATAAGAACCTAGAGGAAATTGGGGAATGGGGGTCAGACTCTATAGAAGCATAGCATAGAGTAGAGGTCAGATGAAGGGCACAAAGGAGTGTGTAGGGGTTCAGCCTCTGGGAGAAAAGAAACAAAGAGTATTGTGAGGGAAAAATCGGCCATAACTAGTAAATGGTTGCAAATTTGCAGGAGCAGATTGAATGTGAGGATAGATTTTGATCTAATTGTAAGAAGGATGCTATTGAAGGCATATTGAAATTTTTTCTATGAATTTAATTTATTGATTATGTAATGAAGATATTATTTTTGTTGCAAGTGAAACTAGTGAGCATGTTATTGTTGTGAGTTTTGTGTGTTTTAATACAAGGGAGTTTGTTTCCCCCTTTTCATCAAGAGGTATCAGAGCTAGTTGTTCCTGAGCATGGAGAGTATCCACTAGGACCTATGGATCAGTAGAGAAGGTGGTTGAGAGAACTCAAAAGGATCGTTGCAGGTGTGTGAAGTCCTGATTGGTTGAGAGTTTGAAGCCCCGAAGATGAGAGTGAAGATGTGTGAAAGGTTGCAGCAGTAAAGTGTCTGAGAGAAGCTCGAAAGCCTAGGGTAGGTATGGAGGAGTCCTACAACAGTGAGCGCATGAGGAGACATTATTGTGAAGAGAAAAAGAACAAGAGGAAAAAGTGAAGTTTTGTGATTGGTTGGATGTTGACGATTACTATGTTGAAAAAGGGAAGAAAGAAAAGATTGATGGCTACAGTTCAAAGAGAGGCACAAAGGTTTCGATAAGAACTAAGGCAAGAGCTGAAGGACATTGTTAGAGAAATAATTGTAGAGGAGAAAGTGGGTAGGAAGGAGTCCCATGTTTCTTCTAATGATGTTTTGTATATGGGTGAATTTGTGTATGCAGAAAATGAGGAACGAGATGAAGAAAAAGATGGAGAAATTGTAGCAGAAGAAGTTGCAATGGTTGAAGATGAAGTGGTGGGTAGTGAAGATGGAGAGATTGAAGGTGCAGTGATAGAACATGAAGAAGTTGCAATGAAGGATGAGGTGAAAGATGATTTGATGTTACAGATTTTGGCAGTGGAAGAAGAGGTAAAAGAAATGAAGGTGAAAGAAAATGAAGAAGTGATTATAGCAGTAGAGGATGTAGTTGCAGCTCACGAGAATGTGGAAGACATCGCAGTGAGGTTCGATGTTGCAGCTATGAATGTGAATGAGGTAACTCAGTTATGTGATGTTATTTTGTTTTCAAATATGGTAGTAGAAAATGAAATGAATAGAGGACAAGACAATGTTGCATGTGTTGTATGTAGAGATGGTTAAGGATGTTGCAGGATATTGGTGGAGGTGGATGGTTAAAGATTGGTTTGAACCCATGGAGGAGGAGAGGAGTGAGGAAAGAATTTGGTGCAGGAGGTCAATCTATGGTGGATGTGAGTCCATGAGAGGAAGGAGGAATAAGGTGCACATTTGGCAGAGGAGGATGGTAAGTGTCCCGGCTAAGTGTTGGAAGAGGCAAAGGAAGAAATTCTTTCTATCTTCATCAATGATGGAGTTCATTGTTGGTTGTGTTCAACCTGAAAGAGTGGTTTTACCATTCAACTCCGCTTTGTGAGCCTATGCTCACAAACTTTTTACCTAGCATGTCTGATGTAGGAGCACCTGGGCACACAGGCAATCTCGCGTCACACAAAAACAATTCCAAATTTTCACCTTCAGTTTGTGGTTCTGATATCTTTCTTTATTTTTTGTCAATCTTCCCATCGATGGTTCTATCATAGTCATGATGGATTTTTTCAATCTCTGTTTGCTGCAATTGGAGATATTTATTTGTTCAAACTCGTTGGTCATTGTTTTGGCAAGAATGTTTCACAATGGTTAATCCTTTGTTAGATGACCAATTGGTTTATGTTCTTCTATATTGCTTGACCCTTGGCAAATAGCTTGGAAATAATGTTGACAATTGTATCTCTATTTTACTGGCTCTTTCATAGATCCCTTCCAGGTGAAACATATTACTCTTTGCATTACACTAGTATATGATACATGTTTAAATGCTTGTGAGTGTGGAGACCACAAGATGCATAGAGGTTGAGTTTTAAACCTAATTCCCTAAGCATTTTATCAAATGTATATTCTTGTGAGTATGTTGTGAAGTGGTCACGAAATATTCATTTCTAGAGGGCATTTGCATTGTTTGATATGTTTTTATGCAATGGTAAACACCTACAAGGGAGCTATGCGGGCCAAGGATAATATTTGAAGTTTACAAAGTATTATAACCTTTCAAACATTTAGAATGTAGTGCTAAGGATCAGCTCATTGAACGTGATAAGGAGAATGTAAATGGGGACAATCATAAGCTTTGAAATGGTGTATAGATTCCACCCAAGACCATGCCTTGTATATGGTGTGAATTTGACATAAATGATAGATTTGAATAAGTTTTAAAGAGTTCAATGGTTGCGCCTAATACCTCGCGTGCATATGGAAAGAATTTAATGTGAATTGTATTACATATGATAATGTTTGTTGTCCCAACCACCTCTCTATATATCTTAAAGCTATCAAACAAAATACATTGTGATCAAACTATATGCATAGTGTTTTATGAGGGATGCATAGACATTATGTTGTCTTATTGGCCATCCAAGCTAGCCGTATATGTTGAAGTTTGATGATATGTATTGTTTGTGACATTTAAACTAAATCCAAGTGTGCCATGGTGGATAGAAGTTTCACCAATAACATTTAAAAGAGTTTCCTTTACTGCCAAGGAGATAAGGAAACCGTGAGAGTGAATTGGAGAAGCAAACCAAATTCAAATTAAAGATTTAAATTTAAGAAAATAAAAATAGAGTCTCTTAATCTTCTGTATAGGAATGGAATTGAATTAGCTTATTCCTATAAGAACCTAAAGGAAATTGGGGAATGGGGGTTAGCCTCTAGAGAAGTGGAGCACAAAGTAGAGGTCAGAAGAAGGGCACAAAGGAGTGTACAAGGGTTTGGCCTCTGGGAGAAAAGAAACAAAGAGTATTGTGAGGGCAAAATTAGCCATAACTAGCAAATGGCTGTAAATTTGTAGGAGCAGATTGAATGTGATGGTAGATTTTGATCTAATTGTAAGAAGGAAGCCATTGAAGGCATATTAAAATTTTGTCTGTGAATTTAATTTGTTGATTATGTAATGAAGATATTGTTTTTGTTGCAATACAAGTTTTTGTTACAAGTGAAACTAGTGAGCATGTTTTTGATATAATAAGGCGGCAAAAACCAGGGGCCGAACCCTTTTACAAAACCAAGCCCAGGGGGCAAGAAAATAGCGTACTGACAGTACTCGGCCAGCACAGAGAAAAGACCAGTAGCACAGGCACATCAGCATTGTTGTAAAACAAAAACTAGCAAAGCCCAACAGACTAAGCAACAAGTTTGCAAGGAGCAACAACCTAAACAATAGCAGAACTAGTGAGCATGTTATTGTTGTGAATTTTGTGAGTTTTAAGACAAGGGAATTTGTTTCCCCCTTTTCATCAGATAGGCACCTTGAAATTGGTATCTCTAGACATCTTTTAGATTGATATATTTAAGATATTTATACTAGTTTATAATATACATATTGTAATATATTACTTCATCATTTACAATTATTTTGAATTAATTTAGAATAAAATTTGTATAATTGTGTACATTCCTTTAATTAACTTAGATTAATATAAGAAAATATTTTCCTCAGTTTTTAAACTATTATATATAGACATAAATACATAAATAAACATGCAAATAGATAAGAAAATACATATAAACGGGTTATGTAATTTAACTTTTACAACTATTTTAATTTAAACATTATTTTAAATAATAATGTAATAAATCATAAAAATGTATCCAAGTTTTCAAAACGTGAAATGAAAACAAATTATTTATTTAAAAATTATTTTATTTTTCTATATAAATATCATTTTGAATTTTTAATATCTAACTAAATAGATGCATAGACACATAAATAGATAAGTAGATAGATAAGAAAAGAGATAGACAATGTTTATTTTAAAATTTAAAAAAAACTATACTATTTAAATATAATTTACTTTATTTTTAGTTAAAGAGCTATTTTATTTTTAATAATTTTTAAATAAATTAAATGGAAACAAATTATTTATTTTAAATTTTACTTGAGTTTTTTTATTTTTAGAGTAATAAAACAAATAATACAATACATACAAACAATTATAAAATTATTAAATCAATATATTGTGTCACTTACCAATTGTTTTTACTATGTTTTTATTTTCTATATCATTAATATTATGTTTATTATTAAATAATATTATTAATATTATGTTTATTATTATTAAATATTAATAATTTGACATATAAATAGTATAAATAGATCTCAAACTTAAATTAAGTTTTTTTTTGGTTAATATAGTCAAAACCATTACAATCTCAACATGATTACACCTCTCAATATAACTCTCAATGTAATAATAAAAACACCTAATTTATATACTATAATTAATAATTAATTTTAAAATTATATATATATATATGATTAAAAATTTTAAATTAATTATTAATTGTAATATACAAATTATAAAACCCTCAATTTAAAAAACTAAATTCTTAATATATTAATTATTTAAGTACATTTAAACATTTTGATAATGAATATTATATATCTTATCAAAATATAAATCTTATAAATATGTATGTTTGTTTTATAGAAAATTAAATTAAAATTTTTTAAGAATATTCTATAAAAAACAGTTGTAAAATATATTATATATAATCATTCAATTCATAAAATTATTAGTGTGAGTTTGAAAATTCTAGTCTTCCTTGCAATTTAAGGGGAAAAAAATCTAAGAAGAGTTGTTAAAAATCTAAATCAATAATTGTCAATCTTTTGTCATTAAGAAGTTACATTTAAATATATAAAGAAGAGTTGTTAAAAATCTAAATCAATTAAATATACAAAGAAGAATTGTTAAAAATCTAAATCAATAATTGTCAATCTTTTGTCTTTTTTTAAGAATTTAAGTTTAAGTATACAAATTATCTAAATTTTCCACAGTTCAGAAAGACTTTGAAAACTCTAAGTGCCTACATTTTCTATGCGTGAACAAGACTTTGAAAATTAACATTTTAACGTTTTCACAAAGTCCTCACGACTTTGAAAATTATCATTTTAACGTCGTCTTCCACACTCTCAATAGACTTTCGTTGCTGCGGAAAGTTCTGCGAATGCAATTGACAGAAGAAGCGTTTGTATAATGGTTAATTTATACCACTTTATATTTGACCTAGAAGTTTGAATTGTAGAGTGGGAGTGTAGTAAGTATTAAATTTTTTTTTAAAAATTTAGCTGGTTGATTGTATAATGGTTAATTTATATTACTTCATATTTGATTTTAATAAATGAAACTCATTTGAAATGTTTAAAGATAGATTGTTATGTGTTAGATAAAAAATAACATTTAGAATTTTGGTGAAGGGATCTATAAACATATTTATTTTTTAAGTATATGTTTTATATATGTATAACATATTTTTTAATATTTGGTGAATTGGGTAATTGTATCAACAAATGGAACTGTGACCTTATCAAAACTTATTTACATCTAAAGGTCTACTCCAAATGAGGTTTCAAACCCATTTAAGATTTTTTGCTTGAATTATAGTTATCAAAATAAAATGGTTATATTAACACAAAAATATCACTATTTTCAGCTTATGCTTAGAAAATATTTTAAAGACAAAAAATACATGTAATCTTTAAATTTAGTAGGAATATTTTAGAGGAAGACTATAAAATACAAAATTAAGGAACTAACTAAACAATTCAAAAGGCACTTGAACATATTCACATTATAAATACAAAATGAACATAAAATTTTATAATCATGGGTAGAAAATTAAGAAAAAAATAAAATAGAACAAAGATTATAGGTATGCAACAAAGGGTTTCATAGTTGGTGATGAAAATAGGACTTTAAAATCAAATGGTTAAGAAAAACGTTGAGGTTCTACTAAAGTCCATTCTACTTGATGGGTTGCAATCAAGGGTAACAATATACAATACATAAAAGAATACATAAAAGGTATATGTACATGTTTAAGAAATTTAAGATTGTTTGATAGACATTTATATGAAAGACCATGGGTTTAAAAGCAAACTTTAAAAAGGCCTTTATATTTAATAAACATGATGGAGTTTGGGAAATGTCTTAATGTTTTAGGAAAATTAAGAAATATTTAAATTGATTATATTCAAAAACTAATTTATTTTTTCTATCTTCCAATTTACCTTTTACATTCAATTACATAGAATAGTTTATTCATAGAGGATTATAAGCTATATCCATGAAATTAATTTGGACATAAAATGCCTAACACATTTGCATAAAAATTTAACTTGAGAGATTTTATTTCCAAACTAGTTTAGCTAAAGCTTGAGAGTGATAGCAATATCTAAATTATATGCACATCTATAAACTTTTTATATATTTTTCAATGAAATGTTGTATTATGCAAACAAGAAATACCACTAAAATATACCTTTAAATTTAATTACAAGAATAATCAACATTGTAGTTCTTCTAACAAACTTTGTTTTGCACTCTAATCCTAGCCTACATAATTTTAGTGTTAAATCAATCTATTTTAGTGTATGGATAATAGGAAAACTATGAATGTAAGAGAAATTTATCTCCATTTTGTCTATATATAAGGCTTTGGGGATGAAACCTCATGAAAAAAAAAATTGAACACTGATTCAAAGTTGGAATGATCATAAAGAAATGAAACATATGAGGTAAAGGAGATTTTGAATGAGAGTGGGCAAGTAGGATTCTTTAAAACTAAACAAAAATAAACTTCTTTATCATCCTTACAAGAAGCCACCACCAATTTGTGTTTCTTTGTACTTGGAGAAGTTAATAATAATAAGATAGAGCCTGTGTTGTTTGCTAAGGCTATGAGTTGAGTTTGTGCCTAGGGTATAAGTTATATCATAGGTATTCATGTAGTGTGAAGGATCAATAAGATTTAGTTTCTTCAAACACAATAACACATGCAACTCATAGGATGATTTCCTCATAAATCAAAGTGGCATTTTGGTCTTGGAAGGTGTTTTTTTGTACTATTAGTATGTGGCTTCATGTAGTCAAGGTTTGTAAACACCAAAATTCTTCTACCTAAGCTAATTGAGTGCACCTTTCATCTTTAGCAATTTAATTCTTGAATAGGGTGGTGTTGTGTGGTTACACAACACACCCCATTTTGCTTCAGCAAAATAGGGACCCAACTTTTGTCTCTGCTTGTGTGTTTTTCCCTGCTTTGGGTGGACAGTAAAATGTCTAGGTCATCTCCAGATTGTGAGCCAAGTTTTCAAAGTCCAAAATCTTAATCATGAACCTTGCCATTGGATAGAGAATTGAATTCTAATCGGCTTTGCCTTTTACATCACCTTGAAATTCCCTAAGATGAAGAAGTTACACCCAATCAAAGTTTGATCAGTAGGTCGTGAGGATATCCAGATAGTATTCTAATATCCTAGCCTTCGCCAACATCTAGACATCAAATTTTAACTCTCAATCAAGTTCAAATGTCGCACATTGGGATATTAAGTGGCATCTGGATACTAACTTAATGTCCAGACCTTGTCTCAATATCCACATCCTTATACTTCTGCTAAGATCTGCATCCCAATATTGTCATTCAACTAGCACTTATATGAATGGCTTACACCATGTGGACATTTGTTCATGTGGATATTAACTTGGTCAGATGTCCATGCCTTTCCTAATATCCTAATCCTAATGACGTCATGTCTCCCGAGCATGCTTACATCATATGGATATTAACTCATACGGATATAACTTTTCAAAGGTCTGCATCATATTTCTAATGTCCATATCCCTATGATGTCATTTCACCTCAACTTAGCACATAGAATGTATCTTGATGACATCATACAGATATTTGTGCTTATGGATATTTCGCACTTGCCTTTTGTCTAGACCTTATCCTAACATCTTGATCCTAATGGCATCACCCTATCTCGTTATAACAAAGGAGCTTTATCTTGGTGACATCATCTAGACATTTGACCATATGGATGTTTCACATTCTTAATGTACGGATGTTATCAAACACCCATAGCTTTGGTCTAACCAATGAAATTGTGCCACGTGTCTACATGGATATCTGATGCAAAAGGAACAAGTTCCTCACTCCTCTAAACCCTGCTCACATAATTTACTACAAACAGAAATTCACTGCTGATAAAATAAGATTGCAACAAGAAAAAGAAAATTCTCTCTTTTTTTATTCATTTTCAAATACATTAAAACTGTAGAAAAAAGTAAAATAGGGCCTTCCAATTGGCCTCTCATCTCTCTCTCATCTGCATAATATTTTCTTCTCTCCACAGACTTCCCTTGGGCATACACAGTCCCAAGTCGTCAACCCTTCTCTTGAACTAAGATTTCTCTTCCTCTCTTTGTTCCTTACCGGTGATCAACTCTCTCTGTTACATCCCCTTTTTGGATTCAATATTACTATTTACTTTTTTTTAAATAGTACAGTCATGTGGATATGTTTTAACATCATAGAAAATGATGATATGATTAGAAAAGGTTAATTTTATGAAATCATGAATTTTTACTTGATTATGATCAATCTGATGTTATGAATTAAAATATCTTTTCGATATGAAAATGAAATGATTTGATGTAAATGTATTTTGATTAGAACATTGGTACTCTGACCACAAATTATATGTGAGATTGTCAATGACAGGAATAGATGGAACATGTTCGCCAAGAAGAAAGAAGAAGAGAAAGTATCTTCGAGAAAGAGAGAATAGACTCTGGAATAACCCATGGGTGCTTGCCACTGAAAACAAACATCAGGTAGATAAACCTAGTTGCCTCAAGTTAAGTATTGATTTCGGGCTAAGTCAATTTTGGATGAGAATGTCAAGGTTTACAAGAATAGGTCTTCTTCTTCTTTTCGTAGTTGTCGTAATGAGTATGGGAAATCAACATCTATGTCATAATACTCTGAATCATCTCGTCAAATATGGACGACCGATATATATATATATGTGTGTGTGTGTGTGTGTGTGTGTATACACTTGAGAATGAATTGTATGTCATGTCTTGTTTAGTGGTTCGGCATAAAAGTTGAAAGTTGTGCGTAAAGTCGACCCCAAACCTTGTACTGTGTTTACGCTCAAATCGTCGTCATTGTCATAAAGCTCTTCGAGCGTATGATGTAAACGTTTACTTGCAAAATTCGGCAGATGTAGAGTTATTTTTGCTATGGGCTATTATTGTATAATAAAAGGTTTAAATAATGTTTTAAATCTTGAGACCATTGAGTGTAATACCATTGGTCATATTGTAATTGTAATATACAAAATTATATTTAGTTATATCTAAATAGTCGTTATGGGGTAATTCTTTTATTCTTTTATGATGTTAGTAATCGGGCAGTAGCTCGAAGGGCGCACTCAAGTCGTTATTGTGATGTCTTCTATTCCAAAACAATCTATTTATTCTTGAGCTTTAAACTTTATAGATGGGTTGTTGGCTCAGCCATTATTATAAGTTATGTATTCGATTTAAACTCATAATCGGTTATGAGTAGTGTGGCATCATGTCCAACTGAAACCGCCACCTCGCATAATATTGAGCTCCACTTTGCAGAGTAGTTGCGAATTTAGTGGCAAACCGAACCATCTTCTGTGTAGTGGTTGCGGAAAGGAGGAGATGGTTAAGGCATGCAGGGTAGTTACCAAGTTGGTAGGGCGTGGTTTAGAGAGGGAAAAAGTTAGTTTTTGTACGGAGGGAGAATGAGATATAGAGGAGGAGGTGAAACGGGTTTGGGACACACAGAGAGAGAATGGAGAAAAGAAGCTGACATGAGGTTGAGGGAAGGAGTATGTGAGCAGGTAAGAAGAGAACAAGCTTTTAGACCAGTTTATAAGCAATCACCAGAGATTTCCTTCAGGTTCCTTCTCTATTCTCTTTCACACTGTCATGGATAAATAGGAATGTTTTAATAGCAATGGCTCCACTTGTAATATGAAGGAACTTAGTATTTTATTGATGATGTAATATGTGAATTGGTTACCAACTTGAGACCTGTGTGTTTTCATTTCTTTCAAAACGAAAACAATGCTATTTGTTCCTTGAACTACACCACAGTCTTAAACCTCACAATTGAAACACATTTGTTCTTCAAAGCATCTTCGATGGTCAATTTAATCTGTGTAGTTGTATTCATTTAACTTTAGAAATATATGGATATGTGGAAAGCATATAGTAGACTGAGTTTTGGTTGAAAGCTAGCTATAAAGATATCCTAAGCCACAGTAGTCTAACCTTGGTCGATGTTGGAAGTGTCATCAGTTGGCCTGCCGACTATTTATGGTTGGTCTTGTCATATCTAAAAAAAACAACTCATTTTATAAAAGACTTGAAGAATGTGTCATCCCGTCGGCAAATGGGGAACAAAAGTGTGGAATGTATGGTGTTGTATGTATGACTACTCAGTCTTCCACAAGTTCTAAATCTATAATTGGTTGGACGACCATAGAGAATATACTTTTCTTGCTGTGAATGATAACTAGTTATAGTCCATTTATTTATTGTATATAACTCTTTTAGCTTTAAAAACATTCAAACTGTTGTGTCTTCGAAAGAGGGTATAGAGTTATTATTGGTTTAAACTGTCAAACATGTTAGATAATGAAGTTTTAGAGTAGACACAATGAATCTATAGTTAAATGTTTAGTATAAACTTGCATGCATTCTTCTTGCAAATAGAAACAACATGATAGGATTTCTAAATGCTTAGTTTGATAAAAGATTAAGCTATGTTGAAGATTCAATAGGTCGAAGAAGACTTTTAAGAGTATTTAAACTTTAACTCTAGGTCTTCGATTACTTGTATTCTATAATTGGTTTATTGTTAAACCCCTTCTGAAATTATGTAGTTAAGTTTAGTGTCCTCTCTTGACTGGATAATTTAAAGCAATGGATTAACTTAGAGATCAACTGATAAACTTATAGCATTAACCGATTAACCGGTAAGCTAGAATCCCATTCTTTTAACATATGGACAGAAATGTCTCCATGAGCTAAAAAGAGAAAAGTAAACCTAACTGTCATGCATTAATGCATGATGAGTTTGGAACACCAAGAGGTTATTGAGGTCGTTATATTAAACTTATACATAGGTATTTGTAGGATTACGATTAATTCAAGTCGAGTTGGGGTGGGTGAACTTACTACTTGCGTTGACACAATGCTAATTATATTCAAATCCTTTAGCCAAGGTAGTGCATGTGCCTCAAGTGCATTGATAGTTCACCATGACTGGATGGCGTAGCTTATGGAGTGGTCATGCTTGACTAGAGGGTATCTATGGGATTGCATGATAACAAGATACGTAGGTCAGAACACCAGTACTTAGATGGCTAACACCATTGGTTATCCTAAGTCTATCCTCTTTAAGTAGGGTAGGGTCACTTCGAGATAGGAAGGAGTGCAGGAGACCGACGGTCTATGGTTGGAGGTTAAGCTCCTTGAAGATACTTTCTTTTCTATATTCCAGAGGCTTGCCGAGACTTGAATTTGGATGGTCGACAATCGAGATGCAGTGACTTTGGTAAGTTTCTATTTCAAAAATGTTCTAAGTAACTTCAATCATCATATTGTTTAATGTTGTAGTTGGATAGATCCCTTTTGTATAATTTATTATTTCATGTTATTGTTAGTCGATGGATATACTACTTGGTTTTAAATTGAAAAACAAATTATCTTTCTGCTTTAAACTTTTTTAAAAAAAATTATTACTATTGGTTAAACTTAGTTTTTAGGGTGAAAACTAAACTGGGTGTTACACTCTCCCTAGCCATGCCCTTTCTCTCTAGCCATCGACCCCATCCCTCTCCAAATCTATATACTATATTTGTTTTTTGCATTGGAGTGGTCTTTTCACCTTCTTCAATGATCTGTGCCACACTGTTACCATCGCATTTAGTATTGCAACATTACCAGGAATAGCAACCGTTACAACTTCCAAGTTGAACGAAAAGTTACACAAAATGTAACTATCACTACCCTTAATGAAACTTCGAATGGAGTGTCTCCAAAGTCTTGGTGACATGCTATGTTCTCATCGATAAAGTCTTGACCAACCGTTCACTATTGATACTACCCTATCGTGATTTCAACGAGACTCCAGACAATGTCCCAGCGAAGTCTTCAACCCCCACTGACAAAACAGTATTCACATACGTTCACTATTGTCAGCACTCCTAATTGGAACATCGGTGAGACTCTATATAGACTCCCTCTGATGTAGTACAATCCCACCGATAGAACACACAATGCCAAGCTTCAAGAAGAGCTATCAGACCATCGAGGAAACTAGAAACTTGGTCACAATGAAATCAAATCGTCACAGCAATGAAAGAGTTAAACATGATCTACAGGGAGAAGCTAAACTTTACGAGTCTCCACTATTACCAGCATATTAAAATATTTTCTCATTGAATGTCTTTTTCATATCTACAATCAAGAGAATTCGACCAAAAATGAAACCAAACTGAAATGAAAATGAAAATGTTTTTGGTGATGCAAGATTGCTCATTTAACTAAGATGCTCCTGCATCAGACACTCTAGGTAAAAGAGTTTGTGAGCATGGGCTCACAAAGTGGAATTAAGTGGTAAAACCTCTCTTTCAGGTTGAATACAACCTACAACGAACTCCATCACTAAATCAGACAGAATGAATTTCTTCATTTGCCTCTTCCAGCACTTATCTGGGACACTTGCTGACCTCCTCCACCAAGTATGCACTTTATTCCTCCTTCTTGTGGACTCACATCCACTATAGACCGTCCTCCTCCACCAAAGGCTCACTATCCACATCCTCACTCCTCTCTTCTCGTCTTTTACCTTCTTGGGCTTCAACCCACAGTAGACCGACCACCTCCACCAAATCTCTCATGTCATATCCTCTACAACTTCTACACATAGGCAGGCATCCCTACTCCACTCTACCACATCTACACATTCCACAACTTTCTCTACCATGCTACTCATCTCATCAGGTATATGTATTTCAAACTCAATATCACAAAACTCATAAACAATAGAGTTTACCTCATACTCCTTCGCTGCTCCATTTTTACCGAGTGCAATGTTCTTCTTTACTCCAACATCATCGGGTGCAATGTTCTTCACTGTTGCACTGAACAATTATTCAATCTTATGTATCTCTTCACCAAGCAACCCTTGATCTTCATCAGGTTCCTCATTGAACACTAGACCATCATGTAGCATCAAATCTTCTCCTTTACTAGTCACTTCTCCTTTCAAGAATCTTTCGATTCTTCTCATCTCCTCTTTCAGCAAGAGATCATCCTCACCAACTTCTCCATTGAACATAGGACTCCCAAAGTCTATTTTTTGCACCTTTTCATCTCTCTCCTTTTCTTTTATAGCTGCAACCTCTGCACACTCCATGACTGCAAATTGATTCGTTGTACACATGTTGTCACCTACAAACAAACAATTATTAGAAGAAACATGGGACTCTTCTCTACCCACTTTCTTCTCTACACAAATCTCCTTTAGTTTTTATACAACTCTTTCTTCACTTCTTCCAATAACTCTTCACACATCTTTGCAATTCATTCCTTCCATCTTTATCTTCTCCATCTCTTCAACACTAGGATTGCCAAAACCCAGCCAATCACAAACCCTCTCTTCATTTTGCTTATTTTCTCCATCAATGACTTTGAGTCTTTCTTGCTCTAACCATTGTAGAACTCCTTCACTCCTACTTGTCTCTCGAGATTTTCTTAGATTCTTTACTGCTGCAATTGTTCACACATCTTTACTGTCTCCTTCACAGCTTCAAACTCTCAACCGATCAGGACTTCACACACCTGCAACGATCCTTTCGAGTTCTCACAACCACCTTCTCCACTGCTCCATAGGTCCTAGTGGATACTCTCCATGATCAAGAACAACTTGCACTGATACCACTTGATGCAGAAGGAACAAGTTCTTCACTTCTCTAAACCCTACTCACACAATTTACCACAAACATAAATTCACTGTTGATAAAATAAGATTGCAACAAGCAAAAGAAAATTCTCTTTTTGTATTCATTCTCAAATACATAAAACTATAAAAACAATAAAATAGGGCCTTCTAGTTGGCCTCACATCTCTCTATTATCTGCATAATGTCTTCTCTCCATAGACTTCCCTTGGGCATACACAGTCCCAAGTCGTCAGCCCTTCTCTTGGACTGAGATTTCTCTTCCTCTCTTTGTTCCTTACCGACGATTAACTCTCTCCCTAATCATGCCCTTTTTCTCTAGCCATCGACCCCATCCCTCTCCAAATCTATATACTATATTTTTTTTGCATTGGAGTGGCCTTTTCACCTTCTTAAATGATCTCTGCCACCCTACTACCATTGCATTCAGTATTCCAGCATTACCAGGAATAGCAACCATTACAACTTCCAAGTCAAACGAACAGTTACACAAAATGTAACTATCATTCCCTTAATGAAACTTCAAAGGGGGTGACTCCAAAGTCCCGGTGACATGCTATGTTCTCATCGATGAAGTATTGACCAATCGTTCACTATTGATACTACCCTATCGTGATTTTGGTGAGACTCCAGACAATGTCCCAGTGAAGTCTTCAACCCCCACTGACAAAACAGACTTCACATACTTTCATTATTGTCAACACTTCTAATCAGAACATCAGTGAGACTTCATATAGACTCCCTCCAACGTAGCACAGTCCCACCAACAGAACACACAATGCCAAACTTCAAGAAGAGCCATCAGACCATCGAGGAAACTAGAAACTTGGTCCCAACGAAATCAAACTGTCACATCAATGAAAGAGTTAAACATGATCTACGGGGAGAAGCTGAACTTTACGAGTCTCCACCATTACCAGCATATTAAAATACTTTCTCATTGAATGTCTTTGCCATATCTATAGTCAAGAGAAGTCGACCAAAACTGAAACCAAACCAAAACGAAAATGAAAATGTTTTTAGTGATGCAAGATTGCTCGTTTGCCCGAGATACTCCTGCATTAATATCCAGACCTACTATGAGAAAAAATTAGAACTTGACATGGGGATTTTTGGTCAACGACAGTTGACCTGATCCCCATGATGATGTCATATGGATATATTCACCCAAATATCCATATGGACATTCTCAAGCTAAAATCCTTTGACATATCCATATGCACTTTTTGCATTTAATGATGGAAAGTACTGTTGGCATTTAAATTTGAAAGTGTGCCAATGGACACCTATAGAAATCTCCTACAATTGCATTAGATGAGACTATCTAATCTTTCAAGAATCATTAATAAGCCCTAAAATCAAAAAATTGGCTAACTAAAAAGGTAATTTGTTTCTCACAATTCGTATAATTACATTTAGAGTTCACAAGTTGCGCAGAGAGAGAAAGATTAGAGCAAATTAAGCAAGAAAATCCAGAGCCGCAACGAGAAGTTAAATTATGCAGGGCATTCTTTTCATTGCATCGATTATCCATCATTACGCCATCTAAAGGTTAAGGAACTCCCAAACAAGTATGTACGAAATGGTACCTCTCTGGTTATTTTCGTAGGGATATAGCATGTTTTATACAGGTGAAAGGGAAGAATGTGAATTATACAGGTGTATGTTTAATTCATGGTTTAATGCACTCGTTTAAATGTTTCATCTCTTTCAAGGTATAGAGAACTAATTTATATTGACCCTAGATGTTCATATAAATTAGTGATTTTTTTAGTGGCTAATATTCACCAATTGGCTAATAGTTGAAATTGGGGATTCAAAATTTGGCTAATAGTACAAGCTATAAGGTGATTTGAATTGCAACATTTTTACCAAATTTTATTTTAGTCCTAGTTAAATCACCAAAATATTTATTCTATTAAAATTTTAAACTCAAAAATTCACCACAATATTTAATACCTAAATAGATCATATTCACCTAAATTTTCTAAGTTTTAGTAGAAAATGAAATTAATTCGCCAATAATATTATATAATTATTGGTTTTTTATGGCCATATCACTAATTTTTAATCACCATCATTTATTTTATTTTAAATCCAACAACTACAGTTGTATTCCATGGGTTAAAATGTATCCATGGAGCTCCAATGCCCATTGAGCCTGAAATTGTATTTGGGCCGTTGGTCTCAATTTATAATCTAATGGCTAGGGTTAAATTTTGTGGGCCAAAATATACCCACGGAGTGCTAATGCCCATGGGCCGCAAATGCAATTGTGGGACCCATGGGCATTGGAGCTCCATGGGCACATTTTGGTCCACATAATAGAACCCAAACCATTAGATTGTAAATAAAATCAAATGGTGGTGAAAAATAATTTAGGGGCAATTTACCATATTTAATTTTTTATTTAAAATATTAAGGAATTAAGGAATTATAGACACAAACACTACACATTAAACTAGTCAATCATTGCCACCTTCAAGCCTTTACTTTTCCATATGAATTTAATTTGTTTTTTAGGAAGGATTCACCATGGTAATTAATGCATTTTCCTATTTTTTGTCCATATTCGCCAAGATTTTCTACAAATTTCTTGTGATTTAAAAAATTTGCCAATAAAATTAAATATGTTTTTCAAAAAAGAAAGATTCACCAATAGAAATTAATATTTGTTTCTAAAAAAATGGAAGATTCGCTAGGATTTTATATCTTTTTTTAGGAGGGTTTTCTTACAGTTATCACTGATATAAATACTCTAGTTTGAGACATGAATGTCTTGATTTACAGGATAGGATTGCTCAACCACGCATTGATAAATGAGATACTAAGTTTAGGGCCGACATGTTTCCTAAGATTCATAGTGTGTGTGGCAAGCAGATATTTGCAGAGGACACCCATTTCGATAGTACCAATATTGAATCTTTTAGAGCCAAAATTAACAGTAGAGAGGGTCATCCTCTACTAAAGAACATAGTGTCTATAGGGATGTATTATGTAGCCGAGTTTCCTTATGTTGTGGATATCCTAGAGCTTGTAATTGAATGTGCTTGCCACTACAATGTGGTGACGAGAAGGGTTGAGCACCAGGGGTGGGTCTATGTGAATCTCTCCATTGATGGTATCACTAATGTTGGAAGTGTGTTGTACACCTTGCATAACATTGGCATTATTTTATTATGTAAAGTAAATATTTAATTATGGTGCACCATGTGATGTGTTTAGCCACATTGGATATTTATTTGGATGCCACTTGTAATCGTTGTATGTAATATTGAGTTAATTACTTTATTTGTAATTATTTGATTAATTGGGAAAACTTAGTACCAATAATCAAATGTGGGGTCAGTGGCTTTGTAGACACATGGTATTGGGGAAAATGGTATTGTAATACCACATGTTGTATTTGTGTGAGCTTATCTCTACAAAAACAAACACAAGGGTAGTTGTAGTGAGAGTTGGTTGCTAGCCATTTGGCTTGTTGGTTGGGTTGTAGCTTATCTTGTAGGTTGACTGTGTGAGGGTTTGAAGCATGGCATGGGATGTATGGTTACATGCTTGTTCACATGGATTGCTAGTAGAGAGAGCTATATGTTTTAGAGGTTATCTCTACATATGTATTGCTAATTATTTGTTGTATAATATATGAGAGATGCATGCTTTTGGAGGCTGGATTTTTCCCTCTATGAGGGTTTTCCCAGGGTATATCTTTTGTCACCTTTGATGGTATTATTGTCTATTTCTTTTGCATGCAGATTTTGGATTTATTGCACATTGAATCTCTTATTGGGTTATGAGAAATTAGTCTATATGGCTGCATATTTCCAACATTTGGTATCAGAGCTTGGTTGCCATGATTTGGGTGAAAAATACTGTTTGATAAGCCTAGCTATGAGTGGAATTTTTGTGTATAGTGAAATTCATGGATTTGCATGGAAGGAATGAAGGCAATTTCATGGTTACAAGGTTGTTTGCAGACTTGGGTTGTTGCATATCTAGGGTCTAATGGAAATTTGGCATGTGGGTTTTCGATTTGGGCTCTTTATATGAGGGTTTCATGGGGTGAGCTTTTGTTGGAGACCTCTTGGGCAAAAATAGACCCCATGGTTGAGTCCAAAAGGCATGAAAACCTATGGATCCATATAAAATTCAACTATGTTTGGAGACTAGAATTTGTTTTCCATGGTTGATGCCCTAGAGGATTTGTAGAGGAATCTTCCATTCAGCACAAAGAATATTCCCTGCGCGATGTACTTGCATAGGTACGCTTGTCGCAGGTGAATTTTTAATAAAAATAAATAAATTTTTGGTCTGCAAGTTTCGGTTTGTAAGTTTTTTTATTTTAAAAAAAAAAGAAAAAAATTTATAGCATGGGGGGGTCCGCAAACTGCAGTACCCCCATCCATGTCGCTGCAGGGGCCTGCCGGCAGGTACGCCTGTCAGTTAGGCATCCCTCGATCGGTAAGGAAGCCGGGATTGGCAGGGCTTAAAGCCCGGGTCCTCAGCCCCCAGCCGGGAGGACTGTCACATCCCGTCAGCCAGGAAAATCTGCCCTAGCGAGAGAAAAAAATAAAATAAAAAATAAACTTTTATTAAATTTTCAATCGATTTCAAACCTTAAAAACATTAAAAATTTTAATCAAACAAAAATTAAACCAATTGAAATTAGTTTCAATTCCACCACCCAAGCACCACCAGGGTGCTACCCGGGCACTGTTTCCGCCAGCGGGCCATCAGTAGGCTGCCAACTGGCCACCGACCAGCTACCCATTTGCCACTAGAGAACCGCTCGCAAGCCTAATTGAGCTAATTTTTTCCATGAGGCATAACTTTTTCCGACGATGTTAGATTTTCAACTTCTTATAGTCAATAGAAAGCTCTCTCCCAGTACTACCAAGTGGTATCAAACATTTTTTCTAATCTTGCTATTTCGACCAGTTTTTTGCCAGTTGAAGTCAGATGTTTCTTTTGAACTTTGATCGAGAATAACAGGTGCATAAGGAGTCAGATTTCAAACTTCTTATAGGCGTTGGAAAGGTATTTCTGAGCACTACACAATGGAGCAGGTTTGGAGATTATTTTATAAGGTTTGTTTAGATTATATTAGTTTGAGTTACTTTTGGTGATTTTGTGAGTCGATGGCAAATCAAATGTAGGATGATTTGGTGTTTGAGTTATTACAGAATTACATGTTTATCTCTGATTATCCTTGGTTGACAACATTATATATATATTGTTGAGTTTGCATGCTACAGTGTGAGATCTACAGGTTGTGCAGTGTTGTAGGTTGTCTATGCCTACAGGTTGCATTTATGACTTGGATGTGGGTTGTTTATGCCCATAGATGTTTCAGTGTTGATGTAGATTTGATTTGTGGCTTGGGTTAGTCACATGTTACATTGGTTTGCTTTTCATTATGAGATATAGAGAGAGCATGATATGGGACCTATGTTTGTTGACTATATGGTACAATTGTGTGAGACTTGATGGGAGTTTGGTGTAGGTACATTGGGTGTTGATCATGATGTCATGGATGTTCCTTGTTTGATTGGGACTTTGGCATGACATGATTGTTTTACATGTGCAGGTTTGGTGGTGTTGGATTGATGTTTGGTTTACATGTTTGGTTCATCTTCTTGGTTTTGGAGACTATGGTTTACTCAACCTTTTGGGAGTTGTGTTGTTACAGTGAGATTCTTTGATTGTGTTGAGTCCATGGATGATCTTCATTTAGGAGATGTTTATCACAATGTCATGGATAGCTTGGTTACATGTTTCAGTGGGAGCTTTTGATAGTGATGGCTTTGATGGGTTTGATGGTTTTGTGTTGTTGCCATGTGTAGCTAGGGAAAATCAAATTTAGTGTCAAAGCAGAAAACTAACTAAACCCTAACTATGCACCATGAAAGACAAACTAGAATGAAAACAAAAATAGAAATACAAAGCAAGCCAAATCCATGCTATGTTTGATTGATCTCCATAGCTCTTCTCGATCTTGCATGAGAATGCATGATGTTGAAGGGTTGTTGATTGCTCACAACTACAGCATAACAAAAAGATGAAGATGATATATAGATGAATGATGCAAAGGCTCAATTGGGATTTCGACAGTGTAAAGTTACTTGAAACTCAATGCATGAAAATGGCTTGGATGAGAGTTAATTTATAGGCAAAAGCTGATAGGATTCAATGGCTAAGATTAAAAGTTAAATGGGTGTTGTGTATGGCTAGGATTAAAAGTTGATTTTAGTGCCTATGATGCACATTAAGTGGGTTATGACATGAGGCTAAAAATAGAATAAGAGGAAATAAGTGGGATTCTCTTATTTATCTTGAATAGAAAATGCCTTATGACACACAAATAAGTGGGGCTAAAAATAGGATGTGAGGGGACTCTCATAATTTAAATAATAAAATTATTAAAATTATTTGTGCATGTTTGTAGTCATGTGACACATGGATGAGGGATTAATTCAAATATTAAATTTGAATTATTTTGAGACATGTGAAGGGGAATTAATTAAATAAATGAGATGTATTTAATTAATTGGAAAGGTGATCAAGTGGGATTTATAAGTGGGATAAGGACAAAATGGCATATGATGTCTAGTAAAGTGTCGACTAGGTGTTGCTTAGGACATGGACAATTTTAAGTGTCTACACCATGTATAGCTCGGTATCACGGATCAGTAGGAGCTTTGGCAAGATATGGTTATCTTCATGTGATTTGGAGATGTTGACATCTTGGTACCATGGAGGACTCTTGTAGTCTTTGGTTGAGGTGTTGTTTATGGTTTGTCATCTTTGATAGGTTATCCTTATAGGATGATTGGTATTGTGTCTTGGTTTACTCTTGATACCGGTTTAGAGTGTTGGCATGATACAAGCTCTCTTGAGATAGGATGTGTACATTAGTGCATGTGATCTTCCTTTGAGGAGATGATTAGATCATAATGTCATTATATGTTCCTAGGTTATGCAGACGTGCAGTGGGAGCTTTAACTATGATCTTGTTGGTTCTCTTGGTATTGGGTACATTGGTCATGTGTTTGGGAGCTTCATGATGGTGTGGTTTTGCATTTGGAGTTTAGCATGGATTGATCATGGAGGTACTCATGGATACTTGGAGACTTAGGCGAGGCTTGAGTTATCTTGGATTAGAGACATGTGTTGATATGGTTACTCTTTGATGAGGATTTTAGCAGCAAGACCGAGGAGCCTACACCTTGGTTGGACGTGAGTCCAACATGGACATGTTGAGGAGATTGTTCTTAGAGAGAGCCTTTGAGGCTTGGTGCATCTCGGAGGAGCAATCTCATCCCCACTCTTGGTCCACTTGGTGATGAATGATTTCATAGGTATGCTCACCTTATTTTCAAATGCATTCTTCATTTGTGTCTTATCTTCTCATGTTTGAGTCTTGAGCTATGGATTATGATTGTGAGGACATATTTGAGGAGTAGATGCATGGATTTGATTAGTTCTCATTATGTTTGATCCTAAGTTGTCATGAGATCATTGTATGTAATGGAGATGGTTAGTGTCTTTGGGCTTATTCCTATTATTTGGGATGGTTATGAGTTTGATCTACCTTTTGGTTTGAGAGGCTTGCATCTTTTTGTTGGATGTTGTGGAGGCTTCTTGTTTATGGGTTGTAGAGGAGATCATACTTTTCACAGCTATAGCACATTAGTGTGGATAGGACATGGTTATGATTTGCATGTTCTCTCTTGATTGGTCTTATTCTTCTTCCTGGATATTTATGTTCACATGACATTGGAGTTGAGACATGTGTATGGAGCTTTTGAGTCTCTTTGACTTATTTGTCTTACGATGTGGAGGATTTGGGAGAGATAAGGAATTGAGGAGAGTTATGTTGCAGCCATTTGGTTTGATGATTTTGCATATCTATGTGTGTTCTTTGACACTATGTGATAGAGGATTCAACCACATCTTCTATGTGCATTTTATTAGTGGATCTTTGGATGTCTTAATCTATTTTTAGATTTGACATTTACTCATGCAGTGGGAGTTTTAGGATGTATATGTTTCCTTTGTTTGATGTTCTCATTATGTTGTTGTATGGAGGGTCTTGAGATTTTTATCACAGGGTTTGTGTTGTTACCTTGTAGGACTTCTTTATGCAAGATTGAGTATATACAGGGACTTGTTATCATTGTGATTTGAGTTGGATATGTTGATGGCATAAGGACTACTTGTTATCATTTGTATGCCTTGGTTTGGAGGTATGGTTAGTTGATGCATTAGCAACTAGTTGTGGTTGCTATTTCAGCTATGATTGATTCTTGTCAGCTACTTGAGCTTATTTGTTACCATTGGATTTGGTTCTTGTGTCTGGATATCAGTTGATGCAGGTTTGATGCTTCTATGTGACAGTTTAGTGTGGCATCTCTTTGGAGGATCTTATTCTTCATGAGGCTAGATGAGGATGGAGAGATTCTTGTTTGAGATGGTAGACACCTTGATTATTGTTGCAGGTATCTTGGAGCACATGGAGCACGTGGGTGGTTATATGGTACATGTTGGGCATAAATGATGGTTTCCCTTGATGTTTTGTGTTTACATGTTGATCCCTTATGCAATGTATACAACAAGTGGGAGAATGTTGGAAGTGTGTTGTACACCTTGCATAACATTGGCATTATTTTATTACGTAAAATACATATTTAATTGTGGTGCATCATGTGATGTGTTTAGCCACATTAAATATTTATGTGGATGCCACTTGTAATCGTTGTATGTAACATTGGGTTAATTACTTTATTTGTAATTATTTGATTAATTGGGAAAACTTAGTACCAATAATCAAATGTGGGATTAGTGGTTTTGTAGACACATGGTATTGGGGAAAATGGTATTGTAATAACACATGT
The DNA here is from genome assembly GCA_027924645.1 of Cunninghamia lanceolata. Taxonomy (NCBI): domain Eukaryota; kingdom Viridiplantae; phylum Streptophyta; class Pinopsida; order Cupressales; family Cupressaceae; genus Cunninghamia; species Cunninghamia lanceolata. The sequence continues at coordinate 2,589,362 of BSBN01000061.1, read as the reverse complement.
TGTATTTGTGTGAGATTATCTCTATAAAAGCAAACACAAGGGTAGTTGTAGTGAGAGTTGGTTGTTAGCCATTTGGCTTGTTGGTTGGGTTGTAGATTCTCTTATAGGTTGATTGTGTGAGGGTTTGAAGCATGGCATGGGATGTATGGTTACATGCTTGTTCACATGGATTTCTGGTAGAGAGAGCTAGATGTTTCATAGGTTATCTCTGCATATGTATTGTTGATTATTTGCTGAATAATAAATGAGAGATGCATGCTTTTGGAGGCTAGGTTTTTCCCTCTATGAGGGTTTTCCCGGGGTATATCTTGTGTCACCATTGATGGTATGATTGTCTATTTCTTTTGCATGTGGATTTCTAGTTTATTGAACATTGAATCTCTTATTGGGTTATGAGGAATTAGTCTATATGGCTGCATATTTCCAACAACTGAGACATTTAACTTGCCCACATAGAGAGGGATGTATGTGCCAGATTTGGAGGCATTGGCTAAGGAATACAATGGGAACCAAAAGGATTGTAGAAAGATCATCTTCATGGGATGGAGAGACCCAGATAATAAGGCCAAAGTAGTGGCCAAGATGCCACAACATCTATACAAGTATGATTTCAGCCCAGAAGTGCAATATATGATTTTCTTACTCAGCAGGATGAGCAGCAAGCCAAATGCTGGTAATTTTGAATCATGGATGTTTGGGCTGATCCGGATGGTTATTGAGAAGAAATAGGTGGTCCAATGGGCCAAAATCATCAGTGATGCCATGTACAGCCAAATGGTGAGATGGAGAAGAGTAAAGGACCGAGTCTTCAAAATGACCTATCTTGTTTATGTGTGTGCACAAAATAGCACATTTGATGGTTTGCAGACAGTTGGCAAGATGGGCAGGCTTCCACATGAGAAAACACCATGGGAGCATTATCCCCAACTAGAGCAAAAGCAATCAGTGTAGTACTATAAGACTGTTAATGACTACTTTGTGATGCACCTGATCAGATTGATGGAGGGAGATAGGGCCAAAAGACTATCCCTAGGTGCAAAAGAGAGGATACATCCTCATGGAGGATGGTTCATTCAATTTCCCACCTATACATACATCAGGATGGAAGGGATCGGTGGAAGCCCCTTTATGCTCCCTAGATATCCATTTGATAAGGTGGTGTTAATGGAGATGGTCAGGCAAATGACCCCTGCATGTGACATGACAAAGAAGAAAGATCATCCTCTTCTATGGATTCAATTTTAATATTGTAGTGCATCATGGCAAACACCATGTGTGCTAGATCATTTATTTTGCATTAACACGAGTGAATCTAGCAACATGTTATTCAAGGATGGACTTCCTAATGAAGCTCTTTCATATAATTATCATCCCCAATGGCATGAAGGAGATTGCTACATTTTTACCTCTAGAAAATCCTTTGAAACATATATAGTTGCACAATAAAAGCATTTAGTTCTGTGTATCATTTTTAATATTTATATAAACTACTAGATAGATGTGTAGACACATAAATAGATAAGGGGATAGATAATAAAAGAAGACACTATTTATTATAACATTTTTTTAAAATCTATTTTATTTTAAATATTATTTACTTTATTTTTATTGTAGAGCTATTTTATTTAAATAATTTTTAAATAAATTAAATGAAAAAAATATTTATTTTAAAATTTACTTGAGTTATTTTATTTTCATAGTGATAGAACAAATACTACAATAAATGCAAACAATTATAAATTTGTTAAATCATTATATTTTGTTCCACTTACCAATTGTTTTTACTGTGTTTTAATTTTCCATTGCTTAGGTAGCGATAATATTATGTTTATTATTAAATATTAATAATTAGACATGTAAATAGCTATCAAATTTAAGTTAAAGGATTTTTTTTTTTGATAAAACATGGGTGAACACCTTCTATTGATAAGAAAAGGAAATTACATAAGGATATCTGGCTGCCTTTGACAAAATGGCAAAGCCTAGCAAAATACATTAGCAAAATCAAACTAGTATATATCGGATTTACAATTAGAAGTAGTCCAACATCATCAAAAAGACCAAGTATAACCCGACCAGACAAAGAGAAGATCAAACATTACAACTTCCAGAAGAGCTCTCCATGTCAACAGAGTCAACCTTCACCTCTTCCACATTCAAGGGACTAGGCTCAAGAGGCAAAGGCAAATGCAACAGGGCTTCTTCCTCAGCATGTTTTAATAGGTAATGCACAGTATTGAAGAGATAATAGGATTTATCATAAAGTGTAGTTTCAAGCTCATCCTTGATAGAGAACAAAGTGTTCCACACATAATCAATATCATCATTAACAATGCCATGTTTCAGTGCTTGCAGAACCACTAACATCATAGGAGAATCATGGAACACATCTTTGGCAAAGATACCTATGATATAGGAGTATCACACGAATACAAATTATAAGCATCAATTGCCATTTCAAGATCAGACAGTGAGAAAATGAAAGTCTAGAGGTAGCGGGTAGCCAAGAAGGAAACTAGATCTTTATCTGCAACAATATCCATGAGATGGGTAAGGAAGACCGAAGCCACCTGCAAAAACAAGGTAGAAGAATTTGATTTGAGCCAAGAATTGCCAATCACAGTGCACAAAGATTCTTCCACCAGCGGGCATAGAACAACGAACACTCTCCCAAACTTGTCACCATCAAATGGGAGAGAATCCAACTGCTTTTCCCAAAATAAATGCGGCAGTGAGATTCTCCAATTGCTCTCCTATGAAGAAAGAACTGATGAAAAACTAAACTAGCAAAATATGCCAATCGAAAAATGGCTTAAAACACCCAGCATACGTGCTAACTAAAGAACCAATAAATACATGGTGTATAGGAATAATCATTGTAGCGAAAGCGCCGGTAGCCCAAGGCAGATACTTCATAGTGAGAAAAATTTGAAATCTACAACAATTAAATTTCCTCCATGCAAAGGAGCCACATGTATAAGGATAAAGAGAGGGAGTAGAGAGAGTACTCGAAAGCACTTAAAGAGTTAGGGGATTTTTATTAATATATTCATGCCTATTATAATTTCACCTCTCAACATAACTCTCAACCTAATAATAAAAAAACATAATTTATATAATTTAAAAAACTAAATTCTTAACATATCAAAATTTTTAAGTAAGCTTAAACATTTTTCATAATGAACATGATACATATTTTTAAAATACAAATCTTATAATTATGTAAGTATATTTTCTTAAGAATATTAAATAAAGAAAATTTTAAAAATATTCTATAAAAATAATTGTAAACTATATTATATGTAATCATTTAATTCATACAATTATTACTGTGATTTTGAAAATTTTAGTGCTCCCTAAAATTTAAAAGAAAAAAAATCTGAAAAATTGTTAAAAATCTAAATTAATAATTGTCAATCTTTTGTCATTTCTTAGGAATACAAGATTACAATTTAAAAAATAAAATTAATTATACCACGTTGCAAATTACATGTCCTAAAATTAGGATTATCTAAATTTTGCACAGGTAAAAAAGACTTTGAAAATTATAAGTGCCACATTTTCTGTGCATCAACAACACTTTGAAAAGTATCATTTTAATATTTTCACGATTTAACACTTTCACGTCTTCCACAGTCTCTGAGGCTTTTGTTGCTGCGGAAAGTTCTATGAATGCTCTTATAAAGACAAGACGCGTCAATTTTCAGCCAATTGTAGAGTGGGAGTGTAGTATGATTTCTTGTAATATCTTTCCACATGAATGAATAAAAAATAAAATTTAGTCATACTTACCATTCAAAATAGATTACGACAGTTGCAAATTACATCGATTGCCTAAATTTTCCACAGTTTGAAAATTATAATTTTAAGTTGCGTCTTCCACACTCTCAAGACTTTGAAAGTTGTATGATTGCAATTGACAGAAGAAGCTCTTATAAAGACGCCTCAAATTTCACCCAATTCCATGCAGAAGAAGCCTCATTCATTTAGGAATTTGAATTGTAGAGTGGGGGTCTTAATATTATCTGAAGATGGGCAAAGGAATGTTTTGGTTGCTGCTGTTGCTGCCCATGCTCCGCACCTGCTGCTGCTTCTCCTGGGAATGCCCTCCTCACGAATTAAGTGCCCTCAACCATTTCAAACAAGCGCTGCTCGATCCATATGACCTGTTGACATCGTGGAGGGGCTCATACTGCTGCTCATGGAGGGGAATCACCTGCGACACCCACACTGGCCACGTGGTTCGTATGGATCTTAATTTCCCAAATTATTTTTCGCTTTTGTCACTGGTGGTCAGGAATTCAAGCAGCCAAATATTCCCTGCTTTATTCCAACTGCAGCATTTGGAGTACCTCGACCTCTCAGAGATTGACTTATACCCTCTTCCCTTCCCTTCACATCTTCCGACCCTCAAGAGGTTGAGGCATTTGAGCTTGATGGGATGTTGGCTTAGCGGCCCAATTCCAAGCGAGCTTGGCAACATGTCTAGCTTGGAATTTCTGGACATCTCTCGCAATCCTGATTTGGAGATGAGGCAGTCGAGCTCGTGGATACGAAATTTGCGAGGTTTGGAGCACCTTGACTTGGGTGGAGTAGAGATTCTGACAATTGGTGCGGTAGAGAATGTTGCGTCCCTCCCCAATCTTACGTCACTTGTCATGTCTGAGCTGTCAGGTACACTTCTCTCTCCTCTTGTAAACCTCACCTCCCTCAACCATCTGGACCTTTTTGATAATAACTTCACTCAGCAGCCATTTCCCATCTGGATTTCAAAGCTTACATCTTTGGTTTCCCTCGACCTCACTTCCTGCTATCTCCAGGGTTCCGTCCCTTCTGCTGTGTTAAGCCTTCCACACTTGAGAGACCTTCGCTTGTCCGGAAACCCCCATCTCAAAGTCAACCTCTCCTTCATTGTGCAACACGCTTCCCAGCTCAGCAGCCTTTCTATTGCAGATTCAAATGTGGGAGGAGTGATTCCAAATTCTATGGGAAATATTGCCTCATTGACCTATTTAGATCTTTCTAGTAACAATATTGAAGGCAGTCTTCCAAATTCTATGGGAAATATGTCCTCATTGACCTATTTATATCTTTCTAGTAACAATATTGAAGGCAATCTTCCAAATTCTATGGGAAATATGTTCTCATTGAGGCTGTTATATCTTTCTAGGAACAATATTGGAGGCAGTCTTCCAAATTCTATGGGAAATATGTCCTCGTTGAGGGTCTTATATCTTTCTAGTAACAATATTGGAGGCAGTCTTCCAAATTCTATGGGAAATATGTCCTCGTTGAGGGACTTAGATCTTTCTTACAACTCACTAAGAGGCAGCATTCCGTGGAGCACTTTAGTTAGACTATCAAAGCTGTCATCTCTTGCCCTCGATTCAAACCAATTAAATGGAAGCTTGCCATCTACTTTTGGTAACCTCTCATCTTTGGCCAGGCTTAGTCTCTATAATAACTCTTTGAGTGGCACATTCTTACTTTCTCAATTGGAAAATTTCACAAAGCTTCAGTACTTGGATCTTTCCAACAATTTCTTGAGAGTAAAAGTTGAAGGCTCTTGGATCCCCAAATTTCAACTTCGAAGTTTGGACTTGAGTTCTTGTAATATGGATGGTGATTTTCCAGCTTTCATATCCACCCAATACACCATGTATGATCTTGACTTGTCCAACAATTCTCTGAGTGGAAATATTCCAGATTGGTTGTGGGACCTTACATCCTTCAACACACTCAATCTCTCATGCAATCAATTTGGAGGAAGGCCTTTGTCATCTAAGTTCAGTAAGTTTAGTGCTCAATGGGTTGACTTACATAGAAATAAGTTACAAGGGAATATTTTTCTACCTCTCCCTGATGTGGAGTTCTTGGACATGTCTGAGAATCAATTTGATGGCATCATTCCAGCAAACATTGACAAATACGGCCAAAGTCAACTCAAGTATTTGTCACTTGCAAATAATAATATTAGTGGTACCTTTCCATATTTGTCAATGTTTGTTCAACTCAGTTATTTGTCACTTGCAAATAATAATATTAGTGGTACCTTTCCATATTCTATTTGTGAAGGGTATGACTTGGAGGTTCTAGATGTGTCAAATAACAAGCTTGAAGGTAATTTTTCTACAAGTTTTGGGAATTGCTCTTCAAAATTACGGGTGTTAAATCTAGAAAATAATAATTTGGAAGGTGAGATTAGGAGCATGGTTTGTCTTCAAACATTGAAATTGGGAGGTAACAGACTACAAGGCCCAATTCCATCATCACTTAGAAATTGTACTTCCTTGGAGATTCTAGATTTGGGATATAATAACATGCAAGGAACCATCCCAAATTGGATAGAGAAGTTAGCTGGTCTTCGAATTTTGGTGTTGAGATCTAATAAATTTGAAGGTGGAATACCATTACAGTTAACAAAATTACAGAATCTTCAAGTCTTGATTTTGTCAAATAACAGCTTGTCTGGAGCTATTCCAAGTAGCTTAAGGAACTTGAGAGCAATGGCAAATCAAACACAAAGTGCAGAAGTCCTTCAATACTCAAATATAGGTGTGTTTTATTTAGATAAAATGGAAATAAACAACAAAGGACAATTTCTAGAGTATGTGAGATCTTTGGCATTGGTTCGGTGTCTCGATCTCTCAAATAACAACTTCTCAGGTGATATTCCTATGGAAATTGGATTCCTCATTGGTCTAAGGATTCTCAATTTGTCAAGTGATCATCTTAGTGGAAGAATTCCATTTTCTTTTGGAAATCTTGTGCAATTGGAGTCACTTGATCTTTCAAGGAACAATCTAATTGGAAATATTCCTGTAGAACTACAAAATCTCACATTTTTGAGTTATTTGAACATATCTTGTAATAATTTTTCAGGTAGAATACCACAAGGAGGTCAATTGTTGACATTTGATGAAAGATCATTTTCAAACAGTGGAGATCTTTGTGGACTTCAAATCAACAAAAAATGTTCCTATTCCCCTCCTTCAAACAACACATATGATGAAGATGTAAGTGAAGAAGAGTGGGAGGAACATGTATGGTGGGAGGTGGGAATTGGATTAAGCATTGGATTTGGGTTTTCAATTGTTATTGGAGTATTATGTTTCAACAAAAGATGTAGAAAAAAATGTTTCAAGGTTATGGATGACATTATTGTCCTTCTTGACCAAATTGTTCGAGAAAAGATCTTTTAATAAAGTATTTTTATATCCCTTCCCCTTCCTCTTCCCCTGAACCCTTTTCCCTAAAAGATTTCCCCCAATCCCATTCTCTTGTAAGGTTGTGTAATGGATGTATTTGTATTTTCTTCCCATTTTCTTGTAAGGTTGTGTAACGGATGTATTTGTATTTTCTTATTAGTTTTATTTCAAATGTTCTTATTGGTATAAAGCATTAATTTATGAAAACTATATTCTATTGTCTATTTTGAATTTGTTTCTTGTTTTAACTCAAGCTTAGAAGTGAACATTATTCCACATACAAATATATCACATGACCATTTAGCTTTTCTAATGATATTGTTATTGTTCACACATTACTAATTGCAAGGAATAGTTGCATTCAAATCCTTGTTATAAAAGAAACCAAATATGAAAAAGTTCAATTAAATTTTAACATAGTAATTAAACTACCTACTAGTGAAGCCAAACGTAACAAGATACACATAGCAATTAGTTTAATCCTTGGGTGGAAGCAATTTATCCTTTTATAATATAAATGTGATTGAATTTATCAATTTTAATTTTTTTGTAATTTGAGCTTGGTGGTTGTATAATGGTTAATTTATAGCACTTTATGTTTGATTTTAATATATGAGATTCAATCTTTTAACTATTCTTAATTTTTCAAATGTTTTGACATAGATCATCATGTCCTAGATGTAAATTAGCATCGATAACTTTTGTGAGAGAGATCTATGACCATACTTATTTTTTAGCATATGTTTATATAAATATCTAAGAGCTTATATGTAAACATCCATATAACCCTTGTTTTAATAATTGGTGAATTGGATAATTTTATCAACAAAAGGAACTATAACCTTATCAAAAATTATGTACATCTAAAGGTCCACTTCAAATGAGGTTTCAATCCAATTTAAGATTTGTAGCTTGAATCAATGCTACTGAAGTGTGTTCTTGAGGTAGACCCACATTACTATTTGGCGTATGTCGTCTAATTAAACATCTATAATGTGGTTGGGAGATAGAATGGCCTAATATTTTCAATTTGTAGATAGAATGGCCTTTTAATATTTTGCAATCCAATAATACAATGATTCAACTTAAAAAAATGGAATCCACTCATGCTCCACTATTAATTTTATGTTTGGAAGGCCTTATTTGTGATGTAATAAAAATGAAATAAAGTTGTTAAATTAACACAATATGTTGCTATTTTTACCTAATGCTTAGAAAATATTTTGGAACTATGGTTACAATCTTTTATGTCACTTCTGCAGTAGTTTCATCAATTGTTGAAATCTCATTTTCAAAATACAATGTCACATTCCCACGATTTTGTTTTTTAATGTTGCCCCATAATTTGGAACTACAGTTACAATCTTTTATTCTACCCGCCTCTAGAAACAATTCCTCTCTTCAAAATCACTAGTAAAAAAATTGTTTTATGTTGCAAATCCTGTACAAAGGATATTGTGCAATTTTTTTAGTGCCCAAAACTTTTTAAAAACAATAATCTTAAAATTGTTGAAGAATCTTCTCAATATTAATAAACCTCAAGAACAACTGTAGATACTTTCTGTGGATAGATGTCAAAAAGGAGTGAGCTGAAAAAAAATAGAGAGAACTTTCTGTGGCAGTTAAAAATGGTTCCATAGCAAAAGCAATGAAGTTTTCAGCAAAAACAGATTGAGCAATCCTCTAACATTTCAAACTTGGTTCTGCAACATATATCACAAAACAATAGAAGCTTCCTCCAGTGAGGCCATTGGTGTAGCAAAGGCAATCAATGGCTCGTATTGCTGGAAACAGAACCAAACCATCCTGTCATTAAGAAATTCAATTTTTTTTGTCATTGGTAAAAGTGGGTTTTTGAAAGGGCCTAACCCTTTTACATAATGAGAAGGATAAGACTTTTACATAATGAGAAGGATAAGAAGATAAGATGATGAAACCATTAAGAACTTCAATTGATAAGGAAGATAGATTAGATTTACAAGTCAACTAAGCTACTTTCAACAAAGGTGGTGTAATTGGCATACACACTGATAAGTATTGCTATTCTATTGTGATAACACAAAAATGTGTAAAGCACCTTTGACCTTCTGAAACAGAAAAGAAGAGTACCTATGCCTTTCATTAAGAGGAACACTGGAGGGCCAAACCCTTTGCCTCTAGGACTATGAGGAAGAAAGAAGAGACAATTTTCTTATCCTACCATGGCATTAGATTCGTGAGCTTGAACCTGTTATCAAGAAAACCACGCAAACAAAAATGAAGAATTTGCCTGTAAATCCTAGACACACCAGCTACATAACAAGCACCTTCACTACCATGGTTGAAACAAAAATCAGGAAGCTAGTCAGAAGAACTGATGATAGCAGGATGCCTGCTCACGATGCACTTTTGTTTAGAAAATATTGAGGCAACTGTAGTCACGTGGCTGCTGCTCTAGTAGTGGGCATACTCTTGCTGTTGAATTTGCTTAATGTGGAAAGCCAAGAATCTCAATAGGAATTAAATGCTTCCATTGTTGCTTCTTTACATATTACTCCAAGGGAATACATTACAAACCAAGTAAAGTTGTCTAGAAGGATTTCCAATATGAAAGATAAGATTGTGAAGTTGGACAACATTGTGAGGGAATCAGAGTGCATTTCTGGACTGATGATGGACAGGTGGAAATCAAATAATTTATCAATGTTTGTAAGCATGTTGATGTAGCCACCATTAACAAAAGCTTCAAAAGTGTAATGGTTTTCTATTTATAGAAATTGAGGTTATTGAAATTGTCTTCAGTCTTCAGTGGGGGTCCAATGGACGGTGCTAGTAAGTAATTCTCTTATCAAGCATGTCGTGGTTGTTTTGCTTTAAAATTCTGTTACTGCCTGAGCATCTTATGAATATACATTCCACTCCTTTTTTATCTAGGATTTTTTTCAAATGAACAATCCTTTTCTAGTCTGGCATAGCTTGTATTCTGTGAGAGTAAATTGTCCCACATTAACCAGAATAATATTAATGTTTGTTATGAGGAAAAAATCTACTCTTCCTATTTTGCAATCCCATATCTTAAAAATCATAACTACTTTGATAAGAGATAAAGGGGATGTAGTTTATGTAAACACGTAGTTAAATGGGTGCGCATACCAAGCCAAGTTCTGGCTGCACCCACACCTACCCTGAGGTGCACATGTATATCTGCTTATTGGGGTGCATTTGTCACAGCTGGGGTGCATCTAACCCACACTACCCATGCAAAAATTGAAAGAAATTGGAAAGAAGAAAAAAGCCAAAGCAATTTAGGAGGGTTTGACTTGTAATGAGAACAATATTGCATAAGAAAATAATGTTGGAAATTTAATCCTCCGTCAGACATTTAATGATGACTGCCCCGTGTCAGACCTGGGGATCTCCCGCATCCTCTTCCCAGCACCATTGGCCTGCTAGAAGTTATTGAGGTAGGTGGATTTGAATTTGAAAGAGGTTGAGCGCCCATTTTGGCCTGCCAGAAGTTATTGAGGTAGGTGGATTTGAATTTGAAAAAGGTTCAGCACCCATTTTGCTAGGTATGTTAGAAGAGACAAAAGAGAGGGAAAAGCAAGTAGACAGTGAGGATGGAAGAATTGATCCTGCAGCAGCAGAGGAATGAGAAGGTTCTAGGAGAGAACAGTAGAAAGGAATGTTGCAGCAGCAACAGTAAGACAGCTACGGAGTTCCAGGCAATGCCAGACGGATACAGTTTGCAGCTCCAGTGATTGGGGTAGTTAAGGAAAACAGAGCAGCATCTCTGTATTGTAATGTGGATGAAGTTTTCAATGTATTCCAGTTGAAGGAAATATATATATGAAATATATTGTTGTCTCTTCTGTATTTGGTTTCCTGTGTGTTTGCATTTGTTTTATGCTGCCTTTTGTATTGCTATAGCAATTATTTTTTTCAAGTCTGTGGTCTGCCTCCCCTGCTCTCCCCCTATTTTTCTGCCAACAAGTGGTATCAAAGCCCTATTTTTCTGGGCAGTCAAATTTGTGTGGGTATTCTATAAGCCCTAGTTTGTCTAGGCATTCTCAGCCTTCTCAGTTTTGAGAAGCAGGGCAGGTGGGGACAGCAAAGGATGGCAGCAGCCACCGAGTTTTGATGGGCAGAACTATGATATTTGGTCTAAGAAGATGAAGACCATTCTGGTTGCGAATGACCTATGGGATTTGGTCACTAATGGGTTCATAGACATCACAAACCCAGCAGCCTATGCAACCCTTACGAATGCTCAAAGAAACCAGTTGAAGGAAACTAGGATGAAAGATGCAAAAGCCCTCAGTCTAGTTGAGGCAGCCTTGACAGAGGCTATTTTCCCCCGCATTGCAGCAGCAAACTACTCAAAACAGGCATGGGATATATTGCAGAACAGCTATAAGGGAACTGACAAAGTGAGGTCAGTCAAGCTCCAGCTGTTTAGAAGAGATTTTGAGATGCTACAAATGAAGGAGAGTGAGTCTATTTCAGACTTTCACACCAAGGTTTCTACCATGCTGAATCAGCTAAGGATAAATGGAGAAACCATGGATGAACAAAGGATTGTTGAGAAAATCCTAAGGAGCCTACCTTCTAGATTTGACCCTATAGTCATAACTATAGAAGAAACTAAAGACCTGTCCAAGATGACAGTGGATGAGTTGATGGGCTCTCTACAAAGCCATGAGCAGCGGTTGAGTAGATCCGCTCCTTCCCTTAAGCAAGCCTTCAAGGCTCAGACCAATGTAAGAGGTCGGGGAAGAGGAAGGAACAGTAGAGGTAAAGGTCAAAGAGGTAGAGGAAGAAGCAACTCCGGAAGAGGAGTTTCAAACAGCCAAGAAGAGGCAAGTAACTCATAGCCAAGCTATCAAGAAAGGAGGAAGAACAGTAGTTCTAATCAGAGGTATGACAAAAGTAATATTCAGCTATTACTGTCATAAATTCGGCCATTATGCTAGTGAGTGTAGAAAGAAATAGCAAGACCATGGAGGCCAAAATGCTAATGTAGCAAATGAGAATAGGGCTGAAAATGAGAAACAGTCTAAGGTATTTATAGTGTGCAACCTTGCTGAGAAGAGCAGCCCTGAACTCTGGTATTTGGACAGCGGGTGTAGCAACCACATGAGTGGTAATGAAAACTTGTTTGCCTCCATTGACAGAAATGTCAAGTCTGAGATCATGATAGGGAACAGCCAAAAAGTTTCTGTCATAGGAAGAGGCATCATCACAGTCCTTAGCAAGCAAGGTGAGAAAATGCAGATCCATAATGTCTATTATGCCCCAGGCATAAAGCATAACCTCTTGAGCATTGGACAGATGGTCCAAAATGGTTATAGAATCCTGATGGAAAATGGAGGGTGCACCATATTTGATAGAGGAGGTAGCAAGAAAGTGATTGCAACAGTGCAAATGATGAGAAACAAAATGTGTCCTCTGTCATTAACTCTGGCGCCATCTCCGGCGCTAACTCCAACGCTATCTCCTGCGCAGTTTCCTGCACTATCTCTGGCGCTCACAGCAGTGGGACAGTAAACCACCTTCAAGACAGTCATCAAAGACCCATCCAAACTCTAGCATTTAAGGTATGGTCACTTAAGCTTTTCTGGTTTAAATTTATTGTCTAGGAAAGGCATGGTTAGAGGGCTACTGAACATTGTAGAGCCCGATGGCAAATGTGAAGCCTACATTTTAGGAAAGCAGCATAGACAACCCTTTCAATCAGGGTATTCAAGAAGGGCAAGAGCACCATTGGAGTTAGTGCATTCAGATTTATGTGGCCCTATGAAGACTTCCACATTAGGTGGGAATGTATATTTCATGACCTTCATTGATGATTACAGCAGAAAAATTTGGATTTATTTCTTGAAAAATAAATCAGAGGCCTTTGAGAAGTTTAAGGAGTTTAAGGCATCAGCTGAAAAGCAAAGCGGCCAACACATCAAGGCCCTAAGAATAGATAGAGGGGGAGAGTATGTCTCCAAACAATTTCTGAATTTCTACAAGTATGAAGGCATTCATAAATAGTTCACAACAAGGTATACTCCACAGCAAAATGGAGTTGCTAAACAGAAAAATAGAACCATCACAGAGATGGCAACAAGCATGCTGAAAGCAAAGGGATTGTCAAATGATTATTGGGGTGAAGCTATAGCAACAACAGTCTACCTATTGAATAGGTGTCCTACAAAGGCAGTTCATGATCGGATTCCACAAGAGGCGTGGACAAACAGCAAATGGACTATTGAACACCTAAGAATCTTCGGGTGTGTGGCATATGCATTCGTGCCTAAAGAGAAGAGGCATAAATTTGATGATAAAGGTAAGAAATATATTTTCACAGGTTATAGTGAAGAATCACAAGCCTACAGATTGTTTAATCCCATCACCAAAAAACTTGTGATCAGTAGGGATGTTGAGTTCATTGAGAATGAAGCATGGGATGGAACGGTGGACAACACCTCAGGTATTTCTATAACAATACCCCTTAAAGATGAAGAAGCTCCAGAGGACAGCAACTCCGGAGGAGCTACAGAGAGTAGCAGCTCAGGGAGAAACTTCCATAGAGCACTAGAAAATAGCAGCTCTGGAGGTAGACAATAGCATTGCAGCTCCAGAGATCAGTAGCTCCGGAGGTTTGCAATTCAGGAGAACAGCAACTCCAGGGGACGTTATTACAGCAACTTTGGAGGTCATCAGAACTACAGCTCCGGAGGTCACAGCAGCAGCTCCGAAGGTTGTCACAACTGCAGCTCTGGAGGTCAGAACAGCAGCAGTTCCAGAGGCAATTCAGACCCCACACTCGCATCAATGATCCCATGAAGGACAAAGAGTGTGAGAAATTTATGACAACACAAGGTATGCTGATGATGATGAAGATTTGAATTTTGCATTATTTTCTTCTAATGATCCAATCTACTTTGAAGAAGTTGTAAAAGAAGATAAATGGTGTAAGGCCATGGATGAAGAATTAGATGCCATAGTGAGGAATGACACATGGCAGCTAATTGATTTACCCAAGGGTAAATAAGTGATTGGAGTTAAGTGGGTCTACAAGACCAAGTCTACTGCTGAAGGAAAGATTGAAAGACATAAGGTAAGGCTAGTTGTCAAAGGGTACAAACAACAGCCTGGAAGAGATTATGATGAGACCTATGCACCAGTTGCAAGGCTGGAAACAGTTCGGGCAGTCATAGCAATTGCAGCCCAACACAAGTGGAAGGTGTTTCAAATGGATGTAAAGTTAGCCTTCTTGAACGGAGTGTTGAAAGAGGAAGTGTATGCGGAGCAGCCACCTGGCTATGAAGTCCCAGGGCAAGAGGATAAAGTATATAGGCTCTAGAAAACTCTCTATGGGTTGAAATAAGCACCTAGGGCATCGTACAGCAGAACTGACTCATATTTGTTGAGCAATGGCTTTAGCAAAAGCAGCAGTGAGCCCACTCTCTACATCAAAGCAGCCGAAGGTAAAATTTTGATTGATGTTTTGTATGTAGATAATCTGATTTTTACTGGCAATAGTGATCTTTTCATTGCCGATTTTAAAGAGGCAATGAAGAATGAGTTTGAGATGACAGACTTAGGTCTGCTGAAGTATTTCCTTGGCATTGAGGTCAAGCAAACAGAGCATGGCATATTTATTTCGCAAACTAACTATGCCAAACAGATTGTGAAAAGGTTTAAAATGGAGAACAGTAAACTGGCCCCTACACCAACAGCCACAGGTCTGAAGTTGAGTAAAGAGGACAGCAGCAGGGAAGTAAACCCAACCCTTTACAAGAGCATGGTTGGAAGCCTCATGTACTTGACAGCAACTAGGCCTTATTTGATTTATGCTGTAAGGCTGATTTGTAGGTTCATGGAGAAGCCTAAGGACACTCATTGGCAAGCAGGAAAGAGGATCCTGAGGTATGTCAATGGCACAATAGGTTATGGCATCTTGTATGATGTTTCTGATGAGTTTAAGCTAGCTGGTTTCACGGACAGTGATTGGGCAGGAAACGTTGATGACCAGAAGAGTACATCCGGCTATGTATTTCACATGGGTTTAGGTGTGATATCATGGGCATCCAAGAAGCAGCCCATTGTTTCTCTCTCTACAGTAGAAGCTGAGTACATTGCAGCAAATGCAGCAGCTTGTCAGGCTATTTGGTTCAGGAGGATCCTTGCAAACTTATATGAGCAGCAAGAAGATGGTACAACCATTCATTGTGACAATGTTTCATCAATAGCCCTGACAAAGGATCCGTCTTCCACGGACGAAGCAAGCACATTGAGATCTGTTATCACTTCATAAGGGAGTTGGTAGAATGAGGAGAGATTGAGTTGCAGTATTGCAGATCCGAGCAGTAGATCACTGACATTTTCACAAAGGCATTACCAAAAGATTCCTTTGAATGCCTAAGAGATAGCTAGGCATTATGGACAACTATGGAGGTGTGCAGCCCCGGAAAGAAGATAGCTCTGGAGGTTCAGATTCGGAAGACAACAGGAGAGCTCCAGAGATTCAACTCTGGAATGTATGTGCAGCTTCAGAGATGCTCCGGAGATGCAGAAAAGAAACTCTGGAGTTGTAGAGTGTTAGCTCCGAAGATGCTCCGGAGACACAGAAATAGGAAGTCTGCTCCAGAGATGCAGATAGGGAGCTCCAGAGATGCAGAGGGCAGATCCGGAGATGATGCAGCATGGCAGAAAGAGCTCCGGAGATTTGCTCCAGAAAGGCAAAGACAAATGTATATCTCCGGAGATTAGTTCCGGAATGAAGATTGCAAATTGATGTCTGATTTTAGATTAAGGGGGAGTGTTGGAAATGTAATCCTTCGTCAGACATTTAATGCTGACTGCCCCCGCGTCAGACCTGGGGATCTCCCGCATCCTCTTCCCAGCACCGTTGGCCTGCCAGAAGTTATTGAGGTAGGTGGATTTGAATTTGAAAGAGGTTGAGCGCCCATTTTGCTAGGTATGTTAGAAGAGACAAAAGAGAGGGAAAAGCAAGTAGACAGTGAGGACAGAAGAATTGATCCTGTAGTAGCAGAAGAATGAGAAGGTTCCAGGAGAGAACAGTAGAAGGAGAACAGCAGAAAGGAATGTTGCAGTAGCAACAGTAAGACAGCTACGGAGTTCCAGGCAGCTCCAGACGGATACAGTTTGCAGCTCCATTGATTGGGGCAGTTAAGGAAAACAGAGCAGCATCTCTGTATTGTAATGTGGATGAAGTTTTCAATGTATTCCAGTTGAAGGAAATATATATATGAAATATATTGTTGTCTCTTCTGTATTTGGTTTCCTGTGTGTTTGCATTTGTTTTATGCTACCCTTTGTATTGCTGTAGCAATTGTTTTTTTCAAGTCTGTGGTCTGCCTCCCCTACTCTCCCCCTATTTTTCTGCCAACAAATAAGATAGGAATAAGTTTACTCTAGGAAATAGGATGAGAACAAAGCATAAGGCTAATCTACAAAGTAGGATGAGAATAAAGCAAGGAGCTATTCTAGGAAAAATATAAAGAGAATAAAGAATAATACCATTCTAAGGGAAATAGAATAAAGCAATTAAAGCCATAAAAAGACTGTTGATGGTTTTATCAGAATAAAGGACAGGGTTATTTTTAGAGATGCTTCCTTGTAAACATGTATGGTCAGAATTATTATAGCATGCAGAGTATTCTTTACAAAAATTCTGTGATCCTGTAGAATCAACACCTTAATATGATAAAAAAAAATTATAACTGGGAGAGGCTTACCTGAGATCTTTGGCTGTTTTGTGCATTGCTTGTACTAGAACAGAGTTGTATTCCATTTTAATGTAGTGGAAAGTTCATCTCCAGATCAGTTTTGATTTCTAATCTCTAAAGCCCACATTTCAAGGCAAGTTTGATTTTTATATTTCATCTCGGAGCTCATCAATCAGATTTTAGTTCATTTCAACTGATTCTTCTTTTTATTTCTTTATTATTTTCATTGAGAATAAAGGATATGAACAAGAGGAAATGGAGTGTGCCAATCATACGAATTGTAATTGCAAAACAAGAAATACAAAAGTGAGATCCACAAAAATATCACCTTACAGGGAATAGTCAATGCAAAGATTGTAGGAAGTTACAAACTTGCAACTAATTTTTCATTCAATAGATTGACCTTTTACATTGGAGAAAAATATATTTTCTAACCACTCTTATTTTTAGCAACATATAAAGAACTAGTTCACAACTAATAGATAGGTCTTAAGAGATTAGTTAATCAGCTACGGGATGATTCTTTAAGATTCTATTAGTTAAAATTTAATGGGATAGAAACTAGATCCCTGCTAATGTGGACGTTATAAGTTTAACCAAATCAGAAAAGGGATTTTTTCTTTAGAATTCTATAAGATAGGTTTTGTTGTGACCTTTTCACACATCGCCCCATCACAAATGGGGACCCTCCTTTCGAGCTTTGAGCTTGCAGAGTCTTGGCAATCTTGATCCAGTCAGAGTCAATTAGAGAAATGAAGCTACAACTTGGACCTTTTCAGGAGAAAAAAGTGGAGTGATAATTGGAAAAATTTGTGAAGTATGACCTAAGACATTGGAAAATCATGAGATGAGTTAAAAATTTTGAAAATAATTCTAAGTATGGGAAATTTCTTCTCCATGGGTGCAACCCGCTCTCCCTGGAGAAATGTGCAAAACAGGCAACAATCAAGAAAATTTAAAGTACAAAAATTTCTCCTCCTGGGGCGTATCCCACCCAGAATGAAGAAATTCATCTTTGGCATCATAATTTCTCATATTTTACGCTAGAATGGAGAAAATTTCTTCATCATCTAGCATATGCGCTGCATGTTTTAGGACATTTTTCAAAAGTTTCAAGGTACTTTAAGGAAATTTCTCCAACATCCAGTATTTGCGCCCTCCAACTTAGAGAAATTTCTCCACAAACACCTATATGCGCTCAACATTAGAAAAGTTTCTTCTCACCTCATCACTTGCACTCCTCAAACAAGAATTTCTCCAACCTGTCTCATATGCGCCCTCCTTGAAGAAATTTCTTTAGCACTTGTCATATGCGCCCTCTTAGAGGAAATTTCTTTAATATGCCTCAAACGCACCTTCTTATAAGAAATTTCTTCAGCATTAACCAAATGCACTCAAACCAAGGCAAGTTGGTAGGTTGGCCAGAAGGGGATAAAAGGCAAGCTTTAAAACATGAGAACACAACTTTCTTCGCTATATAAAACAAGTAGGATCTAACCCAGGACCTTTTGCAAGGTATCTGAAAGTGAAATGTTGGGAGATATAGGATGAAATATTGTTAATAATTATCATTCTTACAATTGAAAGTTGTTTCTCTTTTGCAGGAACTGGAGGCAAGAAGTGCTTGTTCAAGGAAGATCTAATGTCGAAAGCAATCAATGTTGGGATAAGGTGCAGTTAACCTTGTAAATCCCAATATTGTATTTATTCTATGTATTATTTGTAATTTGTAATTTGTAATTACCCATAAGGGATGTACAAGTTTCACCGACAGGTTGTTACAGAGTTACTTTTACCACTCAAGGAATCTCGGTAAATAGTAAATGAGGTGAGGTGGAGAATCTTGGTGCCTATCTTAGGGAAATGTATTTTTGGGATGTTATGATGCGTGTCATAAGTTTGTAAGAGCATCTATGACAACTTACAATTGTCATAAGGTGTAAGAGATTCTATGACAACATATGATAGCAATTATTGTCTTGTAAGTTCCTATTCTTAGTTCTAGGTGCCTATATTGGGAAGATGCCTATGATAGGTGTAAGGGAATCTGTAAGAAGATAATTTTGGAGTATCCCAAGATAGAAAAGTTAGATTTTGTCCATCTCCCACAAATATTTTTGGTAGGTACTCATTTTGTATAAATATGAGACTTGAGAGTGAAGTTTGGTGGTGTAACAGTAAGAGGATATCTCAGTTTTACAAGTACACAAGTGATGCTAGATTAAAGAGTGAAGAGGAGACTGGAAGTGGGTGTATTGTAATCTTATTTTGAAGATAATACAACTTGAGCCTCTCTTCTTGGTGGAGTTTTTTCCTGCAAGGGTTTCTCCACGTAAACACTGTGTTATGTGTTTATTCTTCTATTCTATTGCTACCTTGTGTTGTGAGATCTTGCATTCTTATGTTGCTGATTTGCGTCTCTTTGTTGCTGCTATCTTAAGGTGATGTTATTGTCATTATAAGTTCATCTAAGGTGGTTTTATCAAGCTTGTTAGAGTGGCTGATTTTAGCATCATAAAGAAGTTGAATCTCTTCATGGTATTTCAAGGATTAAGCAAAGTTATTTTTCAGATTTGCATACAATTTTTAGATTTCTATTTTGAAGTAGTCAAAGCCTTGTGTCTCACTAGTTGGTATCATATCTTGGTGATTTGATGATTAACAATTGGATTAGAGATTGTTCGTTTATTCCAACAATCAAGAGAAGATTTCATCACACGACGAATTCCAGTAGCAAGCCCCCTCAACTCAAACAAGGAAGAGAAGGCATCTAGTTTCATTATTCAAGGATGGAGATCACTGCAAAGAAGGAGAATGCCAAGAATTTGCACAAAGAAAGTCCAAGGGATGGAAGAATACTGCCTAAGTTCACAAGGAAATCACTTCAAGAAGGATCCATGAGCATAAAAGAAAAGGAGACTTCAAGTTTATTATCTACTCCTTCGAAGAAGACAACTTCACTTCTAGACCCAGAGCCTTGCACAAGAACATCATAAGATGAGAAATAAGTCGAAGCATCTATATCAAGAGATTTCATGAATTACATCAAGACAACAAGAAAAAATTCTAAGTTTCCCAAGTTTCAAGCTCGAGAAGTCAAGCTCCATAGGTGAAAATCCAACAATTTGGGAAAGTATTCCAAGCAATATGAATGCGATGTAAATCAAACCAATTTGATCAATGCTAAGGTGGCATGTGCATGTCACCAGTCCAATCACAATTTACCACCTCATCCGTCCAAGTTCAATACATGTACATCAAGAAAAAGCCAAGGAGGGTACCCATGTGGAAGATGTTCCAAAGATTCCATTTCAAGCTTATCACGTTGGGAAATGTGTCTTCAGTGCCTCTCTTTTGGGCGGTTATGCCTTGTTGTCTTCATCTTGGCCATTGATTTGCAAATCAATCCTAGCCGTTCATGTAATTTTGGAGTCTATAAAAGGCCCATTTCTCTCATTTGTAAAGGGGAGATCAATATAAAGTAGGAGTAGATGCTGTCGAAATAGGAGTAGATTAGAGGAGACTCTTCGAAATCTTTGAAGAGATATATGAAAATTTTGTAATAATACATTTCAAGATTAATACAAGCTCATTGTTGAAAGTTTCATGGTGATCTTGTGGTTTTGGAATGTTAGCATGGTTTCTAAATTATTGAACATGATGGAGATGTGTTTCCAAGTAGAGTAGAATTAGAATATAAGTTCATTGATGTAATGAGTATATGTAATGATATTTGATGAATTCCTTCTTGGTTCATACTTTTCATGGATTGTCGAAGGCAACTCACTTTGCAAAGTTAGCCTAAACCTTCATTTGTTTTAGTCCGGTTGTAAATGTTTGTTCAAGCTGCCCCAGCTGTGGGTGTTTGGATGAAGGTTTACAATATGAAAATCAGTGGGTTACCTTTGGAGATTGCACCTACTTCGTGTAATTGTTGGTTCTCATGGTGAAGCGGAGTTAGGTTTCATGAGGAATTTGTCTATCTTGGCATATTTTATTATCTTATTGTCCTTAGATTAGAATCCTCTCAACCCTTGTCCTTTTTCATTTTCTTTCATAGTTGGTTTGTAGAGTTCCATTCCATAAAGAAGAAGAGTAACCTATTTGAGTGGAGTAAGGAGTCAATTTAGCGTAAGTCCCTTTGTGATTACCAGCATTATCACATCAACTACTAAGTCTATCCATTGCAAATCACAAATCAGGAACCTTGGAGTTGTCTCATTGGATCACATTGTTTAGCCTTTGAGAGATTTTATTCAAGAGAGGATAGAATATTTGGTATTTTATTCTGAGTTTGCATGTGCATAAAAAACACATCAACAGGTTTTGATGGCAGTTTTAAAAGGAATATCGGACATGTTGAAAGAAGTGAAGTTATTGGTATGGTAAAGTCTGAGGACTTTTCCTTCTGCAATTCAATTGCCCTATTAGTGGGCTAAAGAATAGTATTTTTCTCTCATCAAACCTTAGGACAAAAGTTGATTCACTCTTCGTGATTAATTTGACAAACAATAAACTGGTAAACTTTTAAAGGCTTATGAAATTGAGAAGAAATTTTAAGATTTATGAACACAATAGAGACCTCAGGGAGTGATTAAGCATGGGATTTGCAGACTACAATGATGTAATATTGCTCAGCAAGAAGTTGTTAGCCTTGAGGATGCATGCAGAAAATGGA
This sequence comes from Cunninghamia lanceolata, assembly GCA_027924645.1. Lineage (NCBI taxonomy): Eukaryota > Viridiplantae > Streptophyta > Pinopsida > Cupressales > Cupressaceae > Cunninghamia > Cunninghamia lanceolata. Next base: position 2,567,754 of record BSBN01000061.1, on the reverse strand, counting down.
AGCATGTAAAGAAACAATCTCTGAGATAGGACCCAGACATAGTTGGGTTGAGTAAAAATATGAGTGCTTGATGGAAATTCCATTTCACAGTTGTTTCTGGATTCTTTCCTCTTCTAGTTCAGCCCAGACAGATTTTCCATAGGGCAATGCCAATTGGCAATTCCTAACACCTCATACACGATTAAAGGTAGTTATTAGATCGTCCTTCAATATTGGAAGAGATCAAGACAACTAAGTAAGACCATGATTGAAAAGATATCTCCAGTTTTTTAAATTCATAGGACTCTTCTTAGTTAAAAGATAAATCATTATTACAGAATAAGACCCAATTCGCATGGCCTTGAATACCAAAATAGGTGGATGCACTGACACAGTAAGGAATATAAGCCCCCTTCATTTATTAGTCATTTTCTCTCTGGTGGGCCAGCAGTTAAACAAGTCAATTGGCATAAGTATCATTTTTTATGATAGAGAAGATAATGCCAACAAACTTCCACCCTTAGCAATCAAATGCCTTATTAATCATATGCTGATATTTTGGGGGAGCCTAGGGGTTCTCATTCTTTCAGATCCATTGAACATTCCATTGAGCTTTTGCTAGGATCTCATAGGAGTACCAAATGATTGCTTGAAGAGTGAAAGATAAAGCCCAACACTTCCCACTGATCTCCTAATCTTGTAATGCTGAAGAAAGAACATGATAAGTTGTGGTTAGTTATAGATTATTGAACTTTCGACAATCATTGTGATAGAACCTACCCACTTCCTGATATTGATGATCTTCTAGCCCAGCTTCAGGTTGCCAAGTACTTCACTAAGCTCAACTTTGACTTCTGGGTATCACCAAATTTGCATTGAAAATCCTAATATTTCAAATACAGCTTTTTAAACCAAGTTTTGGCACTATAAATGGTTGGTATGTCTTTTTTCCTCACAAATGCACTTGTCACATTCAAGCACATCATCAATGATTTTTAGCAAACCCCGTCCGGAGAGATTTGTTGTTGTGTATTTAGATAGCATCCTAATCTACAACAGGACCTAAGACAACACACGTTCCCTGTGCAAACTGTATACTACTTTGGATCTTCTTTGTGAACATCAACTTCAAGAAAAGGTGAACCTCAATTAAGTACTTCTACATTCTCATTGACAAGCATAGAATAGATGCAAAACAGGATAATGTTAAGGTTCTTCATGAGTGGCCTACTGCCTTGGTATTCCAGATCTGAAGAGTTTTTAGGGAGGTACGAACTTCTATAAGAATTTAATTCATAACCACTCAATGTTGCCCATTGCCTTCATTAGCTTACTATTAGAAGGGTTTTAATGTGAGTCCAGATATCATCTGAGCATTTAGTCATTTGAAAAGCACTCTTCTCTGCACTGGTGCTTGCTCTCCCTCATTTGCAGAAAGAATTTGAGATTGAAACTGACAGTTCTTAGTTTGGCATGGGTGCTCAGGTGCTGCTCTTGTTGTTGTTGATTTGCAGCAACAAAAGGAGCAATAAAATAATTTCTTCCTTTGTACAGACTTCAACCAAGCTTCATATCAAAATTCAAGACATTTTGTAGAAAAATCAAAATGGCATCGATTACCATCAGTCAAGGATACTCTACATGATGTTTGAACTGGCACCAAACATAAAATCAATCACTAGTACTACTTACTTGATTGGTTCCGAAGGTGTTTTGTTGAAGCAGACCATGAGGTACTTCAAGTTCTCTTTTGAAGAAAAGTTTTCCCATCTAGTATTGCAGTCGAAGGCAACTTCTCTCATTAGAAGGAAAACATTGAGAATCATTATTGCAATAATCCCATATTTATGAAATTATCAGACTCATTGTAATGTCCTGCGTGTACGCTTGGCCCAGTTCACTAAAGCCCTTTATGCATAAAGATATATTGATTGAGGTCTTACACATGCACAATTTTGGGGTAGTTTGCATGTGCTTGGCCTTACGTAGTGAAGAATGTACAACATCAACCTTGGCAGCATTTTTTTATTGTCTTCTGTTGTTCTGCACATTTGTGTGTTTTTTCTACTCAGTGTTCCATGAAACCCATATTAGGATACCCAGATAGGTGGATGTGATAGTACTCGGAAAAATGAATGACTACAAGAATGATTGAGATCCCTCACCAACAAAAAGCATGGAAAACAATTAGCCAAATAGATCACAATTCACCAATTAACAACAATCTAGAATGCCAATGTATGAAGAAATTTAATGATAGTTGTTCTCAGCTGCAGTTCGAAAAAATTCAAAACAGCAAAACATCTTACACTCAGAAACAAAAACGTACTTACTTTTAAGGAAAAAGAAAATAACATCATTAAGGCCTCGAATAGTCAAAATCTCAAATGTGCTCACTTAACAACTATTACAGATAAAAAGCGCTCTGCCACCTATTACGTGAACAACTAGTACAGTGAAAAACAGTGCAAAATGAAATGAAATTGCATTTCTGTCCACACAAAGGACCAATGTAAATATACAACAAATTACTTATGACAGAAGGCTGTTTTAAATATCATCCACTTCAACAGTCAAAGGTGAATTTTGGCCAATAAAAATAGGATAAATATTTACCACTTTTTATTGTAAATGAGGTGTGAAATTGTTATTGGCTGTTTGATCATTGAAGTGGATAATATTTAAGTAAAGTGTGACAGAATAAGGTAAACTTTCCACCAAGAACACAATACAAATTACTTCAAAATAAATACCAACTTCACCAAAACCTAGGTTCATATCACTTGGGTCTAAGAATGCTGTATTGAATAACCCTGTAGGAGAACCTTCCCTGATGTGTAAGCCCTAGAAAAATCTTGAATTGTCCACCTGTAAGATGCTTCGGAAGGGAAACAAACCTGTTACGAAAAATCAATGGCCAATGGCATTTTATGGGAAAAAATAAGAAAATCTGAAAAAACAGTTAGAGACCCTGATTTTCATATGAGTGAAATGTTTGGAAGGTTTAAAATGCACAATCTAACCTTCATATGTACATCACTTTCAACCAAATAAATTATATACTTGTTTTGTTTATAAGGAACACCATATTATCATGTGTAGTGTCTATGGATGGATTTTATAGTGTATTATGCACGTCTTAGTTCTTTTTTGGTATAATTTTAGTATTTGCAATTGGATTTATAGGTTTGATGGGTACACTGATAAGTTTTAGAAGAATTTGTAGAATTTGTTAGACTTATTTTGTAGAGTTTTAAGATGTTTGGATTATTTTGTTGTGATTATTTTGCTGTGATTATTGCGATTATATGTTGTCTACCTTGACCTTTGTTTGCTCTCTTTTTTGCCTACTTGACCATTGCTAATTAAGGTTCAATTCATTGTCAATCTCTATAGAGCACAAACACTTACATATTGTGACATCATCCACTAACCCAAAAGTAATAATTACACTTAATTCACATATTCTCATAGATTGACCAAGACTGGATAGAGCTTTTATTTCCATCTAAAAAATATAATTTGAAAATAAAAATAAATGTAAGCTCAAGATCTTATTTGGTTCCCATCCCAAGCTTAAATGTATATCAAATAAATAATAAATAAATAATACACTTTTTGTTTATTTTATTAAAGATTGAGGAAATGCTTATGTGATAAACACAATATTTATGGCTTAATAGATCATCTATTTAGACTAAAAAAAATCTATTTTAATAGAAATTTGTATACATTATTCATGAAATATTAGAATTATGTGATTGAAATTAGAGATCAAGTACTTTGAATTGTTAAGTATGAATTCCTATTAAGAGGGCAAGATTGAAAAAAATTAATGAGTTAATACCTGGTCATGGGTTGGGACAATCACCTGGTTGATGTTTAGGGAAGAGGAAGAATTTGTTGCTGAAACACACAATTATTTATTTGAGCAATGGAATAACAAATTGAAGGCTAAATTCTAACTTGTAAAACTTATATGTGAAGATTTGTTGCTTTTATAAGAGTTTATATTTCATGAATTGGCTAAATTGCAAGAGCTGACAAAATTGTGGAAGATGGCAAAATCAAACAAGATATGCCAACTGCTATGAATCTACTAAATTTTTTTATTTTATCTTATTTTATAATTGTGTCATTGAAATAAGCAATATTTACCATAAAAGAAAAAGAAACACTAGATTAGTAGGGAACAATGTATTTTTCTTTTTTTAACCTAAAGGTAGTAAAATATTTTTTATTTTTATTTTTATCAAAGCTAGTCAAATATTTTCATTTTATTTTTATTTATAATTTTTTATCAAAACTATACTTTTGTACTTATTTATTCCACTTTGTTCAATGAAAAAAATAAAAAACTAAGAGCTTATGTATTCATAAAATTTGTGTCATTCAAATTCAACAAGGAGGATGATTTTAGAAAGAATCAAATAATATCTACATCATTACATATAATGAGATATCAAGTACTTAATTTAAAATTTAACATTCCAATTTTCTAGTTCATTACTCACAACTCTATTGTCTAAATTAATTTATACTTTTACTAACATTAATTGATTAATCTAAATAATAACAATATTTCATATAAAAAAAGAGTTATTTTTTTTCTTTTTACAATATTAAGTTAATCATCTATTCATTAATTACCATTATTTTAATAACGTATTAAAATTCATTAGTTGTTTAATTTTCAAAGATGCAGGAACAAATCATTAGGTTGGACTTCTTAAAATACAACTCCATTCACACATTTGTTTGTTAAAGGAGATTTGAAAGTATATATATTTGTTTTTATTAAGGATGATGAAAAGTAGTAAAAGAGTTCATTGACATCATTAACATGATTATTCTTAAAGTTGAGGACCTTCGTAGTGCTTATAAAACCCCTTGTTATACAAATTGTTGAACACATTTCATCTAGGATTTGAGAGGTAAATATCTTGAAAGCAAGAGAATTTCAAAAATCAAGATATTAGATATTACAGAGTATATGGTTAGAATTTAAAACTATCTAAACTTAACAAAATTTAATAATAATTTTGTACTAATTTTTCTTTTGGAAGGGCCTAATCAAAACTTGAATTGGAAAATATAGATTATTTAATCTAGTACAACTCTTGTTAGAATTAGCCAAGATCAACAAGCGAGAACAAAGATGAACTTCCACAAAGCATAAGCACATAAAAGCCAAAATCTATAACCAAGAGATTACATCAAGAGTTTACACCAAGAGTTGATGAAAATGTACAAAGAGCCTTGCTTATATAGGCAAGGAGAAGGAGGTGAGAAGAAGAGAACCAACCATGACTAACCTCTATGTGATGAACACGTGTGCATTTGTAGAGGGTGATGGACAAATGTCTCCAACCTCCCATAAGGTGAGGAGAGAATATCTCCAACCTCTAATGAGGTGAAGTGTCAAAATGACTAACTTCATGTGAGCACATGTGGTGAAACAAAAAAATGATTAACCTCAAAAGTGAACTTAACCTTTAATGTCAAGGTTAAGTTAGACCGAGCCACTAAGTGTGACTTAAGCCTAGGTGTGGGTTAGGATAAACCCTACGCTCTAACCCCCCCCCCCCCCTTAAGTTATACTTAGGGAGTAGCAATACAAAGATGATTATGGGTCCCAGCTACTAAGCCATGTTAGGTACTCATGTACAAACAACTTTCTCAAAAGGCAGAGAAAAGGAGAAAACTCAATAGGAACAAAACTCATCTCCAAAAGAGAAAAGATGCATGAAAGAAATGTACAAGTGAACAAGAAGAGTGATAGATGGAGGACTCAGAACCCCCTAAGAACTACTTCTAACACATAAGTACATGAAAAATTCCCCCCATAGGAGAGAGAAGAGAGAAGGTCATGTGACCCCCTAGAAACTATGAAGTGATGAACTCCATGTGAGGAAATGCTTCCTCCCAAAACTGATAAGAGAAGAGAAACCATGTGCCCTCCCCTCAAAATACCTCCTATAGTGCTGGTAGATGCTCGAGATTAGATGTTGAAGACAATCCACAAGTGATGAACAACATTTCTCCCCTTAGGAAGAAATTAAACTACAGAAGTGTGCAAAGAATCTTCTCATTCTTGATAGGAACATACAAGAAGAAGTATGAAGGTCTCTGAATTATGCACATGATTCAGAGATGTAGATGATGCCCATAATGTCTTCAAAGAATGCTCAATGATCTCTAAGTCAATGTTGTCATGTGAGGAAGATTCGGGAATAGGGACCATAGATGTATGGTGAAGGCTGAACGGATGTGAATCTAATACTTCTATAGAAGGTGTCAAACTGGATGATGACGGAGTCTGATATGTAGACTCATAAGTATTTGTAGAATCAGTCACTATATAAGCTAAAATAGGTGAGGCATGAACAAGTATATCTGAAGACAATGGTGATGCAACTTCATTGAAGCTAACATCAAATAGAAGACAAATGTCTTCAATGAAGTTATCCAAATCTGTAATGCAAGATTCTACAAACAACAATGTGATGTTAGGTAGATATGCATCCCAATGTGGTGGATCTAGAACAACGATGACAATGTTCTGATGCAAGGAATCACTGAAAGTCATCTTGAATGAAACATCAGGTGCTGATTTTGCAGTCTTACAAAACATTGAAAAGATAGTGTGAGAGAAATGAGGACAGAGTGCATCCCCATTTTGAGTGCTCCCACAATAAGTACAGTTGACTTTGCAACATGTAGACATGGTATAATATGCAAAAGATCAAATGCAAAAAAGCCCCCCCCCCCCGAAATATTGAAAGAGAGACCCCCCCAAATTTTGACACTTTATAACTTAGTGTGTTTTACAAAATAAATTTGACCAATGCGTGGAGAAAGAAAAACCATTCACTTTTGCAAAAAATGGTACTCAATTTTGAGCTACAAAGCAAAAGTTATTAAACAGTCAATTTCCCACAAAAATGGCTTAATTTAATTAACACACTTGAAAAGAAAAAAAGAAACCTATCGCAGAGGTGAATATGCCCTTCCAACCACTCATTGGAATCGGGGTTAAATGAAGAATATAAAGGGTTTGATCATGAGGTGGAAGTGGCCTCCTAGAAACCCAGGCCTCATCCTTCGTCTTTGACGGGTGATTAAAATATGAACTTTATATAGTGACTTTATATGTTAGCGATTAAATGCTAACTTTATATGTCAGGTTTATATGTTCACAAGATATTGTGACTTTTAAAAGTCACATTACAATTCTCCAATACAATTTTGCCCAAAAATTGAAAGGCAGATTGCAATATTAGCTGGCAAAATACCACAATTTAGAAGAGTTAACAATTTGTGGTTAGCAGTAAGAGCTCACAATAGTTACAATCTCTGGCAATTAACTGAATGTAGCAATAAATGCTAAAACAATTAACTGAACAATAACCATACATGTAACAAAAAATTGCTAATAATGTATAACCATTAACGACTCCAAATAGGAGTGCTAGGACGGATTATGAGTAGAGACCCAGTCAAGAGCGTGGCAGGGGCCAGAATGTAGGGGCATGAACTGGAAAGAGGCAGAAGAGTCCCAGATGGACTCTAAAACCAGAGTATGATGGCAACAAACAAGATCTCTCTGTTGAATGGTGTTTGGTGGGTTGTTCTTTCCTTCTGGTTGCAGAAAATCCTTCCTTCACTGCCAAATTGACCTCCTTTGGTCTCCTTTGCTCAGTTGTGTGCAGTCAAAAAGGGGTTGTGGGCTTTACGAAGGGCCTACATGCTAGAAAAAAATCATAGAACCTTTGTCTCAGCAAAAAAACATACTTGAATCCACCCTCTCTTTTGCTGTGTGTGGGCAAAAACAATTGCACCAGGAGTGTAGATTCAGTGAGCAGCATTAAATCTCCACGCCTCAGAGGAATCAAACGCCCTTCTAAAAGAAATCAACACTTCCTCAACAGGCAACGACCGGGATTACTGTATGTGGGCAGGAACTCTCATAACATATAACCTCTGCTGCTGTGTGTAGCAAGTCGACCAGCAAACAAGGTGAAGAGTCGACCAATTTGCTTGCAAATGGAGTGGCTTCCCTCTATGTAAAACAGTGATTGTGGAAGTCAAAAAAACTATCGGTGAGAAGAATAACTTCAATAAAGACCTCAAGTGATTCGTGGAGGAGTCGTTCAATGTCAAAAAAAAGGCAGAGAGAGACGTTGACATAGGCAGCCCAGTGATATGGAAGAAAGACAGAGACTATGGCCTTCCAAAAAAACTGGCACGTCCACACTCAAGGCACATGAATGGCACTGTCTTTGGTGAGACCAGCAGCCTTTACAATAGCAAATGGTGGATCCACATAAATTTTGCCCAAATTTGCCAGACATATGGCAAAACGAATGTTGAAGCCTGCAAAAAAAACACAAACCAGCAAACTTTCGATCCTGCAAAATTAGATTTTACCCAAAATGGGTAGATGAGCAAAGGGTTGAAAGGCCCTCTGCTAAATTTTTTTTTTTAATTTTTTTCAAGTTTTCTGTACAGAATTGATTTCGTGGTACAGGCACTTAATTGCAAAGAAAATACCAAAAATTGAACCTTGAAATGGTTGAGAGTTTGATTTTGCTCAAAATGAGAAGTATTTCACTTGCATGGCTCTGATACCATGTTAGAATTAACCAAGATCAGCAAGCAAAAACAAAGATGAACTTCCAACATAAACACATAAAAGCCAAAATGAATAATCAAGAGAATACATCAAGAGTTTACATCAAGAGTTGATGAAAATGTACAAAGAGTCTTGCTTATATAGGCAAGGAGAAGGAGGTGATAGAGAATCAACTATGACTAACCCTCTATGTGATGAACACATGTGTGCATATGTGGAGGGTGATGAACAAATGTTTCCAACCTCTCATAAGGTGAGGAGAAAATATCTTCAACCTCTAATGAGGTGAAGTGTCAAAATGACTAACCTCATGTGAGCACATGTGGTAAAACAAAAAAGTGACTAACCTCAAAAGTGAACTTAACCTTTAATTTCAAGGTTAAGTTAGACTTAGCCACTAAGTGTGACTTAAGCCTAGGTGTGGGTTGGGATAAACCCTACACTCTAACAACTGTTATGCCACTTGTTACGCTGCCTGTCACTTAAAATTTTTATAATCATTATCACTTCACCATTGCCCTTCAAAGAGCTAATATAATTCATGGCTAGTAAATATATATAATCTTTTGAGAATATTCTCAAACAAAATTTCTCATAATATCTTTAAAGACAAATCAGATTGTAATCCGTGTTTTAAATATGGGCACATGACCATCAAGTTAAAACACATTCAAAGTGGGTCACTAGAAACAAATTATAGTATGTCAAAACCAGATCAAATCAGATATGCCATCTACTACAAAACCAAATGTTTTACTTTGTAATCATATGATTGAAAGAATAATGACTGGTTTTTTTTTTCATTAAAAGAAAAAATCAATAGATATTTTTTATATGTTGTAATTGTATGTTTTTTAATCATTTATGACATTGTTTGTAAAATCAATAACCAAGATCTATTTTATGGTAGTCTTTTTAATATGGACAATGGATCTATATATTTCATCTAATGCTTCTCACCAAAAGAACACTTATCAGTATAAGAAAAAAATTGATTCTATAGGTACCCTATATCCCCAAGATGTTAAGAGCTTTCAATGAAAAAAATGTAACAAGTTATTTTACACTCAGTTGTTTTTTAATACACAATTTTAATTTTTTTAATAAAAATACCCTTCTCTTTTTTACATGTATTAGAACATTTACTTTTAAATTTATTTGCTTTCATCTACATTAATACTCTTCTCTTTTTTACACAATCTTAGAAACTTTCATCTACATTAATACTCTCCTCTTTTTTACATGTATTACACTTCGATTCAAGAGAATCTACTTTTAGAGAATCTATTTGTTAGTCATATTAGAGCTAGTTTCAAGAGAATTTACATCTTTCTATATTAATTGATTATCTAAATTAAGGTAGTAATTCATCATAGGACAATGCATTAATTAAGTAACTTAATATAGTATAATTAGTAGTTGAAAAAAAACATAAGAAGATTAATAATTAGATTAAAATATTAAATGTTTTATTTTAATTGAGAGATTTTACAACAATAACAAATTATGTAGGAGAGAGATGTTGGGAATTAAGGTGTCTCAATCTTTGCAAATTCCTAACATTGTTATTTATTTAATTGTTATTATTTGCTTATATTTGTAATTATTCATGTATATTTTATTATGCCACTTTGTGAGAGTTGGCACGGTGACGTGTCATCCTACATGTGGAAGGTGGGCTAGATGACCTTTCTCCTCATATGAGGAAGTAGACGTCCATTTTGTGGTAGGAATATTTTTCCATGTGTCAGCATCTCTCTTGCGTTGTAAGAAGGTTTATGACAATTTATGATGTGTAAGAGTTGTTTAGGGTAAAATTGGATTTTGTTAATCTTTTGTTGTTTAGATGTTAAAATCTGCCTCTCCACTAAACATTGAAGGATCTAGGGTCGAGTGGCGAGTACTATCATACCCTAGAGTCACTTTCAGATGTAGGGAAACTTGGATTAGGGAATTGATTATCAATTTTTCCTTCTCCTATGCCCAATTGACCATTAAAACCTTAATTATGCAAATACGACAACAAATTAATGAATTACAGAAAAAACTCTTGCAAACGGGAGTAAAATACTAAATTACAGAATACCTATTTTCGAGGTTCTAAGGCGGAACAGTCGAGGACACTGGAGTGAGTGCCCAAGTCCAAGGTACCTACTTTTTCGAGGCATCTAGACCTCCTTCGGGCACTAATCAACCCTGTAACTTCTATTTTTTGAAACCTATCTGTGGAGGACACTGGAGCGGGTACCCTAGTCCTGGAAGTGCTCTTTTGTCTGACTTTTCTTTAGATCCTAAATCCCCGATGTCTGTCCAGCCTTCCTACAACTCCACTTCTTCCGAATGCGACACATGTAACCTACAATCACAAGACTTGGGTTGGAGGTTGTGGTGTTTAGAGGTTTGCCTCAATCAAACCCCAGAGGACACTTAAGTCTCCGAACATCGTTGTCAAATAAAGAGGGCATGCCCTTGCGAGGCAAAGACCAAAACTAAAGGAATCAATGATAAAAACACAATGATATGTCACCTTGTAGTGAAGATCTCATGGAGCAAGATGCTCTTCATGCCATGAGGAGATTGATGCTCAAATCTTCAAATATCAACACACAAAACACACAAGTCTGCTCTTGCAACATAATAGAAAGCCTTGAATCACCTTGAGAACACAATCGCTTGCTAGTAATCATCTAATTGGAATCTAGTTTACAAATGAATACCTAAGCATGCTTATATATGCATCTACAAGCACTCCCGCCAAGATATTTGAAATTTAAACTTACCGTGTCGGCAAAGGGACCTAATAACGGTCACTAACTGACACTCAAAAATTGGGGCTGCCCCAAAATAGGGTAGGACTAGGGCACGGGCACCCAAGTCATCCCCCTATTTTGGGTAGGGTACAGCTCAAGGTCCACCCAGGCCCTATTTGTCAAGGAACCTAGGTCTCATTCCATTGGGGTGTTAAAATATGAACTAAAATGTTGTAAATGCATGCTAAAGACCCGAGAGCTAAACCTTATGAGGGAAAAGCCCCCAAGGGGACATTTTTCGACGTTACATTTAGCCCCCACTTTAATGTATGTGTAAACGCGAGGCCCATACATGCATTAAAGTAAGGTCACAAACATAGAAAACACATCAAACATGGAGAAGACACTCCAATCACATAGAAGACAGTAACAGGCACACAAAACACAGAGAAGACAATTACAGTCATGCAGAACACAGAGCAGACAATTAATGCATAGAAGACACATTGATGCATGGAAGACAAAAATGATATCTTTTCTTTTCTTTTTCTCATATATATGAAATGCAAATGCAAGTACTGGAAAGTAAACAAACCTCCCAAAATACAAGAAGCACTACTCGAAGGTGTTGGTCTCTGCATATGGGGCAACACACACACACAATACATGCAAAACCTCCCAAAATGCACGAAAGGCATTGGTCTATGCATATGGGGCAAAAAATACACCATACAAAACAAGCACGCCAAAACACACACACTTGAAGACATGGAGAAAACACGGCAGACAAGCAATGGTGTGTTCCCTATTTCTAGGCTCATCACCATCTCAGGCACATTACAGGCACACACCAATGATTGGGCTTTGCCACAACAATCGCCGAAAACATGCTTAAGGGTTGAGTTAGTCACATAACCGCTCCCCGCCTCCGCAAAGGACTTTTGAAAATGACAGGATGATGCAATCTGCTCCGAGAAGTACACCATCTCCACCTCTGTAGAGGGCTTAAGAAAAAGGATATGCACGATAACCTGCCTCCACAAAGGGCTTACATGATTGATTGATTGATTGCAAACAAACTCAGGATGCACGATGCACTACTCTGGGGTGCAAGTCTATGCATCTGAGGTTAAACACATTGCTAACGTCTACAACAGATAGCTTAACTTATATGCCCCCACCTTAAGGTGGTTGATATTAGTTATCGATATCAAGCACATTAAGGTAGGAAGAAAACACACAAGGGAACATTGAATTTCACAAAGCCCATGCCCCCTGGAGGTGACATGTACTTTATAATCGCCAAATGTTCCCACAAACACATCCCTGCAAGAAACATGTTAGTGTCTACAACACCATGATAAACAACAATATCAATGCATATGATTAACCACGTAAAGAGCCAAGGTTATACAACAAATTCAGAGTTCGAGGATAACTGTAAGGCTATATCACGAAGCTCTCTGAATCAAGTACCGCCAAGGCTAGATTTAAAGGCAAACAAAGGTGCATAGAGCAGCAATATTGTTAAGGTTTGTAAATGCGACAGAAACATCATGAAATTCACTACGCGGAAAGCACGAGTGCTTCCACTAGCCAAGCGTTGGATAAGATATACAACCCCATCATCATATTAGGAACTAAGTCTATTTTTTATTGCTCTCGAAAGGGACACTAGGTCTGCATCAATATAAATGTTTGTCATCATCCGCCTGCTAGGTGGAAACACTAGAGGAAGGGAAACAATAAATAAGAGAGGAGAAACAAGTGTCTTAGGGACAATCACGTAGGAGGGTGCCCCCAAGTCACCAACCGCAATGTTATGTCCACAAGACACAACACACAACACACAACAATGAAATCAGAGAGAGAGGCAGTATAGAAGAATGATGATACAAATAGAAGAAGGTCACAACAGAGGTGGTCTCCTGGTATCCCGAACCTTACGGAAGAATCTGAGGTCATCCCAGGAGACCTGAACAACACATAACACATTACGGGGGAAGCACATCACGAGAGAGATAAAGGGTTAGAGATACTTACCTATAGGATCATCATTAAGAACATACATATCTAGGATATTTGTCATGTTGTTTTGATATTGTATTAAGTTTAGGATGACAAGAGGCTTTCTTTTCTTTAAAAGGATTATATCCAATGCTGCTTGAGTAATGTGTTGAAGCGGATTCTATAGGTACTCGAATTCCTTGTTGATTTACACCACATCCCTTACCTACATAGTCGTTATGTTTGTACAAAATTTGAAATCCATGACCATATAGAGAATCAAGTTCCTTAGAAGAAGGTGAAGCCTTGTAGTTATCATAATTTGTAGTATAAGTTAGAGTATTGTCTTTATTTTCAACCAAGGAGACTTTGTTGTTCTTAGATGCTTCAAAAGATTGCTTAGATGAGATCGATACGACTTTTGATGTGTCAGGTTTATTAAATTTGTATTCCCCTGTACTGCAGGGGTTAAAGTCTAATGAACCCCAATCATCATCAACAAGTGCATTCGATGGTTGAGAGTCTTGCACAACATTAGTCATTGATGGATCACCTCGCAAATTTTTTAAGCTCATATGATTGTAAATTGGTTTTTGCATTTCAATGTGTAAACAATTGTCTGGTTTAGGATCAGCATGAATAGTATGAATTTTACCTCTGAATATAAATTTGATTAAACGATGTAGAGTGGAAGGGATTGCCCCCAATGCATGAATCCAGGGTCTACCAAGGATCATGTTGTAAGATAAGGAACTAGGCATGACATGAATCAGGGTAGGCACAAGCACAGGTCCCACTTGTATAGGTAAAGTTATAGTACCTATGGATTGTCGTCCAACATTGTCAAAACCATGGATACTTAACGGTTCCAGCTTGATGTTAGATGTATCAACTTTAATCTTATGTAATAAGTCAATGCCACAAACATTAAGAGTCGATCCATTATCAATCATAACTCTCTTAACCAATCTTTTGTTTACTGTGACGAAGATAACGAGAGGATCATATTGGTTTTGAACTTCTATTGACGGTAATTCATGTGGTTGAAAGAGTATATCCATTTTTGTCGCATGCATACTATCCAATACAGCTGCTAATCATTAGGCTTAGCAATAGGTGGGACAATCACCTTTTGCAAAGCTTCTTGGAGCATTCCATGGTATGTAGGCGATGTTTGTATCAAATCTCAAAGAGAGATCTTAGCCGGAGTAGTGCGAAGATGTTTGACAAGATCATACTCTTGACCACTTTTATGAGTAAGACGAGGTTGTTGAGGGAGCATAGGTTAAGAACATGGAAGAGAGACAGGCGCATGCAGTGCTTGGTTACTTTGCTTGTTATTATGGGTGTTGTATGTGTGAGCAATCACATTGTGGTGTGGTTGTTGTAACACATTTTGAACACCTTGAACTATAATCACCAGTTTTAAGCAAGAGGACGCACTAAGTGCCCCTCGAACAATCATTTCAGGAATATTGCTATGAACTCCATTAACGATTATTGAATTAACCCTATTTTCCTCTTGATTGCACCCAATATCCATCCTCAAAGGAGTTAATGTGAGAGACCTTTTCTCATCCACTAATGCTACGTCTTGTCTAGGGAGAGCAGTGGGATGAGAGGAAGGTATATCATCACCATCACCATCATACTCTGTAGTGGAAAAGGGCTTTTCCCTCCCATCTTTCTCATGAGTGTTCCTAGAGATGAATTTAGTTAAATCTTCTAATATCAAAGGATGTTCACTCATGAGGATTAGGAATTCTTCAAAATCAAGATCTTTGATAAATGCATGCAGAGATACCATAGAAAAATGACATGAAGGTGTCATTACATTGTGCTATCAGAAAATCAGAATGATCAATCAATAATATCAAATAATCCAAATAACTCAATGAAATAATGAACAAAAGAAGGTTTAATCAAACAATGAAACAATACAAAGAAAACCTCTTTAATTCTCAGCTTCCATTGATTGCCTATCACAATCGATCTTGCATGTATGAAATAGAGCCCTCAGAGAGTGCACTTTTTTGCTTTCTTTCAAGATTGTCAATTGGGAACGACTATGATAGTTTCACCATGAAGATGGGCTTCACAACAAAGATAATAGTATGGTAACAAGTTGATCGCAAGCAATGAAGGAATTGGTGCCAAAGGCACGCTGTAATTTCTGCAGAGTAAGTTTACTTAAAGCCTGGATGAATGAAATGGAGGAATAAGGTTGTACTTATAGACTTGAGAGAGAAAAGATCAACGGTATAGAAAGAATGAGAAGATCAACGGTTGAGAATAGTTGAGAGATGTGCACGAATAGGAAGAGGACATGTGTCCTCTATTTTGCATGAGAGGAATTAATAAAATAGAAGAATGAGTTAACTGAAGAGATTAATTAATTAAAAGAATAGAATAATGAGTTAAGATAATAGAACTAGAGGATGGAAATTTCATGAGGATGAGAAGATATTTTTGCTCAATTAAATATTTAGAATATTCAATTGCATGTGCACAAGTATTGAATTATATTTAGAGATAACTCAATTTAGAAGAAATAGACAACTTAAATAAATAATTGATTTATTTAAATTTAGAGAAGATATTATTGGAAGAAACAATTAAATAATTGGTATTATTTAATTTAGAATGATTTTGGAAGAATAAATAAAATATTTGTTTATATTTTATTTTTAGAGATTGAGAGGATTTAAATAAATTTGATTGATTTATTTAAATTTGGAAGAATGATTTGATTTAATTAAATAATTAAGAATTATTTAATTGTTTGGAAGAATTTAATTAAATAAAGGATTTTATTTAATTTTGACTTTAGAAGAGGTAATTAAATATTTTGATATTTAATTAACTTAGAGGAATATGAATCAAATAAATAAATTTGTTTATTTATTTATTGATAGAAGAATTATAATGAAATAAATATTAAGAATATTTATTTAAACTGAGTCGTGTCATTTTTAGGTGTATACACATTATTTTCAATGTAAACTTAGATTTTAAAATCTTTTCAAATTTGATGCAAAAGACAAGTGCAAAACTATATGCAAAGATAGCCTAAAATGCTTGATTTTTGGTATTTTTTTCAATGAGAATGAATGAACTAAAGGGTGTTGTAAGGATTTCAGTCAAGGGAAGAAAGATATATGTTTGATATCAGTCCAAGATAGTAATAAGATCACTCTCAACACACTCTTGATGCGATTTCAAGTAAATGCCAAGTCAAAATATAGTGAAAATATGTCAAAATAGGCACTTTTTCACCAAAACTCAATGCAAGAGAGCATAACAAAGGGTGTTGTGAGGAAAATGATGATGGACAGAAAATAATATTAGTAATAACAGCCACTTAAAGCCAAAATAGCCAACACAACATGCTTTTAATGCCACTTAAGGTAAAACCCTAGTGAAAATATAGCAAAAATGGGCTATTTTTCACGGTTTTTCAACTCCAAGACCTAGCCAAAGGGTTGTTGTAAGGAAATTTAGGATGGATAGAAAATAATATCAGTGATATCAGTCACCTTAATCCATAAAACTGATCACAACACACTTGGAGTGCAAACTAGGTCAAACCCTAGGGCAAAAATTGTCAAAAAGTGTAGTTTTTCACCGAATTTTTACTACAAGAGCCTGTTGAAAGGGTGTTGTGAAGATTTTATGAGAGGTAGAAAATTATTACCCTAATAACAACAAGTTAATGTAAAAATATCTTTCACAACACACCTATGGTGCAAGTTTATGAAGTCGATTAGGCCAAAATTAGTGAAAATTGTTGTTTTTGAAGCCCTAGGTTTGAGATCTTGGAACAAAATACTATGCGAATTGTTTGAAGTCTAATTTTTGATGGAAATTAAATACTCTCAGATCTGAAAATGATTTTCAATCTTAATCATGCAAATTTAATGAAAATGCACCAAAATCTTTAGTTTTTGTTGAAATTTTCAAGGCAAAAATGCAAATAATTTAAATTTAAATGCAAATTCACATTAAAATGTAAGACTACGGCCAAATGAAAATTTGAATGAGCCTCTAAAACTATTAGAAAAATTTGATAAAAGATTTTGCCTACAAACCCTAGATTTTGGAATTACTAGGTTATCTAAAAATTATCAAAATTTCCACAAAACCCTAGCAATTAAATGATGAAAATGCAATGTAAGATTTTAAATTTTTGTATTTTACTGTATTTTACTGTATTTTATGTCAGATCTGATGCAAAAATCATGAATGAAGAAAATTTAGGAAGAATTGACACAATTTAGTAAGCCCAACAATGCAATTTTTTTTGTATTTTTCCAAATTTTCAATTTTTTTTTGAAATTTTCTCAATGCAATAAAGTAAATGCCTATATGAATGAATGAAACCACACCAAATATGCAGACAGACACTCAACAAGTTGCAATTTAAGTTCAAAAACACGGGTTCACCAAAATGTTTAGGGTAAAATTGGATTTTGTTAATCTTTTATCGTTTAGATGTTAAAATTCGCTTCTCCACTAAACATTGAAGGATATAGGGTCGAGTGGCGAGCACTATCATACCCTAAAGTCACTTTCAGATGTAGGGAAACTTGGATTAGGGAAATAATTATCAATTTTTCCTTCTCCTATGCCCAATTGACCATTAAAACCCTAATTATGCAAATATGACAACAAATTAATGAATTACAGAAAAAGCTCTTGCAAACGGGAGTAAAATACCAAATTACAAAATACCTATTTTCAGGGTTCCGAGGCGGAATAGTCGGGGACACTGGAGCGGGCGCCCAAGTCCAAGGTAGCTACTTTTTCAGGGCATCTAGACCTCCTTTGGACACTGATCAGCCCTGTAACTTTTGTTTTCTGAAACCTATCTGCAGAGAACACTTGAGTGGGTACCCTCTTCCTGGAAGTACTCTTTTGTCTGACTTTTCTTTAGATCCCAAATCCCTAATGTCTATCCAGTCTTCCTGTAACTCCACTTCTTCCAGATGCGACACCTGTAACCTGCAATCACAAGACTTGGGTTGGGGGTTGCGGTGTTTAGAGGTTTGCCTCAGTCAAACCCCGAAGGACACTTAAGTCTCCGAACACCGTTGTCAGATAAAGAGGGTGTGCCCTTGTGAGGTAGAGGCCAAAACCACAGGAATCAATGATTAAAAAATAATGATATGTCACCTTTTAGTGAAGCTCTCATGGATGAAGATGCTCTTCATGCCATGAGAAGATTGATGCTCAAATCTGCAAATATCAACACACAAAACACACAAGTCTGCTCTTGCAACACAATAGAAAGCCTTGAATCACCTTGAGAACACAATTGCTTGCTAGTAATCATCTAATTGGAATCTAGTTTACAAATGAATGCCTAAACATGCTTATATATGCATCTACAAGCACTCCCACCAAGATATTTGAAATTCAAACTTACCGTGTCAGCAAAGGGACCTAATAACGGTCACTAACCGACACCCAGAAATTGGGGTTGCCCCAAAATAGGGCAGGACTAGGGTGCAGGTGCCCATGTCCTCCCCCTATTTTGGGCAAGGTACAGCTCAAGGGGTCCACCTAGGCCCTATTTGTCAAGAAACCTAGGTCTCATTCCATCGGGGTGTTAAAATATGAACTAAAATATCCTAAATGCATGCTATAAAACCCGGGTGCTAAACCTTATAAAGGAAAAGCCCCCAAGGGACATCTTTTGACGTTACAAGAGTATGACAGATTCTATGACATTGTAAGAGCTGAAAATAAAGATTCTTATGACAGTCATGACAAGTGTCACTAAGAATCTTTGCATGGGAAAGTGGGTGCCCAAGTTTGGGATATGACTGTTGATGAGCAGGATTGCACCCGTTATACAGAGCTGTGAAGTTTAACAATCCTGTGTAACATGGGATCAAACTCAGGCTGTGGGTGACCTATGTCGAGTTTGAACTTCTAGATTATGGGCTGGTTCCCTTAAAATGTTTAATTGAATCTATGAATTTGATGTGGAAAAGGGTTAAAAGGATCTTTCTAAAAACAAATGAAACTGTAAAAGTATGGTGATGCACCTAATAATGATGAAAACTTGGCAATATAACTCACAATAGATCTAAAAAAATCTATCCACACAAACCACTTTCAGCAAATTGATCACAAAAATATTTCTAAGGAAGGCTGGAAAAATATTTCTATTTGAAGGAAAAGGGGTTTTTCACAACATAAAAGAAAGATTCTCCAATTGCACAGCCTAATACGTGTGATTTTCAATGCTATCTAACACATGCAAGTACAAATGAGACAATGATTTTAAAGGTTTTGATGTCTAAACACAATAAAATTTTATCAAATAATTCATAAGGATTGCATTAATGGAAAGTTAGATACTTGATCAAGCTAAAAAACAAAGGAAATAATTGCATAAACAAAGTATCAAATTTGTAACCTACTGTACAATCTCTATAAATCTACAAGTAAAATAAGTTACAAAACCTCTTTCTCTCTCAAAGTGTAAAGAGAAAAAGGTAAGAACTAGAAAAACCTAAGTTTTTCTTACAATATATAGTTTTGTTCTCTCCAAGAGGCATAGAAAAAATCAATTGCAGTCAACTGCCTCTAAAAAGAAGCTCTCCAATTTGAACCACAAGAAAATAATTAAATACCTAAAAATAAGGGTCAAAATTGCCTCAAAATGAGCAAAAATAGCCCAAAACTACTTCTCTCTATGTGTTTGACCCAAGAGTTGACCAAAACCCTCCAATTTTCCCTTCAAACCATGCAAAAAGACTCCAAAGTCTTCAGTTAACTCAACCCCTCCATTTTTGCATGATTTTGCATGTGTAGATAGTGTGGACAAAGAATAAACTAATTATTTGCATGATTACTCTATTATGAGTTTCAATTTGTCTAATCTTCGTAATTTTATAACTTGTGACAAAATAATAAAGTAATTTATAATGGTATTACTTTATTACTTATTTACATTTATTTATAGCTGTAAAATCATGCAAGAATGGAAGAAAAAGAAAAAGAACACCTTATCTCTCCTTTTACATTTACAAAATTTGCATGATTTCATTAACAATGATGCCAAAAGAATTAGGTCATCATGCATGAAAAATAAAGAATATTCTCTCCTTATGTCTCCTATACAATTTACTTAGGTCATTACATGCAAAATTACATCATGCATTATCAAAACATTGATAAATGCATCTATACAACCTTATTACTCCATGTAAAAGGAAAAAACATTATGCATCATATGCATACAAGGCATAACAACATACCACCTTATCACTCCATGCACCATGCATCATTATATCAATACCACCTTTGATTTTATAATACATTCCCTCATAATGCATATCATCATTATATTTGCCCCAATGTAAACACATGCATAATAGACTTCTTGTCTATACCATCTTTGACTTCTCCTTGCATTATGCATGCATACATTTATGTTATCCACATCTACCTTATTACTCCATACCCTTAAATGATTTCTTTTGTTTGACTTCAAAACACATGAATATTTGCAAAATTCATAAGGCATTCGACTTGACTTGATCTATATATTGTATAAGGCATTTTGACCTTTCTTTTGTGTTGTCGACCATTATGGAAGAAAGGGAACCAAGGTATTCAACCTTACCTTGTTATGATTGTTTACTTTTGACTTTGTAAAAATCAAATGAAAAGGCAAAAAGAATTTGGCCCACGGGCCCCCTATGCATAATCATTAGGTTTACAAGACTTAAAAGTCTTGACCACAGTATTGGATAAGGCAAATGATTCTTATTTTGTTGAAGTCAAAGAGAAAAAGGTGAGAGAAACCCATCGACCAAAAGAACTTGTGAACCCTAAACTTTGTCATTTTGATCTTTCCATTTTGTTTGAGCTCTCCCTCTGCAACTTCATGGGTTGACAGCTAGGGTTTAATGGTTTTCATTTCTCTCTACAATTTCTGAGTCTTCTCAGTTGACTTCTCTTGTATTTCTGGCAAAAGAAACAAGGTGAGTTCCTCTGTGTAATGAACCAAGCCATTTCTTTGATTTTCTGTGACTGTCTTCATTTGGCCGTAGCCATATGGCTCTCTAAGCATTATATATAAGTCTTACATTCCATTCTCACTGTGTTTTCTTTGTATTTCTGCTTGGCTGGCAACCGTCTCCATGTGTTTAAAAGGGTTTTCAAAGAACCAAGGTCCGCGGCCTCTGTAGCTTCTCTTCTGCAAGAATATGAGGTGAGCTCTCATTCTTTGTTTCACCATTCACATCTCTTTGGACTATGTTTTCAATGTTGATAAGGGTTTCAAGAAAATGACATAGGTCTTCTATATTTTTGAAGAAAAAGGCTCTCTGGGCTATGGTCATGCCTGTATATTGCTTTCTTTTGACCTCTCTTTGCAGATATGATAACTCAAGGGTTTTAAAGAAAATGACATGGGTTTTCATTTTTGAAAAGAAAACTCACTTGCTCTGGCTACGGCCTACCTGTATATTCCCTTTTCTATTATTGCATACCTAAAAATACATAAGGTTTCACAAAAGAAGTTGAGGGTTTGTATCTATTTGCAGGAAAAAACCTTCCTATTTACGGCCTGTATTGTATCTTCTTCTGTATTATTTATCTTTCTTATGTAGAAAAGAAAATACAAGGATTTGAAAATGTAACCTAGGTTTTCATTTTTTGAAAAAATACCACCTTCTCTGGCTATGACCTGCAGCTCTTCTTTCTCTGTATTATTTCTTTTTCTGTAGACAAGAAGAAAAAACAAGGGTTTGAAAAGTATATGGGTTTTCATTTTTTCAAGAAAAGATCATACTCTCTGCTACGGCCTTGTTGTAGATCTTCCTGTATCATTTCTTCTTTTTTAGACACAAATATATCGAGGGTTTTTTAAAAAATGATGAGTGTTTTAACAAAATGCACCATGTACTATACTTTCTCTACATCTGCACTTCTTCTTCACGACCTGTAACAGCATATTCTTTTCTTTCCTTATCTGCATTTTATATGAAAACTCCATATGGGTTACTCTATGTTTAAAATTTTCTTTACTCTTCCTTTGACTATAACTTCATCTTGCAAGAATGGTGATAAGGATTTCAAAAAATGTCACATTCTATAAGCATTCAGGTGACAAAACTGGTCTTCTCCATTTGAATATACAAAAAGTAAAACATACAGACCCCTCATTCTTGTTTATTTCTCCTTCTGTATATGATTTATGAAAGCAGTTGTATCTCATGGAAACTATGTCTTCTTCTAATTGCATCTGATACATTTGATGTGGTCATACATTCCTGAAGCTCTATCTTTCTTATCCTTATGTAAGGCATGAATTTTCTAATATGCTCCTTTGTCTATGCTACCTCTTGTAGCTTTTGCACCATATAACTTTGCTTTTTGTAAGATGAAACAAAGTTGAGGCTCTCTTTGGTATTTATAATTGAGCATGACATAGTTTTTTTCCTCCCCTGTCTTAAGAATAAGCTTGGCTGAATATTCATTCTCTGCACTGTGCATCGGCATTCTTGTATCTTCCCTTTTTTATCATTCATTTCTATCTGTGACTGATATAAGCTTCACAAGAATATAGTCTACTTCCTCTTGTTAATGGTGACTATCCTTCTGGTCCTTTATGGCTGTCATTATGATGATTTGATCATGAGCTATTTCAATTTTCCTTCTCTTGCTTCTAGAACAATGATGAACTATGTTTGTTTTGTTGCATTCCATACATGTGGCATTCAACTTGTATCTCTTTTATTGATGTTTTAATGCCTCTAGATGGCTGTGATCTTTAAGTTGCTCTATTTCTACTCAGGCACCTGGCTATAACATGATATGTTTGACACTTATACTCTCCTGTAGGAAAAAACTTGTACCTTTTACATACTGAATAAATGCCTATCACTTCATACATTGTTGTTACCTGTATCTATCAGGCATTGTTGTTATGGCACTTTTATTTGGCATCCTTCATGGCATTTGATAGACCTTGTTCCTTTATATGCTTTAAAAAAGTATCATGATAGTATGAGTATTGTATGACATGGCATTATGATAGTTTATCATTTGTTCATGGCTCTTGTAGCCTTCACTTCATGTGAGTATTTGATAAGGCTGCCTCACTTGATTAACTTCATGATAGTCTTGGCAAACTTCACTCAGTTGATTCTTCATTTGTTACAAGGTCGTCCCTCATTGTATTTTATGCATTTTTTATGACATCTAATGTTGTTTTATCGTGATGTTCACCTATTTAGATGACTGTCATACCTATGACATATATGTGGACAACAAAAACATACTTTAGTCATAATTAGAAATAAAGAAAGATACCTTTTTTTGGTGCCTGCATGAACTTTCAGGTTTCAAGCAAAAAGTTATGTTATGACAAATTTTTAGTCGAGCCTGATTTTCTGAAAGGGGGGGTCATATTCCAAATATCAGTCATCTTCAAAAAGATCACCCTGATGTTGCGAGATCACCTTGATCTTGGAGAAGATCACCCTAATGTTGCGATATCACCCTATGCCAACATGATGATGATGTCATCTAAGTCCGATGGGGTCATATTCCAAATTTTTAGTCTAGCCTGATATTTCGAGAGGGGGTCATATTTCTAAATATCAGTCATCTTACGAAGATCACCCTAATGTTGCAACATGACGATGACGTCATCTAAGTTTGATAGGATGCACCATATGGTCTTCGACATGACAGTTCACCGATGGGGACGAGAATATGTACAGGAGGATCTTCCTCCGATACATCAGGTGGCACCAATGAGGGTGATATTTCACATCAGGGTGATATTTCGCATGAGGGTGATACTGGTCATCGGGGTGATATTGCATATCGGGTGAGCAAGCAGGAGGTTTGCCGATGGCGCGGGTCATATTTCTAAATATCAGTCATCTTACGAAGATCACCCTAATGTTGCAACATGACGATGACGTCATCTAAGTTTGATAGGATGCACCATATGGTCTTCGGCATTACAGTTCACCGATGGGGACGAGAATATGTACAGGAGGATCTTCCTCCGATACATCAGGTGGCACCAATGAGGGTGATATTTCACATCAGGGTGATATTTCGCATGAGGGTGATACTGGTCATCGGGGTGATATTGCATATCGGGTGAGCAAGCAGGAGGTTCACCGATGGCGCGGGTCATGATGATGGGGTCTTGGCGGATGGCTCATTGGTCGCGCAAGGTAAAATTGTGCGACATCATATGTGCTCACGGCCTAGTTTATAAAGTGTTGAAGAGGGTACTGCAGGGTGAATGTGGGATAATGGTTCCCACGTAATTTGAAAAGTCAACGATCAGCAGGAGACACCGGCGTGGCATGATCTCGTTGGCTAGAAGCTCGCCCGTTCAATTTGTGGCCGCAAATCTTGGTGGGGAAAGTTTTCAAAAATCTTGTCACCATTACATTCCAAGAAACCGCGAGTTGGTATGCCATTGATGACAGATGTTACAGGTGTATGGGCGAAGGCATGGACGGATCAACTACCCAATTAAAGTTGAAAATCCCCAAGTGGTGGTGCAGGTCTTGAGTTCAACTACTCCCTGCCTTCTCTTCTACCTGCTGCATTCAATGTTTCGAGCGCCATTTCTCATAATGCCTTGTATCTGGAAAATTTTGAATGGTGCCATGTAATTAATGTTGAGTACACTTTCTTGCTATATATAGCAAACTATGTTACTCATTTTTTGTTGTTGAAAACTAGACAAATTTTGGTGCTGTGACAATATACAACTCGGTTGGTGGCTCTATTTTGGGTGTCTTGGAGTTATGAGTCATATGTTATATGTTTTATGCATAAATTTACTGGCTTCATGTTATTTTATGAGTAATGCTTCATTGCATGTATTCTGTTATCTTCTTCTGAATCTAAACAGCTAAGGGGTGTTTAAGATTCTAGGACATGGGTTTGCTATGTTGAAATCTTAATCTTTCACTTCTGCTCAAGGGGTAGATTAAATGTCTTGGGTTAAGTGTTGGGAAGAATATATTGCATGGAGGATGTTTGTAAGTAGAGATAACTGAATACTTAGTTTTGGGAAGTATCTGTAAGGCAAATACTATAAATCCCCTTGAAATCTAGTCATTAATATTGTTGATAACTGAGAGGGGGGGGTGAATCAGTTATCTTAATTAATTTAACTTTTTGTTCTTCTTTAACAACTAGTGTAGCATTATAGCAAATAAGCATCCATAATCATGAAAGCAGAAACAAAGTCAAAACACATAACACAATGATTTTGACGTGGAAAACCTTGTTAGGGGAAAAACCACAGGGTGACTAACCCAAGAATGTATTCTCTATTAGAAGAATAGAAATACAAAATGGCACTTGCCAGTTTAGGGCTTACTGCCCGAGCACACTACTCACAAGAGGCTCACTGCCTACAAGAGACTCACTGTCTACAAGTTATAAAGAGAGTAACAAGATACTTGAACTAATTAGAAGCATCCACATATGCTGGAGTTTAGTTCCGGTTAGGCTCAGTAAACTGATCTACTGCACTTCATTCTTTCTCTTCTTTGGTGCTGTTGTCCTGTCACATACCAGACCTACCTTACTGCTTCCACACTGCTCTTATGCTTTTCTTCGCACACCACAACACAAAAAAACTCACCTTCATACCGAAATCAATCTGGTATATATATCCGCACCAAGGATTTCATCCACTTTCTAGTCGGCATCCAGAATACTTACTATTTTCCCAAACTCTTGGTGTGTCGGCTGAATCCTTGCTTATCAAGTGATGCGTATCAAGGAGATGCTCATAGAAGTCATCAATCATGTCAGCCAATCATGAATGATACCTCAGTAAGCTTGATCACCATCAATATCTCATCCGGATTAAGGTCTGATGCTATGCCAGTCAGTTCTTCCTCAGTTTACTCTGCTAAACAAGAACCCAATACTTAGGTGCTCATATCTCTTTACTCTTTCATCACCGGAGGCTCAATCCCTGGAATCTATCAGTCAAGGTACTCCTCTTGACTTCCCCAAGTCCGCACTTTACATAGATACTTCCTCTGAGAGATTCAGACCTAATTGTCGTACCTTGCTGCATACTCTGTTCTTGGTCACCGGACCACAACACTCTTCAATCTAACTTCCAGTATAAGCACACCATGTCCTACGAATAGGTGGGATGAACTTTGTTGCCATCAATGACAACACTCATGAAGCTACAATGTGTCTCTTGCCAACAATCTCCCCCTTTGGCATTGATGGCAACACTTAGTGAAAAATGACTGTCACACTACACTCCCCCTTAGCTGATGCTCTGTTCTAATGTACACTTTACTGGAGCTCCCCCGTAGCTGGATTCCATATTTTTCACTACTCCTCACTCCCCCTTTGACATCAATGGCAAAGGGTAGGGTCCGTACACCAAAATTTTCAAGAAAAACAATCTATACATATCTACATAAGTGTATATACAAGTTGTACTTACATGTACTTAAGTATGTTTGCAAAAGTATTCTTCAACTGTATAACTTCTGTAGCCCAACTCTGCTTCATCCTATCCAAAATTGAGATGTGATCACTCAACAGGAATGCAAACGCTTCGGCCTTCTTAAGATCTGTCAGATCATTGGTCCGGGCTATGGCCTGAGCATCAGTTAGGGCCTCATGCATGGCCTCTAACTTAGGGATAATGATCCCTCTAAGTTCACTTAACCAGTTTATTCTATTTTTCTTCTCCTTCTCAAGCTTCTTTATTTCATTTATGACTGCAATAGTCTGACACTCTTGATTTACTATGGAAGAGGAGAGAGGATCAAAACTTTGAGATAAACTTAGTAGTTTATCCTCTTGCTCTTTTACTTTCTTCTCAATATCCTTTGTCACTTTAGGCCAGGATAAACAAAATTTATATATATCTCTGCCATCTTTAAGAGCATTTTCTAGGCTCTTTATCCCAATATCCATAACTCTCCTATCATTTGTTATTAGACTCTGCACATCAGAGAGTCTCTTTTCCAAAAACTCCTTCCAGACCTTTTCTTCTACTGACTTGTCTAAGGAATTAAAATGTGTATGGACAGAATTTACCAGAGGCTTTAGATTACCAGATGTGGAGTCTGAAGGATCCTTTTGGAAGGATGGCATGATCTTCTCCAATACACCGGATGCAGTTTCTATGAGCTCACAGTCTTCCATTTGAGACTTCAGAAGTTTTTCTTTTGCCTTTGCTTGAGTAAAGGATGCTAGCTTCATGGTTTGAACCGGGGAGAGGGAATCAAAATTGAATGGACCTTGAAGCAATTTTGGTTCATCAAATTCCATCATCTCTTTGGTCAAGAAATCTTTGACAGTTTCTGCAGTGTCTCTTGCTGGAGACAGAGTCTTCTTTCCTTCTGCAGTCTCAGATCTGTCTCCTGGGGTCTTCTCTGTTTGATCTTTTTCTTTTTCCTTTACTTCTTCTTGGCTTGTTTTCTCTTCTAATCTTTCTTCTCCTTTAGATTCGGAGTCTGCTGGAGAAACCAGAGGAGAGATGTGTGCTTCTTCATGGACTTCCTCTTCCGGAGCAGAGGAATCTAAGTCCTTAGCTTTCTCTTCACTTGTCTCCTTTGCCTCTTCTGCTACTGTCTCAGTAGATTCTTCTTTGTCATCCATAACAGAGGGTTCATCACCCAAGTCCTCTATAATAGGAAGGTTGAATCTTTTGAAGGCATTCCAGAGGATATCTTATGTTTCCTTTGCAACTTTGTCAGTTTTTCCAAGCATAAGTTGATTCATTCTAGCTTTGCTCCAGAACTCATCCTTGCAGTCCTTGAAGATGATGTTCATTTGTTTAGGGGTAATGGATGGATAGAGCTGTATAACAATCTACTCTCGGATTTCTAGATCTTTTACTTGGGCATTGTTCTTCCTTATTTCAAGTTCCTTCTCTAAGCTTTTGGGAATCAGAGATATAATTTCAATGAATGCTTTGTTGTAGATGTTTAGATACCTGACTGTGGCATCTTGCAATATCTTCTGATTAGTTTCATTATATTCATCATAAAATTCAACCATTGGTTGTAAGTTCCCATCCACAGTAACTGATTTGATGATATCATCAATGCAGAGAGTGTGTTTTTCAACAAATTCCTCTGCCTCCTCTTCTTTGTCTTGACCAGTGGAGGGTTCACCGGTTGTTTTCTTCTTCTTCTTTATTTTCTTTACTTCCTCATCTGTCTCTATTTCTTCATCATCTTTGAGGCTTGTGTATGATCTTGTAGCCTTTTTCTTTGTTCTCTTTTCTCCTTTACCGGATGATTTTCCTTCCGGTTTTGATGCCTTTGAGCTTGTAGTAGTGGTAGGTGCAGAGCTCTTAGAGGATCTGGTCTGGGAGGGGGCTTCTACCGGAGTACTTTCTTTTTTTGCTTCTTCCTTTTTCTTTCTCTGCCCTTTCCATCTTCTCTCTGTTTGCATCAAGTGCCTCTTTTTATATGCCATACCTTTTGGCAACATTCTCTACTTCTTTTCTCACTTTTCTCTTCATCTCCAGTTGTCTAAGTTCCACATGAATCTTGACACTCAATTCTTCAAAGGTTTCAAACCTTTCTGCCTTAGGATCCTTGGGTTGACTAAGCATGTGTTGAACATGTAGCTCTACAATTTTCTCATCTACTTCATACCCCATTGGCAGGATTCAGACTATTCTTGGTTCTACTACCTCCATCAGACATTGATCAGTGTCTACCATAAAGCACATTGTATCCTTGTATTTTTCAACTAAGGATTGGGGGATTCTCTCTCTAGCTTGCATCATGCTTTGGAAGTTTTTGAAGTAGCCCCATAGAGTTGTGTTTTGTGCCTTGGCATCACCAAGCCCATACAAGTAATCTCTGATTTGAATTGCAACCGATTTGTTATTTTGCCATACCCATCCATTGGATATGGGTAGCTCATTCATGTAATAGAAAAATAAATAGAGTATCAAGCCACCATATTTGAAGGAATTCTTCTTATCCTTCTTTATCTTCTACAGATTCTCCAAAAGTTGGTTTAGAAGGAACTCATAAAGGTCATAGTTAACAATCTTTCTTAACATTTCATAAGCAGTGTAAATTATTGTTTCAGATACAGAATTCTCTCTGCTGGAGTGATATATCTTGTAGCCTATTATCATGGTGGCAAACTTGATATCTGGATCTGTGATATCCTCAATTGTCATTGCTCTTTTATCAAATTTGGATCCGGTGGCCTCACTCACAGTTTGGTTTTTGACTGATTTGAGAGTAGGTAACTCACTGGATGAGTGCAATCCGGTTACTGCCCTAATGGCATCCTTTGTGATCTTAAACAGCTTATTCAACCACATGAAGTTGTCATGCACTCTGCTCAAAACATACCGGACCCATTCATCTTCTACAAAATAAAGGAAATGGATGCAATGTCCAAAGTGTTTGTCCCGGATAGCCTTGTATTACAGTTTGAGTTCAAAAGCATCATCTATTAACTGATTGTGATAGATATCCCTAAACTTGGATTCCCCAAATTCTTCAATATTCGCATGAATGTAAACCCTAACATCTTCTACATGCAAAATACCATGCGGAATGCTAGAAAATGCACCTGAGGGATCCACTTCTAGAGATTTGTAGGGATGCTTCTTAAATTTAGGGCGCAGCCTATCAATAATCTTCACAACATTCAGAGTAGCCATTTTCAAGAAGATTTACAGAGAGATGTTCAAGAACAGAAAATACCTTTTACGCTTTTAGGTTTCACAGTATGAGCTGAATCATATTGCTGGAAGAATTGACTTTTGCAGTTGATCTTTGAGAGGCTTGAGACAATTTGTTTACAGACCTCCTTTTCTCTTCTTCTCGAGTGCAAATGTACAAATGATGAATAAAAGAACCCTTTTATTTCTTCGCAAACCCTAATTTCGTTTGTAATAAATGCATACCTTAAGTTATTCTAGTTACTCTATTTTCCTTGTCCTTAGAGATTTTTCTGGATCACTAAGGTTCACTTAAAGTTATTCTCAGTGGATATTAGCACTCTACCTACCTTTCACAATCATTCCATTTATCCGCAGATCAAGATACCTCAAATTCGAATCATACCAGATCTAACTGTGAAAATCTTGTTCTTACCGGATGACTATTGAACCGGATCAATCTTGGAAGATTAATCTTTTCAAAACTTCTTGCGGATCTTCCATATCTTTACCATGCCTTATTTAGATATTTCTCTGAGAACCCTTTGATCCGCAACCTTTCATGTGCCACTTTCAGGCACCTATTGACTGGATGGGGGAAAATGTTTTTCTTTTGTTACTCCCCCTGAGCCAGAGCTCATCTACTTAGTTTCTGGAAGGAAGCAAATCCATCCACATCATTTTTTGTACTTCTCTTCACCCATATCTTGTTCATCTCTCTTTAAATTTCATCTGCATTCACTTTTCCTTTTCCCTTGTCTTGGTTTTGATTATGATGCACCGGACCCTTTTTGTCCTGATTCTTACTTCTATAGAATTTGGCAATATGATTGGAAATATTGCAATTGTAGCAAACAACATTTCTTTACATATTTGACTGATATCCTCTTGATCTACACTGATTAGCCATATGTCCCATTCTATTGCATGCATAACATCTACCATTGAATGAATTGTTCATTTGCATATTTCTGCATTCATGAGTTTTGTGACCATACCTTTTGCAATTAAAGCAATGTCCAGAGAAGGATGAATTAGTCTGATTCATTGTCCTTCTGCACTGATTTGCTTTATGACCAAAGTTATTGCAATTGTGGCAGTATCCATTGAAGGAAGGATATCTTTGAGCATTTGGTTGCCTTACCAGAGGTCTTCTAGGCCTGTTTCTTGGATTTTCTGATCTGGAGTTCTTTTGACCAGATCTGGAGCTTTCACCTTTTTCATACCCCAAGCCTTGCTTGTCATCTACCCTCTTTTGGCTTTGAAGAAGAAATTCAAGTTGAGCAGAGCTTATCTTGAATTTCTCTTTGTATTCATTTGTTGTTTGAAGATCCCTTTTAAGAGTGTCAATCTGATTTTCAAGTTGTTCTTCATTATCTCTAACTTCTTCAAGATCAGATTCTAGATGCCTGATTATTCTATCCATTTTGTGGCAGTCTTCTGATTTCTCCTTGAGAGATTGTCTTAGATCATCTTCAATTTTTCTTTTCTCTTCAATTTCTTGAGTGAATTTCATAACTCTTGATTCCATTTCATGTCTTACCATAATGACCTCTTTTGATAACTTTTCACATAACTTGGTTTTCTCCTTTAGGTCTTCATTTGTATCATTGGCTTCACCTTGACTTGCCAATTGCTGAAGTAGATCCTTTCTCTTTTTCATAGAGATACTCAGTTTCCCTTTTAGTTCATTTATGAAATCATCAGCCTGTTTGAGTCTTTCCTTTAATTCATTGACTTTGGAGTTAGATTGCTCAAGATCATCTAGGGTAGACTGAAGTTGTTCCCTCATACCATACACATCCATTTGGATTCCCAGATCTTCCTCAAGTTGTTAGGCTCTGTTTGGAGGAACTTAGCTCTGATACCAATTGTTGATAACTGAGAGGGGGGGTGAATCAGTTATCTTAATTAATTTAACTTTCTGTTCTTCTTTAACAACTAGTGTCACATTAAAGCAAATAAGCATCCATAATCATGAAAGCAGAAACAAAGTCAAAACACATAACACAATGATTTTGATGTGGAAAACCCTGTAGGGGAAAAACCACGGGGTGACTAACCCAAGAATGTATTCTCTATTAGAAGAATAGAAATACAAAATGGTACTTGCCAGTTTAGGGCTTACTGCCCGAGCACACTGCTCACAAAAAGCTCACTGCCTACAAGAGACTCACTATCTACAAGTTATAAAGAGAGTAACAAGATACTTGAACTGATGAGAAGCATCCACATATGCTAGAGTTCAGTTCTGATTAGGCTCAGTAAACTGATCTACTGCACTTCATTCTTTCTCTTCTTTGGTGCTATTGTCCTGTCACATACCGAACCTGCCTTACTACTTCCACACTGCTCTTCTTCTTTTCTTCACACACCACAACACAAAAAAACTCACCTTCATACTGAAATCAATCTAGTATATATATCTGCACCAAGGATTCCATCCACTTTCTAGTCGGCATCCAGAATACTTACTATTTTCCCAAACTCTTGGTCTGTCAGCTGAATCCTTGCTTATCAAGTGATGCGTATCAAGGAGATGCTCATAGAAGTCATCAATCATGTTGGCCAATCATGAATGATACCTCAGTAAGCTTGATCACCATCAATATCTCATCCGGATTAAGGTCTGATGCTTTGCCGGTTAGTTCTTCCTTAGTTTACTCTGCTAAATAGGAACCCAATACTTAGGTGCTCATATCTCTTTACTCTTTCATCACCGGAGGCTCAATTCCTGGAATCTATCAGTCAAGGTACTCCTCTTGACTTCACCAAGTCCGTACTTTACATAGATACTTCCTCTGAGAGATTCAGACCTGATTGTCAGACCTTGCTGCATACTCTGTTCTTGGTCACCGGACCACAACACTCTTCAATCTGACTTCCGGTATAAGCACACCATGTCCTGCATATGGGTGGGATGAACTTTGTTGCCATCAATGACAACACTCATGAAGCTACAATGTGTCTCTTGCCAACAGATATATGTTTATGATAACCATTTACATGTGTATGTCTATTGACTCCAAGCCCTGGATAGGCACCAATCTGGTCATGTATTGAGGTTACAACCCAAGATCCTAGTTTTGCATCCAAATACCAAAAAACAAACTCAAACTTGAATACAAACCATTAGGGCATTAGAGATAGTTTTAGGACCAAAATCCTTTGATTCACAACTGAGCATAGGCCCAAGGCTAGCCCCTTTGCACTTATTTCACAGTTTTGGTCTGCATATGAGAGGATTTATCTGCTTTGTGTCAACATCCCAGTTAGTTCATAAGTCATATTTCATGGGTGTTGAGTAGGGAATACCCCCCTTGGTTCTATAGAGGCTAAAGAAGAGGAGAAGATATTTATAGAGTCTATCTCCTGTACTGTTGGCTCCTGGCCCGAGAATCTTATTGATCAATGATGGCTACCTTGTAGGGATAACTGGGAACAAGCATCCAGTTTGGGAAAGATCCAACAGATTTGGTGACTCCGCTAAGGAGATGTAGTATCATATCCGTGAAGGTGTGAGTCAAAAGAATTGAAAAGTCAGGCCTGGAAGTGCCTTATTGTAGCAAATTTAAAGTTTTATGTGTGGCCCTACTGTTGGAGAACCCAAAAAGAATAGAAATGAATTTTCAGCTTCAGCCTATTCGAATCTCATTCCTCTGCCAAGGAGGTGGCGACTCTGTTGAATGAACCTATCAGCAGCTGCAACATATCCAAGTATCTTTATAAGTTTTAAAAGATTACCTATTTGGTGAAGTAGCACTGGTTAAAAGGGAAATGTTGGTGAGAACTTCCATGCTTTGGTATTTGCTGAGAACATAGCTTGTATTTCCAAAAGATGCATGTAATATTGTTGAAAAGACTCATATAAAGGACTTTAGGCAAGTTGAAATAGTAGTTTGTATTTTTAATGCCTAAGATTATTGATTGAAAATCTGAGTTGAGAGGAGGGTTGCAAAAACACATAAAGATGTATTATCAACCCATGCACCCTTGTGAGGTGTCAAATGCAACAATGTATAGTAATCAGCCCCAGCCATGTAATAGAAGAAGTTTCAGCATTGACAGCTATAGGCCCATAATGTAGTTATGAGATTATTTGTTCAATCTCTAGATGAAGATGCAAGAGGCTGGTTCTCCTATCTTCCAGCTTACTCTGTCAGCACTTGGCAAGAATTTAAATCTGCATTTTTAGGACAATATGGTGAAAGAATATTTGAATATGCAGTTATTAGTAATTTTATGTATATCCATGTTGAAGAAGATGAGTTGATCCCTGCCTTTAACTTCAAATTTATGAAGGCATTGAATAGAATACCAGAATGTATGAGACCTAATGATGCATTATGCCTAGTTGTCTATTTGGGAGCATTTGATAAGAAAATGAGTTATAGATTGAGAGGTAAGGAGCCCACCACATTACATCAGGCACATCAGTTTGCGATAGCTATTGAAAACAATTGGAGGCATGGAATTCAAAAAGGTTATTTCTCTAAAAAAATTTGCTGTCCTGCAGCCCCCAATGTTGATGAAAGATATAATCTAAGTGTTGAAAATGAATGTCAAGGCACTCAAACCCCTGCTATCCCTATTCCAAGGTAATGATGACTCTGCCATGAAGGAGGATGTCCTGATTTGCCCAACAAGTGAAGTTAAATAATAATTTTTCAAGTAGTATTAATATACCAGTCCTAAAAAGAGAGCATTCATGTTCAAATGATCCAGTTATGCATAGTTGTGATCATGTGGATCAACAGTCAATATCAGTTTCATCAAGAAGTATTAGAGGGCTGGAAAGTGATATAGATAGTTCAGCTTCAGAATGTATTGAAGTAGCAAAAATCTTGTATGTGGGGCAATCAGATGATAGTAATGATATCCATGATCAGTTCATGAATTAGGTTTGTTCTTCTTATGACTCTAGGTTTGATAACAATGAAAAAGAGTTGGATTCTCATGAATAAGAAACAAAGACCTTTGAAATGAAAATGAATCCCCTTTATGATGAGCCTAATGATGCATTGAACACTGTGAGTCTTGACCTTCATTGGTGCCAAATTAACCCTCTTTTTGAGGATGATGATGAATATGAGGAGACAGTTGACCTAGGTGCTACATCAGTTTGTGAGGAGGGGACATATGAATCAGATATCTTCAGCTCTTGTGAAGATGATATGGATATGCAAACTATGGATAATGATTGTTCATCATCAACTGGTTCAGACATGTGCAACTATGGGTGTGTGGATCAGGATTTGTTTTCAATATCAATGAATGATATAAATGATATTGGGGGTCTCATATATTCTGAGTGTTTTGAGTTTATGGATCAACTGGATGAGTGCTTGGTAATGTGCAACAGCCAGGTAGATAATGAGTATTGCCAAATGCAATATGAGGATATACTATATGTGGAATATAACATACATATGTTGCCTAATGATGAAGGATATTCCAGTATGTATGGTTATGTGTCTGATTGTGAAATGCCGAGTGGCAATACTGACAGTGGCAAGTTTTCAAAGATGGTAAAGCATGTAATTGATGAGATGAGCTCGTGGGCAAATTATGTTGACATTTTTAGTTGTGGTTGGGGTCATTCAGACCAAAATCGGGTATTTGACACTAGAAGCTGCTGGTTTTTCCTTTTTGGTGGCCCTGGGCTGCCAGAATAGTGTTTCAAAAGTGCGATTGGTGATGCAGGTTGGTGCAATGTTTGAGTCTATTGCCTAATGGATAGGGACCGGTCTGCATCCCAGAGATCTATGATTCTCGCCATGCCTGCAGGAGGCATGTGTCCCCAAATAGAGCCAGTGTTGGTGCCTGCATGAACTTTCAGGTTTCAAGCAAAAAGTTATGTTATGACAAATTTTCAATCAAGCCTGATTTTTCAAAAGGGGGGGTCATATTCCAAATATCAGTCATCTTAGAAAAGATCACCCTGATGTTGCGAGATCACCTTGATCTTGGAGAAGAACACCCTGATGTTGCAATATCACCCTATGCCAACATGACAATGACGTCATCTAAGTCCGATGGGGTCATATTCCAAATTTTCAGTCTAGCCTGATATTCTGAAAGGAGGGGGTCATATTTCTAAATATCAGTCATCTTACGAAGATCACCCTGATGTTGCAACATGACGATGACGTCATCTAAGTTCAATAGGATGTACCATATGGTCTTTGGCATGACAGTTCGTCGATGGGGATGAGAATATGTACAGGAGGATCTTCCTCCGATACATCAGGTGGCACCGATGAGGGTGATATTTCACATCAGCGTGATATTTTGCATGAGGGTGATATTGGTCATCGAGGTGATATTGCATATCAGGTGAGAAAGTAGGAGGTTCACCCATGGCACGGGTCATGATGATGGGGTCTTGGTGGATGGTTCGTTGGTTGCGCAAGGTAAAATTGCGCAACATCATATGTGCTCATGGCCTAGTTTATAAAGTGTTGAAGAGGGCACTGCAGGGTGAATGTGGGATAATGGTTCCCACGTAATTTGAAAAGTCAACGATCAGCAGGAGACACCCGCGTGGCATGATCTCGTTGGCCAGCAGCCCACCCGTTCAATTTGTAGCCGCAAATCTTGGCGGGGAAAGTTTTCAAGGATCTTGTCACCGTTGCATTCCAAGAAACCATGAGTTGGTATGCCATTGATGATAGATGTTACAAGTGTATGGACGAAGGCATGGACGGATCAACTACCCAATTAAAGTTGAAAATCCCCAAGCGGCGATGCGGGTCTCGAGTTCAACCACTCCCTGCCTTCTCTTCTGCCTGCTGCATTCAATGTTTCGAGCGCCATTTCTCATAATGCCTTGTATATGGTGAATTTTGAATGGTCCCATGTAATTAATGTTGTGTACACTTTCTTGTTGTATATAGCAGACTATGTTACTCATTTTTTGTTGTTAAAAATTAGACAAATTTTGGTGTTGTGACAAGATACAACTCAGTTGGTGGCTCTGTTTTGGGTGTCTTGGGAGTTTATGAGTCATATGTTATATGTTTTATGCATAAATTTATTGGTTTCATGTTATTTTATATGAGTAATGATTCATTGCATGTATTCTGTTATCTGTCTCCAAATTGAATGTTTTCTTCTTCTGAGTCTAAACAGCTAAGGGGTGTTTAAGATTCTAGGACATGTGTTTGCTATGTTGAATGCTTAATATTTCACTTCCACTCAAGGGGTAGATTAAATGTCTTGGGTTAAGTGTTGGGAAGAATATATTGCATGGAGGATGTTTGTAAGTAGAGATAACTGAATACTCAGTTTTGGGAAGTATCTGTAAGGCAGATACTATAAATCCCCTTGAAATCCAATCATTGATATATGTTTATGATAACCATTTACATGTGTATGTCTATTGACTCCAAGCCCTGGATAGGCACCAATCTGGTCATGTATTGAGGTTACAACCCAAGATCCTAGTTTTGCATCCAAATACCAAAAAACAAACTCAAACTTTAATACAAACCATTAGGGCATTGGAGATAGTTTTAGGACCAAAATCCTCTGATTCACAACTGAGCATAGGCCCAAGGCTAGCCCTTTTGCATTTATTTCATAGTTTTGGTCTGCATATGAGAGGATTTATCTTCTTTGTGTCAACATCCCACTTAGTTCATAAGTCATATTTCATGGGTGTTGAGTAGGGAATACCCCCCTTGGTTATGCAGAGCCTAAAGAAGAGGAGGAGATATTTATAGAGTCTATCTCCTATACTGTTGGCCCCTGGCACCGGAATCCTATTGATCAACGATGGCTACCTTGTAGGGATAACTGGGAACAAGCATCCAGTTTGGGAAAGATCCAACACCTTTCATGACTGTACTCACTTCTTTGATCATTGTACTTCTATACCTGCATATCAATCTCTCCTGAATGGATACATTGTTCATCCTACAACATGTGAATGATGAAGTAAAACATAGTTATCTGATTTTGATAAGCTCTTTCTAGAATGATCATAGTTTATAGAAGCAACTGCTCCTCTTCATTTCTTTTATGATGATCTCACTTTGACTGCTATGTTGACTATTCCAATGCATAACATGATAGAGCACTCTGTTTATTAAAATCTGGTATCCTTCTTGAATGAATAAGAAGGAAGCATGTTGGGCTCTACCCTTGTGGGAGCCACATTTTCTCCACATGCTTTAATGTCTTCAAATCAGCTACATTACTTTTCCTATACCTGCACAGTGAACAAACAAGTTAGCATAAAACATACCTCTTGAAGTTAATTCATCTTTCTCATGATGATATGATTTATTGCACACGTCAGATTTTGATCTAATCACATCAAATGCATAATGTTTGCAAGTTTTATATGTCTGTTGATAAAGCATATGATGAATCTGAATATCCGGAGCTTCTAACAAAATTTTCTTTCAACCTTGCAGGTACACTATCCTGATCAGGAGCAGAAGATAGAGACATGAAGATCAGCTGCCAACCAAGAAGATCAACCTCCAAAAAGGCAATGATGGATATCCATTATTCTCATATGTTATTTCTCTTTCCTTTATCCACAGATGTATAGCTTGCACATGTTTGTATTTCTCATTTTAGTCATTCCCACAGCTTGTGTGGGACACATTTAAACATTTCTTTAAATATGATCAGTTACTTTACTTTATGCAAATGATTTATTTATGTTTACTTTTTTGAATCAAATGCATAGGATAGAATAACTAAAACTAATATGGAACATATGTTCAAAACATGATATGAAATGACAGTTTTATAAATACCTTTCTTTCACATTGAATTGCGTTTACTTGAATAATTCAATCTTCTCATAGCTAAAAAATAAAACCAGTTAAAAAATTCCTGTCATTCATTGAATGTGTGGTCTCTTGTCATCAGATAACTTCACTTGTCAGGATGATTTGACAGTTCTGATTGGACTGTCAGATTATTCTGACAAATGATCTTTGCTTGTCTCTTGCCAAGATATCATACATTCACTGACTGATCATTACACTATAAAAGTTTTCTTTTATTCCTTTTGTGAAAACTGCAATTTAGGTCTAACTAAATTAGGTGTGAACATAATTTAGTAACAATGACAGGTTGTAAGAGAATCATTTATTAATAGTCAGTTATGATGGATTCTCTTACAGCTCTAAATGTTGTCATATATGACATATTTTATGAGAATGTAAGAGCATCTGTCATACATATTTTGGGTAAATTTGGGGCACCCAAATATGGAGGGTTGTAAGAGGTGTAAGGGAATATTGTACAAGTGTCACAAAAGTCAAACATGTGTTGGAAAGATGTGCCACATGGATTTAGATGCCCATCTCTTGTTGCTTGCTCTAGAAGCTTCCTTCATGCTTGTATCTCTCTATAAATAAGGTGCTTGTTGGAGTGGTCTATATAGTTGATTTGCAAGTGTTGTTATGCTTCTAGTACTCTAGATACTATGTCTTGGTGAACTCCTAGAAGAGCTTGACCATGTAATTGAATTGTAACCTCTTTTGTTTAGTGAATAATACATTGGGATGTGATTTGGAGTGTGGGGTTTTTTACTTGAAAAGGTTTTCCCCATGTACATCTTATGTTATGGTATTGCCAATTTGATTTATGTTGTGTATCTTCTTCTATGTTACTGTAAAGATTAAAAATTTGCATAACTCTCCCCACATTAGTTCGGTGTAGGAAGTTATTTTGCGTACCTTGCTTCCTTTCAAGAGAAATGTCTTCTATTCTATTTAGATTATTTGCATTGAGTTGTTATATAATTTTATAATAAAAATGAAAAATATATTAAAACTAGTAAAATTATGGTTCTTGTTGAGAATCAAACATTTTGTGGTGATCCATGTCCTTTTTGGAAGTCAAGTTAAGTAGTAAAATAAGGAAAAACTAATAAAAATGAAAAATGTTTGGAGTTATTTAATTTTGACAACCTTATTTGTCAAGTTCATAACTCCTAGTCCATTGGTCTAAATTTAAAGTTTGGATATATGAATTGGAAATAAAAAGCACTTAAAGGTGCTAGTTTTGTGACTAGTTTTTAAGAGTCTTACAAGTGTGATAATTTAAGAGATTTATGATGATTTTATTAGAAAAAGGCAAACTTGAAAGTATTTTAAATAATTAATATTGATGATCATTTCCAAAGATACTATTGACATTGTTGGGTGAATATTTTGTCGTTAACTTGCTAACGACAAAATGGGTATATCAGCCACAGCTATGATGAGACAAAGTCTCTCCTCTCAGCAAGGGGAGGTTCCCTCTAATTACTTGACTTTTACAAACCAAACAACTTATGAAATTTATGTACACTAAAAACTATGTTTGTGGTGGTTCCATCTCATCTTATTCTCTTTTTTCAGAATAGATGTTAATACTTCAAACTCTTTATAAATGACTTCAAATTATCACAAAATCACAGAAACACAAAGTTTTCTGTTACCTCACTTACTACTTGTAAACAGAACTATTTGAAGTAGAATGCAGCCCAAAGTCTTCACTCCTCTTTAGGATGATAAAAGTAATTCAAATATAACAACTTGCAGCACAAAGTCTCCAAACTATTGTATTCTCACAAACATGATCATATAACCCACAACTGATTTGATAACACAAAGTTTATCAGAATCAAATTAAGAGCGTTCTTCAATCACTTGAAACAAACTCCACACTTCAATTATTATCAAATAAGATTATGATAGCAAGACGTAAGAACAAAACTATCACAACACAAATAATCCCAAGACAAAGATTGGAATTGAACTTGCTTTCTTGTATTGATAAATATTTGAATATTGATTTTCACAAAAAGCACAAAGTCTTGATTTGCTTCTCAATTCGCCAAAGTTTTCTTGCAATAGACAAAAGATAATATTTACAAAAGAGGTCCCCTTTATTTATAGGGAAAGACCTTGAGAAAATCTAGGAAATCTACAACTACTTTGACTTATTCAACAAGAGAGTCCTATTTGACTTATGACTTCTCTTGTTGCACATGTGATTACATTTTGGAAAATTACATGTGTAGATGTCCAAAACAAAATTCCATTTACATAATATCTAAGAAAAACAAGCTAAGGCACTAGCTTCCTCCATCCTTTTTCCTCAGGAAATTCTGATACATGGTTTGAACAACTGACATCTCGCATGCATCTGGTTTTGCTGTGTTTTCAGAGATGGTGCGAGCTCAGAGAATTGAATCCTTCATCGCCTTTACTGCCTTTTCATAATTGTCTAGATTATCCTTCAGATTCTCCAGAGTCGAATGTTGATCATACAGGTTGTCCATTGAGAGTATTGAGGGAGCTTCCTCTTCAAATTTCTTTTGTACCATTTCTTCAAAAGAACTTATCATTTCCTGTGCTATGAGGAAACTTTGATCTTCCCTTGTCAAGGTGCAAGGGAGTTCTTCTAGCCGATGTAGGAGTGTGACATCACTGTCTTCGCTGGCTTCTCGAGCTTGGCACAGATCTTCAAGTAGACTCTTTATTGTGAAAATACGATGAGCTAGAGTCTCCTTGGTCTTGAGATATGATTCCCTGTTGGTGATGACCCCAATGGTGATCAGATTGTTTATCTTGATCTTCTTCATATCTACCCACTCTTCTAGGCTCTCTTCTTGATCTTGCAGCTCCTGTGAAAGTAGATCTACCAGATTGTCCAGCTCAGCTTTAGCTTTGTCCATTTTCTCCTTTCTTTCCACAGCGGTTTTTAATAGAACTCGTCCTTGGGCCAATAACCGCTCCACTACATCCCCCACTATCTTGCCCCTAGCTTGGGCTTTTTCAACCTTCTGTATCAGGGGATCTTCCACCGTTACTGCCATTGGTTCTACTATTTCCGATGACTTCACTATTTTCTGAAGGACAGCAGCCAGTTGTTCTACTTTTGCTTTGTATTGTTCCTTCTCCCTCTTGGCTTCATCATACTTTTCAAGTAGGGTACTGGCAGTGGTCTGGAAATCTGCTTTGACACCCTCATGAGTCACTTTACCAAGCTCAACCCTTGAGATGACATAACTACTCATGTCAAAAGTATCAACAGTGGCATCTTCAGGAGGTTTGGCAATTTCGGCATATCCGATTCCCTTTTCAGTGACCAGCCTAGAAACAGTCTTAGGCTTTTTCTTTTGGTTCTTAGCTTTCACGGGCAACAGCTTTTCAATGTCAATCTCATCAGGTGAGATGGCTTGCTTCTTCCTCTTTGGAGTATAGGTAGATAGCCAGGGAGAAAGTATAGATGCATCAACCGCTGGAGGGGGATCCACTACTTGCTTGGTTGTATCTATATTTGTACCAGTGATGGTGACAATTGGACTTGTGTTGGTAAACACAACACCTGTATCAACAACCTTTTGTGAAGCATCAAGAAGGTTCTCCAAAACAGTTTGTTCCCCGATATTAAAAGAAGGGGAAGATAAGCTTGGAATGGAACCAGAAGAATCAAAAATGGTTCCAAGACTAGCCCTCATGGATTGAATAGTATTGTCAGAAGAAACAACAAAAATTGGGGAAAGAGGAACATTTGAAATTGTTGGCAAACCATCAGAAAATGGAACATGAGGAGGAGGTGTAAGAACTTGTGTCTTGGAAGGAAGATCTTTCACAGGAGTCTGCGGGGAACCATCAAGTCGCTCTACCTCTGTATCTTCATCTTCACCTTGTTCAGCTTCATCAGATACCTTTGTTTTAGACCTTTGAACATTTTGTTCTTCAGTCTCAACATCTTCAATTTCCATCTGATCATCATTGATGTCTTCAACATCTGACTTAGTGGCATCAGAAGCCTCTGTCGTTTCTTTCTTCTTTCCTCCCTTGGATACAAATTTGATCTTTGGTTTGTGTACCTTGGAGGAGGAAGGGGTGTCACTCTTGTTCTTAGTTCAGTTTTCCACCTTCTTACCTGTTTGCTCCTATGTTCCTTCTTCGGACCCTGTCAGGAACTCTTTCAACTTAATTCCCTTACTTTCCAACCACAGATTGGTGTTTGCCAGTATTGATTGGAATCTTTTTCTGATAGATGTCTCCTCCTTGACTGACCATTTCACCTCTAGGAGAGGTGAAGCCTCAACATTCTTTGCCTCATATTTATGATCTAGGACATCCCCATCATCCTCCATTCCATCTGGAATATCAGCTAGTCCTAGTTCTTCAATTTGGCTTAGATGAAGCCTGCAGAAATCTAGTTTTCTGATCTCATTTTGGGTCCTGAGATCTGCCCATATGTCTTCGACCATTGGCTCATGAAAGTTTGACTTCCTCTTGATTTTATCTTGAACCCTTCTGAAGTCAAAATGATTTCTTTTTTTGTAGGTCTTCATAGTGACCAACTACAACTCGGAGTCAATTATCTTTGCTTTATTGGCAGACTGAACTGAGTACCTCCCAATTTCAATGGGAAACTTTATCCCTGGCCTCTTAAGCTCCATCTGCTTGTTGTGTACCACAATCAGTTGTCTGCAAAGCTCCATAAGAACAATGCGATCACTGGGATACCGTGGCAGCATGTAAGGGTAACCAGGATAGTATCCTACCTGAAGATAAGTGAAAGTGGGAAATTGCAAGAACAAACAACCAAAAGAATTTACAACCTGCCATGCTTCATCAGAAACTCTTTTTTGAACCAATTTGCCATCCCACAAGCACATGAAAACTGAGAAGAACGCATCATTGACTCTTCTGAAATGATGAATTGACCCCTTCAGAGTGATTTGGGGGTAGTATTCATATACTGGGACCAATCTTCTGTCCCCCACTTGGGTTAAACCTGGAAAGTTCCTCATGCTTGCAGCAGCATAGACAAAGTAAGAGGTCATGTAAAATTTGAAAGTAGTATTGACCCTTACCAGTTGCTCGTGCAAAGCATTACTGATCTGTTCACCCCAGAATATCTTCTGGTTACCCCGTAGAATCACCTTGATGTAAGTGTACATCCAGTCCTAGAATTTGGAAGCAGAAGGGAGTCCTCTGATGCGACTCAAAAGAGTAATCAAATCACACACTTCCTCCACAAAATCACTCCTGTGAAGGTCTTTTGGCCATCTGGTCAAAGTTGCCCTAGGAATCTTCAACCATTTGCTGTTTATGTGCCTTCTAGCAGATTCCAAGTCATTGTCATAGTCTTGTTGACCCTGAGCAAAATCAATTTGCCCGACATTTTCAATTGGTGGACACATGAAGATTTTGTCCATGAATTCTGCATCCAATCTCATGATAACATTTCCCTGCGAGTCCGTCACAGCTCTAATGTCTCTATTGTAGTGGTTGGCCACTTGAACAAATTCAGGATTATGTGCGCTGACCGGAAATGATGCAACCAAATGAATACTGCTGTCAATGATTTTCTGCATATGCTTGGAGGGATTTGCTTGTTTGGTTCTATCTATGAACTCGGCCATGTCTACGTGTCCAATTTCTGTGTCTCTGATTTCATCAATGTTTGACTGCACTGCCGTTACTGGAAAGACACCCTGGTACTTGTACTTCATGGC
This sequence comes from Cunninghamia lanceolata, assembly GCA_027924645.1. Lineage (NCBI taxonomy): Eukaryota > Viridiplantae > Streptophyta > Pinopsida > Cupressales > Cupressaceae > Cunninghamia > Cunninghamia lanceolata. Next base: position 2,523,208 of record BSBN01000061.1, on the reverse strand, counting down.
TCTGGACTTTGACGGAGATGATTCTGACATGAGCCCTGGAGAAAACTGTGAATTTGAACACCACCACGAACGCTGATCGAGGACTGCAAAAGGCCATGATCTCGCAGTTAGGGGAAAAATTGGATAAACTGGGTCAACTGCGTTTTGACGATCATGGACGGGAAAGCATGCGTTTAAAGGGCTTGAGTGCGCAAATCAAGGCGAAGGCGAAAGCGGGTTTTTGGTTTTGGAAAATGAATTTTCCAGTGTTAGGGAAAAATCAAGAAAATGTGCTTAGGCGAGTGATTTGGCCGCTCTTGCGTGTTTGGGAGAGATTTCATGTGTAAAGGCGGTTAAAAACACCGCTTCTGCATGTATTTTGGAAGTTTTTTTGATTTGACATGCAGAAGTGGTCAAAATTACTGCTGTCACATGTAAAGATTGAAAACTTCAAGTGTTTGGACGGGGGATTTAGCCGCTATTGCATTTGATGGGTTTCATCAATGGCAAATGCTTGGACGGGTGTATTGGCCGCCTTTGCAAGTTAGAAGGGACTTGAGGTGTAAAAGCGGCGGAAAACGCCACTGTCGCAAGTATTTTGAAAGTTTTTTGTAACATGTTCGAGCGGTTGAAAACGCCGTTTCTACATAGGGTTTTTTTTTGCAGGCTTCGGTGTAAGGACAGAAAAATCCGCCGTCATTGCACACAATGGGTGTTGCAAGGTTTAGGAAGATCTAGCGGCGAATTTGGCCGTTGTTACACATTTCAAAGGCAAGGTTGGTACACAGTGAAGGTTTGAACGGATGAAAGACACAGCGTCTTCAAAACCAAAACCCTAATGGCAATCTAAAACACTCCAGACACGATTCACAAACAACAGAAGAATAAAAACCCAACAAAACTTTATAAACCAAGAATACAAACAATCAATGAGTAAAAAGGGGAAAGAGAAACAAAAGAAACTTACCCGTAAAAACTTGAAACCCTAGGTTCAATCTGCAACACGAAATCCGTTACAACTCGGGAGCATGCGATCAACCGGTCGAAGAGAGTGTTGGCGGATTGATTAAAAGGTTTTAGTATAAGAAATGACGAGCAACAATGGGTTTAAAAACACATTTAAAAGGTTGAAACTGAAGTTTAAATGCATGGCACGAGTGGCCATTAATGGCACTCGACACTCAAAATCCCGAAGATCTCGCTCGAGCGGCAGTTTTGGCCGCTCCGGCACTACAATCAACAAATATGTAATGGCGGCGAAAAATGCCGTCATTGCATATCTGATGGAAAACATATGTGATGGCGGTAAATTTTGCCGCCATTACAAATTAAACTTTAAAAACGATGCAATAGCGGTGAAAAATGCCGTCATTGCATCAAACAAGAACAAGTCAAAAAAAATAATATGTAGGAGCGGCATTTTTCGCCGCTCTTACATATTAAGAGTCAAAAATTTACTAACTCCTAAAAATGACCAAAATGACATTTTAACCAATTTACAACTTGAACGTTCTTCACAAATATCGAGAAACCGATTCAGGGGAATGTCGCAAACGAATTTAGAATGTCAAATGACTTCACACGAGATCAAGGGAATCTTGTCTCGATTTGCGATCTTAGAGTGTAGATTCACGAAACGAACAAGTTTCGTGAGGTTGTCTACAAAAACGAGCGTAGCTGATTTTGAGAACAACAGACATAATAAATATTAATCTTAAAAGGATTAATTTATAGTTTTCTTTTTAAAACATATATTTTTCCATATTAACATCATGAAGGTGATAGTTAAATCTTTAATGTTTTTTGTGCCTTTATTTTTTGGGTGGTAGGTGTAATTTTCATTAAAATCATTTCCTTAATTCATTATTTAGAAATGACATTATAAATCATTTGGATTTTTTGTATTTTTCTCTCTAATTTTAATATGTGAGAGCTATGTTTAGGTATGTTCATGGATGAATGTCACAATATTTTCTTTAACATTGGCTTCTATGAGTGCTTTACTTATAGAGTTATTCATGGATATTTTGTCCTAGTTTAAGATCACCACTTACATATTTCTCCATGGAGGTTAGAGTAAGTTTGATTTAATCATATTCTACTTGTGCATGACTACTTTATTCCCAATCATAGGTTTTTTCATGTCTTATAACATTGTACCTTGAAAAAGTGATGTTGATACATATTTGAATCATTCCTAAATGCTATACTAATGCTATGATACATATATGAATAATTACACAAAGAGTAAGTTATAATGACATATGGATTTTTGTAATAGTTTTGGATTTCAATTTATTCCCCAACATATAGCTCTATAAGCTAGCAATGCAAGGTATTTTAGATTCTATTGTAACATTCAACTCTAACATCAAATAAAATAAATGACTTAAATAATATCAATAATAAAAAAAATTATTCCAAAAAGGAAATTACATATTACATCAGAGTATTTAATACAATAATCATTGGTCACATTTCTTGTGACTTACAAATTTTTCTATTGAATATACAATTGAAATAATGTCTTCTGTATCACAAGTCATCGACAATTCCACTGGAAGAGGGATAACATCACTTTGGCACTTTTCCTCCAACCATAGACCAACAGTCCCCTATTCACCTTCATATTGGATTGGAAGTGGCCCTTCCCTTCACAAGGGTATAGATAATGAGAATCAAACTGATTCAATGTGCCATCTAATAACTAGTGCAGTGTCCTAGGAGAAATAATCAGTTGAACAACTTCTAGTCTAGCTCTAGCTATGAACAACCCATCTAACTATTTGTGTAATTCAAGGACACGGTGAACCGATAATGCAAGCAGTGATTTTGCATTACTTTGGACAAAGTTTCATATAAATGAGTTGTATGTTCACACACTCTTTTCTCAACTTGGAGACAAATATACTTCCGACCTCTTTGGATCAATGATTAATTTTGAGTATTTTATTAAATTATACCCTATACCTATCTAATTGGCATACTATAGGTAAACTAGATAGTTATAGGGTAAGATTTTGGGTGACTTAAGTATTTGCATTGAACCCCTCTTTGCATCCTTGCAATCTCGGGTCTATGACAACCTGTCAATCTACTCAATGACTAGTCAAACCTAATTGGATGCTCGAGAGTAAAATAGATATCATTCTTTAAGATATGTAATATTTTATCAATATCGACCAAGGTTTCTATGTCTCCATAACCAAGGAGAAAAATACCTTATCTGTCGTTCATACCCAACTTATAACTTGTCAGGATTTACATAAAACAATTTATCTTTAAATAACTCTAGTACTTTCTAATACGGTGTCAATTCAATTTTAAATCTTCGTTACTATGCTTAGTCATAGAGTCTTGTATTCGTGTCTTTTCTCATGAGAGGAGTGTTTAATCTAAATGGCAGTATTATCATCATTGACAATATGATAATTTTCATTGAATAGCCATAATACTCTCATCGTAAGGTGACGACCAAACTTAACCACTATACAAGTTAGACTCATGGCTATTTATAGCCATGAATACAATTATGTAAACATATCATTGGTCTTATTATAGACTATGACAAATTTGTTATTATTTTAAACAAAAGGGTCTCAAGGAAAGATAAGTAAGTTCTCCTACACATGGAATAATGATGAGTCCCTACTCATTAGTTAAATTGCCTTACTAGGCTATTAATACATTACTCCAGCTTATAGTATAAAACATAATGTTATCGGCCTTATTCAAGTGTTTGTGTTCTTCCCAACTTTTGGCCTAAAACATAATTAAAATAGTTTTGTTCCTTTCAGTACAACTGTTGCAATATATATGCAAAGGATTCGGCCTTCTATTGGCATTAGGAAGAACATAACGCTCTCAGTCACACTCCAAGATACACAAATGCATATAAAGATCTCACGCAACAGATATAAAATGGTATCAACCTTTTAAAGGCTCTTAAAACAATTAAATATAGTAACCCATATAAACAATTCTAATATGTCATCTTAATAACTAGTGTGTTTATGTCGCTTGTTGGTTATAATATATATAACTTCCCATAAACTAATCTCATGCAACAGAATTAAGAATGTTCGGCCTTACACAAGCTTTAGCAACAACATGAGGGCGTCGGCCTTATACAGGTGTTATTGACAACAATAGGTTATCAGCCTTACCTAGGCTTTAACAACTGAAAGAGAATATAAACCTTATACAGGAGTTATTAATGGCAATAGGATATCGATCTTTTACAGAGACACTTGGAAACTAATTCCTCATTAGTTTTCACATAAACTAATGATGCAGGGGCATCTTGGCTCTCACAATTTTGGTTTTATTTTGTTTTAACATTTTGGTTTGTTTGGTTCTTTTCTGCAATTTTTGGTGTGAAGCTCCTGTCTCTCTATCGCTATGCCTTGGACCTCCTATTGCCTTAGTGACAGAATCTTTTGTTTAGCTTTCTTCCTTCTCTATCAATCATTTCTTCTCATTTAAATTCCTGCTATTTTTTGAGGGGTCGTGGCTTACAGACATGTCCGGTTTTAGAAGGCAAAAAACCTCAAATTGTGCACCATAAGAATAAACCCAGCTGGCAATTATGATTTTCTTTCCCTCTTTGGAAATCGTCCACTATAGAAAAGGAAATAAATCTGTACTTAATCCTTGCTTGAGATGGTGGTCATGCTTCTGCCATACATTTTCCTTCTCTGCATTTGTGGGGGTCTACATTATCTTTCTAGCGATTCCATTTCTTTATGGCAGCGGCGGTGGTTTATGGTTTGTTCCTCTGCAAACAATATGTGCATGGCCATTGTTTGTTACATCTTTATATTTATTTGGCGTTGTGGGATATTTATTTTGGTAGCGACTGTCATAATTTCTTCTGCCTAGAGATCATGGACATCGTGACATTTTTCCTTGGCGGCAGCGACGTGGGGAAAATGTCTTTCTTTCTGCAGAACTTTTAAATAAGAATGGACGACATATTGGAGGGGGTGGTTGGTCTACGAAGAGGCTAATCCCTAATAGATGAAGGTGCGGGTAGATATGAAGAAAGTTAGATTGACATTGTGAGGGGGACAATAGGAGAAATCTAGATTGGATTTTGGCATTTGGGTTGTTTGATTTTCTGCATAAGAGAGGTCGACTGTGAAGGGTCGATAGTTAATTTTTGTAATGAATAGTAATATTCAATAATAAAGAAATCTCTTTTCCTTTACTTCATGTCACTCTTGTTTTGAATCTCCTGTCATTTTCCTGCATTGAGTTGTGTGATTGATTTTTGATTTAGAATTGTGAAGTGACTGGCAAGGTACTGCCATCAATTTGGTATCATATCCAAGGTTGAGATTGGGCATTGAAGGTGGTCAATATGCCTCTGAGAAGGATGGGTAGAGGCCATCGTAGAGGCTGAAGAGACCATGGTGACCTTGATTTGATGCAGACTTTGATTGAAAGGTTAGATGCTCTTGAGAGGGCACAAAGAAGAGGAAACCCTGATATTGAAGATTTAAGTGATGAGGAAGAAGAACCACAGAGAGAAGGAAATGAGGAAGGATAGGTAGACCCAGGAGATGAATTTGGTGAAAGGCTAATAAGGTCAGTCATGAATTTGGGATCCAAACCCAAGATCGATGTGCCTACTTATGCTAGAAGCCTTAATGGTGAAGAATTAATCGATTAGATAAATGACTTGGACAAATATTTTGAATATGAGGGTGTAGCAGAAGAGAAAAGAATAAAATTTGCCTACACGAGATTGAAAGGTCATGCTGCCATGTGGTGGGACTTTGTCCAAACTAAAAGAAGAAAGAGAAAAGATTAATTCATGGGATAGGATGGTGGCTAAGTTGAAGGATAAATTTTTGCCTAGTGACTATCAGGTAATCTCTTTAAGAGATTACAAAATTTGAAGAAAAAAGAGATGTCTGTGAAAGATTACACAAAAGAATTTTACAAGCTTATAATCAGACCTGGGCATGCTAAAGAGGATGTGGAGAAGATAGCCTGATATGTGAATGGACTAAGATACAGTCTACAAGATGAGATGAGTTTTTTGTCTCCTAGAAGCCTGGAAAAGGCTTACCAACTTGCCTTAAAGGCAGAAGAGAAGCTACAAAGAAAGAAAAGTCAGCAAGAGAAGAAGAGAGGAAGAAGATTTAGAGGAAGGGGACAACAATCTGGTAGAGGACAACAACATCATCAAGGTGAAGAGGCTAGAAGTTCCAGTGCAACAGTCAACAATGAGAGAGGTGGTTTTCAAAATAGAGGAGGAAGATTTTATGGAAGAGGTGGCTCACAAGGTAGAGGAAGAGGATTTATTGGAAAATGTTACAAGTGCAATCAATTTGGACACAATAGTTGGGACTGTGTTGAATCATCACAAAGAGGACACTCAAAATTTGAAAGGAGCAATCAAGTTGTTCAAGCTAACCAAGAAAGTGTGGGATCTCCAGTACATCACAAGGATGGAGCAGAATAAGGAGAATCCTTGATGTTTAAGAGAGCATTGTTAAAGCCACAAAAGGAAAGTCAAGAGCCAATTCAAAGGAGAGCATTATTCAGAACAAAGTGTCAGTCACATGGTAAATGTTGTAAGCTCATTATAGATAGTGGTAGTACTGACAATATTGTTGCCATTGAAATGGTAGAGAAGTTGAATCTTAAAAGGATTAAACACCCAACTCCATAAAAGGTAACTTGGTTACCATCAAATATTGGTTAGTGAGAAGGCCTATGTTGATTTTTAGATTGGTAGTTATAAAGATTGTGTTTTGTGTGATATAATGCCCATGGATGTGTGTCATGTTTTTCTTGGAAGACCGTGGCAATTTGACAGAAATTCAGTCCATGATGGAAAGGAGAATACATATACCATTATGAAGGATGGAGAGAAGCATACCTTGCTGCCCATAAAGGAGAAAGAAGAAGACAACAGTAGTGGCAGTCAGGTAATGATGGTAAGTGGTAAAGAATTTTGAAAGATTTGAAGAATAAAGAAATTGGTTTTGCTTTGGTTCCTAAAACACAATGTGTAATGACTTCTACAAAGTTGGATGATTTGCCTATTGAGATACAAGATATGTTGAATGAGAATATGGATATTGTTGCAACTGATTTGCCTAATGAATTGCCTCCTATTAGAAGTATAAGTCATTATATGGATTTGATTCCAGGTGCTAGCCTTCCTAATAAAGTTGCATACAGATTAACACCTATGGAGAATGAAGAGATAAGGAAGCAAGTTGGGGAACTTTTGGAGAAAGGTTTGATAAGCGAAATTCTAAGCCCTTGTGTTGTTCCTATAGTGTTGGTGCCAAAGAAAAGAGGAAAATGGCATATGTGTACTAATTCAAGGGCAATAAACAAAATTACAATATGATATAGATTTCCCATACCTAGGATTGAAGATTTAATGGATTGTTTGAGTGGGTCAATGTATTTTTCTAAGATAGATTTGAAAAGTGGTTATCATCAAATTAGAATCAGACCAGGGGATGAGTGGAAAACTATTTTTAAGACTAGTGATGGGTTGTATGAATGGCTAGTTATGCCTTTTGGGTTGTCTAATGCTCCTAGTACTTTTATGAGGTTAATGAATGAAGTTTTGAAACCATTTATTGGTAAATTTGTGGTTGTGTATTTGGATGATATTTTGGTGTTTAGCAGGTCAAAAGAGGAGCACCTTGAGCATCTGAGGCAGGTTATGAAGAGACTACAGGAAGAGAAGTTGCAGATTAATTTGATGAAGTTTGTGTTTTTGCAGACTGAACTAGTTTACTTGGGCTTTGTGGTGTCAAAGGATGGATTGAAGATGGATAAGGAGAAGGTTTGTGTTATACTTGATTGGCCATCACCAAGGAGTATCATGGAGGTAAGAAGTTTTCATGGTCTTTCTAGTTTTTACAAAAAGTTTATAAGAAATTTCAATCATGTTGTAGCACCTATATTGGAGACTATTAAGGGAAGTAAAAGACAATTTGTGTGGACTAAAGAGGCTGAAGAAAATTTCAGATTTCTAAAAAAGAAGGTGAGTGAACAGCCCATACTTGCTTTGCCAGATTTTGATAAAGTGCTTCAAGTAGAATGTGATGCTAGTGGTTTGGCTATAGGGGCAGTTTTGAGTCAAGAGGGAAAGCCAGTTGCTTATTTTAGTGAGAAATTGAATGATGCAAAAAGAAAATATTCTTCTTATGATTTGGAATGATATGCTTTGGTTTAGTCCCTTAAGAAATGAAGACATTATCTTTTGCCCAAGGAATTCATTGTGTACACAGACAATCATGCTTTACAGTTTATTAATAGCCAGCATAAATTGAATCAGAGGCATGCTAAATGGGTTGAGTATATTCAGAGGTATAATTTTGTTTTGAAACATAAAAGTTGTCAACTGAATAAAGTTGTTGATGCTTTAAGTAGAAAGAATTTGTTGTTATGTGAGATAAAGACTAATAGTGTGGGATTTGAAAGTTTGAAAGAGTTGTATGCAGAAGATACAGATTTTGGAGAAGCATTTGTAGCTTGCAATGATCCTAGTTTCTGAAATAAAGAGCCATGGAATGATTATATGATACAAGAAGGTTTGTTGTTTAAGGAAAATAAGTTGTGTATTCCTCAAGGCTCCATGAGAGATAATTTGTTGAAGGAAAAACATAGTGGCAATCTTGCTGGTCACTTTGGAAAGGATAAGACTTTTCAGCAGTTGAGAACACATTATTATTGGCCAAGGATGAAGGCAGATGTGAGAAGATATGTGGAGAGGTGCAGAGTTTGTCAACATGCTAAAGGAAGAAGTCAAAATGCTGGATTATATCAGCCATTGCCAGTTCCAACCAAGCCTTGGGATTCTGTGAGTATGGACTTTGTTTTGGGTTTACCTCGTACTCAAAGGGGTAATGATTCAATCTTTGTTGTAATTGATAGATTTTCAAAAATGGTGCATTTTATACCATGTAAGAAGACTAGTGATGCAACTAACATTGCAAATCTGTTCTTTAAAGAAGTTGTAAGGCTGCATGGTATACCAAGAAGTATTATTTCTAATAGGGAGACTAAGTTTGTGGGTCATTTCTGGAGGACTTTATGGAAGAAGTTGGAAACAAATCTGAATTTTAGTTCTGCATATCATCCTCAAACGGATGGACAAACTGAGGTTGTCAATAGAAGCCTTGGAAATTTATTGAGGTGTCTTTTTGGTAGTTCAACTGGAAGTTGGGATCTTATGTTAGCCCAAGCTGAATTTGCTTATAATGATTCCCCAAACAAAAGCATATGTTTCAGCCCTTTCTATGTGGTCTATGGTATGCATCCAAGAGGTGTGTTTGAGCTTCGTGATCTTGTTGGAATGGAGAAAACGAGTGCAGATGGGGAAGAGTTTGCTCATGTCATTCATCACATTCAAGAGAAGGTGAAGAATAGTATTGAAGATAGCAATCTACAGTACAAAAGGCATGCTAATCAGAAGAAAAGAGAGATGCAGTTTCAAGTTGGAGACCTTGTATTGGCACATCTCTGAAAGGAGAGATTTCCTACAGGGACATACAATAAACTTTAGATGAAAAATATTGGTCCTTGCAAAATATTAAGGAAGTTTTCAGCCAATGCTTATGAGATATCACCGCTTGAAGAGTTAAATATATCTCCCATTTTTAATGTTGCAGATTTATATCCATACAAAGGAGATTCAGAATTAGATGAAGTTGAAGCAATTGATTCATCTCATGAAGAACAAGTTGGGATAGCCACTATTCCACAACAATTAGAATGCATTCTAGATAAAAAAGTGCTGAAGAAGACCCGTAAGAAGGAATATTTTAAGTATCTTGTCAGATGGTACAACCATCCCATGTAAGATGCATCATGGCTTACTGAGGATGAGACCAATAAGTTGGGTCATTTAGTTGCAGACCTCATGAGCTGGAGCTCATGATTTCTTTCTGCTCGAGAATTTGATGCAGGGGCATCTTGGCTCTCACAATTTTGGTTTTATTTTGTTTTAACATTTTGGTTTGTTTGGTTCTTTTTTGCATTTTTTGGTGTGAAGCTCCTGTCTCTCTGTCACTGTGCCTTGGACCTCCTGTCGCCTTAGTGACAGAATCTTTTGTTTGGCTTTCTTCCTTCTCTGTCGATCGTTTCTTTTCATTTAAATTCCTACTATTTTTGGAGGGGTCATGGCTTACAGACATGTCTAGTTTTAAAAGGCAAAAAGCCTCAAATCGTGCACCATAAGAATAAACCCAACTGGCAATTATGATTTTCTTTCCCTCTTGGGAAATTGTCCAATATAGAAAAGGCAATAAATCTGTACTTAATCCTTGCTTGAGATGGTGGTCATGCTTCTGCCATACATTTTCCTTCTGCATTTGTGGGGGTCTACATTATCTTTCTAGCGATTCCATTTCTTTATGGCAGTGGTGGCAGTTTATGGTTTGTTCCTCTGCAAATAATATGTGCATGGCCATTGTTTGTTACATCTCTATATTTCTTTGGCGTCGTGGGATATTTATTTTGGCAGTGGCTGTCATAATTTCTTCTGCCTAGAGATCATGGACATCGTGACATTTTTCCCTGGCGGCAATGACGTGGGAGAAATGTCTTTCTTTCTGCAGAACTTTTAAATAAGAATGGATGACATATTGGAGGGGGTGGTTGGTCTGAGAAGAGGCCAATCCCTAATAGATGAAGGTGTAGGTTGATATGAAGAAAGTTATATTGACATTGTGAGGGGGACAATAGGAGAAATCCAGATTGGATTTTGGCATTTGGGTTATTTGATTTTCTACATAAGAGAGGCCGATTGTGAAGGGTTGATAGTTGATTTTTATAATGAATAGTAATATTCAGTAATAAAGAAATCCCTTTTCCATTACTTCATGTCACTCTTGTTTCGAATCTCCTGTCATTTTCCTGCATTGAGCTGTGTGATTGATTTCTGATTTAGAATTGTGAAGTGACTAGCAAGGTACTGCCATCAACTAACAACAATACACTTGCATACTTCTACCTTCAAAGTAGCAAATTGTTAAATAAGTATGAACAATGAAAGACATTGATAAAAAAGTAGAAGAGAACTTGGTTTGACTCAAAACTTGAGATTCTATTGAAGGTGATGATGTTGTGGAGACTTCTACTCCTATCGCCACTCCTCATGTAGACAGCTTTATACTTCATGATATTTCAAGAACTAAAAGAAATGTTTTCCATAATGCTTCATGTGTCACCTAGGCATAACCCCTCACATTTTTAAAGAGAGAGATTATTATCTCCTTTCAAGAAGAGACTAGCTCCTTACCCATGGCTTCTTGACATGCCTACTTTTAGGCATCGTGAACATCCTGTGCCCCTCCTCCACTCTCTTGGAATCTAGGGAGGTGCGAAGGAGGTCTTCTTTATAAATAAAATGATTTCATACTTTATAATATATATAGCTTATAATACTTAATGGTCGGAGATAGCTTATTATTATCCTGATGTTAACTTATTTATAAGTAAGGATAAGGAAAGGCATATTAAATGCCTTTAATATGCATTCATTAGCACAATAACAACCATGGTGTTTTGTAAAGCCAATTTTCCAGACTTAAGGTATCATGAGTAGATAGACTTGATAAGTTGGCTTATTGATTCAACTTTGCAAATGAAGGCAAGCACAACCTTTGAGAATGTCGACGAGGGAGACAAGATTACCATCATGATGGGTAACGACTTCAAACAGACTCAAGATTACCATGACATCGAAGCATTAATATCATGATTGGAAATATGTAGACTAAGATGCTCACCAATGTGACAAATTCTATGTGAAAAGTGTGTGCATTCCTTGATGGCACATTAATTTCTTATTTCTCACAATCTAGATCCCTCTCCATAGTGTTGCACTCTCTCCTCATCTGGAGGGGGAAACTTTGTCCCTGCATACACCTCATGTGTACAATGAGTAATTAGTCCATTAACATAATAATAATAACATTTTAAATCATCATTTCATTGATAGAATAAACTCATTCTTCTGAGCTATTAGAACTTCATGATCATCATAATTATTTCACTTCTAACTAACTATCTTTGAAATAATAGATGAAATAAGTTTGTTTATAAAAATGGAGTGTAACATATCTTCCCCCTTGAAGATCATCATCCTTAATGATTTAGTACTTAACACAACAAAATTTTAACATATAAGTTCGTTTTTGAAAATCAATTTTGCATAAAAAATGTGGAAACTTCTAGTAATATTCATGATAATCCTCCCAAGTGGCATTCTCTTTTAAATATTGGTCTCACTTGATCTTGCAATGAGTAACATCTCTATTACGCAAGTAGAGCTTGCAAACTTCGAGCACTTTGAGTGGCTTAATCATAACCACTCTGAGATCCTGTGCCTGAAGAGTAGTCCAATCAAGGATGTGATTAAAATCAGATACATATTTCTTCAAATAAGATACATGAAATATATCATGCATATGAGCAAGAGTAGGAGGTAGAGATATTTTGTAAGCAACCGGATTGATCACTTCTAGGACTTCAAAAGGTCCCACATATCTAGGGGCTAGTTTGGAGGAATTTCCAAACTTCATAGGACTTTTATGTGGTCTGACTTGCAAGAGAACTTCATCCCCTACTAAAAATACTCACAGGGTATGCTTGGCATCAACATAGCTTTTCCATCTATCATTCAATTCTACTTTAATCTTTGCCTGATTAGCTTAACTTGCTCTTCCATTTCAGTTAGCAATTCTAGTCCAAGGCGAATCTTATCTTCTAGCTTATCCCATCTTATAGGAGTTTGACACTTTCTACCACACAATTCTTTGAAAGGAGCCATTTTTATTGCATATAATATGAATTATTATAAGAAAATTCAACAAGTGAAAGATACCCTTCCCATTTATATTACTGATCCATGCAGTACATCCTCAACAAGTCCTCCAGTACTTGATTAACTCTTTATGTCTAATCATCCGTCTCTAGATGATAAGTTGAGCTTATGTTTAACTGAGTCCCCAAAACTGAAAACAAGGTTTGTCAAAACCTTGAGGTCATCCACACATCTCTATCTGAGATAATATTTTTTGGGACTCCATGCAATCTAAAGACCTCTTGAATGAATTTATTAGCAATTATATGTGCCCCATCAATAAGGTTACCAGAAATAAAATGTGTCACTTTAATTAATTTATCTACCACCACTAAGATTGTATCATGCTTGTATTTTATCATAGGCAATCCTTGAAAAATATCTATATTGATCACCTACCACTTACATTCAGGAATGTCATGAGGATACAAGAGCCATGTCAGATGTTGATGTTCAGCCTTGACTCATTCACATTCAAGACACCCTGCCACAAATATCGTAGAATCATTTTTCATTCCTTTCCAAAAATATAGTGGATTCACATCTGCCAAGAGTTTTGTCAATCCTGGGTGACTAGAGTAAGGAGTAGAATGTGCTTCTTTCCACACTATGTTTCTCAAATCTTATTGACTTGGAACATACATTATGTTCTTGAACCTCAAAAGTCCATCAAACTCAAAAAAAATCCTTCGTATTTTTCATCCTGAGGATTTTCAGAGAGAGATTTTAGGTCTTTCTCATAATATTCATCTCCTGCTAAGTTCTTCAACACTTGATCTTTAAAATTGGATTGCACAGTCATCTTAGTTGCAATATTTCTTCTATGGCCTAGGGCATCCATAACTTGGTTTTCTTTGCCATCTATATAACTAATTTCAAAATCATAATCAGATATAATCTCCAACCACCTTCTTTGGAGAGCATTAAGGTTTGGTTGGATGAATATATACTTCAAACCCTGATTATCAGATTTGAGCTCAAATCGCTTTCCTAGAAAATAATGCCTCCATGCTTGGAGAGCATGTACAATTGTTACTAACTCCAAGTCATGTGAAACATAATTATTCTCATACTGTCTCAATTTCCTAGACTCATAGGCTGCTACTTGTCCTTCCTACATTAATACACCACATAATCCTTCTCTAGAGGCATCAATTACAACTACAAAGAGACCTAGATTTGACACTCGAAGGATTGGTGTTGAAGTCAACTTTCTCTTAAGGATACTGAAGGCTCTTCACACTTTTTTGACCATTCAAATCATTTACCCTTTCTCTGTAGAGAAGTAATGGGGTGAGAAATTCTTGAGAAGTTAAAAACAAACTTCTTGTAATATCCTTCCAGGCACATGAAACTATGAACTTCATGCACATTTCTTGGTGAAGGCCATTCTAGGATAGCCTTTGTCTTAGAAGGATCTACTAATATTCCATCTGCATAAATTATGTGGCCTGGATATTGAATTTCCTTCTAAAAGAAGGTATATTTGGATAGCTTACCATGCAGCTTGTGATATCTAAGGCATTGTAAGACTATCCATAAATGTTGGAAATGCTCCTCCTCATTGTGGGAGTAAATCAGGTCATCATCAAGAAAAGACTAACACAAACTTATCCAAACAGTCTTGGAAGACACTGTTCATTAGATTCATAAAGGATGCTAGGGCATTGGTCAACCCAAAAGGTAAAACCATGAACTCATTAAGCCCATACCTTGTTCTAAAGGTTGTTTTATGGATGTCCTCATCCTTTAACCTTAGTTGGTGGTAAGCTAACCTCAAGTCAATCTTTGAAAATACAACTGCACCACACATTTGATCGAAGAGATCATCTATGCACAATAAAGGATATTTGTTCTTTATCATTGCCTTATTAAGCATACCATAATCAATACATAACCGTAGGGTGCCGTCCTTCTTTTTGAAAAAGATCATTCATGCTCCCCATGATAATTCACTGGGTCTAATAAAACCTTTTGACAACAATTCCTGAAATTGAGCTTTTAGCTCCATTAACTTAGTTGTGGTCATCCGATACAGTGCCTTTGACATAGGTTCAAAACTAGGAATGATCTCAATCAAAAATCAAATTCCCTTTTTGGGGGAAAACCTGGAAGGTCTTTAGGAAATACATCCTAAAACTCTTGAAGAAAAGGATGATCTTCCACTGAGGGTCCCTTTTCTTTCCCTAAATCCTCACCCTTTTTACTCAATTCTTCCATCTTGACTGAAAACATCTGACAGCCCTTTCACTTAGCTCTCTTCAATTGCATAGCAGAAATTTGTCTAATTTTCATTTCCCACTGAACCCCTTGGGTCAGGAAAATGTTACCAACATCATCAAGACATTCCAATGTCTTAGAGAAATAGTCTACTCTTGCTCTATGTTGTCACAACTAGTTCATTCATAGGATAATATCATAAGATCCTTGTGGGGCTACATACAAGTTGACTTCAGTAGAAAAAGGGGGTAGACTTAATTTAGCTTTGAATAGGTATTTCTCTACCTAAGCTCCTGACTTGTTTGCATATTCTACCATCTATGGATTCACCATGAAACCATCTTTTCTAGGTATTCTACTGAGTAAGCTAGGAGTAATAAAATTTTCTATTGCACCATTATCTATGAGAATGGTAATTGGAATGCCAAATAAATTACCTTTGATTTCAATTGGGGTGCTTTGGTATTTAGCATGTCAGTTGTCTAGTGCGGTATGGATCCTTTGTTCAGAAGTCATTTTTGGGATGGCAATGAATTACCTCGATATGGGTTCCCTGGGGTCTTAGTAGGACATTGATTAGCATAGTGGTCTCCTCCACAAGTGAAACACCCTCCAGGGGACCTTTCTTTATTGATGATTGGTTGGGATTATCATCATTCTTTTTAGAATTATTGCCTCTGTTCTCTTCCTTGACTTCATTTATGCGGTACATGGAATCTTTACCATAATTTTTCCCTTTTGTATCTTGATTTCTATTTTTCTTTTTGAAGGGGGTAGATGGATGATTCCAACTATATTTCTTATAGGATTTTTCCTGATAAGCTAAGATAGACTTAAGTTTATGTTCCTGTTTGATGTCATTCTCAAAGACTTGATCCATGTTTGTTGGTCCATGGACGTCTACCTCACCTCCGATTTGAGCATTCAAGCCCATAATGAATTTCCTTATCTTGAATCTCTCATCCTTCTAATATTGTGGTACATATTTCAACAACCTAGTAAATTTTTTCCTAGTACTCTGTAACTGTCATGTCTCCCTGGCATAAATTTTGGAAATTAGTGAGTCTTTGATCAAAATATAATTGTGGTAACCATCTTTCTCGAAAGAGGCCCACAAACTGATTCCAAGTTAGACTTAGGGAACTCAATTCCAATTCCATTTTCTTATTCATCCACCATGTGGATGCTTCTCTGGTTAGCGGGTAAGCTCCCTAGACTGCCTTAGTGATCTCCGAGTAGTATTTAATCTCAAAATATTTCTCCATTTCTATCATCCAAGCCTCGACTGCATCACTGGTCACAATTCCATCAAATTTAGTGGGTGTAATCTTTTTCATATCACTCACTAACTCGTTAGTTAGGTGAGTTTTGATTTCACTAGGGACTTGACAATCTTCTAACTTACTTTCTATCAGTTCACTCTATAAATTATCTCCTTGAGTATTCTCTCCCTCTTTCTTGGAATGATGTTCTTTTTTGTTTTCTACTCCTCTAACTTCATGTTCTAGAGTCTCCAATCTTTCTTTTGTTTCATTTAGCATAGATAAGATTTAGTCAAGTTTTACCATTGGGTTTCTATCAAAACAAACTGTTTGGGTTCTTTCCTAGGTGGTTTCGACAAACCAATTGGGGGAAAACCTCGAAGGTCTTCAGGAAATATATCCTGAAACTCTCGAAGAAAAGGATGATCTTCCACTAAAGGTCCCTTTTCCTTCCTTAAATCCTCACCCTTCTCACTCAATTCTTCCATCTTGATTGAAAACATCTAACAACCCTTCAACTTAGCTCTCTTCAATTACATAACATAAATTTGTCTAATTTTCATTTCCCACTTGATGCAGGAGCATCCAGGTCCACAAGCGATCTTGCATCAACAAAAAATATTTTATTTTAATTTTCAGTTTTGGTGTGTTTTTTGGATTGTTTTGATGGTCTCAAGCATCTCTCCATATCAAGAATCCAAATATTTAATCAGATTTGTAAATTTCAAGTTTTCACTCTATCACAATTTTAAGGCTCCGTCAGATAGTTTTCACGAAAACAATTGTTTTTGAAGATTTTTGAAGGATGGGCTAAAATCCTTTGACAGGAATATTCTTGAAGACATTTCACTAAATATTCACAAAAAAATTCAAAGTCATATCTTTCATTGTTTAGGAGATTTTAATGCTAGAAGTTTATGTTGACAGTTTTATGGGAAAATTGATTTCTAGAGTTTTATCAATGCTGGAGAAAAATGGCTTGGTGGGAAGCTTAGGAATGTTATTTTACACATCTGGGCAAGTTTTCATGCAAAAGGGAGCTTCCATTAAAAAGTTATGGAAAAAGTTAATTTTCATCCTAGTGCATAGTGTTAAAGTCATGAAGGAAGATTTCTTCTCCAAATTTTTTTGAGAAGATTCTAGAGATATTATTTAAGGTATTTAAATAATTTTAATTTACATTCAAATATTGATGTGTTTGGAGGTAGAGAATCTTCTATTTTAATATTTGATTTTATATGTAACCCGTTGGGATGAGGCAAGAATATGGAAAAAATCAATATAAAATAGTAATTACCTGGTATTAAGAGAAATATTCAAAATGATAGAGGTATATTCTAATTATAACAAGAGTCATTAAATAAATGCTTCACTTTCTAAATGAAACAACTATTTTAGAAGAAAGGAAGTTTCCAAAGTTGATCATTATGTCTTGTTCAATTTTGGAATGTTATTGCAAGTTTTAAAAGGCAAATTTTAGAGGTTTTAAAGGCAGATTTTAGAGGGTTTAAAGGGGAGTTTTCAGCTGGAGAAAAAAGAAGGGGAAAGGAGTTTTGAGAGTAAGAAATATGTGGATGAGAGGGAATGGAAAAATAAATGAAAAGTTGAGAGCATAAGGAAAGAGACAGATTCTTGTATGAGAAGCCATGGAAGACCAAATATAATAAGTTTGTTTTTGTAATGTTGTAGGTTTATGTGATCTTTTTACAAGTTTGAATTCAATAAAATGAGTATTTATGTTTGTTTCATATTTGGCATTTGAGGGTTTGAGTTGTGTTGCATCATTTGGTATCAGAGCGGGTTGATCTTGAGTGTGCAGAGTTTGCATTAGGACCGAGAGGAGTTTGTGAAGCAAATTATTTTCCTATGTGTTGAAGTATGAAAATTTTTTGTAATTGCAGAGATAATTGATTTTGTGAGATATATGTTCACTGTGCTCCAGCAGAGATAAAATTTGGGTAGAAGGTGTACAGACTTCTTCCACTGAGAGAAAGTGGGTAGAAGAGGTCTTGAAGAGGTGCATCTTCCAGAGTCTTTGGTGGGTAGAGGAGAGTTAAATTTGTGTGAGATATGTTGATTGTCCTCCAGCAAAGATAAAGCTGGGTAGAAGGTGTAGAGACTTCTTCCACCGAGAGAAAGTGGGTAGAAGAGGTCTTGGAGAGGTGCATCTTCCAGAGTCTTTGTTGGGTAGAGGATAGTTATGAGTGAGTTTTGTTGCAGGAAAGACTTGTAACTGCAGAGAGCGTTGGCTCGAAAGTGTTTATATGTGCAAGTTGCAAAAATTGCAGATTGAGAGTGTGAGCAAAATGTCTTCGAAGAAGAGGATGAGATGGGTCATGAAGAGACCAATAAGATTTCGTAAATAGAAAAGTGGGAAAGAAAGTTTATGGATAGTGTTTCTGAAGAGTTGATAAGACTTTAGGATAGAATGGATGCATTAGAAGCTGAAATGAATAGAGGAAATGTTGAAGATAAGGAAGAAAGTGAAGATAAGGAAGTGGAAGTCCTCAATGATAATGAAAAAGAAGAAAATAATGAGTTTGTAGTAGGAACATGTTTGTTGGAAGGCATAAATAATGAGATAAAAGAGATTGCAATAGAAGTTGTGATGATGGACTTTGAGGGTCCTATATTTGATGAGAAGATTGGTGAAGATGATGAACCTAAGGAGTTAATGGAGATGAATGCAAAGGATGAAGTAAAAGAAAAGGTTGCAGCAACATGTCGCATTGAAGGCATGGAAGATGTAGTGAACGAAATTGTAGCAGTTGGTCATGTTGAAGACATGGAAGTTGCAGCTATTGAAGAGGAAAAAGATGTGAGCAAAGAAGATGTAGAGGTAAAGAAGAGTGAGACTGCAGCAGAAAATAATGAAGATGATATACTATTATGGACTGCACTAGTAAAAAAAGAATGGCATGCATTGATTATAGATGAAGAAATGTGGTGCAACAGAGCACGACAGAATTTGTTGTCATGCAAGATGAAGAAGAGAAGAGAGGAGAGAATATTTGGAGGAGGTTGGAATATGGAGAAATAAATTCTATGAGTGGAGAGAAAGATGGTGAACAGAAACTATAGAGGAGAACATGCAAAATTCTAAGTAGATGCTAGAAGAGGAGGAAGAATGATTCTAATGTACCCAATACAGTGATGGAGTTCGATGCAGGTTGTTTACAACTTGGAAGGATAGTTCTACTATTCAACTCTATTTTATGATCCTATGCTCACAAACTTCTTTCTCGATGTGCATGATGCAGGAGCATTTGGGTCCACAAACGATCTTGCATCAACCAAAAATATTTTATTTTAATTTTCAGTTTTGGTGCATTTTTTGGTTTGTTTTGGTGGTCTCAGGCATCTCTCCATATCAAGAATCCAATATTTAATTAGATTTGTAAATTTCAAGTTTTCGCTCTATCACAGTTTTAAGGCTCTGTTAGATAGTTTTCACGAAAATAATTGTTTTGAAGATTTTTGAAGGCTGGGCTAAAATCCATTGACGGGAATACTCTTGAAGACATTTCACTAAATATGCAAAAAGAATTGAAGTCATGTATTTCACTATTTAGGAGATTTTAATGCCAAAAGTTTGTGCCGACAGTTTTATGCGAAAATTAAATTCTGGAGTTTTATCAATGCTTGAGAAAAATGGCTTGATGGGAAGCTTAGGAATGTTATTTTACACATATGGGTACGTTTTATGCAAAAAGGAGCTTCCATTAAAAAGTTATAGAAAAAGTCAATTTTCAGACATCTCGGTGCATAGTGTTGAAATCATGAAGGAAGATTTCTTTTCCAAATTTATTTGAGAAGATTCTAAAGATATTATTTAAGGTATTTAAATAATTTTAATTTACATTCAAGTATCGATGTGTTTGGAGGTAGAGAATCTTCTATTTTAATATTTGATTTTATATGTAACCCCTTGGGATGAAGCAAGAATATGAAAAAAATCAATATAAAATAGTAATTGCCTAGTATTAAGAGAAATATTCAAAATGATAGAGGCATATTCTAATTATAATAATAGTCATTAAATAAATGCCTCACCTTCTAAATGAAACAACTATGTTAGAAGCAAGGAAGTTTCCAAAGTTGATCACTATGTCTTGTTCAATTTTAGAATGTTATTGCAAGTTTTAAAAGGCAAATTTTCGAGGTTTTAAAGATAAATTTTAGAGGGTTTAAAGGGGAGTTTTCAGCTGGAGAAAAAAGAAGGGGAAAGGAGTTTTGAGTGTAAGAAATATGTGGATGAGAGGGAATGGAAAAATAAATGAAAAGTTGAGAGCATAAGGAAAGAGAGAGATTCTTGTATGAGAAGCCATGGAAGGCCAAATGTAATAAGTTTGTTTTTGTAATGTTGCAAGTTTATGTAATCTTCTTACAAGTTTGAATTCAATAAAATGAGTATTTATGTTTGTTTCTATTTGGCATTTGAGGGTTTGAGTTGTGCTACATCATTTGGTATCAGAGTGGGTTGATCTTGAGTGTGCAGAGTATGCATCAGGATCGAGAGGAGTTTGTGAAGCAAATTATTTTACTATGTGTTGAAGTATGAGAAATTTTTGTAATTGCAGAGAAAATTGATTTTGTGAGACATATGTTCAATGTCCTCCAGCAGAGATAAAATTTGGGTAGGTGTATAGACTTCTTCCACTGAGAGAAAGTGGGTAGAAGAAGTCTTGAAGAGGTGCATCTTCCAGAGTCTTTGTTGGGTAGAGGAGAGTTAAATTTGTGTGAGATATGTTGGTTGTCCTTGAGCAAAGATAAAGTTGGGTAGAAGGTGTAGAGACTTCTTCCACCAAGAGAAAGTGGGTAGAAGAGCTCTTGGACAAGTGTGTCTTCCAGAGTCTTTGTTGGGTAGAGGATAGTTATGAGTGAGTTTTGTTGCAGGGAGGACCTGTAACTGCAGAGAGCGTTGGCTCGAAAGTGCTTATATGTGCAAGTTGCAGAAATTACAGATTGAGAGTGTGAGCAAAATGTCTTCGAAGAAGAGGATGAGATGGGTCATGAAGAGACCAATAAGATTTCATATATAGAAAAGTGGGAATGAAAGTTTATGGATAGTGTTTATGAAGACTTGATAAGACTTCATGATAGAATGGATGCATTAGAAGCTCAAATGAATAGAGGAAATGTTGAAGATAAGGAAGAAAGTAAAGACAAGGAAGTGGAAGTCCTCAATGATAATGAAAAAGAAAATAATGAGTTTGTAGCAGGAACATGTATGTTGGAAGGCATAAATAATGAGATAAAAGAGGTTGCAACAAAAGCTAAGATGATAAACTTTGAGGGTCCTATATTTGATGAGAAGATTGGTGAAGATAAGGATGACTCTCTATTGAAAGAAGAGATAAGAAAAATAAATAATCTATTGGAAGGAAAATTGTTAGATGAACCTAAGGAGTTAATAGAGATGAATGCAAAGGATGAAGTAGAAGAAAAGGTTGCAGCAACATGTCTCATTGAAGGCATGGAAGATGTAGTGAAAGAAATTGTAGCAGTTGGTCATGTTGAAGACAGAGAAGTTGTAGCTATTGAAGAGGAAGAAGATGTGAGCTGAGAAGAAGCTGCAGAGGTAAAGAAGAGTGAGATTGCAACAGAAAATAATGAAGATATACTATTATGGACTGCACTAGTCAAAAAAGAATGGCATGCATTGATTATAGATGAAGAAAATGTGGTGCAACAGAGTGCAACAAAAATTTTTGTCATGCAAGATGAAGAAGAGAAGAGAGGAGAGAATATTTGCAGGAGGTTGGAATATGGAGAAATAAATTCTATGAGTGGAAAGAAAGATGGTGAACAAAAACCACAGAGGAGAACATGCAAAATTCTAGGTAGATGCTGGAAGAGGAGGAAGAATGATTCTAATATACCCACTACAGTGATGGAGTTCGCTATAGGTCGTTTACAACTTGGAAGGATAGTTCTATTATTCAACTCTATTTTGTGAGCCTATGCTCTCAAACTTCTTACCCGACGTGCATGATGCAGGAGCATCCGCGTCCACAAGCGATCTTGCATCAACCAAAAATATTTTATTTTAATTTTCAGTTTTGGTACTTTTTTTGTTTGTTTTGGTGGTCTCAGGCATCTCTCCATATCAAGAATCCAAATATTTAATCAGATTTGTAAATTTCAAGTTTTAGCTCTATCACAGTTTTAAGGCTCTGTTAGACAATTTTCACGAAAACAATTATTTTTGAAGATTTTTAATGTTGGGATAAAATCCATTGATGGGAATATTCTTGAAGACATTTCACTAAATATTCAAAATGAATTGAAGTCATATATTTCACTGTTTAGGAGATTTTAATGCCAAAAGTTTGTGCTGACAGTTTTATGGAAAAAATTAATTTCTGGAGTTTTATCAATGCTGGAGAAAAATGGCTTGGTGGGAAACTTAGGAATGTTCTTTACATATTTGGGCAAGTTTTCATGCAAAAAGGAGCTTCCATTAAAAAGTTATGGAAAAAGTCAATTTTCAGACATCTCGGTGCATAGTGTTGGAGTCATGAAGGAAGATTTCTTCTCCAAATTTATTTGAGAAGATTCTAAAGATATTATTTAAGGTATTTAAATAATTTTAATTTACATTCAAATATCAATGTGTTTGGAGATAGAGAATCTTCTATTTTAATATTTGATTTTATATGTAACCCCTTGGGATGAGGCAAGAATATGGAAAAAATCAATATAAAATAGTAATTCCCTGGTATTAAGAGAAATATTCAGAATGATAGAGGCATATTCTAATTATAATAAGAGTAATTAAATAAATGCCTCACTTTCTAAATGAAACAACTATGTTAGAAGGAAGGAAGTTTCCAATGTTCATCACTATGTCTTGTTCAATTTTGGAATGTTATTGCAAGTTTTAAAAGGCAGATTCAGAGGTTTTAAAGGCAGATTTTAGAGGGTTTAAAGGGGAGTTTTTAGCTGGAGAAAAAAGAAGGGGAAAGGAGTTTTGAGTGTAAGAAATATGTGGATGAGAGGGAATGGAAAAATAAATGAAAAGTTGAGAGCATAAGGAAAGAGAGATTCTTGTATGAGAAGCCATGGAAGGCCAGATGTAATAAATTTGTTTTTGTAATGTTATAGGTTTATGTAATCTTCTTACAAGTTCAAATTCAATAAAATGAGTATTTATGTTTGTTTCATATTTGGCATTTGAGGGTTTGAGCTGTGCTGTATCATTTGGTATCAGAGTGGGTTGATCTTGAGTGTGCAGAGTATGCATTAGGACCGAGAGGAATTTGTGAAGCAAATTATTTTCCTATGTGTTAAAGTATGAGAAATTTTTGTAATTACAGAGAAAATTGATTTGGTGAGATATATGTTTGTTGTCCTCTAGCAGAGATAAAATCTAGGTAGAAGGTGTACAGACTTCTTCCACTGAGAGAAAGTGGGTAGAGGAGGTCTTGAAGAGGTGCATCTTCCAGAGTCTTTGTTGGGTAGAGGAGAATTAAATTTGTGTGAGATATGTTGGTTGTCCTCCAACAAAGATAAAGCTGGGTATAAGGTGTAGAGACTTCTTCCATTGAGAGAAAGTGGGTGGAAGAGGTCTTGGAGAGGCACATCTTCTAGAGTCTTTGTTGGGTAGAGGATAGTTGTGAGTGAGTTTTGTTGCAGGGAAGACCTGTAACTGTAGAGAGCGTTGGCTCTAAAGTGTTTATATATGCAAGTTGCAGAAATTGCAGATTGAGAGTGTGTGCAAAATGCCTTCGAAGAAGAGGATGAGATGGGTCATGAAGAGACCAATAAGATTTCATATATAGAAAAGTGGGAATGAAATTTTATGGATAGTGTTTATGAAGAGTTGATAAGACTTCACGATAGAATGGATGCATTAGAAGCTGAAATGAATAGAGGAAATGTTGAAGATAAGGAAGAAAGTAAAGACAAGGAAGTGGAAGTCCTCAATGATAATGAAAACGAAAAAAATAATGAGTTTGTAGCAGGAAGATGTCTGTTGGAAGGCATAAATAATGAGATAAAAGAGGTTGCAACAGAAGATGAGATGATGGACTTTGAGGGTCCTATATTTGATGAGAAGATTGGTGAAGATGAGGATGACTCTCTATTGAAAGAAGATATAAGAAAAATAAATAGTCTATTGGAAGGAAAATTGTTAGATGAACCTAAGGAGTTAATGGAGATGAATGCAAAGGATGAAGTAGAAGAAAAGGTTGCAACAACATGTCTCATTGAAGGCATGGAAGATGTAGTGAAAGAAATTGTAGCAGTTGGACATGTTGAAGACATAGAAGTTGTAACTATTGAAGAAGAAGAAGATGTGAGCAGAGAAGAAGCTACAGATGTAAAGAAGAGTGAGATTGCAATAGAAAATAATGAAGATGATATGCTATTATGGACTGCACTAGTCAAAAAGGAATGGCATGCATTGATTATAGATGAAGAAAATGTGGTGCAGCAGAGCACGACGGAATTTATTGTCATGCAAGATGAAGAAGAGAAGAGAGGAGAGAATATTTGGAGGAGGTTGGATTATGGAGAAATAAATTCTATGAGTGGAGAGAAAGATGTTGAATCGAAACCACATAGGAGAACATGCAAAATCCCAGGTAGATGCTGGAAGAGGAGGAAGAATGATTCTAATGTACCCACTACAGTGATGGAGGTCGCTACAAGTTTTTTACAACTTGGAAGGATAGTTCTAATATTCAATTCTATTTTGTGAGCCTATGCTCACAAACTTCTTACCCGGCGTGCATGATGCAGTAGCATCCGGGTCCACAAGCGATCTTGCATCAACCAAAAATAGTTTATTTTAATTTTTAGTTTTGGTGTGTTTTTTGGTTTGTTTTGGTGGTCTCAGGTATCTCTCCATATCAAGAATCCAAATATTTAATCAGATTTGTAAATTTCAAGTTTACGCTCTATCATAGTTTTAAGGCTCTGTAAGACAATTTTCATGAAAACAATTGTTTTTGAAGATTTTTGAAGGCTGGACTAAAATCCTCTGACAGGAATACTCTTGAAGACATTTCACCAAATATGCAAAAATAATCGAAATCATATCTTTCACTGTTTAGGAGATTTTAATGCCAGAAGTTTGTGTTGACGGTTTTATGGGAAAATTAGTTTTTGGAGTTTTATCAATGCTGGAGAAAAATGGCTTGGTGGGGAGATTAGGAATGTTATTTTACACATCTGGACAAGTTTTCATGCAAAAAGGAGCTTCCATTAAAAATTTATTGAGAATGTCATTTTTTCAGACATCTCAGTGCATAGTGTCGAAGTCATGAAGGAAGATTTCTTCTCCAAATTTATTTGAGAAGATTCTAAAGATATTATTTAATGTATTTAAATAATTTTAATTTACATTCAAATATCGATGTGTTTGGAGGTAGAGAATCTTCTATTTTCATATTTGATTTTATATGTAACCCCTTGGGATGAGGCAAGAATATGGAAAAAATCAATATAAAATAGTAATTGCCTGGTATTAAGAAAAATATTCAAAATGATAGAGGCATATTCTAATTATAACAAGAGTCAATAAATAAATGCCTCACTTTCTAAATGAAACAACTATGTTAGAAGAAAGGAAGTTTCCAAAGTTGATCACTATGTCTTGTTCAATTTTGGAATGTTATTGCAAGTTGTAAAAGGCATATTTTAGAGGGTTTAAAGGGGAGTTTTCAGCTGGAGAAAAAAGAAGGGGAAATGAGTTTTGAGAATAAGAAATAGGTAGATGAGAGGGAATGGAAAAATAAATGAAAAGCTGAGAGCATAAGGAAAGAGATATTCTTGTATGAGAAGCCATGGAAGGCCAAATGTAATAAGTTTATTTTTGTAATGTTGTAGGTTTATGTAATCTTTTTACAAGTTTGAATTCAATAAAATGAGTATTTATGTTTGTTTCATATTTGGCATTTGAGGCTTTGAGTTTGCTGCATCACCACTATACCCCTTCGATCAGGAAAATGTTACCAGCATCATCAAGACATTTCAATGTCTTAGAGAAATAGTCTACTCTCGCTCTATGTTGCCACAACCAGTTCATTCATAGGATAATATCATAAGATCCTTGTGGGGCTACATACAAGTTGACTTCAGTAGAAAAAGGGAGTAGACTCAATTTATCTTCGAATAGGCATTGCTCTACTTGAGTTCTTGCCATGTTTGCATATTCTACCATCCATGGCTTCGCCATGAAACCAACTTTTCTAGGTATTCTACTGAGTAAGCTAGGAGTAATAAAATTTTCTATTGCACCATTATCTATGATATGGTTATTGGAATGCCAAATAAATTACTTTTGATTTCAATTGGGGTGCTTTGGTATTCAGCGTGTCAGCTATCTAGTGGCCTGGATCCTCTGTTTGAAAGTTGTTTTTGGGATGGCAAAGAATTACCTCGGTATTGGTTCCCTGGGGTCTTGGTAGGACATTGCTTAGCATAGTGGTCTCCTCCACAAGTGAAGCACCCTCTAGGGGACCTTTCTTTACTGATGATTGGTTGGGATTATCATCATTCTTTTTAGAATTATTGCCTCTGTTCTCTTCCTTGACTTCATTTCTGCGGTACGTGGAATCTTTACCATAATTTTTCCCTTTTGTATCTTGATTTCTGTTTTTCTTTTTGAAGAGGGTAGATAGATGATTCCAACTATATTGCTTACAGGATTTTTCCCGATAAGCTAAGATAGACTTAAGTTTTTGTTCCTATTTTATGGCATTCTCAAAGACCCGATCCATGGTTGTTGGTCCATGGATATCTACCTCACCTCTGATTTGAGCATTCAAGCTCATAATGAATTTCCTTATCCTGAATATCTCATCCTTCTAATATTGCGGTACATATTTCTAAAAACCTAGTGAATTTTTCCTAGTACTATGTAACTATCATGTCTCCCTAGCACAAGTTTTGGAAATCAATGAGTTTTTTATCAAAATATAATTGTGGTAACCATCTTTCTCATAAGAGACCCACAAATTGATTCCAAGTTAGACCTAAGGAACTCAATCCCAATTCCATTTTCTTATTCATCCACCATGTGGATGCTTCTCCGGCCAGCTGGTAAGCTCCCTATACTGCTTCAGTGATCTCCGAGTAGTTTCTAATCTAAAAATATTTCTCCATTTTCGTCATCCAAGCCTCGACTGCATCACTGGTCATAGTTCCATCAAACTTAGCGGGTGTAATCTTTTTCATATCGCTCGCTAACTCGTTAGTTAGGTGAGTTTTGATTTCACTAGGGACTTGAGAATCTTCTAACTTACTTTCTATCAGTTCACTCTATAAATTATCTCCTTGAGTGTTTTCTCCCCCTTTCTTGGAATAATGTTCTTTGTTGTTTTCTACTCTAACTTCATGTTCAAGAGTTTCCAATCTTTCTTTTGTTTCGTTTAGCACAAACAAGATTTGGTCAAGTTTTGCCATTGGGTTTCTTTCAAAATTGGAACTATTCAGGCTCTTTCCTAGGTGGTTTCCAGTGTATACCATGATGGTATTTTCCCACACCTATCATTTGTATAAAATTTAATCAAAATAATAAACTTTAAAAAAAATTGCAAGTTCATAAATGCAAAAATTCAAAGATATCTCACATATGTCATTGTTATACAGAAAGCTAAAATTTGCTTTATTCACATAGTAGATTTTACATCCTTATTCAAATACAACACTTTTATGTTTACATGTATAAAAGTGTCTACATATCACTTTCTAAAAAAGGAATTTACTCAGGTTCCTCCTTCCCATATGAGTCAACTTTAACATAAGTTTAGAGGGTGGATGTACTCGTGAGTACTCAACCAACACCTCCTTTCCTATTACAGACGCATCCCGACCACACCCGAAAGGCAAATCCAAGTGGGAAGATGGTTTACTAATCTTAAAAGCAGTAGAAACTAACAACTTTTCTATTGCTTCCACTCATTTCCTCCTCCCAAGGCGAATACATTTGAGTGCATCGTCCAGAGTCTCAGAATAAGTGAACCAAGCCCAGTTTATGTAGGTCACTGGTTCCTTCATTTTTATCTCAGAAGAAGACTCTTTCTTAACAGTGAACTTAGGCATGTTCCTAGATTTTGTTTTCTTGGCTCTCTTATGTGTTCTTCTCGTTCCTACCATTCTGGCACAAGAACAATCATTTCAACATTATCATACCTTGCCAATCTACGAAAAACTTGTAATGAGCTCCGAGGTCCAAGTGTTGAACCCGGTAGCTCTGATACCATATGTAACATTCAACTCTAACATCATATAAAATAAATGACTTAAATAATATCAATAATAAAAAAATTATTCCAAAAAGGAAATTAAATATTACTTCATAGTATTTAATACAATAATCATTGGTCGCATTTCTTGCCACTTACAAATTTTTCTATTGAATATACAATTGAAATAATGTCATGTATTACAAGTCATCAGCAATTCCACTACAAGAGGGAGAGCATCACTTTGGTACTTTTCCTCCAACCATAGACTTACGATCCCCCACTCACCTTCCTATTGGAAGTGGCCCTTCCCTTCACAAGGGTATAGATAATGAGAATCAAACTGATTCAATGTGCCATCTGAGAACTAGTGTAGTGTCCTAACAAAAACAATCGGTTGAACAACTTCTAGTCTAGCTCTAACTATGAACAACCCATCTGACTGTTTGTACAATTCAAGGACACGGTGAACCAACAATGCAAGTAGGGATTTTGCATTACTTTGGCCGAAGTTTCATATAAATAAGTTGTATGTTCACACACTCTTTTTCGACTTGGAGACAAACATTCTTCCGACTTCTTTGGATCAACGATTAATTTTGAGTATTTTATTAAAATATACCCTATACCTATCTAATTGGCATTAAGTATACCTCTAATATAGGTCAACTAGATAGTTATAAGGTAAGAGTTTGAGTGACTTAAGTATTTGCATCGAGCCCCTCTTTGCATTCTTGCAATCTCAGGTCTATGAAAAACTGTCAATCTATTAAATGACTAATTAAACCCGATTTCATGCTCGAGAGTAAAATAGATATCATTCTTTAAGATATGCAATATTTTGTCAATATCGACCAAGGCTTTTATGTCTCCATAAACAAGGAGAAAACTACCTTATCTGTCATTCATACCCAACTTATAACTTATCAGGATTTACATGACACAATTTATCTTTAAATAACTCTGGTACTTTATCACACATAGTGTTGATTCAGTTTTAAATCTCCGCTACTATGCTTAGCCATAGAGTCTTGTATTTGTGTCTTTTATCATGAGAGGAGTGTTTAATTTAAATGATAGTATTATCGTCATTAACAACATGATAATTTTCATTGAATAGCCATACTACTGTCATCGTAAGGTGACAACCAAACTTAACCACTATAAAAGTTAGACGCATGGCTAATCATAGTCTTGAATACAATTATGTAAACATATCATTGTTTTCTTATTCCAGACTATAATAAAGTTATTATTTTAAACAAAATAGTCTCAAGGAAAGATAAGTAAGTTCTCCTACACATGGAATAATGACGAGTCCCTACTCATTGGTTAAACTGCCTTACTAGGCTATCAATACATCACTCCGGCTTATAGTATTTGAAACATAATGTTATCAACCTTATTCAAGAGTTTGTGTTCTTCCCAACTCTTGGCCTAATACATAATTAACATAGTTTTGTTCCTTTCAGTACAACTATTGCAATATATATGCAAAGGAGTCGGCTTTCTACTGGCATTAGGAAGAACATAGAGTTCTTAGTCACACTCCAAGATACACAAATGCATATAGATCTCATGCAACAAATATAAAATGGTATCAGCTTTTTAAAGTATTTTGAAACAATTAAACATAGTAACCCATATAAACAATTCTGGTATCTCATCTTAATAACTAGTGTGTTCACGTCGCCTGTCAGGTATAATATATATAACTTTCCATAAACTAATCTCATGCAACAAAATTAAGAAGGTATTGGCCTTACACAGGCTTTAGCAATAACATGAGGGTGCTGACCTTATACAAGAGTTATCGACAACAATATGTTATCGACCTTACCCAAGCTTTAACAACCGAAAGAGAGTATCAACCTTATATAGGCGTTATCAATAGCAATAGGATATATGTATTTTACATAGGCACTTGGTAACTAATTCCTCATCAGTTTTCACATAAACTAAAATCAATACACTTGCATACTTCTGCCTTTGAAGTAGTAAATTGTTAAATACGTATGAACGATGAAATACATTGATAACAAAGATGAAGAGAACCCGATTTACTAAAAACTTGAGATTATACTGAAGGTGTTGACAGTGTGGAGACATCTACTCCTATCACCACTCCTTGTGTAGATATCTTAGTACTTCCTAATATTGCAAGAACTAAAAGAAATGTTCTCCATAATGCTTTGTGTTGCCCAAGCATAACTCCTCATGTTTTTAAAGAGAGAGATTCATATCTCCTTTCAAGAAGAGACTACCTCCTCGCCCGTGGCTTCTTGACATGCCTACTTTTAGGCATCATGGGCAGGCCGCACCCCTCCTCCATTCTCCTAGAAACTAGGGAGGTGCGAAGGTCTTCTTTATAAATAAAATGATTTAATACTTTATAAGATATATATATATATACTTAATGGCTGGAGATAGCTTATTATTATCTCCGTGTTAATTTATTTATAAGGATAAGGACAAGGCAAATTAAATGCCTTTAATATTCATTCATCAACACAATAACAACCATGGTGTCTTGTAAATATGATTTGCCGGACTTAAGGTATCATGAGTAGATAGACTTGATAAGTTGGCTTCTTGAGTCAAATTTGCAAGTGGAGGCAAGCATAACCTTTGAGAATGTCAACGAGGGAGACAAGATTGCCGACATGAGAAGTAACGAATTCAAAAAAACTCAAGATAACCACAACATCAAAGAATTACTATCATGACTAGAAATATGCAAACTAAGAGCTCATCGAACCGACAGTATTTCTACGTGAAAAGTGTGTGCATTCCCTAATGGCATATTAATTGCTCATTTCTCGCAATCTAGATCCCTCTCCATAGTGATGCTCTCCCTCCTCATATGGAGGGGAAAACTGTCCCTGCATACACCTCATGTACATAATGAGTAGTTAGTCCATTACCATAATAATAATAACATTTTAAATCATCATTTCATTGCATAGAATAAACTCATTCTTCTAAGCTATTAGAACTTCATCATCATCATAGTTATTTCACTTCTAACTAGCTATCCTTGAAATAATAGATGAAATAAGTTTGTTTATAGAAATGAGGTGCAACATCTATAATGACTTTGAATAACTATAACCATTCATTTACCAATAAAAAGAACAAGAAATTTAAGATCAATTTAGAAGGATTTCAAAGCCTGGCCCAACCCAACTTAAATGTCATCTTTCAAGGATAAGACAAAAAATAATTCCAAATAACTCAAAAAGATGATTAAACTTATAATAGCTAGACCATACAATATAATTTGAATTTGCAAAAACATAACAATATTATCTAAAAATCATAAATATATGAATGCATTTAATTTAATTCTCATGCTTAAAAGTTAATGAAGATGTAAAATTCAACTCCTACATTGAAAAAATAGAGGAGGGAAGTTTATTTTATTTCCTAATAAAATACAAAAATGCATAAAATTTTAGTTCTCATATTGTGGAGAAGTTGGTTTTCTTTGAAATAAAGAAAATAACAAAAACCTAATTTAAAATAGAGAAAAATATCAAGTATTGGTGAACTTGATAACAATATTTGTACCCTTAAGGACTAAATGCTTTGCAAGACCTTGAGGAAGAGTGAGCATCACAATCATTTGAATATCTTGCAAATTAATGGTGTGTTTATTGTTGTAGAGTACAAATTTGGCCACCTCACTAACAAGTTTCTAAAAGATGGCATTACTAAAGTTGTTTATAATCCCCATGACTTGGCTAGAAATATCAATACGAGGGTGCACCTACTCTAGAACTTTAAATAACTAGATATTGTAGGTATCACTATTCTTCTTATACTTCTTTCCTTTCTTATCTCTAGCCTCTTTGGAAACCTTTTCTTCAGCATTTGTAGCCTTCTTATTTTCCATAGCATGAGATTTCTTAGTTGCAAGTCTTTTCTCTATAATTGGTTTCTTCGCTATTTAAGGTGCCATCAATAAGCACTACAAAAATTATAGAGTCAAATAATAATAAGAACAACCTTAAAATTGTAATTAAAACCTCTTTTTTCACCAAAGTCCAAATTAAATAATTAGAAATTTACTTTTCAAAATGAATTGACCTAAATGACACAACATAATGCTTCATACAAAGACTTTATTTGTGATGTATTATACTAGGTTAGTCAATTCTTAATCATATTCCATTTTTATAAGACACCCCTATTTGAGTGGGAATTGTGATGCAAGACAAGCTTTCCCATACACACACAACCTCTCAACATCATAGAGGAAACAAATAATTTGTAAACAAACCCATATCCCGCAAGATACACAACTGCTCACAAATCCACAAATCCAAGTGAAACAGAGACTCTATGCTCACAAATCTCACACACAAGCAATTTTATGCTAACAACATCACCTTGTTCACAATTAGAATTCAGATTGCTACACAAACTTAACTTCGTATTTTTATTAACATTTAAAACAACAATGCATTCCGGAAAATGATTTACAACAATGGCCTTCTATGGCCTCTCCTCAATCTGCATTTCAACCCTTTCAAACCAACCACCATGGTGCATTCCAATGAATGGCGCTCCATCTGCAATAATTTCATTCACCCCAAGACACTTATTCCTCTCTGAAATCCGCATTGAACACCACATTACATCTCTATAATAGTAGCAACAAAAGATTTTTAGCTAGAATAACATTCACACTGGCATCTTCTTCCTTTTCTCACGCCCTCTCCTCTCTAAAGACATCCCCATTTCTTCTCTCTAAAATCTGCCAAATGATATGCTTTTACCTGCCTCATATGAGGTGCCTTATTTCCCATGTTGGCTCCATCTCAACGTTGCCTCCTTTTTCCCATATGAAGCACTACAAAACCCTCCATTTTTGCCTCCAAGGTTTTAAAATCTGCCAAGCATAATAATTTTTTACTATTTACAATCCTCCTCAGAAACACTATAACTGAGCTAGATCAACTCACTCACTCTATTGTTGGCGCTATTCAAGTGAGCATTAACATGGCCAAAATTGGGAAAACCAAATCTCTTCCAACTGAGTTTGAAATGAAAGTTAGCAAACAATGGGGTATCACTCAAAATCTCAATAATATGGACTTCCACAAAGATTACATAAGGAAACACACCAAATGGAGACATCCACAATCAAGGTCAGCGAAATTAAATTTTGATGGTTGCTCAAAGGGCAACCCTGGGCCAGCATCTGTTGGAGGCATCATAAGGAATAATAAAGGACAGATAATTGAGTGTTATGCTAAGGAACTGGGTGTAGCTTCTAATAACTTGGTTGAAACCTATGCTCTGTGGTGGGGTATTCATATAATCCAGTCCTATGGGTTTAATCAGGTTGTCATTGAAGGTGATTCCAAAGTGGTTCTAGATTTCATTACTAAGTCTGAGAACACCCCTTGGATGCTACGAGATTATTTAGAGGATATTAAAATATTATTTCTAATATTCCCTATGTCTCAGTTTAGCATGTTTATAGAGAAGGGAACCAGGTTGCGGACATTCTTGCTAACCTAGGTCTTAACATTGTTGGAAGTTGGTCTACATCTTCCTTAAGGGATTTGCCTCAAAGTTTACAAGAAATAATTATAAATGAAGCTGAAAATACAAGTTAGTATGTTAAATCAACTTAGGGAAAGGTCTCCGAATTGTCCAATATTCAAATTTTATTGTTCTAAAGTTGATGTTCAAATATCTTGTATCAAAATCTTCTCGATCAAGGAAATTTTTATATGTAAAGATGTTAGAAATAACAATTTGGTAATCATTACTATTCATGTTGAGTCCCAAGAGCTTTTTTAAGAGACATAGAGAGTAATGCAAAATGAGAGGAAATAATTATTCAGTACTCCTTGGATTGTGCAAACAGATTAACCTTAAGGAGCATTCATGACATTTGTTGTCAGTTTGTTGCAAGCTTCGAGATTCATCCCCTTAAGCATTTCATTGCAGTCGTTGAGATTTGTTGTTTTTATTTCATTGTCTTGTTACTCGAGGGTTTCATAAGTTCTCTGTGTTCTGCAAAATGGGGGGGCAACTTCTTAGAGTCCAACCTGCATCTTGTGCTAGTCTCAAGAAGAACCCATAGGTCTGGAACATCTTTGAAGGAGTGCTCGGGAGTTATGTTTGGGTTCTTCATGGACATGATGAATCTATCTCTTTGCAGTTTGTGAATTCCTGGAGAAATAAGATGGTCAAGGTAAATGGGGTTGAATTCACTGTAACTGAGGAACTTATAGCAGAAGCAACTAGGCTTCCTCTCGATGTGTGAAAGGTGTAGGGGTTGGGACACGGAGATTATAAAGATTTCATGAAA
The DNA here is from genome assembly GCA_027924645.1 of Cunninghamia lanceolata. Classification (NCBI taxonomy): domain Eukaryota; kingdom Viridiplantae; phylum Streptophyta; class Pinopsida; order Cupressales; family Cupressaceae; genus Cunninghamia; species Cunninghamia lanceolata. Next base: position 2,488,375 of record BSBN01000061.1, on the reverse strand, counting down.
AGTTTCTTGGAGGAAAACGAGGGCCTAACCCATCACCAAAATGGTTTCCAACGGACTGAGCTCTTGGCCCCATGGGGGATGGTTTCTTACCATTTGATGAAGTATATAACGCTTGAAGGTCGGTTTGAAATGGTACATGGGTACCACTTCCCGTTGCTTGACCACCTGCGACATGGTAATTTCATAAACTTTCCTTTCTTCATTTGTCTTCGCTACAAAGGAGTATTTTGAAGGGAGCACAACCCCTCTGCACTAGGGGTTGATGCTCGTGCTATATGAATTCAATGGTATGCTCAATCCCCCTATTCCTAAGAACAAATGTGGTAAAAATAAGTCTAGGTTGATTCAAGAAAAAGATAAAGTAAACCCTAGCTATGAGGGTAAGGATGATAGCCAAACTCAGGATAAGAAGAAGAAAAAGTCTCATTCTTACAAGGGTAAAGACATTTCCGTTCTTGACACCCCTATTAAACATGCTAGCAAAACCCTCAAGGAAAAAGATTCCCCTAAAAACATCTTGCTGTCTTTAAGGGATAATTGTGGGAAACCTCCTATGAGTTCTGTGAAAAAAACAAAAACCCTCAATATAAAGTCTGTGGCTGCTAAAGTTAATCTCTTTGCTAAATTCATAGATAGTGTTGGCCCAGAAAGAAGGTCTGCTAGACTCGCCAAAGTGCAAGAAAAAATCAGTAAGAACATTTCTAAGGAAACCTCTATAGAAAAAATTAACTCTGATTCTGAAAAAGATCTAGAGGAAACTAATATAGATGAACACAGAGAAGGGGATGAGGACCAAGATAATCGTTGTGAGGGTTTAGATGATACAAATTGGGAGGAGGGTGAGGATGATGAATAGGGAGAGATGCATGGGAATACAACAAAATTTGAGGCTGGCAACCGAGAAGAATTTGATGGGAATGAAAACTTTAATACAAATGTTGTGGAGGATACCTATAGTGAGGATTTCCAAATTGATATAGGAACTTTTGCAGTACAAAATAATAGTCCTAATCAAAACAAAAACACCCATAGCAATGAGGAACTTCAAACACTGGCTAAAAGGTTGGATACGCTGGAGGGATTTTTTAACAAGAGGGTTAACTGCACAACTTGCCATGAGAGTTGGACAAACATGTTTGACATGTGTAGCATGTTCCAATTCAGGATAGATAAGCTAGAGAAAGGCATGAAGGACTTGGTAAGAGTGACCAATAGCGTAATGAACTCTATTGTGGAGGAAGTCAACAAAATCAAGACTCAGCTTGAAAAAAGAAAAAACACATACAAGATATGAACTATGAAAAAGCCAAGAGGTATAAGGCTTATAGAGACCATACTTCTTGGGAGGAGGTACTGCAAAAAATGAAGAATGATTGGGGCAATCAAAAGTTTTAGCTTATCTTATTGTTTAAGCTTACATCAACTTTTTGTCTGTTTTACTCTGTTCAACTTATATACTGGCCGTTAAGGTTATTATTAGGATCCTTAGACTGTATGCTACTAGATGCTATACTTTTCGTTCTGGGTTTTTGTTATGCATCCCTGGCCCTACAAGGGTTATTATCAAGGATGGTGCTGCATACTCTTATGGGTGTTTTTTTTGGGAACTTGTTCATGAAACTGTAAGACTTTTTCTAATCGCTCCCTGACCTTGTTGAGTTATTATCAGGGAGGGTCTGTGTTGTTCTAAGCTTTTTTGCTGATCTATATTTTGTATGGATCTGGGACCCTTTCCCAACTTAACTTAATCAAAAATATTTATCACAAAACAATAACATCTTCCTCCAGTGAGGCCAATGGTCCAACAAAGGCAATCAATGGCCCATAGTGATGGCACCAGAACCAAACTATCCTGTCATTAAGAGATTCATTTTGTTTTATTGTTAAAGGTGAGTTTTTGAAAGGGCCCAAATCCTTTTACATAATGAAAAAGATAAGATGAAGTCATTAAGAACTTCAATTAATAAGGAAGATAGATTAGATTTACAAGCCAACTAAGCTACGTCCAACAAAGGTTGTGTAATTGGCATACACGATGATAAGTATTGTTATTCTATTGTGATAACACAAAATGTGCAAAGCCCCTTTGACCTTTTGAAACAGAAAAGAAAGGCACTTGTGCCTTTCATTAAGAGGAACACTGGAGGGCCAAACTCTTTGCCTCTAGGACTATGAGGAAGAAAGAAGAGAACAATTTTCTTCTCCTACTATGGCATCAGATCCGTGAGCTTGAACCTGTTATCAAGAAAACCAAGCGAACAAAAATGATGAAGAATTTACCTGTAAATCCTGGACACACCAGATATAGAACAAGCATCTTCACTACCATGGTTGAAACGAAAATTAGGAAGCTTGTCAAAAGAACTGATGATAGCAGGATGCCTGATCATGATGCACTTTTGTTAAAAAAATATTGAGGTAACTTTAGTCATGTGGCTGCTGCTCTAGTAGAGGGCATACTCTTGCTATTGAATTTTCTTAATGTTGCTTCTTTACATATTACTCCAAGGGAATACATTACAAACCAAGTAAAGTTGTCTAGAAGGATTTCCACTAGGAAAGATAAGATTGTGAAGTTGGAAAGCACGGTGAGGGAGTCGGAGTGCATTTCTGAAGAAGACACAGGTGAAATCAAAGAATTTATCAATGTTTGTAAGAACGCTGATGTAGCCACAATTAACAAAAGCTTCAAAAGTGTATTGGTTTTCTACTTAATAAAAATTGAGGTTATTGAAATTGTCTGCAGTCTTCAGTAGGGGTCCAATGGACGGTGCTAGTAAGTAATTCTCTTGTCAAGCATGTCATGGTTGTTTTTCTTTAAAATTCTGTTACTGCTTGAGCATCTTATGAATATGCAATCCACTCCTTTCCACTCCTTTTTTATCTAGGATTTTTCAGATGAACAATCCTTTTGTAGTCTGGCATTGTTTGTATTCTGGGAGAGTAAATTGTCTCACATTAACCAAAATAATAGTAATGTTAAATTTGTTACGATCTTCCTATTTTGCAATCCCATATCTTAAAAATCATAACTACTTTGATAAGAGATAAAGAGGATGTAGTACGTAAACACACCGTTAAATGGGTGCACATGCCAAGCCAAGTTCTGGCAGCACCCACACCTACCCTGAGGTGCAGATGCATATCTGCATATTGGGGTCATCTAACCTACACTACCCATGCAAAAATTGAAAAATATTAGAAAGAAGTAAAAAACCAAAGCAATTTAGAAGGGGCTGACTTGTAATGAGAACAATATTGCATAAGAAAATAACTATAAGATAGGAATAAGTTTATTCTAGGAAATAGGATGAGAACAAAGCATAAGGCTAATCTACGAAGTAGGGTAAGAATAAAGATGGAGCTATTCTAGGAAAAATAAAAAGAGAATAAAGAATAGTACCATTCTACAGGAAATAGAATAAGGCAATTAAAGCAAAAAGATTGTTGATGATTTTATCAGAATAAAGGATAGGGTTATTTTTGGAGAAGTTTCCTTGTAAACATGTATGGCCAAAATTATTACAGCATGCAGAGTATTCTTTACAAAAATTCTGTGATCTTGTAGAATCAACACCTTAATACGATGAAATTGTCTTTATAATTGGGAGAGGCTTACCTGAGAGCTTTCGCGGTTTTGTGCATTGCTTGTACTAGAACAGAGTTGTATTCCATTTTAACGTAGTGGAAAGTTCATCTACAGATCAGTTTAGATTTCTAATCTCTGAAGCCCACATTTCAAGGCAAGTTTCAATTTTATATTTCATCTCGGAGCTCATCAATCAGATTTTAGTTCATTTCAACCTGATTCTTCTTTATCTTTCTTTATTATTTGCATTGAGAATAAAGGATACGAACAAGAGGAAATGGAGTGTGCCAATCATAGGAATTGCAATTGCAAATCAAGAAATACAAAAGTGAGATCCACAAAAATGTCACCTTGCAGGGAATAGTCAAATGCAAAGATTGAAGGAAGTTACAAACTCACAACTAATTTTCATTGATTAGATTGACCTTTTATGTAGGAGAAAAATATTTTTTCTAACCACTCTTATGTAGCAACAAATAAAGAACTAGTTCAGAACTAATAGAGAGGTCTTATGAGATCAACTAATCAACTATGGGATGATTCTTTAAGATGCTATTAGTTAAAATTTAATGGGACATAAACTAGATCCCTGCTAATGTGGATGTTATAAGTGTTTAACCAAATCAGAAATGGGATTTTTTCTTTAGAATTCTATAAGATAGGTTTTGATAGCACTTTTAAAAGGAATATCAAACATGTTGAAAGAAGTGGAGTTATTGGTATGGTAAAGTCTGAGGACTTTTCCTTCTGCAATTCAATTGCCTATTAGTGGGCTAAAGAATAGTATTTTTCTCTCAATTTAAAACCTTAGGACAAAACTTGATTCACTCTTCGTGATTAATTTGACAAACAATAAACTGGTAAACTTTTAAAGGCTTATGAAATTGAGAAGAAATTTAAAGATTTATGAACACAATAGAGACCTCAGGGAGTGATTAAGCATGGGATTTGCCGACTACAATGATGTAATATTGCTCAGCAAGAAGTTGTTAGCCTTGAGGATGTATGCAGAAAATGGAAGCATGTAAAGAAACAATCTCTGCGATAGGAGCCAGACATAGTCGGGTTGAGTAAAAATATGAGCGCTTGACGGAAATTCCTCTTCACAACTTAGTGATAGTAGTTATACCAAGGTTCTGATAAACTCAGTCATTTCACAGTTGTTTCTGGATTCTTTCCTCTTCTCCTATTTCAGCCCAGACAGCTTTTCCATAGGGCAATGCCAATTCGCAGTTCCTAACAGCTCATACAAGATTAAAGGTAGTTATTAGATGGTCCTTCAATATTAGAAGAGATCAAGACAACTAAGTGGGACCATGATTGAAAAGAAATATCCAGCCAAAAAACTGTAAATTCATAGGACTCTTCTTAGTTAAAAGATAAATCATTATTACAGAATAAGACCCAATTCACATGGCCTTGAATACCAAAATAGGTGGATGCACTGACACAGTAAGGCATATAAGCCCCTTCATTTATTAGTCCTTTTCTCTCTGGTGGGCCAGCAGTCAAACAAGTCAATTGGCATAAGTAGCATTTTTGAAGATAGAGAAGATAATGCCAACAAACTTCCACCCTTAGCAATCAAATGCCTTATTAATCATATGCTGATATTTTGGGGGAACCTAGGGGATCTCATCCTTTTAGATCCATTGAAAATACCATTGAGCTTTTGCTAGGATCTCATAGGAGTACCAAACGATTGCTTGAAGAGTGAATGATAAAGCCCAACACTTCCTACTGATCTCCTACTCTTGTAATGCTGAAGAAAGAACATGAAAGTTGTCTTTAGTTTAGATTATTGAACTTTCGACAATCATTGTGATGGAACCTACCCACTTCCTGATATTGATGATCTTCTATCCCAGCTTTAGGTTGCCAAGTACTTCACTAAGCTAAACTTTGACTTCTGTGTATCACCAATATTGCATTGAACATCATAATATTTCAAATACAGCTTTTTAAACCAAGTTTGGGCACTATAAATGGTTGGTATGTCTTTTTCCTCACCAATGCACTTGTCACATTCAAGCACATCATCAATGATTTTTAGCAAACCCCGTCTTGAGAAATTTGTTGTTGTGTATTTAGATGGCAACCTAATCTACAACAGGACGTAGGGCAACACATGTTCCCTGTGCAAACTGTATACTACTTTGGATCTTCTTTGTCAACATCAACTTCAGGAAAAGGTGAAGAAGTTCATTGGACAAACCTAAATTAAGTACTTCTACATTCTCGTTGACAAGCATGGGATAGATGTAAAACACAATAATGTTAAGGTTCTTCATGAGTGGCCTACTCCCTTGGTATTCCAGATCTGAAGAGTTTTTAGGGAGGTACGGACTTCTATATGAATTTAATTCATTACCACTCAATGTTGCCCATTGCCTTCATTAGCTTACTAATAGAAGGCTTTAAATTTGAGTCCAGATACCATCTGAGCATTTATCCATTTGAAAGGCACTCTTCTCTGCACTGGTGCTTGCTCTCCCTGATTTGCAGAAAGAATTTGAGATTGAAACCGACACTACTTAGTTTGGCATGGGTGCTGAGGTGCTGCTCTTCTTCTTGTTATCGATTTCAAGCAACAAAAGGAGCAAGAAAATAATTTCTTCCTTTGTACAGACTTCAACCAAACTTCATATCAAAATTCAAGATATTTTGTAGAAAAATCAAGAGACTCCACAACTGGCATCGATTACCTCATTCTTTCCAAGTTGGTGATCATGTTTGGCTTCACTTGAATAAGCAACGTTTCCAAAACACAAAACATCACAAGTTGAAGCCATACAGATATGTTACATACACATTTCTACAAGTAGCTAAAACCAATACTTTTAACTTAGACCTTGCTCATCTTGGCATCCAGTATATTGTTGATGTGAACCAGCCCAAGCTGTGTAAAGGTTTCCATCACTCATTTCAAAGCTACAATTCCATTTTTTCAACAACCATCAGTCAAGGATACTCTACTTGATATTTGAACTGGCACCAAACATAAAATCAACCACTAGATCTACTTTTTTTTGTTGAGTAAAACCTGGTTTAGGACCAGGAACCATGAGAAAAACCAGAGCAGAGTACTCTATAAAGTCTACTTATATATTTCCAACGCTGATGAGGTATCAAGTATCAACAGTATGCTATCTGATATCAACTACAAAAAACTTCTATCAAAAACTTGTAACACTATCTACCAGTCTATACTTCGGAACAGAGTATCATAAGTCGAAGTCTGAACCTACCCAAGGACGGGGAAAATTACACAAGCCCCGAACCCCTAATATCAACATTACAATTTTTGTCAACATCTTTGCATACTAGTTCGTCCTCCCTTGCCGCCGCAGTTTCTTCCATGTTGCCATCCTTCTCATCACAGCATTCAGAGAAGTCCGGAATTGCCTCCACCAAGAGCACCACTTGCAATTTTTTCGCCATTTCTTCAACTGCCAGTTGCAAGCAGACTTGCCTCTTTTGTATCCCGTGCAAGTGAGTCAAGACACAGTCATGGAAGGCATCTGCCTGATCCACAACATCGCCCATGTCATCATGCATGAGGTAGGAACATGCCGCCATCAAGATCATCGCTGCACAGGCCAAGGATTGGGCTCTGTCAAAAGCATTCCATCGACCCCTGGTGTAACCAGAGTCCAGAAGAAATCTTGCCATGGCTGCGCGAAGCCCTGTTTCAGGTTTTCCATCCAAGTCCTTAGCCACCCCCAGACCCGAGTCATCTAGCGGCGCAAGCTGGGACTCTCAATTTCCTTGTCTACAAAGTTCAGAAAATCCACCACTGCTTCCTCCCCCGAGACCCTGCATTTCCTCTTCTTTGTCGGTGCTGCCTTTGCCTTCCCCTTACCCCTTTCCCTGAATATCATGCATCCGCCCAGGTGTCATTTGCCTGCTGCGGACACCATGCTCACCAGACACTTCAAACCCCTCCGTCTTTCTTGAGATCATCACTATTCATAATTCTCCCTCGTGTGGGGAGCCGGTCATCCAACCCATCGGTTCATCTACTCATTATTGTAGCCACTTCATACCTCTGTCCTTCCATTACGAACTCGCCCCCTTATCGGGTGCAACCACTAGTACTACTTACCTGATTGGTTCCGAAGGTGTTTTGTTGAAGCAGGCCAAGAGGTACTCCAAGTTCTCTTTTGAAGAAAAGTTTTCGCATCTACTATTGCAGTTGAAGACAACTTCTCTCATTAGAGGGAAAACATTGAGAATCATTATTGCAGTAATCCCATATGTATGAAATTATCAGACTCATTGTAATATTCTGCGTGTACACTTGGCCCAGTTCACTAAAGCCCTTAATGCATAAAGATATATTGAATTGAGGTCTTACACATATGCCCAATTTTGGGGCAGTTTGCATGTGCTTGGCCTTAACCAGTGAAGAATGTACAACATCAACCTTGGAAGCATTTTTTTATTGTCTTTTGTTGTCCTGCATATTCATGCGTTTTTTCTACTAAGTGTTCCATGAAACACATATTAGGATACCCAGATACCTATGTGATAGTACTCGAAAAAAGATTGACTACAAGAATGATTGAGATCCCTCACCAACAAAAATTATGGAAAACAATTAGCCAAATGGATCACTATTCACCAATTAACAACAATCTAGACTGCCAATGTATGAAGAAATTTTATGATAGTTGTTCTCAACTGCAGTTCGAAAAAATTCAAAACAGCAAAACATCTTACACTCAGAAACAAAAATGTACTTACTTTAAGGAAAAGAAAATAATGTCATTAAGGCCTTGAATAGTCAAAATCTCAAATGTGCTCACTTAACAACTATTACAGATAAAAAATGCTCTGCCACCTATTACGTAAACAACTAGTACAATGAAAAACAGCGCAAAATGAAATGAAATTACATTTCTGTCCACAAAAGACCAAAGTAAACGTACAACATATTACCTATGACAGAATAGGGTAAACATTCCACCAAGAACATAATACAAATTACTTCAAAAAAAAAATTGTCCAATGAGGATGCAATAAATATAAATACCAACTTCACCAAAACCTAGGTTCATATCACTTGGGTTTAAGAATGCTGTATTGAATACCTCTGTGGGAGGAATGTCCCCTGATGTGTAAGCCCTTGAAAAATCTCGAATTGTCCAACGTTTGAAAAATAGTTCATCCTTAGTTGGCTGAGTCGATGAATTGTTGGAAAGGCAATTGAGCACTTGGGAAATCTTTTGGCGTGGAGACAAAGAGAATCAATTCTTAGGTCTTGAGGCTCTTCAATCTCTACAATGAAGCACTTCAAGTGATCTATTTAAAATCGGTCAGGGAAGGATGACTAAAATTTGTATTCGGACCCAATTTTAAAAATATGGTACCTTCTACCGGGTACTTTCGGTAATATATTGGAGGCTCTTTAATAAGTGCATTTGCAAAAAATTAAAAAAAAAAAAACCTGCATTAGGAGCTATAAAACTTCCACCAATTTCTCCACGTCTGTTACTCTCTACCCATAAAATGACAGATCAAATAAAGTGAGGACAAGCATGAAACAAGATAAAATGCCCACCTCTGGATTATCCAGAACCCGAAGAGGGCTGCCCATTAGCACGCCTGCATTCGCCCTACTCATCCGCCTATAGATGGTAGGGCTTCTCCTCATGCTTCGGAAGGGAAACAAAATGTTATTAAAAAATTCAGAACACTATTAAAAAACATAAGAAAAGAGCAGTCCAAGACTCCATACATCCACTCAGGAATTCTGCCCAAATACATTCTATTGTGAAAACATCGGTAAAACATCGATGGATAACGGTGCTCTTAATAATTGCTACTTCCTGCTAAAGCAGGCCCTGCCTTAGGGTTACGTTTCAGATACTTTGGCCATGCAACAAAATATGTAGCAAGCAACACATACCCCCACCAAAGCAGCGGCCATTGCATCAACACGTGCCCTGCAATCGAGTTTTGAAAGAGAGTTTGGAACCTTGGCAATAGGGGCAAAAGTCTTAGGTTTAATTTCGTCTTAGGTTTAATTTCTCTCCAAGCAAAATCAAAATAATAATTTTAGCTATTTCAAAATTTACAAACCTGTTAGGAAAAATCAATGGCCAATTGCATTTTATGGGAAAAACTCAGAAAATCTGAAAAAACAGTGAAGAGACCCTGATTTTCACAGGAGTGAAATGTTTGGAAGGTTTAAAATGCTTCATATGTGCATCACTTTCAACCAAATAAACTAGCACTTGCACTCATAGGAGGTTCAAGGAATACGCCAATATTGTCCGTGTGAATTTATTTTTAATGTTCAGAGTAAATTATGCAGAGATCCTGGCAGCAGCCTCTTGGCATGATCTTTTTGTCCAGGGGTCTTTGGGGAAGATGGGAGAGCTCATAATATCTTTGCACAAAAGTAGAACAGAAAGACAAAAGCAAATTTGACTGGGTTGGCTGTCTTATAGGCTATTTTTAGCCTCATGGATGTTAAAAGCTATTCTATTCTATTCATATAAAAGCCTATGGGATAATAATAACTAGCAGTTGCACTAAATTTATGCGCAACGGAATAGTCGATAAGGTCTATCAATATCTCATCTATAACTGTAAAGCTGAAATGCAAGAATATTCAAAAAGAACATATTTGTAATTGTATATGATTAGAGTATATCAATTTTGTAATCATAAATTTGAAATGCAAATTTGCATGAAAGACATTGGGAAACGACCAAAACATTGTTGGCATCTCTTCAAATGCCCTTTATAATGTGTTTAATCTCATCAAGTTGGATACCAGCTTAAGAAAATAAATGAAATTAACTCTCTATTTGGCTCTTTCTCTCCTATCTATATCTCTATCTTTTGCACCTCTTTCTCTCCTATCTATATCTCTATCTTTTGCACTCTCTATATCTCTCGTGCTTTCTCCCTCGCTCTCTCTGTCTCTTTGTCTTTGTCTCTCTCTTCCTCTCCTTGTCTCTATCTCTCTCTTCCTCTCTTTTTATCTCTCATTGACCCTATTTTTATCTATAACCCTAGTTCTAACTATAATCTCAATTTTATCCCTAACACCAACCATAATTCCAACTCTAACCCTTACAATTTTTTTGGTTATAAATATTTTCCCTAATTGTAACTGTAACTCTATTTCTAAACCTAACCCTAATTCTATCCCTGACCCTGACCCTAACCCTAATTGTAATTGTAACTGTAATCTTAATCATATGATATGCTTTTTGGTTATATATATTTGCTCTAATTATCTATATGTTTGTCTCTTTGTCTCCTATCTATATCTCGATCTTTTGCACTCTCTATATCTCTCTTGCTTTCTCCCTCTCTCTTTGTCTCTTTGTCTTTGTAAATCATAATCAATATATATAAAAATTGTGTAAACCTTATATTAAATTGCACCTTCTTGAGTTCATGCATGAACCAATGTCAGTCATTTTATGCTTCAACAAATACCTTCAAATCTACCTAAGTCAAAATTGGTGCATCTTTGAAAAGAAAGAATAGACTTAACAAATAGTCTTTTTCCATTCCATACACCAAGGTTACCATATTCAGCATCACTAATAAATCTATCCTATATCCCTAATGGAATTTTACCTACCCCTTTGGCATCCTCTACACGTTTTATAGTTATACCCTAATAAATTACAATCATTACATCCAAAATTGCAAGACCTTAGTATCAGACTTGCTGAAACTTCCTTCTAGGAAGAAGTAGAAGAACCAAGGAATTCACACCTACAACTAAAGAGCCTCATTGTATGAATAAAAAGAAATTTAAAAAACACATGAAAAAGGAGAGAGAATGAATGAATAGAAAGGAGATCTGTGAGGGGTGTTTTTTCTTCTATTAAAGGACTCTGTATTTGCTGCTGCCTCACAACCTCCAATGGCACTCCTCTTCTTCACGAATTCAGTTGTGGCAGTGCAACCAAATGTAAGTACTTGGTCAGATCTTTTTCTTGGTTAACTATATAATCCACTTGCAAATCCAATTTACAAACACATCAGTACAGATTAGTTACCATAGTTGCAACCTTGTCTGGTCTAATTCAGAACAATTTATTCAACCTAAAAATGCCCAAACAACAGAAAATTTCATCAAGTAAATAGAACACTAAGACAGTAAATGATTACAAGCAATTATTAGTTCAAAACAGCTCACAAGTTGTTCCCTTACAACTTAATAAACATAACATTACTCTGTATAGCTACATTATGAAAAGAAGAGAGTTTTTGTTTAAAACTTAAAAGCTTATGAAGGTTTAAATTTGAACATGCTTCTAAGTTAAGTTGGGGCCATCCTCTAGTTTAGGGGTCGGCCAGCTAATTTAGAGGTATTGGGATTGGATTAAGAGAAACAGAAGCCTCTAACCATCACAACTGTCCACAAGACACAACATTTATTTTGTCATGTTGTATGGGGAAACAGAATAAAGAAAGTGCGAGTATAAGCGTCTACACAACACAATATAATACAAGTGAGTGACCCCATTCTTTTGTTTTTGTTTCAGTTTCGTATTTTTTTATTTGAAACCAAGAGGTGGGTGCATTACCCATATCAGATTATGGCCTTCATGTCATTGCGTGTGGTGAGGGCTCTGCTGGATTAGGGATTCAGACATTCTTTCTTTACATCTGACCCTTATTCATTTCTGTTCAATGGGTATTATAAGTGGATTTGGGAGCACTTAATCGATTTATATATTGGTCTACAGATATTACCAGCATATTAGTTGTAGGGGATTCGGTATCTATTATCTGGCCAATGATGATTCTCTATCAATAGAATTAAACAGGTCTCGCTTAATGATGTTTCAGAATATGATGATATTAGGAACAACCATACATATGTTTGCATTGGTAACCAAGTGCGCAGAATCTTAGAGACAATCAAATAAAGATTGGAAAAAAATATTTCAAAACCCAACATCCATAGTGACTGTCCTATTAACAACAACACACAATTTGATAGGTCCTATTGAGCATTATGGCCTAATGAATGCTAAAAGTTGTCTCATCTCTTGTAGTTTTAAACTGTGTGAAGATAAAGCTTCATACGATCGGAAGTACTAACCAGTCTTTGTTAAATTCTTCTTCCCCAGTCACCCATTAGATCAGCCATATTAGTTTGTCTATATTTGCATACTCAACAGGACTCTTACAAAGTTACAACTACTATTTATCTCTACTGGGCTTCTTCAGGTTGTGTTGTGTTCTCATGGCCTGTGATACAAATATAAAATCTGACAACCTGCTACATGAAAAACCTAACAGCCTTAGAAACGATCATATAAACAAACAGATACACTTTCTAAAGGGTCTTAAAAGTCATCTATCTCTCATAGCTACAAACCTTGAGAGAATAGCTTCATTTGGTTTGAAATACTGACAACTATTTGGAAAATCCTCGCCTTCTAGTCACCTATTAGATGGACATGGTAGTTTTTCTATACCCGCCTATCCAATAGGACAATTATAATTTTGACTTGTCTTTACTGAGCTTAGTCAGTCTATTATTCTTATTTTTCATATAGCTTGTGGTACATGTATAAACCCTGTCATGCATGAGATCTTAAATCAAGACAATCAAACAAATCATGAAGATATTTTTAAAATTCAACAACCTAGTGCATAGAATCTTAAATCAAGACAATTGAACAAAGCTTGAAGAATTTAGTTTAAAACTCAACAGCCAGAGAAAGAATCACATGAATACGCAGATGCATTTTAATGGGTCTATAGATCAATTTGGCCTAAAGGATATTTAAGTCATTTCATTTTGCATAGTTTCAAACTGTGTGACCATAATGGTTTCATTTGGTTTGAACCACTAACCTTTATAACATGGGGAAAGGAATTCGTGCTAATGGAATTCCTAAGGGAAAGACTGCAGTAAGATCTGTTGTAGTTTTGTCTCAAATAGATGAATTCTGATTTGCACTTGGTGGAAATAAACCAATCCACAGTATCAGATGCAGATCCTATCACATCTAAGGGTAAATCTTCTGCATTCTTTTATGAGTAGGTTAAAGCTCATGGTTTCGACATCCAGGGAGCAGATGTTTACAGAAGTGACTCTATTGTCTCTTTATTTCCACGCATAATAAAAGAAACATATCAAAATTGAGTGGCCTATCTTTAACTGCACTCCAGTCCGCCACTATCATCCTGCAAGCCTTTCAATTTAAGGAGAACACCAATTTAACCCGCACTCATGTTCAACAACGAAAGCATAATTATTTTCCTGCGCCTAATGAAATTGCAACAAACATATGTTTATTTTTAACAAATGCAAATACCTGTAATGGATTCTCAGAGACGTAGGAAGGCAAAAGGGATTCTTTCAATTTCTGTTCAGGCTGACCAGAACTTGCAACGTAAAACTTTAAAGTAGGAAGCTGTTCACGGCCGCCTCAAAACTTGCAAGTTGAAACTGTAAAGTGGAAATGTGATAATGGCGAATATTCAGTGCTTTTCAAACCGTAACAGCCTTCTTTTTTAGAACAATATTGGTATCTAATGCTTTCAAATTTCAAGATTATAGACCTTGTGGCTTGATGCATATATTTAACCTGTTTAACGTTTCTGCTGCTTGATCTCAAAGGATCCTAATAGGCAACATAAGCGTATCTCTGGATCTGACAAATAGGTTGCTGTTATTTGTTTCTTTGTATTACATAACCTCGTAAGAGACCTTTATTTGTTTTAACATCTTTCCTTTGTCATCTACGCATACTTTTTTCATTGTTTATGTAATAATTTTATTAATGAGCATAGGGTCCTTTTATATTGCTTGTTCTTTAATCTGTAGCCAAGTCATGTAGTAGGTGTATGGTTAAATACAAAATTGAGGTCAATGGATAGCTTAGAAAAAGACAGAAGATGGGTTCAAAAGAAAGTTGCATTGAATATCTGGTCATACTGTCTAAGGCTTTATAATTAAATAAAAAAAATGTATTACTATTATCAGTTAAAGGTAATTATTAAATCTTGAATGCTGAGGTATCTCCAACAAAAGTATCTGTAGCATTAATATTAAAGAGCTAAATCATTACCCTTGTGTAAAACTGTTCCACCATTTGATAAAGATTACTAGATTTTTAGAGCTTCTTTGTACTCTTAAGATCAACAATCCATGCCTCTCTTTCAACAGAGAAGTGGCTGACCAATTTGTGTTGTATTTAATTTTTTGCCCCTGAAGTGCCCTGAGCTCCTTTTGTTTACCACGCTAGTGTTGGGTTTGTATTTGGCGTGAACAACAAATACTGGGGGTCATAAATATGTATCATATATTTCTACCAAAAAGTGTAGAGGATCAGTCAGGCATGATCCTGGGTTCGTTTACTAGGAGATTAGTAGGACACTTGTCAGATCTTGGACTAAAATGTTTTGTTTTATATCCTGAACTGCAGAGGCATGGAGTGCTGAACGTGGTTGGCTGGAGCATATTGCTTCCTGTTGGAGTAATTATTGCAAGGTATTTACGTTCTGTTGAATCAGCAGATCCTATCTAGTTCTATCTCCATGTTTCTTGTCCAATCGGGGACTATGTTGTTGGTGTGGCTGGATGGGCAACTGGTCTTAAGTTGGGGAGTAACTCAAAAGGGATTGTCTATAGTCAACATCGATACATTGGAATTGCAATTTTTGCCATCTGCACTCTTCAGGTAAGTAATACTTATCAAATAGTAATCAGAGTCTATGACTGCCTAGAACACTAAACTGCAATGAATGTGCCAGAATTTGGCCTTATAAGGTTCTATGTATGTCTCTTATTTGCACATATGGAAGCATTTATACCCAGATTCACATCTAGTCAAGTGTATAGGATTTTTCTAGAACATTTATTGCATTTTATCACTAATTGTCATGGAGCTTACATCCCCCCATCAACTGAATATTTTACCACCCAAAACCTGCAAAGTCATGACCTTGTTTCTGGATTTTGTAGATGTTTGCATTGCTAGTGAGACCCAATAAAGAGCACAAAATTCGCAAGTACTGGAACATATATCACCATTGTGTTGGTTACACGGTCATCATTTTGAGTATAGTGAACATTTTCAAAGGATTTGATATGCTGCAACCTGACAACAACAACAATTCTTTGTGTAAATTAACTCTGGTGGGTCTTCTTGATTTCTTCAATTTCTTTTCCAGGCTCTGAGTTTTTGGGAGGTGTTGTATGTATAGTATACCATTTAGGCTTACATTTATTGCTGAGTCCGTCCCATATTTAATAGTATAATTATTGCTTGGAGCTGCTTTCACCCCACTACAGTTGGGAGTAAAGCATTTGTAGACTTGGATTTGGCCTATTCTCTTTAGCTGAATATTTAATGAAATCGTCTCCATTTTTTATTTTTTGCAATTACAACTGCACTTCTTGCAAATCCCTTTGGCTCAATTAGAATGCATGCATCAATTCACATTTTGAAAAAGATTGATTATTGTGAAAGTTTACATTGTGCGACAACTATTTAGAAGAGGGAACAGCCTCAAACCAAAAACTGTGCTCAAAATACAAAATGTCTTTTATAGTAACATCACAACGATTTAGGACAACTACTATTAACTACTGTTGGAAAAGAGTCGAAGCAACAATCGTCATTGAACAAATTCCAGATAATGGTAAAATGAAAAAGTTTCTCAGGCCCAGATATTGATTTTTCACAGTTTATCGAAACCTAGAGGAAAATTTTAATCTATTACCTTTGAAATTTCATACTAGGGTTTTTCCACCGCACCAAAAGTTTAAAGGACACACAGAACTGGCTTTGTTGTGGGCAATGATGAGATTCGAACCCTATCTCTTCGATATTCCACACAAGTAAATGCTGGCCAGCAATGAAGACACAAGAATTAAACAATGCTGAACATCTATAGTCAAGATTTACCGTCAAAAGTACGTATCAGCTGTTTAAAACCGATTTTGCATGGCTAAGCTTACAAAACTGAAAATAAATTGAATTACCTTGAAATTTCGTCCAGAGGGGTCCTTTATGCGTTACGCATTTGAATTCGCAAAACGATGACGAAAAATTTTATATCCCGAATGCGAACAACAGAACAATGAAGAATAGGTAGCGAATGCCAACAATAGAACTCAAATTTCTCGAAACCAAAGAAAGCCAGTTACCGGCCATGAAAACGAAAAACCTAACGGCAAAAGCATTTTCCGGCATCCGATTTTCCGGCGTCTGACGAATTCTGGCGTCGGACGAATTTCCGGGAGCAAAAGCTCCCACTAATAGCCTATCGGCTAATTAGATACTTGTTTTGTTTATAAGGAACACCATATTACCATTCCAAGCACTATAATGCTCACATATAAGAGTCTATGGGCTAATAATAATTAGATACTTGTTTTGTTTATAAGGAACACCATACTACTATTGGGAGTACTATAATGTTTATAAGGAACACCATACTACTATTGGGAGTACTATAATGCTCACATATAAAAGCCTATGGGCTAATAATAATTCGATACTTGTTTTGTTTATAAGGAACACCATATTACCATGTGTAGTATCGATGGATGGATTTTATAGTGTCTTATGCAGGTCTTAGTTCTTTTTTAGTATAACATTAGTACTAGCAATTGGATCTATAGGTTTGATGGGTACAATGATAAGTTTTAGAAGAAATTGTAGACTTTGTTAGATGTATTTTGTAGAGTTTTAAGATGTTTGGATTATTTTGTTGTGATTATTACTATTATATATTGTCTACCTTCGCCTTTGTTTGATCTCTTTATTGCCTACTTGACAATTGTTAATTAAGGTTCAATTTTTTTGCCTACTTGGCTAATTAAGGTTCAATTCATTGTCAATCTCCATAGAGCACAAACACTTAATGTTTTGACATCATCTACTAACCCAAAAGTAATAATTACACTTAATTCACATATTCTCATAGATTGACCAAGAGTGGATAAAGCTCTTATTTCCATCTAAAAGAATATAATTTGATAATAGAAATAAATGTAAGCTCAAGATCTTATTTGGTTCCCATCCCAAGCTTAATTGTATATCAAATAAATAATACGATTTTTGTTTATTTTATTTGTCAAAAGATTGAGGAAATAATTATGTGATGAACACAATATTTATGGCTTAATAGATCATCTATTTAGGCTTAAAAAATATTTATTTTAATAGAAATTTGTATACATTATTCATATTAGAACTATGTGATTGAAATTGGAGATCAAGTACTTTGAATTGTGAAGTATGAATTCTTATTAAGAGGGCAAGATCCAAAAAAAATTAATGAGTTATTACTTGGCTCAAAATTGGAGCTCCTAACAAAGGATTTTGTGGAAATTTCATTTTGAATAAAACAAACACACTAAAATTAAATTTTGATTGGCTTTGGTTATTAAACAAATAATATTTTTTTAATGTTAAACAAACAATATTTTTTTAAATATACAAATATTATAACAAAAATTTAATATTTATTATTCATTATTTAATTTTGATTCATTCTATATATTATTTATAAATTTGATATTTTAAATATTAATGAAATAATATAATTAATTATATATTAATAATAGAATGTATATTAAATTAGTAGAATTATATTATAATGTATTTATATTTATTTTATATTATAGTAAAATGACATATTAATATATATTTATGTATAAATATTAAATATTGAAATATAATACTTAGAATAATATTCAAATTAATATAATATTGATATTAATATTTAATTTTTATTCATTGTATATATTAATTATAAAATTCGTATTTTAAATATCAATAGAATAATATAATTAATGATATATTAATAATAATATTATAATAAATTATTGATTATACAAATAGATGGAATTATCAATGTTTATTTAATTAAATATAATCTATATATTAATATTAATATGATTATTTATTTTTTCTTTATTTTATATGTATATTCATTTTAATATTAATATTTTAAATATCAATAAAAATTTTAGTTTCAATTTTGTAATTTTGTGATCAAATCACATAAGTAGTGATTAAATTGATTTTGTAAATTTATTCTTTTATTAGTACTTCCTTTGATATACTATTGTGTTCAAAACTTTTTAACTTTAATTAATTTTTGTTAACCTAGTTAATAAAAAAAAATTAAATAAAAATATTAAATAATGTTTTAATCTACAATTTGATTTGGATTTGGATTTAGGAGATACAATTCTATTGAGGGTCTTATTCTCCCCCATCTTCCTTGAATGACTCCTCCACTCTCCATATATTCTCTCCATCATTCCCTATTTTATGGGAAAATTTTTCATTTTTTATTAGTTTGTATTTACTTCCACTTAGGGTTTACTCTAGTGATTAATCTATCTATAGTAAAAGTAAATCAATCAAAATAGAGTATTATTTTAATTTATCCTAAATCTATATAGAAACTTTTAACAAAATTATGGGTTGGCTTAGCCCATTTAAATAAATAATACGCACTAATACCTTTGATTCAAAGTTTATTGAAATGACACTTGTCTATACTATGTCATTTCATAATCATTTTGATTTCAAAGTCTTATTAGGATGACACTTGTTTATACTATGTCATTTCGTGATAATTCATCTATCCATGTTTCCTTAAATTATTATATTATTAGTTCCTATCTTGGGAGCTTGTATTGTGATTGCCTCAAAATTTGAGCTCTTAAGGACTGATTTTGCAAAATAATTTTTTTTATTGTCTTTAAGTTTAAGTCTATGCAAATATTATAACAAAAATTATAATATTTATATTAATATAATATTCATATTAATGTGATTATTTAATTTTGATTCATTGTATATATATTATTTATAAATTTAATATTTTAAATATCAATGAAATAATATAATTAATTATATATTAATAATAGAATGTATATTGTCCAAGGGGTTGAGCTTAATTAGTTGAAACATTGGGTTCTTGTTGAAGAGACCTAAGTTCAAATCCCCATAGGGACATCTAATGACTCTTGGTCTTCCATAGTTAGTGGAATTCTAAGTTGTGACTCTTGGCTTCTAATGTGGATGTGGATGTTGTGGCCTGATTGATTGATGTTTTTGATTATGGTAAGCTGTAAAACAAGGGTGCATATCCCTATACAAAAAAGCCAATAGGGCAAGCAAAGGCCCCACACAGGTCAGAAACAGTGCTTTAACAGCAGATGGACACAAAGCCCAACAGACTAAGCAACAAGGCTGCAAGGAACAACAACCTAAACAATCACAGAACCAGACCTATCAGGTTGAACAGCAACAAGGCTGCAAGGAACAACAACCTAAACAATCGCAGAACCAAACCTATCAGGTTGAACACCCTTGGCTCAAGTGCAGTTCAGTGAAACATGTTTGGGAAGACCTCGCTTCCTCCTTTGGACAATAGTCTAAAAAACATCATCTCCTCACTGGTTGATGTTATATTATAGTAAAATAAAATATTAATATATATTTGTAATATTCATATTAATATTTAATTATTAATAATAATATTTATATTAAATAAGTGATTATACAAATAAATGGAATTATCATTATAATATATTTAAATTTATGTTATATTATAGTAAAATATGTGTACAAATATTAAATATTGAAATATTATAGTGATCTAAATATTAATATATTATATTGTGTAATATTCATATTAATATTTAATTTTTATTCATTATACATATTAATTATAAAATTCTTATTTTAAATATCAATAGAATAATATAATTAATAATAATATTTATATTAAATAAGTGATTATACAAATAAATGGAATTATCATTATAATATATATAATTATGTTATATTATATTAAAATGAAATATTGATATATATTTGTCTATAAGTATTAAATATTTAAATATTTTAGTGATCTAAATATTAATATATTATATTGTATAATATTCATATTAATATCCCTCGTTAAAGGGGTCTCTCAGGATAATCTAGAGGCAAACAGAGCTACAACAAGATAGGAGGCCTCGGATGAAGGTTGGGCCAAACTTAACTTCGATAGGGTGTCCAAGGGGAACCCGAGACAAACTTCCATTGGGTGTGTAATTAGAAATGAGCTTGGTGAGTTGATTGGTGCCGCCTTGAGGAAGATTGGAATCCTTACTAACAATGAGGCAGAAATACAAGCTTTCATCTTGGGATGTTGGCTCTATCCTTGGGGGTTAGAAGAATTCACATAGAAGGGGATTCTCAGATCATGGTTAGTACCATTCAAAATAACCAAACTCTAAATTTGGAAATTGAAATTCATTGGTGAGAGGTTTGGAACTACTGGCTCAATTAATGGACCACAAGATTAACCATATATTTTGAGAGGTGAATAGGGTGGCTGATATGTTAGCTAATTTAGCCTTTGATATGATTGGGTACTTCCAAATTAAATACTCATTGGAGGAGGTGAAAACTCTATCTCCCAACTTAGAAGTCCTTATTGCCAAAGAGGTTAGACAGATCCGTGAAGGCGTGGATAGGAATCAGCGTTGAAGTGGCAAATGAGGTAGCTTTCTCAACCAGTGTGGAGGCTGATGGAGGGTGGTTTGACAGAGAGTGCATCACTAGTGGAGGTTTGGTGTTTTGCATGCTTGTCATTATTGATCTATATCCAAGAGAATTTAATTCCCTTTATGACTTAAGCTCTCCAGATCAAGGGAAATGTGAATTGGTACTATAGGGCATGTGAGTTTGGCTAGCACCGGTGTGTGGAAAGGTGTTATTTTTGGAGATTGTGATGTGGTAGTTTTCATTTCTTCCCCTGTTCATGCTTGCCTACACTCTAAGGAAGTTTAGAGAGCATGGAATCGACAGTGTCTTTGTTGGCTGGAAAATGATAGATGGCCTTCTTAGGGCTCATTTCCAACAAGAGGTTCTTTGTAACAACCCAAATCTCAAACAAGACTAAAATCAAATATTTACCATGAGATAAAAACACATAAGGTGAAAAAGATTGAACTTCTCTTTTATTTCTTTTAAAATAATCTCAACGAATCAAAGATACATCACAAAATCATAATTTCCTTTCTGAAATATACAACATGTTATAATTTATAAAATTGACATCCTGTCATTTCATTTACAATACATAATTGCACTTGGCATAAATAATAGTTTTACCTCATAAATTTGACTGTCATAAGTCATAACATGAAGTACACTACTTCTGAAATATTTATATTTGTCTTCACAAGTCACGAGAGTCATCTGCTACAAAGGGAGAGCATCATCCGAGTGCTTTACCTCCAACCACAAATTGACGATCCCCCACACACCTTCCTTCCTAGAAGTGGACCTACCCTTCACGAAGAGTATAGATATAAGGAACCAATATGTTTGCCATCTCAGTCTCTAGTGTTGTGTCCTTCACAATACTTCACGGTCTTACAACTATAGATCCACTCTAACTATGTATGACACTACTGGAAGCATTGTACCATTTGGAGCACAATGAACTGACTAATGCATGCAAAGACAGATGCATTACTTTGGTCAAAGATTCAATATAAATAGACATTTGCAATGAACGTAGTCATGTGTCCACACACCTCTGACTTGACTTGGAGACAATCTCATCCTACCGTTTGATTTGCTTCATTTAGTAACTCTAGACACAAACTTGTCTATACTGTAAATCCATTCTAGTCAATCTAACTTAGAGCTAATCCTTAATCTAGGATATACATGCATTATATAGGTTTAGGTAATTCTAAACTTCCAGAGATTCCCTCTTTGCACACTTGTAATTTCTAGGGTCTATGACCTTCTGTCACTCTGCTATCTGAGACACAAATATCAAACATCTTTGGTGCATTATAACAAGTTTCGAATCTATCATAGAATCACTTAAATTTGATGAAGTACTACTAAGATTCTTCCCATCTTGCTTTATGGTTTTCTTGACCTTTCACTATCGACCAAAATGGTTTTCTCAATCTTTTTCTATATATATATAAGCAATGTCATATTTGACATAAGAGTTATAGGTTTCCTAAATCCTTCAGGGACCTTAATATTAGGGTTTAATTTCTCTAACCCAATACATGGAAATATCAAACATCCTTGTTTTCCAAAGATAATAATCATAAATATAACAAAACATGAGAACAAATACCTCTAGTCTCCCCTAGACCTCTTCGCATTGTTCAACCACACATTTCACTTATCATGTATAAACATAGTATGCCAAGTATAACCTCATCTATACAACACCTTAATGGATACTTACACTCTTTGCAACTAGTTATTTAACTAAGTTCATTATATCAACCAAATAGGTTTGAGTCATAAAGATAACAAAATACTTTCAACCTTCTAGTTTACTTAAGTCTACTAACTTTCCATTATGCTAGGTTACAGACTCATATGTATATTCATCTTACAAATACATGTCAAAAAGCCTATATCAATAATCTTAAGTACAACAATCATGAGGAGTTGAGATTCCAATCTCCCAACATACCCAACTTTAAATAGATCATATCAGGAATACCCCACACTAGGTTAATTTTGTCCTTTGTGCAAAAAGGAACTTGAAGTGAGTTCTAATGAACATAAGCTATGATAACTATATCTTTCCATATCCTAATCTACTCTCTTTCTCGAGATGATATAACATAAGCAATAGATGCTAATCAAAGGTTATCTAGGTTTCCACATTATTGGAACACCTACTTCTCTGGATTTGAAATCCATTATAACAAGAAGAATGGTATTTCTCAAAAGGAAATCTATATCTTTGTCGTCATATAGTCATTTCCAAATCATAATGACATTATCTCTCCAAGTGTCTATTCGAAGAACTAGTGATCATGAACTTCTAAAGTAAGATTACATTTATGTATTCATCATGGTCTTTATTATAGGCCAAGGGATTGACTCCATTCCCATTACTTACTCAAAATCTAAGTACAATAATTTAATAATACAACGAGAGTACATTACCCTCTAGTCTCCCCTAGACCACTTAGGCAATATATGCATCCTCGTTACTCATAATACAAAGATTACGAGAACACTAGACATTCATGACTAAGTTCAGTCTTGTAATCCATTTAGTTTTGAACACAACACAACACTAATGGTCTCATTGGCTTTTTTGAGTTCGTTATCTTTCATTAAAGAATGGGGCATAAACTTATGCAAGATACCCAT
Organism: Cunninghamia lanceolata; assembly: GCA_027924645.1. Lineage (NCBI taxonomy): Eukaryota > Viridiplantae > Streptophyta > Pinopsida > Cupressales > Cupressaceae > Cunninghamia > Cunninghamia lanceolata. The sequence continues at coordinate 2,464,621 of BSBN01000061.1, read as the reverse complement.
CGAGTAACATAGTTGAAAGTAATAATATATTAACGACCTTGGATTTTAATAAAGATATCAAGATCTTTCTATTTACTCTTAAAAGAGGTTATTTATCACAAAACCTTAAGATCCCAATCATAAACAACACTTGAGATAGATATTATTTCTTTCTAGACTCATATGTCCTTGTTTGCTAAGTCCGAATAGAATTCAATGTAAGCCACATTAAGACTAAACTTTCCTTAACATCTCTTGCTTAAACTGAAAAAGTCTAGGTTTATATATACTTGGCCTTAAATTACTTAGAAATCTACAAGGCTTAAGAGTCAAGTACTCTCTTCATAGGTTAGTTGTTTATCGACCTAAAGCACATGGTTTAAATGAGGCTAATCTGTCGTATGCCCTAACATCTAGATAGACTCGGTTCATTGGCCATATACAAATAGGGATAGTCTAAACTATCGGCCAGAGTTACACCGATACTCTCTAAGTTAAAGAAACCATATAAACATATAGATATAACCCATTTCTAGTTGCCAAATAATCTTACAAAGATAATCTAAGTTGTATAGCCAAATAGCCTGAAAAGGGTTAATCCCCTGTCAACCTTCTATTATACTGAGGTTTGTTATGTTTCATTACATAAAACAAAGAGTTTTTATTTGTATATATTTTGGCCTCACTTTGCATAGTGATACCCGTCGGCCTAAACTTAACACAAAAGCAACAAGGCCTTTCGATTTTATTTAAACAAAGTGACAACAAAATTCTTCTACAAGGGTAAAGAAAGTTATACTCAGAACTGTCAAAAATATATAGGGATAACACAGTTTGAATTGAGATAAAATGTCAAAATCTTGCATAGCGCTAACTAGTATTAAACAACGATATCACAGTGATATCTAAACTCTACGACCAAAGAACACCATACTTCAATCGGCCATATAAAAACAAAAAAACTTTACTCTTGTGCCATCTAAAAACTTAGAGACTTTTCTTCATTATCATAAAGCTTTTCACAAAAAGAAAGAACCTAGTTATTTATGGAGTAGATGGACGAGCATTTACAATTTCCATCTTTTTGCGAAGTCTCACTGCTCGCGCTTCGTTCTCCTTGTATCGACTCAAAACTCTTTTCTCTCATTTGATATAACAAAATAGTTCTCTTTGATCATAATCAAAGCTCCCTAAATGCAGTGGTAGATATGCCATCCTCTGCTATCACCAAGTTGTTCTCCTCTTAGAAAAACATTATCCAATTCCCCCAAATAACTATCTCCTTCTCTTTTCTAACTAATATACATTCTTATCTGACAAAACTATTGCTCTTCATAATGACCATGTATGTCTTTTCATTAAGGCTCAACTCCAATTTGTTATTTTTGCTTTCCCTAGCCGTAGGAATCTCCACAATACATGCCTCTCAATGCTCTTATCTTGAGTGTGCAATGAGAGGGGACATGGGTGTTAAAGCACCACTCTCTCCAACAACCAACGAATCATAAAGAGAAGCATTCAATGCTCTCGAGTTGGTTTAGAAAGAAAACTCTTCTATAATGTGGGTTGTTATCTTTAAAAACCAACTAACCACCTACCTCTCAAGAATAATGATGCAACAATAAAAATAATAAAGCATATATATTAGTGTCAAAAGGAATTACAATAATGTAGCATAAACTTATGCACAAGCATGATTTGGTCGAGTCCATCTCCCCTTCACGTATAAAAGACAAATCACGTCAATTCCAATTAAAAGAAATATGAAATTCAACATTAAAACTATTAACAGGAAACACACTTCTATTTTCCTTTCCAACAATGTTAGGGCATAAACGTATTCTCATTTACGACACAAGAGACGTCGTTTTCGTCAAAAAGTCACATTAGTCAAAAAATGACTAATGCTCAACATTGACAATGTTGATTATGGTATAAACAACTAAACTATCCTTAAAAGACTCTAAATGACATCAAAAAACTTGTCGAGTCGTGAATTAAACTTAAACAAAAAGGGGTTGAGTACCACTTACCTGACTCAACTAGGTTCACTAATTTTCACCAACACAAGACTTAAGATGGCGACAAACTGTTATTTTCCTTATATCAATATTCCCTTCTCTCTGATGATGCTCTCCCTCCATTTCTCGAAGGGGCAAAAACCTGTTTCCTGAATACAACTTGCAATCATCAACCCGTGATTAGTGTATTAATATTTTTTTCACAATCCTTATGAAATCCTAAAATCTTGACAACATATAAACACATGCCAATTACAATCAAATAAACATAACTCATGAAAACATTGATTTTTCCTGACATTTTTACTAAATGTTAAATCTTTGAATCATGCCTAATCATCTACTAATTATTTCAAAAGTAAAAAGTAAAACATAGTCAAAGTTAGGGATGTAACACTGTTGAAGATTTTCAACACAAAGTCTCCTATTGGTTTGAATTCAATGTGGTTCTGGGGGAGATGTTTATGGGAATGGAGAATAAGTACAGAGTGTGTAGACAACAAATTAGTTAAGTGAATAAATAATGAAATAAGATGTAATTAGTTGTCGGTACCAACCGACGAGTCGGGTAGTTTGGAGTCAATACCAACGGTTGGCATCACAACCAATCTTGGTGATGAGTATTTAGAGCATCAGTACATTGTGGTCAGGATATATGTGTGATTTGATAATAGTTGATATATGGAGATATTGGAGTTATAATGAGATATGTATGTTGTTGTCATGAACATTGTAATGTGCTTTGTGAATCAATGAATGAATACAATGGTCCATTATGAGTAATTCTATTATGTATGATGCACTATACTACTACTTCATGATTCTGTTTACTCTATGTCTGTATGAAATACCACATTGTCGGTAAAAATTTGGCACCGTTGCCTATTCAAAAACGGGTCGAGGGTGACAAGTCCATGACAAGTGGAGTCGTCGAAAACGGGTTGAGGGTGACAAGTCCATGACAAGTTGAGTCATCGAAAATGGATTGAGGGTGACAAGTCCATGACAAGTTGAGTCATCGGAGACCATCGGATAAGTGGTATCGTCAGGAACAAACAAACCGTCGGGTGTACTTAGGATCGAGAAAAACACAATGAAGATGGCAACATAATGGGGCAACCGATCACATCGACGAGGAATTACAAAATAGAAGACAAGTAGAAATAATAGAATGAGAAATTCAAGAAGAACGTGAGGGAAGTGACAGGGAAGAAAATGAACCAAGGAGCTGAGAAGATGATTTAACACAGCAATTGGTAAACCTGTGGTTATTGTCAGTCCGGTAGTACGTAAGGAACGAATCCATCCGCAGGGAGGTTCTAGAGGAAATTATTGAAGAAAACCTGCGTGTCAATAGTGAAGTGGACAACCTCCTGAATCGCATCTCTCGACTCCTAGCAAGGAATTTGATAATGCTCCAAGACCTTCGAGAAGAGAGAGATAGAGAATTGCGATGACAACAAGTACTCAAGAGGTATGAGGAGCATATGAAACAAGAGGAGGAAGAGCGCAATGCCAATCACTGTCGCACACCATACAATTGACGTGTAAGCATAATTAATGCCCATACAACTTAATAAGGATAAGAATAAAACACCGGTTGGGCAAGAAACATCTAAAGAAATATTGAGAAGAACATTAAGATTAAGAGAACAAGAAGAATGTAGAAAAAGGTTGAAACAAATTATTGAAAAAGGAAACGAACAACATGGAGAAATAAATTGAGACATTGTTGAGTTTCACAGCGAGGGATTTGATGAACAAAACTTCAGAACACCAATAAATAGAGAAAAAGATAATGGGAAAAGATTGACAGAAGAACTCGAAGATAGCATACGTCGTATTGTAGCATTGTCCATTTCGGAAGAAAGGCCGAGGATCAAAGGACCTGAGCCCAAGACCCTTGCGTAGAAGGAGCACCGGAGGGAACCAGAGGTGACTCAAAGTGTAGAGGATGCTAAGAAAAGACGTGGGAAGGAACCGTATGTGTCTGACAGTGTGAGGAAAACACTGAAACGACATGGTAGAACTAGTCCAATCAGGCCAAAGACACAAATAGGGCACCCCGAGAGAAAGATGGTGACTCCACCGGCAAGTGAAAGGCAGAAGTCGCCAAAGTTTATGGGGAATGGGTCAGAGGATCTTGTGCAGCATTGTAAGACATGTAAAACCATATGGGTAGCGAATGGACAAGAAGATGAGGATTATTGGGTAAAAGCATTTCCAGCCACATTGAGAGGCATAGCCATCGACTGGTATACAGACCTAGAAGCGGCACAAAAAGCATCATGGGATTTATTGAAGAAAGCCTTTCAGAATGAGTTCAAGCTTCTGAGGGATGATAATGAAATCATAGCAAATATCTACAACACAAGACAAGGAAAAAATGAAAATGTGAGAGCATACAATAGGAGACTCAAGGAATTGCTAGGAAAATTAGAAACCCAACTGGCCAACGGACTGAAGAAGAGATGGTTCATCGAAGGACTACTCCCGTCATTAAGGAAGAAAATGAAAGTTGTACCTTTGTCATTGTACGTCGAAGCATACAATTAGGTGATGGACATAGAAAGCGAGAATAAGACATCTTCCCTGAGTAAGAGAACGACCGATGATGACGAGAGTACGGATGACGACAGTAGCGACGGTGAGTCAAAAACCATCTAGGCACTAAGGAAGGACATGATTCGCATGATGAAAGAATTGAAGGCTGATAGAGAAACAACAAAGGAAGGCAGAGAGCTATGGTGCACTGAATGTAATGGAGAAGGGCATATAAAAGTGAACTATACAAAGAAGTTATTCTATGATATATGCCAAGTAATGGGACATTCAGTCAAAGAATGCCCATTTAATCTAAAAGCAAGGAGCACACAAGTACTCTTCACCCAGGGAGAATCGTCGACTCCACCAACCAGGGCTTAAATTTGATAGTCAACCTTGCCTGTCAAGCAATTTTTTTATGACAGTTATCTCTTCAATGTTGCCTTTAAAATACTATGACATACTTTAGTCTAAGTAGATTATATACAAACCAAATATATATATATATATATCAACATAATCCTATATAAATTTTGACAGTTTGTCCAAAATATCTCCTTTCATATGATACAGTCTTTTTAAAATTTTGATTATTTTTTACAGCAAAAATGGCTAAATACAGTTATACAACTGTCAAATTTAAGCCCTGCCACCAACTACACCTCCGAAAACACAAAATAATCCCAATGCATCACCCGGAGGTTATCAAAATAATAGGATGAGTAATAATAATAGCCCCAAAACCATAATACAGTACGATAGCAAAGGGCAACCCATGATACAGTGCCAACAATGTAATGAATGGGGACACTTTGCAAGGGAATGCCTGAATAACAATCAGAACAAAACGCATGCATTATGCAAGTGGTGTGGTCCTGGAGACCATGAAGAAAAAGATTGTCCAAAACAGAAAGGGGTGAGCCTTATTAATGTCAAGGAAAATGACGAAGAGATCCTTGCTATCACCCGAGCACAAGGGAAAAAGGCTACTTATCCAGACCCCAGAACCAAGAAGGAGAGACTCTGGGAGGCCAGAAAAGAAGTGGAGATGGCGATGGAAATAGAAGGGAAGAAGGGAAAAATAGCCACCGTATGACCAAAGTCAGACAAGAATATTATAAATCAGGTGTTGTAGACCACTATATCCATCAGGATGGTGGATCTCCTACAAAGCATGCCACAACTGAGGATGGCAATTTCTAAGGCAATGGAAGGAAACCCAAATGGGGAAACAAAAGACGAGAATGTCATAGTGGAGCCACTGCCAAAGGGAGAACAAGTGATCGACCTGAGGCTGTTGGCAGTTGACAATGGGAGGAGTCCAACCGTCATACACATGTCAATCAGTGGATGCTACCTAACAAACACAATAATTGACAGAGGATCCAAAGTGAATGTGTTGACATAAGATACATGGAAGTGCCTGGGGAAACCTACTTTATGGCCACAAAATTTCCAATTAGTGGGAGCAGACCAATACGGAATTAAAGCGTTGGGAGTGCTAATGGCTTAAAAAGTGAAGATTGGCACCCAACCCTTTCTATTAAACTTTGTAGTCATAACATCACAGAATGCGTCGTACAATGCATTACTCAGTGAGGGTGGCTGATAGCCACCAAGGCCACCCACAACTGGAAAAAGAACACCTTGTCGATAGAAAACAAGGGTAAGAAGATCGTCATAGACCTAAGAACATAGGCTGTAAGCGAAGAGTTAGCATCAGACTCCGATACAAACGGAGGGGAGTCAATTGGCAGAGGACCAATGGAACCTGATGAGGAAGGAGTATTAAAAGTGTAAGAATGTTCTGAGGATGAAACTAATTCATTTAGTGGGCTTTTCCGTTGGCAGATGGAAGACTATGAGTTCTTCAAGCCAGAATGTAACATGATCTCGATAAAAGAGACTGGCGAGAACTCTCGGGTGAATGTAGACGAAGAAGGTGATGCAAGAGATCGAAAGGAAACAAAATGGAAGGAAGTAATGTCCAACACACCTTTCCGACCACCTTCGGAGAATACACAGAGGGAATAGCCGAGATAGATTGTACACTAACTCATAATTTTGTAGTTGAGGGAAAGATCAAGTACGAGGAACCATCCATGGAGAAGTTAAATTTGGGTGAAGAGAGTAACCCTCGAGTAATACTCATAGGGGATGATTGGAATCCTGTCCTCAAAGTAGCAGCATTCAGGATCTTCATGGAATATAAGGATTTGAAAGGAATCCCTCCAGAATTATGTGTTCATAGGATTCCATTAATACCAGGGGCACGTCCTGTAAGAAAACGGCCATACAGAATGAATAGGAATTATGCGGCCAAAGTCCAGGAGGAGATAGAAAAAGATGTTGGAGGTCAGAATTATATTCAAGGTAGAGACTAGTGAATGGGTCTCACCCATCATCATATCACTCAAGAAAGAAGGTGGGCAGATTAGAATATGTGTAGACTTCAGATGCCTAAATGCAGTTACTATCAAGGATCCATTCCCCATCCCGTTTACAGATTCAATTCTAGAAGAGGTGGCTGGTCACAAAATTTATTCATTCATGGATGGATTCTCAGGGTATAACCAAATCAGTATTGCTGAGGAAGATAAACTTAAGACAACATTGTGGTGGAAGATGGTGTCTATGCATATAATCGGATGTCGTTCGGTCTCTTTAATGCACCAGTAACCTTTCAAAGAATCATTTTGCATATCTTTGATAAAATGTCAGTCAAAATTTTTAAGGCATTCTTGGATGATTGGTCAATCTATAGTGATCAACAAACACATCTGAAGGCGCTTGCTGAATGTATGGAGAGTTGCAGATCCACACGGTTGGCATTGAATTCGAAAAAGTGTCGATTCATGGTACCACAAGAGAAGTTGTTGGGTCATATTGTATGCAAAACAGGACTAAAAGCATATCCGGATAAGGTACAGGTGATCATGGAGATGGAAGCCCCCAGTGACATCATAGGAATAAAATCATTCCTTGGTCATGTTGGATACTACAGGCGGTTCATAAAGAATTTTGCCAAAATCTCTTGCCCACTTGATATGTTGACAAGGAAGGGAGTTCAATTTGTATGGTTCGATGAACACCAGAAGGCATTCAAGGAGTTAAAGACCAGATTGATAAGTGCACCCATACTGGCATACCTGAACTGGGATAAAGAATTCCATGTACACGTCGATGCCTCAAACTTTGCAATCAGGGCCACACTAGCATAAGTGGGACCCCATGGTCTAGACCACTCGGTGTATTTTGCCAGCAGATTACTCTCAAAGGAAGAAATAAATTATAGTACGACCGAGAGGGAGGCTCTCAGAATGGTGTATTCAGTGCAAAAATTCTGGCACTACCTACTAGCAACACCATTTACATTCTATGTCGACCATCAAGCACTCATGTACTTGGTGAACAAACTGATCATTTAGGGGAGAATCAGTAGATGGCTGCTACTCTTACAGGAATTCACCTTCATGATCATAGTACATCCCGAAAAAAGTCATATAATAGCAGATCAATTGTTGTGGATTAGGTCGGGGGAACCGACGGAAGGGGTGAATGAAGACTTTCCCGATGCTCATCTCTTTCAGATTGCAACATTGCCATCATGGTACAAGAAGATCGGTGAGTACTTGTTGACGTCAACATTCCCTTAGGGGATGCCATCAAATGAAAGGAGAAAGATTGCACTGAAAAGTAAGACATTCCAGCTCATAAATGGGCTACTCTACAAAATGGGACCAGATCATATCTTGAGGAGATGTGTCATGGAAGAAGAAATAAAGGGTGTACTAGAAGAAGCACATGAAGGAATAGCAGGAGGGAACATGGGTCCGGATGCCACAACAAGAAAAATTATGTTAGCCAGACTATGGTGGCCAACATTGTATGCAGATGCGAAAGAATGGGTATTGGAGTGTGACACATGTCAGAGAGTAGGGAAACCATTGAGGAGGGACTACATGCCCCTATGGCCAACCTAGCCTCAAGAACTCTTGGAAAGGTGGGGTTTAGATTTTGTTGGGCCATTAAAGGTTAGCCACCTACATCGATGTCGATACATAATAGTGGCCACTGAATATCTAATGAAGTGGGCAAAGGCAAGAGCGTTGGAGGATAACACTGCCTTAAGCACTGCTCGATTCATATATGAACAGATAGTGACAAGGTATGGAATACCCATATAGTTGATGAGTGATTGTGGGCGACACTTCGTCAACCATGTCATCCGTTTGATGAGAACGGAGTTTAAAATCTTTCATACACTGTCAAGTCCGTACTACTTGAGAGTGAATGGGCAGGCAGAATCAACAAACAAAGTATTAATATCGATGATCCACAAGTCCTATGGGATAGAAGGGGAAGATTGGGAAGAAAAACTACTAGCAGCTCTATGGGTGTATCAGATGACGTACAAGGTAACCACGGGGCATATACCATTCCAACTCATGTATGGCCAAGAAGCAGTAGTGCCAGTAGAATACCTCATCCTGAGCCTAAGGATAGCAGTAGAAAACGGGCTGGGAGATATAGAGAGTTTGCAAGAAAGATTACTCCAGTTGAGTAAACTTGATGAAAAGCAGATCATGGCTCAGTGGTCTATAGAAGTGATGTAGAAGCGAAGAAATTTTTGGCACGATAGACACATTCAGTGGATGAGCTTCCGATCGAGATAGTTGGTTTTGAAATATAACGGTCGTAACGAGATCAAACCCAGTAAGTTCAAAGTTTGTTGGTTGGGACTGTTCAAGGTAAGGGAGGTACTGGACAATGGGGCTATAAGACTAGACAATCTTGATGGAACCCCCATCAATGACACAGTGAACAGATCAAAGTTGAAGACCTACAAGCAGAAGAAAGAAGAGATAGTAGAGATAAATATGTTGGGTTACATGATGAAGAATCAGTCAAGAGAGATGGAAGCAATCGATGGGATGGCATTAGAAAGCACACATCTGGAACTAGTGACAGGACTATTTGTACCTAAGCCAATTCAAATGGAAGCTCGACAAGTTGTGGTAGATGAGGATTACGATGGCGTATGGGTAAATAAAGACATCTTGAATGATGAAGATAAAGAAGAAATAGCATGGAGAGACTGGATAAGGGAATGCAATAAATTTTGGGAGAAGTTTGAATTCCTACTACCCAAGGAGGTCAAAGATCCTCTGAAAAGAAGACTTCTTGCAGAAAGCATGTTCATCATCGAACGATCACCATTCCATAATGAAATATGGGAGTTAAGGACAAAAAACATGGTGGATAGGGTGCAACCTCTACCAGCAAGCCGAATTTGGAAAGCAAGATTCCAGAGCAAAGAGGTGAAGATGGACGCCAATGGAAAGATGTTCTCGTGGGTCCAGGAGCTGATGGGTTGGAATCTCAAAATAGTCAAAAATCCAAACATAAGAATGGATTAGATTTTTGAATTGGAGGAAGTGGATAAGTGTTGCTCGAACGACTACCTGACGAAGAAGTACCTAGAGTGTAGTTTTCGCCATATGAAATAAATCAAAGTTGTGGAAGATAAGGAGACCAAGGCGATCAAGTCAGCCCATAAAGATAAAGAAAAATTAGATTAGGAAAAAGAAAATTGAAAAAAAAAAGAGGAGAAGTATGACGACCAAGTCATAAGACGTACGACTTGGTCATACGTCGTACGACATACGACCTACCCTTTATAAGTGTAAAGCCTAACTTGCCCTCTATAATTGCAAAAGCCCAACTCAAAGAGCAATCTGTCAAAGAAAAGCTGAGTCAGGAACTACCAAGAGTTATGACCGTACGCTAGAAAGGAAGCAAGATTGTTCGAAGAAGTTAAGTCGTACGAAGGAGGACACGGCTGTACATTGCTGAGGCTGTACGAATTCACACCAGCACTCACTCACAATACTACATATCAAGCGAAGGGCATCTAAAGTGTGGTCGTTGCACATTGCCATAAGGGTCGCCCAGTAAACAGTGTTGGGAATTAAGGTGTCTCAAACTTTGCAAATTCCTAATGTTGTATTTATTTATCCCATGTTGAGTTGGCATAGTCGACACCTTGTGTACATGCAGCAGGATAAATTTTGGTGACTTTGGCAGCCGCGGTTTCCCCCTTGAATAATTAATGAGGGTTTGGGGGTAGCGCCCCCAAGACGGGATCAAGGGGCAGAGCCCCTTGCGGGGTCTAGGGGCAGCGCCCCTGGCACGCTCCTATCACAGTACAGGGCGGGGTCGAGGGGCAACGCCCCCATGGGGGCTCAGGGGCAATGCCCCCGAAACCTCAACTGACTTTTATTTAATGACAAGTGTCGGTGAGTATCTTGGCACCAGAGAAAAACATCTTTGGACGGTCAAGGGAGGTTATGACAAGTTGTAAGAGGAATAAGATATTTTTAGTCAGTGTATGATATATTCTCTTACAGTTGTAAGTGCTGTCAGTTATGACATATTATATGATAGTTGTAAGGTGCGTAAGAGCATCTGTCATAACCTATCTTGGGACAAGGTGCCCACATTGGGATGGGATATGTTGGACATGTGTCCTTAGGCTTGGGGTTTGGGGCATGAGTCCAAGATGGATGCCCATCTCTAGAAGGTTCCATATTTGCCTTGTAAACTCTATAAAAATAGTTGCTTGGATGGGAGATAAGTAGTGTGTTTTACAAGTACTGTTATGTTGCTGGAATATCTCCAGATTCGACATTTGAAGACTCTTGAAAGAGCATTGGCTCTGAAACTATATTGTAATCTATTATTGTTTACTGTAATACATTTGAGTTGTGTTTTGGAGTGTGGGTTTTTTCACTTGTAAGGGTTTTCCCCACATATATCTTGTCTCTCTCTCTTCTGTCTACTTTCTGTGTGTATGTGTATTGCTGCAATATTTCTGTTAGATGTTCTATGTTGCTGTAGTTGTAGTTGTAAGAATTAAATTGAATTTGCATACATCTCTCCTTAATAGATTAGTGTAGGAAGCGATTTCCACACACCTAGCTTCCTTTCAGTTGGTATCAGAGCCTGGCCAGTTTTGGTCTTAGCTGTTGGGTAGGGGTTTTTTGAGCTGATCTTAAGTTGAGTGGGAGTCTGTGCAGAGTATTCTGATTTCAATTACAGCAAGGAGATGGCAAGCACATCAGGAAGGTTTGAAGTGGAGAAGTTCAATGGCAGTAATTTTAAGCTGTGGAAGCTCAAGATGGAAGACATGCTTGTTGACCGAGACCTTTGGGAAAGTGTTAATGGAACTAAACAAGATGGAATCTCACAAGATGAGTGAGATCTCAAGGATCGGAAGGCTAAGGGTCTCATAAGACTTAGTCTTGCTGATTCTGTGTTGTTAAATGTCCATGAGGAGACTACCGCAAAACTACTTTGGAAGAAGTTGGGGGATGTGTATCAAGCAAAATCCCTGGTTAATAAACTTTTTTTGAGAAAGAAGTTGTATTCTCTTCGAATGGAGGATGGAGGATCTATTGCTAAACATATGAATGCTTTCAACATGTTGGTTGCACAATTGACATCTATTGGTGTAAAGATGGAGGAGGAGGATTGATGTATGACCTTGCTTTGTTCTTTTCCAGAATCATGGGATCATCTTGTCATGGCTATTAGAAGCACCACATCCACATTCAAAATGGAAGAAATGGTTTCTTCGCTGTTGTCTGAAGAAATGCGGAGAAAGTCTTCTGAGGTAGCTAAAGAGGCCCTTGCAGTTTGTGGAAGACCCAAGGAGAAAGGGAAGAAGAAGGACAAGAAATTTGAGAAGGGTAGATCCAAATCTCTTGGAAAGTCCAAGGCTCTTTGTTGGAACTGTGGCAAAATTGGGCATTTCTGAAAGGAATGCAAAGAGGAGAAGAAGAAGAAGAAGAAAGCTCCTGATTCAAATTCTGATAAGTCACAAGATGATGGTGATGCTTTCATCGCAACCTTGGCAACCCATGCATCTGACGATGTGTGGCTAATTGACTCTGGTGCATCATTCCACATGACCTTGCATCAAGACTAGTTCATTAAATATGAGGAGTTTAATGGTGGAAAGGTGTATTTGAGTGACAACTCTCATTTGAAGATTGTTGGTCGTGGAAGAGTCTCTATCCAATTCCCTGATGGTCAAGTGAAGGGGATCTCTAGGGTTATGCACATGCCAGGCTTAGCACGGAACTTGCTTTATGTAAGTAGTTTGAATGATGCAGGTGTGCAGGTTGTCTTTTCGAAAGAAGGATGCAAGATGACTAGAGGAGCTATGGTGCTTGCTAAGGGTACTAGGAGAGGTACTCTGTTTCAGCTGGAAGCATGCATTTCACAATGTAATAGTTCTTCTGACTCAAGGAAGAGGGCAGCAGTCACTTCATCCCCACCATCTGAACGAGCAGTGAAGAAATCTGTTGTTTCTAGTCTTGATGGTTGTAATCGTGCATTGGAAGTTAAACTTCCTGCTAAAAAAATAATGTTATGGCATAAGAGATTTGGCCACATTGGTGAGAAGGGTTTACGTACCCTGAAAAATAAGAACCTCATTGAGGGGTTAGATGATTGTAATCTTGAGTTTGACTTTTGTGAACATTGCGTTTATGGAAAACAAAATCGTGTTCAGTTTTACTCGAGTTCTCATAAGTCTTTTGGTGTGTTGGACCTTATCCATTCTGATGTGTTTGGTTCTGTTAATGTTCCTTCATTATCAAAGTCTGTATATTTTGTATCTTTTATAGATTATTACAGTAGAAGGACACAGATTTATTTCCTCAGAAGCAAATCTGAAGTCTATAGCAAGTTTAAGGAGTTTAGGGCCTTTGCTAAAAATCAGACTGGTAAAAAGATTAAATGTTTGAGAACTGACAACAGTGGTGAGTTCTGTTCTACAGAATTTGATAAGTATTGCAAGGAGCTTGGGATTGAAAGACATAAGACAACTCCATACACCCCGCAGAAAAATGGAGTTGTAGAAAGGATGAACAGGACACTGATGGAGAAGGCTAGGAGTATGCTTAGTGGAGCTGGCCTAGAATAAAAGTTTTGGGCTGAAGCTGTTGCCACTGCTTGCTATCTTGTTAATAAATCTCCTATATCAACTCTTGTTGGAAAGACACCCATGGAGGTGTGGTCTGGTAGGAAGCCTTCAATAAGTCATCTTCATGTTTTTGGTTGTGAGGCATATGCACATGTGCCTAGGGAGAAGCGGTCAAAATTGGAGAACAAGGCTGTTAAGTGTATCTTCATTGGCTATGGTGTCGGTGTGAAAGGATACAAGCTTTGGGACCCTGTGGCTGAAAAAGTGTTGTATAGCAGAAGTGTCACCTTCAGAGAGCTTACACCTTCTTCCACTGTTTTGCAGCCAAAAGAAATAGTAAAGAAAGAGGATGTTCAATTTCCTGCTACCCCTAAGAAGACTGAACAGAAAGACAATGTTGGACCTGATGATGAGGAGAGCTTTAGTAGCTCTGAAAGCTCAGATGAAGAAGCTGAACCTCAACCTCAGCTCTTGAGGAGGTCTACACGGATAAGAAAGCAACCTGAAAGGTTTAGTTTTACATTGCTTGATTCTAGTTGTGCTTATGCTTTGGTTACTAACAGTGATGAACCTAGAACTGTATCAGAGGCTATGGACATGAAAGATGCAGGTTCCTGGAAGGAGGCCATGGAGGATGAAATGGCTTCTTTGGAAAAGAATCAAACTTGGGACTTGGTGCCTTTGCCTCCTGGACGGAAACCTGTTAGATGCAAATGGGTGTTTAAGAAGAAATTTGGTGCAGATGGCAGTGTTGAGAAGTATAAGGCCAGATTGGTTGCAAAGGGGTATTCACAAGTGGAGGGTATAGATTATGGTGAGATCTTCTCTCCCGTTGCAAAGCTGACATCCATTCAATTCCTGTTGTCTCTCACAACAACTTATGACTTGGAGGTAGAATAGATGGATGTGAAGACAACTTTCCTTCATGGTGACTTGGAGGAAGAAATCTACATGTCACAGCCAGAGCATTACATGGTGAAAGGTAAAGAAAATTTGGTTTGTAAACTTAAAAAGTCTTTGTATGGTTTGAAACAATCCCCTAGGAGATGGTTCTTGAAGTTTGATGCCTTTTTGTTGTCAATTGGATTTGTGAGATCGAAATTGGATCACTATGTGTATTATAAATTTGATGGTGATCATATTCTCATTGTTGCACTGTATGTTGATGATATGTTGCTCATTGGGAAGGGTAAAAATATGTTTTTTGATTTTAAATCTCAGTTGTCAGCATAGTTTGAAATGAAAGATTTAGGGGCAGCTAGGTACATTCTAGGAATGGAAATCAGAAGAGACAGAACCAACATAAAACTTGGTTAAGCCAGAGTAAGTATGTGAAGACCATGTTGGACAGGTTCAGCATGGTAGATTGTAGACTATTGTGTGTTCCCATTTACTTGGGGACAAAGTTGTTTGTTGAGGATTGTCCAAAATCTCCTAGTGAGGTGGAGGACATGAGCAGAGTACCTTATGCTAGTGTTGTTGGCAGTTTGATGTATGCTATGGTCTGCACAAGACCAGACATTGCCCAAGCAGTGGGAGTCCTTAGTCGATTTATGGCTAATCCTGGATGAGTTCATTGGGATACAGTTAAGAGAGTGTTCAGATATTTGAGGGGTACTTTCGAGTATTCCATTTGCTATCATGGTAATGTTTCAGGACCTCCTCATTCTATTGATATTTGTGGATTTGTGGATTCAGATTGGGCAGGTGACATTGACAGTAGGAGATCCACCAGTGCCTATGTGTTTACACTATTTGGTGGTGCTATTAGTTGGATGAGTAAGCAACAACCTGTTGTTTCTTTGTCCACGACAGAAGCTGAGTATATGGCAGCAACTCATGCTTGTAAGGAAGCCATTTGAATTAAGAGATTGTGTTTAGATATTGGTGTTGATGCAGGTCAGATCATGATCAGTTGTGACAGTCAGAGTGCAATTTGCCTTGTGAAGAATCCAACTTTCCATGCTAGAACAAAGCACATTGATGTTCAGTTTCACTTCGTGCGAGACATGGTTGAGGATGGAAAGGTAAATTTGGAGAAGGTAGATACTTTGAAGCATGTTGCAGATGCATTGACGAAACCAGTGGGCACAGAGAAGTTCAGATGGTGTTCGGAGTCTATGGGCCTCTTGGCCCCTAGCAGTTAAATCTTGTCATTGATTTTGGTCCTTGCAAGGTGTTCAACAAGTGGGAGAATGTTGGGAATTAAGGTGTCTCAAACTTTGCAAATTCTTAATGTTGTATTTATTTATCCCATGTTGAGTTGGCATAGTTGGCACCTTGTGTACATGCAGCAAGATAAATTTTGATGACTTTGGCAACTGCGGTTTGGTCAAGGGAGGTTATGACAAGTTGTAAGAGGAATAAGATATTTTTATTCAGTGTATGACAAATTCTGTTACAGCTATAAGTGCTGTCAGTTATGATGGATTCTATGACATTTGTAAGATGTGTAAGAGCATCTATCATAGCCTATCTTGGGACAAGGTGCCCACATTGGGATGGGATGTTGGACATGTGTCCTTAGGCGTTGGTTTTAGGGCATAAGTCCAAGATGGACGCCCATCTCTAGAAGGTTCCATATTTGCCTTGTAAACTCTATAAAAATAGGTGCTTGAATGGGAGATAAGTAGTGTGTTTTACAGGTACTGTTATGCTGTTAGAATATCTCCAGATTTGACATTCGAAGACTCCTGAAAGAGCATTGGCTCTGAAACTATATTGTAATCTGTTATTGTTTACTGTAATACATTTGAGCTGTGTTTTAGAGTGTGGGGTTTTTCACTCGTAAGGGTTTTCCCCACATATATCTTGTCTCTCTCTCTCTCTCTTCTGTCTACTTTCTGTGTGTATGTGTATTGCTGCAATATCTCTGTTAGATGTTCTATGTTACTGTAGTTGTAAGAATTAAATTGAATTTGCATACATCTCTCCTCATTAGATTAGTGTAGGAAGCGATTTTCGCACACCTAGCTTCCTTTCAAACAGAACATAGAAGATTACAGAGTCAAGGCACATAATGGACAAGGGCAAGAAGATTGCATCCTACAGGCTGAAGATTGCATCGGAAGAGAAGAAAAAACCAAGTGCTGATATGGGAGTAAAATCCATCACCTGGGAAAGCCTGACAGGAAATGAGTGCAAGCAATGGTAGAAAAATGCACCAGAAAATAATGTGCTGAAGATTGCATTAAAACATGCTTAGGTAGACAAAGCAATACTTATGCCCTACTTTAATGCCAGGGAGTTCGAGTTGTATCTGAAGGCCATGGTCGACAATTTTGGTCAGCACTCCAACAAGTCCATCATTGATTATCGGGGCCATACAGTTACAATATCATTCTGGCCACAAGATTTCACCAGAGTGATGGGAGTCCTAGCCATGGGCATGAGTGTGGTGAAACTAGGCTGAATGACGTAACAACACAAAGAGGCCCTAATCTAGAGGGTATGTCGCTAGAGGGTATGTCGAAGTGACCTTATAGATAAAGAAAAAGATACCATCTGGAATTCAGGTAATCGGGGTTTGAGAAAAAAATTATTGGCAAACGAAGAATGGAAGTGTATCCTAGATTTAATGAATTACAGGTTGACAGGTGCCAGTAGGGCATCAGACATTGCCCTTTGGATGGTTGATTATATGGTTGGACTAAGTGTTGGCAAGGTTTACAATTGGGCAAGGTATTTGACGGAAAGGATCAGAGAATTTTTATCTCAGCGGCATAAGGTCTTTTATATGACACAACATGCCATTGCTCTCTTCCTCAACACTGTCCATACCTAGGTTCCAGCCGACAAATGGGGTGGGCTGCAACCAACATCACAGATAGAGCCAGGGTGGCCTACAACCTTCTACTAGAAAGACCTTGATACTGTCCACGGGGAAGAGCCATCACGTCGGCCGAGGAAGAAGAGAAAGTAGAGGGAAGCATTGGGGGATAGCGAAGAGGAGGAAGAGGAAGAAGAAGAGGAAGAGGAAGAAGAAGAAGAAGAAAACAGGGGGCAATCACTAGTAGTAGAAAGTGACTCATCCATAGATGAAATACCTGCACAGAGAATGACATGGAGCGTGGTGAGAGAGGCCACCATGAGGGATGCCAAGGAGAGGGAAAATGCAGTAGTGGCAAAAGCAGGACAGCCCATGGAGGTGGAGAAAACAACAGCAAAAGAGGGGCAACCTAAGGCCGTGGAGGGAATTTTGATACTTCCAAAATTCAAGCCAACATCATTTACATTACCGACACCCTCACATAGTATGGAGACATAGGGCACATCCACATTTCTAGTCAAGACAAGACTATCAGCACCAGCTGCACCATCACCAACTACACCATTGGTGACAACCAGCACAGTTAGCCTAACCTCACCAGTTGAGCCTTCCATAATAGGGGGTTGGCGACATCTCAAGTAGAGTCGCCATCAGCATCATCAGGAGATCACTAGGACAATATAGATAGTTGGTTGAGTAACATTGGCCTAATAGTAGACATGCTTGAAATACCCTTACTGAGTCCACTACACATGGTGATAGAGGGTCAGGAGGAGGGAAACACACTGAGGGAGACAGAGAGTGTAGAGCAGCATAATGTTACTGGCCAGGTGACACAAAGCATTTTACCACAGCCAGTACCGGCTACAGAGGAGATAGGGGGACCTTCACCTGAATCTCCCATGGACATCATGAGTTCCCCAGTGACCACTCTAGTGGCCACTCCACCAGAGGAGGAGGAGGAGGGGTTTCCAGAGGGGATGACCCTCACACTTTCTAGACCTGACCCCTTAGACCCAATCGGTACCATTCAGAGGTACATGGAGGACTTAGAGAATGTGGCAGATTATATGGGGGAGATAACCGAGATCTCCAAATAGCTCAAACTGGGACGATCAAAGGTAGTGGCCCAAGAGGTAAGGAGAATTAGGAACTTTGTACAGTTGGGATGTGAGGAGGAGTTTTCTTGACATTTCACAATGAGAGGATGGCCAGAGGTGGACACTCGAGACATGCATGACTGATGGAGAGGGTCACAACCAGTGGTAGGAGGAAGAGATGCAGAGGTCATAGACTCCCTATTTACAATAGAAAAAGCATACAGACAAGTATTCTATGAGATGAGGAATAAGGATGTGATGTTGGAGAAAAAGGAGGAGAGTGAGGCAGCCTTACAGAAAAAGAAGGAAGAGTTGGCTGAGCATATTCAAAGATCTTAGGAGTAGTTAATGCAACAGACGAAGGCCACTGAAGTAGAGAAGGCTAGAGCATCGGCCTTAGAGGCCAAGTTGATGGAGTTGGAGGAGAAGATGAAGGACATGGGAGTACAGCTTGAGGCGAAGGAGGCAGAAGTGGTGAAGGCTAAAGCATAGGTATTGGAAGCAGGTCACATTGTGAAGGTAGCAAGAGAGCGGGAGCTAGTGGCCCAACACCAGCTGCGACAAAGGATTGAGGAAGCAAGGAAGCTACAAGCATAGCAATGATTAGCCACCCCAACCTCATCAGTACACCAAGGGATGTCCTCCCAACCTCCCCACTCTTAGTAGGATGTTTTTGAGTTATCTTAGTTTTGTCATAATTTTGTTGTTTTGATGTCGTCTGGAATATGATCAATTTTGAGGGGGGATAGATGTAGACAACAAATTAGTTAAGTGAATAAATAATGTAATAAGATGTAATTAGTTGTCGGTACCAACTGACGGGTCAGGTAGTTTGGAGTCGGTACCAACGGTTGGCATCAAAACCAACCTTGGCGATGAGTATTTAGAGCGTCAGTACATTGTAGTCGAGATATATGTGTGATTTGATAATAGTTTATATATGGAGATATTGGAGTTATAATGAGATATGTATGTTGATGTCATGAACATTGTAATGTGCTTTGTGAATCAATGAATGAATACAATGGTCCATTCTGAGTAATTCTATTCTGTATGATGCACTATACTACTACTTCATGATTCTGTTTACTCTATGTCTGTATTAAATACCACATTGTTGGTAAATAGAGTGAATTCAAATCTTGTTTCCATGTTTATTGGAGTGCTCCTGGAGATTGGGGAGTCAAAGGAGACGGTTCAGGATTTAGCGATGGCTTTGATTAAAGTTAAACGACATCGGGGGTTGAAGTCAATGCTAGAGCTGGCCATCTCTGACATCATTCTGCAATGTGATGGTGGGGTGTGGCCAGACCTTCTACCTATTTACAACAACCCATATCCATACCCTTCGTTATCTCAGTGATCAGTGTTGATAAGGAGGCTCGTAGGAAAACAACAAAGGAAGGAGTGTACTTAAACAGTTGACAGGATTGGCAAGCCCGAAGGGGGAGATTCATGCTGAGGCCTTTCCACAGAGCTTGGAAGGAGATGTATTAAATGTTGTTTTGATGGTGGCTGGGCAGGGAGGAATGGAGTAAGAAACTAAGATTGTCCTTTTTGGGTCCTTTGAAGTAGATTATGTTTCTGTATCTATCGTTGATGGTAGTAATTGTAGTGTTTTGGCAAGATGAATGTATATGAAACTATTACAGATCATAATATAAGTTCCTAATTTCTATTTAATGGCCCTCAATTTTGAGTAGCCATGAGTTAATTTGTGGTTTTTTATAATATGGGTTCTGGCGCCCTTATGTTGTATTCAATTATCAAAAAATATTCATATTAATATGATTATTTATTTTTTCTTCATTGTAATTATAATATTGATATTTAAAATATCTATAGAATAATATAATTTTAATACTATTTTTATAATAAATTTATTGAAACATAGTAAAATGAAATATTGATATATATTGGTGTAAATATATTCAATATTAATATATTATAGCAATCTAAGCATTAATTTATTTTATTGCGAAGTATTCATAGTAATGTAATATTCAGCCTTATGAAAATTATTTAATTTGTATTCAATATATATAATAAAATTTATATTAAATTGTTGATTATACAAATATATAATGTATTTATCTTTATCATGTTGACATTACTTTGGTATTGTTTTGAATTAGATAATCAGGAAGGGCCTGTACCCTTACAAAGAAGCTAAAAGGTGAACAAAGTGAGTTTCGCAAGCAATGAAACTGAGAAAAAAATAGGTTTTTGAAAGGGCCCGAACCCTTTAACAACAAAAGGTAGCCCCACTGTGAAAACAAGGACCAAATGTCAGGATCTAGACGACACTAGAACCTGACCTAGCAAAATGAACACCTTTGACCTGAGGGTGCAATGTAGACACAGACTTAGGAAGACCTTTCTTCCTTCTCTGAACAACGGTCCATGAACTCAAAGAGTCTAAGTCCACAGAATAAGGAGAGAGAGGGGAATCCTCATCAGATTCCACTAACACAGATGGAACTCAAGAAGTGGGGGAAGCTCGAACACAAGAAGCTAGGGTACCTAATAATTGAACTGGAGCAGTGAGCTCCACAACACCCTCAAGGGAAGGGGCAACTATCCTCTGATCAAAAGTCACAGGAGGAAGCAGGGGACACGCGGAAAGCTCAACTGCCAGAACATCCACAATACACGAAGGAGACAAAATAACAATCGAAGAGGATGCACTAGCTAAAGAGGGAGAATCCTTTGGGGAATCAGAAGCACTAATGGTGAAGTGATAATCTGAAGCATTCTTCCACCAGGTGGTCATACCCTTGCGACAAGGGTGGGGACAAATGAAGGCTAGGTGGCCTATGGCAAAGATGTTGATAACTGAGAGGGGGGGTGAATCAGTTATCCTAATAATTCAACTTTATGTGCTTTCTTAACAGTTAATGCAACATCAAATCAAATAAGCAAGCATAATCATGAAATGGAAATAACACCAATACACATGACACAATGATTTTGACGTGGAAACCCTGTTAAGGGAAAAAACCACAGGGTGATTAACCCAAGATATTATTCTCTGTTAGAAGAATAGAAGATACAAAATGGCACTTGCTAATTAGGGCTCACTGCCCGAGCACACTGCTCACAAGAGGCTCACTGCCTACAAAAGACTTACTATATACAAGAAGAAAACTTGAACCGATGAGAAGCATCCACCCATGCTGAAGTTCAGTTCCGGTTAAGCTTAATAGACTGATCTGCTGCACTTCATTCTTACTCTCCTTAAGTGCTGCTGTCCTCTTACATTCCAAACCTATTTTTCTATCTTTTATACTATTCTTTTGCTTTTATTTGCACTTCAATACATACACCACACACTCCTTCACATCTAAATCTATCTTGTATATATATATCCGCACAAGTGATTTCAACACTTTTCTAGTCGACATCCGGAATAGTCAATATTATCTCAAACTCTGGACTGTCGGCTGAATCCTTGCATACCAAGTAATGCGGCTCAAGAATATGCTTGTAGAAGTCTTCAATCATGTCAGCCAATCATGAATGATAGCTCAAGAAACTTAGTCATTAGCAATATCTCTTCCGGATTTGGGTTTGACACTTCTACCGGTACAGTTCTTCCTCTGTCTACTCTGTCAAATAGGAACCCAACACTCAAGTGCTCATATCTCTTCACCCTTCCATCACTGGAGGCTAAATCCTTGGAATCTATTAGTCAAGGTACTCCTCTTGACTTCACCAAATCTGCACTTCACTGAATACTTCCTCTGAGAGATCCGGACTTGATTGTCAGACCTTGCTAACTGCTCTGTTCTTGCTTACCGGATCATAACACTTCTTTAATCTGACTTCCGGTAGAGACTCATCATGTCTTGTGGATGTGTGGGATAACCTTTGTTGCCATCAATGACAACATTCATGAATCCATATAGTGTCTCTTGCCAACAAAAGAACCATCTACATATGAACGAGAGGCCCTCATAGTCAAGCATTTGTGACCATGACCTATCCCTAATCTACAGAACCACCTCCCCATGAAGGGGTTTGGAGATGTCAATGTCAACTAGAATGTGTACAAACGCGGAGTGTCCTATGAAGGAGGTTGAAGAATCCACCATCAAGAAGTGATCAATAGTATTTCCAATGTCCTCATAGGAGGAATCTTCCCAGCATTGAAGAGGGAGATTAGGGAGCCTAACCTAGGTTGGCCTAATGTTGAGAGGCTTGGTGATAGGGTTGAAGGAGCAAGACCAAGGTTTAATGGATAGGGTATGCACTCCCCACATCCAAACCTGACCATTCAACACAATATCCCACTCCTCAAGGGAATACAAGGCCACCACAAAGAAACCCCTAGTGCATGAAAACAACTCTATCTTGCCCACCACCAAGGGCTTCCAAATCTCCAAGACCCAGCTATGAAGATTTTACTTTGGTATAGTTATATTTGATTAAATTGTTGATTATAGAAATTTATAATGTATTTATATTTATGTTATATTATAGTAAAAATAAATATTGTCAATAAAATATTCACATTGTAAAATGAGACCTATGGAACCGTTTAATTTTAACATTACTTTAGTATTTTTATATTTGTACTAGTAATCTAAATTGCTAACTGACAAGGATCATTGCAATCCTCTTCATTTAATTTATCAATCTGGGGTGGTGTCCAAAGGTTGTATGCATTAGGAACTTAAAGATTTTTTTGGCAAACAGTTCTTTCTAACAAAAATAGAAAAGAAAAATTAAATTAATCTAATGAAATCACACATGCAAAATTTAAACACACTTGCATAAATTACAACTATAAATTTAAAACATGTTTCCATGAATTAAAAATACAGAAATAAAATAGCGCACTAAAATCTAATTTAATACATTTAAAATAAATAGAAATGCACAAAACTAAAATAATACAAACAATAAAATAAGTACAAAATGTTGTCATTTTCCCCAAGATGAGCAACTTGCTTGCTCCCCCCTTGGAATTGGACCAAGATCATTCACCCAACTTTGTGCTTAATGCTCCATATATCTTATTTCTTCAACAAAATATTACAAATTTACTTCTAAAAATGTTGTAGCCTTCTTATTCCAAAAGTTTCCCAAAATAACAACTCCTTTCTTTAAGGGTTCGATGGAGAGGAACGCTGAGTGGGAAAAAGGAAATTTGAACTATGATGATCAAAATTTAGGGCGCTCAATGCCTGTGGTGCCAACGCCGGATAGGGATTGGTCGGGTGTTGGTGTTGTTCCTGGTTTGCTGGCAGAGGTCACCCAGGGGATTGGTGGGGTGCTTGAGCCTACTGCGGTTGGGCAGGGGTTTATTCCCGTGAATGCTGTGCTTGGAGCTCTGCCACTCTTGGATCAGGACTCTGTTGTGGGGGTTGGCATGCTTTCAGCTAGGGTTGATGTTGTTGGTGGGCCTGCTGAGGGGCTTCAGGCTCCTGGGGGCCCAAAGAAATCTTTTTCTGCTATTGTGACTAATTCTGGTGCCTGGTCCCGCTCACCCTGGCTTGGTTCTTGGCCTATCCCTTGTGCCTGAGAGTCTCCTATTGTGGTGTGTGGACCTGGGGTCACTAAAAATGAAGAATTTTATCGCAATACTAGGGCGATCTGTAGATTTAATTGATTCTATCCCTCTTTGCCCAATCTCCACAACTGGGTCATGGAGTCTTGGAAGCCTCTAGTTGAAGGTAAGATTGAATTATTTCCCTCTGCAAGAGGATTCTTTATTGTGACATTTGCTTCTTCGGAGCAACGAGACTTAGTGCTCGATGGTAGGGTCTAGTTGTGGGGGGAGCATTCCCTCTCCATCAAGCTCTAGACTCTCTCCTTCAATCCCCTAACTGAGCCGCTCAACATTAGACCTATTTGGGTCTGTCTCCCAAATCTACCTCTCCAATTTTGGGAGGATTCTTGCTATGAGAACATTGGTAATGCTATTGGTCATTTCCTCAAGGTCGATTCTACAACCTCTTTCATGGGTCACTCCATGGTATCTTGCATCCTGGTGGATATCAACGTATCTAGACCTCTTCATGGGGATGTGGTCTTGATGGTTGGGGATAGGCCCTAGAAATAACTATTAGACTACAAGGGTATTCCTTTTAGATGCAGAAGGTGTTTTGCTATTGGGCATTTAGCCTCTAGATGTCCTCTCTCACAATGCAAGGGGGCTGCTACTTGGTGGAAGGACACTCTCGTGGATCACCTGACAATTAGTGCTATGCCGAAGGACTGTTCATCTCAAGGGGATGGTTCCTCTGTGGAGTTGGAGCTTTCTGCTACTCCTGTTGCTTTTACTTCTTCTGCTGTTGATGTGTCTCCTGTGTCTGTGGTTGTTGCTGCCGTCGGTGTGCCGTCTGTAGGTGTGCCGTCTGCTGTTGGTGTGTCATCTGAGGTAGGGGTTACTGTTGGTGCTGGTGTGTCATCTAAGGCAAGGGTTACTGTTGTTGTTAGTGGGCCGTCTGTGGCTGGGGGTGCTATTGTTCCCTCTTTTCCTGAGTCCTCCTTGGTTGAGGCATTGGGTGAGGTTCCCCTCTCACCCCGTTCGGAGGATTTGGATTTGGATGACTCTTGGACTGTGGTCCAGAGAAAAAAGAAAGGACTCCCCATTTCAGCTGCAGCTTTGCATCCTCAGGTTCGGGGAGTGAGACTTGTTGGCTCAGGATCTATTGTGTAGATCCTCTGATTAGGTTTTGTTTTACAGCAGGGATGTTGTTCCTATGCTGCTAGTCTTTTGTCTGTGCTTCCTGAGTACTGTTAGTGCTTAGTTTTCCTATCCCCTAGGCTTGGTTTTGTAATAGGGTTCGGCACCCTTGTTTTGCCGCTTATCTAATAAAAAATACTCCTTTCTTTAGAGTTGAGAGGTTTATTTATAAATTGAAGATCTTCACCCAACTCCCTAAACTAGTGGAAAGCATAAATACACTTGTATTTCCATTCCTATGATAAAGGAACAACTCCCCTTATTCTCTACACATATCTCTCCTACTCCTATGCTAAAGGAAACAAATTCCTTTATTCTCTCTATATAGGAGAGAAATTCCTTTATTCTCTCTACTAATCTTATGCTAAAGGAAAAACATCCTTTATTCCCTCATTACAAAGTGACAACACATCCACATCCTTTTAAGGGAAAAAGGTTTTATTTTTGCTACTTTTGTTATTTTCCTAAAACAATTTTCTGGAATGCTGGGACAAGATGAGGACATGGATCTATTCGAACAAACAAATTCCAGAGCATCATTGGAAGATGCATCGAAATTTGTGCTCTTCATAGATGAAGCCCTTTTGCTGAAATCAAGCTAGAATACTTTAAAGTTGGCTCTAGAAGTGATTTTAGAATGCTTCAAGGTTGGTTGAAAGAGGCTGGAATACTTCAAGACTAATTCTACAACATTTTAAAACATATTGCATTCTATTTTTTTTCCAATAAACATTAGAAAATGTTAGCAATTAAATTGCCATAAATTTATAAGAAACAAACCAATATATATCTATATTCTATTTTAAATAAGCTAACAATTTCTAAAACTACATTTAAATCCACTTTTAAGGCTAATTTTAAGATAAATTAGAGATGAATTTAGATGAGACATTTCTAGTCTCATCACTAACTAAAATAAAAATTGAAAGAAAATGTTCCAACAACAAGGAGTGGATTGGATAAACAAGACAAATCAGTCCTATACTTTTAAGCTATGTTTTTGATTAAAATGGTCAAACAGGTTTTAAGAGGGGACCCCGAAACCCTTCACAAAAAGAAGCATACAAAAAGATGTAAGCCAACCATCAGCCAACAAGAAGCTAAAAAAAAAACATAAGCATAATAAGAGTAGCTACATAGAGTCCAAATAAAACAAGACAAGAAATTAGTTCATCTTCTTTAGAATCTCTGTTTCTTCTAATTCTTGTTCGTAAAAGGCCTCATGCATCTTGGCAAACTATAAGAGCTCTTTTCTCTCAACTTTGAACTACTTCTTGTTTCTTCCTCTAGTTCAAGTTGAAGGTCCACCTGTATCTTCATCAACCACCTGTTTACCTATGTTCTTAGTGTCATCAACTTTATCCTGATTATCCTGATTCACAATAGTCAAAATGTCCTCGGTACTGAATTTCTTGAACTGGTATTTTCTTAGCTCTTTAAGCTTCTCTGTCAACACACGCATCCCTTTGAGATTGTTCTAAATAGTGAGTTTTCTAATATTGTAGAGTTTATCCAAGTTATTGTTCACCTCAATGATCTTTTCCTCAAGATATTGAATCCTTGTATTGAACTCTTCTCTCATCCTGCTCATTCCCCTATCCATTTCCTCCATATTCGGGATGGCATCGCAATTTCTAAAGATGAGGGAGTCCTAATCAGCAGTAGACTGGATCCCAGTTCCCAAACTTTCTTGAAGCAACTGGAATTTGATATTAATTCTGCTAATCTCCAAGAAGAACCACTTTGTCATTTTGTGCTGAGAATTCACCGCATTCTTCACAAGCTCAAAGACCTCCTCAACCTGATCACAGTTTCTCACCTATGCCAACAGAGCATCAAAATCCTCAGCAAGGTTATTGGAAGGGTCATTGATCTCAAGGAACTTGACACCCACACAAGGATCAGGGATAGGCTTGGTCTTGTCAGGAGAGTCTTCCACCCTGACATTGTCCTATTCAGACTGTGATTCCCTAACCCCCTGCTTCTTCTTGGTACCCTGATTATGGGCCACACTACTAGCAAGCCAAACTTCTTCCTCTTCCTATTTCTTCTTGACATGCTTAGCTTTCTTTCCTTGTTTAGTCTTAGGCCCCTATTTCTAAGAAGAGCTGCCGACTTCCTGCATAAAACCCTCATCTTCCTGCATAGAATTTTTATCTTTCTTCCCTGAAGCAGGGGTCTTTCTCTTCTGAGGCTTCAAATTCTTGTCAAAAATCTCCGTGATAGAAGTGTCTGTGTCATTTCCAGTATCAAACCCATCCGACCAAGAAATGGAAACTTCCCTCTTCTGAGTTTTTCTTTTCTTTTTAGAGGATTCCTCCTCAGTCTCTTCTTCTTCCTCATCCATTTCCCAGTCCTCATCCTTAGAATCTGACTCCTCTTCACTAGACACCACCCTACCCTTCTTCTTAGCATTGGGTTTAAGTTTTAAAGACTGTTTAGGGGTGCTTATTTTCATGTGCTCCATTATGAGAAGAATAAGACTCTCATGTACAACTGGAAGTTTAGGGTTTCTACTATGTTCTTTCAAACCAAGCTCCAACGAAGAAAACAAGTAGAAGGGAAAGGAAACTGACAAAGCATTTATGAAATGATTCAGCAAATTAAAGTGATAGGAGTAAATGGCCACATACCTTCCATCTAGGGTAACATATCGCATGATAATTTTTGCAATCTCTGCCCAGATAGGCTTAATGGACAGACGATTGTACCCACCAGTCTAGAATTTAACCAGCTTCTCCCTTTCATTCCCTTTGAAAAAGTTATTGAGGGCTTCCTTGCTCTACTTTCTTTCCCGAAAGAATTTCTTACCAGAGGTAGTAAGCCCTGTCACCATGGCAATTAAATCTTTAGTAATATCCATATCCCACCCATAAGTTGTGATCCTCTTATTCTTATAACCCTTCAAAAAAATGGCAGTGATACTCGGGTCTGCACCATGAAGCTTTTCCAAAAAAGGCATAAGCCCTCTTGCTCCAAGGATGTTCCACACCTTCTACTTCTTCTTAATTCCCTCACAGGAAGACGGTTCTACCTTGTTTCTGTCACCCCCCATTCTGAAATTGATACACTAGATACAATCTTTCTCTGTGCAAACTAAGAAGAATATGATAAAATGGACAAGCAGAGAATACTTGATAGTTATCACACCCATAATCCGTGTGGGAAGAATAGTCTAGAAGGGATGGTTCTGCTTACCATTAGAGATCATGATGATCCCTTTAGAGTTTCTAGATAGTCGTACCATGAAGGCTATCATTTATAAGTAGGTCTTTAACATCACTCGGGGTCAAAATTAATTCATCCTATTGGTACCCATTTATGTCTAGGGTTTTAAGCTTGAACATTTGCAAGTTTTCTCATTCAAACCCTAAAACTTTTGTGTCGTGGTGCCTTGCATTGTTTTTTCTATTCTGATGGTGACCTTCTTTGGTGGGTTTTTGGTTACAAAGTTTCATCTTTATGCCTTAGTGCTCATAGGTTAACCGGCCCCCATACGATGTTTTACTGCATTTTCCCATCTCGCATGAGTAAAATACTAAGTTTTTGTATGTGCAAGTGGTCATGTATGTTGGCAGGCTTATGAAATCTCAGTCGGCTTTTGAAAATGGTAAAATTTTGAGTTATATGCATTTTTTAATGCATATCGAGTTGCATATACAAGGGAGAATGTATGTCGCATATTCTAGAAGATTCCTTGTTTGCTTGTTTATCGGGTTCGTATGTTCAGACATACAAGTAAAAAATATACAAGGGAGGCGGACATGCTTTCGCTACAGTGTGATGTACAAATGGTCTTGTGTATCAAGCTACATGCAAAGGTGCCAACATACATTTGCTACAGTGCGGCCAATATGCAGGAGGTGGGACCTGCAGATATACAAAGGAGTTTGTATGTGTTTGACATACAAAGTGGAATATGCAAGGGGCGGATTCCAAATATTATCAGATTAGACCTGGCACGCATACATACAATGGATGAGTTAAAAAGTCAAAGTTTTTTCCTTTGTATGATTATGTTGTATGTATATCCAATATACAAGCCCACGTACAATGAGATAGGTACAATGCGGATTCCAAGAAATATCCCAATCTAACAGATAAAGTGTTGAGGTCTAGCTTGCATGTATATGGTATTGTATATGCTGATATATAAGCAAAAGGAGATACAAGGCCCGGATTTGAAAGTTTTTCAAATCCGATGGATAAAATGACTGGGGTCCGTTGTATGTATATCGCATTCATATGATGCGATGTGCAGGAAAATATACAAGTAAAAAGATACAAGCCGGATCTCAAAGCAATTTCATTTTGTTCTATAAAATTTGAGATCTGACTTGTAATATAAGGTGATTGTATATGCTTTTGCATATACAAGGGTGAAATGACAAAATGGAGAAGGAAAAAAGTTAGCGATAGGAACATGGAGTGCCTACGTGGCACATTTTCATTGGTTCTTGACTTTTCAGCGGGGTTTTTGAGACATTAGATCTCAGCGATGGAGTCAGGATCGACGGTCGTGTTTTAAACCTTCGGTGTGAGTTTTTTGTGTGCGAGTGTAACAGTTTTTGAGTGGGGAAACTTCAGATGTGTTCGTTACTGCATCCAGCGGGTAGCTGAACCATTAATGGCGGAATGCAGAGGCATCGATGGATGAAATGACAGATGAACTACCAGGTTTGTGAAAGAAGATCTTTAGGTGGCGATGCAAATCTTGAACCTACCTGCTCCTTCCTCTTTGTCCCTCTGCTGCATTGATTGTTTTGAGCGCCATTTCTCACAATGCATTGTATCTGACGATTTTTGAGTTGACCGTTGTAATTTTGGCTGAGTACACAGTTTTGCTATAAAATGCAAACTGTGTCACTCATATTTGGTTGTTGAAAACTAGACAAGTTTTGGTGCTATAATGAAATACAACTTCCTTGGTGGCTCTATTATGGGTATTTTGTGAGTTTATGAGTTGTATGTTGAATGTCTTATGCATAGAATTCATCAGTTTCATGTTAATTTAAATCAGTAATGCTTTATAGCATGTGTTTTGTTATTTGTCTCCAAACTAGATGTGTTCTTCTTCTGAATCTAAACAGCTAAGGGGTGTTTGGGATTCTAGAATATGGGTTTGCTATATTAAATGCTTGATCTTTTACTTCTGCTCAAGGAGTGGATTAAATGTTTTAGGGTTAAGTATTGAGAAGAGTAGATTGCAGTAAGGATGTTCATAAGCAGAAATAACTAAATACTTTATCTTGGGCATTGTCTGTAAGGCAGACATTGCATAATCCCCTTGAAATCTGATTGTTGTTTCAGGTCTGTGATAAACATTCACATATATATGTCTATTAACTCCAAGCCCTGGATAGGCACTGATCTGATCTTGTATTTTGGTTGCAACCGAAAGTCTTCAGTTTTGCATCCAAACATAAAATCAAACTTGAACTTTAAATACAAACCATTAGGACTTTAGAAGTAGTTTTAGGACCAAAATCCTCTGTCTCACAACTGAATATAGGCCCAAAGCTAGCCCCTTTGCACTTATTCCACAGTTTTGGTCTGCATAAAAGAGGATTTATCTGCTTTGTATCAACATCCAAGTAAGTTCATGTGCATATGTCATAGATGTTGAATAGGGAATACCCCCTTGGTTCTGCAGAGCCTAAAGAAGAAGAGGAGATATTTATAGAGTCTATCTCCTGTACTGTTGGCCCCTGGCCCAAGAATCCTGTTGATCAATGATGGCTACTTTGTAGGGATAACTGGGAACAAGCATCCAGTCTGGGAAAATAACCAACAGATTTGGCGACTCCACTGGGGAGGAATGTGATTTGAAAGTGTTATCTTCTCATCCCTAGTGTTAATTTGTGCCCATCTGAGTCACCAACAGATTTGGTGACTCTACTGGGGAGGAATGTGATTTGAAAGTGTTATCTTCTCATCCCTAGTGTTAATTTGTGCCTATTCGAGTCACCAACAGATTTGGCGACTCCGCTGGGGAGCTTTGTGAAAGAACCCTGATTTTAGAAGAAATTAATTCCTAGTTATAGGTGGCGACTCCGAACAAATCTCCCAACTGGTAAAGTAAAAATTTGTATGCAAGGGAGAAGATCCCTGCGTAATCCTCTGTTTGAAGAGTTATCCATAAAAATGATGTACAAAAGAAAAGGGATTGTTCAAGCCAGTCGAGAGGGTTCTCCTAGAAGTAATGATAATATGCAGGACAATCCAGGATCTTCAGAGCTGACAATACCTTATTTCTCAAAAACTGAGGCTGAAATCCAAAATGTATATGAAAGACAACAAGGTAGCGGATTGAGAATGAGGTCAGAGGTGTTTCAAGAACGCCCTTTCCTTGATTCCCCTGATGGATTTGAAGAAACTGAATCCCCAAGGGATGATAATGATGATCAGAATGTGATAAAACCTTCCTCTTCTATGCCTAGAGATGAGGAATTAGCTGAAGAAATCAAGAGCCTGAGGGAAGAATTAGAATATTTGCATGCAATAAAAATTAGAGATGACATGAGACAGAAAGTGCAAGCTCTTAGAACTGCTCAAAATGATTCAGTTCCCACCCTTGAGAATATAAATGTGTTGAGGAACCAGCATAGAAATGAAGTTCAGGATCAGCATAATGATCAGAGATAGAATGCAAATAATGCTAGAATACCATTGAATAATGTAAGAAATCAGAATGCAAATAGAAATGTAAATGCAAATCAATTTGGTAGACAACCTATGCAGCTGGATAGATTTAGACAACTAATTTTTGATGGCATTCTTGGGTACCCTAATCCTATTGACAAACATGTGAGGCCGCAAGTGCCAAAGTTTTCAGGAAATAATACTGTGTCAGGA
Source organism: Cunninghamia lanceolata (assembly GCA_027924645.1). NCBI lineage: Eukaryota > Viridiplantae > Streptophyta > Pinopsida > Cupressales > Cupressaceae > Cunninghamia > Cunninghamia lanceolata. The sequence continues at coordinate 2,432,667 of BSBN01000061.1, read as the reverse complement.
GAAGACCACTTAAAAGCTTTTCAGAATATCATGGACAACTTTGAGGTTGAGCATGAGGATGGTTTTATGAAATTATTTATGCAATCCTTAGTTGATGAGGCAAGAGAATGGTACAAGGGTCTGCCTGACAAGAGTATTTCATCATGGGAGGATTTCAGAAGAATTTTCAAGGAACAATATGGTGACAAAACTGATCCTAGTTTTTTCATAAATGAATTTACTAGCATTACCAAAGGATCAAATGAACAGGTTGCTGATTTCAATGCTAGATTCACTAAGGTGTTGAACAAATTGCCACATCACCTGAGGCCTAATGAACCTATGTGCATAGTGTTGTACATGAATGCTTTTGATGCTAAAACAACTTATGGATTAAGAGATAAGGGTCCTCATAGCCTCATAGATGCTTTCAAAATTGCAACAACTATTGAAAATAATAGAAAAGCATCTGGTAAGACAAACAGAAGAGATGATATAAATTTTTTGCAAAATCCAAATACTAAATCTCAAAGCGTTCAAGGCAATACATCTACTTCTAAGGATAAATTAGATAAATTGACAACTATTGTCAAGGACCTGAGCTATAGAATGGCAAAAAATGAAAAAGGGATAGGTCCTGACAGACAGGTTTACCAAAGGCAAGAAAGAAAACCATCATTACATGATATGCCATATAATACCAGTTGGCATAATGGTAAACCCATTCTCCCAAACAGTAACCCAAGTTCGAGGACTCAAGGTGTCAAGGAAACACCTGACCCTTTGAAGAAGGCTGTCAATATTGTTAATGACACCCCATGGTGCATAATATGTCAAATGCCTCACTCACAGTCACAATGTATGATCGCTCAATCTTTATACAATAACGTCGTGGCCTGTGATGAATGTAATGAACCACATTACATGGAAGATGACAATGTCAATATGTTGTCTACAAATAGGGGGTATCCGTCTCATGATGTTGGTGTAAGCACAAACAATGAGGTTCAAGTCTGCCAGCAGTTTCCATATGATGAAGATGATGAGGATAGTTATGCTTATGCTCAGGACTCATACAATTTCTTGAATAACTTAAGGAGACCATCTGATGAAGAGATCAGAGCCTTCACAGCTATAGCTGTTGCTCAAGTCAAAAGCAATTACAATCTCAGGTGTAAAACTTAGGTAAGTAACTTGCACCAACCAGAGAATACTTTTGTGAACCAACCAATGCACAGTCATAAAGGGACTGAACCACAAAAGAAACAATGGAGCAATAATAAGTAAAATTTTAAACAAAAAATAGGTCATGATTCTCAAGGACCAGAAAATAGAATTCCCTAGCTTGAGGATCAGAACAAAGATTTTCAGATCAAAGATGACAGTCAGGGAGCCGCAAAAATTAAAGCTGGATCATACCAAGATAAAAGTAAAACTGTATATCAGGCTACGACTGTTATACAAAATTATGCTCCATTTGACATAACTCAGGTCTTGTCCTAGGTAAAGGTTTCTGTTCTATTGATGGAGCTGATGAAAGTTGAAGAGTTCAGAAATAAAACATTGTCCCTGATTTCAGGAATACCCTGTCAAGCTAATCAAAATATTGAGATTCAGGGTAGGAAACAAATTATGTGTATTGATGAGGATGAGACCCCTGAAGTTTATCTGGGGATGACCATGACAAAATGCCCTTCACAGGTCAAGCCATTCTATGTCTCCCTTGTCATAAATGGAAAAGTGATTAAGAATTGTATGCTTGACTTAGGAGCATCAACGAATATCATGCCTTTGGCCATTATGCAGCAAGCTGGGTTAAAGATAGATAAGGCATGTGGGAAATGTTATGCCATGGATGCTAGGGAGGTACCAGTCATTGGAATCATGAAAGATGTGGATTTGAGATTGGCAGCATATCCAGAAAAAACCTACAAAATGAATATAACAGTTGTTGACATCAAGTCACAGTATGGCATGTTGTTGTCAAGAAGATGGGCCGCATTAATTGGTGGTAGTATGCAATTGGACCTGTCATATGCTATGATCCCAATGAATGGCAGAGATGTCAAATTGATTAGAGAAGAAAGGTCACTAGACACAGTTGAGGATCAAGAATCAGAGGAGCATATATGTTTTGTGGATACTGACTGTGATAATTTTAGGGTTGTCTCAAATGATCAAGAGGGTGAAGGAAGAGATATTTGCATTCAAGAACTTGACCAACAGGGTCTCTGGACCATGTATTTTGATGGAGCTTTCTCAAAGGAAGGCTCTGGTGCTGGGATTATATTTCTGTCTCCAGTTGGTAAGCTTCTAAAATTCTCTTTCTTGCTGAAGTTTGCTTGTACGAATAATATTGTAGAGTATGAAGCTCTGTTATTAGGATTGAATGTTGCTTTGATGCATGGGATCAAGATGCTCAAAGTATTTGGGGATTCAGAATTAGTTGTTTCCCAAGTCAGAGATAAGTATGCATCAAAAAATAAGAGGTTAAAACAGTATAAGCATGATGTATGGGATACAATTGAATTGTTTGATGCTTTTTCAATAAGTTGGATTGAGAGATCAAAAAATGTCAAGGCAGATTTTCTAGCTAATGTAGCCATAAGGCCAGATGATCTTACTCTGTTAGATGTTACAAATGTTGAGGTTAAACTTAGACCTACAGTGCTAGATAATGTATACAGCTGGCAAGTGTTTAATGATGATAAGGATTTACTGAGATTTCTACATTGCATTGATGAATATGAGAACCAAGAAATGGATTTTCAGAATTTTGTAGAAGTTGTGGATGGGAAAGAAACTCTCTTAGGGAAGGAGGTAATTCAACTCAAGACAAATAAAATCCCTAGAGGGCTGGTTGCTTTAGAGAGAGCATTTGACAATAGGGACCAATTTGTTATAAAGGCATCTCCAACAAACAAGAATGATTTAGAAGAGATAAACTTGGGGACATCTCATGCCCCCAAGAAGGTATACATTGGCAAATAGCTCAAGCCACATATCAAAACTATGATGATTGCATTACTGAGAAAGTATAAGCATGTCTTTGCCTGGTCATATGAGGACCTAAAAGCTTATAGAGAGGATTTATTCTAGCATGAAATCCCTTTGAAGCCTGGAGCTAAGCCATTCAGACAAAAACAAAGACCTATTAACCCAACCTTAGCTCCAAAGATGCAAGAAGAACTCAAGAAGCTTAGGGAAGCTGAAATAATTATGCCCATCAGACACTCAATTTGGGTGTCTAACCTTGTCCCGGTTAGAAAGAAGAATGGTGACATAAGACTTTGTGTGGACTTTAGAAATCTGAATGTATCTTCCTTGAAGGATAATTATCCTTTGCCCAACATGGAGGCTATGTTGCAAAAGGTAATTGGCTATGAACTTTTATCCATGATGGATGGATTTTCAGGGTACAATCAGGTGAAGGTGAAAGAATCAGAACAATTCAAGACTGCTTTCACCACTCCATGGGGAACCTATGTATATGTGAGAATGCCATTCAGACTGACAAATGCAGGTGCCACATTTCAAAGGGCCATGGATATTGCTTTCGCAGGATTGATTGATTCAATCCTAGCTGTATATCAAGATGATTTGACAGCTTATTCAAAAAAGGAGGAGCAACACTGTATGCACTTAGAGCGAATCTTTATTAGGGCATTGGAATATGGCATCTCACTCAACCCAAAGAAGTGTGCTTTTGGGGTAGTGGAAGGAAAATTGCTTGGTCACATTGTTTCCAAGGATGGAGTCAGGATTGATCCTGAAAGGGTGGCTGCAATTGACAAAATTCAGATCCCTAGAATAGTGAAAGGTATTCAGTCCTTCTTTGGACAAATTAATTTTGTTAGAAGATTTGTTCCTAACTTTGCAGAGACCATAAAAGATATCTCTAAAATGTTGAAGAAAGGTGCAATTGTCAAATGGGAAGATGAAGCAACTAAGTCATTTTAGAACATCAAAGAGGCTATAAAGATGGCTTCCGTGCTAAAGTCTCCTAATTTTTCTAAGCCATTTCAATTGTTCTCATTTGCTTCTTTCCATACTATTGCTGCATGCTTACTACAGAGGAATGAAGAAGGGTTTGAACAACCTATAGCTTTCTTTAGCAGGTCATTGCAGGTTGCTGAGTTGAAGTATGATGTCATGGAGAAGTAGGCATATGCACTGGTTAGAGCAGTCAAAAGTTTCAGACCATATTTGGTAGGCTCTCAGATAGTTGCATATGTGCCTTATGCAACAGTCAAAGATATTTTTACTCAATAGGAGGTAACTGGAAGAAGATGCAGATGGATAAATAAATTACAAGAGTTTAATATTGAAATACAGATCACAAAATTGGTAAGAGGACAAGGTTTGGCAAAATTGATGACATAGTCAAATCTAGAGGCTTGCCAAGTGAATGTAGTGTATAATGAAGTTGTAAATATGTCAGAATCTAAATGGTATAAGGACATAGTACATTATTTGTAGAATTTGAACTGTCCTTCCCATCTCAATGATAATCAGAAGAGGACCTTGAAGCTACATGTTAAATACATCATTGTTTAAGGAGAGTTGTATTGGAAAAATCCTAATGGTGTATTACTCAGGTGTGTAGATGAAAATCAGGCTAAGGATATTCTAAGTGACATGCACAATGGAGTGTGTGGTGGACATTATACTGCCCAGACAACATCCCACAAAATTCTTAGAGCAGGCTACTGGTGGCCAACTCTCTTCTCAAATGCGCAAAGAATGATAAGAAAATGTGACCCTTGCCAAAGGTTCTCAAGAAAGCTAAAATATGAAGGTGCATTGCCCCTTAGGACTATAACTGTAGAAGCTCCATTTCAACAATGGGGAATTGATTTTATAGGGGAAATCTCAGAAAAATCAAGTGGAGGACACAGTTGGATTTTGGTTGCTACTGATTACTTCACTAAATGGATTGAGGCCATTCCAACTAAGAAGGCTACAAGAAAAGTGGTGATGGATTTTATTCTAGAAAATATTATTATCAGATTTGGAGTACCAACTAAAGTGTTACAGATAATGCAATGTGCTTTAGGTCTGGTGAATTTATTGATTTTTGCAATACTTATGGAATTGATTTGTCTCATACATCACCATACCATCCACAAGGAAATGGTTAGGCAGAGTCAAGCAACAGGAGTCTCATGAAAATCATCAAGAGGGTGATAGATAAAAACAAGAGGGCTTGGGATTCAAAGCTTAAGTTGGCATTATGGGTTGACAGGATGACAGTGAAAAGAGCAACTGGAAGATCACCTTTTGAATTAGTCTATGGTGCAGTAGCTAAACTGCCTGTGAACAACCTCCTACCAGTTTATAAATTTATACAGGAAAATGATGAGAAAATTGGGGACTCAATGACTCAAAGAATAAATCAGCTGGTTGCACTAGATGAGATCAGAAGGGAAGCACAAAAAATGAACATCAAGAAACAACAAAAGGTGAAGTATCTATTTGATAAGAGGGCTACAGAGAGAAGGTTTCAGATAGGTGACTTGGTCCTTGTATGGAATGCAAGAAGCTAGGATAAGGGCAAGCATGGTAAATTTGAGCCCCTATGGATTGGCCCATATCAAATTGGTAACACCCATGAAGATGATTCCTACTTCCTCTAGGCCCTCAATGGTGAAATACTAGAATTGCCTGTGCACGGTAAATTCCTTAAAGCTTATTTCTCATAGATGAATGTCTTCTATGCACACTGTAAATTAGATGTAAATGTTTTCTACATACCTTGTATAGTTGGTCGTGTTTTGAGTTTTGCATTTTGTCTGGTCTGCCCTGAAGTAGTCTGGTCCTCATTGCAGTCTTGCACCTACACGTCCCCAATCGGAGCCTGTGTTAGTACCCATTTATGTCTAGGGTTTTAAGCTTGAACATTTGCAGGTTTTCTCATTCAAACCCTGAAACTTCTGTGTCGTGGGGCCTTGCATTATTTTTTCTATTCTGATGGCGACCTTCTTTGGTGGGTTTTTGGTTACTAAGTTTCATCTTTATGCCTTAGTGCTCATAGGTTAACCGGCCCCCATACGATGTTTTACTGCATTTTCCCATCTCACATGAGAAAAATACTAAGTTTTTGTATGTGCAAGTGGTCATGTATGTTGGCAGGCTTATGAAATCTCAGTCGGCTTTTGAAAATGGTAAAATTTTGAGTTATATACATTTTTTAATGCATATCGGGTTGCATATACAAGGGAGAATGTATGTCGCATATTCTAGAAGATTCCTTGTTTGCTTGTTTATCAGATTCGTATGTTCAGACATACAAGTAAAAAATATACAAGGGAGGCGGACATGCTTTCGCTACAGTGTGATGTACAAATGGTCTTGTATATCAAGCTACATGCAAAGGTGCCAACATACATTTGCTACAGTGCGGCCGATATGCAGGAGGTGGGACTCACAGATATACAAAGGAGTTTGTATGTGTTTGACATACAAAGTGGAATATGCAAGGGGCAGATTCCAAATATTATTAGATTGGACTTGGCGCGCATACATACAATGGCTGAGTTGAAAAGTCAAAGGTTTTTCCTTTGTATGACTATGTTGTATGTATATCCAATATACAAGCCCACGTACAATGAGATAGGTACAATGCGGATTCCAAGAAATATCCCAATCTAACAGATAAAGTGTTGAGGTCCATCTTGCATGTATATGGTATTGTATATGCCGATATACAAGCAAAAGGAGATACAAGGCCCGAATTTGAAAGTTTTTCAAATCTGATGGATAAAATGACTGGGGTCCGTTGTATGTATATCGCATTCGTATGATGCGATGTGCAGGAAAATATACAAGTAAAAAGATACAAGCCGGATCTCAAAGCAATTTCATTTTGTTCTATAAAATTTGAGATCTGACTTGTAATATAAGGTGATTGTATATGCTTTTGCATATATAAGGGCGAAATGGCAAAATAGAGAAGGCGAAAAGTCAGCGATAGGAACATGGAGTGCCTACGTGGCACATTTTCATTGGTTCTTGACTTTTTAGCAAGTTTTTTGAGCCGTTAGATCTCAGCGATGGAGTCAGGATCAACGACCGTGTTTTAAATCTTTGATGTGAGTTTTTCCTGTGCGAGTGCAATAGTTTTTGAGCGGGAAAACTTCAGATGTGTTCGTTGCTGCATCCCGCAGGTAGCTGAACCATTAATGGCAGAATGCAGAGGCATCGATGGATGAAATGATAGATGAACTACTGGGTTTGTGAAAGAAGATCTTTAGGCAGTGGTGTAGATCTTGAACCTACCTGCTCCTTCCTCTTTGTCCCTCTGCTGCATTGATTGTTTTGAGCACCATTTCTCATGATGCATTGTATCTGACAATTTTTGAGTTGACCGTTGTAATTTTGGCTGAGTACACAGTTTTGCTATAAAATGCAAACTGTGTCACTCATATTTGGTTGTTGAAAACTGGACAAGTTTTGGTGCTATAATGAAATACAACTTCATTGGTGGCTCTATTCTGGGTATTTTGTGAGTTTATGAGTTGTATGTTGAATGTCTTATGCATAGAATTCATCAGTTTCATGTTAATTTAAATGAGTAATGCTTTATAGCATGTGTTTTGTTATTTGTCTCCAAACTAGATGTGTTCTTCTTCTGAATCTAAACAGCTAAGGGGTGTTTGGGATTCTAGAATATGGGTTTGCTATATTAAATGCTTGATCTTTTACTTCTGCTCAAGGAGTGGATTAAATGTTTTAGGGTTAAGTATTGAGAAGAGTAGATTGCAGTAAGGATGTTCATAAGCAGAAATAACTAAATACTTTATCTTGGGTATTGTCTGTAAGGCAGACATTGCATAATCCCCTTGAAATCTAATTGTTGTTTCAAGTCTGTGATAAACATTCACATATATATGTGTATTGACTCCAAGCCCTGGATAGGCACTGATCTAGTCTTATATTTTGGTTGCAACCCAAAGTCTTCAGTTTTGCATCCAAACATAAAATCAAACTCAAACTTTAAATACAAACTGTGAGGGAGAGAATGTGTTAGTTCAAAATAAATGAAAACATAACCCAAACATCAATAGAAGGTGAAAGTAAATGGAGAATCAAACCAAACAAGTAGAAATACTTACAGAACCCATTTACTTATCATTTTCCATTGTTGCCTATCTTGCTTTGATCTTGATTGAAACCCTCAAAAGCTCTTTTTTAGCTTGCTTGCTTGTTTGAAGATGCCAAAGTAAGAATAGCTATTGATACCTCATGTGTTTGAAGATGACCTTCAATACACAATAATGGAGGATACTTAGAGAGTGGAATGGTGTGGGAATTTTGAGTATAGATTTGATGCAATAATGAACTCCTCAAATGGCTTAGAAGAGGGTTCTATTTATAGATTTTCTAAAAATAGAATGGAGGGTGAGGATCAATTGATGAGATCAATGGCTAGGAATAAAAGTGAATCTTTAATTCATAATGGGTGAATTAAAAATTTTTTATTTGAAAATAGTGGATTATGACAATTGAATTAAATATTCAATTGGTGAAGAGGAGTGGGGAACATTGAATTAAATATTCAATAGTGGGAGACAGTGGATTATGACAATTGAATAAAATATTCAATTGGAGGATAGGAGTGGGGAACATTGAATAAAATATTCAATTTGTGAAGGCTAGTGGGGCACATTGAATAAAATATTCAATTTGTGGAGGATAATTGATTTTAAGATTTATTTTGGAAAATGGAGGATATTAGCTAATTAAATATTAAGAATATTTAATTATATGTGCAACATGGTGAGGTGGAAGAGATGAGGTGGATTGATGAGGTGGATTGGTGAGGTGGATTTATGTAATTTAGGACTTAAGATAGAGGAATTTATGATTAATTAAATAATGTAGGATTATTTAATTATGTGAGACATTAGAAGAATTTAGGGGATTTAATTAAATAAAATGACTTCATTTAATTATGGGATAATGAGCCAATTAACTAAATGTATAACATTTATTTAACTGCTAGAAGAAAATAATAATTAAGATAAATATTAAATATTTACTTAATTCGACCCGAGCCAATTTTAGGTGTATACAGATCCAATTAAATATTTTAAGGGAACCAGCCCATAATTTGGAGGTTCAAACTTGACATAGGTCACCCACAGCCTGAGTTTGATCCCATGTTTCGAAGGATTGCTAAATATCATAACTTTGCATCATGGGTGCAATCCTAATCGACAACAAAAATAAATCTGCCCACCTTTGTAAAAGTAAGATTAGTTATGCTAAAACATAACTTGGCAACAAAATACATCTACCCACCTTTGTAAAAGCAAGACAAGCTATGCTAAAACATAACTTGGCAACAAAATACATCTGACTACCTTTGTAAATGCAAAGATTAGCTATGCTAAAACATAACTTGGTAACAAAATACATTTTCCCACCTTTGTAGAAGTAAGATTAGCTGAGCTAAATCATAACTTGGCAACAAAATACATACCCACCTTTGTAAAAGCAAGATTAGCTATGCTAAAACATAACTTGGCAACAAAATACATCTACCCACCTTTGTAAAAGTAAGATTAGCTATGCTAAAACATAACTTGGCAATAAAATACATATACCTACCTTTGTAAAAGCAAGGCAAGCTATGCTAAAACATAACTTGGCAACAAAATACATCTGCCCACCTTTGTAAAAGCAAGATTAGCTATTTTAAAACATACCTTGGCAACAACTTAACTATTAAATAATAAGATTTAGGGGAACAATGTATTCTTTTAAACCTGAAGGTAGTAAAATATATTTTTTCAATTTTTTATCAAAGCTAATAAAATATTTTCATTTTATTTCTATTTTTAACTTTTTATCAAAGGTTTCCTTTTATATAATAAATTTTCTATTACTCATTACTCACAACTCTATTGTCTAAATTGATCTATACTTTTACTATTGCAATGAGGTTTTAGTAGTACTATTGCAATGAGTTTTTATCTAGAGTGATTAATGTATTTAGAGTAAACCAATCAAATAGAGTATTATTTTTCATGTTAAACAAATTTTAAATTTTCATAAGTTTATATGAAAAAATTTTAACAAAAAAATTCAAAAAACCATTTATCTGTGTTGTGATTGGTTCAAAATTTGAGCTCTCTATTTTGAGTAAAACAAACACATTAAAATCAAGGAGAAAAATAGGTGGGAAGGAAGTAGCTACTAACAGATTAACTTGTTTAATTAATTTGTGGAGAATTTGGTTATTAAACAAATATTTTTTTTAATGTTGAACAAATAATATTTTTTCTTTACCTCTATGCAAATATTATAACAAAAATTCTAATATCTATATTAATATAATATTCATATTAATGTGATTATTTACTTTTAATTCAGTGTATATGCTATTATATTTATATTTAAAAAAATATATCTATAATATGCTGAGAAATATCTTTATGCTTTTTGTGTTTTCTATAGCTTTTGTGATTTTCTCAATTTCTTTTTTTAATTTTAATTTTAATTTTTGTGTTTTTTAGAATTTTTAGAGTTTTCATAGTTTTTTAAATTTCTCCACCTTTTTTTAGTTCAATTTTCTAATTTCTTTTTTGCTTTTTGTTTTTTATTTATTTCAATTTCTTTTTTGGTTTTTATTTTTTATTTTTTATTTTTAAATTGCTATATATTTACATAGACAAAATGAGTGCTCTCATCTCCACTCTGATATGACTGTATGGCATAACTAGTATATTTATATTTTAAAAAGTTTATCTAAAGTATGCCAAGAAATATCTTTTTGACTCCGTGTTTTTTTGTGTTTTCTATAGCTTTTGTGATTTTCTCCACTTTTTTTCCTTCAACCTTTTCCACTTTTTTTTTTTTTTTTTCCAATAGTTTTTGTTTTTTGTTTTTTCAATTTCTTTTTTGGTGATTTTCTCCATCTTTTTAAAAAAGTTTTCAATTTCTTTTTTGGTTTTTATTTTTTATTTTCTTCAATTTCTTTTTTTGGTTTTTATTTTTTATTTTTTTTTCTATAAATTTAGGCAGAAAAAATGAGTGCTCTCATCCCCACCATGATGTGACTATAAATGCCTCTTGGCATAAACAAGTATATTTATATTTAAAAATATATATCTAAAATACGCCGAGGTTTATCTTTTTCCATAGTTTCTTTGATTTTCTCTTGCAATTTCTTTTTTTTTGTTTTTATTTTTTAATTTTTCCAATTTCTTTTTTGGTCTCATAGTTTTGTGATTTTCTCCAACTTTTTCTCCTTCCAACAGTTTCCAATTTCTTTTTTGGTTTTTATTTTTTATTTTTTTATTTTTTCCAATTTCTTTTTTGGTTTTTTTTCTTTGATTTTCTTAAGTTTTACTTTTTATTTCCTTTTTGGTATTTAAATTTTTTTCTTATAAATTTAGACAAAAAAATGAGTGCTCTCATTCCCACCTCAATGTGACTGTACTAGTATATTTATATTTAAAAATATATATCTAAAATACGTCGAGGTATATCTTTTTTCTATAGTTTCTTTGATTTTCTCTTGCAATTACTTTTTTGGTTTTTATTTTTTAATTTTTCCAATTTATTTCTTGGTTCCATAGTTTTCGTGATTTTCTCCAACTTTTTCTCCTTCCAACAGTTTCCAATTTCTTTTTTGGTTCCATAGTTTTTGTGATTTAGTTTTTTCTCCTTCAACTGTTTTTAATTTCTTTTTTAGTTTTTTTCTTTTATTTTCTTAAGTTTTATTTTTGATTTCCTTTTTGGTATTTTAATTTTTTTTCTTATAAATTTAGGCAGAAAAAATGAGTGCTCTCATCCCCACCCCGATGTGACTGTATAACGTCTCTCAGCGTAATTATTTATAAATTTGATATTTTAAATACTAGTATATTTATATTTAAAAAAATATATCTAAAGTACGTCGACGTCGCGAGGGATATCCTTTTTCATAGTTGCAATTTCTTTTTTGGTTTTTATTTTAAAAAAAAAATTAATTTCTTTTTTTTTTATATAATAAGGCGGCAAAAACCAGGGGCCGAACCCTTTTACAAAACCAAGCCCAGGGGGTAAGAAAACAGTGCACTGACAGTACTCAGCCAACACAGAGAAAAGACCAACAACACAGGCACAACAACCTTACTGTAAAACAAAAACCAGCAAAGCCCAACAGACTAAACAACAAGGTTGTAAGGAGCAACAACCTAAACAATAGCAGAACCAGACCTATCAAGTCGAACACCCTTGGCACGAGTGCGGTTTAGTGAAACATGCTTTGGAAGACCTCGCTTCCTCCTTTGGACAACAGTCCAAAAAATATCATCTCCATCCACAGAAATAGGAGAAGATGGAGAAACTCTCTCCAAATCCTTGGAAGGGGGCGGAGCTTGGGGCGCAATATCAACCCCAGCAACAACCTGTGTACCTATAGTATCAGTTTGAGACATATCAGTAGCTGAGATCTCTGTAGCAAACTTGGTAGCAGCAACAACAACAGGGGAGGTCCCTATAGCAATTCCAGAAATAATAGCAGTAGCAGGGGAGTTTCCTACAGCACACCTAGCAACACCAGCAATAGGGGAGGACCTTGACAACACAGTAGTCTCATCAACAGTCCCATCAGCAGAACCACCAGTAGAAGTAGCCATAGCTGTAAAATCAGGAACCCCCTCAATATCAGGAGCAAACCCATCAGCATCAGAGGAAGATTCAACTGCCTCTGACCCAAAAATATCCTCAGCAGCACTAATTGTAAGATGTTCATGCAAAGCATTCTTCCACCAGGAGGACGAGCGAGGGATCTTTAAGCGAGGGCACCTAGAAGACAGATGACCCATAGCAAAGCATCTACGACACTGGAAGTGAATACCTTCATAGTCCAAAATTTGCCTCCAAGAATTATCAGTAACCTGCAGCATAATCTCAGCCGGGAGAGGTGTAGAGAGATCGAGATCCACAAGAACATGAGCGTATGTGGTATGAGAGAACAAGGTAGTTGCTTGATCTACCATAATAAAAGAACCCAAAGAATTACCAATACCCTCATAACAAGATTTGTACCAAAGATGCAGCAGAAGATTCAGGAGACAAATCCAAACAGGCATTCTATTGAAAGATTCAGTCAACGGGTTAAAGGAGGGAACCCAAGGCTTGAGAAGGAGGGCATGATTGCCTCAAAACCAGGCCTGAGTATGAAGAATAACATTCCAATCAGAAACTAAAGCAAAAATAACTACAAAGAAACCCTTTGCACAAGGGTGAATTTCTATTTTCCCCTCCGTGATAGGGTGCCAATGCTCTGAAATCCAGAGGTTCAAATCGCCTAGCCAAGGCCACCAACAGTTAAATCTACAAATCAAACCCTGCTTAGAGAAATAGTCTATATTTTTTAAAACCTCATCCCTTAAGACCACTACAGGGGGAGGCAAGTCTGACTAAGAAATAGATCTCCTAGAAACCAGAGTAGCAACAGTATTAGCAGACTCCTCATGTCGTCGAGGAGACCCGCTACTAACAATCTTTGTATAAGATGTAGCAGCAATAGCAGTAGCCCCAGAAACAGACGACGTACCACCAGTTTCCATAATTTTCATGATTTTCTCCAGCTTTTTCTCCTTCCAATAGTTTCCAATTTCTTTTTTGGTTTTTATTTTTTTTATTTTTTTCCAATTTCTTTCTTAGTTTTTTTTTTTTTTTCCAATTTCTTTTTTGGTTCTAGCTTTTTCTCCTTCAAGACTTTTTAATTTCCTTTTTGCTTTTTTTTCTTTGATTTTCTTAACTTTTATTTTTTATTTCCTTTTTGGTATTTAATTAATTAATTTTTTTTTATAAATTTAGGCAGAAAAAATGAGTGCTCTCATCCCCACCCCGATGTGATTGTATAACGCCTCTCGATGTAATTAATCAAACCATATAATTAATTATATACTAGTATATTTATATTTAAAAAAATATATCTAAAATACGCCGAGGTATATCTTTTTTCCATAATTTCTTCGATTTTCTCTTACAATTTCTTTTTTGGTTTTTATTTTTTAAATTTTCTAATTTCTTTTTTGGTTCCATAGTTTTCATGATTTTCTCCAGCTTTTTCTCCTTCCAACAGTTTCCAATTTCTTTTTTGGTTTTTATTTTTTATTTTTTCCAATTTATTTTTTAGTTTTTATTTTTTTTATTTTTTCCAATTTCTTTTTTGGTTCCATAGTTTTTGTGATTTAGCTTTTTCTCCTTCAACTATTTTTAATTTATTTTTTAGTTTTTTTTCTTTGATTTTCTTAAGTTTTATTTTTTATTTCCTTTTTGGTATTTTAATTTTTTTCTTATAAATTTAGGTAGAAAAAATGAGTGCTTTCATCCCCACCCTGATGTGTCTGTACTAGTATATTTATATTTAAAAATATATATCTAAAGTACGCCGAGGGATATCTCTTTTCCATAGTTTATTTGAAAAAATAAAAAATAAAAACTAAAAAAGAAATTGAAAAATATAAAAAATAAAAACTAAAAAAGAAATTGGAAAAAATAACAAATAAAAAATAAAAAAGAAAATGAAAATAAGAAAATCACAAAAACTATCCCAAAAAAGAAATTGGAAAAAATAAAAAATAAAAACCCAAAAAGAAATTGGAAAAAATAAAAAATTAAAACTAAAAAGGAAATTGGAAAAAATAAAAAAAATCAAAATCAAAAAAGAAATTGAAAAATAGAAAATCACAAAAACTATGGAACCAAAAAAGAAATTGGAACCAATGATTTTCAAATGAAAATAAGTTTCCTTTTTGGAATTTTAATTTTTTTTCCTATAAAATTAAGCAGAAAAAATGAGTGCTCTCATCCCCACCCTGATGTGACTGTATAACGCCTCTCGACGTAATGAATAATAGAATGTATATTAAATTATTGATTATAAGATGAGTAGAATTATCATTATATTTATATTTATGTTATATTATAGTAAAATGAAATATTAATATATATTTGTGTATAAATATTAAATATTGAAATATTATACTGACGTAAATATTAATATATTATATTGTGTAACATTCATATTAATATTTAATTTTTTGAGTAGTTAAAAAATGTAGTTATGTCATATTTTATATTTATAATTATTGAAATATTGTGTAGTTGATATAATTATTTAAAAAAAGATTACATATTATATATATTTTTTAATGATATAAAATATAATTAAATATTTTTCTCACAAATTATTTGATGTGCACCACAAAGTTCTTGTTGTGCGGAGTTCAAGAAGTGTTTGGAGATGTTGTATGGGTCATGCCAACTCATTTGGGAGAAGCACAAGTAATGTTTAATCTCCCAAGAGTACTACCAAGTTGTAATGACCAATGTGCTACAAGCTTCATACTTTCTTGCTTAAGGGTGACCTAATTCAATTGTGTGTAGCATGCAGATGTTATTCTATGAAGGATGTTTAGGACCAGGTTAAGCATGTGTTGGGATCTGCAAGGCATGTTCCTCTTCCTGGTGTTGCATGTGGTTCACTTTAGGGCTTGCCTCTACACATTTCATGTTGATTGATCTTTGTTTGACTTGTAATAACAATATTCTTGTTGTCTCTAGCCGACTTGTGATGTAATCAATGTAATATCATCTATATATTGTAAACCTAGTTGATCTAGGTGAAGTGTGATTGAAAATGTGAATATGAGAAGAAAAATATGGATGTATAATGCATTATGATGTGTGACTGAACGAGAAAGAGCAGAAGTAATAGGACCTATCCTAATTCATCTTGAAGACATTTTTGAGATAGAAGGGAAGTGAAGAGTGTGCCTAACTGATTGCTAGAGGCAGTGAGCTAAAGGCATAACTTCTTGAAGGCTGAAAGAAGTGAGTGAGTAAGTTGTAGAGAAGACATTTGAAGAAGTTGTAGAAGTTGACAAAGAAGAAGAGAAATCATCAAGAGAGGAGTGAAAAAGCATAATTACAATCATCGAAAGGAGTAAGCTTCATTGTTAGTTCCAGACAGTAGAAGGGCTGTCATGCTGTAATATTTTCTGAGTTTGTTCTCAGTTTAGGGAGTAGTTGCTTCCTTGGGTTGTAGCCCTAAAACAAAGTTTGCAAGGAGTTGTAGCTTCCTTGGAAGTGACCCTAAAACCTTTTTTTAGGGAGTGATTGCTTCCTTGGGTTGAAGCCCTAAAACAAAGTCTGTAGGGAGTAGTAGCTTCCTTGGGTTGTAGCCCTAAAACAAAGTTGTAATTTTTAGAGTAGTGAGCTTCATAAATGGTGGGTTAATCCTCACTGTGGTTTTTCCCATTTTGGGGTTTTCCATGTACATCTAGTGTTATCTGGTGTTGTGCATTGTGTTGATTTTTTATGTTTATGTTAATGTTGTAAGGTTTAATTTTTAATTTGCTCAGGAGGGTTTAAGATTTCTTTGAATACTGATTCACCCCCCCTCTCAGTATCCAGGTGTGTTCAATAGGTGGAACATCATAGTGATAGTAGTTGGTGTAATCATAATAAGCTCAAAGGAGATGAATTTAAAAGTTGGATTAATTACCATAACTCTTTTGGTGTGATTGATCCGATATATTGCAAACATTCAAGTCATGTTAAAAATTGGTTTACATGGTCTAATTGTAGATCTAGAATACATAAGAAACTTAATAGGTTGGACATATTTTATATCTCTCACAATCTTCATATTATTCCTTCTCCTTCCAATACATATGTGTTCACTATTCCACTACTCTATTTTATTATTTTAAATCCTTGGTTCCATTTTCTTTTCTCACTCATTTCCTATAACCTCACAACTCCAATTCAAAATTAATATCTAAAATTAAAATAACACTCACTATATGGTTTCTCTAGTGGTAATTTAGAATTAGAATTCCATACCTAAGCCACAAGAAAGAGATTCAAGGATTGAATGGTGGTGTACTACTCTCTTGTAATGTACTAACTTCATTTATTTCTTTGGTAGAAAGATGGCCTAGCAACATAAGAGAAGTGAAAAATATCTTTTAGGGATATTGGAACTTGCTAAAAAAAACTTACTTTTAACCCTAGCAATGTTATAATCTAAGACTTTATTGCTTCTATTCAAACACAATTATGTGAACTTGACACTTATAGAGGGTAAGGTGCTACAATAAGAGCTAGAATTCACTAGATCAAGGAAGGTAATAGAGGTTCAAAATTATTATTTGATTACTTTAATTAGAAACATAAGAAGGATAAAAAACTCTTTTATTGATGAGTAGAGCTCAGTACACATCAATTCTACTAAGATAACCTTACTATTCCAAAATTTCTATGGGAAACTCTTCAAAGAAGATAGTGGGAGGATGTGCAAGAAACCTATAAAGAGATAGTCAAAGATTGTATCCCTAATAAAATTGATCTTCACTGCAACAAATTTTTAGATTTGATACTCTCCATAGAAGAGCTTGAATGTGATCTCTTTTTTATGGTACATAACAAAATTCTAGGCTTTGATGGGCTTCTAGTGGATTTTTTAAGACTATGTGACCATATATTAAAGATGATTTTTATCACTTTATTTTGAAGATTTTGAAGAAGGCCCTCTAGGTTCAAGATTCAATTAAGGTCTTAATTAAACTTCTTCCTAAGGAGAGTGTAAGACTTGGTATAGAATGTTCTATACAATGCAATATTTTTCTATGGAGGTAGCTACCCAAGATCTAGTAGCTTCAATGAAAGCACAAGAGAGACAAAACATAAAAGAATGATTATATTCTATCAAAGGATACAAAAACACAATATACGTGAATATACATCAATATAAAATTACAATGAGAAGCCCTTGGTTATATAGGCCAAGGTGAAACACAAGACAACATAAGGTTATGAAAAATGTCTTAATATTATGACTTGAGGCACAAAGTTATAACTATCTTTAGTGTACCCTAAGTATGTCCTAAGTAAACTTAACTAGACAAGTGTGAATAGGATCTAATGTGGAACCAATTAGGTAATATACCCCATTCACACTAGCAGGGAGGAGTGAAGATACATTTCTAGATAGAACCATATCTCCTTAATAAACACTTCTTACAAAATTATTTTCAAAGTGTCGGCTATGTGAATAAAACTAGTGGTATAGGATATTTCAATACTTGAACAATCAGGTTTTTTGGAGGAAAATATAGTCTTGATAATTTTATTCTAGTATAAGAAGCTAGTGAATGGGCACAATAGTTGATTCAAAATGCTTTGTTGGTCATATCAGACATTTATAAATCTTATGATAGATACATTAGAATTTCATCATCAAAATGATGTAATGGCTAGGTTCTGTGCCTCAAATTTGTGCTCATGTTCAAATGTTTTTCAAAGATGACAATATCCACAAGGTGGTTAATAATTCTTCATTTGATTCTTTCCCCTTATAGCACTTCATTAGAAATGGATGCCCTCTGTCACCCTTTCTACATGTGCTTATTATTGATGCATTGAGATATTTATTGCAAAAAGCCAATAAATAATACATTATATCTGGTATCTCCAAGGCTTAAAATATGTTGTGACTAACTCACACTTTGTTGTTGATAGCCTACTATTCCTATAAAACTCAGAAAAAGAGTTGAACAATACTTTAGACATTTTGAATTAAAAATGTTTTGTTTCAAGACCTTATTTGGCTCATCATAAAATGGAGTTTTTAATTGTCAAGTTGGTCCCACTCCACACTAGATTCCCAAAGATTGAAAATAGATAAAGCATGGTGAAATAAAATTTTATATCTTAGAATCCCTTTTGGTCAAGGGCTATCTCTTGCTAAAATGTGGAAATGGTATTTGAATAGACATAAAAATAAATTATCTAACTAGGGTAACAAATTTCTACCATTGGTTGGAAAAGTTTAGGTGTCCAAAAATAGAGTTTTTCTTGCTACACATGTATACTTCTCTTCTTGTTGGATTCCATCTTGAAGATTATATGAAGATTTATTTAAACTAATCTAACAGTTCCTTTGGACTAAATGAGATGATATTGTTGGGTGTAGAGTCATTTCTTGGTCTCATTGCATCCAACTGAAATACAAATAGATTTTGAAACTTAGGGGACATGTTTATTTGCTAAATGGATCACTAGAGATACATAAGGTGATGAACCATGGAAAATTTTATTGAGACATAGATTGATTAATTCTAATATCAAGTAATGGAAGAGTGTTAAAAAATTCATTTTTTCAAGAAAGGTGTTAAAAAAATTTAATGTTATATGGGAATTTTCTTCCTTGCAATGGTCTTCTTGGCTAGTCATCAAAGTATGCTTTGACTTGAACAATAACTAGACAAGAAGTCTCTTAATTTTGTACAATTTCTTAATTTTTGTAAATAGGACACTTGATACATGATTGTCCTAGGATACCTTCAACTCCTAGCGAACCCTCTCCTAAATCATATTCCATTTGTACCTAATCACTTAAATGCCTCTAGTACATACTAGTTAAGTCCATTCCCTCTTCCTCTACCCTCAATGAACTTACCGAACCATCTTCTAAATATATCCCTACTTCTTACAAAGTTATAATGATTACCAATTGGAGAATGGTTAGGAAAAGGAAGGAATCTTATAGTTCTTCTCTCCATTCACCTATACATTATCCATCTCATGATTAATCTCCTTCCCCTTTTCACTATTCCTTAGACCCTCCTATTTAGGTTTCTACATCCCCTCCCCCCAATGCATTCCATTGATCATGATCCCCTTTAATTACCTCTAAAGATTGAAAAAAAAAAATGAATAACTAGTATCACTTTCTAATCATTTTGAGGTGTTTCCTTCAAATGATGAAAATATGCTCTCTTTATCATCATGAAGTGCAATCTTTATCATGAAGTGCAATATATTTTCTTGGAACATAAGATGGATTTCCCTCTCTTATCAGAAGTATAGAGTCAAAGAGGCCATTGATAAATGTAAACTTGATATCTTACTTCTTCAAGAAGTCAAATTAAGTGATGTTTTTATTGTTGTGTCTCTTCATAATTTATGGACAGAAGTTTTATTCCTACATACTTCTCATAGAGAGAGAAGTGGAGGAACTATTATAGGGATGTTTACATGAATTTCCAAATATTACATTGATAAAGGTGAAGATCCCTCACACAATTGTGTTTAGGCTCTTACTTTCTTTAATGGACAAGCTATTGGGTTTTGCTCCATTTATGCTCCTAATAATGTTAAATAATGGTTTGCTCTTTGGTATTGGATGTCTAAAAATATTGGAGGAGATTTCAATAAGGTGGAACATCATAGTTATCATAGTTGATATAATCGTAATAAGCTCAAAGGAGATGAATTTGAAAGTTGGATTAGCTACCATAACTATTTTAGTGTGGTTGATCCCTTATATTGCAAAAATTCAAGTCATGTTGAAAATTGATTTACATGGTCTAATTGTAGAGCTCGAATAGACAAGAAACTCAATATGTTGGACATATTTTATATCTCTCACAATCTTCATGCTATTTTTTTCCTTCCAATATATATACATTGAATATTCCACTACTCTAATTTATCATTTTCCCATCCTTTTTTCCATTTTCTTTTCTCACTTCTCTCCTATAACCTCTCTTGACTTCAATTCAAACTTAATACCTCACATTTAAAAAATACTAACTACATGGTTTCTCTAGTGGGAATTTAAAATTTCATACCTAAGACACAAGATAGAGATTCACGGATTGAATGGTGGTGTGCTACTATCTTGCAATGTACTAAATTCCTTTATTCCTTTGGTAGAAATGCTTGGAAATGTAAAAGAAGGGAAAATATCTTTGAGGGATATTAGAGCTTGCTAAAAACAACTTGCTTCTAACCGTAGCATTATTATGATCTAATCCTTTATTGCTTCTATTGAAATGCAACTATATGAAATTGACACTTAAAGAGGGAAAGGTGCTACAATAAGAGTTATAATTCACTAGATCAAGGAAGGTAATAGAGGTTCAAAATTATTCTTTGATTAATTGAATTAGAAACATAATAAGGATAAAATTTGTTCTTTGATTAATGATTAGGGTTCAAAACACACTGATTCTACTAAGTTAACCTTACTATTCCAAAATTTCTATGGGAAACTCTTCAAAGAATATAGGTGGTGGGAGGATACAAAAGAAACCTTTAAAGAGATAGTCAAAGATTCTATCCCTGATAAAATTCGCCTTCACTACAATTTTTTTTTGGATTCAACACTCTACCTAGAAGAGCTTAAATGTGATCTTTTTTTTATGGTACATAACAAAATTCTAGACCTTGATGGGCTTTTAGTGGAATTTTTTAGACTATGTGGCTGTTAGATTTAGGGCAGACAACTGAGAGGGGGGGGTGAATTAGTTGTACAAAACACTTAACTCCACACTGATATTTAGCAGCTTAATAGTAAATCAATCCAAAAAGCACAATGCAACAAATCAAGAGCAGAAACACATCAACACATGAGACACCAAGATTTGTGACGTGGAAAACCCGATTAAGGGAAAAACCATGGGGTGATTAACCCAAGAATGTAGTCTCTGTTAGAAGAATAGAAAGAACAAAATGGCACATGCCAATTAGGGCTCTCTGCCTGAGCACACTGCTCACAAGAGGCTCACTACCTACAAGAGACACACTTTCTACAAAGAAATAGGTATCACATACATGAACTGGAGAATAGCATCTTCACCATGCTTGAATCAGTTCCATTTAAGCCCAATACTTCTGCTCTGCCTTTCACTCTCCTCCTCGCTGCCATACACTCATCTCCATAATGACAACTTTGAAATGAATTCGCAATCCCTTATTTATACAAGACATCAACTTAGGAATGATCATCTAAGTCGGCAAACATCAACAAGAACATCCGCAGGATGGGTAACTCATCTAGTCGGCCAGTCTCAGAAAGAACACCATCATCTGGAAGTTATTCTTCAATTGTGAGCTCCAACTCCTATGCAGACCACCAACATGAACTGGACATGATCCAAAGACCTCCACAAGCTTGCCTGAAACACTAAGAACATCCACACTTCATCTACTTACTGAAATCCTTCTCCCCTTCATTCAAAACCTCAAGAACACAGTTTGTCATTACTGTCACAAAGGAATAGATGCTTGCGGACCTTCAAACCACGAACCAATCAAGTTGACACATCATAAGGACTTCCCCAACACTTCTTAAAATCCATAGAACAGGACAATGCATTTCCAGATCTCACCGAACCTTTCTGTAACACTTTGTCACCTCTGAACACCCACTAGAACCGGTTTTACTTGAGCAACCATAACTTCTTCATATCTTCATGCGGACCTCTAAAATCTCTACTGGACCACCTTAAGACACATATCTACAAACCCTTTAAATTACATCCTCTGATCCTCAACCTATCTTGGACTTTTACCTTACTGGCATCACTGTTCTTCACTATTCCTGATTGAGACTAATTTTCTTAATATCCTCAGCACACAGCTCATCCAATCCTTATCATTAATGTAATAGGAGTATGTTGACATCAATGACAACACCGGTTAGGCCCATACTTGCAACAATCTCCCCCTTTGTCATTGATGGCAACATATGATGTGAAAAACTATTTTAACCATCAAGACAAGAACTTCTCTTTACTGTCACAACTCCCCCTATCAACAACAACTATTCACATGTCTTCTCTCCCTTTACTGCTCCCCCTTTGATCAGTAACCACTTATTTTTCACATGTCTTCTCTCCCCCTTTGACATCAATGGCAAAGGGCACATACTTGCAATTCTGCCACTTCAGAATCATATCTGCTGCTCCCCCTGAGTAGTAGCTCCCCATCATCAATCCAGGCCACAAGATGTGACTATGATATACACCAGACTAATGTACATTAGTGCACCTTAGTTCATCACCGGAGGGGCAATAACCCCTGACTTCTCCCTGAGATACTCAAAAGAGTCCTTAGGTAGAGGTTTAGTAAAGATGTCTGCAATCTGATCCTTGGAAGGCACAAACTCCAATATGACTTCATTCTTGATCACTTGCTCTCTCAAAAAGTGAAACTTGATGGATATATGTTTAGTCTTTGAATGTAACACCAGATTCTTAGATATGTTTATTGCACTTGAATTATCACATAAAATTGTGATAGGCTCCTGATACTCCACTTTAATATCTCTTAACATCTGCTTCATCCACAAAACTTGAGTGCAACTACCTGCTGCTGCAATATATTCTGCTTCAGTTATAGATAGAGATATTGCCTCTTGTTTCTTGCTTAGCCAAGAAACCAATCTCTTCCCCAAAAAGAATGCTCCACCATTGGTACTCTTTCGGTCATCCACATCTCCTGCCCAATTAGCATCTGTATAAGCATGAAGAGAGAAATCATGATCTATAGGATACCACAGACCATACTCAACTGTCCCTTTTAGATATCTAAAAATTCTCTTGATTGCCATGACATGAGATTCTCTAGGATTAGTTTGGAATCTAGCAACAAGACCAACAACTTGCATAATGTCTGGTCTAGATTGAGTAAGATACAACAATCCTCCAATCATTGACCTGTACTTTGTCTGATCTGCCTTAGGAGAGTCATCATCTTTACTCAACTTGCATCCGGTTGCCATGAGAGTATTCATTGGCTTTGAATCTTCCATCCCAAATTTCTTCAACAATTCTTTCACATATTTGGTCTGAGAAATGAAGATTCCTTTCTTTGTTTGAGTGATTTGCAGACCCAAGAAGAAACTCATTTCACCAAGCATGGACATCTCAAACTCACTTTTCATTTGATTTGCAAAAGTTTTACACATACTATCTCTTCCTCCAAAAATGATATCATCAACAAACACTTCAACAATCAAGATGTTTTCATGATCAATTTTGAAATATAAGTTACTATCAACAGTATCTTT
Source organism: Cunninghamia lanceolata (assembly GCA_027924645.1). Lineage (NCBI taxonomy): Eukaryota > Viridiplantae > Streptophyta > Pinopsida > Cupressales > Cupressaceae > Cunninghamia > Cunninghamia lanceolata. The sequence goes on along the minus strand of BSBN01000061.1, from coordinate 2,408,819 downwards.
GTTGAAACCAATCTTCAAAAGATGCTTGTCCAATCTTTCATACCAGGCTCTTGGGGCTTGCTTCAATCCATACAGTGCCTTCTTCAACTTGCAGACCATATCACCATGATCAGACAATTAAAACCCATCCAGTTGCTCAATGTACACTTCTTCTTCCAAGTCACCATTTAGGAAGGCAGATTTGACATCCATCTGATATACCTTGAAATCCTTGAAAGCAGCAAAAGCAAGAAATAGTCTGACTGCTTCAATTCTTGCCACTAGAGCAAAAGTTTCTTCAAAATCAACTCCTTCTATTTGAGAATAACCCTTGTAGACCAATCTGGCTTTATTTCTAATTACTTCACCAACTTGATTCAGTTTGTTCCGGAAGACCCATTCGGTTCCAATCACATTCTTGTTTCTAGGTCTGGGAACAAGATCCCAAGTGTGATTTTTCTCAATTTGCATCAGCTCTTCCTCCATTGCTTTAGTCTAGTTTTCATCATTGCAAGCTTCATTCACTATCTTAGGTTCAATCTTTGAAATCAGACAATACTCATCTGAGTCTTTAGCAATTCTCCTTCTTGTTTATACACCTTTGCTTTTGTCACCTATGATCTGATCTTCAGAGTGGTTCAGTCTTACATACCTTGGAACTTTGGGAGTTTCTTGCACTTCTGATTCTTGATCAGGCTCATTGAGACTTATCTCTTCTTCCTGACTTACCGGATCAGTTTGAATCTATTTTTTAGAAGAGGCTTGGGCACCTTGAATTAGAGCACCATTCTGATCATCTTCATCATACTCATAAAACCTTGAGGGTTTTTCAATTCCTTCATCAATCTTCACATTTGTACTTTCTATCATGTTTCTTAGTCTCTTGTTATAACACTGGTATGCTTTGCTTTAAGTAGAGTAACCCAAGAATATTCCTTCATCACTTCTAGCATCAAACTTTCCTAGATCTTCATCTCTTTTAATGTAACATTTGCTACCAAAAACTCTAAAATACCTCACAGTAGGAGTGGTGCCAAACCAAAGTTCATAAGGAGTCTTACTGTTATTGCGTCTGATTTGAACTCGACTGAGGGTATAGACTACAGTGCTGACAGCTTCTCTCCAATAGATCTGAGGAACATTTACTTCCATCATCATGGTCCTAGAAGCTTCCTGGATGGTCCGGTTCTTTCTTTCCACTACTCCATTCTGTTGTGGAGTCCTAGGAGTAGACAACTATCTCTTTATTCCATGTTTCTCACAGAACTCTATGAACTCACTGGATGTGAATTCTCCACCTCTATCAGACCTCAGACATTTCAATTTTAATCTGGTTTCATTCTCTACCATAGCCTTGAATATTTTGAATTTCTCAAGGGCTTTTGATTTCTCTTTTAGAAAGGTTACCCACATCATCCGGGAATAGTCATCAATTAGCAACATAAAGTATCTATCACCTTGTATACTCCTAATTCTTGCCAGACCACAAAGATCAGTATGAACTAAGTCCAATAATCCGATAGAAGATAGTTCCTTACTTTTAAATGTGACTCTGCTTAGCTTACCCAACTGACATTTTTTGCACAAGCTATTAGTAGGTTTCACCAATTTTGGAAGATCTCTTACAGCCTGAGTATTGTTTATCTTGATGATATTATCAAAATTCACATGACACATCCTCCTATGCCATAACCAACTCTGATCAACTTGAACAAATAAAGAACTTTTACCAGTACCAACCAAGTGGAAGATATTACCTTTAGTTTGAGTACCAGATGCAATCTCTGTTCCAAAACTCTCAAAGATCTTGCATTTTCCATTCTTGAATCTGAGATCATAGCCTTTGTCCACCAACTGTCTAACACTGAGAAGATTGTGCTTCAATCCTTCAACATATAGTACATTACCAGTTTTGTTCTTTCCATCAAAAGAAATAGTTCCTCTACCTCTGATTCTACTAGCAGAATTATCACCAAACTTTACTACTCCTCCTTCATACCTTTCCAGATCTATGAACTTATTTTTGTCACCTGTCATATAGTGAGAGCATCCACTGTCAATGACCCAATCATCCTTTTCTTCAACTTGAGCAGCCAAAGCTTTTTCTACAACTTTATGATTGACAGAGTCAGAGGGCATTGGATCTCCTTCCTTGATGGCGATGAACACCCAGTCACTTCCGGATTTGTCTCCTGTCTCTGATTCATCATCTGTTACTCCTTCATCATCTCCTTCATGAGCATAGTAACAATTCTTTTGGAATCTTGATCTGTTAGAATTTGGTCTTGAAAATCTTTCTAGACACCTTGAGGCAAAATGACCAATCTTATTGTAGTTAAAACACTTAAAATGCAATTTCCCTTCATACTTACCGGATCCTCTTAGCAGTCTTTTTGCAATAAGAGCTTCAAGGTGAGCAGTTTCAACTTCTTCTTCCAAGTCTTTTCTTGCTTTTTTATACCATGAAAGTTTCCTTGAAGAGTTCTCTCCCAGATCAAACCTTTGTTTACCTTTTACAGATGTACTGGCTTTGAATGTAGATTCAATCTTTGGGGGTTCATCTCCAAACTCAGCCTTTTCAAATGTAGCCAATTTACCAATCAATTGATCTCTTGTGACGGTTGTGTGGGCTCTGAATTCTTCAATTGCAGCAACCTTGATTTTATAAGAAGCAAGAAGGGATCTGAGAATTTTTCCAACAATCTCATCTTCATTCAAGACTCCACCAGCATTTCTAATTCCACAAACAATCTCATTTATTCTAGGCATAAAAGATGTGATATTTTCATCTTCTCTCATCTTTAGATTTTCAAATTTTCCTTTCAGACTCTGTAACCTTGCACATTTAACATATTTGTCTCCTTCATGCAGAAGTTCCAGTTTCTGCCAAATCTCAAAAGCAGTTGGTAGGTCAATAACATTTGAAAGTTCTGAATCAGATAAAGAACTTAGAAGAGCCTCTATAGTCCGCAAATTGTTTTCAGCATCTATAATTTCATTTTGGGTTTTCGGACCACCTTATGGAGGTACATACTGTGTTGTAGCCATGGTCCAGTATGCCATTCCCATACATTGCAAGTGACATTTCATGCGACCTTTCCAAAGATTAAAATTGGTTCCATTAAACTTTAGACTATCCTTCTTGTAAGACAACATCCTGGATCTCCTCAAGTGGTTAAGCTCCTTTTAGAGGAACTTGGCTCTGATACCAATTGTTAGATTTAGGGTAGACAACTAAGAGGGGGGGTGAATCAGTTGTACAAAACACTTAACTCCACACTAATATTTAGCAACTTAATAATAAATAATCATGAAAGCACAATGCAACAAATCAAGAGCAGAAACACATCAACACATGAGACACCAAGATTTTTAACGTGGAAAACCCGGTTAAGGGAAAAACCACGGGGTGATTAACCCAAGAATGTATTCTCTATTAGAAGAATAGAAAGAACAAAATGGCACATGCCAATTAGGGCTCACTACCCGAGCACACTGCTCACAAGAGGCTCACTACCTACAAGAGACACACTATCTACAAAGAAATAGGTATCACATACATGAACTAGAGAATAGCATCTTCACCATGCTTGAATCAGTTCCATTTAAGCCCAATACTTCTGCTTTGCCTTTCACTCTCCTCCTCACTACCACACACTCATCTCCATGATGACAACTTTGAAATGAATTCGCAATCCCTTATTTATACAAGACATCAACTTAGGAATGATCATCTAAGTCAGAAAACATCAACAAGAACATCTGCAGAATGGGTAACTCATCCGGTCGGCCAGTCTCAGAAAGAACACCATCATCCAGAAGTTATTCTTCAATTGCGAGCTCCAACTCCAATGCGGACCACCAACACGAACTGGACATGATCCAAAGACCTCCACAAGCTTGCCTGAAACACTAAGAACATCCACATTTCATCTGCTTACTAAAATCCTTCTCCCCTTCATCCGGAACCTCAAGAACACAGTCTGTCATTACTGTCACAAAGGAATAGATGCTTGCGGACCTTCAAACCAAGAACCAATCGATTTGACACATCATAAGGACTTCCCCAACACTTCTTAAAATCCACAGAACATGACAATGCATTTCTGGATCTCACCAGACATTTCTGTAACACTCTGTCACCTCTGAACACCTACCGGAACCGGTTTTACTTGAGCGACCACAACTTCTTCATATCTTCATGCGGACCTCTGAAATCTCTACTGGACCACCTTAAGACACATATCTACAAACCCTTTAAACTGCATCCTCTGATCCTCAACCTATCTTGGACTTTTACCTTACTATCATCATTGTTCTTCATTGTTCCTGATTGAGACTAATTTTCTTAATATCCTCAGCACACAGCTCATCCAATCCTTATCATTAATGTAACAAGAGTATGTTGACATCAATGAAAACACTGGTTAGGCCCATACTTGCAACAGTGGCCATATATTAAAGGTGATTTTAATCACTTTATTTGGAAGATTTTGAAGAAGGCTCTCTAGGTTCAAGCATCAATAAGGGCTTAACTAAACTTCTTCCTAAGGGGAGGAATGAAGACACATTTCTAGATAGCACTATATCTCCTTAATAAACATTTCTTACAAAATTATTGCCAAAGTGTTGGCTATGTTAATAAAACTAGCATTGATATTTTGAGACTTGAACAATTAGGTTTTTTGGAGGAAGATATATTCTTGATAATTTAATTGTAGTATAGGAAGCTAGTGAATGGGCTTAATAGTTGGGTCAAAATACTTTGTTGGTCAAATTAGATTTTTATAAAGCTAATGATATAATATATTAAAATTTCATCATCAAGATCAAATGTAATGGCTAGGTTTTGGGCCTCAAATTTGTGCTCATGTTCAAATGCTTTTCAGATATGCTAATGTCCACATGGTGGTTAATAAACTTCATTTGATTATTTACCCTTATAGTGCTTTATTAGAAAGGGATGCCCTCTATCACCCTTTCTATATATGCTTAATACTGATGCATTGGGATAATTAGTACAAAAATCCAAGCAATTATACATTATATCTAGGATCTCCATCCCTTAGAATAATGTTGTGATTAACTCACACTTTGTTTTTGATAAGATAAGCGGCATAAAAGGGTGCCAATCCCATAACAAAACAACCACCAAGGGCTCACCAAAACTTGAATAGTTCAGATCAAACCATAAAAGTTAAGCAACAAAGTTTAAGACTATAGAACCAGTAAATAAAGCATAAGAGAAATAAGACGCCACAGAGAAAACAGACCAACTGCAGACAGACAGCAGACCAACCCCAAGCCACCAATGGCTACTTGAACATCTTTTCCCAGTCATCAATAAAGAACTGGAGCATATCTTCATATTCCTTAATCTTCTTGTCCTCTTTCTCTTGATCTTTCAAAACCTTCTTCTGGAGAGCCACCAAAGTCATGGCAGACTTGTGTATGACCCTGGCAGCAAAATTGGCCAGGGTGTTAAACTTTTCCTCTAGACAGGTCATCCTATCCTCCAGAGACTCTTGAGATTTTCCCTTGTTGTTTTTGGTACCTTTTTTCTTCTTACTAGTCACCTTAACCTTATCCTTAGTGCTGTTAGAATTCAAGCTTTGCACATTCAACTCTGGGAAGTTGCTGGGACCTTCTTCACCAGCATCCAACCCCTCAATCTTGTTTCCTTTGTTCACAGAAACGTCGCCACCCATTAGCTCAGTTTGCTCAACCACAGTGTCCATTTTGATGTTAGCACCAGACTCCGAACCCTGGAACTCTGTTGAGTCCTTCTTAATGTCTTCTTTATAGTTGCCTTCACCCTGCGCTTCTTCCTCATCCTCAAAAAACTTCCCTTTTGGCTGAACCTCATCCTGCATAACCACCTCCTCCTCCTCCTCAGACATAGCCGCTTTCCTATTGGCAACTGAAGTTGGCTTAGCAACCAGCCTGGATGACCTTTTGGTAGTCAGATAGCACATTTTACTTTTAGTGGGGGTATAGGCCTCCTCTTCATCACTGACAAAGTCCTCATTATCTTCCTTAATGCTGACTTCTTCCACCACAGGGGTAGCATTCAAATCCCTAAATTCATGACCTTCTTCCACAGCTCCCCATTTTTTCTTACTGTGCAGTGGAGGGTTAACATAGCTGATTTTTCTTTTAGCCGGGGTGGTAGCAGGAGAAGTGGGGGTGAGGTTCTCGTAGGTGGGTTCAGGACTATTAGTCACAGTGGGATTTTTCTTACTAGATTTAAGAGACTTAGCATAAGAATTAGGGGTAACTTCCGTTATGATGACTGGGCTATCCCTCACCAAGGGAGGGTTATGGGGTTCAATCCTAATAGGCGTGGGAACTTTTGGTAGGCACAACGCAAGGTGAAACTTGTACAGTCTCATGATGAGACCTTGGTGCAGCGAAAGTTTAGGTTTATTGAGGTTAAGGGCATGCTGTTCTTTGGCAGCCATGATGGAGGAATCCAAGGAAGAAAACAGATAGAAGGGGAAGCTGATATGTTTACTCCTCCTAAAGTGATTAAGCAGTGCAAAATGATAGTGAAAGAACCTCCTAAACCTCCCTTCTAGAGTAAAATACTTCATAGTCATAAAGCATACCTCATCTCAAAGCGGAGTCAAAAGCTGGCAGTCAAATCCCCCTTGCAGACTGTTCAGGACCTCATTTTTGTTCAGAAAAAGCTTCATGCCTTTAGGGTCAGAAACTTTACTCTTCCTAGGATGCTATGTCCCGTCCGTAGGAAGGCTAGTAGCCATCCCAATCACCTCTTCAAAGACCTCAAACTCCACATTGCCAACCTTCACCCTTCTCCCATTATAGGACTGCAAAAATTGAGTCGAGAGACTTTCATCATAGCCCTAAAGGCATTCCAGGTAGGAGGTGACCCCGCCCTCCTGAAAAATATGCTAAATCTTTTCATTGTTGCTGAATTCCTCACATGTCTCCAGTTTAGTCCGAGACCTATCTCCCCCCATGATACTATCGAGCAAACAAGCAATGCATTCGATATCCAGAGCAAACATTGTGCAGAGAGCCTTCTTAGTGATTTTCTTGACAGGCTTGTTAATAATGACTAATGAGAGAATGACAATTAATCTGACAGTTAAAATGATATTATTTTTTCCCACACCCAAGGTGGCGTACTTACTAATAATTTTCTGTTGAGTACAATTACTGCCTTTCAAATCATCATTAGTAAGCCTTAAAAGATCAACACAAAATCTTAAGTTGAGCTTGCCCAATATGTGACACCAGGTTTTAACGTGGCTAGGCATGTGAAAGGCCTCCTCAATATGCCAACTCACCTTGTTATCACCACCATTGTTATTGAAAAGACAAGGCTTTGCCGTGTCGAGTTGGCACATAATCATCATAGCATCCTCCTTCCCATGGCCACTATCCAGCTGACCTAAGCACTTAGAACCCCATCGGTCCCACCCCTTCTCCCTGACTTTAGGTCTCATGAGGAACCAAGAGCCAGGTGTAACTCCTCCTTAATGAGGTTTTAAATTGGGCGCGGGAGAATCTTAGCATTTCTCCAACAGCGCCATGTGTCCATACCTTGCCCTAGGTTCGCCATCGCATTAGCCACTCTGTTTCCCTCCCGATACACATGTCTGATGGACATTTGATTGAAGCTAGACAGTAAGTTGATGATGTCTTCAACTAAGCTCTTCAACTTCCAGCCACTGTTAGATCTTCTCTTAGCTACATCAATAATTAACTTAGAATCTCCTTCCACTTGAAGGTTGTCTATGCCCAAAGAGTGGGTGATCTTGAGACCTTTAAGGAGGGCCATACCCCCAGCCATGTTGTTAGACTGCTGCCCGATGCCCCCAGCATAAGCCACAATGGGGGCTCCAAGGAAGTCCCTAAAGATACCACCACCACTGGCAGACCCAAATATCTTTTTTTCTGCACCATCAAAATTAAGTTTGGTCCACCCTCTGGGGGTGGTCTCTAATGAGTATTGAGCCTGGCCATCTTGTTAGAGGTGTCCACTTTGCTCATATCCTCCTTCAGCTGCCAGTTCTTGGCTATTTGAATTTCAATAGAAGTAGGGGGATGGTTAGCCTCATGCAAGGAGCAGGAGGAAGTTTTTTATGTGACCACCCTGCAAAAAGCCAAGAAAACCTCATCAGAATTATGGGCACTTTCTCTGAAAATATGGTTGTTCCTTTCTTTCCACACATACTAGCCCAGGTGCGGGGGAATCTACCTCCATAGCTCTTTAATTCTAGGATGGGAGAAAGGAGAGGACCAGCTCATAGCAAAGTCCTCCAAATTGTCCTGGAAGATCCACTCCAAATTGAGCTTTTGCAGTGTTTTTCCCCATATTTGTTTAGAGAACTCATAGTGGAGGAACAAATGCTGTAAGGATTCTTGCTCTTGACAACAAAGCACACATCTATTAACCAATTGGAATTCCCTTTTATTAAGGTTATCAATGGTTAGGACTCTGTTGTGAGACACTGCCCACCAGAAGAAGTTGACTTTGGGTAATAACTTACTGTTCCAGACTTTTTTCTAGTGCGGATTCAGTTGACCCCCATTAGACAACATATGGTAACCCGACTTGACAGTGAATTTACCTTTTTGGTCTTGTCCCACAACATCTCATCCTCTCTTTGAAATACCAAAATCCTATAATTTTCAAGCTCCTGCAGAAGAGACCGAAAATTCTACAGCTCATTATGGTTGATGCAGCAATCCGATAAGTTCTTCCATTTCTCTGTCTATGGGGATGGTGTTGATTTAAGGACTAAAAACTGAGAGAGGGGGGGTGAATCAGTTGTCATAAAAGTTGTGTTCCTTATTCACTTAAAACCTTATATTTCAACAGCATATCAATGATTCAATCATGAAAGCATAATGCAATAATTCAAGAGCAGAAACAAACTCAACACAAATAACACCAAAATTTTAATGTGGAAAACCTGGTTAAGGGAAAAACCACGGGGTGACTAACCCAAGAATATATTCTCTGTTAAAAGAATATGAAGAATAAAATGGCAGCTGCCAATTAGGGATCACTGCCTGAGCACACTGCTCACAAGAGGCCCACTGCCTACAAGAGACATACTATCTATAGAAGAGATTAAATATTACAAACTTGAACTAGAAGTTAGTATCTTCACTATGCTTGAATCAGTTCCATTAAAGCTCAACACCTCTGCTCTACTTTTTGCTCCTCTCCCTTACCACCTTCTCATCATGATCACATAGGATACCTCTTGAAACAACTTTGCAACTCCTATTTATACATGATATCAACTTTGGAATGATCAACAAAGTTGACACAACATACACTTATTTTATTATAGAGCATTTACAAAAATACAACTTGACTTGTTACAAAAACTTCTTGCACATTACTATACTGTCAGCCACGCATAGCTGGAAATTAAATCTTCTTCGAAGAACATGCCATGCTTTGCAAAACATCTTCAAGATTATCTGCAACATGTGCAAGTCATCTGGTCGGCCAGGACTGGGAAGAACACCATTACCCAAAGGTAAATCTTCAATTACAAGCTCAATCTTCAATGTGGACCAACAACATGAACTAGACACAAACTGGAGACCTCCACAAGCTTGCTTGAATCACAAAGAACATTTGCACCACTTCTTACTAAAATCATTTGTATCTTCATCTGGAACCTCAAGAACATAACCGGTCATCACTGTCACACTAGAAGGATCACTTGCAGACCCCCAAACCATGAGCCAATCGAGTTGTTAATTCAAATTAGCTTCCCAAACATGCCACCAAATCCACAGAGAATGATATTGCATTTCTGGATCTCACCGGACCTATTTGTGCCACTCTATCACCACTGAATAGCTGCCAGAACAAGTTTTACTCATATGGCTATAACTTCTTCAAATCTTTCATGCGAACCTCTGAAATCTTGACTAGAGAACCTTCAGACACATATCTACAAACCCTTTGATGCGTATACTCTGATCTTCAACTGTCTGGGATCTTTGCTTCATAGAACTTCACTGTCTTCACTATTCTTTTCTATTTCTGATGGGGCTAATTTTCTCAATATCCTTAGTACATAACTTATCCAATTCTTGACATCAATGAAGCATGGTACCTGGTTTGTATTTTGTATGTCTTGCTTTTGCATCCTCTTAATGCTATTTTTCTTCTAGCATTTGCATTACTCTCTTGGAGACTAATTTTGTGTTACTATTTTGATTTCGTATCATTTACATTCATAGTTTAAATATCTATTCATTTGCACTAGTTTTCTGGGTTAATAATCTTTTCAGATTCTAACATGGTATCAGAGCCTTGCTATGTGCAAGAGTAGATTTTAGTTTCCTTATTTGAGAGATTGTGGGGGCTAATTATTCTTATTGCAATTTTTTGAAAAACCCAGTATGCTCTTCTCTTGCATCTTTAGATGATCTGGAGAATCAGAAAAGTTTGACAAAAATATTTTAATCTCTGGGGTTTACACATGTGTTTTATGAAATCTAGGTGATTGCAGCATTTCTGGTTATATTGGCAGTATTACTGGCTGTTCCAATGCGTCTAGGAGGCTTAGGAAAGTTATTTTTGGCTTTCGCTTCACCGAAATTAGAGATCGTCAAACACAGTTGCGGAACTGGTGTTTCAAGCTCAAATCTAACAACCAGCTTGCATATTTGGTGTTTTCAATCAATATTGTAGGTTCCAGCATGCCTTTTCTTGTCTTAGGTAGCTGATTCAGCCTTTGCATGTCATTTTTTGGTTGTTGGGGTTATTTTTTGTTGCTAAAGGTGTTCTATTTACATTGGATCAACATCTTCTGTACATCAGCAAGAAAAACACCTTCTGGGTTTTGTTCGCAGCATAGAAAAACCATCTAGGTATGTTTTAGTTTTTGCATGCAGTCAATATATTTTGTAGAAATACACTTAGAAAGCTACATCAGGACCCCTCTCTATTGGCAGTTGCAGTTTTGAAGGCAATTTTCAAATTCTTCGTTCTTGCTTATACGGACTCCAGTTCCCACAATTTTTTTTTTATTTTGGCTATTTTTTTGTGCTCTATGTACTAGTGCAGACATTTTTTGATTTTGATGCAGAGATTTTTTAGAAATTGCAGATTCTCAGTCATGACACTGCATAGTTCTCATTTTGGGAACTTCGAAGGATCATAAATTTCACATACGACCTCGTATCGAGGTGATTCTTTTTTTGAAAGTGCATGATTTTTTGAGTAGACTGCAGTGGTGCTATTTATTTCTCTGGGTATTGTGCCAAAGTTGTATTTTCAGCATATGCTCTTCGTGAGGGTTTTGTAATGCATTGAAATCAAGACCACTTAGTATTTCTTTCTAGTGGTAATTGTAAACACACTAATATAAAGTGCCAAATCATATTTTCTTGGGGGGGTTCTTTGATTGAGTGAAAAGAGGGGGTTGTCTTGGTTGTGTTCTCTTTTTTTTGGCATTTCTTCTCTGCATCTCGTCATCATGGATCAAACAAATGTGCCCATCCTAACTCCATACAACTACTTTGAGTGGAAATCACACATGACAATTCACTTAAGGAAATTTAGATTACATAGGATGACTATGGGACTTGAAACTGAACCTGCTAAAGATGAAGATAAGCCTAAGTGGTTTAACAAATGTGATGAGGCATATGGAACATTGTGTTTTTCTGTTTCTCCTGATTTGCTCTTTCACATTGAGTGTTTAAATTCACCAAATGAAATCTGGATAAAGCTAGAAACACTATTTGTCACACAAGATTTGATGAGGGGTCATATGTTGGAAAATGAACTAATTAGTTTAAGTCCAGGCAATTTCAACATAATCTAGGATTTCTTCACTAAATTGAAATCACTAATGCTGCAGTTAAAACAATGTGGAATTGAAAAGAAATATGAACAACTGATTCTTAATATTCTCTCTAAGCTAAGTTTAGAATATTTTGTGTTTGTTTCTACCTTCTATACTACTAAGGGTGCACTTGGTACTCAATTCACCATGCCATCTTTAGATGATTTTGCTCTCAATCTCACTCGAGAATAGGACAAGCTAATCTAGATGGGCACTCTTAAGTCCTCTAAGTCACATGCCTTAGCTACCAACCAAGGCATAAAAGAACAAAAAGGACAAAGTAGTAACAACAATAGTAAGGATAAGAAATAGAAGAATAGCAAGGAGAAGAAGGATCAGATACCGGTTGCTTCAAAAGTAACTAATGAGACCCAATCTTCCAAGGGCAACAAGCCTAAGAAAGAGAGGGTCCAATGTGCCTATTGTAAAGATCCGATCATGATGAACATAAATGTCTGAAGAAACAAATTGATTACTTGACACACATTCTTGAGAAGAATAATATCAGTGTTCCTGATTCTATCAAACATAGTTCTAATGAGGGGTCTAATAAGGCAAAAGAAAATAGCAAGGGGAAAGGAAAGGGCAAGGCCCTTGTTGCAGTTGCTTCTTAACCATCCACTTAGGTTCTTGATTCGAGTGCTTCGCACCACATGGCTTCATCTAAGGAAGAACTTGCATCTTTGGAGCTGTGTACTATGCCTTCTATTTTGATGGGTGATGACACTCCTTTTGAGGTGTGTGGGAGAGGGTCTGTTGATGTGGGGGATGGCACATTCCATGATGTTCTTTGTGTGCCCTCATTATCAACTAATCTCCTATCGGTATACCAGATCACTCACACAGGTTTAGGCAAGCAGGTTGAGTTCACTCTTGATTCAGTGGAGATTCGTGAGTTGCACAGTGATTCTACAGTTGCAGTTGGGAGAGTAGATCATCAGTCATGGCTCTATCTATTTTCTCACTTTGTTCCTGATCCTCCTTTGACTATTTTGCTCACTCATTCTGATGATGTGAGTAAATTATGGCATGAGCAGTTTGGCCATCTTAACTTCTGCTACTTGCAGTAGCTCAACCAGCAGAGCATGGTCACAGGGTTGCCTTCAGTTCAGTTTTCAGGTGGTGTTTGCCAAGGTTGTATTCTTGGTAAGCATCCTAAGGAAAAGTTTGACAAAGGTAAGGCATGGAGAGCTTCACAGATACTAGAGTTATTTCACAATGATTTGGTTGGTCTATTTCAGCATCCTTCTTTCAGCAGGGCCTGATATGTCCTCACATTCATTGATGACTTCTCAATATACTTGGGTGTACTTTCTCAAACAGAAATTAGAGGTATTTGATCATTTTTAAGACTTCAAAACTTTTGTAGAGAAGCAATCTGAGAAAGCCATCAAAGTTTTGTGCACTGACAATGGTGGTGGGTATGTCAACCATCAGTTTGAGAGGTTTTGTACTTCAGAGGGGATTGATTTGCAGCATTCAGTTCCATACAGTCCTCAGCAGAATGGTGTTGCAGAACGGAAGAATAGGTCCTTGAAGGAAATGGCAAATTGCATGATTCACTCCAGATCTCTTGCACCACAATATTGGGCAGAGGCCATTAACTGTGGTTGTTATAGCCAGAACCGTGTTCCTCACCGAGCCTTGAAGGGAGTCACTCCTTTTGAAGTTTGGAGTAGTCAGAAACCATCAGTTAAGCACTTTCAATTTTTTGGTTCTCTTGCATGGGCCCACATTCCTACAGATAAATGCAAGGCCTTGGATCCGCAAAGTAGACCTTGCATATTTGTAGGTTATCCTGATGGTGTGAAGGGTTATCGGTTGCTCCACCCTACTACACATGAGCTGTTCATTGAGAGGAGTGTTTAATTTGAGCAGGGCTCTTCAAGCTCACTTTCTATCACTTCTCCATCTCCTTCTACATTGACATTGGAGTCACTTGGGATACATCACAGATCTTCTGATGAGTCAGATTCAGCTGAGCTGTCTTCTTCCTCCACTTCTGATGCAGAGAGCGATTCAGAGGACTCACCTCCTTCCTCTCCTAGTCATCATTCAGAGGTTGATGATTCTCCATCTTCTGGCCCACTTTGGGGTAGACAGACCTTGCAGTCTGCAGGTGATTGGGTTGGGGATCCATCAGACACCAGGCAGACTCATTCACAGTTCCATGATGCTCCACATGTCTTCATTGCTACTACCTTAGATCCACATTCTTTTCACGAGGCTTCTAGTATTCCTGAGTGGGATACAACTATGTAAGAGGAATATAGTTCCTTGATGAGGAACCACACTTGGGATCTTCTCCCTCTTCCTAAGGGAAGAAAACTTGTTTGATGCAAGTGGATCTATTGGACAAAATTTGCAGTAGATGGGTCGGTTGACAAGCATAAGGCTCGCTTGGTCGCCAAAGGATTCTCCCAGGTTCCTAGGATTAACTACTTTGAGACTTTTGCACCAGTTACTCGAATGAATTCCATCTGACTTGTTCTTGCCATTGCTACAACCAATCATTGGGAAGTACACCAGATGGATGTGAAGAGTGCTTTTCTTCACGGTGACCTTCAGGAGGAGATTTACATGGAGCAGCCACAGGGGTTCATTCAGGATTCTTCACTTGTGTGCCATCTTTGGATGTCTCTCTATAGCCTCAAATAGGCTCCTCAGGCCGGGTATGCCAAGATGGACTCCTTCCTTCTATTAGTTGGGTTCACTCAATGTCATTCTAATCCTAATGTCTACATTCTACAGTAGGAAGATTCACTCCTATTTCTGGTTCTATATGTTGATGACTTGCTGATCACAGGGAGTTCTTCATCCACCATTGGGGCTGTCAAAACTACCCTTCATGACAGGTTTTTGATGATTGACTTGGGCTTGTTGCATTACTTTCTCAAGATTGAGATCTTTTAGTCTTCTTCTAGGATCACCATCACACAGTCCAAGTATGCTCTAGATTTGCTCTTGAGTTTTCATATGGCTGATTGTAAGCTTGCTCTGACTCCCTTCCTTTCTGGAGTCAAACTCAAGGCTCAGTGTTCTTCTCCACTTGTTGATGGCACTTTGTATAGACAACTTGTTGGGAGTCTCATTTATCTGACTCATACGAGACCCGACATTTCATATGTTGTAGGCACGGTCTCTCAATTCATGCAGGAGCCTCATGAGCTGCACTAGAAAGCAGCCAAGCGGATCCTTCACTACATTCAGGGTACTCACAGTTTTGGGATTCACTACGCAGTGGGCATTGATCTTGACTTGGTGGGCTACACAAATTCAGATTGGGCAGGAGATTCTCAGGATCACAAGTCTACTTCAGGTTACAACTTCTCACTTGGTTCAGGTCTTGTTTGTTGGTTGAGCAAGAAGTAGTCTGCTATTGCTCTATCTTCTACTAAGGCTGAGTATCGGGGGGTTGTGAATGCCACCACTGAGGCCATTTGGCTTTAAAATCTTCTCACTGAGTTTGGTATCCAGATCAGACGACCATCAGTCATATTTTGTGACAACCAAAGTGCCATTCAGATCTCACGAAATCTAGTCCATCATCAGCGGACCAAACACATCGAGGTCCACATACACTACATCTGAGAGCTCATCCATGGCCATGCCATCGACCTTCGCTACTATCTGACTTCCAAGCAGGTTGCTGATATCTTCACCAAACCCTTCACTAAGAGCAAGTTCTTTTATTTGCAAGCTTTGCTAGGGGTGTGGGATGCTTCATCTTATGGGGGGGCTTCTTCCTCTCACTTAGAGTCCTGACTCTCTCTATTTTGGGGGGGTCTCTTCTCTCTCTATTTTTTTTGGGGGGGCTTTACTCTCTCTTTGGGGGGGAATTTTATGTACATAGGTACCTCATCAGGCTTGATTTGCTGGGACCCATTTCTACATCCACCTAAGCTTCACTTATGGGGGGTGTTAGTGTAGGTTTTTATTTCATAGTGGGTTATTTATTTTTTCCCTATATTCCTAGGTTTTTCCTACACTTCTATTAATCTTGCTTAGGTTAATAAAGCATGTCTCATTATGTGAGTGGTTGTGAGGTGTCACCTTCCTACATGTGAGCATCCATTAGCTATCTTGGGAAGATACTTTGTTATCATTAGTCTGATAGATGGTTGCTCCTGATTGTTCGGTGTTGCCACCTCCTCCCTCTTCCTAGTCTATATAAGCATGCTACCTAGCTTGTATTTTGTATCTCTTGCTTTTGCATCCTCTTAATGCTATTTTGCTTCTAGCATTTGCATTACTCTCCTGGAGACTAACTCTGTGCTACTATTTTGATTTCGTATCATTTGCATTCATAGTTTAGATATCTATTCATTTGCACTATTTTTTGGGTTAATAATCTTTTCAGATTCTAACATGTTGAAAATAGGTGATATGCCTAATGTCTCTGGTAATTCCACTTCATATGCATTTCCTGAATCAAATTTCTTGAGTATCTTACAAAGTCCAAACTTCTTCATCTTCAACTTGTTATATGTCCCAATTGGAAATATTTCTTTTCTCAAGTATACCATCACTTCATCTCCAACTTCAAATTCCTTATGTCTTCTCTTCTCATCTGCCTTTTCCTTATACTTACTATTCATATCCTCCAAATGCTTCTTCACTTGATTATGCACTGTCTTCATGTGATTTGCAAATTCCTCTTCTTCTACACTTCTCTTTTCTTCTATACCAATGTCTCTCAATTTGGCAACTCCTCTAGGATTTATTCCAATAACAATCTCAAAACGTGTTCTTCCGGTACTCCTATTTACTGAATTATTGTATGTAAACTTTGCTTATGGAAGAATCAAATCCCAGCTTCCAACTTTCTCTTCAACCAAACATCTCAACAAGTTTCCCAAACTCCTATTCAGTACCTCTGTCTGTCCATCAATTTGTGGATGAAAAGTTAAATTGAACTTCAAATCTGTCTTCATCTTCTTCCAAAGTGTCTTCCAAAAGTAGCCAAGAAATCTGGTGTCTCTGTCTAAAATTATACTCTTAGGTAATCCATACAATCTCACAATTTCTTTGAAAAATAGGTCTACTACATGCACTACATCAGTTGTCTTCTTACAAGGTATGAAATGAGCCATCTATGAAAATATGTCAACCACTACAAATATTGAATCATGTCCTCTCTGTGTCTTTGGCAATCCCATTACAAAATCTATGCTTAAGTCTTCCCAAGGTCTCTCTGGTACTGTCAAAGGTATATACAATCCAGTGTTCTAACTACTCCCTTTTGCAACTTGACAAACTCTACAACTCTGTACAAATTTCCTAACATCCTTATGTATCTGAGGCCAAAAGTAATTTTCACTTACCAAAGCCACTGTCTTATCAATGCCAAAATGTCCTGCTAATCCACCATTGTGTTTCTCCTTGATCAAATTATCTCTCATTGAACTTGTTGATAACTGAGAGGGGGGGTGAATCAGTTATCCTTAATTCGCTTCCAATTCAAACACTTAAATCCACTTTGTTAATCAATAGCATAGCAATTAATCATTCATGAAAACATAAGGCATAAACATCAGAGTAGATACATATCAACACATGAGACACCAAGATTTTGACGTGGAAAACCTGGTTAAGGGAAAAACCATGGGGTGATTAACCCAAGGATTATTCTCTGTTAGAAGAATAAGAAAAATGGATGGCACATGCCAATTAGGGCTCACTACCCAAGCACACTACTCACAAAGAGGCACACTGCCTATAAGAGACACACTACCTACAAAGTGATAAGAATCACAAACTTGAACTGGAGATTGACATCTTTACCATGTCTGGATCAGTTCCATTTAAGCCTAAGATACTTCTACTCTGCCCTTCGTTCTTTCGCTATACCACACTCATCCGCTCCATGACACACTTCAAAATGAATTCACAAACCTTTATTTATACAAGGCATCGACTTAGGAACAATCATCTAAGTTGGCAATCATCCACAAGAACATTCGCAAGATGAATAACTCATCCGGTCAGCTAGTCTAAACAAGAACAACTTCATCTAGAAGTATATCTCCAATTCTGGGCTCTAACACTAATGCAGACTGACAACACAACCTCAACATGATCCAAGAACCTTCACAGGCTTGCCTGAATGACCAGGTACATCCGCACTTCCTCTACTTACTGGAATCTCTTTTCTCCTTCATTCAGAACTTTAGGAACACAGTTTATCACCACTGTCATACTGAAAAAGGTGCTTTCAGACCTCCAAACCATGAACCAATTGAGATGACACATCACAAGGACATCCCAAACACTCCTTCCAATCCGCAGAATAGGACAATGCACTTCCGGATCTCACCGGACCTTTTTGTAACACTCTGTCACTCCGGAGCATCTCTCGGAACTGGTTCTACTTGATCGATCACAACTTCTTCATAACTTCATGTGGACCTCTGAGATCTTAACTGGAACATCTCAAGACTCATATCTACAAACCGTTTAATCCGCATCCTTTGATTCTCAACTCATTGAGTACTTTTGCCTTCTTCTTATCACTGTTCTTCACTGTTCCTAATTGAGACTAATTTTCTCAATATCCTCAGCACACAGCTCATCCAATCCTTCTTATCAATGCAATATGAGTATGTTGACATCAATGACAACACTGGTTAACCTCATACTTGCAACAATCTCCCCCTTTGTCATTGATGGCAACATATGATGTGAAAAACCATCAAGACAAGAACTTCTCCTTTCTGTCACAGCTCCCCCTATCAGCAACAACTCTTCACATGTCTTCTCTTCCTTTACTACTCCCCCTTTAATCATCAACCACTTGTTTTTCACATGTCTTCTCTCCCCCTTTGACATCAATGGCAAAGGGCTCATACTTGCAATTCTAACACATCAGAATCATACCAGCTGCTCCCCCTAAGTAGCAGCTCCCCATCATCAATCCAGATCACAAGATATGACTGTGATATCCACCAGACTGATGCACATCAGTGCATCCTAGTTCATCACCGGAGGGGCCATGACCCGTAACTTCTCCCTGAGATACTCAAAAGAGTCCTTGGGAAGAGGTTTAGTAAAAATATCTGCAAGCTGATCCTTGGAGGGCACATACTCCAATCTGACTTCACCCTTGTTCACTTGTTCTCTCAAAAAGTGAAATTTGATAGATATATGCTTGGTCTTAGAATGCAACACCGGATTCTTAGAAATATTTATTGCACTTGAGTTGTCACATAAAATTGTAATAGGCTCCTCATATTCTACTTGAATATCTCTTAGCATTTGCTTCATCCACAAAAGTTGAGTGCAACTACCTGCTGCTGCAATGTATTCTACTTCTATTGTAGACAGGGATATTGCTTCTTATTTCTTGCTTAGCCAAGAAACCAACCTTTTTCCCAAAAAGAATGCTCCTCCACTTGTACTCTTCCTATCATCCACATCTCCTGCCCAATCTGCATCTGTATATGCATGAAGAGAAAAGTCATGATCTCTGGGATACCATAGGCCATACTCAACTGTTCCTTTCAAGTACCTAAAAATTCTTTTGATTGCCATGACATGAGATTCTCTTGGATCAGCCTGGAATCTTGCCACAAGACCAACAACCTGCATTATATCTAGTCTAGTCTGAGTGAGATACAATAATCCTCCAATCATTGATCTGTACTTGGTCTGATCTGTCTTAGGAGAGTCATCATCTTTGCTCAACTTACATCTGGTAGCCATGGGAGTGTTCATAGGCTTTGAATTTTCCATTCCAAATTTCTTCAAAAGTTCTTTTACATATTTAGTCTGAGAGATAAAGATGCCTTTCTTTGTCTAAGTAATTTGCAGACCCAAGAAGAAATTCATTTCACCAAGCATTGACATTTCAAACTCACTTTTCATTTGATTTGCAAAGATTTTACACATACTGTCTCTTCCTCCAAAGATGATATCATCAACAAATACTTCAACAATCAAGATGTTTTCATGATCAATTTGAAAATATAGGTTACTATCAGTAGTACCTTTGTTGAAACCAATCTTCAAAAGATGTTTATCCAGCCTCTCATACCATGCTCTTGGGGCTTGCTTTAGACCATACAGGGCCTTCTTTAATTTGTAGACCATATCACCATGCTCTGATAACTAAAATCCATCTAGTTGTTCAATGTACACCTCTTCTTCTAGGTCACCATTTAGGAAAGCAAATTTGACATCCATCTGATATACTTTGAAATCTTTGAAAGCAGCAAATGCAAGAAATAGTCTGACTACTTCAATTCTTGCCACCAGAGCAAAGGTTTCCTCAAAATCAATCCCTTCTATTTGAGAGTATCCTTTGCAGACTAATCTGGCCTTATTTCTGATTACTTCACCGACTTCATTTAGTTTGTTCCAGAAGACCCATTTGGTTCCAATCACATTCTTGTTACTAGGTCTAGGAACAAGATCCCAAGTGTGATTTTTCTCAATTTGCATCAACTATTCCTCCATTGCTTTTGTCCAATTTTCATCATTGCATGCTTCATTTATTGTCTTAGGTTTAATCTTTGAAATCAGACAACATTCATCTGAATTTTGAGCAACATTTCTTCTAGTTTGCACACCTTTACTTTTGTCACCTATGATCTAATGTTCAGAGTGGTTCAATCTTACATACCTTGGAACTTTGGGAGTTTCTTGCACTTCTGCTTCTTGATTAGGCTCATCCGGACCTATCTCTTCTTCCTGATTTACCAGATCAGTCTGAATCTGACCTTCAGGAGATGATGGAGCTCCTTGAACCAGAACATCATTCTGATCATCTTCATCATACTCATAAAATCTTGAGGGCTTCTCAATACCTTCATCAACCTTCACATTTGTACTTTCTATCATCTTTCTCAGTCTCTTATTGTAACACCGATATGCTTTGCTTTGAGTGGAGTATCCCAAGAAAATTCCTTCATCACTTCTAACATCAAACTGTCCTAGATCTTCATCTCTTTTAATGTAACACTTGCTACCAAATACTCTGAAATATCTCATAGTAGGAGTGATGCCAAACCAAAGTTCATAAGGAGTCTTACCGGTATTGTTTTTGATTTGAACTCGATTGAGAGTGTAGACTGCAGTGCTGACAGCTTCTTTCCAAAACATCTGGGGAACATTTGCTTCCATCATCATTGTCCTGGATGCTTCTTGGATGGTTTGGTTCTTTCTTTCAACTACTCCATTCTGCTGTGAAGTCCTAGGAGCAGACAACTGTCTCTTTATACCATGCTTCTCACAAAAGTATATGAATTCACCGGATGTGAATTCACCTCCTCTATCAGACCTTAGACATTTTAGTTTCAATCTGGTTTGATTCTCTACCATAGCCTTGAAGATTTTGAACTTATCAAAAGCTTCTGATTTCTCTTTCAGAAAAGTAACCCACATCATCCGGGAATGATCATCAATTAGTAACATGAAATATCTATCACCTTGCATACTCTTGATTCTTGTTGGACCACATAGATCAGTATGAACTAACTCCAATAATCCGGTAGAGGACTGATCCTTGCTTTTGAAAGAAACTCTGCTCTGTTTACCTAGCTAACATTCTTTGCACATACTATTTGTAGGTTTTACCAACTTTGGAAGATCTCTTACAGCCTGAGTATTGCTTATCTTGATGATGTTATCAAAATTTACATGACACATCCTTCTATGCGATAACCAACTCTGATCAACTTGAACAAACAAACAACTTTTATTAGAACCAACTAGATGGAAGATATTACCTTTTGTTTGAGTACCGGATGCAATCTCAGTTCCGGAGCTTTCAAAGATCCTGCATCTTCCATTTTTGAACCAGAGATCATAACCTTTGTCTATCAACTATCCAACACTCAGAAGATTGTGCTTCAATCCTTCAACATACAGTACATTACTGGTTTTGTTCTTTCCATCAAAAGAGATAGTTCCCCTACCTCTGATTCTACTAACAGAATTGTCACCAAACTTTACCATTCCTCCTTCATACCTTTCCAAATCTAAGAACTTGTTCTTGTCACCTGTCATATGGTGAGAGCATCCACTGTTAATGACCCAATCATCCTTTTCTTCAACTTAGGTAGCCAAAGCTCTTTGGTGCAGGAGCACCCGGACATGATCAGGATATAGGTCCGCATGATGACATACATGATCAGGATATAGGATAGTTATCAGCATGATGACAGGATAGTCTATTTTTAGTATGTTTGACTTTATCATGTAATAAGGTCCATTGGACTGATGCTATGTATTAGTTCAGCATAGGAGTATGTGTAGGCAGTTAGAGATCGGGATAAGGTTATCTGACATGTTCTCTCTCCCAGCCGCTTGGAAGCTCCCAGCCGCTGGGAAGTGAGTTGGTAGTACTCGAAGGATTTGTTATATATACCTTCGATCTGTTAGGGTTTAGACACATTGAGATTGACAGTTCATATTGAGTTTGATAGGTGTTATGTTCAGGAGAGTAGTACTGGTGATATGCTGTACTGGTGATCAGTCCAGATATTGTGAAGCAGAATTGTAAAAGCAGGACATTTGAATCTCAATTGAATAAGATCTCATCTTTTGCAGTATTTGAGTTGATCAGTTGTATCTGTGTTGATTTCCTTTCTGTTTGCAAGTTAATGGGCATTTTCAACCCTTCCACCGGTTGATCCTGCAAATCGGTGGAATGGTCCTGTATCATAGCTTAGGTTGCATTTGTGTTTTCTGTTTATGCATTGCA
Source organism: Cunninghamia lanceolata (assembly GCA_027924645.1). Classification (NCBI taxonomy): domain Eukaryota; kingdom Viridiplantae; phylum Streptophyta; class Pinopsida; order Cupressales; family Cupressaceae; genus Cunninghamia; species Cunninghamia lanceolata. The sequence continues at coordinate 2,386,286 of BSBN01000061.1, read as the reverse complement.
TTGTTCAAGAGATCTGTTAGGAGCATGCTGTGAAACAGCCTAGCATCCTCATGTGCTAGGTCTAGAAGATAAGTTGTTAGATTTTGGTTTGAAGGTGATCCGGCCCGGTCGTCACATTGTCTTTGTGTAATTGAGCGGTTCTGAGTGTTTACATGCAGTGGAAGGATACACAGGAGTCTGCATGTGCGTTTCCAGTCAGAACGAGCCGCATCATCATCTGCGAATCCATCGCCATCAGGATCGGGTCATGAAGTTGTTGAAGTTTGCATGTTGCAGGTGCATCATGATGTTTTGAGTTGGATATATACTCAGTGTATATATCGCAGTCAGGATCATCTCTCGGGAAAGCTCATCATCCACATATCGCTAGCTGATGCGGGTGTGAAAGTTCAGTTTTTTGACTAAGTGTTGAAGAGTTCATCAGGATGATGTGTGACATCATCGTCATCAGGATATGACGTCATCGTCATCAGGATATTAAGAAATCCCTCTATGCGAGTTTATCCTGTTGTCGCTAAGTGGTTAAGTATCGGCATAGGCAGGAAGTTGCATTAGCATCATCAGGAGGTTTCGAGAGAACCGGATGAATAATATCATGATGCTGTTGCTTGTATCGTCGGACAGTGGAGCATCGAAGGGAAGGTGTTAAGTTGTCGTCATCAGGATATTAGGAGCAACCAGATATTTGGATATCCTGCTGACGAAGGTGATATTGAATATCATGATGATGCCGCTTGTATTTGGCACCTGATGAACAGTGCAACCGGAGGATGTTTGCGCCCGCTGAATATCATGATGATGTTGATAGGCGACAGGCGGAGGAGGTAAACAGTAGTCGACAGGAGGATATTTGCGATCATCCGAAATATGATGATGCTGTTGAAATGTGATGATGCTGTTGGTGTCTCTAGGAAATATGATGATGAAGTTCAGCCGATAGAGAATTTTATCATGCTGTTTGTATTGTTGGCTACTCCTTCCTGTTAGTTAGCCTCCGTTGCGTCCCACTCTACATCATAGTGGTATCAGAGCAAAGGTTAGGATCTTCTGGAAAAGATAAGCAGGATGTCAGACGAAGAAGGAACATCTGAGTTTCCAACAAGGATGACCAACGCTGAGTTGGCAGTTCTGGTGAAGAAACAGATTGCAGAAAGCAAGGCCGTGAAGGCTCAGAATCAGGAGTTGAAAGATGAGTTAGCAAAGTTGAGGAGCAGAGTAGGTTCTGGTAGAGAAGATGATAGGGAAGAAGAAGATATCCCTAATTGGAGCGAGGAGGTCGTTCCTGCAGACCAGAGACCACTGTTGAACGCCCTCAAGGCCATGGAGAGGAGAACCATGGATGTGAAGCTGGATTTGCCAGTGTTTACAGGTAAGATGGACCCTGATTCAGTAATGGAATGGATAGATTGTTTGAACAATTTCTTTGTGACAGAGGAGATACCAGAACAACAGAGAGTGAAGATAGCACAGTCAAAGATGAAAGAAGCTGCCTTGACATGGTGGAACTTTGTTCAGGATGATAGAGTGCAGGAAGGAAAATGTAGAGTTGCCACATGGAAGAAGATGATGGAATTGGTGAAGGAAGCTTATATTCCATTGGATTACAGTATCCAGTTACACAAGAGGAAGCAGAACCTGAAGCAGAAGGAGCTAGATGTCAGCTCATATACAGAAGAGTTCATGAAACTCTGTATGAAGACAAAGGTGAAAGAAAGTGAAGAAGAAAAGGTAGCCAGATACCTTAATGGATTGAGGTTTAATATTCAGGAAGATCTCAGTCTGCATAACCCAGATACAGTGCAGAAAAGCTTTTAGTTGGCATTGAAAGTGGAAGAAAAGTTGAAGAGAAAACAAGATCAAAACAATAGAGGAAGAGGAAGACAACAAAGAGGTGGAAGAAGTCCTTTCAGAGGCAGAGGACATGGACAGGGATATCAAGGAGAGTCCAGTCAAGACAACAGTAGGGGCAACAATAGTCAGAATCAGAGGGAGAATTACAGTCAGCAAGGAAACTTCAGAGGTAGAAGACCTTACAGAGGAAGATCCCAGGGCAGAGGATCCATCAGGTGCTATAACTGTAACAAAGAAGGCCATATAGCCAGCAGATGTCCAGACAAGGCCACAAGCTCAGCAGGAGAAAGGAGGACAAATCTGGTCAAAGAACCTGATAATCAAAGTAGGACAAGCTCTAATGATTTTCAGAGTGTGAATGGTCCTGAGAATTATGGATATCCAGAAAGTGGAGAGTCTCTGATGATGAGAAGAACAGTGACTACCATGAAGGTACCTGACAAAGAAGCCCCTCAGAGAAAGTCTCTTTTCAGAACCACTTGCAAAGCAGGAGGTAAGGCTTGTAAAGTTTTGATTGATTCTGGTTCTACTGAGAACTTTGTGTCTGAAGAAATGGTAATAAAGCTGAAGCTTAAGAGATTGCCTCACCCATCTCCATATAAAGTCTCATGGCTTACTCAAGGTCAGCAGACAACTGTAGAAGAGCAGGCTTGGGTAGAATTTCAGATTGGTGGATATAAGGATAAATTGTTGTTTGATATCACCAAGATGGATGCTTGCAACCTTTTGTTTGGAAGACCATGGCAGTATGATCTGAAGGCACAACATGATGGTGTTAAAAACACCTATAAAATCACTAAAGATGGTAAGGAAGTAACGTTATTCCCATTGAAGGAGAAAGAGGAGAAGTCTAAAGGAAAAGAGGTGAAGGTCATGCTGATGGAAGGCAAACAGTTCATGAAAGAAGTAGCAGCAGAAGGTGCAGTTGCATATGCCCTGATCCCCTGTATGAGTGTGAATAAGAAACAACAGCAAGAAGCCAAGAAAGAGAAGAAGCCAAGGTTGATAGACCCAGCTGTCCAAGAGTTATTAGATAAGTACAAAGGTGTTATCTCAGAGGGAATGCCAAGATCCCTACCACCTGTCAGAGATATCAGTCATTGCATAGACTTGATTCCAGGGTCTACACTTCCAAATAAAGTAGCTTATAAGCTTACCCCAGAGCAGAATGCAGAAGTAGCCAGACAGATTGAAGAGTTGATGAATTCAGGTCTGATTGGGAAGAGTTTGAGTCCGTGTGCAGTACCAGCTGTACTAGCACCAAAGAAGGAAGGCACTTGGAGGCTTTGCACAGATTCCAGAGCCATCAACAAGATCACAATCAGGTATAGGTTTCCAATCCCCAGAATTGAGGATTTACTTGATTGTTTGGGAAGTGCCAAGTACTTTACAAAAATAGATTTGAAAAGTGGATACCATCAGATCAGGATTAGACCAGGTGATGAGTGGAAGACAGCATTCAAAACAAATGAAGGGTTATATGAATGGAAGGTTATGCCTTTTGGTTTGTCTAATGCCCCTAGTACTTTCATGAGGCTGATGAATGAGGTTCTGAAGGAATTCATTGGTAAGTTTGTCATAGTCTATTTAGATGACATTCTGATTTTCAGTAACACCAGAGAAGAACATCTCAGACATATAGATCTGGTTCTCAAGAGGTTACATGAAGAGAAGCTGATGATAAACTTGGACAAGTGTCTGTTCATGAAAAAGGAGATCACCTATTTAGGTTTTGTCATTTCACAAGGAAAGCTACAGATGGATAAGGAGAAGGTGAGTGCCATATTGAATTGGCCAACTCCACAGACCATGAATGAAGTCAGAAGTTTCCATGGGTTAGCAACCTTCTACAGGAAGTTCATCAGAGGGTTCAGTCATATTTGTGCACCCATGCTGGATACCATCAAAGGAGGTCAGAAGTGCAGGTTTGTTTGGACTCAAGGAGCAGATGATTCCTTTGAGGCATTGAAGAGGAAGGTGGCACAGCAGCCAGTCCTTGCACTTCCAGATTTTACCAAGATCTTTCAGGTAGAATGTGATGCCAGTCACATGGCCATTGGAGCAGTACTCAGCCAAGAGGGTAGACCAATTGCATTTTTCAGTGAAAAGCTCAATGATGCTAAGAAAAGGTATTCATCATATGATCTGGAAATGTATGCTTTAGTTCAGTCCCTAAAGAAGTGGAGGCATTACCTGATGCCAAAGGAGTTCATAGTCTTCACAGATAATCAGGCTTTGAGTTTCATCAACAGCCAGGAGAAGCTGAACCACAGACATATGAAATGGGTAGAGACCTTACAGGCTTTCACTTTTACCTTGAAGCATAAGAAAGGGGTCAAAAACAAAGTTGCAGATGCTTTGAGCAGGAGAGTTCTCACCGTCAATCAGATTCAGTTAGAGAGTGTTGGTATTGATTCACTCAAGACCATGTATGAGTCTGATGCAGATTTTGGAGAAATATATCAGGTCTGTACTTCTTTTGGGGAGAAATACCATGCTGAGTTCTCTGAATTTCTGATCCAAGATGGATTGTTGTTCAAGGGTGGACAGTTGTGTATCCCAAGGTGTTCCATGAGGTTGAATATAATCAAGGAGAAACATTGTGGAGCCATGGCAGGTCATTTTGGTCTAGACAAGACTCTTGATCTGGTCAGGAGGCATTATTTCTGGCCTAAGTTGCAGACAGATGTCAGGAAATTTGTAGAGACGTGTAATTTGTCAGAAGGCTAAAGGCAGGTCAACTAATGCAGGGTTATATCAGCCCTTACCCATTCCTTCCAGACCATGGGAAAGCATCAGTATGGATTTTGTCTTAGGTTTACCAAGGACAAGGAGAGGATTTGACAGTGTTTTTGTTGTTGTGGACAGATTCAGTAAAATGGCACATTTCTTGCCATGCAAAACCACTGCTGATGCCTCATATATTGCAGATTTATTCTTCAGGGAGATTGTCAGAATTCATGGGTTGCCTTTGAGCATAGTTTCAGACAGAGATGTGAAGTTTGTGGGTCACTTCTGGAGAACCCTTTGGAGGAAACTGGGAACCAATTTGTCTTTTTCCTCTGCATATCATCCTCAAACGCATGGACAGACTGAGGTAGTGAACCGTTCCTTGGGGAATCTGCTTAGATGCTTGACAAAACAGCATGGAGAGAAGTGGGACAATATTCTGCCTCAAGCTGAGTTTTCATATAATGATACTGTCAACAGGAGCACAGGGAAATTGCCTTTTCAGGTAGTTTATGGAATGCATCCCAGAGGTATTTTAGAGTTAAGAGATCTACCTACAGCAGATCCTGTTAGTGCAGATGGAGAAGCTTTTGCTGAAGCCATCAAGGAAGTTCATGATCAGGTCAAAACCCAACTCCAGCAAACCACCTTAAAGTATAAGGAGTATGCTGACAAGAAGAAGAAGGATGTTCAATTTGCTGTTGGAGATTTGGTTTGGGTACACTTGAAGAAAGACAGGCTTCCTAAGGGGAAGTATACTAAGCTCATGCAAAAGAAAGTTGGACCATGTCAGATTTTGCAAAAGCATGGACAGAATGCTTATGAGATCCAACTCCCACCTGATCTTGGTTTGTCTCCTATCTTCAATGTATGTGATTTAACTCCATACAAGGCTAATCCAGATGCAGATCAGGATATCCTACAGGATACAGTTGCTGAAGACATTCCTCAACATGATCCTCCACAGTTACAAAAAGTTTTGGATACTAGAGTGGTCAAACAGACCAGGAACAAAAAGTACTTGGAGTACCTCGTCTCTTGGAAGGGACAGCCGCATTCTGAAGCAGTATGGATGACTGCAGAACAGATACAGAAACATGGTGCCGACCTTGATACTCTCATCTCAAGTGGACTTGAGATTTCTTCTTTTGGGGAGTATGGTGCAGGAGCACCCGGACATGATCAGGATATAGGTCCGCATGATGACATACATGATCAGGATATAGGATAGTTATCAGCATGATGACAGGATAGTCTATTTTTAGTATGTTTGACTTTATCATGTAATAAGGTCCATTGGACCGATGCTATGTATTAGTTCAGCATAGGAGTATGTGTAGGCAGTTAGAGATCGGGATAAGGTTATCTGACATGTCCTCTCTCCCAGCCGCTTGGAAGCTCCCAGCCGCTGGGAAGTGAGTTGGTAGTACTCGAAGGATTTGTTATATATACCTTCGATCTGTTAGGGTTTAGACACATTGAGATTGACAGTTCATATTGAGTTTGATAGGTGTTATGTTCAGGAGAGTAGTACTGGTGATATGCTGTACTGGTGATCAGTCCAGATATTGTGAAGCAGAATTGTAAAAGCAGGACATTTGAATCTCAATTGAATAAGATCTCATCTTTTGCAGTATTTGAGTTGATCAGTTGTATCTGTGTTGATTTCCTTTCTGTTTGCAAGTTAATGGGCATTTTCAACCCTTCCACCGGTTGATCCTGCAAATCGGTGGAATGGTCCTGTATCATAGCTTAGGTTGCATTTGTGTTTTCTGTTTATGCATTGCATTGTTCAAGAGATCTGTTAGGAGCATGCTGTGAAACAGCCTAGCATCCTCATGTGCTAGGTCTAGAAGATAAGTTGTTAGATTTTGGTTTGAAGGTGATCCGACCCGGTCGTCACATTGTCTTTGTGTAATTGAGCGGTTCTGAGTGTTTACATGCAGTGGAAGGATACACAGGAGTCTGCATGTGCGTTTCCAGTCGGAACGAGCCGCATCATCATCTGCGAATCCATCGCCATCAGGATCGGGTCATGAAGTTGTTGAAGTTTGCATGTTGCAGGTGCATCATGATGTTTTGAGTTGGATATATACTCAGTGTATATATCGCAGTCAGGATCATCTCTCGGGAAAGCTCATCATCCGCATATCGCTAGCTGATGCGGGTGTGAAAGTTCAGTTTTTTGACTAAGTGTTGAAGAGTTCATCAGGATGATGTGTGACGTCATCGTCATCAGGATATGACGTCATCGTCATCAGGATATTAAGAAATCCCTCTATGCGAGTTTATCCTGTTGTCGCTAAGTGGTTAAGTATCGGCATAGGCAGGAAGTTGCATTAGCATCATCAGGAGGTTTCGAGAGAACCGGATGAATAATATCATGATGCTGTTGCTTGTATCGTCGGACAGTGGAGCATCGAAGGGAAGGTGTTAAGTTGTCGTCATCAGGATATTAGGAGCAACCGGATATTTGGATATCCTGCTGACGAAGGTGATATTGAATATCATGATGATGCCGCTTGTATTTGGCACCCGATGAACAGTGCAATCGGAGGATGTTTGCGCCCGCTGAATATCATGATGATGTTGATAGGCGACAGGCGGAGGAGGTAAATAGTAGTCGACAGGAGGATATTTGCGATCATCCGAAATATGATGATGCTGTTGAAATGTGATGATGCTGTTGGTGTCTCTAGGAAATATGATGATGAAGTTCAGCTGATAGAGAATTTTATCATGCTGTTTGTATTGTTGGCTACTCCTTCCTGTTAGTTAGCCTCCGTTGCGTCCCACTCTGCATCACTCTTTCCACAACCTTATGAGTGATAGATATTGGATCTTCTTCCTTGATGGCAATAAACACCCATTCATTTCTGGATTTGTCTCCTATCTCCGATTCCTCATCTATTACTCCTTCACTATCAACTTCTTCATAAACATAATAACAATTCTTTTGGAATCTTTGTCTGTTAGAGTTTGACCTTGTAGATCTCTCCGGACATCTTGAGGCAAAGTGACCAATCTTATTGCAGTTGAAGCATTTAAAAGGTAATTTTCCTTCATACTTACCAGATCCTCTTGGCATTCTTTTTGCAATGAGGGCTTCAAGTTGAGCTGTTTCTGCATCTTCCTCTTCCATATCTTTCCTCACTTGATCATACCATGACAGCTTCCTTGAAGAGTTTTCTCTCGGATCAAATCTTTGTTTGCCTTTCACATAGGCACTGGCTTTGAATGCAGATTCAATCTTGGGGGGATCATCTCCAAACTTGGTCATTTCAAATGCAGCTAGTTTGCCAGCCAATTGCTCTCTTGTGACAGTTGTATGAGCTCTGAACTCATCAATGGTAGCAACCTTGATTTTGTAGGCAGCAGGAAGGGATCTGAGAATTTTGCAAACAATCTCATTTTCATCCAAAACTCCATCAGCATTCCTAATTCCACACACCAGCTCATTTACTCTTGGCATAAAGGTAGTGATATTTTCATCATCTCTCATCTTCAATCTTTCAAATTTCCCTTCGAGACTCTATAACCTTGCACTCTTAACAAACTCATCTCCTTCATGCAGAAGTTCCAGTTTAATCCAGATCTCATAGGCAGTTGGTAGGTCAATGACATTTGAGAGCTCTGAGTCAGTTAATGCACTTAGAAGAGCCTCCTTAGTCCGCAGATTGTTTTCAGCATCTGTCATTTCATTTAGAGTTGTTGGACCACCTTGTGGAGGTGTATATGCTTTTGTGACCATGGATAAGTACGCCTTCCCCATACACTCCAAGTGACATTTCATGTGGCCTTTCCAAAGAGTGAAGTTGGTTCAATCAAACTTCGGACTGTCCTTCTTGTATGACAACATCCTGGATCTCCTCAAGCAGTTAAGCTCCTTTTAGAGGAACTTGGCTCTGATACCAATTGTTGATAATTGAGAGGGGGGGTGAATCAGTTATCCTTAATTCGCTTCCAGTTCAAACACTTAAATCCACTTTGTTAATCAATAGCATAGCAATTAATCATTCATGAAAACATAAGGCATAAACATCAGAGCAGATACACATCAACACATGAGACACCAAGATTTTGACAGAGAAAACCTATTTAAGGGAAAAACCACAGGGTGATTAACCCAAGGATTATTCTCTGTTAGAAGAATAAGAAAAATGGATGGCACATGCCAATTAGGGCTCACTGCCCGAGCACACTGCTCACAAAGAGGCACACTACCTACAAGAGACACACTGTCTACAAAGTGATAAGAATCACAAACTTGAACTGGAGATTGACATCTTTACCATTTCTGGATCAGTTCCATTTAAGCCCGAGATACTTCTGCTCTACCCTTCGTTCTTTCGCTATACCACACTCATCCACTCCATGACACACTTCAAAATGAATTCACAAACCTTTATTTATACAAGGCATCGACTTAGGAACAATCATCTAAGTCGGCAATCATCCACAAGAACATTCGCAAGATGAATAACTCATCCGGTCGGCCAGTCTGAACAAGAACAACTTCATCCAGAAGTATATCTCCAATTCTGGGGTCTAACATTGATGCGGACTAACAACACAACCTCAACATGATCCAAGAACCTTCACAGGCTTGCTTGAATGACCAGGTACATCCGCACTTCCTCTACTTATTGGAATCTCTTTTCTCCTTCATCCGAAACTTTAGGAACACAGTCTATCGCCACTGTCATACTGAAAAAGGTGCTTCCGGACTTCCAAACCATGAACCAATTGAGATGACACATCACAAGGACATCCCAAACACTCCTTCCAATCCACAGAATAGGACAATGCACTTCCGGATCTCACCGGACCTTTTTATAACACTCTGTCACTCCGAAGCATCTCCCGAAACTGGTTCTACTTGATCGATCACAACTTCTTCATAACTTCATGCAGACGTCTGAGATCTTAACTGGAACATATCAAGACTCATATCTACAAACCATTTAATCCGCATCCTCTGATTCTCAAATTATTGAGTACTTTTGCCTTCTTCTTATCACTGTTCTTCACTGTTCCTGATTGAGACTAATTTTCTCAATATCCTCAGCACACAGCTCATCCAATCCTTCTTATCAATGCAATATGAGTATGTTGACATCAATGACAACACTGGTTAACCTCATACTTGCAGCAGAACTCTTAGGTGTGCACAACTAACTTCTTCTAAACAACATATCTTCCTGAATGAAATAATCCAACCACTTATTCCTATCAGTCACAACAGGTTCCTTACATGCTTTCCAAGGTTCTGCAAAATCAGTGTCTCCCTCATACATGTTCTTCAATCCATCAACACCCAACACTTCAACTCTCATTTATGTCAACAAGTTTCTTCTACTCAACACATCAACAACTTTGTTGGATTTTCCAGTTCTTTGCTTCAACAAAAAAGTGTAACTCTACATGAAATATACCCATCTCATATGTATCTGATTCAACTTACCTTGACTGTTCAAATACTACAAAGCTTGATGATCTGTATATAGTACAAACTCCTTAGGCAACAAGTAATGTCTTCACTTCTTCAAGGCTTGATTTATGGCATAGAATTCTTGATCATAAACTGAATATCTTCTCCTTGCATCATTCAACTTTTCACTAATATATGCTATAGGTCTACCTTCTTGACTTAGTACTGCACCAATCACATTTCCACTTGCATCATAGCCAACTTGAAATACCTTATTGAAATCCGGTAATGCTAAAACAAGTTGCTCTGTCACCTTCTGCTTCAACAATTCAAAACTTTTATCTACTCCTGATGTCCACTTAAAGTCTTTCCTATCACATCTCATTGTCTCTGTCATAGGGTTACATACTGAACTAAAATTTCTGATAGAAACTAGCCAATCCATGAAATGATCTATCCTCTCCAATGCTCTCCGGTGTAGGCTATTCAACAATTGCTTTCACTTTCTCAGGTTCCATCTTCAATCCTTCCATAGAAATAACAAATCCTAAGTACACTAGTGTTGCAAATATGTGCCTAAGTGGTGTGTCATTGATGTCAACATATTCTTGTTGCATTGATGTTAACTGTATCTTGTTTTTCTACCTGTTCAGAAGACTAGAATGTTGAGAATATTGAGAAAATTAATAAAGATCCACATATGCAGACCTTATGGCTATGTAGAGGATTGTCTGAAGTATCTCCAGTTAATATTTGAGAGGTCAGCATGAAGATCTGAAGAAGGTATGGTCATCTGAGTACAACCAGGTTTTACTGTGTTCAGAGGAGATAGGGTGGTAGTAAATTGGTTTGGATTGCTCCGCATTGAAAAATTATGATCTGCGGATCTAGAGGTATGTTTGGGAAGTTAGTGTGTATCATCAGCTCAAGTGGTTAGTGGTTTGGAGGTCCGCAAGCAATCTTTCTAGTCTAATAGTCATCATAGACAGGGTTCTTGAGGTTCCGGATGAAGATGCAAGTGATTCTAATGACTTGGAGGAGTGTGGATGTTTTTTTTGAATTCAATGTGCTTATGAAAGTCTCTAGATTGTACAACTGCTGTGTTTGAGATCCACATTGAAGATTGAGCTCATTGATAAATATTTCTTTCTTGATGTTGTTGTTCTTCCCAGTCTTGGTCGACTGAATGATTTAAGTGTGTTGTGGATGGTCAAAGAGCATTTCTATGGAGTGTGGCATGTTGTTGGAGGAAGATTTAACTCTTAGCTATGATTGGCTAATAGCATATTGATCCGCACTAAGTTTGGCCGACCTTGATATTCATTCCAAGGTTGATGAAGTTATAAATACTTATTGATAAATTGTGCAAAGGCATTGTTATGTGAAAATGATCATATCATAAGAAAGGTACAGGAGCAAAGCAGAGAGGAAGTAGTGCAAAGGATCAAGAGTTGTAAAGAATAAAAATATAGAGAGCAATTTGTCAAGGAGCAGAATAGAAATTGTGAGCCATCAAAGGGACTAAACTAGGCATGGAATTGATGCTAACTCTTAGTTCATTATCTCTATAATAAACTCAATTCTTGTAGGCAGTGAGCCTCTTTTGAGCAGTGAGCTCTAGGAAGTGCACCCGAAGGCATGTTCCTTCTATTTTCTTAAAGTACTTTTAACAGGGTACAAATCTTTGTGGGCTAACTCCCACCATGGTTTTCCCTTAACCTAGTTTCCACGTAAAAATCTTGGTGTTAAGTATGTTGATTTGTTTATGCTCATGTGTTGATGAATCATGCATTAAATGTTTATATCAAAAATTAATTTTGGATGATAAAGAAGGATAAATTACTGCTAGAAGAAAAAGATAGGGACAACTGATTCACCCCCCACCTCTTAGTTGTCTGGACTAATTCTAACAATTAGTATCAAAGCTGGTTCCTCTAGAAGAAGTTTAATCACCCGAGGAGATCCAAGATGTTGACCTACAAGAAGGATAGTCCAAGATTTGATGGAACAAACTACACTGTTTGGAAAAGTTGCATGGAGTGCCATTTGCAATGTATGGGTGATGCTTATTGGTTGATAACTAAGAATGACTATAAGCCTCTAGAGAAAGGTCCTTCAACTCTAGATGGACTCAAAGATGCTGAAAATAACACTCGAGCTAAAGAAGACTTGTTGAATGCCCTGATTGATTTAGAAATGACAAATGTCTTTGGACTAAAAACTACTCATCAAATCTGGAAGAAGTTGGAGAACCTTTATGAAGGTGATGATTATGTCAAATGTGCCAAACTACAAAGTCTAAGAGGAAAATTTGAAAATCTAAGAATGAGTGAAGATGAAAATATCACAATTTACATGCAAAAGATAAATGAACTTGTGTGTGGTATCAGGTGTGCTGGTGGAACATTAGAAGAATAAGAGACTGTGTCAAAAGTGCTCAGATCTTTACCTGATTATACAAGCATAAGGTTGCTACTATAGAGGAGATCAGGACTGTTTCAACAGTTACTAAAGATTATCTGGGTGGCAAACTATCATTTTTGAATTGAGTGAATTTGGTGATTCTCTTCCTAAGTTTGAATCTGCATTCAAGTTCAGTGTTCATGGGAAGCAAAGATATGATCTGAGTGAGAATTCTTCAAAAAGAACAATCAAATTTGAGAAGACAAGGAAAGATTTTGAAAATGGTAAAACTAAGCTTGATGGTCTTGAAGCCCTTTTTCCCAAGAGATTACCAAGAGGATCTAGTAAGTATGAAGGAAAGTTACCATTCAAATGTTTTAATTGTAATAAGATTGGTCATTTTACCTCAAGATGTCTAGAGAGGGTTTCGAAGCCAAACCCTAATAGATCTAGAACTCAGAACAAATGCTATTATGTCCAAGAAGCTGGTGAAGAAGGAGTCATAGATGATGAATCTAATCATGGAGGTTCCACTGATAATGATTGGGTGTCTATTTCTATCAAAGAGGAAGATCCAGTGCCTACTGAACCTACTAGCTGTGAAAGTGTAGAAAGTGCTTTGGCTGCTCAGGTTGTGGAAAAGGATGAATGGGTGATTGATAGTGGGTGTTCTCATCATATGACTGGTGACAAAAGTAAGTTTGTGAGCTTTGAAAAATATAAAGGTGGACTTGTGAAGTTTGGAGACAACTCAGCTGGTAGAATTCATGGCAGAGGATCCATCTCTTTTGATGGTAAGAATAACACTAATGCTGTTTTGTATGTGGAAGGATTAAAGCATAATCTTCTCAGTGTTGGATAGTTGGTTGACAAAGGATATGATCTCTAGTTTAAAGATGGAAAATGCAGAATCTTGGAAAGATCCAGAATTGAGATTGCATCTGGTACTTAGACTAGAGGTAACATCTTTCATTTAAGTAGCTCTGATAGAAATTGCCTAATTGCTCAAGTTGATCAGAGTTGGCTCTGGCATAGGAGAATGTGTCATGTGGATTTTGATAATATTGTCAAGATAAGTTCCACTCAGGTTGTAAGAGACCTTCTAAGACTTGTGAAACCCACTAATAGCATGTGTAGAGAATGTCAATTGGGTAAACAGACAAGAACTTCATTCAAGAGTAAAGAACAGTCATCAAGTGGTTTGCTGGAACTTGTGCATACTAATCTTTGTGGTCCTGCTAGAATGAGGAGTGTGCAAGGAGACAGATATTTCATGTTGCTGATTGATGACTACTCTCGGATGATGTGGGTAACCTTCTTGAACGAAAAATCATAAGCTCTTGACAAATTCAAGTGTTTAAGATTATGTTTGAAAATGAAGTTGGTATAAAGATAAAATGTCTAAGATCTAACAAAGGTGGAGAGTTTACCTCCGGTGAGTTTGATTCATTCTGTGAAAAACAAGGGATAAAAAGATAGTTATCTGCTCCTAGGACTCCTCAGCAGAATGAAGTTGTGGGGAGAAAGAACTAGACCATTCAAGAAGCAGCCAAGACCATGATGATGGAAGCAAATGTTCCTCAAGTCTATTGGGGAGAAGCTGTGAGTACTACTATCTACACTCTTAACCAGGTGCAGATAAAAGGCAATTCTGGTAAGACCCCTTATGAACTATGGTTTGGTCATCCTCCTACTGTAAAATATTTTAGAGTTTTTGGTAGTAAATGCTATATTAAAAGAGACGAGGATCTTGGCAAGTTTGATGCAAGAATTGATGAAGGAATATTTCTTGGGTACTCCACTCAAAACAAAGCATACCGATGCTTTAACAAGACATTGAGAAAGATTATTGAAAGTACTAATGTCAAAGTTGATGAAAGCAAGGAGAGACCTTCTCGGTCTTACAGATATGATTCATATGATCAAGATGAAAGTCAAACTCAAGGAAGACAAGCTCAAACCTAGACTCAAATCCAGATTGATCTGGAAAGCTTAGTATCTTAGGAAGATAGTGTAGATATTAAGGAGTAAGCTCAAGAAACAGAAGCTCAGGCAATTCTCAAAACTCCTAGATATGTAAGACAGAATCATCCTGAAGATCAGATCATAGGAGATAGAAATCAAGGTGTTCGAACTAGGAGAAGAATTGCTGAAGATTAGGAGGAGATTTGTTTGATTTCAAAGATTGAACCAAAATTAGTAAGTGAGGCTTATAATGATGAAAATTGGGTAAAGGCAATGGAAGAAGAACTAATGCAAATTGAAAAGAATCACACTTGGGATCTTGTTCCTAGACCTAAAGACAAAAATGTGATTGGAACAAAATGGGTCTTCCGAAATAAACTAAATGAAGATGGTGAAGTTGTAAGAAACAAAGCAAGGTTGGTATGCAAAGTATATTCTCAAGTAGAAGGAATTGATTTTGAAGAAACTTTTGCTCCAGTGGCAAGAATAGAAGCAGTTAGATTATTTCTTGCATTTGTTGCTTTTAAAGATTTCAAGGTATATCAGATGGATGTCAAGTCAGCATTTCTAAATGGAGAATTAGAAGAAGAAGTCTATATTGAGCAACCAAAAGGATTTCAATTGTCTGATAAAAAAGATATGGTCTGCAAATTAAGGAAAGCTCTCTATGAACTCAAGCAAGCCCCAAGAGCCTAGTATGCAAGATTAGATAAGTATCTGCTAAAATTAGGCTTTAGCAAAGGTACTGCTGACATTAATGTTTACTTCAAGATTGACCATGAGCATATCCTCATTGTTGAGGTATTTGTTGATGATATCATTTTTGGTGGAAATGAGAATATGTGTAAAACATTTGCTGATCAGATGCAAAGTGAATTTGAGATGTCAATGTTTGGTGAAATGAACTTCTTCTTGGGTCTGCAAATCACTTAGTTAGATAAAGGTATCTTCATATCTCAATCTAAGTATGTGAGAGAACTATTGAAAAAGTTTGGAATGGAAGATTCAAAGCCAGTGGATACACCTATGGTAACCAGGTGCAAGTTGAGTAAAGATGATGGCTCTCCTAAGGCAAATCAGAAAAGATATAGATTAATGATTGGAGGACTACTTTATTTGACTCAAACCAGACTTGATATCATGAATGCAGTTGGAATTGTTGCTAGATTTCAAGCTGATCCTAAAGAATCTCATATGGTAGCAATTAAGAGAATTTTCATATATCTCAAGGGGACAATTGACTATGGCTTGTGGTATCCAAAGGACAATGACTTCACTCTTCATGCATACACTAATGTTGATTGGGCAGGAGATGTGAATGATAGGAAAATTACTAGTGGTGGTGCATTCTTGTTGGGAAGAAGATTGGTTTCTTGGTTGAGCAAAAAGCAAGAGGCAATATCTCTGTCTACTGCAGAAGCAGAGTACATAGCAGCAGCAAGTAATTGCACTCAAGTTTTGTGGATGAAGCAAATGTTGAAGGATATCAGAGTGGTATTTGAGGAGCCTATTACAATCTTCTGTGACAATTCAAGTGCCATTAACATCTCCAAGAATCTGGTATTGCATTCAAAAACAAAACACATATCCATCAAGTTTCATTTTTTGAGAGAGAAGGTAAATGATAATGAAGTTAGATTGGAGTTTGTTTCTTTGAAGGATCAAATTGTAGACATATTCACCAAGCCTCTACCTAAGGATACTTTGGAGAATCTCAGAGAGAAGTTAGGGGTTATTACCCCTCCTGATCAGAACTAAGGATGCACTAGGATGCATCAATCCGGTGGAACTCACAGTCATCTTGTGATATGGATTGGTGTTAAGAAGATACTACTCAGGGGGAGTAGTCAATATACAAATCAATTGAAGATCAGTCTAAAACACAAAAGGGGGAGAAAAGATTGCAAATATGTGCACTTTGCCATTGATGTCAAAGGGGGAGAGAAGTCATGTGAAAAAATAGTTGCTGATGAAAGGGGGAGCAATGAAGAAAGTGGTTGCAAAAATGATAAGAGAAAGGGGGAGAAGTTCTTGTCTTGATGGTTGAATCAGTTTTTCACATCATATGTTGCCATCAATGACAAAGGGGGAGATTGTTGCAAATATGTGCCTAAGAAGTGTTGTCATTGATGTCAACATATTCTTGTTGCATTGATGTCAATTGTATATTGTTTTGCTACCTATTCAGAAGACTAGAATGTTGAGGATATTGAGAAAATTGATAAAGATCTATGTATACAGACCTTATGGATGTGTAGAGGATTGTCTAAAGTATCTCCAGTTAAGATTTGAGAGGTCAGCATGAAGATCTGAAGAAGGTATGGCCATCTGAGTACAATCGGGTTTTACTATGTTCAGAGGAGATAGGGTGGTAGTAAATTGGTCTGGCTTGCTCCGCATTGAAAAATTATGATCTACGGATCTAGAGGCATGTTTGGGAAGTCAGTGTGTATCATCAACTCAAGTGGTTCATGGTTTGGAGGTCCGCAAGCAATATTTCTAGTGTAACAATCATGGCAGATAGTGTTCTTGAGGTTCTGGATGAAGATGCAAGTGATTCTGATGACTTAGAGTAGTGAGGATGTTTTTGTTGAATTCAATGTGCTTGTGGAAGTCTCTAGATTGTGTAATTGTTGTGTTTGAGATCCACATTGGAGATTGAGCTCGTTGGTAAAGATTTCTTTCTTGATGTTGTTGTTCTTCCCAGTCTTGGCTGACCGAATGATTTAAGTTTGTTGCGGATGGTCAAAGAGCATTTCTATGGAGCATGGCATGTTGTTGGAGGAAGATTTAACTCTTAGCTATGATTGGCCAATAGCATATTGATCCACACTAAGTTTGACCGACCTTGATGTTCATTCCAAGGTTGATGAAGCGTATAAATACTTGTTGATAAGTTGTGAATGGCATCCTTATGTGAAAATGATCATATCATAAGAAATGTATAGGAGCAGAGCAGAGAGGAAGCAGTGTAGAGGATCAAGAGTTGCAAAGAATGAAAATATAGTGAGCAAGTTGTAATGGAGCAGAACAAAAATTGTGAGCCTTTAAAGGGACTAAACCAGGCATGGAATTGATGCTAATTCTCAGTTCATTATTTCTGTAATAAACTCAATTCTTGTAGGTAGTGAGCCTCCTATAGGTAGTGAGCCTCTTTTGAGCAGTGAGCTCTTAGTAGTGTGCCCAAAGGCATGCGCCTTCTATTTTATTAAAGTGCTTTTAACAGGGTACAAATCTTTTTGGGTTAACTCCCACCGTGGTTTTCCCTTAACCGGGTTTCCACGTAAAAATCTTGGTGTTATGTGTGTTGATTTGTTTCTGCTCATATGTTGATGAATCATGCATTAAATGTTTATATCATTAATCAGTTTTGGATGATAAAGAAGGATAAATTGCTGCTAGAAGAAAAATATAGGGACAACTGATTCACCCCCCCTCTCAGTTGTCTGGACTAATTCTAACAACTAGTTCTTCCTTCATGAAACTACACTTCTTGATGTTTATCAATAATTTCTCTTCTCTCAACCTCTACAAAACTTATCTAATATGCCACAAATGTTCCTCTTTTGTCTTACTAAAAATTAGAATATCATCCAAGTATACAATCACAAACTTACTGAAGAATTTCTTCAAGACTTCATTCATCAATCTCATGAAAGTACTTGGTGCATTTGTCAATCAAAAAGGCATCACTAACCACTCATCCAATCCTTCATTTGTCTTAAAAGTAATCTTCCATTCACCTCCTTCTCTGATTCTGATCTGATGGTATCCACTCTTCAAGTCTATCTTTGTGAAATATCTTGCTCCACTCAAACAATCCATGATATCATCCATCCTAGGTAAAGGAAATCGATATTTAACTGTGATCTTGTTTATTGCTCTAGAGTCAGTACACATTCTCCATTCTCCATCTTTCTTAGGTGCTAACACTACAGGTACTACACAAGGACTCAAACTTTCTCTAATCAAATGTTTCATCAGCAAATCTTGTATCTGTCTATTCAATTCTTCATTCTCTGCGGGTGTCATTCGGTGTGTTGCTTTGTTAGGCAAACTAGCTCCCGGTATAAGGTCCATGTGATGACTGATACTCCTTATAGGTGGCAATCCTTTAGGTAAATTATCTGAAATGATGTCTTCATACTCTATCAGCAACTCAGTTATATCCTCCGGTTGTTCTCCTCTAGTCTCCTTCTTCAATGTTTCAGGCTTCTTAGGAATCAAAGCATAACACATATTCTCATGTCTCATACCATCCAAAAATTTCCTTCCATCTACCAAATAGATTCTAGCATTTCCACATACTTCACTCTTAGGATCATCTTCTAAAGGAATCAAGGTAATTCTCTTTCCATTTGCTATTGTAGTGTATGTATTCTTTCTCCCATCATGTATATCTTTTCTATCATAGTGCCAAGGTCTACCCAACAAAATATGACATACATCCATAGGCATAATATCACACAAGACTTCATCATGATAAGATCCAATATGAAATTTCACCAAACATTGTTCACTCACCAGTACCTTATGATCATCCTGAATCCATGCTATCTGATAGGGTTTAGGGTGTTTCAATCTTTCCAACTTCAACTTAGTCACCATCTCCTCTGAAACTAGGTTATCTGAACTACCACTATCAATCACAACTTTACAACACATACCTCATGATTTGCATTTGGTTCTGAAAAAACTTTTCCTTTGCGGTGGTTTCTCATTTGTTTCTACTTGAAATAGTGCTCTCCTCATCACAGTGATTCTCCTTTCTCTAGTTTACCAATAGAACTAGGCTATTCAATAGGTTCTTCTTCCACATAGGCTGCTCTTCCACTGTTCTTTGTCTTCTTACTTGTACTACCCTGATTACATTCAAATGCTCTATGTCCTTTACCTCCACACTTGAAATAAGTACCTCTAAATATTCTTTGATAAAATCCTCTTCCCTCTCTTCTGTATCCTTCATTCTGGTATGCACTAGGGTTTCCTCTCTGGTAAAAATTTATGTCATCTCTCTGGTAAGCATTATTATCTTTGTCCTCCTTCTTGAATGTGTTGTCAAACTTGTTCTACTCTAAATGTGATCTGTCTCCTCCGAAAAATATTCTACCTCTCTAAAATTTACCTCCTCTACCTTTCTGTCTCGGGTCATGCCTTTTATTTAGCTTCTCTTCAACTTTTAGGGCAAACCGGTATGCTTCTTCCAAAGATGTCATCCTTACCAAGCTTAGTTCTTCTTGAATGCTCAATCTTAGTCCATTGATGTATCTAGCCACTTTCTCCTTTCTTGCTTCACTATGTCCTATTCTTATAATCATCTTATGAAATTCCTCAGTATACTCTTTCACAGATTTCTCCTTCTATCTCAGGTTCTGCAATCTTTTCAACAACTTCAACTCATAGTTAGCAAGTATGAATAGATTCTTCAATTTTGTTACCATCCTATCCCACTTCATAATCTTTTCTTTTCCCCTTCTATTTCTTTCTAACTAAACTTCTTTCCACCATATAGCAGTATGTCCTTTCAATTTTGTCTTTGCAAACTTTACCTTCTTTGGATCTTCAACTTCTTCATATTCAAAGTATTCTTTCATGTCATTTATCCAGTCAATCAATTCTTTAGGGTTCAAATTACTAGTATAGTTCGGCACATCAACTCTAGGTCTCTTTCCAATCTTTGAAATAGCTCGCAACATCTTTACTTGATCTGATTCTTCTTCTTCATCACCTCCTAGGGTTTCAAGAATTTGTTCAATAGATTGAAATTCTTCTTCATCATCACTTTCAACATTAGGTCTCGGTGTCAATCCTCTTTGTCTATCTTCTTCAACAACATCCAAACGAATTTTCATCATCTTCATCATCTCCATCATTTCATCCATTTTACTAGCCATTGTTCCAACATCAACAACTCTCCTTGGCGACATTCTTCCTAGGATCAAGTGCAAACTGCCTCAAGTTCGGTGATCAAGCTATAAGGTTACACTAAGGATTTGGAAACCAAGTATAACCATGGGGCTATACTACAAAGATCTTGAAATTGAATGTAAACAAGGTGAGATTCAAAGATAAACAAAGTGCATGGAGTAGCTGTATTGTTATAGTTTGTTAGTGTGATAAGACAACATCAAAATATCACACAAAGTGATTCTACTAGCCAAGAGTCGAATAATATATATCAACCTCATCCTCATGTATGGACTAGGTCCATTTTTTGATTTCTCACTGAAGGTACACATGGTTTATATCAGTATTATTTGTTTTTCATCATCTGCTAGCTAGATAAAACCATTAGAAGAAGGTAAACAATAAATCAAGAGAGGAGAACAAGTGCCTTAGGGCAATCACATAGGAGGGTGCCCCCAAGTCACCAACCGCAATGCTATGTCCTTAAGACACAACACACAATGATGAAAATATGGGAGAAGCAATATAGAAGAATGATGGTACAAATAGAAGAAGGGTCACAACTGAGGTAGTCTCCTAGTATCCTTGACCTTACAAGAGAATCAAGGGTCATCCTAAAAGGCCTAAATAACACATAACACATCATGGGGAGAACACAACATGAGAGGGGAGGTCACATAAATGAGAAAATAATGCTATGGAATAGGTGACCACCAAGGTTAGAAATACTTACCTATAAATCGGTCTAGAATTTGGAACTTGCAAGCATCTTAGAGAGATGCTACATCAAGTTTTGTGTAAAATTTGAGTGGTTCACCATAGATTTTTCTTTATTATCAGAAATTTCATGCGGTGCTTATTTCTCATATCCTTGTATATGTGATATCTTTTGTTTCTTGTGAGGAGGGGAACTATTGTTATTTCCAACTGATGATAATTGTCTTACCCTTTTTTTATTTTTAGCTAGCTTATTTTGTTGAGTCTGTCTATCATTATCTTGTACGGTTTCAATCTTTTATTTTGTCATAATCTCTTGCTTTGGTTTTTCTAGTTGTTTTTCCAATGCACCTTGGTTATCTCCTAATCCTTATAGGGATAATGGAGGAGGAACCTCAGCATAAATATCATTTCTCCATGGATGAGGTGGGTTATCCAACTTTTCCTTATCCACTTCTATCATACCCACAATTTCATCATAATCTATATAGCCATCTTCTACTTCTACTATATTATGTTCCATCATGTTGTTATCAGTATGCATAGGGAAAGGTTAGTAAAGATTTGTAAATTCTAATTTAGAGGAGAAACTGACTTATTTCCATTATCATTCACACCAGATACCTGAATAAAATTTGAATTGATGAGGTCTTGTATGTCATGTTTAAGACACATACATCATTCAGTATCATGTCCTTGTTGTCGATGGTAGTGACAAAAAGCATTAGCATCAAAATAAGGTCCTTGCATTCTACTAGAATTTAACAGTTTAATCGGAAAAAGCTTCAAGAGATTAATACTCATTGTTGGCAAGAGACACTACTAGGCATGATAAGTGTTGTCATTGATGGCAACCAAGTCTCTACTACACATCCGCATTTCATGATTTTCTCATACCAGAAATTAGATTGAAGATTTATTTAAGTCTGGGTAGTCAGGAACAGAGCTGACAATAGGGTCCAGTATCTTGGTCTGGATCTCTTCGGTGGAAAGTCTTAATTTGTTGTGGATCTGAGGTAGTCATAAGCACTATTAATACAATCTAAATCTAGAGTTTTGGCCTCCGGTTATAAAGGATTCAAAAGTTATTAGCTTCTTAGTATTGGGTTAATAGTTTGACAGAGAAGATAGAAGAAGAACAGGCCGACCTTGTTGATGATCTTGGTTCTGGATGTATGGAAGTTGTTGATTGGACAATTAGTGATGACCAGTGATAGTGGTTGACCTAATTGATGATTTGTGAGTGCAATTTTTGGTCCACGTCTCAAGTTATGCACGGATCTAGCCGACAGAGCAGAGTATTCAATAAAGTTCTAAGTGTTCTTGAAGCCGACTGAAAAGTGATTGAAGATCAGGATGTGGATATATATACCTGATGGATTTGAATGAATTTAGTGTGTGTGTGTTGTGAATATAGAGTAAATGCAAAAAGAGCAGAGATCTAATATTCAGATGAAGGTAGAGTAGTAAAAAGGGCAGAGTAAAGATGAAATGTGTAAGATCAGTGTTTTGTGCTTAATCGGAACTGAATTCATGCATTAGTAGATGCTTCTCATCAGTTCAAAATCTCTGTTATTCTCTTGTAATCATTTGTAGGCAACGAGCTTCTATTTGAGCAGTGAGCCTCTATTTCAACAGTGAGCTCTAGGCAGTGAGCCCAAATGCATGTGCATTCTCATTTGTAAAAATACTTTTAATAGGGTATTAATTTTTGTGGGTTAACCCCACCGTGGTTTTTCCCTTAACCGAGTTTCCATGCTAAAAATCTTGGTGTCAAGTGTGTTATTGTGCTGTTGTTCTTACACTTATGATTGTTGTTTTCATGGTTAAGTTATTGATTTATTGTTAAGAGGTAAAAGAAAGCATTAACTGCAGAAAGTACTAAAGTTTTAAGAAAACTGATTCACCCGCCTCTCAGTTGTCAGTCCTATTTCCAACAATTGGCATCAGAGTAAGGTTCCTTTGAAAAAGTTTAACAACTTAAGGAAAGATCTTGGAAGGAGTTTTAATGGGTTCACTCAAAGATCAACTTTAGTTGGCCCTAGAAGATCTTGTTCAGTCTAATGCAAAAATTAGTAATTTGAGAGGTGAACTTAAAGATGCTGATGATACCATTGAAATGTTAAAAGATAAATTAAATAAATCTATGGAAAGGAAAAAGGAGCTACTTCTGAAATTATCTAGTTTAACTGAAGAAAATGGCATGAATGAAGCTTTGGAAGAAAAGACAAGGGAATGTGAGAAGCTGTCAAAAGAAGTTGCTATTATGAAAATTGAGATGGAATCTGGGGCAATGAGGCTAACCAAAGAAATTGAGCAAAGGAAGACGACTGAAGAAGACTTGAATCAAACTCTAAAAGAAAGAACTGATGAATGTTATAGATTAGACAATATAGATGGCCATCTAAAATCTGATCTACAAGAAAGCAGAGACAATGAAAGAGATCTTGAAAGACAAATTGTCATTCTCAGACATGACCTAGAAGTTGCAAATGAATACAAGTAGAAGTTCAAGATAAGTTCAGCTAAACTTGAAGCAATACTTGAGGGTTAGAAAAAGGATGATGACAAGCATGGTCTTGGATATGAGAAAGGTGAAAGCTCCGGATCTGGACAAAGAAACTCTCAACCAAGGAATGAGAGAAATAGATCTAGAATACCTCTAGTAAGACAACCTAATGCTGAAAGGTATCCATCTTTCAATGGAAATTGTTTCACGTGCAATAAATTTGGTCATAGAGCCACTCAATGCAGAAGTAGAGTAAATCAAAATAATTCATCCTTCTCTAGACAATGCTTCAATTGCAAGAGGTAAGGTCATAAATCCAATCAATGCAGAAGTATGATAATGAATAACTCATCAAATAGAGGAAATAGGAAATCTTTCAAAGGAAAATGCTTTGCATGCAATAGATTTGGACATATGGCCATTCAGTGCAGATCAAGAGGAAATCAATCAAATGGGCAAAGAAATGTTGTGTGCTTCAATTGTAACCGATTTGGTCATTTTACAAGATTCTGCAGAAGTAGGATTAATGAAAGAAGGGGTCTGGTAAACAAAAAACTGAATGAGCAGAGACAAGACAAAGGCAAAAGAAAATTGATAAGAATGAGATCTAGAATGAAATGAGTGAGACATGGGTCAAGAAAACAATTGTGAACCATAGTAATGGGTCCGCACCAGAATTCGGTGCTAATAATTCCTCTAGGAATTAAATTAGGAGCTTTGGCTCAGGAGGAGTTGCATAGAAAATAAAATCCCCCAGCCAGTAAGTGGGTGTCTGAATCTAGCACAGTGAGAAAAGAAATGTTCGATTGTTTCAGATCATTTGGAAGGATCTCTAGAAGAAAAGAGGTGGATATCGCAAATTGTAGAGTAATTCATGAGAAATTGTTCAACAAACAGAGTAACCGGATGTATTAGGGCAGAGCATTTATTACAAAGACAACAAGAAGAGAAGGAGTGAATGAAATTAGAGCTGAGAATTCTCAAGAATTGAAGCGCGAAGATGATCTCCAAGCAAAATCCTAATATGTGGAACAGGGTATTTCTATTTTCTGCGAAACCTCTTGAATTCTCAATCTCTGTATATGGCTACACCTTTAGTTGTTGATGTCACTAAAAGGTCCCATCCTAAATTTAAGAAGCATCCTTACAAATCTATTGAAGTCAAGCCGCTAGGTGCTTTTTCGGGTGTTCCATATGGGGTTTTACATGTTGAAGACATTAGGGCATACATTCATTACAATGTAGAAGAATTTGGGAATCTGAAACTGTGGAGTTGTTTAAGAGCCATCTAAAGGATGACAATTACCAACTGAAACCTGAATTTGAAGCCCTAGAAAGCAAACATTTTCCACAAATTATTGAATTTCTGTCATTTGATGAGAGTGAATGGGTTCATTATGTGTTGAGTTGACTGCATGATGAATTTATATGGCTGCTGAAACCATTTAAGATCACCAAAGATGTTATCAGAATTTTGACTGGGTTAAACTCAACTAGTGGACTACCCATGCTAAAATCTGTCAAAAACCAAACTTTCACTGATGCAACCGGTGTGAAATTTGATAAAAGAGCCATGACAATCATGTTGGGAATTAAGGTGTCTCAACCTTGGTAATTCATAGCATTATTTATATTTGTATATATTAATTCATTGCCTATGTTGTAAATAAATTGTAAATTCCATATTGTCATTTTGTGGGATGTGGCATGGTGATGTGTCATCCTACATGGAAGATGACAACTTTTAATTTTGTCCTCACATGAGGATATAGGCATCCCACTTTGTGGTAGGAGCATTTTGCCATGTGTCGGCATCTTCCATGTTGTGTAAGGGAATGTTTGACCAAAATGGTTATGACAGATTCCTATGACGAAGTTATGACATGAAAGAGTCAGAAATAGAAGCATGTAAGACAGGTGAAGACGTGTCATGAAGCATCTTTGAAAAAGGCATTTTTGGGCACCCCAAGGTGAACTATGACATGTTGTAAGAGAATATGCTATTTATAGCCTGTGTATGACAGATTCTCTTACAGCTGTAAGTTGTAACCACTATGACAGATTCTATGACGGTTGTAAGTGTTGTAAGAGCATCTGTCATAGCCCATTTTGGAAATAGGCAACCTCTTTGGGATGGGAACTGTGGACAAGTGTCAGGAACATTCTACAATGTTGACCAAGTGTCCTTAGGTGTGGGTTTTGGGCCATGAGGCCAAGTTGGACGCCCATCCCAAGATAGGTCTAATATTGCCTTGTATATTCTATATAAACAGGTGCTTGGAGAGTGAGTTGTATCACATGTTTTACAGGTATTGTTACTCTGCTAGATTTACTCCTGATACGAGTGTCGAAGACCATTGAAGCTTGCATTGTAAGTGTGTTGTAAACATTCTTTGTTTTGATAATACATTGTGTAGGTTTTTGAGTGTGGGGTTTTCACCTGATAAGGGTTTTCCCCACCGTATATCTTTGTCTCTCTTCTTCTGTCTTCTTTCTGGTTCATGTGTATTGCTGCAATATCTCTGTTAGATGTTCTATGTTGCTGTAGTTGTAAGGATTAAATTGAATTTTCATAGCTCTCTCCTCATTAGATTAGTGAAGGAAGTGATTTTTGCACACCTAACTTCCTTTTAGTTGGTATCAGAGCCTGGCCAGTTTTGGTCTTAGCTGTTGGGTAGGGGTTTTTTGAGCTGATCTTAAGTTGAGTGGGAGTCTATGCAAAGTATTCTAAATTCTATTGCAGAAAGGAGATGGCAAGCACATTCGGAAGATTTGAAGTGGAGAAATTCAATGGCACTAATTTTGAGCTGTGGAAGCTCAAGATGGAAGACATACTTGTTGACCAAGACCTTTGGCAAAGTGTTAATAGAACTAAACTAGATGCAATGTCACAAGATGAGTGGGATATCAAGGATTGAAAGGTTAAGGGTCTCATAAGACTTAGTCTTTCTGATTCTGTGTTGTTAAATGTCCATGAGGAGAAAACTGCAACCTTGCTTTGGAAGAAGTTGGGAGATGTGTATCAAGCCAAATCCCTGGTTAATAAACTTTTTCTGAGAAAGAAGATGTATTCTCTTTGAATGGAGGATAGAGGATCCATTGCTGAACATATGAATGCTTTTAACATGCTGGTTGCACAATTGACATCTATTGGTGTAAAGATGGAGGAGGAAGATTGATGTATGACCTTGCTTTGTTCTTTGCTGAACTCATGGGATCACCTTGTCATGGCTATTGGAAGCACCACATCCACATTCAAAATGGATGAAGTGGTTTCTTCATTGTTATCCGAAGAGATGCGAAGAAAGTCTTCTGATGCAGCCAAAGAGGCTTTTGTAGTTCGTGGAAGACCCGAGGAGAAAGGGAAAAAGAAGGACAAGAAAGGTGAGAAGGGTAGATCCAAATCCTGTGGGAGATCCAAATCTCTTGGAAAGTCCAAGGCTATATGTTGGAACTGTAGTAAATCTGGACATTTTCGAAAGGAATGCAAAGAAGAAAAGAAAAAGAAGAAGAATACCCCTGATTTAGATTCTGACAAATCATAAAATGATGGTGATGCTTTCATCGCAGCCCTGGCAGACCATGCATCTGATGATGTGTGGTTGATTGACTTTGGTACATCATTCCACATGACCTTGCATCAAGAATGGTTCACTAAGTATGAGGAGTTCGATGGTGGAAAGGTGTACTTGGGTGACGACTCTCATTTGGAGATTGTTAGTCGTGGAAGAGTCTCTATCCAATTCCATGATGGTCGAATGAAGGGGATCTCTGGGGTTATGCATATCCCAGACTTAGCATGGAACCTGCTTTCTATAAGTAGTTTGAATGATGTATGTTTACAGGTTGTCTTTTCGAAAGAAGGATGCAAGATGACTAGAGGAGCTATGGTGCTTGCTAAGAGTACTAGGAGAGGTACTTTGTTTCAGCTGGAGGCATACATTTCACAATGCAATAGTTCTTCTAACTCAAGGAAGAGGGCAGCAGTCACTTCATCCCCACCATCTGAACAAGTAGTTAAGAGATCTGTTGTTTCTAGTTCTGATGTTTGTAATCATGCCTTGGATGTTAAGCTTCATGCTGAAAAGATAGTGTTATGGCATAAGAGATTTGGCGACATTAGTGAGAAGGGCCTGCATACCCTGAAAAATTAAAACCTCATTAAGGGGTTAGATGATTGTAATCTTGAGTTTGACTTTTGTGAATATTGCATATATGGGAAACAAAACCGTGTTCAGTTTTATTGAAGTTCTCACAAGTCTTCTGGTGTGTTAGACCTTGTTCATTCTGATGTATTTGGTCCTGTTAATGTTCCTTCATTATCAAAATCTATATATTTTGTATCTTTCATAGATGACTACAGTAGAAGGACATGGATTTATTTTCTCAGAAGTAAATCTGAAGTCTATAGTAAGTTTAAGGAGTTTAAGGCCTTTGCTAAAAATTAGACTGGTAAGAAGATTAAGTGTTTGAGAACTGACAATGGTTGTGAGTTCTATTCTACAGAATTCAATAAATATTGCAAGGAACTTGGGATTGAAAGACATAAGACAACTCCATACACCCCGTAGTAAAATGGAGTTGCAGAGAGGATGAATAGGACACTGATGGAGAAGGCTAGGAGTATGCTTAGTGGAGCTGGCCTAGAACAAAAGTTTTGGGTTGAAACTGTTGCCACTACTTGCTATCTTGTAAATAGATCTCCTACATCAGTTCTTGTTGGAAAGACACCCATGGAGGTGTGGTCTGGTAGAAAGCCTTCAATAAGGCATCTTCATGTTTTTGGTTGTGAGGCATATGCACATGTGCCTAGGGAGAAGTGGTCAAAATTGGAGAACAAGGCTGTTAAGTGTATCTTCATTGTCTATGGTGTCAGTGTGAAAGGATACAAGCTTTGGGACCCTATGGCTAAAAAATTTTTGTATAGAAGAAGTGTCATCTTCAGAGAGCTTACACATTCTTCCACTATTTTACAGCTAGAAGAAAAAGAAAAGAAAGAGGATGTTGTTTAGTTTCCTCCTACCCCTAAGAAGACTGAATAGAAAGACAATGTTGGACCTGATGATGAGGAGAGCTCTAGCAAATTTGAAAGCTTAGATGAAGAAGTTGAACCTCAACCTCAGCTCTTGAGGAGGTCTACATGGATAAGAAAGCAACCTGAAAGGTTTGGTTTTACATTGCTTGATTCTAGTTGTGCTTTTGCTTTGCTTACTAACAGTGATGAACCTAGAACTGTATCAGATGCTATGGACATGAAAGATGTAGGTCCCTGGAAGGAGGCCATGGAGGATGAAATGGCTTCTTTGGAAAAGAATCAAACTTGGGACTTGGTGCCTTTGCCTCCTGGATGGAAACCCATTGGATGCAAATGGGTGTTCAAAAAAAAATTTGGTGCAGATGGCAGTGTTGAGAAGTATAAGGCCAAATTAGTTGCGAAGGGGTATTCACAAGTGGAGGGTATAGATTATGGTGAGATCTTCTCTCCCGTTGCAAAGTTGACATCCATTCGATTACTGTTGTCTCTTGCAACAACTTATGACTTAGAGGTAGAACAGATGGATGTGAAGACAACTTTCCTTCATGGTGATTTGGAGGAAGAAATCTACATGTCACAGCCAGAGCATTACATGGTGAAAGGTAAAGAAAATTTGGTTTGCAAGCTTAAGAAGTCTTTGTATAGTTTGAAACAGTCCCTAGGAGATGGTACTTGAAGTTTGATGCCTTTGTGTTGTGTATTGGATTTGTGAGATCAAAATCAGATCACTGTGTGTATTATAAGTTTGATGGTGATCGTATTCTCATTGTTACATTATATGTTGATGATATGTTGCTCATTGGGAAGGGTAAGAATATGATTTCTGATTTCAAATCTTAGTTGTCAGCATAGTTTGAAATGAAATATTTAGGGGCAGCCAAGTACATTCTAGGAATG
This sequence comes from Cunninghamia lanceolata, assembly GCA_027924645.1. Lineage (NCBI taxonomy): Eukaryota > Viridiplantae > Streptophyta > Pinopsida > Cupressales > Cupressaceae > Cunninghamia > Cunninghamia lanceolata. The sequence continues at coordinate 2,356,841 of BSBN01000061.1, read as the reverse complement.
GAAATCAGAAGAGACAGAACCAACAGAAAACTTTGGTTAAGCCAGAGTAAGTATGTGAAGACCATGTTGGATAGGTTCAGCATGGCAGATTGTAGACCATTGTGTGTTCCTATTTCTTTGGGGACAAAGTTGTCTATTGAGGATTGTCCAAAATCTTCTAGTGAGGTGGAGGACATGAGAAGAGTACCTTATGCTAGTGTTGTTGGCAATTGGATGTATGCTATGGTCTGCACAAGACCAGACATTGCCCAAGTAGTGGGAGTCCTTAGTCGATTTATGGCTAATCCTGGATGGGTTCATTGGGATGCAGTTAAGCAAGTGTTCAGATATTTGAGGGGTACTTCTAAGTGTTCCATATGCTATCATGGTAATGTTTCAGGACCTTCGCATTCTATTGATATTCATGGATTTGTTGACTTAGATTGGGTAGGTGACATTGATAGCAGGAGATCTACCAGTGCTTATGTGTTTACACTATTTAGTGGTGCTATTAGTTGGATGAGTAAGCGACAACCTATTGTTTCTTTGTCCATGATAGAAGATGAGTATATGGAAGCAACTCATGCTTGTAAGGAAGCCATTTGGCTTAAGAGATTGTGTTCAGATATTGGTGTTGATGCAGGTCAAATTACGATCAGTTGTGACAATTAGAGTGCAATTTGCCTTGCAAAGAATCCAACTTTCCATGCTAGAACAAAGCACATTGATGTTCAGTTTCACTTCATGTGAGACATGGTTGAGGATGGAAAGGTAAATTTGGAGAAGGTAGATACTTTGAAGAATGTTGCAGATGCATTGACAAAACCAGTGGGCATAGAGAAGTTCAGATGGTGTTTGAAGTCTATGGGCCTCTCAGCCTATAGCAATTAAATCTTGTTATTCTATTGGCTCTTACAAGGTGTTCGACAAGTAGGAGAATGTTGAGAATTAAAGTTTCTTAACCTTGGTAATTCATAGCATTATTTATGTTTGTATATAATAATTCATTGCCTATGTTGTAAATAAATTGTAAATTCCATATTGTCATTTTGTGGGATGTGGCACGGTGATGTATCACCCTACATGGAAGAGAACAACTTGTAATTTTGTCCTCACATGAGGAGATAGGCATCCCATTTTGTGGTAGGAGCATTTTACCATGTGTCAGCATCTTCCATGTTGTGTAAGGGAATGTTTGACTGAAATAGTTATGACGGATTCTTATGACGAAGTTATGACATGTAAGAATAAAAAATAGAAGCATGTAAGATAGGTGAAGACATGTGTCATGAAGCATCTTTGAAAAAGGCATATTTGGGTGCCCCAAGGTGGACTATGACATGTTGTAAGAGAATATGCTATTTATAGCCTGTGTATGACAGATTCTCTTACAGTTATAAGTTGTAACCGCTATGACAGATTTTATGACGGTCGTAAGAGCATCTGTCATAGCCCATTTTGGAAATAGGCGACCTCTTTGGGATGGGAGCTATGGACAAGTGTCAGGAACATTCTACAATGTTGACCAAGTGTCCTTAGGCATGGGTTTTGGGCCATGAGTGCCCATCCCAAGATAGGTCCAATATTGCCTTGTATATTCTATATAAACAGGTGCTTGGAGAACGAGTTGTATCATAGGTTTTATAGGTACTGTTACTCTGCTAGATTGACTCCTGATACAAGTGTCGAAGACCATTGAAGCTTGCATTACAAGTGTGTTGTAAACATTCTTTGTTTTGATAATACATTGTCCGGGTTTCTCAATGTGGGATTTTTCACCCGATAAGGGTTTTCCCCACCGTATATCTTTGTCTCTCTTCTTCTGTCTTCTTCCTGGTTCATATGTATTGCTGCAATATCTCGGTTAGATGTTCTATGTTTTTGTAGTTGTAGGATTAAATTGAATTTGCATAGCCCTCTCCTCATTAGATTAGTGTAGGAAGTGATTTCCGCACACCTAGCTTCCTTTCAAATCAATGACATTATAGAACCGGATGTCAAGTTTGCTTCCATGGTAATCGGGTATAAGATTTATCACTCAAGTAGAGAAAACTCTATCTCTGAAATAGCTATATATGCAGCGTATAAAATGTTGAAAGAGAATGCAGACTATGACCTATGTGAGCTACTACAGGTTCAACTGTTTGAAAATTTAAACAAAATCAAGAAAGATAAGAAAAATTCCTTCAAGTATGGTTCCTTGATTATATGCTTATTTTTATATTTTATGAATGAAGTGCCTGGAGTACAAAGTGTGCACTGGACAAATGATAGGCCAATGGAAATCTAGATAAGAGATCATTTATATAGCCTTGGAGATTCAGGTGCACAACAGACTGCAATCTAGGGGTATTTCAAAAAATTTCAGAGTCTGATGCATGCAAGGGAAAGAATCCCTAAGTCAGTTGTAGAAAAGTATGAGAATGAGATATGTTTTATGGTTGACACAGATCAATGTTTGATGGAAGTTGCAGAACCAAGAACAATATGGATAATGCCAATGGGTTATGAGGTGGATGAGAGAGTTTTGGACATGTATGCTTAACATCTTCTAAGCAAAACTAAAGACACCTCTATAGAAAGGTTTGGAACTTACAAGGAACTAAGTATAAAGTTGCATGTGGAACTTAGTCAACCGGAAACAAAAAGAAAAGTGCTAAAGCAAGTGGAGATGTATGAAGAATGGATTGGGATTACAAAAGAAGTAGTGAGAAAGAATAAAGAAAGGATTGAGGAGATGAAGAGAAGAGTTGAGCAATCTTCAAAAGAAACGACAGAAAGTGAGCCAACAGCTGCTCTGGAAGTCCCACCTAGCTCTTCAAGGAAAACAAGAAGCTTTGTAACTATCTCAAAACAATCCAAGTCTATTCCCATTAAGACACCGGAAACCACACCATCCGGTGAAGGAGGAAAGAGGAAGAAAACCAAGGCCACAAGAGCCTACAAGAGCACAAAAGATGATGAGGAAACAGAAACAGATGAAGAAGTTAAAGAGATAAGATCAAAGAAAGCCAAGAGTTCAAAGGTCTATGAGAACTAACCCTCTGGAAGGAAAAAGTTTTGATGAAGCAAATAAGAAAATCTTGGAGGATGCCACCATCTTGTACTTGAATAAATTCAATAGAGCTCTATTGGAAATCTTGCAAGAAATTCCCAAAAGTTTAAGGAAAATACTAGAAATGAGGAAGGAAGCCGCCAAGGACAAAGACATAGAACTTAGAGAATATGTGTTGCAAGTATGGGCCTAACCGATGTTGTCATTGATGTCAGCATACTCCTGTTGCATTGATGTCAAGGATCGGATGAGATGTGTGCTGAGGATATTGAGAAAATTAGTTCTATCAGAAACAAAGAAGAACAATGAAGACAGTGAATCTCTATGAAGTGAAGATCCTAGCTAAGATGAAGATCAGAGAATGCGCATCAAAGGGTTTATTGATATGTGTCTAAAGATGATCCAGTCAAGATTTGAGAAGTCCGCATGAAGATCTGGAGAAGTTATGGCCATATGAGTAAAACTGGTTCTGGCAGATGTTTAGAGGTGACAAAGTGACACAAATAGGTTCGGTGATATCCGAAAATGCAATATCTTGTTCTGTGGATTTGGTGGAATGTTTAGGAAGCCAATGTGAATTGACAACTCAATTGGTTCGTAGTCTGGAGGTATGCAAGCATTTATTCTAATGTGACAGTGATGACAGACTATGTTCTTGAGGTTTTGGATGAAGATACAAATGATTTCAGTAAGCAGAAGTGGTGTGGATGTTCTTGGTGATTCAAGCAAGCTTGTGGGGGTCTCTAGATTGTGTCCAGTTCGTGTTGGCGGTCCGCATTGAAGATTGAGCTTGTAATTGAAGATTTACTCTTGAGTGATGGTGTTCTTCCTAATCATGGCCGACCGGATGTTTTACACATCTTGCAGATGATCTTGAAGATGTTCTGTAAAGCATGGTGTGTTCCTCAAAGAAGATTGAAGTCCCAGATATGTGTGGACGACAGTGTGGTGATTCGCATGAAGTCTTTTGTAACAAGTCAAGTTGTATTTATGTAATTGCTCTGTAATAAAATAAAGTATGTATTGTGCCAACTTTTATGATTATCCCAAAGTCTATGTCATGTATAAATAAGAATTGCGAAGTCATTTCAAAGCACCCTGGTGAAGATGAGAGAGTCGTAGAGAGGAGAAGAGCAAAAAATAGAGCAAAAGTGTTGAGCTTAAATGGAACTATCTCAAGCATGGTGAAGATGCTAATTTCCAGTTCAAGTATGTAATATTTATAATTATTCTATAGACAGTGTGTCTCCTGTAGATAGTGGGCCTCTTATGAGTAGTGTGCTCAGGCAGTGAGCCCTAATTGGCATGCGCCATTTTGTTCTTCTTATTCTTTTAACAGAGAATACAATCTTGGGTTAGTCACCCCGTGGTTTTTCCCTTAACCAGGATTTCCACGTTAAAATCTTGGTGCCATATGTGTTAATGTGTTTCTACTCTTGAGATATTGCATTGTGCTTCCATGATTAAATCATTATTATGCTGTAGAAATATAAGAAGGATTTAAGTGTTTAAAGAAAAGAAAGTTTTGGTGACAACTGATTCACCCCCCCTCTCAGTTGTCTGTCCTAAACCAACAATTGGTATCAGAGCTAAGTTCTTCTAAAAGAGCTTAATTTCTTGAGGAGATCTAGGATGTCTTCCTACAAGAAGGATAGTCCAAGGTTTGATGGAACTAATTACACTCTTTGGAAAAGCCGCATGGAATGTCACTTGCAATGTATGGGAATGCAATATTGGACCATGACTTCAAATAAGTATTTTCCTCCAAAGAATGGTCTGACAACTGTAGATGAAATCAGAGATGCTAAAGATAATCTTCAAGCTAAAGAAGCCTTACTAAGTGCCTTATCTGATTCAGAGTTGACAAATGTTATGGATTTAAAAACTGCATATGAGATTTGGTTAAAGCTGGAACTTCTGCATGAAGGAGACAAATATGTTAAATGTGCCAAGCTACAGAGTCTGAAAGGAAAATTTGAAACCTAAAGATGAATGAAGATGAGAATATCACTACATTTATGCCAAAAGTAAATGAGCTTGTTTGTGGCATTAGGTGTGTTGGTGGAACCTTAGATGAAGATGAGATTGTTGCCAAAGTTCTTAGATCCCTACCTCCTGCTTACAAACACAAGGTTGCTGCTATTGAAGAATTCAGATCTTTATCAAATATCACAAGAGATCAATTGGTTGGAAAATTAGCTGCATTTGAATTGGTTGAGTTTGGAGATGCACCCCCCAAGACTGAATCTGCATTCAAAGCTAGTGCCTCTGTAAAAGGCAAACAAAGGTATGATCCAAGAGAGAACTCCTCAAAGAAACTATCATAGTATGGAAAAGTAAGAAAAGATCTGGAAGAAGATGAGGTAGAAGCTGCTCAACTTGAAACCCTTATTGCAAAAAGACTACCAAGAGGAGGATCTGGTAAGTATGAAGGAAAATTGCCCTTCAAATGTTTCAACTGCAACAAGATTGGTCATTTTGCCTCAAGGTGTCCGGAAAGATTTTCAAGGACAAATCCAAATAGATCAAGATTCCAAAAGAAATGTTACTATGTTCATGAAGAAGATGATGATGATGAAGGAGTAACAGATGATGAATTAGAGACACGAAACAAATCCAGAAGTGACTGGGTGTTTATTGCCATCAAGGAAGAAGATCCAATGCCCATTGAATCTGTCAATCATAAATACATAGAAAGAGCTCTGGCTGCTCAAGTTGATGAAAAGGATGAATGGGTCATTGACAGTGGATGCTCCCACCAAATGACTAGTGACAAAAATAAGTTCATAGATCTGGAAAGATATGAAGGAGGAGTTGTGAAATTTGGTGATAATTCTACTAGCAGAGTCAGAGGCAGAGGAACTATTTCTTTTGATGGAAAGAACAAAACTAGTGATGTACTGTATGTTGAAGGTCTGAAGCACAATCTTCTCAGTGTTGGGCAGTTGGTGGATAAAGGCTATGATCTCTGATTCAAAAATAGAAAATGTAGAATCTTTGAAAGCTCTGGAACTGGGATTGCATCTGGTACTCAAACAAAAGGTAAGATCTTCCACTTGGTTGGTACTGACAAAAGTTGTTTATTTGTTCAAATTGATCAGAGTTGGTTGTGGCATAGGAGAATGTGTCATGTAAATTTTGATAATATCATCAAGATAAGCAACACTCAGGCTGTAAGAGATCTTCCAAGACTGGTGAAACCTACTAACAGTATGTGCAAAGAATGTCAGTTGGGTAAGTAGAGCAGAGTCACATTTAAAAGAAAGGAATAATCTTCTATTAGATTGTTGGACTTAGTACACACTGATCTATGTGGACCAGCAAGAATTAGGAGTCTGCAAGGTGATAGATATTTCATGCTACTGATTGATGACCACTCCCAGATGATGTGGGTGACTTTCCTGAAAGAGAAATTTGAAGCTCTTGAAAAGTTCAAAATATTCAAGGCTATGGTTGAGAATGAAACTGGGTTAAACATAAAATGTCTTAGGTCTGATAGAGGTGGAGAATTCACATTCAGAGATTTCATAGAATTCTGTGAGAAGCATGGGATAAAGAGATAGTTATCTGCTCCAAGGACTCCACAGCAGAATTTAGTAGTGGAGAGAAAGGACCAGACCATCCAGGAAGCACCTAGAACCATGATGATGGAAGAAAATGTCCCTCAGATCTACTGGAGAGAAGCTATAAGCACTACTGTCTATACTCTTAATCGAGTACAAATTAGAAGCAATACTGGTAAGACCCCTTATGAACTCTAGTTTGGCATCACTCCTACTATGAAGTATTTTAGAGTCTTTGGTAGTAAATGTTACATTAAAAGAGATGAAGACCTTGGCAAATTTGATGCTAGAAGTGATGAAGGAATATTCTTGGGTTACTCTACTCAAAGCAAAGCATACCGGTGTTATAACAAGAGATTACAAAAGATTGTGGAATGTACAAATGTGAAGGTTGATGAAGGCATTGAAAATCCCTCAAGGTTTTATGAGAATGAAGCAGATGATCAGAATGATGTTATGGTCCAAGAAGATCTAGCCCCTTCTGTAGTTCAGATTCAGACTGATCTAGAGAATCCTAAAATACAGGAAGAAGAGATAAGCTTGAATGAACCTGTCTAAGAAATAGAAGTGCAAGAACTTCCCAAAACTCCCAGGTATGTAAGACTGAATCATTCTGAAGACCAGATCATAGGTGATAAAAGAAAAGGTGTTCAAACAAGAAGAAAGATTGCTCAAGATTCAGAGAAGTATTGTCTAATTTCAAAGATTGAGCCAAAAACAGTAAGTGAAGCATGCAATGATGAAAGCTGGGCCAAAGCAATGGAGGAAGAGTTGATGCAGATTGAGAAAAATCACACTTGGGATCTTGTTCCCAGACCTAGAAACAAAAATGTGATTGGGACCAAGTGGGTGTTCCAGAATAAACTAAATGAAGATGGTGAAGTAATCAGAAACAAAGCCAGATTGGTTTGTAAGGGTTATTCTCAAGTAGAAGGAGTTGACTTTGAATAAACATTTTCTCCAGTGGCAAGAAATGAAGCAGTCAGATTATTTCTTTCTTTTGCTACCTTCAAGGATTTCAAAGTATATCAGATCGATGTCAAGTCCACCTTCTTGAATGGTGACTTGGAAGAAGAAGTATACATTGAGCAACCGGATGGATTTCAATTGTCTGATCATGGTGATATGGTCTGCAAGTTGAAGAAATCATTGTATGGACTCAAACAAGCCCCAAGGGCCTAGTATGAAAGATTGGATAAACATCTTTTGAAGATTGGTTTCAACAAAGGTATTACTGATAGTAACTTGTACTTCAAGATTGATCATGAAAATATCTTGATTGTTGAAGTATTTATTGATGACATCATTTTTAGAGGAAGAGATAGTATGTGCAAGACTTTTGCAAATCAAATGAAAAGTGAATTTGAAATGTCTATGTTTGGGGAAATGAATTTCTTCTTGGGTCTACAAATCACTCAAACAAAGAAAGGAATCTTCATATCACAAACCAAATATGTGAAAGAATTGTTGAAGAAAATTGGGATGGAAGATTCAAAGCCAATGAATACTCCCATGGCAACCAGGTGTAAACTAAGCAAACATGATGAATCTCCTAAGGCTGATCAGAAAAAGTACAAGTTAATGATTGGAGGACTATTGTATCTTACTCAAACTAGACCTGACATTATGAATGTTGTTGGTCTTGTTGCTAGATTCTAAGCTAATCCTAGAGAATCTCATGTCATGGAAATCAAGAGAATTCTCAGATATCTAAAAGGAACAGTTGAGTATGGTTTATGGTATCCTAGGGATCATGATTTATCTCTTCATGCATATACAGATGCGGATTGGATAGGAGATATGGATAACTGGAAGAGTACTAGTGGTGGTGCATTCTTTTTGGGGAAATATTGGTTTCTTGGCTGAGCAAGAAACAAGAGGCAATATCTCTATCCACTGCAAAAGAAAAATATATTGCAGCAGTAGGTAGTTGCACTCAAGTATTGTGGATGAAGCAAATGCTAAGAGACATCAGAGTGGAGTATGAGGAGCCTATCACAATCTTCTGTGATAACTCAAGTGCAATAAATATATCAAAAAATCTGGTGTTGCATTCAAAGACAAAACATATATCCATCAAGTTTTACTTTTTGAGAGAACAGGTGAACAAGAATGAAGTTAGATTGGAATTTGTACCCTCAAAGGATCAGATTGTAGACATTTTTACTAAACCTCTACCTAAAGACTCTTTTGAGTATCTCAGTGAGAAGTTAGGGGTTATTACCCCTCCAACTCTGAATTAAGGTGCACTGATGTGCATCATTCTGGTGGATCTCCAAGTCATATCTTGTGGTCTGGATTGATGATAGGAAGTTGCCACTCAGTGGGAGCAGTCTGTATGATTATGAAGTATTGATGCAAGTATGTGTCATTTGCCATTGATGTCAAAGGGGGAGAGCAGACATGTGAAAAACAAAAGTGGTTGCTGATAAAAAGGGGAGCAGTAAAGAAAGAAAAGACATATGAATGATTGCTATTGATAGGGGGAGCTATGTCAGTTAGTGAGGAGAAGTTCTTGTCTCGATGGTTAAAATAATTTTTCACATCATATGTTGCCATCAATGACAAAGGGGGAGATTGTTGCAAGTATGGGCCTAACCGGTGTTGTCATTGATGTCAACATACTCCTGTTGCATTGATGTCAAGGATTGGATGAGCTGCTAAGGATATTGAGAAAATATGTTCTATTAGAAATAAATAAGAACAACGAAGACAATGAAGCTCTATGAAGTGAAGATCCTAGCTAAGATGAAGATCAGAGAATGCGCATCAAAGGGTTTGTAGATAAGTGTCTAAAGATGATCCAGTCAAGATTTGAGAAGTCTGCATGAAGATTTCGAGAAGTTATGGCCATATGAGTAAAACTAGTTCTAGCAGATGTTTAGAGGTGACAGAGTGACACAAATAGGTCTGGTGAGATCTAGAAATGCAATATCTTGTTCTACGGATTTGGTGGAATGTTTAGGAAGCCAATGTGAATTGACAACTCAATTGGTTCGTGGTTTGGAGGTCTGCAAGCATTTATTCTAATGTGATAGTGATGACAGACTATGTTCTTGAGGTTCCAGATGAAGATACGAATGATTTTAGTAAGTAGAAGTGGTGTGAATGTTCTTGGTGATTCAGGCAAGCTTGTGGGGGTCTCTAGATTGTGTCCCGTTCGTGTTGGCGGTCTGCATTAAAGATTGAGCTTGTAATTGAAGATTTACTCTCGAGTGATGGTGTTCTTCCTAATCATGGCTGACCGAATGTTTTACACATCTTGCAGATGATCTTGAAGAAATTCTATGAAGCATGGCATGTTCCTCAAAGAAGATTGAAGTCCCAGATATGTGTGGCCGACAGTGAGGTGATTCGCATGAAGTCTTTTGTAGCAAGTCAAGTTGTATTTATGTAATTGCTCTGTAATAAAATAAAGTATGTATTGTGCCAACTTTGATGATTATCCCAAAGTCCATGTCATGTATAAATAAGAATTGTGAAGTCATTTCAAAGCATCCTGGTGAAGATGAGAGAGTGGTAGAGAGGAGAAGAATGAAAAGCAAAGCAGAAGTGTTGAGCTTAAATGGAACTATCTCAAGCATGGTGAAGATGCTAATCTCCAATTCAAGTATGTAATATTTATAATTATTCTGTAGACAATGTGTCCCCTATAGGCAGTGGGCCTCTTGTGAGCAGTGTGCTTGGGCAGTGAGCCCTAATTGGCATGTGCCATTTTGTCCTTCTTATTCTTTTAACAAAGAATACAATCTTGGGTTAGTCACCCCGTGGTTTTTCCCTTAACCAGGTTTTCCACGTTAAAATATTGGTGTCATATGTGTTAATGTGTTTCTACTCTTGAGATATTGCATTGTGCTTCCATGATTAAATCATTATTATGCTATAGAAATATAAGAAGGATTTAAGTGTTTAAAGAAAAGATAGTTTTGGTGACAACTAATTCACCCCCCCTCTTAGTTGTCTGTCCTAAACCAACAATATGTTCTTTCCACCCTGTGTCCAGTAATGAATAGAAGAGAAGTTGATAAAATCCTCAAGGAAGTTAAGGAGAAATTCAGAAGCAAGATCCGAATGAACAAGTTAATGCTTGGTGAAACTGAGGAAGTTGTAAAAGAAATAGAAGAAATTTTGAGAAAAGCCCTTAACAAAAATAAATACTATATTATTTCAGAGGAACAAGAAGCTACAGAAGAAGAGATTTAAAAAGGAAATGATGACCAAGGTAATACTATAGATCCTCCGGAGCAAACCTATGAGGAGACAGATGATGGAATTGATTCATCAATTTCAGTTGTTGGAGAAGTGAACATCAACGAGCAACAAACAGAGAGTGATGACTCCTCTTTTTCAGGAGAGGAGTAAATACACAAAGCAGATACATAGATGGTGGACCAAATTGATGATGTAGGTGATACTCTAACTCCTCTTGACCAATCAGAAAAGGAAGATAATGTTGAGAATATTGCTGCCACACTAGATCCTCCGGAACAGATTTTAGGTGGTGAGGACAAAGGAAAAAATCCTGCTGCAGATGATACAGAAAGAAGAGAGTAAGGATGAGAAAATAGAATAAGATGGTGCAAATGTTGAAGCACCCAAACAAGATAGTTCGGAGAAAATCCAAGAAGAGGAAAGTGTTCTAGAAATTGTTGCAAGAGACACTGCAAATACAGTGAAATGTCTTCTGGATAAAGAGATGCTTGAGTTTGATGAACTTGAATTACCCCAAGGACCATTTAATTTAGATGCTCTCTCTCTGGTAAAAGTGATGAAGATCACATCCTTCACTCAAGCCAAGGCCAAAGAGGAGTTGTTAAAATCTCACATGGAGGACAGTGAACTATTAGGGCTTGTAACCGGAGTCTTGGAGAAGTTATTGCCAACCTGCCAAAATAGTTCATTGGATTCCCCCTCCAATCACCTAAAGAATCTTGTAAATGTTGTAAGTACACATTTTGAGTCTTTTGAAAAATCTGTGGAGGGGAAAGTTTAGAAGGAATTTTTGGATAAGAAATTTAGTGAAGTACAGAATCTAATAGGAAATGATAGGATGATACTCAGCATTAGTATATGGAGTATTCAGAATGCTCTAAATGATGGAAGTGATATGTACAAATTATGTCTATCATGGCCCAAAGTTAGTAAGGATATTGAGAAGATAAAGGAGAAAGAACATAAATTGTCAAATCTTTCTCAAATTTTTGATCCTTTAACAATTTTGCCTATAAGTCAAGAATGTCAAGTAATTAGCTTCACATATGCGATAAAGAGGCTTGTTAAAGAAAAAGGTAACATTATGAAGAGAATGTGTGAGCTCCAGGAATTTATTGCTCCCAAGTTAGAAACCATGTTTAATGCCTTATCAGAAGCTCAGACTGCACTTTAGACAAGTAATCCTCCATATCTGACAAGGGCAGAAGCATATGCATTTTTGCTAAGTGAACACATCTCAATTTTGGATGGAATGAAGGGAACTTGGGCCTCTGAACTTGTGCAATTGAAAAATAGTTTAACAGACATTCTTAATTTCATGTGAATAGAACTTAATGATTAGTTGTACATGTGGCACTATACACAAATGTTTTGAAGAATTTTGGCTTGCGAATCCCACCCTTTGCCATTGATGTCAAAGGGGGAGTGAAGATCAGTGCAAAATGAAGAACCAAGCAAAGGGGGAGCACCGGAAAGTAGTGTGAACAACAATATGGAGCACAAGCAAAGGGGGAGTTATTCAGACATTTAGTCATTTTTCACTAAGTGTTGCCATCAATGCCAAAGGGGGAGATTGTTGGCAAGAGACACTGCTAGGCATGATAAGTGTTGTCATTGATGGCAACCAAGTCTCTACTACACATCCGCATTTCATGATTTTCTCATACCAAAAATTAGATTGAAGATTTATCTAAGTCTGGGTAGTCAGGAACAAAGTAGACGACAGGGTCCGATATCTTGGTCTAGATCTCTCTTGTGGAAAGTCTTAATTTGCTATATATCCAAGGTAGTCATAAGCACTATCAAGAAAATCTAAATCTAGATTTTTGGGCTCCGGTGATAAAGGATTCAAAAGTTATTAGCTTCTGAGTATCAAGTTAATAGTTTGACAGAGTAGACAGAAGAAGAACAGGCCGACCTTGTAAATGATCTTGGTTCCAGATGTATGGAAGTTGTTGATTGGGCAATTAGTGATGACTAGTGATAGTGGCCAACCTGATTAATGATTTGTGAGTGCAAGTTTTGGTCAGCGTCTCAAGTTATGCACAGATCTAGCCGACAGAGTAGAGTATTCAATAAAGTTCTAAGTGTTCTTGAAGCCAACTGAAAAGTGATTGAAGATCAAGATGCGGATACATATACCCGATGGAATTGAATGAATTCAGTGTGTGTGTTGTGAATATGAATTAAATGTAAAAAGAGCATAGATCTAAGATTTAGATGAAGGCAGAGCAGTAAAAAGGGCAGAGTGAAGATGAAATGTGTAAGATCAGTGTTTTGTGTTTAACCGGAACTGAATTCATGCATTAGTAGATGCTTCTCATCAGTTCAAAATCTCTATTATTCTCTTGTAATCATTTGTAGCCATTGAGCCTCTATTTGAGCAGTGAGCCTGAACGCATGTTCATTCTCATTTGTAAAAATACTTTTAACAGGGTATTAATTTTTGTGGGTTAACCCCCACCGTGGTTTTTCCCTTAACTGGGTTTCCATGATAAAAATCTTGGTGTCAAGTGTGTTATTGTGCTACTCTTCTTACACTTACGATTGTTGTTTTCATGGTTAAGTTATTGATTTATTGTTAAGAGGTAAAAGAAAGAATTAACTGTAGAAAGTATTAAAGTTTTGAGACAACTGATTCACCCCCCTCTCAATTGTCAGTCCTATTTCCAACACTCATAGCTTGATTTGTGATAGAATGATAGGATTTAGATATTGGAGTGAATTTTCTTTACTGAAACTATCTTTTTCAGATTAGTAATAGTAGATACTTGTGAAAAGTTGTTTGAATTTGACCCATTAACCTTGATGAAACTTTTATTACTCCTCTTAAAGTTGTTGTTTTGTGAAGGTCAACCCGTGGATTGACCAACATGAGCCGATGAGTTTTGATTTTCATACTGACTAGAGGAAAGTTGTTAATCTTGAAGGGCAGTGCATAAGTGTTGAAAAGATTTATACTTCATCAAGATAATCTTATCACTAATGTTAGGTTGTAAATTCATAATAAATATCTTCTGAACATCATCATCTTTCATTTGATATTGAATTTGTGCATAAAGTCCTTAATACCTTCTGATAAACTCAGTGAATTTCTCTTTCGGACCTTGTTTGCAATGAACCAAATCAATCAAAGAGACTTGAGGTCTAATGTTTGCTTGGTAGTGTTGTAGAATTGATCGATTAACTGTGAAAAAGAGTGTATTGAATTTGGAGGTAAAGAGAAAAACCATTCTAAAGTCACATCCTTAAGAGATTGCAAGGAAAATTTTGCTAACAAATCCTCTTCAAAGTAAAAATCACTACACATAGCTATGAATGCTGCCACATGAGTATTAGGATCACCTTTTTTACCATATTTTTCAAAGAGAGGGGTTTCAAACCTCTTAGGCATATGAGTTCTCAAGATTACATAAGATAGGGAATTACGAGCATGATAAGTTGGTAAATTAGGTTGTGAAGAATTTGTCAAGCTTGTCACTTTTTGTTGTAAAGAAGTCATGTCTCATAAGAGTTGGTTTGAGATGACATCATTAGGAGATGCAGTTTGTTGTGAGGAATTAGAACCGAAGTGTGGAGGTGATTGAGCATGAGTAGTGACAAGTGGAGGTTGCGAATAGCTGAGTGGTGGTTGAACATAGTGATAAGTGGAATGTGATTGCGAATAGTTATATGTAAGAGGTGGTTGAGAATAAGTATGATGGAGAGGTGGTTGAGAGGAAGTATTCATAAAAGAGGTCGTTTTAGGTGCCAAGTTCTAATAGTTAAATCCCATATATTTGTAATTATGTGAATTAGTGCCATTAGATACTCCAATACCAGTGGTAGCATTACTACAAGCATTTGTATTAGTAGTTAAAATTGTTTATGTAAATGTAGATATGCTCGTAGTGGGTATAGGTGTTGATACTTGCGTATGAGTCTATGATGACAAGTTGTTAATAATGTTTGCACATTTAGTCACCAGCATAACATTAGTTTGTACAATATTCACTAAGTCTTGAAGTACATTAACACCATCTTGTCCTTATTTTATCAACTCCCTTATGTTATGAATTACGGGTATAGCTTCTTCCGCTATCCTTTCATTTTCCATAAATGCTTGAAAATCGGCTAGTTCGTTATCAAGTTTGTTTACTTGATCATTAGGTACATGTGTTACCACCTCAATAGTGTCCTCAATATCATGAAATATTTGATCTTCCATACTGGTTGCATGAGGTATAGTGTCTTGTAAAATTTGTCTCTCCTTTTGTAAAGGTGTTTAATAGATTTTCAGAGGTAGGAATTTCATATTCTTCAGGAGCACTAGATTCTATTGTTGGAAAGAGACACTGCTAGGCATGTTAGGTGTTGTCATTGATGGCAACTGAATCTATCTTAAACATCCACATTGTATCATTTGATCATACTAGAAGTCAGATTGCAGATTTGTCTAAGTTCGAATAGATAGGAATAGAGCATATGACAGGGTCCAACATTTTGGTCCACATTTCTCCATAGGTAATCATATTGTACTATGGATCTGAGGGTATGTTAAGGGATGTTAGGACTACCTAAATCCAAATTTTTAGCCTCTGGTTATGAAGGGATTGAAAGTTGCAAGCTTCTGAGTATCAGGTTTTGGTTAGACAATTTAGTCCAGTGAAGAACAGGTTGACTTGGTGTTTGATCCTTGTGCAGATTAAGAAAAGTGGTTGGTTGAGTAATTTATGAGATCCAGTGGTATTGGCCGACAGGTGTGGTGATTTGAATTCATAAGTTGTGGTTTGCATTGATGTTTGTGCATGGATTCAGATGATAGAACAATGATCTTGAAAAAGTTTCTAAGTTTTCTTGAGGCTGACTGCAGTTGATGTGATTTCATGTTGCAGATATATATGATCAATGGGTGTGAGCATCTTGGGGCATGGTTGTGTGAATATGAGATAAGAAGTGTGAAGTAAGGTAGTATCAAGTGTGAAGTAGAGATCTGAGTCTCAGATCATGGAAGAACAGTAAAACAAGGCAGTGACAGATGAAGTGTGTGAAGTCAGTATATTGATCCTAAACTAGAACTGTAATGTTGCATTATTAGATGCTATTCTTCAGTTCAAGTATTCTAGTGAACTCTTTGTAATTAATCTTGTAGGTAGTGTGCCTGAAGGCATGTGCCTTCCCATTTATAATACTTTTAATAGATTATAAAATCTTGTGGGTTAACCCCCACCATGGTTTTTCCCTTAACTGGTTTTCCACGTAAAAATCATGGTGTTCATGTGTGATGATTTTGTTGCTGTTGTTCTTAAGGTCATATTTATTTATTTTGAATGTATATAGTAAATTAATAAAGGAACAAAATAATAAGTTTTGCAGAACACTGATTCACCCCCCCTCTCAGTGTTCCTTAATTTCAAGTTCAATTGGTATCAGAGATTGGTTCCTTGGAAGAAGTTTAACAGCTTGAGGAAGATCTGGGAAGGTATTTCAATGGGTTCATCTAGGTATTCTGATGGCATCAATGAACAACTTCAAGTTGCTTTAGAAGATCTTGATCAGTCCAGAGCAGAAGTCCAAGAACTGAAAGAGAATCTTAAAGATGCTGAGGATTTCATTCAGACTTTAAAAGGGCAACTGAGCAAATCCATCGAAAAGAGGAGGGAGCTACTTCAGCGGTTAGCAAATCAAAATGGAGACAATGACATGGATGAGGCTCTAAACAAAAAATTAAAGGAATGCAAGAAGCTGGCAAAAGAAGTTGTTGTATTAAAACATGAAATGGAATCCGGAGTGATGAGGCTAACCAAGGAAATAGAGGAATGGAAGAAGACTGAGGAAAACCTAAATCAGTCTCTGAAAGAAAGAACAGAAGAGTGGTGTAGAATGGACATAATAATTGGCCATCTAGAGTCTGATCTACAAGAAACCAGGTATAATGAGGAACAACTTGAAAAGCAAATTATCATTCTCAAGAATGACCTAGAAGCTGCAAATGAATACAAAGAAAAGTTCAAAATAAGCTCAGCTGAACTCGAGGAATTGCTTGATAGTCAGAAGAAGGCAAATAATAAGCATGGTCTGGAATATGAGAAAGGTGAAAGCTTTGGATCCGATCAAAGAAATCCAAGAATGAATCCTATAAGGCCTTCGGTAAGGCAACCTAATGCTCAAAGGTATCCACCTTTCAATGGAAATTGTTTCAATTGCAATACATTTGGTCATAGAGCTACTCAGTGTAGAAGTAGAGTGAATCAAAGTGGTCCATCTTTCTCCAGTCAATGCTTCAATTGTAAAAGGTATGATCTTAGATCCAATGAATGTAGAAGTATGATAATGAACTACTTCAACAACAGAAGAAATGTCAATTCTTTCAATGGCAACTATTTTGCATGCAATAGATTTGGACACATGGTTAATCAGTGCAGATCAAGAGGAAATCAAGTAAATGAGCAAAGAAATGTTGTGTACTTTAATTGCAATAGATCCGGTCATATTGCAAGATTCTACAGAAGCAGGAATGATGATAGAAAAGGTCTGATAAACAGAAACCAAAACATGTAGAGACAAGATAAAGGCAAGGGTAAAGTTGATTTGAATGAGATCCAGAATGAAATGAACAAAACATGGATGAAGAAAGGTGAAATGAATGATGGAAATAGGTTTGCACCAGAATCCGGTGCTGATAATTCCTCTGAGAATTGAAACAGGAGTTCTGGCTCAGGGGGAGCTGCATTGGAAATCTAATTCCCCCTGCCAGTAAGTGGGTACCTAAATTTGGCACAGTGAATGAAGATAAAAAAGCCTATTGCAGATCTGTTGAAGCAAATTCTGGAAGAAAATAAGCTAATGCGATTGATTACGGAGCAATTGAAGATTGACTATATGCAGAAATAGTGTAGCCAGATGTATTAGGGAAAAGCATTTATTACAATGGAGAATTAGGTTTTGTGAAGCATAAAAGGTCATTTACTCAACATTTGAATCACTTTGCATTTGAAGAGAACAAGGAGAAGAGCACCTGAGCTTAGATTTCAAAGATTTAAAGTGCAAAAAGTAAATTTGATAGCTAACCCTAACTGGTGAAACAAGGTATTCTTTGTGAAACTCTTTGAATTTGCAATCTCTAGATATGGCTACTCTATTGGTTGTTGACATCACCGAAAGGCCCTGACCTAAATTTAAAAAGCATCCACACAAATCAATAGAGGTCGATCCATTAGGTGCCTTTTCAAATGTTATCCATGGTGTGTTGCACGTTGAAGATATTAGGACTTATATTCATGCTAGCATTGATGAGATTGGGGATTTGAACTTAGTAGATTTGTTCAAGAATCATCTGAGGGATGAGATTCATGGTCTTAAACCTGAGTATAAGGCGCTGCAAGTCAAACATCTCATTCAGGTTATTGGGTTCCAGTCCTTCGGTGAGGATGAGTGGGTCCAGTATGTACTGAGTCAGATGCATGCTGAATTCATGTGGTTAATGAAACCCTTCAAGATCACCAAGGATGCCATCAATGCCGTAATAGGATTGAACTCATCCGGTGGACTGCCAATGTTGAAATTAGTAAAGAATCAGATTGTAACTGAAGTTACTAGATCAAAATTTGATAAGAGGGCAATGACAATAAATGATATAACTAATCTAGATGTCAAATTTGCATCTATGGTGATTGGGTATAAGATATACCACTCCAACAGGGAAAACTCTGTATCCAATACAGCCATTTATGCCGCTTATCAGATGTTAAGAGGGAATGTTGACTATGACCTTTGTGAGCTGCTGCAAAACCAGTTAATGGTGAATCTGAACAAGATCAAAAATGACAAGAAGAATACATTCAAGTATGGTACATTGGTATTGTGTTTGTTCTTCTATTTCATGAATGAATTACCTGGCAAGAAAAGCCTGTGTTGGACCAGTGATAAGCATGTTGCCATACAAATAAGAGAGAACTTGAACAATATTGGTGACTCCAATACCCAAAGGACAGCTCTTTGGGGATATTTCAAGAATTTTTAGAACATGATGCAATCAAGGGAAAGAATCCCTACATATATGGTGGAAAAATACAAGGATATAATTTGCTTCATGGTGGAAACAAATCAATGCTTGATGGAAGTAGTTGAACTGAGAACTGTATGGATCATGCCCATGGGGTGTGAAGTTGATGAACGAATACTAGAAATGTATGCTCAACACCTTTTGAGTAAACTAAAAGATACTTCAATTGAGAGATTTGCTACATATAGTGAACTCAGTGTGAAACTACATGTTGAGCTCTGGAAACCTAAATCTAAGAGAAAGATATAAAGGCAAGTTGAAATGTATACAGAAAGCCTTGGCATAGCAAAAGAAGATGTGAGACAAAACAAGGAAAGGTTAGAGAAAGCTGAGAAGGAGAAGCAGGATAGGGAACAGGGAAGTGTTCCAGTAGAATCCTCTTCTAAGCCAAGGACTACTAGGAGCATAGGTTTAGCCTTCAGTGCATCACCTTCTCCAATTGTAGAAAAATCCAAAGAAAAATCTATCGGTAAGGAAGGAAAAAGGACAAAAGTAATGGCCAAAAGGTCATATGTTAGTGTGGAGAAGGAAGATGAAGAAGAAACTGAGTCAGATGGTGAGGTTAAAGAGTTGAAGGCCTCAGGCACTAAGGCTGCTAAAGTGTCTAAGGAAAAGCCCTCCAGAAGCATAAGGGTGAGAAAAAGACAAAAGTCTGAGACTCATGTTGAAAAATCCACCCTGTCAATTGAAGACATTGTAAATGCAGTAACTGTTCATGGGAATTTGAAGCCCATAACAAAATATTATGACAGATTTGATAAAGCCAACAAGAGAATTTTGGAGGATGCTACTATTAAGTACTTGAATATATTCAACAGAGCACTTGTGGAAATTTTATCTGAAAGCCCTAAGAGTCTAAGTGACATATTGGAGATGAGAAAAGAAGCTGCTAAAGCAAAGGACTTGGAGCTGAGAGAACATGTATTGTCCAGTCTGTGTTCGGTAATCTCTAAAAGGGAAGCAAATAAAATTTTCAAAGAAGTTAAAGACGAATTCAGGAGCAAAATCAGGATGAACAAGTTAATGCTTGGAGATATTGATGAAGTGGTCAAAGAAACATAACAAATTTTCAAGAAATCCCTAAACAAGAATAAGTTCTATATTATCACTGAAGAACCTGTTAACACTAATGATACATCCATTCTGAATGATGAAGAGTTGTAGAAAAATGAGCAACAAGCTAAAGTAGATGATGTCTCTATTCTGGAAGAAGAAACATTGAATAAAAGAGATGAAGAAATGATGAAGGAAGTTAATGTTGAGTATGTAGAAGATACTCAAATTCCCCCGAACCAATCAGGTAGAGAAAATACAAAGATGAATATGGAGATAAATGCTCCTACTAAAGGTGATTCTGAGAAAGAGTAGAAAGTAGAAGGTGTTTAGGACAAGGAAGATCAAGAAAAAGAAACTGATGATGGAATTGATTCCTCCATTCTGGATGTTGAGGAATTTGATAATACTATTGCTGAGGATACCTAAAATCCTTTGAAAAGGAATGTAGAAGACATTTCTAATAAAGATGAAAGGAAGGATGCCTATGATGATGATGCAAAGAAAGCAGAAGCAGAGAAAAAGAATGAAAATGATGAGAGAGACAATGTGGTTGACTTCGAAAAGGGAAAAGATGCAGGACTAGATGAGCATAAAACTGAAACATCATATTGGGCAAGAGACACTGTAGAAGTAGTGAAAGAAATTTTGGAGAATGATAAAAAAGTTGCAAAAGATCCAGATAAAATACAAGGTCCAATCAATTTTGATGCTCTGTCATAGGTACAAAAGATGAAGTTGGCCTCTTTTGCACAAGCTAAGGCCAGAGAGGAAATGTTGAAGTTTCATATAGAAGATAGTGAGTTGCTTGGTCTTGCATCCGGTATTTTGGAGAAAATCATGCCTACATTTCAGAAGGATTCATCACCATCCCCCTTTGGTTAGTTAAGGAATTTAATAAACTCTGTAAGTACTCATTTTGAAACTTTTGAGAAGTCAACAAAAGTTAAAGTTCGAAATAAAGAGAATAATTAGCTATGATAGATCATTGCTTGATACTAGTGTAAAGAGTATTCAAAATGCCCTCTCTGAAGGTGCAGAGATTTATAAGTTTTGCCTAACTCAGTCTAAAGTTGTTGAAGATATTAAGAAGAAGATTAAGGACCTAGAGCTTAAATTGTCTAATATCTCTTAGTCCTATAGTCCCTTAACTGAGTCTGTAATAACTACAAAATGTCAAGTAGTGAGTTTGTGGTGCAGTGTACTTCGGATAGTTTAAGTCAATATTTGAAAGTTTTAGTATTAGAGATTAAATGAAGTTTTGAAAAATATTGTAATAAAGTCTTAAAAGGCATAGTCAGTTAGTGTAGGTTGATTTTAGTCATTTTGTATAGTGATCTGCAATTTTCTAAGTTATGACAGTCTAAAAATAGAAAAAAATAGTCTTTTATGAAAAAGCAGTCAGTGTAGGCTATTTTTAAGCCTTTTCTCACGTTTGGGAAGAAAAGAAAAGAAGGAATTCATGGTGATCATATAGAGGAGAGACCTTTCTCATGAGAATGCATTGTAATTTGGATGAAGTTCAAGAGAAGGAAATGAAGAAAATATAGTTTGTTGTCCCTTATCTCTGTTTTTCTTTTTTCCTACAATTTTGTTGTTGCAGACCGTACCATGAACTTGTATGAAATAGTTATGACATAAAACTAATTGGATGTGATAGAGGGGTCATCTAACTATCCAATGCCATTGGTTTTAGGTCATTTCATTTATTTTTGTGAAAGTTATCACATTTTTTCTTAAAGCTATTCAAAACCCTATCTTTTTTACTGCAATAGTCCTGTTCCCGGCCATTGCATGCCTCTGTACGGATAGATATAGGTAAATCCATATATTTCTGGAAATAGGGTTGAGATACCTTTCCAATGGTTTTGGTATGAGGTCTTGATTAAATTTCTAGAAGGAGATATTACCTTTTTTCTAAGACTGTCTGTGTCATTCCAGCAAACACTTGATTTAGGGGTTTTAGAGAGGTTTTTGGTTTTCCCAACTTAAATTGCTATGTTAGAACCCCAAAATGGATGGAATGAGTGTATACTAATAATTTTTCTAATGGGTCTTGCATGCAGGAGCAGGGGATGAGCACAAGTTGAAGTTTGGAACCTTTGAGGCCTTATTGCACCTTGCTTTGGCTAACTAGCTTTGGTGGAGTGAAGATTTGGTCATTGAATGAAGTCAAAAGGCCATAGACCCATGAAACCTTTGAAATCAGTCTATTTACATCATAATGGATACTTTGGAACAGGAGTGAGGTGTTTGGGATTGAGTTGGTGAGTACTTCCTTTGCAAAATCACCCTAATTAAGCCTCTTGTGAAATTGGTACAGTCAAGTTTAAAGTGTTGTGCTCCAAAACAACCCATAGTTCATGTTTGGTATGTTGAAGAAAAAAATAATGGGTATCCAAAAAACCCTTAACAGTCTGATTTGGAGGTCTGTACCTAAAGTTATTGCATGACAATCCATTTCTAAGGGCTACAAGGAAGTTGGTTAGAGTGTGAAGGACAGGGTACTAGAAGGCACCTCCAGAGCTTTTTGATGGTTTTGTGAGCTTGGGATAGTCAAACCTAGAAGGACTAGGGTCCCTAGAAAGTTTGGAAAGGTTCCCCTCTATATGAACCTAAAAATGGGGTTGTTGTGTAGTGTTGAAGCCATGGACAATGAGAGGATAGTCATGTCCTGTTTGATGTCAAGTGTTGTAGCTTGGTCCACTGAGGCCTAGAAGAGTTGTTTGCCCTGCCATCCCCTATATCCTCCTATGAATTTTTTTGTGATCCTTTGTGGTCTTTGTGTAGTTACCTCTGCGTCAAATTGGTATCAGAGCATAGTTAGTAGATTGGTTGTGATTGAGAAGTGTTAAGAGGCAGTTTGTCAGGATGCCTCCAAGAGTGAGAAACATGGCTCAAGAAATGAATGAGCTGAAGGAGAAGCATGCCAGAGAGTTGAGGGAGCTGAAAGAAAGAATGGCTACCCTAGAACAAAATCAGAGAAGAGGAGTGGCTCTAGGTGAAGAGATTGAGTTTGAGGAAGAAGAAGAAGCTAAGTACGAAGATGTGGAAGAAGAGTTGGACCCTGAGGATCAGAGGATGGTAAAGTTACTAAGGGCAGTAAAAGAAGACAAGCACAAGATAAAGATAGATGTGCCAAAGTTTGGAGGAAGCCTGAATGATGAAGAATTGCTAGATTGGATAGCAACATTGGACAACCACTTTGAGTGCGAAGAAGTTCCTAAGGATCAGAAAGTGAAGATTGCAAAGACCAAGGTGATAGGTCATGCTTTGTTATGGTGGGATTATCAGCAAATAGAGAGGAGAAAGCAAGGAAAGGTAAAAATTGTTTCATGGGACAAGATGGTAGCAAAAATCAAAGGTAAGTTCTTGCCTAAAGATTATGAAGTTCAAATGTTTAAGAAGCTTCAAAGTTTAAGACAAAAGGAATTGGATGTTAAGTCATATACTGAAGAGTTTTATAAGTTGAGTATAAGGTTTGGTCAAAATGAAAGTGAAGTGCAAAAAGTTGCTAGATATATTGGTGGTTTGAGATGTAACATGCAGGATGAATTGGTGTTGGCAAATCCAAGGACTGTTGAAGAATGTTAGCAAATCACAGTAAGAGTGGAAGATAAGTTGAAGAGAAGACAAGATAAGACAGCCAGAGGTAGAGACAACACCTCTAGAGGCAGAGGATCCTTTCAAAACACAAAACAAGTAAATGAGAGTCAAGAGGAGATGAACAAGGCACAAGGACAAAGTGCAGATTTCAGAGGCAGAGGTTCTAGAGGCAGATTTGGTGGTGGAAGGAGTGCAAACACCTTTATGGGTAAGTGTTATAATTGTCAAGAGTTTGGGCACCCAACATATAATTGTCCTGAGAAGCAAAATTTTTCAAGTGATGGTGAAAGAAAGAACGAGAGAAGGATTCAATTAGTCCAAGAAGAAGAATGTGGTTCTAGTTCCACAAAGTGTGATGCTGAGACAAGAGAAACATTGATGCTGAGAGAAAGAGAACTACTGAAGACCTCCAGGGAGAAGGAGTTGATTCAGAGGAGAGCATTGTTTAAGATAACTTGCAAAAGCAAGGACAAGGTATGTAAAGGGATAGTGGATTCTGGTTGTAATGATAACATGGTGTCTAGTGAGATGGTAGACAAACTGAGGTTGAAGAGAATGCCTAGGGACACACCTTATAAAGTCTCTTGGGTGAGTGATCATCAGTCCATTTTAGTAACTGAGCAAGCATTAGTAGAGTTCAAGATTGGAGCATATGAGTATAGGGTACTTTGTGATATCCTACCTATGGATTGTTATCATGTGATACTGGGAAGACCCTGGAAATTTGATAGGTTTGTAGTTTATGATGGGAGAGCAAATACCTTCACTATCAAGAAGGATGAGAAGACTTTTGTGCTACTGCCATTAGAGGAGCAGTCAAGAACAGCAAATATGATCATGTTTGGCAAGAAGGAGCCAGTGATGTTTGAGGAGAGTAAAAACAAGGAGTGTGCAGCATTTTCAAGGCATGAAGTTGTTGAAACAACAAAGAGTAAGTGTGAAGAAGGGTTGCAGCCAGTTGTGAGGAGAAATATCTTCACGTGGAAGAAGGAGGTGACTGAAAATATGAAGTGTAAGAGTGTAGAGCCTATGGAAAGGCAAGAAGTGAGTGAAGGAGTCTTAGTAGGGACAATCATGTGCCCTATAGTGAAGAGTAGAGATAAGAGACAACCAAGGGAAGTTGGTGCAGCCGTTTGCAAAGTTCCTAAGACAATAAACAAGTTGGATAAAGGTCTGATAGAGGTTGGTAAAGGTACTATGATAGTGAATAGTGGAAAGAAGAGTAGTATGAGACAATGGTGTGAGAAAGGAGCTGAGAAGGAAGTGTTAGAAATAGAGGTAAAGAAGAATGGAGCTGACAGAGCACTCTATGATAGAGTCAAACAAAATTCAAGGACAAGCAAAAGCAAAGATAATAAGGGAAGTGAAGGATCAAGGAACAAAGAACCTAATAAAGACAAACATGGGGGACAGAAACAACCAATGAAGGACAATTTGCAAGAATATTTCCAAGGGACTTGGAAAAGTTTCAAGTTAGGGTGAATGGTGCAGTGCACTTAGGACATTTTTAAGCCAATATTTGAAAGTTTTAGTATTAGAGATTAAATGAAGTTTTGAAAAATATTGTAATAAAGCCTTAAAAGGCATAGTCAATTAGTGGAGGTTGATTTTAGTCATTTTGTGTAGTGGTCTGCAGTTTTCTAAGTTATGACAGTCTAAAAATAGAAAAAAAATAGTCTTTTATGAAAAAGCAGTCAATGTAGGCTATTTTAAAGCCTTTTCCCACATTTGGGAAGGAAAGAAAAGAAGTAATTAGTGGTGAGAATATAGAGGAGAGACATATCTCATGAGAATGCATTGTAATTTGGATGAAGTTCAAGAGAAGAAAATGAAGAAAATATAGTTTGTTGTCCCTTATCTCTGTTTTTCTTTTTTCCTACAATTTTGTTGTTGCAAACCGTACCACAAACTTGTACAGAATAGTTATGCCATGAAACCAATTGGATGTGATAGAGGGGTGAGATAAATATCCAATTCCATTGTTTTGAGGTCATTTCATTTATTTTTGTGAAAGTTATAACATTTTTTCTTAAAGTTGTCCAAAACCCTATCTTTTTTACTGCAACAGTCCTGTTCCCAGCCATTGTATGCCTTTGTATGGATAGATATAGGGGCAAGCCATATATTTATGGAAAGAGGGTTGAGATACCTTTCCAATGGTTCTAGTCTAAGGTCTTGATTCAATTTTTAGAAGGAGATATTGCCTTTTTTCTAAGACTGCCTTTGTCATTCCAGCAAACACTTGATTTGGGGGTTTTAGAGAGGTTTTTGGTTTTCCCAACTTAAATTTCTGTTTTAGAACCCCAAAATGGGTGGAATGAGTTTAGAATGGTGACTTTTCTAATGGGTCTTACATGCAGGAGCAGGGGATGAGAACAAGTTGAAGTTTGGAACCTTTGAGGCCTTATTGCACCTTGTTTTGGCTAACTAGCTTTGGTGGAGTGAAAATTTGGTCATTGAATGAAGTCAAAAGGCCATAGACCCATGAAAACTTTGAAATAAGTCCATTTGCATCATAATGGATCCTTTGGAATAGGAGTGAGGTGTTTGGGATTGAGTTGGTGAGTACTTCCTTGCAAAATCGCCCTAATTGGGCCTCTTGTGAAATCGGTACAGTCAAGTTTAAAGTGTTGTGCTCCAAAACAACCCATAGTGCATGTTTGGTATGTTGAAGAAAAAAATAATGGGTATCCAAAAAACCCTTAATAGTTTGATTTGGAGGTCTACACCTAAAGTTATTGCATGACAGTCCTTTTCTAAGGGCTGCAAGGAAGTTGGTTAGAGTGTGAAGCACAAGGTACTAGAAGGCACCTCCAGAGCTTTTTGATGGTTTTGTGAGCTTAGGATAGTCAAACCTAGAAGGTCTAGGGTTCCTAGAAAGTTTGGAAAGGTTCCCATCTATATGAACCTAAAAATGAGGTTGTTGTGTAGTGTTGAAGCCATGGACAGTGAGAGGACAGTCATGTCCTGTTTGATGTCAAGTGTTGTAGCTTGGTCCATTGAGGCCTAGAAGAGTTGTTTGACTTGCCATCCCCTGTATCCTCTTCCTCCTATGAAGTTGTTTGTGACCCTTTGTGGTCTTTGTGTAGTTACCTCTGCGTCAGTTTGCTTGATGAATTGAGCAATTTGGAGAAGGAAAAGGTTAAAGTTTTGGGTAAATTGGATGAACTCCGGGGACTGATTTCTCCTAAATTAGAAACAATGTTCAATGCACTAATAGAAGCCCAAGATGCTTCTCTGACAAGTGATCCCACTGATCTACAGAAGGCAAAGTTACATGCATTTTTATTCAGTGGTCATATTTCAGTTTTGGATGGTGTGAAGAAAAGTTGGGACAGTGAATTGGCATTGTTGAAAAACATTTTTGGTGATGTGTTTAAGTTTATGTAGACAAGAGGATTGTTTGTACATATGCGGAAGTATGAATATAGAATTTTTGTGTGAATTTTTGGATCTGGACCTTGACCTTTGCCATTGATGTCAAAGGGGGAGTGGAAATCAGTGAAAAATGAGGAATTCATCTAAGGAGAAGCATTGAAAATCACAAGTACATAGTAAGGGGGAGTTGTTCTAACATTTAGTCATTTTTCACTAAGTGTTGGCATCAATGCCAAAGGGGAAGATTTTTGGCAAGAGACACTGCTAGGCATGTCAGGTGTTGTCATTAACGGCAACTGAATCTATCTTACACATTCGCATTGTATCATTTGATCATACCGAAAGTCAGATTGTAGATTTGTCTAAGTCCGGATAGACAGGAACAGAGCATATGACAGGGTCCAACATTTTGGTCCACATTTCTCCACAGGTAATCATATTGTGTTGTGGATCTGAGGGTATGTTAAGGGATGTCATGGGGTACCTAAATCCAAATTTTTAGTCTCCGGGGATGAAGGGATTGAAAGTTGCAAGCTTTTGAGTATAGGGTTTTCGTTAGACAGTTCAGTCCAATGAAGAATAGGTCGACTTGGTGTTTGATCCTTGTGCGGATTAAGAAAAGTGGTTAGTTGAGTAATTTATGGGATCTAGTGGTATTGGCCAATAGGTGTGGTGACTTGAATTCATAAGTTGTGGTCCACATTGATGTTTGTGCATGGATTTAGCTGACAGAACAGTGATCTTGAAAAAGTTTCTAAGTTTTCTTGAGGCTGACTACAGTTGATGTGATTTCATGTTGTGGATATATATGATAGATGGGCGTGAGCATTTTGGGGCATGGTTGTGTGAATATGAGATAAGAGGTGTGAAGTAAGGCAATATCAAGTGCGAGCAGAGATCTGAGGCTCAGATCATGTAAGAACAGTAAAACAGGGCAGTGAGAGATGAAGTGTGTGAAGTCGGTATATTGATTCTAAACGGAACTATAATCTTGCATTATTAGATGCTATTCTTTAGTTCAAGTATTCCAGTGAACTCTTTGTAATTAATCTTGTAGGCAGTGAGCCTCCTTTGATTAGTGTGCCCGAAGGCATGTGCCTTCCCATTTATAATACTTTTAACAGAGTATAAAATCTTGTGGGTTAACCCCCACCGTTGTTTTTTCCTTAATTGGGTTTCCACGTAAAAATCCTGGTTTTCATGTGTGATGATTTTTTTGCTTCTATTCTTGAGTTCATGTTTCTTTCTTTTGAATGTATATAGTAAATTAATAATGGAACAAAATAATAAGTTTTGCAGAACACTGATTCACCCCCCTCTCAGTGTTCCTTAATTTCAACACCCATGAGTCTTCTAATTCTTCTTAAAGGGATATTTATATTAGGTTAGCAGCTTATAATACTCATACAATAAAATGCAACACTCAATGCACAACTAATAGAACAAACCTAAGGAGCAAGATATGTTATGTTGAGGATCCAAAATACTTGATTTTTCAACTTTTTTCAATGCAGATCACTAACGGAAGAGGTGTTGTGAAAAATTTCAAGAGGGGTAGTAAATAATATGCCTAATAATAGTCTAATAGACCAATACTATCCTTCACAAAACACCTTTAGTGCAGATCTATAGTCATGACAAGTCAAAACCTAGTGAAAATACATCTAAAATATGCAATTTTCACCAATTTTCAATGCAAATGCCTAATAGAAAGGGTATTCTGAAGAATTGATGAGGGGCAGAAGATTATAATCCTGATAAAAGCCAATTAGTGAAGAAAAATCCTTCACAACATGCCTATGATGCCATTCTAGAGAGATGATGAGGCCAAATCTAGTGAAAATGCAAGGTTTTCAAACCCTAGACATGAAATTTTGCAAGAAAGACACTATGATGAAACAATACATATAGAAATAAGTCCTAAATGAGTATTTAAAATAGTAGTAAAATCTGAAACAATATTTTAACCACAAACCCTAGCTAATGCATAAACTAGGTTATATGAAAAATGCACAATTACAAACAATTTTTAACAATTTAGTCATGAAAATGCAATGTAAATGAATAATGAATGATAAATTTATGTGATTTAAATTAGATATGATGAAAATAACATAAATTAAATGAAATTAAATGCAAATTAATTCAAATTATTTGAAAATGCAAGCTAAAAATGTTAGTTTTTCAAAATTTTCCAATTTTTCAATTTTTTTGTAATTTTTCCAAATGCAATGAGAATATGATGAATGAAATGAATGAAAATCTAAAGTACAACACTCAGTAAGGTGAAAAATTTATTAAAAACATGGGTTCACCAAAATGTTTAGGATGAAAAGAAGGAAAAGTTATGTTTTAAGGGTTAATGTGGAATCCTCCTTTCACACCAACATTCATGGACATTCAATCGAGTAGACGAATCTACTATAGATCTCTTGTCACTTGGAATAGAGGGGAAGATTAGAATTGTGTAGATTTTTTGTTTAATTAAGCCCAATTATGATCAAAACCCTAATTTCATAAAATCATAAACAAACAGACAAATCATAGAAAATGATCACAGACAGAGATATCAAATGACAATCAAATACAAACCAGATTTCAAAGTTTGTTGTGTGGAAAAGTCAGGGACTAATGAGTGGGCACCCTAGTCCAATGTACCTATTTCTATTGGGATCTCTAAAGAATTTTCTGTAACACAATCCTATTGTCATAGAGATTTCACCACATCAAAATTTGGAGAACTGATGAATGGGTGCCCTAGTCTAAGCTCTAATTTTCTTCTTTTCTCTGTACTTTCGATAGTCTATAATGCCTCCCTGTAACTCCACTTCTTCCACTTATGAAACCTATAACCTGCAATCACAGAAAAGTGGGTTGGGGTTGTGGTG
The DNA here is from genome assembly GCA_027924645.1 of Cunninghamia lanceolata. NCBI lineage: Eukaryota > Viridiplantae > Streptophyta > Pinopsida > Cupressales > Cupressaceae > Cunninghamia > Cunninghamia lanceolata. The sequence goes on along the minus strand of BSBN01000061.1, from coordinate 2,327,063 downwards.
TTAGAGGCTTGCCTCAGTCAAGCCTTGGAGAGACATTCAAGTCTTTTGAACACCATTGTCAGATAAAGAGTGCATATCCCTATAGGATAGAGGCAAAAACTAGTTGATAAATAATTGAAAACACAAATGAATGTCACCTCAATGGTGTACCTCTCATGGAAGGAAGATGCTTCTTTCATGCCATGAGGAGATGGATTTAAATCTATATAAACAAACACAATAACAAAACAATACTACTTTGCAACACAATGAAAGAATTTGAATCACTTTAGCATACGATCACAAATTGCAATGTCCATCTAGTTTACAAATAAATCACTAAACATGCTTATATATATGCACTAAACAACTTCCCACCAAGAAATTCATAATTCAAACTTGAGGTGTCAGCATAGGACCTAATAACAGTCACATAATTGACACATGAAAATAGGTCCTAACCCAAAATAGAGCAGGACTAGGTCGTGGGTGCCCAAGTCCTCCCCTCCTATTTCAGGCATAAGTCATCATAAGTACATTCTCTAGGTCCCATTTGCCATAAAACTCAGGCATTCTTTACCGGAAGTCATCATTAATATGAAAGATGATCTAAATGCATTCTAAAGACCCGAGAGCTAAACCTTAAGAGGGAAAAGTCCCCAAGGGGACATTTTCCAACATAACAATAGTTTTACACATTAGGCCCGAAATTCACCAAATCAGGACATACACAATATGAATTTTTCATTACAAATCGATGTGTGAATTCAATTCAAATAATATTTATAAAAGTATTACCATGTGGTAATCCCATCCCATACAAGGATGGAATAAAACCCAATACAAATATGAGAATAATTTACAAGTACAACTTTTCTAATCCTCTACAAAAGTTCACCAAGAATCATAAGTTACAACATAGATAATTTCAAGATTAAGGAGATGCGATTCTCACACAACCTCTAAGATACACCACCATGATCCATCACACATCCCAATGGTGATCAACACCACACAACAATGTGGGACCCATAGGCCCACCCATTTGAACTAAGAGATGCATTCCAAGGTTATCAATCACAAACACAACACACAAAGGTTGCCAATAAAGGAAACCACTACAATATGGATACATAAACTATTGTTGCAAACATAAAATTAAAATATAGAATATCAATGGAGGTTTAAACTAATGTGAAACATAAAATAAATTAGCAATACTCACGATCCATACACATAACACAAAGATTTATATGGAGTAAACTCTTTCAGGTAAAAAACTCCACTAGAAAAGAGAACAAGTTTATATTATGTACAAAGATATTACAATATATTCAAATTCCTTCAATCTTGCATACAATCTAAGTGCACCTATGTACATGTAAAACATTCAACTCACACTCAACTCTCATCTAGATTCTATTAAATAGAGAATGCAATCTTATAGAGGAAGTTTCTAAAATATGGTATCCAACTTGGGAATTTGGCTAATTTTAGTGTCTTACATCTATCATAACCTCCACATTGAATAATACACCCAAGTAGTACAATATCCCATGCCCTCATGAGGAATAGTCAACAAACAAGCTAAGAATAGCCTCTTACACCCTCTTATAGGTTGGCATAAGATGCTTTATCATACCGGTCTAATGATAGTTGATTCCTCACTGTTTAGGGGGAAATTGTGGAAGCAAGATAACAAGGTTTCATGTCCTACACTTTCACACACTAAGCATTAGAGAAGAAAATGACAAGTTTAGGGATAAACTACTGATTTCCAATGTTCTCTTTTCCTGTTAATTATCTCTGTGTTGTTTAGATCAGGTTTTACAAGCTAGTATCTCTGTCTAACCTTAAAACCCTAATTTACAAATCAAGCTACAATAACTCAATTTCTGACATAGATGGAAATGAAATTATTATAGAAATGTAGAGTATATAGATCAGAGACAGAGTACCCAAAAACTGAGGAGTAGTTGGACTAGGGCACTAGTGGCAATGTCCCACAAGTTTCTGAATGTTGGGATTTTTTGCACCAACTACTTTTCAATCTCCAGAGGCTTTCAAATCCTAGAAAAATCACCCATTTGGACTAGGGCACTAGTGGTAATGTCTCGAAAGTCTTAGAATCATGAAATCTAAATTCTATGATGACTTTGCAATATTTATCTTCATGTCACTCCTTTCTACCGAATCTCGACAAATGCAACCTACACATGTAAAAGGAGGAGAAAGATGGTTGTGGCTATATAGGAGCTTGCCTCAGTCAAGCCCCATTTTTAGTATTCCTACCTCAACAATAGCCCAAGATAAAGATCTGTAGATGTGTCTGTTCATCTAACAAATGTGCATCCATAAACATAAAACCCTAGATGACTCAAGCATCAGGAGAAGATCACCAGTTTGCCTCACTCAATGAACAAACACAACTTCACCTCAAGCAGATGAAAACTGTTGAGTGTGTGTTTTTCATTGATGTCAAAAGTAGTTGAGTGCTTTGGTTAGTGATTATGTATTTTGGTTAGTGGAGTTGATTGATGTGAAATGTTGATGAGTTTGACAGAATGAAGATGATGATTGTGTGTCCATTTGGTGAGATCTTCAAGGAGCAATGGTAGAGGTGTTGATACAAAGTTGATTGTCATTGTTGAGATCATCATGATAGGAAGTATTGGTTTGTTCATCAGGACCTTGAGTTTGTTTATACCATTTCAAGACTAGTTGTTGGAATTGAATGTTAAGGTTTACGACTAGTTGTTTCATCTCAAGTGTTTTCATGGTATGATCTTCATAATCACCATTTTGTTATGACACATCATATTGCTCATCTCATAAGTTCTTATTTGGTATTAAGTCGCTACTTCATGCTATGATCATGATGATCTATCTTGGTTTATGTTTCATAAGTTCATAGTAAGAAAAATTCCTTATGTGTGTGCTATTTGTTAATGCTATACAAGGTTGCCTTTGTTTATGCTCTGAATGGATCCTAGTTTTGTCTTAGATCACATCATTTTTTTGTTCTAGGTCTTAAAGCCTTAAAACCCTAAGGAAACCTAGGTATTTTCTATGTCCTAAAACCTATGTCAAAAGGCTTGTCAAAGGTTTTTGTCCATCATGAAAAATAAGTTGCTTTTTGTTTTATTAGATTGTTGGTCAGGAATAAGAAGTAATCAATCACTTAAGTGATGAACCGAAGGGGTCTTCCACATTGCTCAACTGGTCCCCTCTCTTAGGGAGCTCAGTTGTCCCGATGGTGAATCTTTAAAAAAGGTAATCAAAATAAAAGATTGTTGTTTGATATTGTAAGCCCGTGAAACCTTATATCAACATTCCAGATTCAAATAGATTCAAAACCCTAATGTCTATTTTACACGATAAACATTTGACGGTCATTTAAGGGTTTCTATGTTTTAATGTAGTTTGAGTTGGTTTTCTAACTGCTTTGAAAAAGGTTTTTGTTGGTTATTGCAAACCAGATATATCTTGAGTGTCTTGAAAGGAAAAAGATGGATTGTTTTTGAGAAGGGTTGTAATGATATAGTTTTGATCAAAAGATATAGCCATAAAAAAAAATAAAAAAGTAGTGAACGAGATAGAATTTACTTGTAGAGCAGTAATAGAGAAAAAGGGGACTAATATACTTGAAGACTCAAGTGATCTGTTATAGATGCTTGTTTATTTAGTTAATGTTTTTTAATTAATAGTGCCTTGAAGGATTTCATGATTAGTGTGAATATGTTTTGGTTGCATCATGATGAAGTAAGGAGATCATGTACTTGTTTTGTCTACAAAAGAAGATAACTGAGTTTCTGGGATGATGTAATAAGTTTTTCATGTGTTGATAGTAATGATATTGGATGCGTATCAGAGAAGATGTTGGATTGCAGAAATAGATAAGGATGTTGGTTTGTAGAGAAACAGAGTGTCCCTTTGTACTTTTCTTCTTCATTCAAATCTTTGATGTAAACAATTTCAGTCAGTGAGACAATCTCTTGCCAACAAGGCATGGCAATTTGCCAGTGAGGGATTGTAGTATGTCAGGGAGACATCAATTGTAACTAGTGAGGTTTTGTTTTGAAAGTGAGGCTTAATGAAGCAATTTTTCAAGAGCAGTTTTTATCCCTATAATGGTTTTCCACTCATAAATCCTATGTTATGTGTTGTCTTGATTGTGTATCAATTTGCATTTGATAAGTCTTTGTGGTTCAATTTTCTTGTACTGGTTGATATTACTGTGATTCACTCATCATTCAAAGTCTAATTTTTTGAAGTATCTTGATTCTCTCTATTCTATCAATCAAGTGGTTTAAAGGTGTAAAAAGTTTGAAAGATTATAGACCATTGATTCACCCGCTCCCAGTGGTCCTGTACTCAAAAAAAACAATGAAGACTTGCATGAACAAGAAGGTGAATCAACAATGTTCCCGAAGGATCCCCAAACTTGATGTTGGAGGCTTCAACCCTTCTCTTGATCATTCAAAAGATGTACAAACCCTAGGAAGAGAAAGATAGTCTCAAGATCTTGATTCCTAATCTCTACCCATTGTCTGCATGATAGTAAATTCAAATAACTTCAAAGAGCTTCAACAAATCACTAAACTTCAATGGCAATTTTGGCATAAAAGCTTGCATGTAGATCCTGTGTAATAAAATGATTTTCAAATGTTCTTAAATATCTAACCTTAAGAATTTCAAATTTCAAAATAAGATGTCGACATTGTGTGAAAACAAAAATCTGAAAGCAGAATCCTAAAATGCATGACAATAGCTGACATCCCTCCAAAATTTAGGACCCCATGAAATAGGGCAGGACAAGTGTGCTAGCGCCCAGGTCCAAGCCTTGATTTCCCGCCTAGGACTGCCTCAAGGATGTTAGAGGATCCCAAATCCAAGTTTACTTTTCACCCTCAGTCTTCAGTTACTCCAAAATATGACATTCTTCTAGTTAGACCTAGGTCATCCAAGGTTCAGGAAGGTCTAAAAAAAACTAGGTTGAAAGGTCACCAAAGGAGAGGAGATAAACTATGGAAAATTGTACCATTCCATATAGGAGGACAATTTCTGACATAACACTTACAACATGTAAGACTCCAATAATAGAAGATGCTCTTACACATGTCATAAATCAATTAATAAACTTGGACACCCCATAGTTATCTATTAACTATCTTGAGGTAAAATATATAAAATATTACATGTATCATGCAATCTATTTAGCTAAGAATCCTATGTATCATGCTCAGACTAAGCATGTGGATGTTAAGTTTGTTCTTGCAAATAGACTAAATAGAATTTAGAAGTGATGTAGGTCCTTAAGGTTTTAACTTTTAGCTTTTTTTCACTTTTCCATCTTTGTTCTGAAGGTTGAGTTTGAGGCTCAGGACTCAGTGAGTTTGACTAGACTTGCTAGGAACTAGATTTGAGTCTTTGGGACTCATTTCATGCTACCCAACGTGGGACTCAGAGAGACTTATAACATTGTATAGGACAAACATGTTGCTCTATCTAGGGAAGGTTAAAAGGGCATAACACAATAGTAACAATAAAAAGAGTAGAAACATTATTGATAAACCTATGTAGGAGAAACAATGGTAACAAAATCTTGAAATGTAATAGAAATAAATAATGGCACTCTTGGGAAGAGATATGGAGTCAGTACAGTCTGAAGAAGTATCCCCCCTCATCTCCATAACAAATCCTCTCCAATCTTTTATGCATCTAAGCTATAGGCATTCTCACAACACTTTGGGCATACTACGTATTGTTGAGCACATCATATCAAATCTTTGAGCACACTATCTAAATCCTCTTGTTACAACACCATGGGTATGCAACATTATTGAGAAATCCACAATCTAACAAAGAGAACTATAAAATCTAGGTGAAGGCTTTCTTGTTTTAATTCAATTTATTCATTGATATTGGTATTTGCCTAGATTGATCTCTTTATGTTATAGGATGAGTTGTTGTTTATTTCAATGCTTTTGATCTTATTATTCAATCTCAATTTTATCCTATACATTTTGGTTTTCCCTTAGATCAATCTTTTGATGTTAGTAGGAATTGAGTTGTTATTTCATTACATTGATTTGGTTATTGCTTAGATCGATCTCTTTATGTTATAGGATTGAAGTTGTTTATCATTGTTTTGATTATTATTCAACCTCTCAATTATTCTTCCAACTTTTAATAAATCATTCAAATTTATTTAAATTGAATCTCTCTTGTAAAAATAAAATAAAATAAAATATTTTATTTATCCTTCATCATGTAAAATAAATTAAATCAATTTATTTGTTTAATTTATTTAAATCTTCAAATCTAATCTATTTCTTCTATCATGCACAAACAATTAAATAAATTTATTTATTTAATTCCCAAATATCTTCTAATTCTTCTAAAAACAAATCTTATTCATCATGCACTCAAAATTAAATAATTTATTATTTAATTTTACTCAAATCATGTAAAAAGCAAATCAAAAGGTGAGTTAATTGACTTAATCAGTATAGGGGCGGGGGCCCTGGATCGATTGGCTAAGTAATTATGTTGTGGTAAAGATGGTCACAAGGTCCAGTCTCCCCCCGTCATCATGGTACTAGAGGGTGTGTCGTTCCAGCGTCACCGGTCATGTGAAAAAAGTTTACCAGGCACAAAAAAAATTGACTTAATCATTATTATTTTTATCACCAACTCATAAATTAGAAAAAAAACATTTCTATTTTTATGAAATCTACTCATATATTTTTCATGTCTTTTATCTCAAATCAATCAGTTAACTCAATAAAAATATCTTTTATGTGACACATGTCAAGTGCACATTCATCATGAATTCTAGATTTATCTCATCCTTTGATTCTATTGAATTTTCTGGTCTGTTGATCAATCTTTATTAAAACCTATATATACCCCCTTTAGCTCATCATAAACCCTCTCCAATCTTTTATGCATCTAAGCTATAGGCATTCTCATAGCACTTTGAGCATACTATGTATTGTTGAGCACATCACATCGAATCTTTGAGCACACTATCTAAATCTACTTGTTGCAACACCATGGGTATGCAACGTTATTGAGCAATCCACAAATTGACCAAGAGATCCAAACAATCGAGGTGATAGCTTCTTTGTTCGTAACTTGATTATTCATTGATTTAGTTATTTCTTAGATCAATCTCTTTATGTTATAGGATTGAAGTTGTTTATCATTGTTTTGATTATTATTTAACCTCTCGATTTTACCTATAAATCATTCAAATTTATTTAAATTGAATCTTTCTTCTAAAAATAAAATAAAATCAAATATTTTATTTATCCTTCATCATGCAAAATAAAGTAAATCAATTTATTTTTTTAATTTATTTAAATCTTAAAATCTAATCTATTTCTTCTATCATGCACAAACAATTAAATAAATAACCCAAATATCTTCCAATTCTTCTAAAAATAAATCTTATTCATCATGCACACAAAATTAAATAATTTATTATTAATTTTTTCTCAAATCATGCAAAAAACAAATCTAAAGTCAAGTTAAATTGACTTAATCATTATTTTTTTTATCACCAACTCATAAATTAGAAAAAGCATTTCTATTTTTATGAAATCTAATCATATCTTTTTCATGTCTTTTATCTCAAATCAATCAGTTAACTCAATAAAAATATCTTTTTGTGTGACACTTTTCGTTTGCACATTCATCATGAATTCTAGATTTATCTCATCCATTGATTCTGTTGAATTATCTGGACCATTGATCGATCTTTATTGAAACCTATATATGCCCCCTTCATCTCATCACAAACCCTCTCCAATCTTTTATGCATCTGAGCTATAGGCATTCTCATAGCACTTTGAGCATACTATGTATTGTTGAGCACATCACATCAAATCTTTGAGCACACTATCTAAATCTGCTTGTTGCAACATCATGGGTACACAACGTTATTGAGCAATCCACAATCTAACAAAGAGAACTATACAATCTAGGTGAAGGCTTTCTTGTTTTTCAATTTGTTCATTTGATATTGGTATTTGCCTAGATCGATTTCTTTATGTTATAGGATTGAGTTGTTTATTTCATTGATTTTGATCTTATTATTCAATCTCAATTTTATCCTATACACATTTTGGCACACTCGGTGGGAGTGGGGTTCTAATTTAGAGCTACTTACTGATTGTGCTATGCATAGCTCAATTATAGTTTCTACAAAAGAAACCCTTCTAAGGAAATTTTTAGGCCATATGGCACTTGCTTCTCCTTACAACTCTAAAGATTAGTGGTTGTGTTATTATTTGTGTTGCCTTTGGGTTTAGAGTCAAAGGATGGTTCCTTGCATTTTTAAGGACCCAAACAAGAATTCATTACACTTGAGCCTCAACCTCTTGGATTATGAATAGAATGAGTTGTTCCAAATTTCTAAATAGAATAGAAGATGTGACCAAAGGGGTATAGATTCAATTATTGGTTTCATTAAATAAGGGACGGGACATCGCTTCAAAATGAACTAGGTCATAGGAAACTCTCAGGTGAACTGGTTCTGTTATACCTAGTTGTGCTTTCCAAGACTAGAACTTGGTGTGAAGCCTACACCATGATGTGTGCATTAGAGGCATATTTTTCTTGAAGTTCCTCAGACAATTATTCATCAACTATTGTCGTTTATGTTTATGCCCCTACCTTGATTGTGCCTCATGCATAGTTAGTAAGTGTGATGTCATATGCACCCAAATCTTGTAGGTGGATCTAGTGCATTGATGTGTAGAGTTGAGATCCCTTGTGCTTCTTTTTCTTTGTCCTACTAATCAAAGAGATGATTGATCTCTTCATCCATCACATGTTCATAGATAAGAGTCATTACTATTTGATTTTCACTAGTAACACCACCATTCTTGAATATTTGTATTAGACCATGTCACTGTTTCCTTAGCTCAATCTTCTTGGTGTGAAGCTTATGATCAAATTTATGGACCAATTTGTAGTCTTCTTTCATCTTATAGAAGTGGAAGTGGTAATCCTCTAAAGTAAGATTTTCTTTTATTGATTGGGTCACAAGAATGACTACTATGTTGTTTTCACATCTAGTGTTAGTTGCTAAGGCTAGTCTTGGAAATTAGAGCATCTTCCATAAGGTTGTGGAGAGATTTGATTTCTAGTTGGATTTAGTTCAAGGAAAACTCTTTCCCACCTTGATATTGGAATTTTCCTATGAATCATTTCTCTACAAATTAGCATTCAATTATGAGGAGAGATTGGGAGAGCAAGTCCTAGAAGAAATAACTATATAATTAAATTTCAACACAAGTGAAAGGAGGAAATTCATATTAGACTCCTATAAATCATAAAATTCTTAATGTTGGTGTCAAATTCATGGTCTAGGATGTCATGCTATCACATAAGATCTATTGTAACTATGGATGTAGTGCATCAATTGTTGGAATTAGCCTAGACAACTGAGAGGGGGGGTGAATCAATTGTCCCCAAAATTACTCTTTTCTTTTCTTTTAATCTTCTTTCACAATTGGCAAGTTGATTAATGATGCAAACATTAAAGAATATAACATCAACACATAAAAAGAAACATAATCAACACAATTGACACCAAGATTTTTGATGTGGAAACCCGGTTAAGGGAAAAACTACGATGGGTGTTAGCCCACAAGATTCGTACCCTGTTAAAAGTACTTAAAAAGAATGGGAAGGCACTTGCCTTTGGGCTCACTATCTAGAGCTCACTGTTCAAAAAGAGAGGCTCATTGCCTACAAGAAATTTGAGTTTAACACAGAAAGAACAAACTGATAATTAGCATCTCTTTATGCTTGGTTCAGTTTCATTAATGCTCACCAAAAACCTCTGCTTCTATCTCCAAATTCTTCTTCTCTGACTCTTCACTCTATACTAATTTCACTCCTCTTCTTCTTTGCTCTACTTCTAATCCTTTCTTCAGATTTAATTCATTTCATACAAGGATGATTTTCAACAACTCTTCAATAAGTATTTGTATGCTTCATCAACCTTAGAATGATCAATAAGGTCAGCTAAACTTGATGTGGATCATTACACTGTCGGCCAAACAAACTGAGACTTGAATCTTCCTCTACAAACATGCCATACTTCATAAAATGCTCTTAGATCATCCATAATATGCTAGGATCATCTGATCGGCCAAGACTGGGAAGAACATCAACAATGAAAAGGAAAATCTTCAAACGTGAGCTCAAACTTCAATACAAACCTCCAACACAATAGCTACACGATCCAGAGATCTTCACAAGCACATTGAATTCAACAGAAACATCCACACTCTAACTCATCAGAATCACTTGCATCTTTATCTGGAACCTCAAGAACACTATCTGTCATGACTGTCAAACTAGAAGGATTGCTTACGGAACTCCAAACCACAAACCACTTATATTGATGATACACACTAACTTCTCAAACATGCCTCTAGATCCGTAGATCATCATTTTACGTTACCGGAGCAATCCAGACCACTTCCTTGTCACTCTGTCTCTCCTAAGTATTGCAGGAACCAGTTCTACTTAGATGGCCATAACTTCCTTAGATCTTAATACGAACTTCTCAAATCATAACTGGAGCTTCTTCAGGCAAACCTCTACACATCCATATGGTCTGCATACATTGATTGTCATTAATTTTCTCAATATCCTCAACAATCTTGTCTTCTATACAGACAACAAAATAGGATACAGTTGACACCAATGGCAACAAGGATATGTTGACATTAATGACAACACCACTTAGGCACATATTTGCAACATCAATTAGGTAATCAAGTGATAGTCCAAGAGAATCACTAGACTTAAATATCTATGTGGTTGGTGAAATAGAACTTGTCTATACTAGAAGGGACAAATGCAACCCTGTATCTACATGGGAGAGTCTATTTTTACATATCCTCTCTCTCTCTCTCTATATATATATATATCCATCTCTCCCTTTGTCTCTTTATTTCTCTATCTTCCCTCTCTCTAAATCTATCTTCCTCTCTATCTCTATATCTCTCTTCCTCTCTCTATCAACCCCTTGGCCTATGAGGGAGAGAGATATAGAGATAAAGAGGTAGATATAGTTAGAGAAAGGGAGAATAGAGAAATAAAGAGATAAAGGGAGAAATAGACAAATAGAGTTAGAGAGAGAGAGGTGGAGATAGAGATAGGGAGAGGGAAAGAGGGGAGGTTGAGATAGGCAAAGGGATCTATAGAGGGAGAAAGATAGATAAAGAGGGAGATAGAGATAGAGATAGAGAGAGGAGAGAGATAGAGAGATAGAGGGTGAGGGAGAGATAGAGAGGGAAATATATATATATATATATATATATATATATATATATATATATATATATATATATAGAGAGAGAGAGAGAGAGAGAGAGAGAGAGAGAGAGAGAGAGAGAGAGAGAGAGAGAGAGAGAGAGAGAGAGAGAGAGAGAGAGAGATGTTCAGAGACATAGGGAGAGAGATTGAGATGTAGATGGATGGGGAGAGCGATAGAGAGGGGGAGAGAGATAGAAAGATAAAGTTAGAGAGGGGGTTGATAGAGAGAGAAAGATAGAGAGGCAGATAGAGTTAGAGAGAGGGATAGAGGAGAGAGGGATAGAGAAGCATAGAGATAGACTTAAAGATTGAGAGAGAGGGGGGTCCATAAAGAAAATAAGATAGAAGGAGAGATATATATGCATAGAAAGAATTTTAACTGCTTCAAAATATGCTCGCATTATAATGTGAGCATATTTTTGACTACTCTGGGAAATTCCAACCCTAAGGGTTGGATTTGCCTTGAACATCCAACCCAAAGGGTTGGAGGCACCTTTTGGATGCCAAGGACGTGTTTTCAACAATAGTTAGAAAATTCAACTAAATATTGTGCGTGCTCTCCATTAGATTTACATATTTTTTAATGTCAATACAAAAAAATGGCAGGATGACTTCAAGTTTCTTATTAGATTTCTAACCATGTATTTTTTTCAAAAATCTGATAACATTAAGGTTTCCATCTTCAATTTCTTTTGCTAATGTGTTCTTTTTTTCAAAGAACCTATGTTTAGTATTTTTGGTGTCACTTTTTACACGTTTATCAAAATTTGAAACAAATTACATTTTTAGATTCTAGACTCAATTCTATACACATTGAAAAAATTGATTTTTGATTTTTTTCAAAAAATTAGGGGGGAGCACGCTCAAATTTGTATTTTTCAGGATGTGTCCACTTTGAAAATTCACAAAAAAATCATATATTCATTGAAAAATTAATAGAAAAAATAGACATAAACTACATGGTGTTAGATAATTTTTTGCTAAAGCGATTTGTCAAATACTTACAGAAAGTCAACATTTTAGGGGGGGCACACCAGACATTATGTTATATTTTTCTAACAAAAATAGGAGCACTTTGTGTGCTCCCCCTATTTGAACCTCTTAATCTCCATTTTAAGGAAAAATTAGAAGTTTAGAAACTAGATTTGGAGCACTACAAAACTTGTTATTATCACATCTTCTAATTTTGAGTAGGGATTTTTTTAAGTGGCAAATATTCGCCAATTGGCGAATAGTTTATATTTTCAAATTGCGATTTGGCGAATACATTGCAATTGGTGGGGTGCCAATTCGCCCAGTTTTTTCAAAATTTTGGTCAAATACATTTCAATTTGCCGTCAATTTATTTATGAGGCATTTAAAATTATTATTTTCACCATAATATTCTATGCAGTTCCAACAGTGATTCACCTAAAATTTTGGAGGCATGTTTTAATTCACCTACATATTTGCCAATAGCATTAAACTATTCACCATGTATGAGGACTAATTTCGCCATTAGTGTATTAAATTAATACTTATATTATGGAATAGGGGTCCGCATTTTATTTATATCCATTGATTTCCATTTTAATCTAACGGTTATAATTAAATTTTGCAGGTCATTTAAGCATGTAGCATGCCCGGAATTGCTTTTGGGCTCAGCATGCCTTTAAAAAGGCACATGCTTAAAGGAGCTTGGAATTTCTTTTGGGTCATGGGATTATATCCGTGGAATTTTTTTTTTTAAGTTTGATTTTTTTAAATATTTAATTTTTATGTGTTCCAATGCCTTCTCAATAATGGATTTGTGCTTGGTGGCAACCCACTATTTAAAATTTTAAAAGAATATATGGGGGGACTGTGGCGACCCACTATGTAAAATTTTAAAGGAAGGATTCACCATTGTAATTAATTTTTTGGTCTATCATTCATTATGATTTGCCAAGATTTTTAATTTTTTTTTAATAATGTGCATAGATTCGATAGAAAAATTAATATTTTTTCAAAACAAAGGAAAGATTCGCCAGGATTTTATAGGTTTTTTTTGGGGGGGTTCCTTAAGTTATCCCTAATTTTGAGAGAGGATATCTTCAATTTCTCATCCAAGATCAACGTTTACTTATTTCAAAAAAAAAGAAAGTAGCCACTTTTTACCCCCTTTTGGTCCCCCATTTCCATGCACTTAACCTCTAGTCCATGTAATGCCCCAACTGTTACACTAGAGCACTAAACACAAACATACACCATTGTCTATAATTGTATAACTAACTCTCATAAATTAATTTTGTAAAACCTATACTTTGATAAAGCTATCATCAACTAAACACGAAATCATTAACATATCTCATAAAATTAGTTTAGTAGAATAATTTTTTTGATACATTGTAGCTTAAGCTTAAAAATTAGAAGTGTAGTTTTAACATAGATAAATCAGAAAAAAAAAGAATTGACATTATTCACTAGCACATGTACAACCCCATTCACAAAAAGGACACCTAGCATGCAATATTTACTTTAACAAAAGAAAATAACGATAAATTTATTGAACAAACTTCTAATTTGTTTCAATATCAAATATGAATAACATTAACTTATTACACCAAAACATATAATATATCAATATATATTATTCTAAGATAACACTTCAATTATAGAGGAGGATATCATTATACACTTTAAGGATAGAGTTTTAACATACCATATTCTTTCTTATAATTTCAAAATATGTATATATTTCCCACGGTAATCCACCAAGCGATAAGTAATATCATTATATGTTCAACTCTTACCATAACATCTAATTTCTAACTAACATCACATTGTCATTAAATCAATGGTCAGAAAAGTAATTTTAAATGATTAGTTATAACATGTACTCTAAATCAAGAATGTTAGTTTAAGCGTAGTTATGGGAATAAAATGAGTAATTCATACATTTGGATTATGTTGCTTTACCTTGCAACATATTTGAATAACTTTCCTTTCTCCATTATCTTGTGTCCTTACAATGTCAAATTTTTGTACACTAGATCAAAGAATTAAACTTTCAAAAAGACATAATCCAGTCTGATCTCTGAAGTATAATTGTAAAAGATCAAGACCTAAGGGGCTAGACCTATGCCTCAGGGGCTCATCCCAAATGGTCTTGCCTACATACATATAGAGGCTTCATAGTTTGGTTACTTGAAATTGATGAAGTTCTCTAAAATACAATAAGTTCTTATAAGTTCAAACTAAACTCAAACATGAATCTAGGATTCTTTTCCAAGACAAAGATGGATACACCATTAGATAGACAAGGGTTCTTAACACAAGTCAGCCTGAACCTGGTCATCACATACAATTGTTCCATAATCATCTAGCTAACTAATATGCACAAGCCTTAGTTCTCAATGTCGATAACTCAAGGAAAAAAGTAAACATCCCTTAATTTAGCTTTTTGTATTTATCATCTAATGACCATGCAGAAAGAGATGGTATCAAACAAAAGAGTCTTGGATTTTATTATACAAGAGTAACTTTATCTTATAAAATTTTGACACACATTTACCACACCTTGGGGGAATTATAATTGATCCTAACTAGAATGCAAGTTTGATACCATGCTAAAGATATAAGCTTATTATCAACTTTCCAAGTAGAACACACACCAAATGCATAAGAGGAATTCAATACTACTTCATTAATCCAATAATGTAATTTTAAATGAATTCTATTAAAACCAAGATAAGCTCGGGAAGACAATTTATTCATATTACTATATTACTAGTTAAAGTCACATCCATTATTCATTATACTTGTACATTATTCTTGAGAGGGAAACAACAATAATTCATAACTTGAACTCAACTAAATTTTCATAAACAACAAGATCGATTAAGTAACACCTTGAACCTAATCCCATATTCTATGTTCCAAAAAAATTATCAAATCAATCAGTAATATAATATGATATATATATATATATGGAACAGTATAACTATATTAACTAATTAAATTCTCACCTCCAAATTACATTTAAGGAAAGAAAAGAAAAACTATTAAAGTTTAATTAGTAGTTTTTCCCAAATATTACATAAGATAATTGTAAATAATAGCCTTAATGGTAACTAAGAGATACTAAGAATGTAGACACATAAAGAAAGCACAAGATTATTCCCCATGTATTCAAATGAGTACTATTACTATAATATGGATTGGCTTATAATCAAAAGTAAATATCACTATAAATCTACCGTAAGAAAATAAAAAGTTTTAAGATTTTATTTAATAGAGAGATATTATCATTATAAATTGACTCTGTGTAGAGATAAAAGCAATATAAATCAACTTTGATTTAAAAAAAATTATAGTTGGGATATATATTATGTAGTAGTCAGATAATTACTAAAATGATAAAGCTTTATCATGGAAGTTAGAATACATGGATATACATAAAAATGGATTTGTTGAGAATGTTTTTTTTTAATCTACAAGCCAATGCATTGGCCAAAAGTTCCCAAAAGAAATTATCTCAGCAGTATAGTGATTGCAGAATACTCAAAGTTAATTGTTTGAAAGATTTTAAATATTTTGGATAATGTCAAAATATGGAGCACGTATAAGGTACACAAATTGATAGCAAAAAAATACATTAAAGATAAATTATCTCAAGATTTTAATGTTTGTAGGATACTCCAAATATGGATTGATTAAATTAAAATTTCTTCACTATAGACACCCAAAATTGACCCATATCAGCATTTAGGCATTTTATCATATTCTCGCATTTCCATTGCATCTCTACATCACATGCATTATCTCATCTAACACACTTACAAGCAAACCCTAATTGTTTCATCTATTTGTCTTTGTCTTTCTTCATGATTAATTAAATAAATTTTATTTGTTTGATTAATCACCTTTCATTCTTCTATCTTCTTCACTTGCATTCATCTATCTCCTATTAATAATTAAATAATATTTTATTTATTTAATTATTATTAATTTTCTTCTAATAAATAAATAAAATTTACATTTTATTTATTTCCTTCACATAGCATATCGATTAAATAAATTCAATTATTTATTTAATTCATATTACCATTTTCCTTCTATCCACTAACCTCTCTCACATTATGAATTAAATAATATATTTAATTCATTTGCATGCATTCCTCAAAAAAGCCTCCACCGTCGATCTTTGATTCTCCTCTCCACCGTTGATCGAGCACCTTCTAAAAACACTCAACTCCCTCATTTAAAAGCCCTAAAATCTCTCATTTCTAACTCTTGGTCATTACATTTGGAACAAGAGTCTATCATTTGTGAGTGGAGTGAGAATATTTGTATTCTTGGATTTGTGCATTCATGATAATGGCCATGGAAACACACTAGAATCTTTATCATTTTTCATGAATCCCTCATTGCATGTTTAATATCTTTCGAGCATTTCTTGATCCTCATAATTTTTCATGGAATCTACCCTTGCATGCTTGATATATTCTTTGCATTCTTGATCATCCTCATGGTAGCTTCGATGGATTCAGTTGCATGGAGAAGTAGCCCACATTTCAAACAAGGAATCATCCAACCCAGGTGATATCATTTTAGTTTGCATGTCTTTTTTTTTTTGGGTTTTGATTTCTTGAGATTGGGTTGAATCTTGATCTTGATCTTTTGTTTGTTTGATCTGGTTAAATTCCACCCAACACAAAATGGCACGCCCAGTGGGACCATGTCATCTGGTCTATTTTTACTACTAAAATTTGTATTTTTTGAGTTCAAGATGTAGGCAAAATTGTATTTGGTGTGAAAAGTCACATTTGAGCAAGGAAAAATCAATCTGCAGGATACAGGATCACATATGATTGGGGAAAAATCACCTTCAGTTGATCTACAGGCTCATTTGATGAGCACGCAGTCGTAGTTGGTTGCATAATTTGCATGTGGTTTAGATTTGTTTTTCTATGGCTAATCTTGATTTTTCTTGCAAGTTTCATCATTTAGGCCTTTTGCATGTTACTTGCATGTCATTTTAGATGCAACCCTAGGCCTTTTAGCTCATTCCCAAATTGTTTTATTCATAGATCTTTGATTATCTTTATCACAAACTCGAAATCTTCCCTATTTTTCATAAAATTTGAACATGAAAATGACAAAATCCTCTTCCTTAGTATCCCTAGGGTTTATACTTTACATGCAAAAACATGCAAGTTGTTTGGTGTTGGATTTTAATGACTTTGCAGGTGCAATGCGTATTTGATCAGCAATAGGTCGCATATGAACCACAGTAAATTGCATTTGCATGATCGTAGCTCGCATTTGAATGACAAGTAATCACATATGGTAAGCCTGCATGCACATTTGATTTACAGAAGATCGCCTTTGGTTATTTCCATACGCATCTGGTCTTTACTTCTTAAAATTTAGGGTTTTATGGAAGGCTAATGGTTTCTCGGTGAAGCTTGTCATTTTTGCATGTCCAAGAATGGAGGCAAATAAATTATTGATGTGTTTTTTGCAGGTCCAAGCGGTCAAAGGATTCATCTTTTACCACTAGAGTAGGCACATTTCATTTGGTGCTTAAAATTAACATTGTCTTCTTTGTGCCTGCTTTTCCTTTTATTTGTTTGCTTGTCTGGTATGATTGTGACCCAATTTAGCAATGAAAGTATCTTCTCCCCTGCCTAACCAACGGATCTGGGGTGCAAGAGAAATCATTGCTAACTCTAGGCAGGCGTGCCTTCCCAATGTGAGAAGGGGACGACCGGGGCGGAAATAGGTCAAAGCCAAACCATTCCAATCCACTTGATAAATAATGCGTTTACGCTGAAAGTCGCAAACGGCAGGTGTTGATTTAGCTATGTCAATGAATGTTTCCCCCAAAACCCTGTAGAGCATAAAATCTATGGGCTGGGAAGCCTCCATTAATAGAGCGAATCCCTGAATGCATAGCTTCCTGAACAGAAACCCGAACTAAAAACTGTGTTATAGCAGCCAAAACCCCCTATCTATTGGTACAAGAGGACAACTGATTAGGCCTCTGATAGTCATCCCACATTTTCGCAGCTTATGGCAGAGATAGAAAGGTACCTCAAGATCTGCGCATCTTCGGGACTTGGAACTTGGTGTGCTTGAGAAGTGAGTGCATTGTAAGGGGGAGGTTGTGCCCCAAGTTCCTAGAGCTATACACCATAAGTAGGCACGACTGGGGAAAGCCAAGTGGGAACCCAATAGGTACAGTCCTTGCCTAGCCTAGGTTGTTATAATGTTTGAGAATGTGCTATGTATGAGTGTTTGCCATTGTGTCTTCTCTGCCAAATTCACTCAAAACCATGCCTAGCCAAATTCACTCAAAACCATGCTTAAAACCAAAATCTGCAATAAAAATTGCCTTTTAACCATGCAAAATCACCTCTGAATAGCAGCCCCTCACATCTGATCAACATACAATCACTTATGAACATCAAAAAATTGCCTTTGGTCCTTGGGAAGTTGCCTTTGGTTAGTACATTTTCTCACAAAACTTGCCTTTGATCAATATCTAGTCACTTATGAACTACAATTGGTCACTTTTGATCAACATCTATTCACCTTCGAACATCAGCCATTCACATTTGATCAACAGTCATTCACTTATGAATACCTAAACATCACCTTTGGTCCTTAGGATGTTGCCTTTGGTTAGCCTATTTGCCTGCAAAATCTGCCTCTGGTCTCTGCAAGCTCGCTTTTGAGTCACAGTAGCTTGCTTTTGGCCAACCTCCAGTCACTTATGAGTTGTCCTTTATCGCTTATGCACAGCAGCCCATCGCCTATGAATTGTAGTAAATCACCTCTGGAGTATCCTTAGGCACCTTTGCATTATTGACAGTCACATCTGAAGCAGAAAACATCACATTTGATTTTCATAGCCTGCAAATTATCCTCCTGGTCAAAGTCCTATTTAGTCAACCTGTCATTGCAAACCTGATCATTTACAGTCATCAAATCATCCCAGTCAGTTGTCTAACAGCAATCAAAACAAACAACATCAACCAATCAACCCTTTTGACTTTGGTCAACCTATCCTTAATCAATCTTTTCCATCAATCAATCAATCACCTCAAATCAATCAATCTACCCATCCAAAATCAGACCCATCAATTAATTTGACCAGATCAAAACTAGCCACCAATCAAGTTACCCAATCATCAAAACCTGATCAATCTTCCCTAAATTAATCAAATTGAAATCCAACCGTCCATGCCTCAGACTAGGAGCCAATATAAAGCAGCTATAGAAGCCAACCTCAAAGAGTTCCAATCCACTCCCCTCAAGGATGCTACCCAATTCACAACCAGCATGCCACCTGATGTTTTTGTACCTAAGGGTTACACCATTAGACAATCATCTTCATCAAACTTACCTCAACAATGACATTCTAAGCCTTCATCCTCTATAGTGATTCCACAGCCTTTACTTGTCTATGATGATTCATTAGATGAATATTTACAAGACCCCAAAGCCCTACGACATGCCAATAAAATAATAAAGGCTAACCAAGAACAAATCCTTTTACAATTGATCCAAGCTAGGGTCAAACTCCCTAGCAACTTTGATGTGTCTAACATTCGTAAAGAGAACCCTCCCAATGTTACTACCATCACTGTGACTACCAAATCCACCACACTTTCGGCACCATCCTTTCCCAACCATCCCATCCATACACCTCAAACGTCATCCGCACCTATGAGGCCTAGTGTGTCATAGGTTACCACAACCATTGAGCCATTATTGACCCCACCTTATGCTATCACTTCCACGATCCCTACTATGAGTGGACCTTCCATTTGCACATCGGCTCTCGTTTCATCTACCTCCATGAATGTCATTCCCATGCAGGTCACTCAAGCCCCACAATCATCTAACCTGAATGTATCACATGTTAGGAAATCCCTAATGCCTAATACCTCCTCGCATATCCCCGTACCACCTAACCAACCCATTCAAATGTCACATATCCCCATACCACCTAGTCAATCACTTCTGACCTAGCATATACCTATGCCACCTAGTCAACCAATGCAGACCTCGCATGTGGCAACTAATCCAAACATGACCCTTATCGATCAACCTATTGCATCTAATGCACATTCTAACATCTCCTATGTTGATCAATTGCTCTCCCTTGGACCACAGCCTTCCAACATCCAAATGTCCTGTGCCACTCCACCATCTATTTCCCAAATTCCATTGATTTCCACACAGCCCCCATCCTATACCAACACCTCCTTTGGCTCACATGTGATACCTACCTACAACATTAATCCAACACCAAATTCATACATCCCCTCTTCATCTGGTAGTGACATGCAAAACATTTTCAGCCAACCTCAACACCCATCATACGATTCGGCACAACAATATCTTTTGAACCAATAATGGACTTATCAAATCCCTCCACCAGGCCATCAAGACCCTCTGCAACAACAACAATCCACTCTAGCCGATTAAGCGCAACAATTATACTACCAAATGGAATAAAATATGGAAGACATGAACATGGGTCACAATAAGAAAACTTTTTCCTTTGAGGAGGTATGTTCATACCCCTTTGACAAGTCGCTACAAATGATCCCCTTTCCCTTGCACTTTGAGGTACCACAATTTGATAAGTACAAGGGGAGAGGAGACCCAAACGATCACCTTTGAACCTTCTATGTCGCTTGTCTCGATGTGGCTTATAATGACATATCTTTTGCGACTCTTCCCTCGAAGTCTAAGGGGGCAGGCCATGGAATGGTTTTCTCACTTGCCTCCAGGCATCAAAACCTTTAAAGAACTGGCACATAAATTTGTATATCACTTTGTGTTTAACATAGAACATCAAGTCAGCATGAACGATCTTACTAACAACAAACAATGCAACGGTGAAACCTTTTCATCCTTTCTTCAATGATGGAGAAATATGGCAAGCAAACTTTCCTTGCATATGCCCGAAAAGCAACAAGTGGACATCTTCATTCAAAACCTCCATCTTGAGTTGTCATTCCCAACTACAAATGCACAGTACAACATCCTTTGATGAGATTATATCCAAAGGAACCAACATCGAAAAGGCACTAATCACAAAAGGCCTTATCAAAATCTTTAAAGAAAACAAGGATAATCCACAATCCTCCAATGACAAATCTCGCTTCTGGAATAAGAATAAAAATGTTGTAAATGATGGGATTATAGATGCAAAGAACTTGCAAGCTGTGTAAGCACCTGTCCAAGTCCAACCAACACCTAACACATCACCTTTCTTACCACGAGGCCAAATGAATACAAAACCAACACCAAGACGCTAATTCACCCCCTTGGGAGAACCAACTAAGGTTGTTCTTAGGAAGCTAGTGCAAGCTGAAAACATCACTTTACCTGAAGTTAGATCAAACGAAGAGCCACTATTTAAATCTCCTTGGTACAAGGACAATGATTATTGTATCATAGAGTAAAGGGACATAGTACTGCTAGCTACATGAAACTTAAACACTTGATTCAAAACCTCATCGATCAAGGACTTATTAAGGTTACAGCACCAATGTAGACATCTAACTATGACCTGGATGCTTATAAGAATTCCCTTCCATCGCATGATAAAGAAAGTGCTCCCAATACTGGGAAGAATGTCCATTACACTTATGAGTCCACCATTGGTTGTATCGAGCAATCTTGAATATCCACTATTACTATAAGAGGAAAAACTCCTGACTGTGTTGTCACTACCCATCGCAGCTACGTAATCATTCAAGGAGTACCACCTCCTGCCATTCATCCAAACCTTGACTATAATATCCTTGACCATCTAGGTAGAACCCCTGCTCATATCTCCATTTTGGAGCTATTGTGTAAATCTCCCACTCATAAAGCTATCCTTGATAAAGCCTTGCAAGAGTCCATGGTACCAAGTGATATAGGTACGACACAATTCCAAGCTATGATGGCAAGTATCACATCCCCTCATCACTTGAATTTCTTTGATCGATACCTCACATGCTCTGATCCATCCCATCACTATGCCCTCCATATCGAAGTGTTCATTAACCACCGTGTTAAGCGGGTCCTAGTAGATGGTGGAGCTGGAAAACACATATGTTCCTTGAAGTTAATGAGATTGCTCGAATACACTGAGGGTTGTATTGACGCTACCAAAAGAACAATTAAGGCTTATGATGATGGAGAAAGAGATTCAAAAGGGATCATCCTGTTAGCTATAAGGGTTGGTCTTGTTACTACTGCTACTAAATGCCAATTCCTTGATGTTGACTTGCCCTATAATATTATCCTTGGCCATCCTTGGATACATGCTCTAAAGGCAATCCCATCTACATATCATCAATGTCTAAAATTCCCTTATGATGGTGTGGAAATAAAAGAACGAGGACTTGGTGAGTATAGTTTACAAGAATCTTGTTGTGTAGGAGCCATGCCTCTGTCTCCTAAATCATATGGTAAACTACCTATCTCCAAAACCGGTTCATCCAAAGCCACTATCACCATCACCCCAACTATATTTATCCAATCAGGGTTACTTGATGATGAAGATGTGGATAGTGATATTTCATCCTTGGTTTTCTATGATAAAAATAATCAAGTTTATTTAGAAGTGGAATGATACAACAATGGATTCAGAATCATCAAGAATATGGGCTAAAAAGACAATGGAGGACTAGGGTTGCAAGAACAAGGCCCCCTGTAACCTATTATAGTTACTAAGAAGTATAATAGACAGGGTCTAGGGAACGGAAAGGTCCCGCCTTCCACAGACATTAAGTTTATCCTTGATGAGGTGGCCAAAGCCTTTCCCGTGGAAGAGGCCCCTAGTCAGGATACCATTGATGACTCTTCTTTCTACATCACCAAACTATTCCAAGAAGCCTTCATTTTCATGATGTCATTTGCCTCATCATCCATACCCCCAGACCTTCAACTTGTTTACCCTAACCTAATTGATTGGGACCAACACGAGGCACCTATCTTGTACACCTTCTAGAATGACGAGGCCATAACAGAGTTCATGGGTTTAAGGAAAGGTTTACCTCTGGGAGACCACAAAGTTGGATTCATGATGGACCTTCCTTAGCTGGCATACTTTGGTTGAAGTGTCAAATCCTTCAGTTGCAAAAGCGAAATAAATAAAATAAAAAAAGAAAGGTCACTAGGTGAAAACCGTAAGACGCCTCTTGACTGTGAAAAAATAAAAATAAAGGACATATCCAAGGGTGAAAACCTCTCTGAGGCACTCAAGGATGGAGGATTTGACCTTCCTTTGGACACCACACATCAAGAGCGATCACCTTTGCTAGTGGAAGATTCTAAGGAAATCAACTTGGGAACAACAGAGAATCCAAAGAAAACATTTTTAGCAGCATCACTATTAGATGAAGAGAATGCTAACTTCACAGCATTTTTCATGAAGAGAGCACTTAATTTTGCATGGACTTGCGCAGACATGCCTGGTCTAGATCCTTCATTGGTAGTGCACCATCTAGTAGTATCTCCCAATGCCAAGCCAATCAAACAAAAGATGCAAAAAATGCATCCCCAGATAGCTCTTCTAGTCAAGGTAGAAATTCAAAAAAATTTAGATGCAAAGTTTATTAAGCCCATTGACTATCCTGAGTGGGTTTGCAATCTTGTGCCTGTTACAAAGCCAAATGGGCAGATCTGATGTTGTAATGACTTTAGAGATCTTTACAGGGCTTGCCCTAAGGATGACTTTCCATTACCAAGCATCAACACAATTGTCGATCTCACAACTGGTCATGAAATGCTTTCACTAATAGATGGGTTCCATGGGTATAATCAGATTAGAATTGTAGAAGAGGACCAACATAAAACTTATTTCATTTGTCCATGGGTTACCTACTATTGGGTGGTCATGCCCTTTGGTCTCAAGAATGTAGGCGCAATGTACCAACGAGCTATGACCATTCTTTTTCATGACCTCTTCCATACCATCATGGAAGACTATGTGGACAACATCTTGGGAAAGTCTAAAACAAGAGAAGCTCACTTACAAGTATTGGAACATATTTTTGATAGGTTGAAAAAATATCAAGTCAGGTTAAATCCAAAAAATGTGTATCTTTGGTGTAACTTCTAGGAAATTATTGGGCTACATAGTCTCTAGATGAGGCATTGAAGTTGATCCTACCAAGGTAAAAGCTATAGTCACCATGCCTCCTCCATCAAATTTGAAACAACTACTTAGCCTCCAAGGTTGCCTATAATCTATCCGAAGGTTCATTGCATAACTCGCAGACAAATGCCATCCTTTCGAGCACTTGCTCTGGAAAGGAGAGACCTTTAAATGGGATGACAAATGTCAGAAATCTTTTGACCAGATCAAAGAATACCTAGTAACACCACCTATGTTAGTACCACCTATCCCTGATCGGCCCTTGCTCTTGTAGACTTCTTCAACTACAGTTGCCTTGGGCACTCTATTGGCTTAGAATGATGACACAGGAAAAGAATGTGCTATTTACTACATAAGCATGACTCTTATGGGTTATGAGCTAAATTATACAACTGTGGAAAAAGCATACTTAGCTATAGTGTTTGCCTCTCAAAAATTGTAGCATTACATGCTAAATCAGACAACAAAGCTCATATCTAGATTCAACCCACTTAAATATCTCCTTGCTAAAGCAGCACTTACAGGAAGGATAGAAAAATGGGAATGATCCTTAGTGAGTTTGACATTCAATATGTTGATCAGAAAGCGATCAAGGGATAAGTCATAGCTGATCAACTAGCAGAAGCACCGATAACAGACACCCAGCCTATCCATTCTACTTTTCCTAATGAAGAAATATTTAGTGTCTCTTCTTCTGAAATGTGGCAGTTGTACTTTGATAGTTCCTACACTCAACATGGATCAAGTGTTGGAATCCTCTTTATAACCCCCCAAGGTGATTGTATTCCAAAGTCCTACATAATTGCTTTTCCTTGCACTAATAATATAGCAGAGTATGAAGCCTTGATCACAAGCTTGTGCATGGCTGTCTAGTGGGATATAAAAGAGCTGCAGGTATGCAGAGATTCTCAGCTAGTAATTAAACAAGTCCAAGATGAGTACCAAACAAAAGATGAGAAGCTCCTTCCTTACAAGCTAATGGTTGATGACTTCACGAAGTATTTCTCTAAGATAACATTTGAGCAGATCCCCAAGATCAATAATAAGGAAGTCGATGCTATGGCAACCATTGGTTCTCTCCTTGACATGCCTGCCAATACTCAGAGGTGTGAATTCTTGGTAGAGCAGCTCCTAATTCCAACTTTCAAAGTGCCTCAATCAGAGCTTATTTGTGAAATAGTTGGTCCCAACTCCCCCTGGTACCAAGACATTTATGAATATCGAAGCAATGGTTCTTTCCCTAGCCAACTTTCCAACACTCAATGTAAAACCTTCACTCGATGAGCCTCCCGCTATACTATACTTTCTAAAACCCTTTACCGTAAGAGTCTCGATGGTATCCTCCTTAGGTGTCTCAACTCAGTAGAGGCTAAAGTTGCTTTACGAGAGGTACATGAGGGTGTCTATGGATCGCATTCCACCAGTCCTAGTCTTGTCAAAAAACTTCTAAGAGCGGGTTACTATTGGCCCACCATGGAACAGGATCCTCAATAGTTTTCTAGAAGATACCTACAATGTTAGAAGTGCAGGGATTTGATACATGCCCCAGCGCAAGAGCTCCATCCTCTTACTACTCCTTGGTCATTTTCGCAATGGGGACTCGACCTCATAGGTAAGATCAATCCACCCTCCTCCAATGGCCATAAGTTTATTATAATTGCTACTGAGTATTTCACCAAATGGGTGGAAGCCATCCCTATGACCTACATCACTAGCAAACAAATTTCCAAGTTTATTCTCCACTATATCATTTGCTGATATGGCATCCCACAAGCCATCATTACCAACAATGGGCCCCCATTTAAGAACCAGGAGGTCAGTGATTTGTGTAACCAATTCCATATCCAACACAGATTTTTCACACCTTACTACCCACAGAGAAACGGTCAAGCTGAAGCCTCTAATAAGACCATCATAAAAATCCTTAAGAAGATGGTTAATGAGGTTGGTTGTGATTGGCACATCCAACTGAACCTTGCATTGTGGGCCTATCATACAAGTGTCAGGACTCCTACTGGCACAACTTCTTATGCCCTTGTATATGGTACTGATGTCATCCTTCCTATCGAGGTCGAGATCCCCTCATTGCAAGTCTCACTCCAACATATTATCTCTGATGAAGAATACAGAACAACTCGTCTAAATGAACTAGAGCTATTGGATGAAAGACGAATCACAACACTTAATCATCTATAGGTTTACCAAAATTGTCTTTGCCATAGCTATAACAAGAAGATAAAAGAAAGAAGGTTCCAGGTGGGCGACCTAGTCCTGAAAGAGAATCAGAGAAACAGCAGCAACGAGAGAAACAGGGCAAATTTGAGGCAAATTGGCTAGGGCCCTTTGTCATCACATCAGTGTTTGGGTTTGGAGCATATACTCTTGCAATGCCTAAAGGCATCCCCCTAGATGAACCACTCAACAATGTTCATCTTAAGAAGTTTTATCCTTGATCCTTGCATCCTCTATCTACAAAAAATACAATAAAATAAAATAAAAAGCAAAAAAAATACAAAAAAAAAAAATTCGTATAATGTCTTGAAAAAATCCAAAAAAAATCGTATAATGTCCTAAAAAATCCAAAAAAATTGTATAATGTCCTGAAAAAATCCAAAAAAAATCATATAATGTCCTAAAAAATCCAAAAAAATCGTGTAATGTCCTGAAAAAATCCAAAAAGATTGTATAATGTTCTAAAAAAATAATCCAAAAAAAATCATATAATGTCCTCAAAAAATCCAAAAAATTGTATAATGTCCTGAAACAAAATCCAAAAACAATTCCAAACACCTTCACATTGCCGACATACACCAAACCCCCTTATCTCTGCATCCAAATCACATCAACCAAACCCATCACCATCCCATAATAAATGAAAACTACATATCATATCTATCCTTAAGTGCCTTGATCCCGTGGACATGGGTATGTAGGTAGTCTGGTGTATGAAGGAAATACCCAGCTTCAAGCACAAGACGATACCCCTTCTCTATCTTCCATCTTTCCTCTACTCATCTTCTCATCATTCATCTCATTTTCTTCTATCCTTCATCTCTCACATCATCAATAAACACCTAGAACTACATATTCATCATGTCTCATCATCATCGTGTGGTGCTTTGATCCCATGGATACAGGTATGTAGGTAGTTTGGAATATGAAGGAAGTATCCAGTACACAAGTACCAATGATTCATTCTTTCATCCCTCTATCATCTTCTCCTTCTTCCACCTTCTTCTCTTTGACTAACTCAAGCAGAACCAAACTATGCAACTCGTGATCGCTCAAGCACTTATCAAATAAGGGTTTAACCAAGGTCCTTTGTTCGCATGTTTTAAGCCAACATATGCTATGTCAACCAATCATCTTAGCCTTCAACAGGATATATCTTTCCTTTTAACAAGGCGCTATCTATCCAATCCATCCAAGAGCAATCTAAATTTGGCAAGAGAACATGATAGCAAGGTCCTTTGTTTTTCTTTTGATTTATCTTTTGTCCCTTTCTAATACCTAGTCAAGACTGCCGTGATCTATCATATCTTGGTATGTTGCGGTGAAGTATGGGTTGGGGCATGGTCATTTGCTTTCGTATGTTGTGTTTGTGGGATGATCTTATTTTCTACTATGCCTAATGGTATCTTGTACGTGTTGGGATTAGCATCTTGTATATCAATATCTTTTGCATCTAAGAAACTAAACAGTCTCTTATGCTCTAAGACTATTCTATGCTAAGACTATTTCCCATACATATAACCAACAAGGTTCATTATGTCTAGTGGAAATAAGCTCAAACCTCTTGCTTACAGAGTCAAAGTCCATCTTGAGTGGCTAATATTCATATCTTGTATCTTGACAAGGCTGTATTAGCTTGTCCTGCATTGGATACTCGACACCTTGGTCCTTATACTCTGGTGCATAATATCTAGTGCTATATCAAACATAAGGATTACAATTCTCCAATGTCTTATGCAACCATTCGAAGCTGCCTTTTTGCCATCCATCATCGCACTCTTGACTTGATCAGTGGTTTCGTCATCATCTTTCTTCTCATTCATATTTCTTCCACTCCTCCTCTTCTTCTCCTTTCTCATCATCCCACTTTCTTCTTGAAAAACAAGTGTGTTAGACATAGTAATATCATCCATCATATCATAGTATTAACATACATCATTATCGATATCAATTATAAACATTTACCATCTATCTATCATTTAGGCATTTGTTCATCCATTCACGTATCCATAAGTATATTCATTATATTCATTATAAGCATTACAACATCATAGCTTCATCACTATTACATCATAAATATAAGCATGTACTCATTATAAGTATTGCATAATCACGATAACATCATAATCACATCATACACATAGGCATCCATGTCATAGATATAAGCATCAAATCATCCATAGCGTAAAAACATATAAAAATCATAAAAGAAACAATGCATATCCATAGTGCATGTGCATGTAGAATCATGTCATCATATATATAGATCATCCATCCATGTATGTCATATACAAACTATATACAAATTTGGCTATCAATGAGCCATCCAAAACTATGTATGTACAATAGGCACGCAGGCCTCAATAATGATACACAATATGTACAAAAATTGATTATCCTTGTTGTCTCAAGAGGCTACTCCCTGAGGAGGCCTCACCCTAGTCTCTGCCTCCTCCACCTACTCCTCCTGCCCCACCTATGTCCCTCTGGTAAGGAGGTCCCATAACTGATGCCACTGACCTAGAGCCCCTTGTTCACCTCGAGGCTGACACCCTTGACCGACTCCTGTAGCTAGGCTACCTTTGATCTGCTGGCACTGCCCCGTGGTATAATCCCCTGTAGTACTCAGCCTCTCTCTAAGCTCTCCCGACCTCGCCCTGCAATCAGTTCATCTCTGTAACCATGAAGAGTGTAGCCTGATCCATGCCCAAGGCGGCCACAGAAGCATCCCTCTTTGAAATCACCTGCTAGATCCTCTATATAATGGTGTCTCTCTCAGTAGTGAGGGCTTGTACCCTCTGTAATGCCGCATCTCTCTTAGCTGTGACCCTGGCGAGGGCCTCGTCATCTGGTGCAATTCGCATTGCCTACTGCATCTGCGCCTGTAACTGCACTACCTGCGCCTGATAAATCTCTACCTATCCTCTGGCATGCCTCATCACTACTACTACCCTGTCCCTGTCTTCCGCAGTCCGTCTCAATTGAGCCCGTAGTCGTGCCCCCAAGCCAGCTCTCTGTCTAGCTGCCTCTTGTGTCTAGTAACCGCATCACCATCTCCTCCACCCCAACAATCTGCTATGGATGGGGTGGCATTTGAACCTGTCTAGGGACTAGCCCTAGTATCTGCCCCTGGGCCCCTGGTGCTATTGTTGCTATGGGAACTGCCACAGCTCCCACCCATGGTGCTCATCTCTATCCTCTTACCCCACCCCACCTAGGAGCATGCACGACTACCTCTCCCTACTTTCCTAGCATGGTCAATCTAGTAGGTCTGTGTAGTGGCCAATGAGAGTCATACTCTGGAGTCATTCCTATATCTGCTAGCCCGCCTATCCAGTCACAAACAACTAGCCGTAATCCCTCCAAATCTACCAAGGCAACGTCTATAAAGATCTCAGGGCCCCAATTTGGAATCTCCCGTCGTGTCCTCCCAAAGATAGCCTCGTCCACTTGCTCACCCTGGGGCAAGCCAAACTGTCTCAGAACCCTCTCTGGTAGGTATCTCTCAAAAACATATATGCTGCGCTCAAATAGATAATGAGGCTGCCTAGCATATAATAGCTCTGGAACATCATCGTCCTAGTTCTCGCAGCCCTACTACGGTCTCCAAATGAATTGGTCCATATCATCAAAAGTCCTCCTCCAGTATACAAGCCCATGGAGCTACCTGTATGTGGTGACCCCTCCATATATGTGTGCATATGGCTGCCTGGGTGCCCACTGTCTCAACCCCATTGGCCTCGTCACTGCAATATGCTCAAAGGCCCAGATGTGTAATAGAGTAACTCCTGCTGGCATGCTAGACCCCACATTGTACGTGCAATCATGTAAATATCTGTATAGCTATCCTAGTATGCAAGGGGCCCATGCATATCTGGTTCTATACTCAAACATGCTCTCTAGCACTGTCCCCCATCCTACTGGAAATCTGCGAGCTCGCCAATCTGGCAGCAAGAATCTAATAACTACCACGACAACCCTCTGCAGTCGATCACATAGTCTCCTCATGGTCTGCATGGGCACCTCAGGATCATCATCCTCTATCTCTGCAGTCCTGAGTTACCGACGCAAGGCTACCGGCCCATGATCAGGATCATAGTCCACCCGATCACCCTCTATAAGCACTTGCAAAATATGTCAAACATCCTCTAATGTGATAGTGGCCTCACCTATAGGAAGTAGGAATGAACTATACTCGCTGCGCCATCGCTCTACCAATGCAGTCATCATGGTAGTATGTGTTCTCATTGGCGTGATCTCTGCCGTGTGATCCAAATCGATGATCTCAAGAAATAAATGTTCCACTGCATCCAGCTGTCAAACTAACCCTAGGTCTGAAGGATGTACCTCCCATGATAGCAATGGTCACAACACAGACTACACCCACAAAATATTGACTTAGCATTTTTGACATTTTTCACAAAATAACACAAAACATAAACAAAAAAATTGCTAAGTTTGACCAAATGCGACTAGTTCAAACCATAGGCAACTTTGCTCTGACCATATGTGACTTGATTTTCTATATGCGATGTCTGTCAGCTCATATGCACATTAGTTGACCACATGCGACATTCTGTTATTCGCATGCGACCTTTTTAGCCAAATGAGTATGATACCCTAAAAAATCTTACTCTTTTACCAAATGCGCATGGAATTTTCCAGGTGCAATTGTTTGTCGCTCAAATGCGACGTGATTTTTCATATGCGATGTGTTGTTATTCATATGCAACATTTGTTACCAAATGCGCATGCGTAGGACCGAAAACCTAAACATTCGACCATATGCACATCCAAATTGCCAGATGCAACTGACCTGTGTGTATATGCGACCAATTTCGTTAGATGCTACTTTCTGTTGCTCATATGCGCACTACCTAGACACTATGCGCCTTTGGTGGCATGAACTAATTAATGACATTTTGACTCAAATTAAATGCCTATTTGGAAGGTTTTTCGACACATACCAGTAAAGTAGCTCCTACTGGTCGTCCATAGGTCCTCACCCTCTCAGCCTAGTGATCTGAACGTGGAATCGACATCCTAGAAGCTCAAAATGGCTCTCAAACACTCATAGAGGCTCTACACACAAGATCTCTATAAGAAAATGGCACAAATGGTTTTCAATTCACCATTGGACAATACTTATATGGTCCTAACCCTATTTAGTTCTTTTGACCCAAAAGCCCTCATTATCCATGCCAATTCTAACTTGGCCTATTCTTCTGCTGCTTTCTTGTTGCGAGTCAACCTAGCCTTTGCCCTGCAGCCTGGATTTCCTCTTGAGGGGGCATCATCCACTAGTTTCATTGGGGCAAATGCTTAGTCGGTGCATCATATCTTTTTCGAAACAACACCCTAACGAATATTGTCTCAAAGAGGGGCAAAATGTAGACACACAAAGTTGACCCATATCGGCATTTAGGCATTTTATCATATTCTCGCATTTCCATTGCATCTCTGCATCGCATGCATTATCTCGTCTAACACACTTGCAAGCAAACCCTAATCATTTCCTCTATTTGTCTTTGTCTTTCTTCATGTGATTAATTAAATAAATTTTATTTGTTTGAGTAATCACCTTTCATTCTTCTATCTTCTTCACTTGCATTCATCTATCTCCTATTAATAATTAAATAATATTTTAATTATTTAATTATTATTCATTTTCTTCTAATAAATAAATAAAATTTACATTTTATTTATTTCCTTCACATAGCATATGGATTAATTAAATTCAATTATTTATTTAATTCATATTACCATTTTCCTTCTATCCACTAACCTCTCTCACATTATGAATTAAATAATATATTTAATTCATTTGCATGCATTCCTCAAGAAAGCATCCACCGTCGATCTTTGATTCTCCTCTCCACCGTTGATTGAGCACCTTCTAAAAACACTCAACTCCCTCATTTAAAAGAGCTAAAATATCTCATTTCTAACTCTTGGTCATTGCATTTGGAACAAGAGTCTATCATTTGTGAGTGGAGTGAGAATATTTGCATTCTTGGATTTGTGCATTCACGACAATGGCCATGGAAACACACTAGAATCATTATCATTTTCCATGAATCCCTCATTGCATGTTTAATATCTTTCGAGCATTTCTTGATCCTCATCATTTTTCATGGAATCTACCCTTGCATGCTTGATATTTTCTTTGCATTCTTGATCATCCTCATGGCAACTTTGATGGATTCGGTTGCATGGAGAAGCAACCCACATTTCAAACAAGGAATCATCCAACCCATGTGATATCATTTTAGTTTACATGTCTTCTTATTTCATTTTTGGGTTTTGATTTCTTGAGATTGGGTTGAATCTTGATCTTGATCTTTTGTTTGTTTGATCTGGTTAAATTCCACCCAACACATTGACAACTTGAAATGTGAAAGTTCAGACAAAGCACAAAAACTGTCTACGAAGGAAAGAGAATAAAAATACATCAAAATTTAGTCATCTAATGATTGCAGATTAATCACAAAATGGGTCGCTATAAAGGCTTAAAAAATATTTCATGCGAAATCCCCGAGAACCATGCATGCACTATTGAGTGAAGAAAGAACAATATAGACAAAAACAAAATAATAAATCAAAACACAGAACAAACTTAGAATGAATGCAAATGACAAAAGCCAAGTTTTTTAACGTGGTTCACCCATTGGCTACATCCACTTTGAGCGGGGGATAGCTCTCTATATTAAAATCTAGAATAACAACTCTCATACAAATATATATGTAGCTCTCATATCTAAATCACCAGCAACTCAAAATATATATATTCTTCTCACTGTTGTTCCTACAGCTGTATACACTTCACTACACTATGTCTAACAATAGCCCACAAATATAACCTCCAATAATGCACTATTTTTATCCTCATAGTGAGAGTAAAAGAGAGTAAAGAGAGAAGTGGTGGCAGGGAGGCAATAAATCATCGATAAGGATTGGGCTACAATAACTACAGATGTTACACCAACAATCTCCCACTTGAAGTCCAATCCGGACTGCAAGAGCACCACGCAGAGATATCCCTGCCTCTAGGCTTATTGTCAAAGCTTGACAATGCCAAGAGAATTCCTACAAAACTCAAACTTCTCCCTTGGAACAATCTTCGTCAAAGCATCAACAATATCCTCAAGTTGTCTACAAAATCTCTTGACTACCCTGTGTAGCAAGTGAGCTTCCGACACAACAGTCAATGCCTCCTGAATTGATGTTGCTTCAACATACACACTAAATAAGATATCAACCCCATTCAAGAAACTTACAACCTCCTCATGTGTGCTTAATTGGACATCAACTTGAGAATGCATTTCAAAATACTTATCTATTACTATACCCTCATAGTGTTGGCAAGAGACACTATATGGATTCATGGTTGTTGTCATTGATGGCAACAAAGGTCATCCCACATATCCGCAAGTCATGATATGTCTCTACCGGAAGTCAGATTAAAGATTGTTGTGGTCCGGTGAACAAGAACAGAGCATGTGGCAAGGTCCGACAGATTGGTCCGGATCTCTCAGAGGAAGTGTCTTGGTGCAGTGCGGATCTGGGGAAGTCAAGAGGACTATCTTGAGTGGTATATTCCAAGGATTTAGCCTCCGGAGATGAACAAGGAAAAAGATATGAATAGTTGAGTACCGGATTCCTGAGAGACAGTGAAAACAGAGGAAGAACTGACTGACAGAGTATCAGACTACTTTCCGGATGTATTACAAATGATGATAAAGGTTGCGGAGGCATGAATCATGTTTGGCCGACATGATTAATGATATCTACAAGTATATGCTTGATCCGCATTGCTTGGTGAGGAAGGATTCAGCCGACAGAACAAAAGTTTGTAAGAAACTAGACTGTTCCGGATGCTGACTAGAAAGGTGATGAAATTACTTGTACGGATATATATAGAGGATGGATTTAGTTGTGAAAGGTGTGAATGTGTGAAGGTATATGCGAACAAGTCCAGAGCAGAGCAGAAGTAGCAAGAAAGATCCGGTATGTGAAAGGATAGCAGACTAAAGAACAGAGGAAAGATGAAGTGCAGCAGATCAGTGTACTGAACCTAACCGGAACTGAACTCCAGCATATGCAGATGCTTCCAATCAGTTCAAGACTGTGATTCTTATCACTTTGTAAGACAGTGTGTCTTCCTGTAGGCAGTGAGCCTCTTGTGAGCAGTGTGCTCGGGCAGTGAGCCCTAATTGGCAAGTGCCATTTTGTAACTTTCTATTCTTCTAACAGAGAATAATTTTTGGGTTAATCACCCCGTGGTTTTCTCCCTTAACAGGGTTTCCACGTCAAAAATACTGTGTCATGTGTTTCTTATTTCATGGTTATGTTTTTTATGTTTGATTCAATGCTGCATTAATCATAAGGAAGTTCAGATAGAGAAATAATTAGGATAACTGATTCACCCCCCCCTCTCAGTTATCAACAATTGGTATCAGAGCCAAGTTCCTCCTAATAGAGCCTAACAGCTTGAGGAAGATCTGGGATTTCAAATGGATGCATATGGTTTAAGGGAGCAACTCAAGACTGCCCTTGAGGATCTTGAACAGTCAAATTCTGAAGTCAGTGAATTAAAAGAAAGACTCAAACAGGCTGATGAATTCATGAGGGAATTAAAAGACAAATTAAGTCTCTCTATGAAAAAGAGAAAGGAGCTGCTCCAACAGTTGGCAAGACAAAGTGAAGAAAGCAATACAAATGAAGAATTGACTGAGCAAACCAAGTTATGTGAAAAGTTATCAAAAGAAGTCATTATGTTAAGACATGAAATGGAATCAGGAACTATAAAGTTCACTCAAGAGATTGAAGAAAAAAGAAAGACTGAAGACAATCTAAGACAATCTCTTAAGGAAAAATCAGAAGAATGCCACCAGATGGACAGGATTATCAGACATCTTGAATCTGATCTTGAAGATGCCAAAGATAATGAAGAAAAACTTGAGGATCAAATTACCTCTCTCAAAAGAGACCTTCAAACAGCAAATGAATATAAAGAGAAATTCAAGATAAGTTCTGCTCAACTTGAAGTTCTTCTTGGAAGTCAAAAGAGGACTGATGACAAGTATGGTTTGGGATATGAGAAAGGAGAAAGCTCCGGATCCGGTCAGAGGAATCTTGGATCAGAAAATCCAAGGAGCAGGCCTAGAAGACCTCCGGTAAGACAGCCAAATGCTCAAAAATATCCATCCTTCAATGGATACTGCCACAGCTGCAACCATTTTGGTCACAAAGCCAATCAGTGCAGAATGAGAATGAATCAGATTAATTCATCCTTCTCCGGACAGTGCTTCAACTGCAAAAGGTATGGACACAAATCCCATGAATGCAGAATTATGCAAGTAAACAAATCATTCAAAGGTAGATGCTTTACATGCAATAGAATAGGTCATAGGGCTAATCAATGCAGATCAAGAGGATATCAGTCAAATATGCAAAGAAATGTTATTTGCCAAATCTGCAATAGGTCCGGTCATAATGCTAAAGTCTGCAGAAACAAGAATCAGGACAAAAGAGGTCCGGTGTATAATCAGAATCAAGACAAGGGTAAACAAAAGATGAATGCGGATGAGGTTAGGAATCAGATGAGCAAGATTTGGGT
Organism: Cunninghamia lanceolata; assembly: GCA_027924645.1. Classification (NCBI taxonomy): domain Eukaryota; kingdom Viridiplantae; phylum Streptophyta; class Pinopsida; order Cupressales; family Cupressaceae; genus Cunninghamia; species Cunninghamia lanceolata. The sequence goes on along the minus strand of BSBN01000061.1, from coordinate 2,290,758 downwards.
GAAGAAAAGTTCAAAGAATGTAGAGGTTGGATCCGCACCAGACTCTGGTGCTGATATTTCTTCCGGAAATTAAAAGGTGAGCTCAGGCTCAGGGGGAGACTCAAAGAAAATCTTGTTCCCCCAGCCAAACAAATGGTGCCGGTTGTGGCACAAGATGCGGATCAAAGGGTTTGTAGATATGAGTCTTGAGATACTTCAGTCAAGTTTTCAGAGGTCCGCATGGAGTTTTGAAGAAGCTGTGATCGATCAAGTAAGACCTGTTCAGGGAAATGCTCCGGTATGATAAAAGATTACAAAAAGATCCGGAGAGATCCGGAAGTGCACGATCTTGTTCTGCGGATCGGATAGAGTGTTTGGGATGTTCTTGTAATGTGTTACCTCGATTTATTCATGATTCAAAGATCCGGATGATATTCAGTGATCAAGACTAATCCGGGATACTCCAAGCTGTCCAGACATGGCAAACCGGAATAATGCAGGTGAAGCATTTATTGCAGACAGATATTAGGGTTTGCGGAGCAATATAAGGGATTTCTCAAAGGTCATTTGCTCATTCTGCACTCGAGAAGAAGCGAAAAGTGGAGCTCTGCAACAAGGTTCATCAAGCACACCAAGGATCTCCTGCCGAAGCTATTGCACAAAGAAATCAATCCAACCACTCCGTGCAAACCGAAGGCGCATAAGGTATTCTTCGTTTTTCACTATCTCACTGTAAATCCTTGAAGAATGGCTACTCCAAATATAGTTAAGATCTCTGATAGACCTCGCCCCACATTCAAGAAACATCCCTACAAATCATTGGAGGTAGATCCACTAGGAGCCTTCTCTAGTGTTCCCCACGGAGTTTTACATACCGAAGACATTAGGGTTTACATACATGCAAGCATTGAAGAATTTGGGGAATTCAAATTAAGAGACCTCTATCACAAGCAACTGATAGACAATGCTTTTGAGCTTAAACCAGAGTATAAGGGTATCCAGAAGAAACAATTTGAGCAATTTATTCATTTCCCTAGCTTTGAAGAAGATGAATGGGTTCGGTATGTACTGAGCAGGATGCATGACAACTTTCTATGGTTAGATAGACCCTGCAAGATCACAAAAGAGGCAATTAGAGCAGTAACTGGTCTATACTCTTCCGGAGGGGTACCTATCCTCAAATCTGTCAAGAACAACATTGTAACTGAGGCCACCGGATCAAAATTTGATAAGAGGGCAATGACCATTGAAGATATTTCAGATCCGGATATCAAATATGCATCAATGATAATAGGATACAAGATCTATCACTCCAGCAGGGAGAATTCTGTATCCGGAACTGCAATATACACTGCTTATGAAATGCTAAGAAAGAATGCAGAATATGATCTCTGCGAACTACTGCTAAGCCAATTAATGGAAAACATACAGAAAATCAAGAAGGATAAGAAGAATTCCTTTAAGTATGGTACTCTTATTGTATGTCTATTCTTCTACTTCATGAATGAGCTACCCGGATCAAGTGGATGGGTATGGCAGAGTGACAAACCTGTTGCAGTCCAGATAAGAGACTATTTGCATGGACTTGGGGATGCAAAAGCAAGAAATACAGCTCTATGGGGATACTTCAAAAACTTTCAGAGCATGATGCAAGCAAGAGAAAGAATTCCCCAGTCTCTCATTGAGAAATACAAGGACTCAGTGTGCTTTATGGTTGACACTGATCAGTGCCTAATGGAGGCAGTGGAGCCAAGGACTGTCTGGATCATGCCCATGGGGTATGAAGTTGATGAACAAATAGTGGAGCTGCATGTTCAACACATGCTAAGTCAGCCCAAAGATCCCAAGGCAGAAAGGTTTGGAACCTTTGAGGAGCTGAGTATGAAATTACATGTAGAACTCAGGGAACCTGAGATTAAGAGAAAAGTGAGAAAAGAAGTAGAGCACATTGCTCAAGGCCTAGGCATCTCAAAAGAGGCACTTGATGCCAGCCGGGAAAAGAGGAGAAAGGCTGAGGAAGAAGAGAAAAGCAAAGAAAGTGCTCCGGTTGAAACCCCCACCCGGACCAGATCATCAAAAAGATCTGCACCTTCCACAACCAAAAGCTCAAAACCGGAAGTCCAGGCATCCGGTAAAAGATCCAAGACAAAAGCATCAAGGGCTTATGAAAGCCAAAAGGATGAAGAGGAAACAGAGTCAGATGAGGGTGTAAAAGAAATAAAGAAGCAGAAGAAGAAAGGATCCGGTAAACCATCCACAGGCCAAGACAAGGATGAAATGGCAGAGGTATCTGTTGAAAAGCCCACTCTGTCTCTAGATAATGTAATCAAGTCAGTCACGGTGGATGGAAACCTTCAACCAATGACTGAATCTTATGATGACTTCAGTGAGGCTGACCAAAAGACTCTGCAGGAAGCCACCATCAAATATCTGAACATATATAATAAGGCTTTCATTGAGATCATATCTCTTATTCCCAAAAGCCTAGAAAAGGAATTGGAAGTAAGAAAGAACAATGCTCATGCCAAAGATCTTGAGATCCGGGAGCAGATAGCTATTCAGCTATATCCTCAAATTGATCCCAAGACAATGAACATGATCTTCAAGGACTGCAAAGATGAGTTCAGAAGTAAAGCCAGGATGAATCAGCTCATGCTTGGTGAGACTGACAAAGTGGCACAAGAGACAGAAGAGATCCTCCGGAAGGCCTTCAAAAGGTTCAATCTTCCTGTTGTAGAGGATTTAGGTACAGAAACAGCTGAGGACTTGGGACCCTCTGCTCCAGAAGAAGTGGCCCATGAACAAGCTAGCATCTCTCCTCCGGTATCCCCTACAGTCTCCGGATCCAAAGAAGAAGAGCAATTACAGGAGAAGGAAGCAGTGGTGACAGACAAAGAGGTTGACAGTTCTAAGACTGCAGAAGAAAAGAAACATCTGTCTCCGGCAAGAGACACTGCACAAACTGTTCAACAATTTTTGAGCAAAGAAACTCTAGAGATTGATGAACCGGAGCTTCTAAAAGGCCCATTTGATTTTGACTCTCTCTCTCCGGTACAAACAATGAAGATAGCTTCATTTGCAAATGCCAAGGCAAATGAAAAGCTCCTGAAGTCTCATATGGAAGACTGTGAGTTGATAGAGGCTGCTTCCGGAGTACTTGTAAAGATCATGCCATCAATCCAGATAGATCCGATAGCCTCCACTTCCGGTAATCTAAAAACCTTAGTCAGCAGTATTGATACACATTTTAATTCTCTAGAAAAATCAGCTGAAGAAAAGGTCCGGAAGGAATTTTTGGATAAGAGATTTTCTGAAATATTAGAACTAATCTCTAAAGATAGGAAGATTGTAAGCATTGGAATAAAGAGCTTAGAGAATGCTCTTAAGGATGGCGGTGACATCTACAAATTTTGTATATCTTGGTCAAAGGCAACAGCAGCAATTGACAAGAAAATAAAAGAGGAACAGGACAAGCTTCAAAGCTTATCTCAAAGTTTTGATCCTCTCTCTTCCTCTATAATAAATCAAGAATGTCAGACTATTGCAGTCTTGAATGAAATAAAGAATCTTGAGAAGGAGAGGAAGAACATCACCAACCGGATGGGAGAACTTAGAAGGATTATAGTCCCTAAGTTGGAAACTATGCATGAGGCCATCAGTGATGCCCAGACCACCGCCCAAACAAAAGATCCGACAGATCTCAGGCGGGCAGAAGCCTTTGCATTTTTGTTGAGTGGTCACATTTCAATTTTGGACAGAATGAAGCTAAGTTGGGCTACTGAAATGATTCAACTGCAGACATCCTTTGCAGACATTCTGCAGTATATGTGAGTATGTAAATATGCGGCTATATATAGAAAATTTTTGAAAATTTTGGTGTGCAGATCCTACCCTTTGCCATTGATGTCAAAGGGGGAGTGAGGAGCAGTGAAAAATGAGGAATCCAACTAAGGGGGAGTTCCGGAAATTGTATATAAAGACAGAGCATCAGCAAAGGGGGAGCATAGTGTAAACACTTAGTCATTTTTCACTAAGTGTTGCCATCAATGCCAAAGGGGGAGATTGTTGGCAAGAGACACTATATGGATTCATGGTTGTTGTCATTGATGGCAACAAAGGTCATCCCACATATCCGCAAGTCATGATATGTCTCTACCGGAAGTCAGATTAAAGATTGTTGTGGTCCGGTGAACAAGAACAGAGCATGTGGCAAGGTCCGACAGATTGGTCCGGATCTCTCAGAGGAAGTGTCTTGGTGCAGTGCGGATCTGGGGAAGTCAAGAGGACTATCTTGAGTGGTATATTCCAAGGATTTAGCCTCTGGAGATGAACAAGGAAAAAGATATGAATAGTTGAGTACCGGATTCCTGAGAGACAGTGAAAACAGAGGAAGAACTGACTGACAGAGTATCAGACTACTTTCTGGATGTATTACAAATGATGATAAAGGTTGCGGAGGCATGAATCATGTTTGGCCAACATGATTAATGATATCTACAAGTATATGCTTGATCCGCATTGCTTGGTGAGGAAGGATTCAGCCGACAGAACAAAAGTTTGTAAGAAACTAGACTGTTCCGGATGCCGACTAGAAAGGTGATGAAATTACTTGTGCAGATATATATAGAGGATGGATTTAGTTGTGAAAGGTGTGAATGTGTGAAGGTATATGCAAACAAGTCCAGAGCAGAGCAGAAGTAGCAAGAAAGATCCGGTATGTGAAAGGATAGCAGACTAAAGAACAGAGGAAAGATGAAGTGCAGCAGATCAGTGTACTGAACCTAACCGGAACTGAACTCCAGCATATGCAGATGCTTCCAATCAGTTCAAGACTGTGATTCTTATCACTTTGTAAGACAGTGTGTCTTCCTGTAGGCAGTGAGCCTCTTGTGAGCAGTGTGCTCGGGCAGTGAGCCCTAATTGGCAAGTGCCATTTTGTAACTTTCTATTCTTCTAACAGAGAATAATTTTTGGGTTAATCACCCCGTGGTTTTCTCCCTTAACAGGGTTTCCACGTCAAAAATACTGTGTCATGTGTTTCTTATTTCATGGTTATGTTTTTTATGTTTGATTCAATGCTGCATTAATCATAAGGAAGTTCAGATAGAGAAATAATTAGGATAACTGATTCACCCCCCCCTCTCAGTTATCAACACATAGAGGATGTCCATATCACCTTCTAGACTTCGGATCTCTCTACAGATTGCATTGTCTTTGCCAATAGTAGTTCTGGAAGGAACCTCATTTTATGAAGAATCACTCTCTTCAATAGTTTCAGTCTTGACACCATCTTCTTCATCTATAGTAGAGGTGCTATCACTTTTACTATCTTCTCCTTTTGTTTCTTCTTGACCAACATAGTCCTCTAGGTCCCCAAAATATGCATCAATATTACCTTCAGCATCCACATCGTCCACCTCAACATCTCCACTCTCTTCTTCAACTAGGGGCACAATAGTTTCAGCCACTCTCAACCTTAGGAACTTCTTCAGACAACTCCTCCCAGTCCTCATACTGATCTTCCCCATTCACATCTTCTATATCAGACTGGAAATTTGTTCCAATACTCTGCATTTGTACATCAAAACTGCCCTGTTCCTACACACTGCTCTTTTTTTGAACATATCCTCCAATGATCTGTATAGTACCATGTTCTTTATTACCGTGTTCCAAACTTGGCTGGGTTGGAGTCAGAATAGGCTGCATCGAATCTTTGGCAGGATCTTGTGACATTTCATTAAATTGCATGAAATTTTCAGAGAACCTTGACGCAGATGTTGAAGACTGCGAATGAGGCAACGAATGACTTTTAAAAGGTTGTGTTGAATTATCAATGGGCATTGTTGAATTTGAAGTGAATGAAGGCTACATAGAAACTTTGACTGGCAGTGAACCTATTAATGAAGGTAGCGAATAGCTACATCCCAACATCTGTGGATTATCATGAACCTACGGCGTTGGATTTGGAGTCTTTTGATCATTTTACAAAGGTAGTGAAGAATTTTGTAAGACCTACATTGAAATTCCACCAAGCTGCTTTTGAATTGTATCAGGCAACGATGAGGTATTAATGGGTTGTGTTGAGGCTAGAGTAACCTACGTAGACATTTTCATTGGCAGCATTAGATTTGTAACAAGTTGTGTGTGTATGCCAACAACATGTGAAGAGTCTTCAACAGGTATATTGTGAGAAAAAGTGTGTGGCAGGTTTGATACGGACTGAGGTGTATATCCCAAGTGAGCTAGAGTGGAAGTTGACCGTTGAAGATTACCAGGATGCTGGGAGCTAGATACTTGCACGGAGTTTCCACCAATCTGGGTGTCTTTTGTTAAATGTTGCGTTTGAACACCAACATACTGCGTAGGGTCTCTAATAGGTAACAAAATGCCTTTTAACAACTGTGATGAACTTTGTGCTCTCTTGCTGACTGACGTGGGATCCTCAGGAGTAGAAATTTGATCTGTGTGAGGTGTCTGTAGGACATCTAGTGCCCCCCTCAAGACATGTAGGTAGTGTGCAAACAGGGGATGGCATATGAATATTAGATGTTAGACTGGATGAATTTCCCAAATCATTAATTTGGATATATTCTTTTGCCGGTTGCTTTTGTTCTAACAAACTAGGGAAGACTTTTTCATTAAAAACAACATCCCGAGTGTGAACAAGCTACTTGGTGACTCAATCCCACAAATGGAACTCATATTGCTCTTCACCATAGCCAACAAATATGTAGTGTTGTGGCTTGGAATCCAACTTCATGTGCTTTTTCTTGGGAACATGGCGAAGGCTTCACAGCCAAAAACTCGAAGATGAGAAAATGAAATCTGTTTGCCCAACCAAACTTCGTCAAGGATATCAAAATCCAATCTAGATGAGGGGCTTCTGTTTATTAGATATATAGTTGTGTTAACCGCCTCTGCCTAAAACTCCTTTCTTAGGCCTGCATTGGACAATATGCATTGAGCCCTCTCAAGAATGGTTCTATTCATCCTCTCAGCTGTGCCATTTTCTAGAGGAGTGAATGGGACTATTTGAATCCATCTAATGCCATTATCTTCACAGAAACCATCAAACTCCAAGGAACAAAACTCTCCCCCATTATTAGTTTGCACACATTTGATTTTATGCCCGGTTTGATTCTCAACCAATGTTTTGAAAATTTTGAATTTTGAAAAAACTTTTAATTTTCTATTTAACATGTATACCGACACTTTACGAGTGCAATCATCAATAAAAGAGACAAAATAATTAGTACCTCCAAAATATGTTACCTCAATAGGTCCAAACACATCAGAATGGATGAGCTCTAAAGGTCTTTTCCACATGTCATGACCAGTCATCAAGAAGCTGATTCGCCTTGGTTTTCCATGGAGATAATGCTCACAAAACTCCAAATCCATAGATTTTAGTCCTGGTAGTTGATCCCTTTGAAGCATGACTTCAAGTCCTTTTTGGCTCATATGTTTGAGCCTCTTATGTAAAAGGTTGAAGTCGTTGTCCACAACCGCCATTGCAGCTCCCACTTCACCATGACATTCTAACACATAAAGACTACCCAATTTGTTTCCTTTTGCAAGCACCAATATACCCTTGGTTACTTTCCAAGTATCTAAAGAAAATTTGACATCACATCCTTGAGCATAAAGATGACTCACTGATATTAAATTTTGTTTTAGCATAGGAACATGCCTCACATCTTTCAAGATCCATTTATTTCTATTTTTCAAAGACAATGTCACATCACCTTTTCCTACTATTTCACATTCTTTATTATCACCAAGAAAAAAATTTCTGAACATACCTTCTTGAAAGATAATTTGTGAAAATCTCTTGGCATGGAGTAGCATGAAAAGAGGCTCCAGAATCAAGCACCCACAAATTTGCAGTAGTGTCACTTGCTGACAAAACCAAAACACCATCATCTTTATCATATGCAATGTTTACTTTATTATTGCTCACCTTTTCTTATGCCTTTTTGTAATTTCAACAGTTCTTTTTTGTGTGACCCAATTTGCTACAAAACCAACAATCACCATTTCTGCCCCTGGACTGTGATCGTGATGCAGATTTGGACCTTCTTTTATGATTATTTCTACCTCTATTTTGACCCCTTCCTCTATTGTCTGTACTTACAGCAGCCAAGGCATCACCGGATGAGGGTTCTTGATTTTTTCTCCGCATTTCTTCACTAAGAAGAGTAGCTACAACATCATCAAATTTTAATTTACTCTTAGTAGCCACCAAAGTGCTAACTGCCATCACCACTCCTTCCCATTTGTTAGGTAAAGAACATAATAACAAAATTTCTTTGATTTCATCATCTAATTTTATACCCATTGAAATCAACTGAGTGACCAAAGTATTAAATTCATTTAGGTGATTAGACATGATCCCACTATCTTTTATTTTTAAATTGTATAACTTCTTCATGATGTATACCTTGTTCGAGGCTGATGCCATCTTGTACATATCTGAAAGCTTATCCCATAGCTCTTTAGATGTCTTCTCTACTGAAACATTGAAGAGGATTGAAAGTGAGAGAAAAATAGTGGTCCTTGCTTTCTTATCCAAAGTCTCCCACTCTTCATTGGACATCGAACCTTTTCCTTTGGTTTTCCTGATCAATGCGAGTGAGAGATCGTGCTTAATTAGGGGCGATTCCATTTGAACCTTCCACAGCCTGAAATTATGCCCTAAAAACTTCTCAAATTTCCATTTGTCTGCTTCATCCATTCTTCTAGAAATTCTTCATGATTCCCAACCAGCTTCACCACTAAGCTTCTTTGCTAAGCTTCTTCACCTATGCTCTGATACCAATTGTTGAGTGAACAAAGAACTGTACAGACAAAAACAAAATAATAAATCAAAAAAATAGAACAAACTTAAAATGAATGCAAAAGAAAAAAGCCAAGTTTTTTAACATGGTTCACCCATTGGCTACATCCACTTTGAGCAGGGGATAGCTCTCTGTATTAAAATCCAGGATAACAACTCTCATACAAATATATCTATAGCTCTCATATCTATATCACTAGTAGCTCAATATATATATTCTTCTCACTGTTGTTCCTACAGTTGTATACGCTCCACTACACTATGTCTAACAATAGCCCACAAATATAACCTCCAATAATGCACTATTTTTATCCTCATCGTGGGAGTAAAAGAGAGTAAAGAGAGAAGTGGTGGAGGTAATAAATCACCAATAAGGATTGGGCTGCAATAACTACAAACATTACACCAACATGCACAAGATTTGTTTCAAAAAAAAAAACTAAAAGAAAAGTAGCTTCCTAGAAGGCTATGTTTGCAGGAAATGTTTGAAATGAGTTTGTTGAAAAGACTTTACAAACTTACAAGCAAAGGTGTAGAACCAAATTCCACAACCGATACTTGTATCCTCCCTACGTTCCTGTACCCCCTTGCTTTGCCACCTTCAAATTCCATTGCAAATCTAGAGATAGGAAAAAGGCATGAGAAATCAACTACCTCGCTAATGTGACTTCCCCCAACAAATATTCCATTTTACTCTTTTTTTTGCTTTAATTTAGAAATCAAATCTTAATAAAACAAAAGCTATTCTTTTTCTTAATATCTCCATTCATTTATTGTAAATTTGTTTTAATTTATAATTAAAACTTTAACAAGAAATTAGTTATTTCTTATCTAAATATCTAAAAATCCTTATTAATTTATTATAAATTTTTCTTTAAAAACAAAAATCTTACTTTTTTTCAAAGCATGAAATCTACTATATCATATAGAAAAATAAAGCATTAGCTTTTAATATTATCCTCTTTATTTAATTAAAAAAACAAATCAAATTAAAACAAAAATTATTGTTTTGTTAATAAGTCCATTAAATTATTTTAGTTTTGTTTAAATTAAGAATATTAATCTTTTTTTTTATATAAATAATGCACAAGATTCTTTTACAACTTAAAAGCATGTATCCATTTTAAATCTTCATATTTTCAAGCATTAAATTTTTGACAAAAAACATGCATACCTTCATTTGTATTACTTGACAATAATAGTGAAATCTACAACATATGGCTTAGGATTACCACTTGATGATCTGCTATCTCTAAGGATCTAGATGTTTTCAAGCTAGTACAAAATTGTGCACCAGGTCCATAGTAACCCTTACTAAAATGGTAAGCTCTGCATAACCCATTCTTTAACTTGCTCATTGTACAACCATTAAGTATATCATCATTATATGAATCTAGTTCCCTAGGTAAGTCCTACAAAGTAGGTTATGTGGCCTTACAGTCCATCTCTAATTAACCACCATTGGGATTTTACCTATACCTACAAACTTAGGTCAAACATTGCACATAGCTACCCAATATGTAACAATAGCCAAGCACAAGAAAAATCAACCAACATCATAATCCACATTTTCATAATTGTAATAAAATTATAACATAATCGTAATAATGCTAATAGTACACCACTAAACGTGATTTGATCATTTGTTAAAGAAATAAGCAAAACCACATAGTTAACCCAACTAGCATATCATTTAACTAAAAGCAATGAAGCTGAAAGAACTACACAAGATAAATCATGATAATATAGTAAAACTCCAATATGCAACTACTAGACAAAGAGAAAGGAAAAAACACCTATGGACCTTATAGTTACAAGGGCATGGAGCACACAATTATCATGAGTTTTGGTATTTTGGGGCATGCAAGATTTAGAGACAATAACCACCTTTATATCTTTTTCCCAATACATCTCATCTACCCATTAAGACTTCTCCCCTCCTTACTATGACCTATCCCCACCCTTTCCCATCCTTTTGAATCATCTTTATCACTTTTATATCCTATATCTAATTCTCTTACAAAGCCTTTACTCCATCCTTTCTATGATTCATCATATCCCTAATCCCTTCTGAATGTTGTACCACCTTTACGTACTTTTGACCCTATGCCTCTTCCCTTGCAAGAACCCTTGTTTTCTTTTAATGAGATGACAACTTACTCTTCCCCACCTACTTCTACATTTCCATACCCACATACCACATACTATCATTCCCCTACTAATGTTGCATCCTTCTCTACATGATATTCACTCCCCTCCCACTCTTGATTAGACTTATGTCTATACTAAATCTAAATAGTTAAATGTGTAATAAGAATCTCTTACTTCTCCTCCAACTTTGTATTCCACACTGTCATTATTGAGCTCCCATTTTTCTTCTATAATTCTCCATTAATATTCTCCTAGTGGTGTGAGTACTCTATGATTTGATAAATATAATATATCCAAGGTGATCCTATTCGAGGGTGGATGCAAAAAGATGAAGGTCAAATAAGAGGAAATGTTTTTGTGTTAAAAATGTTTGACACCCAAGCCTTAGCACCCAAGAAGGATATATTTGGTCATGATTGACACCAAAGCGTTGCCAAATATCTAGTAGCACTAGATATCCAATGGAATAAAAATATAGTTTTAATAGATTAGATACCTAGTCATAATATATTAGATATATAATTGGTATGAAAAACTTCACTTTGATCTATATGGATAACAACTTTATATTACCAATTTTTTAACAAAATTAATGGGTTTTGTAAAGGAAAGTGTCTACTTTCAAATATAAAAATTTTAAACTTTAAACTAATTTATAAAAAAAAATGATTTTCCAAAAATAATTTTTGACAAAATTAAAATGTATATTTGCTTGTCCTTTTAATAATTTATTATTTTGAAATTTTGATGCAGGAACATTCTAGGTGAACAAGCTATGAGGTATCAACCAAAAATAGTTGTAGGTGTAATTTTCCTTTTTTTTTTTGGTTTGTTGACTTCCTGATGGCAATTTTTTTTATGTTTGGACCATTTGTGGATGGGTTGAAGTTTGATGAAGGATCATATAGTTGCATGTCAAAAACATTTATTAAGGAAATTACAAGCATAGCCCACAAGCACAATATTAGTGTTGGTACGGGTGATTGGGCTAATCATTTACTACAGAGAGGGCCTAGGGCTTCCACACAATATGTGCAGAATTAATTAGAAGTCAGGGTTGAACAATTGATTGTTGTTGTCAATAAAATGGATGCAAATGCATATTCCAAAGAAAGATTTGACTCCATAAAATTACAGCTTGGGATATTTCTTCGCATTATGGGTTTAAAGGATTCTCTTTAACATGGATTTCCATGAGTATTATTGAAAATTAGAACTCAACGAGTAGCCCAACTGATGAGCATTTGAAGTCTTGGTACAAGGGAGCCTAGATTTGGAAGGTCTGCACCCCAAATCCTTTCAGGACATAAAAAGAAACACATTTGCATCAACGCCAAGGAAGATTCGCGCAACCATGTAACTGAAGGTTCAACCATCAAGAGGAGAGTCGTTTGATCTTTCATTTTCTTTGTTGCTTCGTATTCCATGTTGCCAAAGGAAATAGGATAGTCCTTGCTATTTACAAAGAGCCCTATGGATGGATAGTTGCAGAGTGGAAACTGAGATAGAACAGCAGAGTCGGCCATTGAGAAAAAGAAGAGGTTCGGCCAGTGAGCAGATTGAAGCTCCTGAAGGTGCAGATATGTAACCAGAGCAATGGTTATGTGTAAATGCAGATGAGAGTATGCAGAGGATATGGAACCTGAGAGTATGTATACAGGAGAAGGTGTAATATGAGATGCTGAACATGTGGGAGAGGCCATTGGAGGCCCATTTTTGTAAATAATTGCTTGTAGATGTAATAATTTTGAATTTGAATATGAATGTCAATTTAGTGTGGTGTTGCAATCTGAATGGTTGAGTTGCCAACAAATTAGTGTTGTTAACATAAATTTGTGTGTGGGGAGTTGTCTGTGATTAAGGCAGGACAGAGAGGTGTGTAGTCATCAAATTTATTTTTTTAAAAATATTAGACCAAATTAGACATCATTTGCTAGACATTAAAATGATTTCATGTTATGATTATTTTAGGTCAAATTAATTGGGTTATACACAAGGAGTTTAATATTTATACTTTAATCCTACTAAATAATTAATTAAAATATATTTGATAAAAATTATAAAAATATCTAGACTAAGTCTCAACATCTATTGCATTTTTTACAAATTTTTTTTGAAAACTACTTTCATTTACTACCTTGTAGGTAAGTATATGCATGTTTTTACCTTTGTCAATTTTTTCTAAAAAGTATGTACATCCTTTACTTATCAAACCTTTATCATTTAGGTATTAGAAGAAATTACATATTTGAAACTTAGAAATAGAAGCCTACATTTCATTTTATATTTTAAAATGCTTCAAATCTTTACCCTAAGTACAACTAACTCTAATTTTTAAGAAAAAAATTCCAATTTTTGATCATTTTAGATCCTCATTACCTTGCACTCTTGACATGTGCAACCTTTCTATACTCTTTGCTTGATTGTTACTTTTGATGATCTTGTGATGGCTAAAATCTTTCTTACTACTTTGATAGGCAATGCCTTCTATTGGTTCTACAATTTACCTCCTAGTTCCTTACATTCCTGTAGCGCAACTTTTGCACTTTGCACTCCAATTTTAAATTTTTGTAGAGCGCTTATGTCAGGGGTCTAATTATTTTCATGAAACCTAAGACAATGTTTTCAACAAAGGTACAGTCATACAAACTCATTGTATGGTAGAGAGAATCTTTCTAATTGTTCATAAAAGCTCATATGATTGAGAAGAGCACAGTTAAATGCCAACTAGCAAGAGATTGGCACACTTGGTATAATGGCACAACCATAGAACCATGTTGCAATTGTGAGAAATGGTATAAAACTTTTAAAAAAGGAGGCACAACTAGATGAAATCATGGTGCAGTCTTTCTAACTACAACTCAGCCAATATAAAATCTGCCACAAGTTCTTATGAGGCACTACCATTTTAACTCCAATGCCTCTCCATAGATCTTCAAGCACTCAATATGTGATGCTTCCATTTCTAATGCATCCATATCCATATTGTGCAAGCATTAAAACTGAGATTGAGCTCTCAAATTTGAACTCAAACTCTGAGGAGAACGTGTGACCATGAAGACAATATGCAACTACAAAAATGTGACACATAATGCATAAAAAATGCTCAAAGAAAATATCCAGCGTAGAGTGCAACCTCCTCTGAAGATGAAGACAAGGGTGTGGCCAAATAAGAGGCATAACCATGGTATGCAGCTATGCAGAGGTTTCTTGAAAGAAGCACAACATTTCTTAGACAAAGCACAAGCTATATGGTCTAGAGGCCTCAAGCCCTATATGAGCATTTTAATTTGAATAGAGCTCCCTCAAATAGAAAAACATAACTACTACTACAAATAGAGGTACGACCATTCAAAAACGTAGTGTAGCAATTCAATTTTCTAGGCAAGCCATGAAACATGGTGTGTAGGTCCACCAGAGGCAATGTAAATCACATCCAAGTACACAAACCAGGCACATGCTTTAAAAGATAGTACACAACTATAATGAGGAACCACAACTACAAATCCAAGCAAAGGTTTCCAAATCATGAGGCATGACCATTTCAAATTGATTTGAGTTCTCCAATTTTTGTTGGGTTCGGTGAAGCCCAAATATTCCCTCTAAATGTAACTGCTGGTTCCTTCAACTTCTTCTGACAGCATCTCCATGTTTATGTAACCGTTGTCTTCTAACTGCCAGCTCTTGATTTTATCTGGCTATTCTGAATTCGAATCATCTTGAGCTGAACGGTTGGTGTGAGAGAATATATTCTTTCTGGGCTAAACGTTTGGAGTTGGAATGAGTTTTAGAGTATCATATTTTTGATCTTTGTAGCCAGAGTGCTAGCTGCATTGTATTGCTGAAACAAAGTTTAATATAGAAGAATCCCCTGCTGTTCATTTTGGATGTAGCCATTTTAAATGGTGAACCACGTTAAACTTCTAGTGTCCTATGTTTAATCATTTCTATGTGTTCCTTTTATTTGCTGTAATTAGTTTGTCTGCATTCTTTTAAATTTACAATTGGTATCAGAGCCTGGTGGAGAAACTTGGTGAAGAAGCTTGAGGCATGGAAGAATTTTTTAGAGTTATGGAAGAGAGTCCCAACTGGGATGATTGGGTTCGAGCTGTCATTTCTTGGTCGTCTGGCTCTAGAGAGAGTTTTGATGAAGTGGGAGCTGTGGTGACTATTACGGACAGAGACAAGGAGCTAGATGAAATTGTGCCAATGGAAGTAGATGAATCTCCTGTCTATTTCACTGCTGATCTTGCCACTGAAGCTCTTATGGGTGATGTTGATCCTAATTCCCAGAGCACTGCCCAGGTGAGCTATGTGTGGGAAAGGCCTCCGCAAGATTTGAGAGGTGAGGATTTTGACATGCCAAAAGAATCGGAGAGCCTATAGAGGCTGAAGGAAACAGAGGATACAGCAGCACTAGATGTTGATGTGAAAGCTAAAACAAAATACCGTGTACATTGGTGGGATGGCTGAAAAAGTAAGGAGGATTCGGCTGAAGAGGAGAAGGATGATGAATTTGGAATTGCATCTACACCAGAAGAGTTTTTAGATCTTAAAATTGAGCTTAGAGCACTTCTTGAACGCACAGGTGATGCACAACACAGGAAAGCCATTGTGGAGGAGTTGCGGAAGAGGACAGAGGCAGATAAGAGTGGTAAGTCTGTAAAGGACTTGGTATTGCTCATCTATGAAATGGTTTCTCTCACTTCTACCTTCTGCCTCGATGATCCAAATACCTTTGCTTCCAGTGTTCATAAGATGTTGAAGCAGGGTCTCAACATTCATGAGGAAAAAGATGTGTAGGCGGAGATCCCAGTTCGAACCTCGGATGAGGAGGTTGGTGAAGATGTTTCTCTTTTCAAGATGCAGCCAGAGGTAAGAAAATAGGTTAGATTTAATTTGGCTGCTCCTGTTTGTTTTGTTGCTCCTGTCAGGGGTAGAATGGAGAAGGAGCGTGTAAAGAATTTCATGAAATGCAAGGTGAGAAATTATGGTTTTAGTTCCACAACTAAGAAGTTAAAAGTATTTTGTGAGGAAACAACTATTGTTGTTGCATGTGGAATTTTACCAATGGAAATCGATGAAGCTCCAGCCTGTTTGGCTACTGGGTACAATGTAAAAGAACCCATCACAGATGATTGTACGAAGGTTGCAAAAGATAGTGCTAAGCCTGATGATGTTGACCTTGCCAAGGCTTTGGATGAGACTACGTTATTTGAGAATAACGATGCCCAGAATGGTGGAGTTGTGGACATGGAGACTATTGTTGCAGGGGAGGAGAAATCCTAGGTAGCTTTGTACTACAAGGAATGGCTCCATGAGGCCAAAAAGATTACCTTAACAACTGCTTCAAAGCTTGAAGAATTAGATAAGAGAGCCCAAGAGATTTATGAGAATGGATTGGCCCAGCTCGTTGAGCTGCAGCAGGCTTATGAGGACACTTCAAAAGAAAGGGACATGGCTTGGAATTCCTGGTTTGAAGTTGTGGAAAGACAACATTCGATAGATATGGCTGCCTTGATGTCGAATACCAAAGAGCTTCAGAGGGTCAAGCAAGAGCTGAGCTTAGCTATGGATTCAACCATGGATGTGGATGAGCCACTTCATCCAGATAGAAGACAAACTATTGGAAATTTGTTTGATGTTGATGCTAGGAGTAGCAGTGATTCTTCATTATATTTTGGTCCACAAATGGAGCCATGGGCAAGTAAGCTTGTGTCTGAAAGTGTAGTATTTGAAGATGTTTTTGACTCTGATTTGTTTTGGAGAAGATCAATCTGCACTGTTCGTGAACAGCTTTTGGAGACACTACGGTCTTCAGTCTTGATTAAAATTTAGCATTAAGGTTGTACATGCAGGGGATATCTTTGGGCAGCTATCTCAAGCAATATTTGGTCTTCAAGTGGGAGATTGTTGGGTTCGGTGAAGCCCAAATATTCCCTCTAAATGTAACTGCTGGTTCCTTCAACTTCTTCTGATAGCATCTCCATGTTTATGTAACCGTTGTCTTCTAACTGCCAGCTCTTGATTTTCTCTAGCTATTCTGAATTCAAATCATCTTGAGCTGAACGGTTGGTGTGAGAGAATATATTCTTTCTGGGCTGAACATTTGGAGTTGGAATGAGTTTTAGAGTATCATATTTTTTATCTCTGTAGCCGGAGTGCTAGCTGCATTGTATTGCTGAAACAAAGTTTAATATAGAAGAATCCCCTGCTGTTCATTGTGGATGTAGCCATTTTAAATGGTGAACCATGTTAAACTTCTGGTGTCCTGTGTTTAATCATTTCTGTGTGTTCCTTTTATTTGCTGCAATTAGTTTGTCTGCATTCTTTTAAATTTACAATTTTAGCACAAAGATAAAAGAATACTGTGACCTCACAAAGAACAAGTGCAACCACTTGAACGTTGGTGGCCATTTGAATGAAGCCAGATATTATGCAAGCCTGTAAAATGGAGTGCATTAGTTTAAAACTCTAAAGCACTAGTGCGGCCATAGAAGAAGTGGCGGCCAAAAACATGAAAGAACATGGTGAAGCATCCAAATGCAAAGGTGCGCCATTGTTCATAAAGAAAGTGACATGGAAAGTGGGCCCCAAAAAAACCTCCAATTTATAAGCTTTCTTACTCACATGGAGATTTAGTGTTTTGTAATTAAATCTTGAATATTTTCATTTAAACATCAAAATGATAAAATAAGGCATGACATGGGAATTGGGTCTGTGGCCATTTAAAAGGAAAGGCATTTTAAAATGATTTTTATCTTAAAAGATAAAGGAGGGGCAATGCAAATGAAGTGGGCCCATGTATTTTAAAAGAAGAAAATATTTATTTAAAGTACATTCTTTTTTATAAAGCATAGGAAATAATGGAGCAAGAATTTATATTAAAGTGAAGTCGTAAGAGGATAAGTTACGGCATGAAGAAAGCTCATGAAAGCTCATTGAAGTATGGACATCCATCAAAGCGTAAGAGAGATAGGGATTTCATGGGAATAGCAACAACAGTAGTGTGGTGCAACTAGGAAGGAGAAGAGAAGGAAGGGCATGGGAGTTACAGATTAGAGGGAGTTTGAAGAGCATATAAGAGCTTCACAAGGAGCTGCATATTAAGGTACTCTAGGCTGCTGTATTATATATAATGTTATTTTTATTTATTGCATGAAACATTGAAAATTTGGTACTCTTCACAACACAAAAAAACAAGACAACCCTTCTTCCCTCTTTCATGAAAAATGTAGAAGCATAGACTAAGGACATGAGTTGTTTGACAAAATGTCTCAAAGAAATGTGCCCTCCATGAATGTCAAGGCGACAGGGTAAGTTTCAAAAGTGGTTTGTTAAAAAGGGCTTTAGAAACCCTTAAGCATATGCAATTAGCATCCTCCTTGCCTGGCTCAAATTGGAGTTTTGGAAGAGGGTTTGCACATCCATCATGGCATAATAGAAAATAAGATTTTTGTCACATGTTGCAGAAGCAAATGCCAATCCTAGTACCACAGCCTTCACTAAACATTAGGTGCATCATTAATAAAGAAGAATTTATGCACAAACTTTCTCTTGAATGATTTTAAATTGTAACCATATCATATCATTGTTACCATTTCAAAATTGCAAACTGAAAACAAAACAAAGAAGGACCATATTAAGATTGATTTGATAGTCGCATCCCCTATTTTTTTATATGCTCTTTCTAAAACCCTCAAGAACACATGCAACTCTATCTATCAAGAATGATGAGTTTTGGCGACTTACAGTCAAATAATTTTATATGCCCATCCGCAGTTTGAAGAACATTCTCTAATCTACATCTCTATAAGCAACTCACATCTTATGATAGCACCTATAGTGATCAACAAGTTTGATTAATTTTATAACTTGGCATAGCCTAAAATGTTAGAAAATTAGGTTGAACAGATAGGTGTTGAACAATCTCCACTTCGTTATAGGTATTTTCCACATTATCCTTGGACATAGTCTTTGCATATTGTCTCTTCCTCTTTCACCCTATTCTTGCACTACCTGACTATTTCTAAATTTCCTTTGCCCAAGTTTGGACCCATATGAATATTCAGATTCAAATGCTTGACCTCTACTCATCAGAGTGGCCTCCTCAATACATTTGCATTTTATTTTCTTTCATCTTAGAGTTATATTTTATAGATCAACCTTTCTTCTCCTTTAAATGATTCACGCTCTCTCAGATATTCAATTAACACAATTCCATTCATGCATTAATTATTAATCTACCAAACAAAGAATAATGAATTTCAACTTCAATACTAATTGCATATTTGTACATCCATCATGGCATAATAGAAAATGAAATTCTTGTCACATGTTGCAATGGAAAATGACATTCTTAGTACCATAGCCTCCACTAAACATTAGGTGTAGTGTTAATAAAGGAGAATTTATGCACACAATTTCTCTTGAATGATTTTAAATTGTGATCAATTCTACCTGGGAGCTTATTCACACTTATTTTGTGAATAATATTTGAAATTCCTTCTAGTTTCCTAATACCTCCTGTGAGGTAGAAAACTAGAGATGTGATTTGTTTGATAAAATGTCTCAAAGAAATGTACCCTCTTGGAATGCCAAGGCAATAGGGTAAGTTACAAAAGTGGTTTGTTAAAAAGGGCCTTAGAAACCTTTAAGCATATGCAATTGACATCCTCATTGCTTGGCTCAAATTCGAGTTTTGGAAGAGAGTATGTACATCCGTCATGGCATAATAGAAAATGAAATTTTTGTCACGTGTTGCAGTGGCAAATACCATTCCTAATGCCATAGCCTTCACTAAATGTTAGCTGCAATGTTAATAAATAAGAATTTATGCACAAACTTTGTCTTGAATGATTTTAAATTGTGATCAATTCTCCTTGGTAGCTTATTTTCTATGAATAAGATTTGAAATTTGTTCTAGTTTCCTAATGCCTTATGTGCAGTAGAAGGGTGGATTTATTAACTTATTGAGATCTAATTAGATTCATGTTCTTCAATCATTGATAAAAATCCATACACCTAGTTGTATATTGTTATTAATGTTGATAAAAAAATCTATTTAAACAATTATTGATTGCTACTAATGTGGTCTATGGTTTGGATCGCTTGAAAGCATTGGATCGATTCTCCCTGGTAGCTTATTTTGTGTGAATAAGATTTGAAATTTCCTTCTAGTTTCCTAATCCCTCATGAGAGGTAGTAATGAGGAGCCTCAGTTGGTAAGACTTACTCCGTCGGCCACCTTGCAACTTATCACTCTGACCCCACAACTCTCCCCGATGGATGACTCTATGGTTCTTGCCTATCAGCAAGACTTAGGTCATCGGCAAACACTTATGAGCGTTGGCCGATGTGCCAATACATGTTGTCTTCGATGAGACTTGGATACCCGTCCGGCCGATGCACCGATTCCTCTAGCGTCAACTTTGACTTTCACTTATCGGCGAGACTATTACTATCGGCCATGGCAAGATTTGCTTAGCCGATACATCGATGCTAGTGTCTTCGATGGGACTCTTGTCATCGGTGAATGCTTACACACTTAGGTCAATACGCCGATGGACCAACTACTCATCGGTGTGACGAATGCCTTCAGCCAAACCCTAAGATCTCTTGCCGCCAGTCGATTCCTCCCGATGGATCTCTGTCGGTGTAAGTTATCTCGATATGATTCTTAGGCTGCGACTTCCGTTCAACGGCTTGAACCTCTCTTCGGCCAGACTATCCTTATCGCTCCAAGAGAGAAATGTTTTGTCGATGGCCTTGGTCTCACTGATAATGATTTCAACTTCTCTGACTTGTTTGCTCTCCAATCAAACCCTAGCACATGGAGATGCTAGGCCGTCTTCTATGCACGCCCCTCAGTCTAGAACATCTACCCCTCCAAACAATGAAACGAAATAGAAAACAAAAATAGATATCTATACAACGAAGCCATTCCACTGATTTCGACAGAAATCTCACCAGTGGAATGCTTCACATCAACATGTCGCAAGAACAGAAAGCACAGGAGAATGGAAATCTATAGCTAAACAATTTGTAATTACAGGAAACAGAAATCAAACTGACGGAACAGAATAATCTTTATTTCTCCTTAGAACAATACACAGTCACATTCAACTCTTCTTTGCTTCGATCTGATTACCATATCCCTCTTTTGGTTCATTTCCCTAGGGTTTATAAGCTTGCCCTGAGGAACACCAACCCATTCCAAATGGCTAGGAGAAAACCAACCAATTCCAAGCGGTTGGGAGACCAACCGTCTTACCATTAACAATTTGACAAATGTGACCTGAGTACTTGGGACTTACAAAAATTGGTTCTAGGTCTTGAAGAACCTAGATACACACTGAAATGACATGCATTGGTCAAATAGACCTTGTTACAACACAAAACATGATTTTAAATGCCTCATGGAGGCCACCTTGTGTTAGGTGCTCCTGAACCATACACCCCACCTAGAAAAGAACTCATGTCCCATGAGTTGAGTCTTTGTCTTGTACCACCGTTATCCACTGCTGCCTCATGCCTTCCCCATGATCTCTGGACTGTAACTTGCTTCCATGGAATAAAAAATGCATGCCTAGCATTGTAGGCTCTACTCACACCTTGCCATGAGTGACTGCTTGCAACCAAACTTGGATGTTGCATGCCATGATTGCTTACTGTCATAATTGCCTGAACATCTTCATTCGAAATCTTGGTCGATGCTACTTGTACTGCTGCTATGGTAGAATATGATTATCTTTCAACTCTTGTTGGCTCTAGAGGACAAACAATGGTCCCTACTATGATAGCATCCTCTTCTTTCCAATCAACTTGTGGCTTCTTGCAGACCTACTCTTTGACCTTCATCTGATCCATTTCAGACAATACCATCTGATCTCCATCATTCAAAATTGAAATCACCTTCAAACTTGGACCTTTGGCAACCTCACTCCTTGAGATATCCTCAACTTTCCTTGTCTCTTCTTCATGCATCTTCACAAACTCTTTCTTACCCACCAAAATGATATTGGCTGCCTTCGTTGTTGCAGCACCCTCTTGCAATGGTGTCATCACAAAAGTCTTTCTATCCTTCTTGATGGTGTATGTGTTAGCATCACCATCGTATAATGCTTGCCTATCAAATTTCCATGGCCTACCTAAAAGTAGGTGACAACACTCCATGGGCAAAATGTCACATACAATTCTCTCCTTAAATTCTCCAATTTCAAAATCAACATATGCTTGCTCATCTACCAAAAGTGATTGACTATCACTTACCCAAGATGCTCTGTAAGGAGTTTGATGAAGAATCCTTTCTATGTTCAATTTATCCACCATTTCCCTAGACACCATATTATCTTTTGAACCATAATCTATGACTACCTTGCATATTTTACCTTTGTTTTTGCAATTGATCATAAAAACTGCTCTCCTTTGTGATGGTTCAGTCTGCACTGGTTCTTTGAGCAGTGTCCTCTTGATCATCAGATTTTCTCCCACTTCTGATGTCAAATTCACTTCAAGAGATGTCACACTCCTTGCATCCTCTTGAGTCAATTTGGTTCTTCTCTCATTACCATGAGAAGTTGAGGCCTTCTCTAGACACTTATAAGCCGGGTGCCCTATCTGATTATAGTCATAACATCTCATGTTGGAGAACTTGGATCCTCTACCTAATCCATTTGTCCCACCTCTTTCATTTGGCCTTCTTCCTCGATAGCTTCCTCTGCTACTTGAGTCTCCAACTTGCTCTTCTTGGCTAGACTCACCACTAGGCCTCTGGTTAGGACTTCTTCCTCCAAAACTACCTCTAAAATTTCTGTCACCTCTTCCTCTACTTTGCTGTTGACCTTTCCTCTTTAGCTTCTCTTCAGCTCTTAATGCTACTTGAAAGCATTTTTCCACAGTTTCAGGGGTAAACAAACTTATCTCATCTTGAATATTGAACCTCAGACCATTTAAATACCTTTCTACCTTGGCTTTTTCATCCTCCATGTACCCACAACGAAGAGTGTATTTGTGAAACTCCTCGGTGTAAGTAGCCACATCCATATCTTTTTGCTTAAGGTTCTACATTTTCCTATAAATCTGCACCTCATAGTCAGATGGAAGGAACTGGGACTTGATCTTCTCCAGCATTTTGCTCCACAAAGAGATCATACTCTTCCCATTCTTTACCCTTTCTCCTTGGGTGTAATTCCACCATGTAAGGGCAACACCTTTGAGTTTAGTTTTTGCAAACTTAACCCTCTTACTTTCAGGAACTTCTTTGTACTCAAAGTAGTTGTTTAGATCCTCAATCCACTCCATGACTTCATTAGCATTCATCTTTCCACTAAACATGGGGACATCTATCCGAGCCTCTGAAGAATCCTTGCCAATAGCCGTAATGGCTTTCAGGAAATGCTTTTGATCAGCCAGTATCTCTGCCCCTTCTTGTTCTTGTTCTTCTTCCTCTTTCTCTTCTTCTTCATCTGAACCTTCCTCTATCCTTTTTCCTATCTTCAATGCTTGCTTGACTCCACTCTTGATCATCTCCTCCATCTCCTTGAATTTCTTGACCACTTTGGTGGTCATCCCCTTTGGAGGCATTATGCTAGCCTCTCCTTCACTTTCTCTATCTGACATACACTATTCACAGATAGCACCAACACTCTTGTAAATCCTCAATTCGACTACAACCCAATGCTCAATTAGATGTCCATCCTACATGCTGCTACAGACCCATTCCTCACGTCCAACAGTAGATCCTGGAGATGCACTACCACTCTCTCTCGCAGTGGCCTCACTCTGCACCCTCTTCCAGCCAAACCTCTATTGGTGAACGGTCACAACATACCTCATCATCGTCTGCCCACACACTACAGGAATCCCATTCCTTCTGGCTTCTCGCAACTAGATGGCACGAGCATCTACAATAGTCTACCAACTACTGTCAGCCTTCAAAATACCAACCAAACATTTTTCTTCAACTCTTCATCTGCCTTCTTAGTGACATAAATCAAATACACCACTACCTAGACCTTTCGCTAGCTCTGATACCAATATGATGAGGAGCCTCAGTCAGTAAGACTTACTCCGTCGGCCACCTTGCAACTTATCACTCCGACCCCACAACTCTCCTCGATGGATGACTCTATGGTTCTCTCCTATCGGCAAGACTTAGGTCATTGGCGAACACTTATGAGTGTTGACCGATGTGCCGATACATGTTGTCTTCGGTGAGACTTGGATACCCATCCGGCCGATGCACCGATTCCTCTAGCATCAACTTTGACTTTCACTTATCAACGAGACTATTACTATCGGCCACGGCAAGATTTGCTTCGCTGATATGCCAATGCTAGTGTCTTCAGTGAGACTCTTGTCATCAGCGAACGCTTACACACTTAGGCCAATGCGTGGATGGACCAACTACTCATCGGTGTGATGAATGCCTTTGGCCAAACCCTAAGATCTCTTGCCACTAGCCAATTCCTCCCGATGGATCTCTGTTGCTGTAAGTTATCCCAATATGATTCTAGGCCGCGACTTCTGTTCAACGACTTGAACATCTCTTTGGCCAGACTATCCTTATCACTCTGAGAGAGAAATGTTTCTTCGATAGCCTTAGTCTCACCAATAATGATTTCAACTTCTCTGACTTGTTTTCTCTCCAATCAAACCCTAGCACATGGAGATGCTAGGCCGTCTACTGTGCACGCCTCTCAGTCTGGAACATCTGCCCCTCTGAACAATGAAACGAAATAGAAAACAAAAACAGATATCTGTACAACGAAGCCATTCCACTGATTTTGATAGAAATCTCACCAGTGGAATGCTTCACATCAACATGTCACAACAACGGAAAGCACAAGAGAATGGAAATCTACAGCTAAACAATTTGTAATTATAGGAAACGGAAATCAAACTGACAGAATAGATTAATCTTTATTTCTCCTTAGAACAATACACAGTCACATTCAAATCTTCTTCGCTTCGATCTGAGTACCATATCCCTCTTTTGGTTCATTTCCCTGGGGTTTATAAGCTTGCCCCGAGGAACACCAACCCATTCCAAATGGCTGGGAGAAAACCAACCGATTCCAAGCGGCTGGGAGACCAACCGTCTTACCATTAACAATTTGACAAATGCGACCTGAGTACTTGGGACTTACAAAAATTGGTTCTAGGTCTTAAAGAACCTAGATACACACTGAAATGACATGCATTGGTCAAATAGACCTTATTACAACACAAAACATGATTTTCTAAACAAAACATGATTTTAAATGCCTCATGGAGGCCACCTTGTGTTAGGTGCTCCTGTACCATACACCCCACCTAGAAAAGAACTCATGTCCCATGAGTTGAGTCTTTGTCTTGCACCACTGTTATCTGTTGCTGCCTCATGCCTTCCCCACGATCTCTGGACTGTAACTTGCTTCCATGGAATAAAAAACGCATGCCTAGCATTGTAGGCTCTACTCACACCTTGACAGATTGATGCTTCCATAGACCAATCTTTGGAATTTGATTAAACTTCGATGATTCAACATTGTAATAAGACCAATTAAGTCATTTGTCATGTATCTAGGTCATTAGGAGTGTTAAATGTTCAAGTTTTATGTTCATTTTGAAAAATAGGAGTTGTCTTTTAAAAGAACAATGTAAAATTGCAAAGAGGGAAGGTGAAGAGAGAATTAGGTTCCAATTCATTGGAAGGTAGTTGAAAACTAAAGACATGTTGTGATGCCTTTAAAAAGGCCTTGTAACCATCAGAGAATTTGTGGGTGATTGGGTTCAAGAATTTGATCAATAAAGAACTCTATTTTTATGCATTTTCCTTTAACAATTCACTGTTTCCAGGCACTGTATGGCCTTGTACGGATAGAAGGATAGGCCTACATGTTTGTGAGTGATAGAATACTCAATCACCTTCCTTATGTTTTTTGTTTCATGCAATTTGGTTTCCTTATGAGAGAGACATGTCAATTCTTGTGAAAACAATTGAAACCCTCTGTTAGGGTAAACAACAGACATTCAAAATTGTTTTCCTTCTAATTTACTTGATGGAATTCATTATAAATTGGTGGAAAGATTCTTAATAACATGTATATTCATATTCCAGAGGTCTCTAATCAAATGGTTGAGCTTTAAGGAGTGTGGGGTTCAAGTTTGGACTGAATTTTCTGTTAACAGTATGTTAAAAATAGAGTTGTGAAGTATGAATGCCAGGGCTAATGAAAACCCTTAATGAGGTGGATGTCTGATGGTTTTTGAAGTATAAACATGACCAAATTAACATGTTCCAAGTGTTTTT
This sequence comes from Cunninghamia lanceolata, assembly GCA_027924645.1. Lineage (NCBI taxonomy): Eukaryota > Viridiplantae > Streptophyta > Pinopsida > Cupressales > Cupressaceae > Cunninghamia > Cunninghamia lanceolata. The sequence continues at coordinate 2,264,497 of BSBN01000061.1, read as the reverse complement.
TATGAGAGTTATGGTTTGGAAATTGTAGAATCAATAAGCCCTTGGTAGGGTAAAGCCTAATAGACCTAATTTGCACAGTATCAGTCCATTTTTGGACACTTCTTTACAAAGCAACACATATTGAATTTAGGATATGTTTTAAAACTCATTAAAGGGTACTCCAAATGAGGATCATAGTCTTAAGAAGTGTTCTGTAGTAAAAGTTGTGTTTGACAGTCTTTAATGGTAGGGCTACAAGGAGTTGATAGTCAATAAAGAATAAACAAGTAAATGAAGGACAGATCTGGTAAATAATCATTTTGTTTGAGTTAAAGTTCTAAGGGGTTGTAAGTCTTGAAAAATCTTGTTTGTGACATTTGGAAGATGCTTGGTAGTTTGTTGTTGTGGCCTAAATGGCCTAACTACTGACTGGACAACCATCTTGGATGGTTCACTTGTTGGTATTGTTCATGTTGATTGAAAGGCATGGGCCAGTAGTATCAATGTTGTTTAAAGTGTTTTGAGAAGTCTTCAAGTGATTATGTGCATTATTCTTAGTTTGATGGTTTTGAATCAAGAGTTTATGAAGAGAAATGATTCCTAATTTTAAGGACTAACAAAGTTTGATTGAGATCAGTCAGTTTGAGGTTGTTTGAGTGAGTTTTCACCTTTGCTCTGCATCAGGTAGAAAGTGTGGCTTTACTAACTTATTGAGATCTAATTAGATTCATGTTCTTTGATCATTGATAAAAATCAATACGCCTAGTTGTATATTGTTATTAATGTTGATAAAAAAATCTATTTAGGTGACTATTGGTTGCTATTAATGTGGTTTGTGGTTTGAACCACTGGAAAGCTAATAGCACGCTTCCGGTAGCATGCACAAACACCCTTACAAACTTCCAATGAGAAACAGGTCTCTGCCCATCAAAAGGGGCTTTACATAACTCTTGCCACTAAAATGCCAGGAGCTAAGCTAGCAACTTAAAGATTAACAAAACATTCAAATACAATGCAACAGGGGATTAAGAAATCAACATGTTCATACTATTTAGTCCTGACTTGCTACAGGAGCACATATCAACAAGCTACAGACTAACATATGGATATTTTATTCAAATCAGCCAAATCGGCTTTTCTCTATTACAATATCCAAACTCTACAATAACATTTACTCTATTTGGCCCACGGCCACATTCAACTCTCTCCTTCTCTCATGTCACTATCTACCATCTTCAAGAAGCCTCTTGCATCTACCACTATCTGCCTTCTGTCGCCATCTCCATTGACATCCATCTCTCCAGTTATCAAATATTGGCCTTACAGCCTACGTCAACTTTACTCTTCAATATGTCAGCCTCTCAGTTTGGCCTTCTACTATTTCTTGTAAACTGTCATCCTTTCCTCTATTCTGCCTTCTTTGAATCCTCCACAGCCTCTGTCCATACCTTTGGCCTCTCTATTATCTTCGGTCGCTCTCGATCAGTGACGGCCTCTTCTTCATTCCTCACAGCCTGCATTATTTCCTGGTGCTTTTTGGCCTCTTCTATACTTATCAGCTTCCTTCCATTTTGATATCAGCCTCCCTCTACATCCTTACAGCCTGCACTTTCTTCTCATGCCTCTCGGCCTCCTCCCACTGCTGTTATCGGCCTATCTATCGGCCTTCATATGTTACGACCTCTCTTCCTCCACGTACGGCCTCTCGACTACCACCCTCTTTCACATATGCGACGCCTCTATTAATTGACCTCCTTAGTATATACACGGCCTGTATAATATCTTCTACCGCTCTTGGTCATCTTCCTTAATGATCAGCATGTCTTTTCTATCTTTGACTTGTTCTTGATTACCTGTTGTCGTTTCCATTTCATTTTCCTTGTAACAGCCTTTCCTCTGCCCTATTCAACTCATCGGCCTTCCTCCTTATTACCATCGGCCTTCAATATTTACATGGCCTATTTCACTTTTTGACAGTCGCTTCCCCCTTATCCATCGATGGGAATCCACCATTATGTAATGGCCATCTTTTATTATTTTTGGCCTGCTTAGTAATAATTGTTGCCTCCTCTCACATGCGGCCTACATCAAGAATATTCTACCACCCTCTTTTTTCCCCCCTCTCTCCACTCCATTCGTGGATTTACAACTATTCTTAACCATGCCTTAGTGGACCTTTTACTACATGCGACCTGTCATTAATTTTCTTGTTGTCGCCCTTTGTCTATCTTTAGCCTTTCTACCTTTTTGCCACCTTCCATTTGTCACTCACCTCAAAAAAGTAACTGATTTTCATAATCATCACCACCTACACCACTTATCCAACATTCTAAAATATAATAAACAATTATTAATATTGTTCCTATCGCCGCGGCAACATGAGCCTCCTTCTCAAGCTTCTATCACTCAACACCAAAAATCCATTGTCAAAGACAATTTTTGAAATCTAATTGGATGCCCCTGCATCAAAAGCATTGGCAACTAGTAAACAATGTGTACATGATACCTATAATAACTGAAACCATGGACCTAGCATTGGGCCTTGTATGATGGCACATCATGTCTATTACATTTTGGATTCATTAGTGATTGGAATTAAAATAGTTATGGCTTAAAATAAAAATGGTCTGAATGAGACATCATTGTCATTGAACTTTGTGGCAGGTTCCTATTGACAAATGCCCCTTAGATTGTGTTTTATAGTGATGTCAAGCTTAAAATTGAGATTCAACTTTGGAATTATACATAGACTTATAGGTATTTAAGGTGGAATCTTATGGACTGGTAAGACATTGTTAACCACAATGAAAAGGGTTGATTTACAAACATATTGCTATTATATGAAATCACTTATTGTTGACCATTAAGGTCAGATTTAGTATAAATGGAAAGTGAAAATATTATCTATTCTATGAACTAGACTATTATAAAAATATTTTTACTATTAATATTATTGAGTGTACATTGTCATATAGATCTATCAGTTATAGTGTTGCCAACCATCTAGAGTATGACTTGGGTATTGACCATGCTTAAAGAGAGTTTATAATTATTTTTGCATGTCTGTCAAAGTACATGATAGTTTTATGTTGCCTTATTGATCCATGTTGTGTTCCCAGTTACGAAGGATGTCATAATATAATATGATTATGATATTGATACCATTAAATTATATTATAGTAGGACATAATGTGGAGCCATATTGGGACTTTGCATAATTGTTTTATTATGAAGACATTTTAATTGTTGTTATCTTGTGCTCTGATATGACTAGATTTGTTTATATTAAATATGTTGTTATGCATATTTTTCTATATGGAATTGATTCTAGCAATGTTAGTAAGTGTTGGTATGAAATTTGGGTGATAATGAAACATGACTTTTACTTGATAAGACTTGATATAAAGCGGGTAGTATTGTCAATTGAGCTAAATGCATATACATATTCAACCTTATATCTTATTAGCATTAGTAGGGGATGATAGATAATTATCCTATAGGTTGGCATTATTAGATGTAACATTTCATACCTAATTGACAATTTGAAGGGGTTGCAAAGAACTAGTTTGACTCCTTATTTATCCCAATGGGTTTGTGCAAAGACTTGAACTAGTGATTACTTCAGTTCTATAAGTATTAAGATTTATATGATAATACACATAATATGTTTGTGAGCAAAGATATTTTTTGTTGGTAGGTAATCAACCAAGCCTCTATATTAATGTGATGAGCCTATGAGGGTTCTGGCATGTCAATGTTGAATTACAAATCATAATGGTTGAGAAGTCTAAAATTAAGATCTTGGTGTCCTTGAGTGGAAGTTCTTTAGTGCAGGCTTGTGAACTTAATTGGTTTCCCTTATTATTAATCATTATTACTTGATGGGAATCATTAAAAGGAACCTTGTTGGGATTATACAATGGTAAATCTCATAATTTTGAGGTTTATTCTTAACTAATAAAGCTCTATGAGTTGTGGCTTTATTTTTAAATGGGTATTATTAAATAGTGATTGTCATACCATTTGGTCTTAATCCCTTTTATGGTATTCTTTCTATTTCACTTTTAGGAGGAAAGTTACTTGAGTGGTTATGAAAGCCTAGGTATAGGGATTACATGCGTCTAATCCTTGAGAGAAAGTAAACAGAACTACATGGGACTTTAACCCATTTGGAAGTGGGTATGTAGGTAGTCCTTGGGTGAAGGATACCCTTGTGACCCAAGTTCATAGGAGAGGGGTTTAGGGAATTGATCCACAATATGGGATGTTCCTAAACTTGAACAACCTTCCCTCTTTAGGATGTTTTAGTTTGAGGCTAAAATTTGCATCGGATGACTATGAACTAACAAACAAACATTATGTTCTCATGTTATTTGTTGTGCTTATCGATTTGAATTTATCAAGCATTATTTTGCAAAGACACACAAAGTTAGAATTGTATTTGTACATGAAATTACAAATATTAGCCCTAAATTGTTTAAGCTTGTGCTTATTATTTGTTGTGCTTATAGTGTATTAATTTGTTCAGTCTATGTTTATGTATTTAATCCTTGTCCACTTCTCATTGGCATTATGAAATTTTATGCAGATTTAATTTTTTCATCTTGAACACCATTCATTCAGCCTTATTGAGTTGAGTTTTTGTACATAAAAAATAGTTACAATCAATATATACCATGTATCTTTTACTTATAAGTATGATCAACATCTCGGGTATTATCTAAGTATGTTTTTTATTACTTGTCACTTGTGTAATGACAGTTTGTTTATATGATTTGTAATATGGAGATGAAATTCATACTACATATAACTACTTCCCCTAAGTTGTGTTCCAACATAACATGAGTATGCTTTCATTTTGTATAGGTCTACTAGACATGCAATAACAATTAAAGAAAAATGTGTATTTGGTGGTAGTGCACTCAACACTATATATTTCCTTGCAACTTATTGATAGCCTTCCAATGACTTATTCTTGTAGGTCTACAATGAAATGGGTGGAAACTGATTTGCAACTACCATGCAAGTAAATGAAATGTGTTGATGGAGAAATTGAGTAAGCTTCATGATATTGCTAAAAAATCTATCAAAAAGTTTGTAGAAGTGAAGATAATTTATTCACCCAAGTTGTGATTGATGTAAACCAAATGGAAAAATTGGGCCCATCCTATGAAGCATAGGGTACATTGGAACTTCCACATTCACTTAATTTCCCACCATTATCTATAGTCACAAATGACATACTTCATTGCTCAATTTTTTAGAAGGCAAACCAAAATATGGTTTGTAAATGGGTTTGTGTCTTAAACATCTCCCAAATACCTCTAATTGTAATGGCTATGTTAGATACATGTTTTATGTGGTCAAAATGGTAGTCTTGTTAGCAAGTAGTAGAATAATGTAGGAGTTGATACAAAATATGTTTCGATGAGATCTATTGGAAATATCCATTGCCATGTATAAAATAATGAATGCAAAAATGTGTAATAATGTGTATACAATAATATGAAACATAAATATAAATTTTTATGACCATTTTTCTATCTCCTATGAATGTTTTTCAAATAATGTCATGTATTTATCAATGGTTATGTGTTTATACATAAAATACATTTAATGCTTTCTACAATTTTGATCAAGTTTAGATTTTCTTATGTGCACTTTTTAACAACACACTAAATGTATTCACAGGTAAAGAAACATGCAAAAGTGGCAACACTTACTAGCTCTTCCTATTCAATACCCATAACCTAGACATTTTTCCTTTAATGATTTGGAGTGGAGCAATGTTGAGGACAACAATGGACAAATTTTTGATTGTGTTTATTGGATACCAAGAGATAGAATTGATGACTTCATCAAAGGTGAGTGCACTAGACCATGTTTTCCTATGAGATTTCATATTGAAGATAGTCATTCCAATGAATCTCCATTTGACCTTAGAGGGGTCAAAATTGACAATCCTCTTCTTTATGCATAGTGAGTTTTTTTATATTGAAGATAAAATTTTATGTAGTTTAGTCTTCCTAAATTTAATGTTACTTCATCTTATTGGATTTTTTCCTTTTAAACATCTCATACATTTAAAAAAATTAATTTAACATTAATTTTTTGTCAGATATTGGTGTTCATATGGGCCAGATGACTTTAGAGATGTGGACTTGGAGCATTATGATTGCACTAAGAGGTCGAAGAATGGTAAGGGTAGTCGACCTAGTAGAAATCACCTTAGATGTGGTTGTGGGTGCCACTTTACTATTCATGTTCTTATTAAGAAGGATCAGCAAGCTCTAATAACATACAATGTGAAGCAACATGTTGATATCAATGGTAGGCTTTTACTATCATAATATATTGTGAGTTAACACTCACCGTGGTTTTTCCCTTTTTAGGTTTTCCATGTAAAAATCCTGGTGTCTATGTGTTATGTCTTTATGGTTGTTGTTCCTATGTTTATTTTTCTTTCATGTTATTGAATTTGGTAAATGGATTAAAGAACATGTGAAGAAATAGTTTTGTAGAATACTAATTCACCCGCCTTCTAGTATTCCTTATGTTCAACAAACTACAAGTTCAATAATGACGTCATAAACAATTATTTCTTGCATATAAATTAATATAAAGAAAAAATGCATTTTCCATTATAACTATAATCATAATATTTTCTCTGACTAACTATCTGTCTTCATGAAAATAATAAAAATAAATACAATTGTTTAAAAAACAAGGTGTGACATATCTCCCCCTTAGAGATCATCATCCTAGATGATAATGTACAAGCCCAAATAAATACTTCAAACATGTTCTTATACATCATGGTATATAAAAAGGTGTTGGAACTTTTGATAAATATCACTATAATCCTTCCAGGTAGCATTTTCCTCTGAATACTGGACCCACTAGACCTTGCACTAGGTAACCTCTCTGTTATGCAGATGGAGCTTATGTATCTTGAGCACTTTGAGAGGCTCTCTCATGACCACCCCTGGGTCTTATACCTGGAGAGCATTCCAATCAAGTATATGATTAGATCTTGATATATATTTCTTCAAATATGACACATGAAAAACATCATGCAATCTAGCAAGGGCTGGTGGTAGAGCTATCATGTAAGCAACTAGATTAACCACTTTTAGGACTTCAAAAGGTCCAACATATCTAGGTGCTAGTTTGGAACTTTCCAAACTTAATTGGGCTCTTGTGTGGTTTGACTCTTAAGAGAACTTTATCTCCTACTGAAAATTGTCGAGGTATTCACTTGGCATCAACATAACTTTTCTGTCTATCATTTGCTTCTGCTAATCTTTTCTAAATTAGCTTTACTTGCTCTTCCATTTCTAAAAGAATTTATGGCCCAAGGCTAATCCTATCTTCTATCTTATCCTATATTATAGGAGTTTGACACTTCTTGCCATACAATGCTTTGAATGGAGCCATCTTTATTACAGAATGATAAGAATTATTATATGCAAATTCAACTAGTGGAAGATACTCTTCCCACTTATATTGTTGATCCATGCAATACATCCTCAATAATTCCTCTAGTATTTGATTTACTCTCTTAGTTTGTCCATTTGTTTCTAGATGATAGGCTGAGCTTATATTTATTTGTGTTACCAAAGCCAAGAACAAAGCTTTCCAAAATCTTGAAGTTATTCGAGCATCTCTATCCGAAATTATCTTTTCTGTAATTCCATCTAACCTAAAAAAATTCTTGTAGGATCTTCTTGGATAACATGGGTGTTCCATCTGTAAGATTACTAGGTATAAAATGAGCTACCTTAGAAAGTTTATCCACTACTATAAGAATAGCATCATGCTTATAGTGGGATATAGGTAATCCTTGGACAAAATCCATGCTAATAACCTACCATTTCCATTCAGGTATGTCATGAGGATACAAAAGTCTTGTTGTGTGTTGGTGTTCAGCCTTAACTTGTTGACACTCTAGGCATCCTGCCACAAATCTTGCAGCATCATTCTTCATTCCCTTCCAAAAATATAAGGGTTTCACATCAACTAACAACTGTTACTCTAGGGTGACCTAAATAGGGTGCAGAATGTGTTTCTTTCCACACAGTTCTTCTTACATCTCCTTGATTCAAAACATATATTCAGTTATTAAATCTCAATAACCCATCAGATTCAAAATAAAATCCATCATAACTTGTATCTTTAGGATTTTTTGTTAGAGATTTCAAAATTTGCTCATAATATTCATCATCAGTCAAATTTTTCAATATCTAATCTCTAAAATCAGAGTGCACTAATACTATTGCTGATATGTGCCTCCTTCTACTCAAGGAATCAACCACTCAATTTTACTTACCCTTGATATAGTTAACCTCAAAATCATAGTTAGAAATGAGCTCTAACTATATTCTTTGTTGGGCATTAAGATTAGTTTGTGTGAAGATATACTTCAAACCTTGATTATGTATTTGTGAGTCTTGATTATTTACACTATGTTCACAATGGAAACTAGATTCTTCTCCCCTTTCAGAGTATTGTTCTTGATTAGTTTCTCCCCCTCTAACTTTTTGTTCCAAGTTTTCCAATCTTCCTTTTGTTTCATTTAAAACTAACAAAATTTGATCTAATTTTTCCATGGGGTTGTTCTCAGGATCTGGGCCATCTAAGTTCCCTCCTGGTTGGTTTCCAGATTGTTTCATAACATTACCACACCTAATCATTTGCATAGAAATTTATCAAAACATGTAACTTTTTGATACTTTATCATAAAAGTACAAGTTGATAAATACAAAAACTTAGAGATTCATCACACAAGCATCTAAGAAAGAAAGCCAAATATTTATTAACTTTCTTGATCTTTACATCCTTATTCAAATAAAAAAAAATTATGAAAAGGGAAAGTCTACATATCACTTTTTGATAGAGGAAATTTCTTAGGTTCCTCCTCTCTGTTAGAATCGAGTACTACAAACTTAGTAGGTGGATTTACTCGTGAGTACTCTTTCAACACCTCTAGATTTATAACATGAACATCCTAACCACACCCAAAAGGCATGTCATGATGAGTGGATGGTTTACTAATCTTAACAATAGCAGGGGTTGACAATCTTTTTGCCTCAAGTCATTTCCTCCTTTCTAGGTAGATACATTTGAGTGCATCAGATAATGTTTCAAAATCAATGAACCAAGCTTCCTTTGCATAACTCATTGTATATTCTATCTTTGGTTAAGGAGTTGGCTCTTTGTTAATGGTGATCATAGGCATTTCACTAAGTTTTTTTTTCTTGGCTCACTTTCTTGTCCTTCTATTTCCTTCCATTCTGACACAAGAACAAATATTTTAGTATTAGCATATCTTGCCAATCTTGTGAAACCTCACAACGAGCTTGAAGGTCCAAGTGTTGAACCTGGTAGCTCTGATACCATGTGTAACATCCCAACTAGAATATTAGATATCCTAAAACATAATTAAGCAAAAACTCACTCAATTTTTTTAAAACTAGAATCAAAATATATTACATCACAATTTTGAGAACAATACATATATTTAGAAGAATGGTCACTTCACATGTGACTAACAAAATTCTATGTATAAAAATTGGTTGTATTTCTTACGACTTACATTTTTACCAATATCATTTATAAAATAAGCAATGTGTTCTTGTTAACAAGTCTTCAACAGTCAATTATAGGATAGAGAGAATCACCTTGGTGCTTTTCCTCCAACCATAGACTAGTGGTCCCCCACACATCTTCCTTCTTGAAGTGGCCCTTCCCTTCACGAGAGTAATAGATAATGAGAATCAACTGATTCTTTATGCCATCTAAGAACTAGTGATGTGTCATAGCTAATACAATAGGGTTTACAACTCTAGTCTAGCTTTAGCTATGTATGACCCAGTCTGATTGTTTAGCTATTTGGTACACTATGAACTGACAATGCAAGTAGTGACTTTTGCATTACTTTGGCCAAAGTTTCATAAAAATATATAGTTGTATGTTCACTCACTCTTTTCTCGACTTGGAAACAACACTCTTATATCTCAATTTATATCATATAAATAAAGTAATTATTTTCGACTTGATTATACCATATTGGTCTTATAGTCATAACAAAATCCTTCTCTACTAGTCATTTTGACAAGTCTAAGGTAAGAACTTAGGTGACTATAAAACATACATTGAGCCCCTCTTTGCATCCTTGCAATCATGGGTCTATGACATCCTATCATCTACTCAATGATCTGTCTACCCAATCTCATGCTGACTGTGTTCTTCTACATATGCAAGATTCTATCACTTAAGTCAAGGATTTTATAATTAAAGACTCTATATGTCTTAATAAAAAAACATAATCATTCGACTAATAATCTATTGAAGATTAACTATAATTTCATATACCAATGAATTGAATATACCTTCTCATGTATATCAAAAGATAGCATAATATCAAATAATCTATAACATAACATTCTATTGTCATAGTGAATATATCTCTTGACAACCTTGTGGCTATCCTTAGCCTTAAATGGGATTGAAGATTATTTCTCTATAAAACTAATATATATAATTTAAGTAACACTAGAAAAGTTTCTTAAATAACTCATTCTTCGTTATATACTTTCACAAGTATGACCTCTTGGTCTCTCTCTCTTAAGTTGCTTTGGCTCATAATAAAGTTTATTGGCACAATCATACCTCACTTAAAGCACATTTGGCCTCTTGAAAAGGCTCAGTCAACCTCTCTTATATCTCAGTCAACTTCTACTTGAGACACAATCGGCCTATGAACATTGCACTCGGCCAATTAGTAACACATTCAACCTAAGAATATACATTCAATGTATTATTAACACATATAGATGATAAAATGGATGAGTAAAATTTAGATGTCTTAGGAGGCCATTCTAAAGGTCAACCAATTGGAGAAGGATCTGGTGTCTCATTGCCAAGATCATGATACCTGCTTGAATAAGGTAGAAACTAAAATGAATGAAGTTAAGAAAAAATTAGAAAGAATGCTTGAAATTAGTAAGTGCACTATACAAAATAGCACAAAGGCATTTGGATTCTTATAGAGAAGCTTAAGGAGTTGAAGGAGGAACACATTATTGGTAAGGGGGAAGAAATGAATGTATAAGCTAAGCAAAAAAATACTAGTAACAAAGGAAAACAAGGCAAGAGCATTGAGTAGGGGGCCCAAGTTCCAGGACCAGAGGCAATAAAAAGAAGACTTTCCAGGAGGAAAAGGATTTGTTACTTGGCTTTGCTAAACTTCACAAAGAATTCTACAAGTAGGAGCTAGCAAAGGCTTTTACTTGGCTTTTACATATTAAGCTTGGTTTGCAAGGCTTCAAAGTTATTGTTGGAGATTTCGTAATAATGACATCTATTAGATATGTGTCTTATGTTTATTATTATTATTGTTATTATTATTAATAATATTATTATAATTAATATTATTGTTAGCTAAGATAATGACATGGAGGTATTAATTCTCTTCTTATTCCTTCATATCACATCCCCTAGATGCTTGGACAGTGGGGGGAAATGAGCAGTCACTCCACTTTCTCCATATTCTCCACATATCCCTGCATGATAAGCTCATGGGAGTGGAAGAGAAATTTGTGGGCAACACCATTATTATCTGTTATGGACTATTAAGTGTGTGGGGGGATTAATAGGAAGTGAAATGTAGACAAAAAGGATGGGGATAGGAGAATAGATAGAGAGATAAAAAAGCTATGAGGAGTGGACGAGACAACAAGTAGTCACGGTAAAGGCATGGTCTAATTTTTCATTTAGGTAAGTCTATCATTCTTTGAAGACTATGATGAAATATGCAAGATAACTTTATGTTCAAATACAACAATAAGAATTAGAAGTAAACATAGTAGTGTTTATCTTATGTATGGCAAGAAGTCTTACACTGTGCTCAAGTAAACATAGATAGATCGTGTATCCTCCACAGAGGAATATCATTTTTCTATAGTATCTTATCAAATAAAAAAAGAGAAATAAGATTTGGTATCTTTATCTTATTCTTGTCATTTAGATATGCTTTAGAGATGTTAAACATATTGCTACCTCTGTACAAGTGAGCCTTACGACTACATTTAGATGTCTATTCCTCTGCCTTGTTAAGGAAGTTTGTCAGGCTATGTATAGAAATAATTTATATTGGCCCTAAGTCCTTCGAAACTAAACAAGGTTACTTGATGATGTAGTCCTAGGTTGAATATTTTTTCATTCATATAGTTTTATATAAATATAAGTTTATACAAATCGATCTTGATTTACAGATTGACTGTGGTATACTTTTATAGACTAACGATGATGTATACATAGATATATAGTGTTTAAATGATAAACCACTATGTGAATGTGATACTATGAGTGTTTTATAGCATAGAAGTCGATTGTGTGCTCATAGAAGTCGAGTGTGTGCTCATAGAAGCTGACTGTGTGTCATAGAAGCCAACTGTGTCTAAGTGTTGGTTGATTCTGTTAATTATGGAAGGTTGAATATTTTAATAATAGACCATATGTGTTAACAATAGGCCAAATATGTTTTTCATTAAAGAGGTAAAATGGGTTTTGAAGGGACTCTGAAACCCTACAACCAAAAGTTGCCTCAAAGATTAAACATGGTAGGATAGCATCCAAACATCAAAAAACATAGAAAAAAGTAAAAGAATGTAGATATATTAATAATAATAAACTATACTAAAAACAATCATACTATAGTCCACTATCCACCCATACGTCCAGTATCCTTCAGCATGATCACATACTCTTAAGAGTTTTCGCAGTAGGTAGCTCCTACTTGTAGAATTCTTTGTGAAGTTTAGCAAAGCCAAGTAACAAATCCTTTTCCTCCTGGAAAGTCTTCTTTTTATTGCGTCTGGTCCTGGAACTTAGGCCCCCTACTCAATGCTCTTGCCTTGTTTTCCTTTGTTACTAGTATTTTTTTGCTTAGCTTATACATCCATTTCTTCCCCCTTACCAATAATGTGTTCCTCCTTCAACTCCTTAAGCTTCTCTATAAGAATCCAAATGCCTTTATGCTATTCTGTATAGTGCACTTACTAATTTCAAGCATTCTTTCTAATTTTTTCTTAACTTCATTCATTTTAGTTTCTACCTTGCACACAAAATCATAAAAGAAAAATCTAAAGAAAAGAAAATAAAAGCAATACATGTTGGAAACAAGGTGGATAACTAAGAGGGGGGGTGAATCAGTTATCTTAATTATTTAACTTTCTTTTCTTCTTTAACAATTAGTGCGGTATCAAAACATATAAGCATACATGGACATGAGAGCAGAAAAGAAATTAACACACATAACAGAAGGATTTTTACGTGGAAAACCCTATTAAGGGAAAAACTACGGGGTGACTAACCCAAGATTGTATTCTCTATTAAAAGAATAGAAGTACAAAATGACACTTGCCAATTAGGGCTCACTGCTTGAGCACACTACTCACAAGAGGCACACTGCCTACAAGAGACTCACTATCTACAAAGTTAAGGAAGGTAACCAGGTGACTGAACTGATCAGAGGCATCCACATATGCTGAAGTTCAGTTTTGGTTAGGCTCAATATACTGATCTACTGCACTTCATTCTTCCTCTGCTTTAGTGTTGCTATTTTGTCACCTACTAGACTTGTATTTCTGCTTCCACACTTCTCTCTACCTTTTGTCGTACACTATGTTAGTTTTTTCCCTGACTGGATGTTCATTCCCAGATTTCCCTACAAGGTAGCCATCAGTGATCAACAGGATCTCTGGGCCAGGGGCCAACAGTGTAAGAGATAGACTCTATTTTTATCTTCTCTTCTTCTTCAGGCTCTACAAAACCTAGGGGGGTATTCCCTATTCAACACCCATGAGAATATGCTTGTGGGTTGGCTTGGGATGTTGATACAAAGCAGATAAATCCTCGTATATGAAGACCAAAACTGCGGGATAAGTGTAAAGGGGCTAGCTTTGGGCTTATGTTCAGTTGTGAATCAGAGGATCTTGGTCCTAAACTACTTCTAATGTCCTAATGGTTGTTTTGGAAGTATGAGTTTGATTTGTATGTGGATGTAAAACTAGGACCTGGTATGTAATCTCAACACAGAGCTAGATTGGTGCCTATCCAGGGCTTGGAGTCGGTAGATATACACTTGTGAATGATCAGCATGAACACACTAAAATTGGATTTTAAGGGGGTGTTGTAATATCTGCCTTACAGATACCTCCCAGGACAGAGTGTTAAGTTATCTCTACTTATGGTATCCCTATTATAGTATATCTTTCCCAACACTTAATCTGAAAACACTTTAATCTACCCCTTGGGCAGAAGTTGAAAGATCAAGCATTCAATACAAGAATTCTATATTCTAGAATACCAGACACCCCTTAGATATCTAGATTCAAAAGAAGGACACATGCAATACTGGAGACAGAATTAACAAAACACATGCAAATACAACATTACTCATATAAAATCAATCATAAAATCAGTAGATTCATGCATGAGACATTCAACAAGAGATACATAAACTCACAAGACCTCCTGCACAGAGCAACCAAAACTAGTTGTATCTTACTACAGAGCCAGATGTGTCCAGTTTTCAACAACCTAAAATGAATGACACAGTCTACCTTTTATAGCAAAACTATGTACTCAATGAATTAATTACATGGCACATCAAAAATTTGCCAGATACAATGCATCAGAAAAATGGCACTCAAAACAGTAAATGTTGCAGCAAGAAACAGAGGACAGAGCAGGTGAGATCAGGATTTGGGCAGCCGCCTGAAGATTTTCTCTTAAATATGGTAGTTGACCCATCAACTCAACCCATGCCTCCTTGCACGATATGCCATTAAAGCTTCACCAACCTGCAGCCCCTGAAAAGCAGCCGCAGCAAGTTTCTCCTGCTAAAAATAGTTGCAAATGCTCAGGAGAAAACCCTCACTGCAGGTTCAAAACGCGACCGTCGATCAAAAACCTAGTCGCGGACACCAATGGCCCCAAAAAGAGGCTAAAAAGTGGCCAGCCAACCAGATCGTGCCACGTAGGCACTTGAAGTTTCTATTGCTGACTTTTCCGCTTCCTCATTACCTTTCAAAAAGGAGGACATGCGGCAGCCTCCGCAGCATTCTTGAAAAATTAGGGACTCTCCTGCTGAAACTTATGCAGAAGCCGACACATGGCGGGTTCCGCGCTCTTACTGAGGAACATAGAAGAGACTTGTTGAAGCTCCCACAGAAATCGACACTTGGCACTTTCCACGCCCCTCTCGAGAAACAACGGAGACACAGTTGGGACTCACACGGATGCCAACACTTGGCATCGTTCGCAACGCTCCTGAAACATGAAAGAAACTGAAGAGAGAGAGACAGAAAGTTTTAAATTTCAGGACCCTTTTGCCACGCGTCACTTTCCGCCTCACTTAATATTTATGCTGGGGCCCACCTCAATCTATCACTAGCATCGCAGGATACAAATAGAAACTTATGCGGAAGCTGACACTTGTTAGCTTCCGCAGCAACCACAAGGGACATGTGGCACTGTTCGCAGCAGCTTAGAAACTTTTTGAAACTCAAGCGGACAGCGACACCTGGTAGGCTCCGCATCATTTGAGAAATAGTTAGGGTCTTTTGGAAACTTGGCAGAGATTGACACTTGGCATCGTCTGCGAGGCTTTTGAGTTGCTTTCTTTGTGTCTCTCGGGTGCCTTCCGCGGCACTCTCAGAAAATTTTAGAAACTGCGTTGAAACTTTGGCGGATGCCGACACGTGGCGCCTTCCGTGGGGAGTAACTTGAAACATAAGAGAAAAAGTTTCTGCTACGTGGCATGCTCCGCGATAA
The DNA here is from genome assembly GCA_027924645.1 of Cunninghamia lanceolata. Classification (NCBI taxonomy): domain Eukaryota; kingdom Viridiplantae; phylum Streptophyta; class Pinopsida; order Cupressales; family Cupressaceae; genus Cunninghamia; species Cunninghamia lanceolata. The sequence goes on along the minus strand of BSBN01000061.1, from coordinate 2,248,678 downwards.
AGCTACCCGTTAGAAACAAAAAGTGCAGCTTAAACAGGGGCATGACACATGGCGGATCCCACGGTGTTTGATACATGAAACCCATTTTTTCATCATTTTTCAAGGGCCGACAACGATTTATGACCCGCCACCGCATATTTTGACTTACACCTTAACTGATTTCTTGCACTTTCACATCTGCAGAGGCCAAAATATCAGAACTTTTTGGATTTTTGGGGAGGTGCTTGCATGCTTATATGCTTGAAACCTAACTACTCATGCAGGCACCAACACACTATATCACACACAACACACCTTCATACCAAAATCCATCTAGTATATATATCCGTACCAAGGATTTCAACATCTTTTTAGTCGGCAACCGGAATACTCAAGATAAATACTGAACCCTGATCTGTCGGCTGAATCCATGCTTAACATGTGATGTGTATCAATAACATAGGCATGGAAATCATCAATCATGTCAGCCAACCATGAATGATCCCTCAAGAAGCTTGATCACCATCAATTTCTCATCTAGATTAAAGTCTGATGCTCTACCAGTTAGTTCTTCCTTAGTCTACTCTGCCTGTCAGGAACCCAACACTTAGATGCTCATATCTTTTCATTCTTTCATTACCAGAGGCTCAATCTCTAGAATGTAGCAGTCATGGTACTCCTCTTGACTTCCCCAAGTCCACACTTTACTGAGATACATCCTTTGAGAGATCCGGACCCGATTGTTGGACCTTGCTGCATGCTCTATTCTTGTTCATCAGACCAAAACATTCTTCAATCTTACTTCTGGTAGAGACATACTATGTGCTACGGATGAGTGGGATGGACTTTGTTGCCATCAATGACAACACTCATGAAGCCACATAGTGTCTCTTGCCAACAATCTCCCCCTTTGGCATTGATGGCAACACTTAGTGAAAAATGGCTAAGTGTTGTAACAAACTCCTCCTTGGTTGATGCTCTGTCTTATGTACACTTTTATTGGAGCTCCCCCTTAGCTAGATTCCACATTTTTCGCTACTCCTCACTCCCCCTTTGACATCAATGGCAAAGGGTGAAATCCGTACACCAAAATTTGCAAAAATCAACCTATACATAGCCGCATAAGTATATACATGTTATACTTACATATACTTAAGTATATCCATAAAAGTGGTTTTCAACTTGCCTTTAGATGGATTCCACATTTTTCACTACTCCTCACTCCACCTTTGATATCAATGGCAAAGGGTGAAATCCACACACCAAAATTTGTAAAAATCAACCTATTCATAGCCGCATAAGTATATACATGTTATACTTACATATACTTAAGTATATCCGCAAAAGTGGTTTTCAATTGGACAAATTCTATTGCCCAACTCTGCTTCATCCTGTCCAAAATTGAGATGTGACCACTTAACAAAAATGCAAAAGCTTCTGCCCTCTTTAAGTCTGCCAGATCACTGGTTCGGGCTATGGTCTGAGCATCAGTTATGGCCTCATGCATTGCCTCTAACTTAGGGATAATTATCCCTCTTAGTTCACTCAACCTGCTTATTCTATTCTTCTTCTCCTTTTCAAGCCTCTTTATTTTATTTATAGTGGCAATAGCCTGACACTCTTGATTCATTATGGATGAGGTAAGAGGATCAAAATTCTGAGATAAACTTGACAGTTTACTTTCTTGTTCTTCCACCTTCTTTGCAATGTCGTTTGTCATTGTGGACCAAGATAGACAAAATTTGTATAGTTCTTTGCCATCTTTAAGAGCATTTTCTAGGCTCTTTATCCCAATATCCAGATTTCTCCTATCATTTGCTATGAGTCCCTGTACTTTAGAGAATCTCTTTCCCAAAAACTCTTTCTGGACTTTCTCTTCTGCCGATTTTTCCAAAGAATCAAAATGTGTGCTAATAGAATTAACAAGAGATTTCAAGTTATAGAATGAAGAGGCTGAAAGATCCTTTTGGAAGGATGGCATGATCTTCTCCAACACATTGGATGTAATCTCTATCAGCTCACAGTCTTCCATGTGAGACTTCAAAATCTTTTCTTTTGCTTTAGCTTGACCAAAAGATGCTACCTTCATTGTCTGGACCGGAGAGGGAGTCAAAATTGAGTGGTCCTTGAAATAATTTTGGTTCATCTATCTCTAACATTTCTTTGTTCAAGAAGCTCTTTACTGCCTCAGCAGTGTCTCTTGCCGAAGACAGAGCCTTCTTTCCTTTTCCCATCTCAGAAATATCATTTGGGGTCTTCTCTGTTTGATCTTCTTCTCTTCCCTTTACCTCTTCTTTTTGACTAATTTTCTCTTCTTTTCTTTATTCTCCTTCAGTTCTGGAGTCAGTAGGGGGATCCGGAAGAGAGATGTTTACTTCTTCAGGGACTTCCTCTTCCAGAATAGAGGAATCCAATTCCTTAGTCCTCTCCTCACCTATCTCCGTTGGCTCTTCTGCAATTTTCTCAGTAGATTCTTCTTTTGATGTACTTGGTCCTTCGTCATCAATTTTTAGCTGATGTTGCACCAAAAGATCGACCTATTAATACCTGATACAACCACTTGACTTAACAAGCACAGGAGGCAATTAAGCCCTTGTCGCAAACTACCATAACACAACGCTGAACAAGGAGACCAAGGGCCACACCTTGCAACAATCCCCCCCAATGCAAGCGCGGGGTTTGAACTCATGACCTCGGCTCTTATACCAATTGTTGGAAACAAGGTGGATAACTGAGAGGGGGGGTGAATCAGTTATCTTAATTATTTAACTTTTTTTTCTTCTTTAACAATTAGTGCAGTATCAAAACATATAAGCATACATGAACATGAGAGTAGAAAATAAATTAACACACATAACACAAGGATTTTTACGTGGAAAACCCTGTTAAGGGAAAAACCACGGGGTGACTAACCCAAGATTGTATTCTCTGTTAAAAGAATAGAAGTACAAAATGGCACTTGTGTCATGCCCGCATTTCCCATGCAATCACGACACACAACACACGTGTCATGTCCACATTTGCCATGTGGTCATGACACGAATTACGAAAAACTTTCCTACCTATCCCTAGGAACCCCCTCGCACGCATCTGCATGCTTGGTGGCAATACGCATAAGGTGTAAACATGTCAATATAATTCAGGAAGGTGTGTTGTCCCACGCAGTCCCCTACGTGATGATAGTCATCTAGGGGGTATGCAACACGAAGTGTGTCACTTTTAGGGTTAGAATGATTTTAATCTGAACCCTAAGTCTCCTAGGTGTGAAGACGATTCCGCCAGCTTCAAAACCTAACTCTAACTTAGGTCAAAATGAAAATAAAATAATGATTAAGAAAAATGGCATGATGGACGCATGATTAAAGTGGAATGGTGAAATATAAATTTATAAAAATAACGTAAAATTAAAACCCTAGAAATCTAGAAAAATTTTGACAGCATAACGCGTTTTCATTAATCGACTTAAAAATTTTAAAAATAAAACTCCAATCAGAAATTAAATAAAATTTAATAATAAAAAATTATACTTAAGAACAAATTTAAAACAATTTAAAATAACCAAATAAATATCCTGCCAAGGTCGAGTAAATCGACCTTGCATAAAAAGGTTAAAAATTTGAAAAGAAAATAATAAATAATTACATGATGCCAAATAAATTTCAAAAAAATCGAGTCCGTTAATAAATAAAATTTTGGCTTTATATTTATTATCTAACTTGAATTAATAGAGAAGGGGAAAGATTAAATTACTCTTTCCTGTAAAATAATAGTAAGATACATAGACTAATAAAATGATAAAATCATGCTAGAAACAAAATAAAATAATTGACCCAACTAAAAAGGATTTAAACAAGGGGAATACTCTTCCCAATTAAAACAAAATTAATCCCTCCCTTTAAAATATACCTTCGCAAGGCAATAAAATAGAATGTAAAACCCCATTTAATATAAAAACAATTTTTAAATGAACACAAGAGATAAAAGAAAGACAAGGCAAAAATAGAGGGTTTAAAATAAAGAAATAAAACAAATCCCTCACAAACCCTCTCAATAAAATAATGTTTCCAAAAGAAATTCCTAATTCCTTTTTAAACTTGGTTTTCAAATTAAGAAGCCCTAATTGTATTTTATTGTTTTCTTTCCTTTTGTTGCCCTAATCCTCTATCTCCTTCATTCTTTTTGTTTTGTTTTTGCATCTTGTTTTTGCAGGTTAGGGTTTGAAAAGAACCATGGAGGCCATGAATGGAGGCTACCTCTCACGGAGGTATACAAGAGTTCCATTTATCTTTTCGTTTAGTCTGTATTCTTTTTTTTTTTTGAGTGACATCATGAGATATATATATATCTATAAAAAATGTGTAAGTTAAGATTTAAAAGTTTGTTGTAGGGTTTGAAGGACTGCTAAGGGCCGACAGCGGCCAAGGCAGAGGGAGTCACAATGGAGAGGGGGCGGCAGAAGGGAGCCGCGGGGGAGTTGGGTATGCAGATGGCGCTTCCATGGCGGGGAGTGGGTTGCATGAGGGGTTTGGGCATTGGCACAACACAGAGTGTGTTAAGAAATAAAACAAATGAGGTGGGGAGGGGGTCGAAACCCCCACCCACACCCTTGGGTGTGGGTGGGGGTTTCTACCTCCTCCCCACACCCTTGGGTGTGGGTGGGGGTTTCTACCTCCTCCCCACACCCTTCATTGGTACTACGACGGTGGCAGGACTGTGGTGGGTGCCAACGCCCACCACAACCCCTCTTACTCAACATCAAACTTTCACTTGGCACAAAACCTATGGTTAATATAGTCCGCTGCTTGAAAATTTTGATCTCTTTTTTTTGGGTTAAAAATAATTTTTGGTTTATATATATATATATATATTGAGAATGATACTTACAGTTTATTTAAAAATATCACAGTATATATATCTCTTCTTCTTATTGTTGTATATAAATATATATGTATACACTTATATAATATATATATATATATATATATATATATATATATATATATATACAAGTGTATATACATATTATAATATATAAAGTAAAAATGTAATATATATATTTTCTTCTATTTTTTTTTGTATATACACAGTGATAAAGAAAAATGAAATGAACAGCAATAGATTTTTAAAGAATAAGACAAACAAGTATATTTATATATTTATATATATACCCATTGCATTTATTTTTCTAAAACATTGGTCTAAATAGCAGATTACTAACTTTCTCATTTAACTCTTTTTTTTGATATACTAATATTTCATTTCAGAATCATAAATAGATAGCTAGTATTAACTTCCTTTTTGAAACATAAAATAACAGAGATGTATTTTTGTTTTGAAATAAACCTATATGGTAGAATAAGCATTCTCATTTAACTTTTCTAACAACAACTAATAATATAAACTTTCAAGTAATAAAATAGAAGCAAATGTTTATAACTTCCCTTTCTTTCTTTCTTTTGTGAGTAATAAATATATTCATCAACTCTTGTGCATATTTTTTTTTAAAGAAGGAACATGACAACAATATATATAAATTTCTCATGCATCCCTCAAACTATAAATTCACAGCTTGGAGAATAAACAACTTTCAAATAAAATAAAAAGATTGTTTACATTCCAACACTTTTTATAGCCAACCCTAAGGGCATAAAGCTTGACAAAAATAAATACAATAGAGCCACAAAGGCCATGACTCAAACAACCAACAACATATAACTATAGAAACACACAACTAGTCTTCTCCCTAACTCCATTTCTTCATTTAAACACCTGCAAATAAAACACAACAAAAAGGAAAACCCAGCCACTTCAAAATGCCCTCCTCCCTACCGTAGACCCGTAAGTGGGTCACCTCTGAGTTAGGGAGGTAGGGATTCACACGGTTGCAACACACCACAACAAACATCAAGAACACAACACAAAATAAACCCCAAGGATGAACACATAACACAACTCATGAAAATGAGTTTGATGGGGGTAGGGAATGGACCCCTCTACTTCAAAGGCCACACCAAAATATCAAAATACCAATCTCATGGCCTCAAGCCAAAACCTCCAAAACCACAACTTCTCAAATATCTCAAAATAACTTCCATGGCACTCTTGGCATTCAAATAATCTCCACAACAAGTAAGAAGCCCTCAAGGCATAAATAACACAATATGGGAGTTACCTCAAGGAGGTTCCTTTCCCCTACCCCAAACAAGTTGAGCCTTACCTCCAAATGGAGGTGCTCTCACCCAACTCCCAATCCCACACAAAAATGCAACAACAAACAACCAAAACTACAAACACATTACAATAAAGATATGTAAGGGTAAAGAACTTAGTCATGAGGCTTACCTTCAAAAGCCCTATAATGGAAGCACGTTTGGTGATGAGCTCCAAGCTTCTCCAAACCTTCCAATCTCCAAGAATTCCTCTAACTTTTCCAAAAAAATGCTCCAAAAAGAAAGAAACTCCAAAATGCAAGAACCCCCCACTCCTCAACAAGAGGAGGTAATATAGGCCATCAATTTTGGCCTTGAGGAATGAGAAGGTGACACTTGTCACCTTCTCTTTCCTCCTCCTATGCCACTTGCAAGGGAGAGGAAGTGTGAGGGTGACAAGTGTCACTCTCTAATTTCATCTCAAACCTCACCTTATCCACTTGTGCTCTCACACATGTGTGAGAGAACAAGTGGTGAGGTAAATTCCCATCCAAACCTTCATAAGGATAAGGGATGCCATATGGCATCCTCTTATTCTCTAAAAGAGCCATCTCCCTCCAAGATGCTCTCACACGTGTGTGAGAGTCTTGGAGGAAGATCCCACACACTTGGGAGTCTTGGAGACCTCCTAAGTCCTCCTAGGGAAGGGATTCCCAAACATTGGGAAGGGAGATGAGTCTTTCCCAAAGCAAGACTCATCTCCCACCTTATCTAATTTTAAATTTTGTCACTTTGACTAAACTTTAGTTTAGAGTGACCAAAAGTGAGTTAACTTAAGGTTTAGTTAGTTAAAATTGACCCTAGACCCATGGGTAACCACCTACGGTAAATTTTGGGACACTAAGGTTCACCTAGGGGATCATAAATCTACTTTAAATGGCCTCAAAAATAAAAACAATTACCAAGTGGTGTAATTCAATAAAAATTATACAACACTTAATATTAATTAATTTAAACAAAGGGTACTAAGACAAAATGATAAAATTAAGACAAGTACTTAAATCGACACTCAATTTTCAAACGTGATCCTTATCCCTCTTGGGAATGGATCGGTTTCACAGGGAATAACATATGTGTGAATTCTACCTCTAATTTCCCATGGTCTGGGAATATAATTCTGCACATATCGATCAAGTGTCAATCATATCATGATAATCATAGCTGAAGCAATTGGAATTAAATTCATGCCATTAAATACAACAATAATCATCTATAACATAATTCTGAATTAAACTGCATTTTTCTATCACATGTCAAATAATCATCATCACATAAATAACTAAAAATCACATCACAAAACATCATCTAATATATCTCGTATGTCAGATCACAAAATAGCATCAAAATATGATCAAATTGAATCACCATATGTCTAATCAATGTCATATCAAAATCAGGAGATATAATCAAATCTGCATAATGAAACCATAGTCTCTAAAAGTCTGATAATGTCATCAACTGAAATGCATAATGATCAAAATAAGGAAGGAAAAATAATCAGCCTCACATCCTCCCCCTAAGACTAAACTTCCTCCTGGAAGTCATCAAAAAGGTGAGGATAGAGTGCCCTCAAACTAGTTGCATCCTCCCAAGTCGCTATGACCTCATCATAATGATCCCACTGGACTCTAACCTGGTCTAGCTCTCGACCTTGAAGGCCTAACATCCGATGAGCTAATATGTGAATTAGCTCCAAAGCCAATTGCTCGTCTACCTCTACCTGTAGAGCACTGTAGTTCAGTACGTGTTATAAATCAGATATATATCACCTCAAAATAGAAATATGAAAGGCATTGTGGATATGTGATAGGCTAGGTGGTAACGCTAGATGATAGGCAATAGGTCCTATCCGCTCGAAGATCTCAAAGGGTCCTACAAATCATGGTGCGAGCTTAGAGCCCTTTCCATAACAGATTAGACTCTTGTGTGGCCGCACTCTAAGGAATACCCTGTCACCTACTAAGAAGCTCCGATCGGTCCTCTTAGCATCGACATAATTCTATCTATCCTGTGCCTCCTAAAGTCTCTGCCTAATCAGTGTGACCTACTGCTCCATATCATGAACTAGCTCTGGACCAATGGCAACCCTGTCCTCTATTTGATCCCAACTCAATGGTATCCTGTATGGTCTGCCATATAAAGCCTGAAAAGGAGGCATACCCAACGAGCTGTGATGCCCATTATTGTAGGCAAATTCAACCAGATACAAATACTCCTCCCATCTAGACTGATGGTCCATAACATACATCTAAAGCATGTCCTCCAACACCTGATTCACTCACTCTGTTTATCCATCTGTCTCGGGCTGATAAACAGAGCTAAAGTTGAGCTGTGTGCCTAACGCCTGCTGCAAGGCTCTCCAGAATGCTAAAGTGAACACTGGATCTCTGTCAGAAATGATGCGGCAAGGTACTCCATGTAATCTCACAATATCATCTAAGAATACTCTCGCCATTGCTAGCGCATTGTACGTCATGCATACAAGTGAGAAATGTACCACCTTCGTCAACTTGTCGACTGTCACCATGATGGCATCATGGCGATGTGAAGACATAGGAAGACCAAAAATAAAATCCATGGAAATGGTGTCCCATTTCCACTCAGGTATCTCATGTGGGTATAGAAAACCCGCTGGATGCTGATGCTCGACTTTGACCCTTTGGCACAAAAGGCATCGAGCAACAAACTCTGTAATATCTCGTCTCATACTTGCCCAATGGTACAGCTGTCGTAGATCGGTATACATCTTCTTCACCCCCAGATGTGCCGCATATGGTGCTTTGTGAGCCTCTGATAACACTATAGTACGTAGGTCACCTGCACGGGGTACATAGATGTGTTGTCGATGATGAAGTAACCCATCTGCCTCAAGTGAATACCCTGCAAACTTACCCACAAGGGCCCTCTATGAATTGATCTCCTGCTACACCTCAAGAAACCACTCATCCTCTGGCAGATGCTAAATAATGCGTCCTCTCAAGTCCACACTTAGAGTCAAGGTCAAGAGCTCATGGCGCCTCTGACTCAATGCATCAGCAAACATGTTCTCCTTCCCTTTGATGTAGTGGAAATCAAAGTCATACTCGTAGAGAAACTCCATCCAACGCCTCTAACGGGCATTCAGATTCGGATGCGTAAAGATATACTGAAGGGTATGGTGATATGAATGGAGCTCAAGTGACGACCCAATAAGAAATGTCTCCAACGAACTAGAGCATGAACCACTGCCGCTAACTCCAAGTCATGCGTGGTGTAGTTCATCTCATGGGTCTTGATCTTTTGTGACTCATACGTGATCGCTCTACCACCCTGCATAAGTACGGCTCCCAATCCCTCAAGTGATGCATCTGTGCAAACCATAAAATATGTTGCAGGATCAGGAACCGCTAAAATGGGAGCACTAATAAGACACTCCTTAAGGACCCCAAAGGCCCTCTCACACTGCTTAGTCCAAAGAAAGCTCTTCCTTTTTCACTAAAGGGAAGTGATGTGGTGCGCTATCCGAGAAAATCCCTCAACAAAGCGATGGTAATAACCAGCTAACCCCATAAAACTCCTGACCTCTGTCACACTGGTGGGTGCTAGCCAATCCCTGATAGCCCTGATCTTTAATGGATCTATCAAGATTCCATCGCCAGATAGGATATGCCCCACATACTGTACCTCTATCCTGAAAAATACACACTTCACCAAGTTCCCATAAAGATTCTGCTCCCTCAAACATTGTAGAACCTAACATAGGTGCTCCTCATGCTCCTCCTCAGTCCGTGAATAGATCAATATGTCATCGAGGAAAATGATCACGAACCGATCTAAGTAGGTACAGAACACCCCATTCATGAGACTCATGGACACTGCAGGGGTGTTTGTCAAGCCGAAAAGGACCACAGTGTACTCATAGTGGCCATATCGAGTTCAGAAGGCAGTCTTATGGATGTCCGCCTCTGTGATACATAACTGATGCTAACCGGACTTCAGGTCAATGTTAGAGAACACCCTAGCTCCTTACATCTGATAGAAAAGATTGTCAATCCTGGGCAGAGGATAACGGTTCTTCATCGTCACCTTATTCAACTACCTATAGTCCATGCACAATCAAAGAGACCCATCCTTCTTATTCACGAAGATGATAAGAGCACCCCAAGGTGAAATGCTCGGTCGGATGTGCCCCTTCTTGAGCAAGTCCTCCAATTGTAACTTGAGCTCTATGAACTCATGTGTGGTCATCCTATAGGGTGCACGAGACACTGGCTCAACACCTGACACTAAGTCAATGTGAAAGTCTACCTCACGACGGGGTGGCATCCCCGGTAACTCTTTTGGAAACACATCGACAAACTCTCTAAGGATGGGATGATCATCCAAAGATGTCTCAGGCTCGTCATCTGATCTGTCACTCACTGTGATGGCAAACATCTGGCATCCCTTCCACATGCAGCACTTAAGTTGCTGAGTAGATATCATATGCACTACTGTGGGCTTCTGAATGCCCACTATCTCAACTGATGTATTGTGATCGTCTAAGCAGCTGATCGCCTTTCGGCAACAATCTAGCTTGGCTTGATGAGATGCAAGCCAGTTCATACCCAACACCACATCGTAGGATCCTAATACCATAACTCTAAGGTTACATATTGTGGCAAAGGGTCCCAACAAAATCTCACAATCATGGACTAAGGCATCTACTATCATCTTGGCCCCTGAGGCCAACTCAACCACCCACCTATCACCCTGCCTAGAGGCCAACAGCCTGCAACGCTCCACTAATGATGGAGATGTGAAAGAGTCAGTAGCACCAAAATTAAAGAGAATAGAAATGGGGATACCCCCAATCATACCTAACGTCACAATCACTGACATCTAAAAATTAGCCTGGCAGTTATCAACCGCTGCGAACATACGGTGCGACCTACCCACATCTCCAACAGTCTGCTCGGATCCTCCTACACGAGGCTGCCCCCTGCTGTAAAACCCTATGGACACTCTCTGGCTAGGTGTCCTACTCCACCACAAACATAACATGGGCCCCTAGCCTGTACATGCCCAATCTGAGTCCTACTCGATTGCTGCTGTCCTGACCTACCAGTAGATCCCTGTGAGCCCCTATATGACTGCTGCAACCTCGCAGGTCCCACAGGTGGTCCTTCCTGCTTCTAATCTTTGCGTGGGCCCTACTACTGTGAACCTCTATTATGTCTCCCATGTGCCCTCTGCTGTGTCCTAGCTCTCTGCTGCTGCTATGGGGGCCTAGGAGGTAAGGGTGTGGAACTAAATCCTCCCCTATGAGGTGGTTGTGATGGTCTGTGAAAACTCTGCTGATGCTGCTGCTGCCCACGATCCTGAAACTGAGGGTGTGAACTCTGCCCTCGTCCTTGTATCTCCTCAGCAACATATGCCTTCTCGGCAGCATCACTCAAAGTCTAGGGGTCTGCCATGCAAACAGGCCCTGCTATGTTGTGGTTCAGTCCTCTAATAAACTTATGAACCAGGAGTTTCTCGTCATGGAGATACTCCGCATATCAAGACAACTTGGTAAATCTACCCTCATACTAAGCAACTGTAAGTCCTCTCTGCTGAAGGTCATGAAACTCATCTATGCGACGCTGCCTGTAATGATCCAATAAGTATCACGCATTGAAGCGCTCAATGAAGGTCTCCCATGTGAGAGTGTCTAATGATAGGTGACGCTTGCACTCCTTAGTGTGCCACCAGGTAGCTATTGCATCTCGCAACAGGTGTAGTGCTACATGAGCCTTCGTGTTGCCCTTGTAAGGATGCAATGTGAAACATTTGTCTAAGCTGATGAACCAGGCCTCTGCCTCAGCTCCCTCTGTGGTCCCGATGAAAGTAGGAGGGTTCAACCTCAACAAATCCCTAATGGGGTCTCCTCTGTCTTTGTACCCTCTGATAGGCTCATCTGTATAATAGTCATAAGGTTTGTGAACAATGTGCTCTACTCATACTGCCTCATCATGCCTAGCATAACGTGGAGGGCTCCTGCTATGGGCCCTATTGACTGAACCAACCTCCTCTGCCGTCGTCTCTGGCACCTTAACATAAGACTCCACACGTGGTGCCCCGCATGGCTCAACGTGGGGCTCCACATGTGGATTAACATGGGACTCAGCTCGTGGCTCCATGCGTGGCTCCTCTCATGGATCCTCGTGGTGCTTAACACATGGCTCTATGTGCGGCTTAGCTATGGCCAGTGGAAGCCTATCTAAAACTACCTATAAAGCTTGTAATATCTGTGGCCCAATATCTGGTAGGGCCGATGGTGCCTGCGGTACCTGTAGGACTGGTTGTGGCTATCCCTCAACTAAAGAGTCACTGTGAACCTCAGGGGGTGGAGTGTGGTGAGACTGCACTTGCCAAACTCGTCGAGGAGGCATCCTACAAAAATGAGGTAACCACGAATTAATCAAAGTTGTGGAAATAATAATGTGCCCTAAACAAGCCCAGTGTTTAAACTTAGGCTCTGATACCAAATGTCATGCCTACATTTCCTATGCGGTCATGAGACACAACACATGTGTCATGTCCATATTTGCCATGTGGTCATGACATGAATTGTGAAAAACTTTCCTACCTGTCCCTAGGAACCCCCTCGCATGCGTCTGCATGCTCGGTGGCAATACGCATAAGGCGTAAACATGTCAACAGAATTCAGGAAGGTGCATTATCCCACGCAGTCCCCTACGTGATGATAGTCGTCTATGGGGTATGCGACATGAAGTGTGTTGCTTTTAGGGTTAGAATGATTTTAATCCGAACCCTAAGTCTCCTAGGTGTGAAGATGATTTCGCCAGCTTCAAAACCTAACTCTAGCTTAGGTCAAAATGAAAACAAAATAATGATTGAGAAAAATGGCATGATGGACGCATGATTAAAGTGGAATGGTGAAATATAAATTTATAAAAATAACATAAAATTAAAACCCTAGAAATCTAAGAAAATTTTGACAGCATAACGCGTTTTCATTAATCGACTTAAAAATTTTAAAAATAAAACTCCAATAAGAAATTAAATAAAATTTAATAATAAAAATTTAAACTTAAGAACAAATTTAAAACAACCAAATAAATATCCTGCCAAGGTCGAGTAAATCGACCTTGCATAAAAAGGTTAAAAATTCAAAACGAAAATAATAAATAATTACATGACGCCAAATAAATTTCAAAAAAATTGAGTCCGTTAATAAATATAATTTCAGCTTTATATATATTATCTAACTTGAATTAATAGAGAAGGGGAAAGATTAAATTACTCTTTCCCGTAAAATAATAGTAAGATAGATAGATAATAAAATGATAAAATCACGCTAGAAACAAAATAAAATAATTGACCCAACTAAAAAGAATTTAAACAAGGGGAATACTCTTCCCAATTAAAACAAAATTAATCCCTCCCTTTAAAATATACCTTCACAAGGCAATAAAATAGAATGCAAAACCCCATTTAAAATAAAAACAATGTTTAAATGAACATAAGAGATAAAAGAAAGACAAGGCAAAAATAGAGGGTTTAAATTAAATAAATAAAACAAATCCCTCAAAAACCCTCTCAATAAAATAATGTTTCCAAAAGAAATCCTTAATTCCTTTTTAAACTTGGTTTTCAAATTAAGAAGCCCTAATTGTATTTTATTGTTTTCTTTCCTTTTGTTGCCCTAATCCTCTATCTCCTTCATTCTTTTTGTTTTGTTTTGTTTTTGTCTCTTATTTTTCCAGGTTAGGGTTTGAAAAGAACCATGGAGGCCATGAATGGAGGCTACCTCTCATGGAGGTATACATTCAGTTATCAAGAGTTCCATTTATCTATTCATTTAATCTTTTTTTTTTTTTTGAGTGACAACATTATATATATATATATATATATATATATATATATATATATATATATATATATATATATATATTGAAGGACTGCTAAGGGCCGATGGCGGCCAAGGCAGAGGGAGTCACAGTGGAGAGGGGGCGGCGGAAGGCAGCTGCGGGGGAGTTGGGTATGCAGACGGTGCTACCGTGGCAGGGAGTGGGTTACATGAGGGGTCTGGGCATTGTCACAACACAGAGTGTGTTAAGAAATAAAACAAATAAGGTGCGGAGGGGGTCGAAACCCCCACCCACACCCTTGGGTGTGGGTGGGGGTTTCGACCCCTCCCCACACCCTTCACTGGTACTACGGCGGTGGCAGGACTGTGGTGGGCGCCAACGCCCAACACAGCCCCTCTTACTCAACATCAAACTTTCACTTAGCACAAAACCTGCAGCTAATACAGTCCGTTGCTTGACAATTTTGATCTCTTTTTTTTTTGGGTTAAAAATAATTTTCGGTTAATATATGTATATACTCAAAATGATACTTACAATTTATTTAAAAATATCACAGTATATATATCTCTACTTATTGTTGTATATAAATATATATGTATACACTTTTATCTATATATATAAGTGTATATACATATTATAATATATACAACAAAAATGTAATATATATATTTTCTTCTATTTTTTTCTGTATATACACAGTGATAAAGAAAAATGAAATGAACATCAATAGATTTTTAAAGAACAAGACAATCAAGTATATATATATATATACCCATTGCATTTATTTTCCCAAAACATTGGTCTAAATAGCAGATTCCTAACTTTCTCATTTAACTCTAATTTTTTTTGTATACTAATATTTCATTTCAAAATCATAAATAGATAGCTAGTATTAAGTTCCCTTTTGAAACATAAAATAATAGAGATGTATTTTTGTTTTGAAATAAACCTATATGGTAGAATAAACATTCTCATTTAACTTTTCTAACAACAACTAATAATATAAACTTTCAAGTAATAAAATAGAAGCAAATGTTTGTAACTTCTCTTTCTTTCTTTCTTTTGTGAGCAATAAATATATTCATCAACTACTGTGCATATTTTTTTTTTAAAGAAGGAACATGACAGCAATATATATAAATTTCTCATACATCTCTCAAACTATAAACTCACAGCTTGGAGAATAAACAACTTTCAAATAAAATAAAAAGATTGTTTACATTCCAACACTTTTTACAGCCAACCCCAAGGGCATAAAGCTTGACAAAAATAAATACAATAGGGACACAAAGGCCATGGTTCAAACAACCAACAACATATAACTATAGAAACACACAACTGGTCTTCTCCCTAACTCTATTTCTTCATTTAAATACCTGCAAATAAAACACAACAAAAAGGAAAACCCAACCACTTTGAAATGCCCTCTTCTCTACTGTAGACCCGCAAGTGGGTCACCCCCAAGTTAGGGAGGTAGGGATTCACATGGTTGCAACACACCACAACAAACATCAAGAACACAACAACACAAAACAAACCCCAAGGATGAACACATAACACAATTCATGAAAATGAGTTTGATGGGGGTAGGGAATGGACCCCTCTACTTCAAAGGCCACACCAAAATACCAAAATACCAATCTCATGGCCTCAAGCCAAAACCTCCAAAACCACAACTTCTCAAATATCTCAAAATAACTTCCATGGCACTCTTTCCATTCAAATAATCTTCACAACAAGTAAGAAGCCCTCAAGACATAAATAACACAATATGGGAGTGACCTTAAGGAGGGTCCTTTCCCCTACCCTAAACAAGTTGAACCTTACCTCCAAATGGAGGTGCTCTCACCAAACTCCCAATCCCACACAAAAATGCAACAACAAACAACCAAAATTACAAACACATTACAATAAAGATATGCAAGGGTAAAGAACTTAGTCATGAGGCTTACCTTCAAAAGCCCTATAATGGAAGCACATTTGGTGATGAGCTCCAAGCTTCTCCAAACCTTCCAATCTCCAAGAATTCCTCTAACTTTCCCAAAAAATGCTCCAAAATAAAAGAAACTCCAAAATGCAAGAACCCCCCACTCCTCAACAAGAGGAGGTAATATAGGCCATAAATTTTGACCTTGAGGAATGAGAAGGTGACACTTGTCACCTTCTCCTTCCTCCTCCTATGCCACTTGCAAGGGAGAGGAAGTGTGAGGGTGACAAGTGTCACCCTCCAATTCCATCTCAATCCCCACCTTATCCACTTGTGCTCTCACACGTGTGAGAGAAAAAGTGGTGAGGTAAATTCCCATCCAAACCTTCATGAGGATAAGGGATGCCATATGACATCCTCTTATTCTCTAAAAGAGCCATCTCCCTCCAAGATGCTCTCACGCGTGTGTGAGAGTCTTGGAGGAAGATCCCACACACTTGGGTGTCTTGGAGACCTCCTAATTCCTCCTAGGGAAGGGATTCACAAACATTGGGAAGGGAGATGAGTCTTTCCCAAAGCATGACTCATCTCCCACCTTATCTAATTTCAAATTTCGTCACTTTGACTAAACCTTAGTTTAGAGTGACCAAAATTGAGTTAACCTAAGGTTTAATTAGTCAAAATTGACCCTAGACCCATGGGTAACCACCTAGGGTAAATTTTGGGACACTAAGGTTCACCTAGGGGGTCATAAATCCACTTTAAATGGCCTCAAAAATAAAAACAATTACCAAGTGGTGTAAGTCAATAAAAATTATACAACACTTAATATTAATTAATTTAAACAAAGGGTACTAGGCCAAAATGATAAAATTAAGACAAGTACTTAAATCGACACTCAATTTTCAAACGTGATCCTTATCCCTCTTGGGAATGGATCATTTCACAGGGAATAACATATGTGTGAATTCTACCTCTAATTTCCTATGGCCTGGGAATATAATCTTGCACATCTCGATCAAGTGTCAATCATATCATGATAATCATAGCTGAAGCAACTAGAATTAAATTCATGCCATTAAATACAACAATAATTATCTATAACATAATTCTAAATTAAACTGCATTTTTCTCACATGTCAAGTAATCATCATCACATAAATAACTAGAAATCACATCACAAAACATCATCTAATATATCTCATATGTTGGATCACAAAATAGCATCAAAATATGATCAAATTGAATCACCATATGTCTAATCAATGTCATATCAAAATTAGGAGATATAATCAAATCTGCATAATGAAACCATAGTCTCTAAAAGTCTGATAATGTCATCAACTAAAATGCATAACGATCAAAATAAGGAAGGAAAAAATAATCAGCCTCACAACTTGCCAATTAGGGCTCACTGCCCAAGCACACTGCTCACAAGAGGCACACTGCCTACAAGAGACTCACTGTCTACAAAGTTAAGGAAGGTAACTAGGTGATTGAACTGATCAGAGGCATCCACATATGATGAGGTTCAGTTCTGGTTAGGCTCAATATACTAATCTACTACA
The DNA here is from genome assembly GCA_027924645.1 of Cunninghamia lanceolata. Classification (NCBI taxonomy): domain Eukaryota; kingdom Viridiplantae; phylum Streptophyta; class Pinopsida; order Cupressales; family Cupressaceae; genus Cunninghamia; species Cunninghamia lanceolata. Next base: position 2,231,160 of record BSBN01000061.1, on the reverse strand, counting down.
CTTCATTCTTCCTCTACTTTAGTGCTGTTGTTTTGTCACATACCGAACTTGTATTTCTGCTTCCACACTTCTCTCTACCTTTTGTCACACACTATATTACACACAACACACCTTCATACTGAAATCCATCTGGTATATATATCTACACCAAGGATCTCAACATCTTTCTAGTCGGCAACTGGAATACTCAAGATAAATACTGAACCCTGATCTGCCGGCTGAATCCATGCTTAACATGTGATGCGTATCAAGAACATAGGCATGGAATTCATCAATCATGTCTTCCAACCATGAATGATCCCTCAAGAAGCTTGATCACCATCAATTTCTCATTTGGATTAAAGTCTGATGCTTTATCGGTTAGTTCTTCCTTAGTCTACTCTACCTATCAGGAACCCAACACTTAGATGCTCATATCTTTTCATTCCTTCATCACCAGAGGCTCAATCTCTGGAATGTAGTAGTCATGGTACTCTTCTTGACTTCCCCAAATCTGCACTTTGCTGAGATACATCCTCTGAGAGATCTGGACTTGATTATCAGACCTTGCTGCATGCTCTGTTCTTGTTCACCAGACCAAAACATTCTTCAATCTTACTTCCGATAGAGATGTACTATGTGCTACGGATGAGTGGAATGGACTTTGTTGCCATCAATGACAACACTCATGAAGCCACACAGTGTCTCTTGCCAACAATACATTCATCTCAATTCTGACACAATGCATTTCCTTTATCTCACACAATTACTTTAGGTGGATTCCTCTTGGTGAGTCTTCTCCTTCCCCTTGATCTATCATATTGGCTCTTTAGCTTTGACTTGTGAGTTGTAGACACATCTTTTCTATTTTCTTATATCTAGCTTGGACTTAGAATGGTTCTTCCTACTTAGAATATCCCTCCATCCCCTCATCTCACCATTCTCTAATCACTTGGCTTCCTTAATCTTTAAAATCTAGGACTACTGATTAACTAGTTCTTTGAATTGCTTAGAGAAAGTATACATATATTAACTTATACCCCACATTTCTTCCTTGTACTATATCCTTTCCCTTGCATGCCTATCACACCTACCACATCCTTATAAACATATACACCATATGATGAATTATAGTTAGACAAAAAAAATTACAATCTTGGTGCATAAGCTTAGGCTGTCATCTTGTCATCTACTCAATTGTGGTTTATTCCTATTCATTTTGTTGTTTATTCCTATCCTCACATACATAAATTCTATCCTCCATTCTATTCCAACTATATAATTTCTGCCCAAAAATTTTAAACCTTGGAAAATTTTAAAATCTTGCCCTTTAGAGTCACATTTGAAGTCATACTGTTATCTGAGTTTAATTTGTCATCTTAGTCTAGTTGGAATATTATTGTTCCACCTCAGTCATGAAATGTTCTAAGTTATCTCATGGCACTAATATGCTCCAAAGAATAGTGATAATGGGTTGGTGTAGATATAAGGAGAAACTGCTTCTTGCTTGTGACTATATGCCAAATTATCTAAATTGAATGCCATGCTACATTTTACACAGTTAATAGAATATGTATTTTATACCTTGTTGAAGCATACCATACATGTGGAATTGATAAAGGCTAGAGTAAACTAAAAGCACTCAAGATTGATTCGAAGTTCTCATGAGAGAATGATACAAGGCAAATTTGTGGCAGCAGTGGTTAAGAGGATTTGAACTGGGACAAGCCACTATTAGTTGGATAAAGAAGTGGAAATTATCATAAGAAAATCAAGGGGAAGCAATGTTGAATTGCTAAGAAAATTTCTTGTGACTCCAAAAAGAGATTCAGTGCATTTAGGTTAGAATGGGGTTATGTTGGTGATTGACAAGAAGAAAAGCATATCTTGCAAGAATAGGGAATGCCACTCTTTCTTCCTCGAAGCTATTCTTAGGCAATAATAACATTGGGAATATCTTTTTAGTCAAACATATTTCCTGTGGGATGTTCATTAGTTTCTCTTAGCCAACAATTGTGTTGTTTCCGCATTAAGAATTTTTTGCTTACAGTCTTCTCCCAGTTCCAATTAATGCACATGTATTACAACTAGTGGCATCTAGAAATCTTGATGAGGCATTGGAATTATTTAAATTTTTTCCACTAGAAGACTCAACATTTTGAGTATCTGAAGAGGAGATTGGACTAGTAACAAATATGGTCAAATACCTTTTTGATGATGGGAACCTTGGAATGAGATTTTGATTTATCATTGAGATGCACTATAAGTCTCACCTTGGTGAAGCTTGTGTCAATTGATCTTGGATTTGATGGAAATGTTATGGATGCCATCTGATGCTTGGCTTATGATAATAACAATCATAGATCTCAATGATTCTTCTTTGTCTATGGAGGATTTCCACCGAGCTCTACATGAACTTCTTGTTCTTATAGAACCTATTGACAACACAAATGGCTACCTTTTGTTGCTTCAGACTTGAACAAATTTAGAGGTCTTTCTTCTATTGTTAGAGATATTTATAAAGAAGAGGAAGAATTACATACAACTGTTGCATGGGTTCTTGGGAAAGCTAGTCAAAATAATCATGTTGTTGAAGAATAACTATGGATTTGAGGAAGCAGTTAAGGCTTTATATGCAGTTTCTATTGTGATCAAAAGTAATCTTGATGGGCAAGCAATGTTCTCTAAGGAAGATGGAGTTTGATGATACAAGAACTCATACGTAATTCAAGATGTGATATAAGATTGCATAAGAAATCTTTATTTTTGGTATCTTATGTACAAAACATGGAAGCATACATTAATAGTGAAGAAGAAACTCATTTTTGAAGATGGGCTAGAATAGATGCATCATGCAATGAATAGATTTATTTGGTAGTATGTGGGAAACTGCCAATACTTCAGCAATATGCCAAAATAAAATGAACTTCCAAGTGCATTTAAACATCTACAAGGAGGCATCGATCATCAGAGATGTGGCAACAAGGTGGTTTCGAGCCTTTTTGAACTTTTTGGTTTAACTTGTCTTTATGGTGTAAAATGCTCCGATAGATAGTCTAGAAAAATGTTGAAGCATAGAAAGGTACACAAACTATTTTAATTGACACAAAGAAACATCATCTTGCTATTTAGTGATAAGGAAAGAACAAAGGCCACAACCTGTTTTACAAAAAAAAGGCATTTCTCAAAAATAGAAAAAGGAAAAAGATACAAATGAATATTGATTAGAAGGTTTTAGAAAATTTAAGGAACATGCAATCAACTTTGTAACGTCGAATCTGATAATATTTACGAACGTCTTACCTGTTTGAGCCAAAATGGAAGATTTGGAGCTAAAATTATAATTTTTTGTCAGATATTATAGTTGGAAATGCCCTGGCAGGTATTCATGAAAAATGTTGAAGCATAGATGAGGTGCGTTGAATCCCACCAACATCTTTTATACTAAAATGGGAATGTTGAAAGTAAGATTTTTATCATATATTGTAGCAAAAAAATGCTCCGGTGAATAGGTACTAACAGGTTGTCGTGAGGTCCTAACACTTTAGCTAAAAACTATGAGTTTATCGACTGGGTAGTGTCCAAGGTTGTATGCAATAGGGAGTATCATTTGGATATCTCATTTAGAAACAATTTCCTGAATCTTTAAAAGGATTAAACAACATATCAAACTAGAAAGCATTTGAACTCTATACTAAAAATCATTTGAACTCTATACTAGAAAGCATTTAAACTCTTAATCTAAGAAAACATATAAACTTTATACTATAAATTCATACATGCAATTTTTACTATGAACTTGAACAATGACTAATCTTATAACTGCACACATTCCAACTTTCAACTAATAGTTAACAACAATTTAAAACTAAATTAGATGCTTCATAAATATTAAACAAACAAAGCTCCAAGAATTAATGTCTTAAATATCACAACCTGCAGGCACACACAATAGAACTAAACATAAAATAACACTACTCTAAACAAAACATTCATGAAAATAGAAATACTTATCTACTCTACAATCCCTTGAGTGGCCAACTCTTGGGAGAAATTCATCTTTTAAATTAGATCACATTCAATTGTTTCCATAGAAACATAGTAACTCCATTCATATCTTCATAATTCAAAAGGAAATATTTAGAATAACACTATTTGTATTCAAGAAAATATTGCAGAACATAACTCTTTGATTATTTGCCAAAAAGAGATTGATATTCATTCTTCACATAGTATGATATATATATATCCATGTTTTGAGAAACTAACTAAAACTAAACTATTACAAAATCCTATATTCCAGATGGCGGTAAAATGCCATTGAAAAAGTCTTATAACAAAAAAATAGAATTTCAACTACTGATGTCTTTATGGAATAAAACATATAAAAGGCTTTGAGTGGAGCCATAAAGTCTTAGATAACCGACAAAAGTTAAAAAAATTAAAAGAGCCTCCAATCAATGCATGCCTAAAATTTCTGGCACCCTCAACTTCTAGCACACTTGACCTCGGCTACTTGAAGTCCACTCCTCTCATAGGTCATGCATTAATCCTGCACAATTACTCAACTCTACATACCATTATATCAACATTTAATAGCTAATTTCAATCAATTTAGGAAATAAAGATTTGTACAACATTTCATTAAAAATAGATAAATATCGCTTCTAAAAAAAAACCAATTGGCATGGCTAGGGTGATTGGGCAATGCAAAAAGGGTTATTTGTTTTATTAAAGGAATGAGGTTGTTTATACCTCAACAGGTAGGTAAAAGATGTAATTACTAGGAGTAACTCCAAGAATCACAATTTGTATCACACATCGATGGCTATGTGAAGCTTATTTGTCTGCCCATGAAGTTTTGAAAGAGGTATTTGAAGTCTGGGAGCATAAAAAAGGTTACAGCTTGGATTGGGCATTTCAAATTGGAATTGTTGAAAAGGCTTTAAATTTTTAAGTAGAAGTAATCGGTAGTTGTAATGCCAAATTTCATAACATTACTCACCAACATACATCCAGACTGTGTCAAAATAGGATGTTTAGCAGATATTAGAGTTAGAAACATTTGGATAGATATGCATTCAAAATATTGAAGCATTAACGAGGCATATGAGTCATTTTACATATCATGAGTTACAAGTTTGATAAGAGAGAAGATGAGCATGAGCATGGGTTTGGATGCATATCAAACTCCAACTCAAGGTTTTGTGCAATACATAATTCTCAATGTGCGGTTAGGGGACGAACAAAAGAGTTGGTTGCATATTTTACTATTGGAAACATGAGTAGATGTATTGCATTCAACAATTATCTTTGCCAGTGCCTTTTGCATATATCAGGCTAGGAGCCTTCGAGCAGGGTACAGACCTTCATCAAAGCTCAAATGAAGGTTCTTTAGGGTGGAGGTACTAGCAGCTCAGTAGAGTCCTAAAAACCCCAACTGGTTCTAGGGAACAACACAACAAGCATATGCAAGAAGAATTTTCTTCTAACAAAGAGGTGGGTGAAAATTCACTTGTTGATCATCCAGGAGTGGGTTTTAGAACTATACGAAGACAGGGTGCTGGGAAGATCCTTTGAAGACATGTGTACCCAAATTTATTACAAGGGAAAGATGTTAGGGTTTGTGCATTTGTATAATGGGCAAGGAAGTTCTATGCACATGTTTTCCAAAGAACTTGGCTTTCTTGGTAGCTTTGTATTTAGTGGAAAAGGAATTCATGTTGCTACTGGAGATGCTTTCAACACCAAATTTAAGCATGAAGTGCTCAAGAATGAGAGTGTTGATGCAATTACAATTGTTTTCTTTGAAGATAGGACTTGCAGTAATGGGTAGTTCTTTGAATTACTGAACATGGCTACTCTCTAGAAGCTTCCAATTATCTTTGTCATGGAGAACAATTTGTGGGCTATTGGAATGTCCTAGGTTAAAGCAACTTTAGTTCTAGAGATATGGAAGAAAGGACCTACTTTTGTGATGCTAGGTGTTCATGTTGATGGCATGGAAGTGTTGAAGGAGAAAAGATGCAAATTTGAAAATGATACAAAGAGGATTTGTCTTGAATAAAGATGAGGCTTGTGTTGAAGATAGTTAAAGAAATGATAGTCTAAACATTTGGGAGGATGTATAATGCCAAAGGTCATCTATGGCGTTTCATTTTTTATATTTTGTCATTATGTAGTATTTTTGAGGGGGGAAAGTGGATTTTGGACTCCTGAGGGAGTGGAGGTCAAAATAAACTTCTTGTTGTTCATTGTAGTGGATCTTCTTGTTGCTTGTCTAACTGGAGAACTTTGTAGAAGGGATTTCTGGAGACTTTGAGCTTTGGTTTTGGTATTTTTATATTAATGAATGATTGTGTTCTTATGTCCATGATGTCTTCGTAGATGTTGATTGTTCTTATGTTCATTCAATTTCTTTATCTAATACAATTTCTTCTGCATGCTCTTGATATACAGGTGTTTTTAGAGGACTTTGTGCTTCAATTGTTGGTTATTCTCTCTCTCTTGGAGATTTTGTACTCCTCTTTTTAGTTCAATTTATCTTTCCTCAAGAGGTTAAGTTGTGTTTCTTATGTCCACAACATGATTTCTTCTCACTTTCTCTCATCTTCTCTTCTCCTGCCTTTCTATACTTTCTAGTTAAAAGTACTAAAAACTACAAAACCCCATCATATGAGGGAGCTTCCCCTCTCAATGTAGAGGAGAATCATTGAACTCACACTGATTTGTCCCTTTGTTAGTGTTAGATGTGAAAAGTGGGAAGATAGTGAGTAGTGCCAAGTCTATCAAGTCAAACCCTCCTTTCACAATAACACTCAAGGACAACAACTGTACCAAGTCACTGTAGATGAATGAGGGCTCAGCTATAGGTTGGTGTACTCATGAATGATATCGAAAGATATATTAGATTGAGAGATTTGTCAAAACCTAGATCCAATATGCCTCAAACCATAATTATAATGCAATTGAGTATGGACAAACAAACTGTTACAAAAAACTAGACAAGAAGGCACTTAGAAAGGATCAGAAACATACCAGAAGTTGGATTTCTAGAATTGAAGACTCTACAGACTACGGGGTGGGTACCCAAGTCTAATAGGATAACATTTTTGCAAATCTAGAACAGTGAGTAGTGTTGAATAATGTTTATCTCCTAAGATCAAGATAAATCATGTTGGGAGGACTACGAGGCGGGCACCCTAGTCCAGTAGGGTAAAATATCAACAAGTTTCTTCCAGATCCTAAATCTTTGTCCTCTAAATTGCTTCTTTGCACCTGCACTTGTCCAAATCCTGCACCTATAACCTATAATCACAAAGAGAGGGGTTTGGGGTTGTGGTGTTTAGGAGCTTTCCTTGGTCAATCCCTAGAATGACATTCAAGTCTTCCAACACCATTGTTAGATAGAGTGCATGTCCTTGGAGGACAAAGGCCAACTCCAATTGATGAAATGAATGATTGAAAACACAAATAGATGTCACCAAGTAGAGGTGAAACCCTCACAAAGATTAAGATCCTTCAAATCATGAGGAGATGGACTGATGAAGCCAAATCTGCAACAAACAAAGACAACAATAACACGATTCTGCTCTGCAACACAATGAATGCCTTGAAATCCCTTAGCTCAATATCACAAGTTTGAATTGTTCTCTAGGTGTAAAATTAAGTCATAAACTCACTTATATATGCTTTCCCACTAACATTCATAATTTAAATTGAAAAGGCCGATAGAAGGAAACCTTTTGAAAGGGCCCAAGCTGACACATTTAAATTTGAATCCCAACAAATCAAGTTGGACTTCGGTGCAGGCACACAAGTCCCAAGGCCATTTTTGGTCATGCTTAAACATTTAGAATGGGCCCCTAAGTCCCATTTGACATGGGTTTTAGGGGAAATTGCTCCGAGATAAGTATTAAGCTTGCATAATGTAAATGAGGAGACCTAGGAGATAAAATAGGAGGTAAAAAGGGATGAGGTTACTTTTTACTCCATAACATTTAGCCCCCACTTTAATGTATGTATGATCTTATGACTCCATACATGCATTAAAGTATAGTCGAAAACACATCAAACACACCAGGCACATAGAGACAAGGCATACCCAAAGGTTGGAGGACTAGTTCTAGCCCCCAATCTTAGGTAAGCACTAGAAAACACATGGAAGACATGCAAGACACAATGGATATAGTAAGAAGCACACAAAACATAGAGAATACAATGGAAGCACACAATACATGAAGAAGACATGAGAGCAATCACAAAATACACAAAGAATACATTGATTTAACAACTAAAATAAATCCTAAACTAGGGGGTGGAGGGAGCTCATCGCTACACACCTTTAGACTGCCAAAAACATGCAAATCAAAACCTAAAGTGTGGAGGGAGCTCATCGCAATGTGCCTTTAGACCACACCATGGGGAAGACACACCAAAGAAAGATCCAAGTGTGGAGGGAGCTCATCGCTATGCGCCTTCAGCCCACACTCAAGGGAAGACACAACAAACACACAAGGAAGACACATAGAATACACGAGCACTGCAAAGTATGCCATAGACACACTGTACGTCTTATACATGGAAAACATAAGTGATGGAAAGGGGCTTATTGCTATGTCCCACCATCTAAAACATGCCAAACATACCTGATGGTTGAGCTACGCTACCACAACCACCAAAGACATGCTTAAGGGTGGATGACTCAAGATCCAACCCCACCTCCATAAAGGACTTTGTATAAAAAGATGTGCACTAGCTCAAGAGATACACCATCCCACTTCGTGATGAGGGCTTTTTATAAAAGGATGCACACTAGCTTAAGAGATACATCATCCCACCTTATAGAGAGGGCATTTTGCTTTGTAAAAGGGATGTACACTCACTCAGGAGATACAACATCCATCCTCCTGGAGAGGGATTTCAAACAAACTTTGTTTGTGTAAAAATAATCATACAGATACCATTATATATGCCCCCACCTTAAGGTGGTTGATTCCACATGCTGGTATCAAACATATTAAGGTAGAGTGAAAATACGCAAGGGAACAAGAGCTTTCTCAAAGCTCATGCCCGCAAAGGTGACATGTGCCACGATTTTCGAATGTTCCCACAAACACATTGGTAAGATATGCTAAGATAATCAACAAAAGATAAGGTTAGAAGATCTTACTCTAAGATAATAACCAAATCAAATCATGAAATCTATGCACAAATTATATATTAGATCACATCAAAGACCAAGGCACACTTATGGGTTTGGATTCGAGTATAGCCATTGGGCTATGTTGTAGGTATCTCAAAACCAAGTGTAACAAAAAGGTGAGATATAAAACCATCCAAAGTGCATGGAGCAGATTGAGAGTATTGCAAAAAGGTTTGTTACAAGAGATAGCACAATATGATACACCACACAGAGTGATTCTACTAGTCAAGCATTAGATATATATATCAACCCCATCTTCATGTATGGACTAGGTCCATTTTTTCTTACTTTCTGAAGGGCCACACAGTCCTTATAATTATTTGTTTGCTTTCATCATCTGGCGACTGTAGGATCATTGAAGAAGGAAAATAATAAAAATGAGAGAGGTGACAAAGTGATGCAGGAGCATCCCAGGTTGCAGAGCAATCTTGCATCAACCAAAAATATTTGAATTCTTTTCTTTTCTTTCATTTCAGTTGTAGTTCAGTGATTTGCAGTTTAGCATTTTCTACTGCATTTTACTGCATCTTCATATTAGAGCTCATGGAGTAGGAATTAGATTCTATGCCATGTCGGCTACATCATAAGATTTCAGAAGATTTGGATTCATCTATAGAAAGTTATCGCTATCAAAAGATCATCAATTTTCATAGAGTAGAGCATTCATGAAGTCAATTGAGAGCAGAAGGTTTGAGAAGCACTTCTAGGACATGTGTAACCAAATGGAACATATCACAAGGCTAATAAGGACTAGATAGACCTTCCTTAAGGACCGCACTAAATTTCATTCATTTGTAGAGCAATACCTTGAGTTGTGGGCTAACCTTCATGTTATCTACATGTTTCATCATTCCTTGGAGTTTGTAACCTTCTAAGGCTAACACAGTGGATCATTTGAGCCTGAAAATGATATATATACATCTCTTAGATGCATTAGGAAATTTGTTTAGTTGTTATGATAAGATAGATGATTGAATTCTTTCTGAAAGGCACTTTAATTCCATATCTTTCATTTCTATTGTAACTCAAAAATTAGGCCTATGAGCCCTTTGATTGTAGTCTGCATGTTGTCAGCATATAAGAATTGTGATTATCTAATATATTTAGCATTTGAATCTTCCATTACATTTTGTTAATTGTGTTGTTTCTGTTGTGTTTACTCTTGCTGCATGGTTTGGACAATCCCTTCTTATGACCCTCCATCCATGACTGCACCAAGTGGTATCAGAGCAAAGTTGTGAATCCTTTGGGAAGTGAAGGCATTCCATGAAAATATCTTGTGGTGAATATATCACTAACTTGAGGTAGTCTACTTGTGTTTGTCAATAAAGCACTGATTGTGAGGCAGTTCCTACCTTGTAGTCAGATCACCAAATTGAGGTAGTTGCGCTAGATCCTAGGAAGAGATGCCACCAAGGAGGATTCCTGCTATGGCCAATGTTGCTAGAAGAATGGAAGAGATGATAGAGATGATGAGGAAAATGAAGGTTAGATTGGATGCTATAGAAGAAGATAGAAGAAGAGGACTAAACCCTAGACATGAAGATGAAAGTGATGATGATGCATTTCAAGCTATTGACCAAAATGAAGAAGCCCTAGAAGAAGAAGAATCAAATCAAGTAAAGATGTTTAAGGCTATTTATAAGATGGGTAAGAGACCTAGAATGGAAGTATCAAACTATACTAGAAATTTGAGTCTTGAGGAATTGATTGACTGGATAATTGACTTGGAGGAATACTTTGAGTATGACAAAATTGAAGATCCAAAGAAAGTAAGATTTGCAAAAACTAAGTTGAAAGGACATGATGCTATTTAGTGGAAAGAAGTTCAATTTGATAGGAATAGGAGAGGGAAAGAGAAGATCATAAAATGGGATAGGATGGTGACAAAGTTGAAGAATCAGTTCATACCTACTAACTATGAGTTGGAATTGTTGAAGAGATTGCAAAACCTAAGGCAAAAGGAGAAAACTGTGAAGGAGTACATTGAAGAATTTCATAAGATGATCATAAGGACTGGACATAGTGAGGAAAGCAAGGAGAAAGTGGCAAGGTACATAAATGGATTGAGGATGAATATTCAAGAAGAACTAAGTTTGGTGAGGATGACAACAATAGAAGAAGCATATCAGTTTGCATTGAAAGTTGAAGACAAGTTGAATAAGAGGCATGGGCAAAGGTAGAGAGGCAGGGGAGCTAAATTTTAAAGAGGCAGAACACATTCTAGAGGAGAAAGACCTTATGCAGAGAAAAACAAGGAAAGTAGTCCTTACAAGAAGGAAGACAGAGATAGCAATTCATACTGGAGAGATGATAGGAGTTTCTACTACAATAATAGAGGGAATCATAATTCTTACCATAATGAAGGATACATGAGAGATGAAAGAGGTTTTGACAAAAGATCATTTAGAGGAACTTGTTTTAAGTGTGGAAGAGGACACAACATTTGAATGTCATCAAGGAAGTACAAGCACGAAGAACAAGAGAAGTCTAGAGGCAGAAGAATTTGTAGGATACACGGAGATAGTGCATAATTAGGTCAGGAAGCATTTGGAGGAGATGAATAGTAAGTATAAGGAGAAAGCAGATGAGAAGAGAAGACATAAATAATTTTTAATTGGAGATGAAGTAATGGTATATCTAAGAAAGGAGAGATTTCCAGTGGGGACATATAACAAGCTAAAGATGAAGAAGTTTAGACCATGTAAGATTCTTAAGAAGTTTTATTTAGGGAATCATATGAAGTGGAGCTACCGTCTGAGCCATTTGGTATATCGCCTATATTTAACATTGCAGATCTATATTAGTATCATGAGAGGGAATCAAGTGACAACATTAAGGATGGATTAAAACATCAGTTACCACAACAACCACCAGAGTAGATAGAGAACATCTTGGATATCAGAGTTGGATGCAGTACCAGAGGCAAGTAGTATAAAGAGTATTTGGTAAAATAGAAAGGAAGATTGGAAGAAGATTCATCATGGATTTCTCAAGCTGATGTAGACCACCTTGGTTTTCCTCTAGCCCCAGCAAAGTGAGGGACTCACTTTTTCAACAACCCTAGGTGTCTAATGCAAGAGCATCCCAGGTTGTAGATCAATCTTGCATCAACCAAAAATATTTGTATTCTTTTATTTTCTTTCATTTCAGTTGCAGTTTAGTGATTTACAGTTCAACATTTTCTACCACATTTTATCGCATCTTCATATTAGAGCTTGTAGAGCAAGAATTAGCTTCTATGCCATGTTTGCTTCTGAGCTTAATTGATTGGCCTCCGCGGCTTTCTTTGTTCTTTCCTTCTCTCTTTGCCTCCCTCCCTCCGTCCCTTCCTCCCCGTAAGATCTGTGTTGATGTCCTTTATTTGAGATTTGTGGAGTGGTGGCTTTTATGAGATGAGTAGTGACTTTGATGAGTTTCAATGCCTTTGATGAGTGGTGACCTCCATGAGTGTGAATCCAGTAACTGCAATTTGAGAGCGGCATTAGAATTTAGACAATTCCTCATGTTGAATTCTGAGCTTATCTGATTGGCCGCGCTGATTCTTCCTATCGTTGATTCCTCCTATCGCTGATTCGTCCTATTGAAAAGAATAGCCTGATTGCCATCCCACCGAACTATTCTCTCCCAACTGCTCTCCCAACAATTGCTCTCCCTACAGGCTGGCTCAATTCTGGGCATTGAATATGCGACCTGATTCCTAGCATTATCCTTAGCGAGCATTCCTGGCATTATCCTTAAAGACCAGGTTCATAAATCTAATTGGGTAACAATCCTGCCCATGGGTTGTAGACCTGTATATGGCAAGCCGATCTAAGATGCAACGGGCGTCCCCCCAGCTGCTATATTGTTATGGCGAAGTATTTCTTTTCTGAATGGACTTGTATTGCTCCCCCCAATCTAAGCAATATCCTCCCTGGGCTATTGGTCCTTTGTTGGTGTTGGGCTGAATCCATCTTTGCAATGATAACCCTGGGGTAATACTGATGGGTTCCTTCGATGCTGTCCCGGCTCGGAACCTGGCTGACCCGTCCTTTAGCTGCTGCTGGAATCTGATTGATTGGCGTGACAATTTCCTCAGAGTCCGGGCCCTCACCCGCACCCACCTAATCCTAAAACCCAACCACAACCCACAGAGAACGATACAGCCCACAACCCATTGCTGCTAATATTGTTTAGTTTAGTTGGGTGGGTGGGAGATAGTGCCGGTGCCGTAAGCAGAATTAGTCTAGTTTACCGGGTGGGAGGAACGGCGAGTTTCCCACCCACCCGTCCCGGCACGTTGGCAAACCCTCGAAAGGCGGGGTTGGCGAATCTATATCCTCCCACCCACCTGGCCTATTATTGTTAATTGTTGCCGAATGAATCGAGGGCGTTCAAAATGAATGAAGGTTCTTTAGGCGCATTGCCTTGGGGACAATGACACAACTCAGAGCAAGCAAGCAAGAAGGGGCGGGACGGGGATGGGACTGAAACAAGGTAAATAGGCTCTAGATCAATGGAAGGAAGATACCAAGTGGTGTTGCCGGGTGATAGTTGCCGCACAGGGTGATAGTTGCCGCACAGCGATCGTGCCACTGTTATAACCAGTATCTGCCTACCTCAATTATAGGGATAGTAGAGCCAACTGAGGGAATGTATTCTATCCCCCGCTGGAGAAAGAGGTTCATCGGCTGTCCAACCCATGATATGCGGATCGATCCGGGGATCTTTGAACAGCTTGACACCCACAGAGACGGATAAAGAGAAATCTAGGGAAGGGGCAACGCGAATGGGTCATGTCATGCTCAGGATGGTCAGCATCATCCCGCAAATAGATAACGATTTCGGGGAGAGAAAGGAAGCGGGCGGGGGTGGGTGGAACGGTGAGGTGAAAGAATAGGCCAATAGTGGCCCCGTGTACTTAGAGAGATAGATATGGCACGGTGAAGCCGACGATCCGGTTTCCTCTCCCGGGCGGCTATAGATATATAGGCACCGGGCCCCGATGGATCCCTAGTCGGAACCTCAGATCGAGGTGGCCCTTCTTTTTTTCCTATTCAGGATAGGTGAATGATAGTATTGAATGGGGGAAGTTGATCGAGTCCAAGGTCACCATAGGGTATTTAGAGATTACCACGATAAAGAAATGGCTCATCGAGGAACGAACTGCTGGGAATGGAAAGCCATAGCCGAGAATTAGCAGTGTATGGACTCGATGGTTGGTGGCGAACACCGGATGTTGATGGGTGAGGGGGTCTGGTTCGCTTCGCTCAATACTGTTATCCCGGTAGGCCATAGCAATTGGAGAACATGGCGTGGTGGGCAGTCCGTCCATTCGAGAGGAACAATGGTGAAATGTGGTGAAATGCCAATTGGGATCGATCTCATCCAAAGGTAGGATAATGGTCGGGTCGGGTAGGGGCCATCCAGTGCCGCACAGTTCTTTCTTTCGGATGGTGACATCACGACTGGGATGAGGCGATACATGCGCACCTCTACCGGCGTAATTTATGGATGGGATATGCTGACTCTTTCCAACTATAGATGGTTACGTTGAGTCTGTTATATAGGTAGGGGAAGGATTCCAGTTCCAGTTGGCTCTAGGATGTACAGAAGAAGGAAGGGAGCTAACCCTGCTGGAGAGGGAATAGAATAGGCTTGACCAGCACGATAAAGAGGATTGGGATCTTGGGAGTATTGCTCTGATCCAGCTGATCCTGGAAATGGTGGGGATGGAGAAGGTGGCGGGCACTTAGATCAATAGACGGCGTACGGGCACAAAAGATTCGGCTGAGCTCGATTCCGTTAGGCCTAGGCCCTGTTCTTCTAAATGACATGGATTCGTAGCCGCTAGACCCAACTATTCCTCTTCAATGCCAGCTTGTTACGCTTTCTCACACTCAGCTATAGATAGGTGGGGGCTCCATAGTTACTACCATGGCGGTCAAATGAAATGTCTTAAGGGATGCGGAGTTTATCTGCATTCTATATGCCCCACTGTGAATAGGGCACCTATCTAGAGTAGCCTGAATGCAAACTTGAGAATACGATTCATTCTCGAGATTCTCAAATCAGCTGTATAGTAGTAGGGGCCCCCTCGATTTCCCCAGGGGCAAGTTCTATAGGAGGTAGGGGCGATTCAACTTCGATTCTCAACTGTTGCTCAAGACTCTCAAATCGAAAGATCGTTTGCATTCAGGCTACTCTAGATAGGCGTATTAGTATATAATACGAATTGAGTTAGGTCGGCCCCCTACCTATATAACTCTGGGCAGCAGTCAAGTCATATCAACCTGGAAAAGAGAATCTTGAGCAACAGTTGGGAATCTTGACTGGAGGTTGTTCGCTTCCTTAAGAGGTTGAGGTTGTTCAGGGGGAACCCTTGGGGGGTTGGAAGGCCGGCTCCGGAGAGGAAGAAGAGAGGGGCCCCCTACCTATATAGTTTCAAGTGCCGTGACGAAAAGATAGATTATAGCAGTTGAAACGAGTTATATAGGTAGGGGTCCGTAGGGGAAACTCCTTTCCTTCTCTTTGAAACTCCTTCTCGACCCAAGGGCCCTATTCACCCTTTCTATAGCTACCAATCGAGTCCCCCCTACCTCGATAGCCCCCCCCCCACCCCTCCCCTTGGTTAGCTTCGCTAATGGAGGTGTGGTGCACTTCCACCTAATGGGCTTAAACCCCCCCCCCACCCGGGGCTGTCTAGAGAATGAAGGTTTGGTGCGCTGCCTCCTATGTGGTTAAGGCTGTCAAGAGTCTTTAGGTTTGGTTCACTATACTATAGTTGTTCCCCCCCACCCCGTCGGATAGGGCATGTTACGTGATATAGAGAAATCTGGCAGTAAGTATCTGCAACTATAGTTTAGTCTGGAAGGGGGTCCAGTGGAGTTTGGTCGACTATACTATAGGGTGTTTAGTCCAGTTCAGTTCAGTTGGCAACCGACTATAGAAAGGAAGGGAACTAACCAACTGGACTCCCCACCAATATTTAGGAGCCCCTATCCCCAATCCCATCCTCATCTCTATATACAGGGGATCGAGCCAACACCCGATGTATCACGTATATCTTTATCAACCATTCTTGCATTCTCAAACCAAACTGTTGTTTCTTCTATCGAGTGCCATAGAATTGTAGGGGGCTGGGGGTTCCTCGGATGTTTCCTTGGTCCAATATTTCTATTACCGACCCAACCCACTGCTATAGTAGCATTCATTGGTCGGGATGGCGAGAATATAACCCCCCACCCCCCCCTCTCTATAGTTATCTACCGACTAGAACTCCCAGCCCACCCGGCAAATATATTACCTTCCTACTAGAATCTCGGGTGGGTGGGAACTCTAGTTGCTTGGAGGTAGATTAATTGTGGGAGCTATAGTTCAGGTGGGTGGGAGCTATAGTTCCAACCCCACACAGGCATTTTGGCTCTGCAGTTTAATCATAATTAATACGCCTAGGCAGGGCTCTTATAAGACTGGATTCAGAGTAGGAAGTACTGCCCAGAATGATTACCGCTGGAGTAACCACTTCTCCTGATTTCAGAAATGTCAATCAGGCCTGCGATCCTTTTGATTATAGTTTGCATGTTGCCAGCATATAAGCATTGTGATTATCTAATATATGGAGCATTTGAATCTTCCATTGCATTTTGTTAATTGTGTTGTTTCCATTGTGTTTACTCTTGCTGCATGGTTTGGACAGTCCCTTCTTAGGACCCTCCATCCATGACTGCACCACAAAGTGCCTTAGGAAAACCACTTAGGAGGATGCCCCCAAAACACCCTCTGCAATGCTATGCCCCTAAGGCACAACATGTAACAATAAAATAGAGGAGAGGAAAGATAGAAGAATGATGAAACCAATAGAAGAATGGTTAAAATAGAGGCAGTCTCCTTGTATCCTTGACCTTACAAGAGTATCAAGGGTCATCCAAAGAGAACTAAACAACATATAACATGACATGGGGGAACACAACACAATGATAACAACATATATATCTAGGAGGAGGCTACCCTTGAGAGCAACTAGAGTAGGTGCTACATTGAGTGTGGCTAAAAGAGGGAGAAATACTTACATGATTCAATGGGATATGTCCTGGTGGACAATCCATGTCTATCATCATAGGATGTATTGCATGTAGTTTTGGTCTTGTTGATATTGTATTAACATTAAGTTTAGGATGACAAGAGGATTTGGTGGGATTCAAAGTATAGTATCCAATATCGGTCGTGTAATTAATTCCAACAACTTGTAAAGGTATTCTAATTCCTTGTTGGTTTACACCACAACCATTACCTACGTAGTTGTAATTTTTGTACAAAATTTGAAATCCATGACCATAGAGAGAATCCATCTCTTTAGAAGATGGTGAGGCCTCATAGGTATCATGATCTATAGTATAATTAAGAGTATTGTCTTTGTTTTCTACCAAGGATACTTTGGGTTTCTTAAGCGTTTCCAAAGATTGCTTGGATGAGATCAATGCGACTTTTGATGTGTCGAGATTAGAGTTATTAAGTTTATATTCCCCCATAAAGGAAGGAGTAAAATCTAATGAACCCCAATCATGACCAAAAAGTGCATTCGATGGTTTAGAGTCTTGTACAACATTATCTATGGCAAGAGGTGTTGATGAATCAACTCGTAAGTTGTTTAGACTCTTATGATTATTAACTTGTTTTTGCATTTCAATATGTAAACAACTATTCAATTCAGGATCAGCTTCAACGGTGTGGAGCTTGTTTTCATAAATAAACTTTATTGATTGATCAAGGGTAGATGGAACTGATGGCATGTTTGTCATTGATGTCAAAAGGGATTGTTAGTGATCATGTTGATATTGTGTATGCAGGGACAATGTCTTCTTGTTTAGATCAGTATTAGGAGTTGTTCTTTTATACTCTACTTTGAAGGATCTCAGCTCAGCTGTTTAAGGTAATGTTCATGTTGTGTGTCATGCTTCATCAGTCCACATGCTCATGCCTCATACTTCATGGTGAACTATTAAGGTGACAAAATGTTGGTTCATTAGTTCAATATTGGTTCATGAAAGAGATGTTACCTTGGTGGGTTATGCTAATGTTATGGTATTTATAGGATGTCAGATTTGTGGAGTTAGATTGAAGATACATGATCATATGGTTGTCTTGAAGTTATGATAATTCAGGTGAGGTTGCAAAGAATCTTTCAGGATGTCATCTAGATAGGAGCAACTAGGTATTCAAAGGTTGAACAAGAGGATCTCTGTTGGATCTCAGTTGAACAATATTTGATGCTCTATTTCATGATTGTCATGGGTTGTGTCTTCATCAGGCTGTGGCTTTAGAAATTGGTTATGATGGAAAGGTATTGTCTTGATATTGATTCTCATCATGTTCATAAGAAGGTTTGTTGCTCATACTTCATGTCAGGTGATTATGGTATAGTTCATCTTGTTAAGGGTTCATTCTGGTTGTCATGTTGATGTTAGATTGATATTAATGTTTGTGATTGAGTTGCTTTGAAATATACATCATCAGGAGTTAAAAATGTTACATGCAAAGGATGTGAGTAATTCATGATGCCCTTCATGGCAACTTGTTGTTGCACTGATTTTATATTCTCAAATTGAAGAAGTTGAAAGCCCTAATTTTACTTAAGGAGCTCACAATGGTAGAATCAAGATATTGGTACAGTAATGATAATATGCAGTGCATATATAGTTATGCTTCAACTTTGTTTGTTTGATGCTAAGATTGTTATCACACTATTCACAATAAGGTTGCAAAGTTTGTTTCAGGATGTCTTAAGGACAGAGGAAGCAAGGTGTTCAAAGGAAGAGTTGTTATTCCAGCTAATGATAACTTCAAGGCATGAATTTCAAGACAGGATGGCATATCATTATAGATCACTTTGCATTAATCTTTGTGTTCTAAAAATGTCTTAAGAATGCCTCAATATGGATATGCTTGAAGAAATTCCAAGGTTTAGTATGTTGATTCTTGAGATATTAATCTCTGTACACATATTATGCCTGTCACATTTGAAGTGCTCTTTTTGTTTTAATTTTAAATTGACCTTTTGAATAGGTCAAAAGCCACTTAAGTGGCAACTTTAAAGGGTTCATTATCATGAGGAATCGACCCCCTATCTCTAGGAAGACTGATGGGATTGGTCACTTTCATTTTAGGTTGAGCGCCAAATCTAAATCAATGTTCAAGTTTCAATATGACCTTAGAGCGAATGTGGAGATCATCGGTCATGGTTTAAACTAAGACCTCATACTTGATGTTTAAATTTGACATGCATTTGGCTGTCAAAAAGCCTTTTTTAATAGCAGAAGTAGAATTTAAAAAGCTATTTTTGATAGCTATTAAAAGCATATAGTTAATGCTTTTTAAAGCATTTTTTTTTAAGAAATATCTTTCTATTTTACTTCTCCTGTGACATTGAAGTTGAAAATGAAAGGTTCTAAGGAAGAAAAGTTTCTTTCTTGAGTTTTTATTTAGAATGTTTTTTTGTCTTCTTGAAGAAGTTTTTTTTGGCAAAGGGGATTTTTGAATAAGAATGAGTTGGAGGAGTTTTTTTTTCAGATTGATTTATTCTTTGAAGATTAATAATTTTAGTGAAGAATGTTTTTACAGATTGAAGATGAAAAAGATTTTTGGAGTACACAGAATATGAAGGGTTGGAAGAATTTTTTTTTGTTTGGTTCTGGATTTCTTGCAGGTTATGAATATGGTTGATATGAAGAGATTGGAGATAAAGAGATTGGAGATATTGTGATTGTTTTATTTTTTTTAACAAAAAGTTTTTTGGAGATGAAGAATTTTGTTTGCAGGGGAGTTGAAGATATTTTTGCAAGTTATTCATAAAAAAGAAATTGAAAAGTCTCAAATATGAAAGATATTCTTTTATATCTAAGAGGGAATATGAATGGTTTTTTTGATGAAGATGTCAGATTAAAAAATACAAAAAAATCAAGGATGTAAAAGGTCATCTAATATTTAATGACATCACAGGTGATTTGATAGTTTGGTTGTTGTGCAGATCAATGATGAAATAATATAGTTGAAATGGATGTGAATCAAAATGAAAATTTTAAGACAATTTGAATGACATTGACGGGATCATATACAGATACAGAGATTGAAAAGATCATGAGAAAGACAATATGCAATTGATTGCATCAAGTGAATTCTTATGCAGAAATAATCAGGTGTATTGATAATCAGGTGAATTGTTTATGTAAAGAGATAATCTAGACAAGTGTGAATTAATTATGTATCAGAGGAATTGATTTTGCAGAGATCATGAGATTAATGTGCAGATCAGATTAAGTGTAATTGAATAAAGGTATGAAAAAGGGAAGACAAGTAATATAATGGTGCAAATCAGATTGAGTGACAATCACTTCTTGCACACTTTGCAGTTTGTTCTGTATTAGGGGTTGGTGCTCCTTGAAGTTGGTGCTTCTAAATGAATTAGGGGTTGGTGCTCCTTGAAGTTGTTGCTTCTAAACATTGTAATCAGTGAGATTTTTAATAAAGCCAGTGAGGCAGTTTTGGAGTGGTTTTTCTACCCCTGGAGGGTTTTCCACTCATGCAAATCTTGTGTCATAATGTATATTAATCTTCTCTGTGTGTGTATGATTTATTCATGAGGTTTTGTTCTCGTTCTTCATTCTCAATCATGTGCATATGTGTTTGACAAATCAATGATATCTTTCTCTCCTTGTGTTTTGAAAGTTAAAGTTTGCAAAAAGATTTGAAAATTCACACAACACTAATTCATCCCCCCTCTCAATGTTGTCCTTGACTCGTACAATTGGTATCAGAGCTAGTTTCCCTTTTGAAGCTTAATCATCTTGGGTAGGTCCTGGTAGTGGAGTTCAATGGGTAAGTGCAGAAGAAATAAGAACATGAGAAATGTCAAGCTTCAATCTGGTCAAAAGACACAAAAGACATCATCCATCTCAAATTTAGGTGTTAATGTTCAATCAGTTGATAAAGATGCTTCACAAGTTGAATCAGTGAGAGAGTTTTATGGAGTTCCTCTGTTTAATGGTTCAAATTTTTTAGTTTGGTGTATGAGAATGCAAGTCTATTTATCCTCTTTAGGATATGATGTATGGATGTCTGTTGAGAATGGATATTCTAACTCTACAAATAACAAAGAGGCTCTTGAATGCAGTCATATAGATAAGAAGGTTATTTTATCTAGTTTATCTAATGATATTTCTTGTAAATTTGTGCAGTGTGAAACAGATCAAGATATCTGGAAAGAATTGATAAGAATTTATCAAGGTAATGATAAAGAAAAGGACAATTTGGTGTCTAATGAAAATGACCATGAAAGAAGGCAATCACATGAAGTAGTTGAAACCCAATCAGATTCAGAAAAATTTAACATCATAAGTGATGATGATCAGGATTATGATGAACAAGATTGTGAGATTGATTTGGAAGGAGAGCTCATATATGCTCTAACTGAACTCAAGAAATATAAGAGAGAGAATAAGAAACTAAATTTGTAGCTGCAACAAGAAAGAGAATCTAAAGACAATGCACTTTCAGAACTTGAAATTGTGTCTACAGATCTTGAAGAAGCCGGATGTCAGATTATAAGTTTAAAGACATATATTGATGATTCAGACAAATTAATTGCTAGATTAAAGACTAAAATATAGGAAGCCAAGAGGATAGCAGATGTTTCAAAATCTAACCTTGAAGATAGAAGGATTGAGAATATGAAATTAGAGGGTGATATTATCAATCTGAGAAAAGAATATGATGGTCTCAAGGCATTATCTAAGAAATATCAAGTGTTTGGAGATAGCTCAAACAAGTTGCATGAGATGTTGAGCAAACATAAGAATCATCAGGATACTACTGGTTTAAGATTTGAAGGAAAGTGTTCAAAAGCCAGACAAACTCCTAGAAAAAAAATTGATCTTCATGCTAGTGCTCCTGAAGACAAAAAGAAGTCAGAAGCTGAAATAAATGTCAAAGATGAAATGTATAATCAAAGAAGAGGAAATTTCAGAAGATCTGCTCCAGTAAAACAAGCATACATGTACAGGTATAATTATTCATTTAATGGTTATTGTTATACTTGTAATCGTTTTGGAGATAAAGTAGTTGATTGCAGAAGGAATACTAATCTTGTATGTTACAAGTGTAATAATGCCTACAAAATGAATAGAAGGTATGATCCTGCTTGGAAGCATAACTTAAATACTCAAGGGATGTTAAGAAGGTATTATCAATCATTTGATTATGATTACAAAATAGTTTGTTATAATTGTAATTCTCCTAGTCACAAAGCATTTAGTTGCAGAAAAGCATCACCTGATTTGATGAGTTGGAGATGGAAAGAGGCAGAAAAGGTTTGGAGGAAGAAAGCACCTATGAAAATTTGGAAGCAGAAAGAAAGTAAAGAGATGTCAAAATCTAAACATGTGTATCTTGCACAAGTCACTTCATTAGTTGGATAACTGAGAGCATGAAGTAAGGGGGAGTTATTCATGTTCTATCAAGTATCCCCAAAAAGTTTTAGGAAGAAGATCATTTGATGTTTATCAATTTGATGATCTTGTTTTGTTGTTTTTTTTGGATTCATCTTTGATAATGTTTGTATGTGACAATGATATTGGTGATCAAAGGTTCAAAGCACAAAAATTTTGATAGTGTTGAGAGATTTGGTTTATAAATGATCCTATTTATATTTTATTCATACCATGTTGATATTGACAAAGGTTGAATTGTTATGATGTTGCAGTTCAATGGGATCTTGTTATTGAAAAATATTGGTTGTCTTGGCAAATCAGATATTTGCATGTGTTGGCTAAATGAATGAAGTCAATTCATAACACTTATCTCTACATTTGATTTGTGCAAAGTGTTGTTGCAGGAAGAACTTGTTAATGCATATTGATTTGAGTGTGCTTAGGGATGCCAAGTCATGCTTATATGGAAGTGTTCTTGATGTGAAAATCAAACATATTTCTTTGATGGTTCTCATCATTAATATGTTTCAGGGAGGACCGAGTTGTCACAATCATGGAAAATTGGCTACAATATTGTTCATCAAGAGTATTGATGTGTTTATGTCTTCTTTGCATAGTGTTCAAGAAGTTGGTATTTGGTTGCAGAGATATTAGTATTGTGTCAAAAAGTGATATTATGTCAAGGTTGACATACATGTTTCATTCTGTTAGGACAGTGGTTGCTAGTGATATTTATGACCAGAGTTTTGTTTGTGTACTTCAACACAGGGGGAGAAAATAGATTTGTGTCTTTGTCATCAGATGTCAAAAAGGGGGAGAAAGAAAAATTGCATTAGGTAGTTTTGCCATCAATGACAAAGGGGGAGATTGATGGCATGTTTGTCATTGATGTCAAAAGGGATTGTTAGTGATCATGTTGATATTGTGTATGCAGGGACAGTGTCTTCTTGTTTAGATCAGTATTAGGAGTTGTTCTTTTATACTCTGCTTTGAAGGATTTCATCTCAGTTGTTAAAGGTAATGTTCATGTTGTGTGTCATGCTTCATCAGTCCACATGCTCATGCCTCATACTTCATGGTGAACTATTAAGGTGACAAAATGTTGGTTCATCAGTTCAATATTGGTTCAAGAAAGAGATGTTACCTTGGTGGGTTAAGCTAATGTTATGGTATTTATAGGATGTCAGATTTGTGGAGTTAGATTGAAGATACATGATCATATGGTTGTCTTGAAGTTGTGATAATTCAGGTGAGGTTGCAAAGAATCTTTCAGGATGTCATCTAGATAGGAGCAACTAGGTATTCAAAGGTTGAACAAGAGGATCTCTGTTGGATCTCAGTTGAACAATATTTGATGCTCTATGTCATTATTGTCATGGGCTGTGTCTTCATTAGGCTGTGGCTTCAGAAATTGGTTATGATGGAAAGGTATTATCTTGATATTGATTCTCATCATGTTCATAAGAAGTTTTGTTTCTCATACTTCATGTCAAGTGATTATGGTACAGTTCATCTTGTTAAGGGTTCATTCTAGTTGTCATGTTGATGTTAGATTGATGTCAATGTTTGTGATTGAGTTGCTTTGAAATGTACATCATTAGGAGTTAAAAATGTTACATGCAAAGGATGTGAGTGATTCATGATGCCCTTCATGACAACTTGTTGTTGCACTGATTTTATATTCTCAAATTGAAGAAGTTGAAAGCCCTAATTTTACTTAAGGAGCTCACAATGGTAGAATCAAGATATTGGTACAGTAATGATAATATGCAGTGCATATATGGTTATGCTTCAGACTTTGTTTGTTTGATGCTAAGATTGTTATCATACTATTCACAATAAGGTTGCAAAGTTTATTTCAAGATGTCTTAAGGACAGAGGAAGCAAGGTGTTCAAAGG
This sequence comes from Cunninghamia lanceolata, assembly GCA_027924645.1. Classification (NCBI taxonomy): domain Eukaryota; kingdom Viridiplantae; phylum Streptophyta; class Pinopsida; order Cupressales; family Cupressaceae; genus Cunninghamia; species Cunninghamia lanceolata. The sequence continues at coordinate 2,206,611 of BSBN01000061.1, read as the reverse complement.
AAGAGTTGTTATTCCAGCTAATGATAACTTCAAGGCATGAATTTCAAGACAGGATGGCATATCATTATAGATCACTTTGCATCAATCTTTGTGTTCTAAAAATGTCTTAAGAAAGCCTCAATATGGATATGCTTGAAGAAATTCCAATGTTTTAGTATGTTGATTCTTGAGATATTAATCTCTATACACATATTCTACCCGTCACATTTGAAGTGCTCTTTTTGTTTTAATTTTAAATTGACCTTTTGAATAGGTCAAAAGCCACTTAAGTGGCAACTTTAAGGGGTTCATTATCATGAGGAACCAATCCCTTATCTCTAGGAAGACCGATGGGATCGGTCACTTTCATTTCAGGTTGAGCGCCAAATCTAAATTAATGTTCAAGTTTAAATATGACCTTAGCGCGAATGTGGAGATCATCGGTCATGGTTTAAACTAAGACCTCATACTTGTTGTTTAAATTTGACATGCATTTGGCTGTCAAAAAGCCTTTTTTAATAGCAGAAGTAGAATTTAAAAAGTTATTTTTGATAGCTATTAAAAGCATATAGTTAATGCTTTTTAAAGCATTTTTTTTTAAAGAAATATCTTTCTATTTTACTTCTCCTGTGACATTGAAGTTGAAAATGAAAGGTTCTAAGAAAGAAGAGTTTCTTTCTTGTTTCTTTCTTGAGTTTTTATTTAGAATGTTTTTTTGTCTTCTTGAAGAAGTTTTTTTTGGCAGAAGAGATTTTTGAATAAGAATGAGTTGGAGGAGTTTTTTTTTCAAATTGATTTATTCTTTGAAGATTAATAATTTTAGTGAAGAATGTTTTTACAGATTGAAGATGAAAAAGATTTTTGGAGTACACAGAATATGAAGGGTTGGAAGAATTTTTTTTTGTTTGGTTCTAGATTTCTTGCAAGTTATGAATATGGTTGATATGAAGAGATTGGAGATAAAGATATTGGAGAGATATATTGTGATTGTTTTATCTTTTTTAACAAAAAGTTTTTTAGAGATGAAGAATTTTGTTTGCAGGGGAGTTGAAGATATTTTTGCAAGTTATTCATGAAAAAGAAATTGAAAAGTCTCAAATATGAAAGATATTCTTTTATATCTAAGAGGGAATATGAATGGTTTTTTTGATGAAGATGTCAGATTAAAAAATGCAAAAATATCAAGGATGTAAAAGGTCATATAATATTTAATGACATCATAGGTGTTTTGATAGTTTGGTTGTTGTGCAGATCAATAATGAAATAATATAGTTGAAATGGATGTGAATCAAAATGAAAAATTTAAGACAATTTGAATGACACTGACGGGATCAAATACAGATACAGAGATTGACAAGATCATGAGAAGGACAATATGCAATTGATTGCATCAAGTGAATTCTTATGCCGAAATAATCAGGTGTATTGATAATTAGGTGAATTGTTTATGCAAAGAGATAATTTGGACAAGTGTGAATTAATTGTGTATCAGGGGAATTGATTTTACAGAGATCATGAGATTAATGTACAGATCAGATTGAGTGTAATTGAATAAAGATATGAAAAAGGGAAGACAAGTAATATAATGGTGCAAATCAGATTGAGTGACAATCACTTCTTGCACACTTTGCAGTTTGTTCTGTATTAGGGGTTGGTGCTCCTTGAAGTTGGTGCTTCTAAATGAATTAGGGGTTGGTGCTCCTTGAAGTTGTTGCTTCTAAACATTGTAATTAGTGAGATTTTTAATAAATCCAGTGAGGCAGTTTTGGAGTGGTTTTTCTACCCCTGGAGGGTTTTCCACTCGTGCAAATCTTGTGTCATAATGTATATTGATCTTCTCTGTGTGTGTATGATTTACTCATGAGGTTTTGTTCTCATTCTTCATTCTAAGTCATGTGCATATGTGTTTGACAAATCAATGATATCTTTCTCTCCTTGTGTTTTGAAAGTTAAAGTTTGCAAAAAGATTTGAAAATTCACACAACACTGATTCACCCCCCCTCTCAGTGTTGTCCTTGACTCCTACTAGAACTACCCCCCATAGCATGGATCCATGGTCTACCAAGAATCATATTGTATGAAAGTGAACCAGACATGACATGAAAAAGGATAGATGGTGCAGAGGCACCTACCTGACAGCTGGCCTCCATGAGGCAGTTAGTTTGTTATAGGTCTTGTTTATGTTTTCAAGAAGGTCTGTTAAGACCAAATGCATGTAATAAGGTCATGCCGATCATGATAAGATCATGCTGACCAGGCTTTTACTATTTTTAGTTAGTTTGTTAGAACAGCTGTCATGCTGTAGGGTCCGGTTGGATCTCCCAGCCGCCTGGAGAGTTCCCAGCCGCTTGGAGTCGGGTCAGTAGTACTCGTAGGAAAATCTATTTAAGCATGAGGATCGTTTGATATTGCATACAGATATCATTGATCGAGCTAGGTTGCACAGAGTGAGACAAAGAGAGAGAAACTGATCATTGTAATTGCATCTTTGAAATCAATAAAGAGATCCTGTTTGTGTTCTTCCTCTGGTTGGATTCCATTATTTGATCGATTTGCTGATCTGGTGGTTTCATGGATATGCTGATCCATTCCACCAGTTGATTCGTCGAATCGGTGGAATGGCTGTGTACAGTAGGTTAGGAGGTAGTTTGTGTTTTCTGTTTGTTCGCATGCAGGTGTGCAGGATCGCGGTCGAGAGGTGTTGAGAAGCCTAGCATCCTCATGTGCTAGGTCGAGCTGATAGAGTTTGGAAGATCACCCTGGAAGTGGATCGAGTCAACCCAGGAGGTTCGGCGGATCAGAACAGTGAAAATCCGCTAAGGTTGGAAGTTCGTTAAAACGGCATCATCAGGATATTTCTGCCAATATCCTGTAGTCGCTTTGGACATCGTCATCCGGATAAGTGGAGATGAGTATGATGCTTTTGATTGCATGAAGTGCGAGTTCGTCGGGGTGATCATCATCAGGAGTTGCCGAAGAGGAGTGCATTGGCATAAGGTAGAAGATCGGGTCATGAAACTGTTGAAGTTTGCATATTTCAAGTGCATCAGGATGTTGTAAGTCGGATATATACTCAGTGTATATATCGCAGTCAGGATCATCTCTCGGGGGTGCCCATCATCCGCATATCGCTAGCAGACGCGGGTGTGAAAGTTTAGTTTTTTTTGACTAAGTGTTGAAGAGGTCATCAGGATATTGTGTGACGTCATCGTCATCCGCATATGACGTCATCGTCATCAGGATATTGAGATATCCCTCTATGCATGTTGATCCTGTTGTCGCTAAGTGGTTAGGTATCGGCGTAGGTTCTCGACAGGAAGTTGTGTTAACATCATCAGGAGGCTTCGAGAGGACCGGATAAATCATATCATGATGCTGTTGCTTGTATCGTCGGACAGCGGGGCACCGAAGGGAAGGTACTGAAGTGGTCGTCATCAGGATATTTGGAGCAACTGGATATTTGATATCCTGCTGACGAAGGTGGTGTCGCATATCATGATGATGCCGCTAGTGTTTGGCGCCCGATGAACAGTGCAACAGGAGGATGTTTGCGCCCGTTGAGTATCATGATGATGATGATAGGCGACAGGCGGAGGAGGTGAACAGTAGTCGGCAGGAGGATAATTGTGATCGTCCGAAATATGATGATGCTGTTGGTGTTTTTAGGGAATATGATGATGATGCTGAGCCGATAGGGATTTTTATCATGCTGTTTGTATTATTGGCTCCTCCTTCCTGTTAGTTAGCTCCCGTTGCGTTTCACTCTGCATCATAGTGGTATCAGAGCAAAGGTTAGGATCTTCTGGAAAAGATAAGCAGGATGTCAGACGAAGAAGGAACATCTGAGGTTCCAGCAAGGATGACCAACGCTGAGTTGGCAGTTCTGGTGAAGAAACAGATTGCAGAAAGCAAGGCCGTGAAGGCTCAGAATCAGGAGTTGAAAGATGAGTTAGCAAAGTTGAGGAGCAGAGTAGGTTCTGGTAGAGAAGAAGATAGGGAAGAAGAAGAGATCCCTAATTGGAGTGAGGAGGTCGTTCCTACAGACCAGAGACCACTGTTGAACGCCCTCAAGGCCATGGAGAGGAGAACCATGGATGTGAAACTAGATTTGCCAGTGTTTACAGGTAAGATGGACCCTGATTCAGTGATGGAGTGGATAGACTGTTTGAACAATTTCTTTGTAACAGAGGAGATACCAGAACAACAGAGAGTGAAGATAGCACAGTCAAAGATGAAAGAAGCTGCCTTGACATGGTGGAATTTTGTTCAAGATGATAGAGTACAGGAAGGAAAACGTAGAGTTGCCACATGGAAGAAGATGATGGCATTGGTAAAGGAAGCTTATATTCCATTGGATTACAGTATCCAGTTACACAAGAGGAAGCGAAACCTGAAGCAGAAGGAGCTAGATGTCAGCTCATATACAGAAGAATTCATGAAACTCTGTATGAAGACAAAGGTGAAAGAAAGTGAAGAAGAGAAGGTAGCCAGATACCTTAATGGATTGAGGTTTAATATTCAGGATGATTTGAGTCTGCATAGTCCAGATACAGTTCAGAAATATTTCCAGTTGGCATTGAAAGTGGAAGAGAAGTTAAAGAGAAAACAAGAACAAAACAATAGAGGAAGAGGATCAGCCCATAGAACAAGGCAAACCAATGAGAGTCAAGAAGACACTGGTAAAGGATAGGGACAGTCTGATTTCAGAGGTGGATGGAAAGGTAATAAAGGCAGATTTGGAGGTGGTAGAGGTTCTACTACATTTTCAGGAAAGTGTTACACCTGTGGTGAGTTTGGTCATCCATCCTTCAAATGTCCAGAAAACAAAGGTTCATCATCCAGAAATGATAGAACGAGTGACAAGAGAGTACAACTTGTGCAAGAAGAGAAAGAAGAGAAAAGTGTGCAGAGTCCAAACACTTATCAAAAGGATAAGGAGGCTGATAATTGTGGATACCCAGAAAGTGGAGAGTCTCTACTGATGAGAAGAACAGTGATGGTACCTGACAAAGAATCCACACACAGAAGAGCTCTTTTCAAAACCACATGTAAGAGCAAAGGTAAGGTATGTAAGGTTGTCATTGATACTGGTTCAACAGACAACATGGTATCTCAGGAAATGGTGGATAAACTGAGTTTGGAAAGGATTCCACATCCACACCCTTACAAGGCATCTTGGGTAAGTGATAGTCATTCACTTTTTGTCTCTGAACAGGCATATGTGGATTTCCAGATTGGAGCATATCAGGATAGAATTTTGTGTGATATTTTGCCCATGGAATGTTGTCACCTACTGTTGGGTAGACCATGGCAATTTGATAGGAGGGTACTGTATGATGGGTATGCTAATACCTACACCATCCAGAAAGATGGAAAGACTATTAAGTTGATGCCATTACAGGAAGTAGCTGCAGCACAGAAGGCAGCCAAAGTCATTTTAATGGGAAAGAAGGAATTTGTGCAGATGCCTATAGGAGCAGGCATAAAGGCAGTTGAAGACACTGCAGGGAAAGGAGTTGTTAACGACAACAAGCTGAAGAAAGTTTCAGTTGTGACTGACAGAGGTCAGCAGCAGGTGCAGAAACAGGTTTGCACACGGCAACCAGTTGAGAGGAATGACAAGGATGTTGTCATAGTTGGGACTATTGTTTGTCCTATAAGAGTTGAAAGAAAGACAGAGTCGAACATTGCAGCAGTTCAAGAGGCAGTTCAGACAGAGGTTCTGGTCAGACAACCTGACAAACACAAGGTCTGTGAGAGAAGAGCCTACATTGACAGGCATGAGGATTTACTTGCCAGAAAGCAAGTTACAGTTCAGAAGTCTTGGAGCAGCCAAGAGCCAGCAGAGGATAAAGCTGGAACAGGTCAGAAGACTGACAAGGCAAAGTGTAAAGGTGGAGGACTTCCACAACCAAACTCATGGGACATGAGTTCTTTTCTGTTGGGGAGTATGGTGCAGAGGCACCTACCTGACAGCTGGCCTCCATGAGGCAGTTAGTTTGTTATAGGTCTTGTTTATGTTTTCAAGAAGGTCTGTTAAGACCAAATGCATGTAATAAGGTCATGCCGATCATGATAAGATCATGTTGACCAGGCTTTTACTATTTTTAGTTAGTTTGTTAGAACAGCTGTCATGCTGTAGGGTCCGGTTGGATCTCCCAGCCGCCTGGAGAGTTCCCAGCCGCTTGGAGTCGGGTCAGTAGTACTCGTAGGAAAATCTATTTAAGCATGAGGATCGTTTGATATTGCATACAGATATCATCGATCGAGCTAGGTTGCGCAGAGTGAGACAAAGAGAGAGAAACTGATCATTGTAATTGCATCTTTGAAATCAATAAAGAGATCCTGTTTGTGTTCTTCCTCTGGTTGGATTCCATTATTTGATCGATTTGCTGATCTGGTGGTTTCATGGATATGCTGATCCATTCCACCGGTTGATTCGTCGAATCGGTGGAATGGCTGTGTACAGTAGGTTAGGAGGTAGTTTGTGTTTTCTGTTTGTTTGCATGTAGGTGTGCAGGATCGCGGTCGAGAGGTGTTGAGAAGCCTAGCATCCTCATGTGCTAGGTCGAGCTGATAGAGTTTGGAAGATCACCCTGGAAGTGGATCGAGTCAACCCAGGAGGTTCGGCGGATCAGAACAGTGAAAATCCGCTAAGGTTGGAAGTTCGTTAAAACGGCATCATCAGGATATTTCTGCCAATATCCTGCAGTCGCTTTGGACATCGTCATCCGGATAAGTGGAGATGAGTATGATGCTTTCGATTGCATGAAGTGCGAGTTCGTCGGCGTGATCATCATCAGGAGTTGCCGAAGAGGAGTGCATTGGCATAAGGTAGAAGATCGGGTCATGAAACTGTTGAAGTTTGCATATTTCAAGTGCATCAGGATGTTGTAAGTCAGATATATACTCAGTGTATATATCGCAGTCAGGATCATCTCTCGGGGGTGCCCATCATCCGCATATCGCTAGCAGACGCGGGTGTGAAAGTTCAGTTTTTTTTTGACTAAGTGTTGAAGAGGTCATCAGGATATTGTGTGACGTCATCGTCATCCGCATATGACGTCATCGTCATCAGGATATTGAGATATCCCTCTATGCATGTTGATCCTGTTGTCGCTAAGTGGTTAGGTATCGGCGTAGGTTCTCGGCAGGAAGTTGTGTTAACATCATCAGGAGGCTTCGAGAGGACCGGATAAATCATATCATGATGCTGTTGCTTGTATTGTCGAATAGCGGGGCATCGAAGGGAAGGTACTGAAGTGGTCGTCATCAGGATATTTGGAGCAACCGGATATTTGATATCCTGCTGACGAAGGTGGTGTCGCATATCATGATGATGCCGCTAGTGTTTGGCGCCCGATGAACAGTGCAACAGGAGGATGTTTGCGCCCGTTGAGTATCATGATGATGATGATAGGCGACAGGCAGAGGAGGTGAACAGTAGTCGGCAGGAGGATAATTGTGATCGTCTGAAATATGATGATGCTGTTGGTGTTTTTAGGGAATATGATGATGATGCTGAGCCGATAGGGATTTTTATCATGCTGTTTGTATTATTGGCTCCTCCTTCCTGTTAGTTAGCTCCCGTTGCGTTTCACTCTGCATCAATAGATAAAGTCATGGGTTCAGCCTTTACAGGTAAAGTTATAGTATCCAAGGATTGTCTATCAACATTATCAAAGCCACAAATTTTGAGCCTATCTGGTTTGATTAAAGATGTGTCAATCTTGATTTTGTGTAGCAAGTTAATGCCATAAACATTAAGAGCCAATCCATTGTCAATCATAACTCACTTTATCAACTTTTTATCTATTGTGACAAATATTAAGAGTGGATCATTTCATTTTGAACTTGAATTGACAGTACTTCATGTTGTTGAAATAGAATATCCATTTTTGTTGCATGCATACAATCTAACAGAGCCTCTACATCATTTGGATTAATAGCAGGTGGTACAATCACCTTTTGTAAAGCTTCTTGGAGCATTCCTTGGTATGTAGGTGATGTTTGTATTCAATCCCAAAGAGAGATCTTAGCTGAAGTAGCGCGAAGTTGCTCAACAAGATCATATTCTTGACCACCTTTATGAGTAAGATGAGGTGGTTGAGGGAACATAGGCTGGGAATATGGAAGAGAGACAAACACATGTGGTGCTTGCTTTCTTTTCTTATTATTATGGGTGTTTTATGTGTGAGCAATCATGGGATGTTGTGGCACATTTTGAACACCTTGGTTTATTTGAGTGATATATCTTTCATAATTTAGGATGTAACCCAGTGGTCGAGGAGGTTTTGGATCACCTTGAACTGTAATCATCAGTTTTAAGCAAGAAGGTGCATTAGGTGCCCCTTGCATAATCATCTTAGGAACATTAATACACGTATCCACTATTCCCTAAGTGGGTTGAAGAAATCTATTAATGATGATTGAATTAACATTGCTTCTACTTTCTTCATCCACTAATGCTTCATCTTTTGGAGGGAGAGCATTGGACCTAGGGGAAGGTAAAGTGTTGTTGTTTGTATCTTTAGGGATTTCCCAAGGGTTTGAACATGTAACCAAAGTAGATCTATCCATGGTCTTCACTTCCTTAGAGATATATAAGGTAGTTGAACATTCAATCAAAGGAGGAAGATCAAGGGTCTCCACTTCTAGGAGTTCCATCGGATTAGCCTTAGAAAGCTCATGTAGCATGTGATTATTAGATGAACACCTATTAACTACCTATGGAGGATCCTTTTTAAGATGAGGCTCTTCATTCACCAATAATTTCTCTTCCAAAGGGATAGCATTGGAATGAAGAGAGGGTAGGGTGATGTTAAGGAATGTATCAATGATTTCATCTTCTTGCACCAAGATGTCCTCACAAGTGGGAACATCTTTGGGAGAGGAATCATAGGGTGAAATAGGCAAATCTAGGTCACCATCACATAAATTAGAGACTAGATCTAAGGCATTATCATGAGTTATGGTGCTAATAGAAGAAGAAGAACTTTCACAATCATCTAAGTTCTCATGAGTATTCATGGAGATGTATTTGGTTAGATCTTCTAATACCGAAGGATAAGTATTTATGAGAACTACGAAGTTGTCAAAATCAGATACATAATCTATGATTTCAAATGAAGAGCATTTAAATATATCTGTATGATACATAGATTGTATATGATTGAGAACATGAGGATTCATATTAAGGAATTTATAGAAAATTTCAAATTCTTTGATATATGCATGTAAAGATACCAAAGAGAAATGAGATGAAGATGCCATAATAGAATATCTTGGAATAGTAATGCACAATAAGATCTTTTCATTTATTAAATACAACTAATATTTGAGACTTTTGTACACCACAACACTAATTTAAGGAAATCGGGTTTTTGAAACTTATTACCAAGAATAAAAACACACTAGTGTCCTTACAAATGGAATGATGAAGATGTAAAAGTGCTGCACAAAAGGTAGTATAGACCACTATTAAGATTTCTTGCAAAGAAGTGTTAGAGAGAGGTTAAATTGTTTATGTTGAAATACACATTGTGTAATTACAAACATGTGAAATTTTCAAAGTAAAGTATGAAATGATACAAAAATTTTAAATGAGCAAGAAAATATACTTTAAATAATTGCTAGAGCTCAATTGAAAGATGTTTATGATAGAAGAAAAATTTGAAATGAGATTTTGACTACAAACCCTAGCTTTTGGAATTATTAGGTTCAATAAAAATGCAACTTTTTAAGCAAAACCCTAGAAAATAAGATATTCAAATGCAAGATGTGATATGATGCAATGATGAATGACTATAATAAGGATCAGATCTGATGCAAATATTAGAAAATTAAATCTTTTTATGAAATGCAACACAAATGATGCAAAGTTATGCCTTAATGCAAGCCTAGAATGCTTTTTTTATTTTTTATTTTTTTCAAATGTATGCTAAATTTTTCAATGCAAGATGATTGATATGATATGAATGAATGCAAGGACCAATTACAACACTCAGTATGATGCAAGTTTAGGAAAAACACATGTTCACCAAAATGTTAGATGTGAAAAGTGGGAAGATAGTGAATAGTGCCAAGTCTATCAAGTCAAACCCTCCTTTCACAATAACACTTAAGGACAACAACTAAGCCAAGTCACTACAGATGAATGAGAACTTAGCTACAGGTTGGTGTAATCAGGAATGATATGAAAAGATAGATTAGATTGAGAGATTAGTCAAACCCTAGATCTAATAAGCCTCAAACCCTAATTATAATGCAATTAGGTATAGATGAACAAATTGCTATAGAAAACTAGACAAGAAGTTACTTAGGAAGGATCAAAAACATACCAGAAGTTGGATTTCCAGAATTGAAGACTTTGTGGATTACAGGGCAGGTGCCCAAGTCTGATAGGACCTTTTCTACAAATCCATAACATTGAGTAGTGTCGAATAATGTTCAACTCTTGAGTTCAAGATAAATCCTATTAGGAGGACTATGGGATGGGCACCCTAGTCCAGTAGGGTAAAATATCAGCAAGTTTCTTCTAGATCTTGAATCCTTGGGCTCTAAATTGCTTCTCTACATCTGTACTTCTCCAAATTCTATACCTGTAACCTATAATCGCAGAGAGAGGGGTTTGGGTGTTGTGGTGTTTAGGAGCTTTCCTTGGTCAATCCCTGGAATGACATTCAAGTCTTCCAATATTGTTATTAGATAGAGTTCCTTTCCTTGGAGGATAGAGGCCAAATCTAATTGATGAAATGAATGATTAAAAACATAAATAGATGTCACCTTAGAGGTAAAGCCCTCACGGAGATGAAGATCCTTCAAATCATGAGGAGATGGTTTGATGTAGCTAAATCTGCAACAAACAAACACAATAACAACACAATTTTTCTCTGCAACACAATGAATGCCTTTAAATCCCTTAGCTCAATATCAAAAGTTTGTATTATCCATCTAGGTGTAAAATGAAGTCATAAACCCACTTATATATATGCTTTCCCACTAACATTCGTAATTTAAATTGAAAAGGCCGATAGAGGGAAACCTTTTGAAAGGGCCCAAGTTGACACATTTAAATTTGAATCCTGGCAAATTACGCTGGCCAAGGCCATTTTTGGTCATTCTTAAACATTTAGAATGGGCCCCTAAGTCCCATTTTGAAAGGAAGCTAGGTGTGCAGAAAATGCTTCCTACACTAATCTAATGAGGAGAGGGCTATGCAAATTCAAATTAATCCTAACTATTACAGCAATGTTAAACCATTAACATGAGATATTGCAGCAAAACACTAGAAACAAAAAGTAGACAGAAGAAGAGAGACAAAGATTTACGGTGGGGAAAACCCTTATCGGGTGAAAAACCCCACACTCAGAAACCTACACAATGTATTAACAAATCTGAAAGAATGTTTACAATACACTTGTAATGCAAGCTTCAATGGTCTTCGACACTCATATCTGGAGTCAATCCGGTAGTATAATAGTACCTGTGAACCTGTGATACAAACTCCATCTCCAAGCACCTGTATATATAAGAAATGCAAGGTAAAATTAGACCTTTCTTGGAATGGGCGTCCAACATGGCATCTTGGACCAAAAGCCATGCCTAGAGACACTTGGTCAACATTGTAGAATGTATCTGACACTTGTCCACATCTCCCATCCCAAAGGGGTAGCCTATTTCCAAAATGGGCTATGACAGATGCTCTTATGACACTTACGACTATCACAGAATCTGTCATAGCGGTTACAACTTATAGCTGTAAGAAAAACTATCATACACATGCTATAAATAGCATATTCTCTTACAACATGTCATATTCCACCTGGGGGCGCCCAAATATGCCTTCTTCAAAGATGCTTCATGACACATGTCATCACCTGCCTTACAACCTTCTATTTCTGACTCTTACATGTCATAGATTCATCATAGGAATCCGTCATAACCATTTTGGTCAAACATTCCTTACACAACATAGAAGATGTCGACACTTGGCAGAATATTCCTACCACTAAGTGGGATGCCTATCTCCTCATGTGAGGAAAAAATAACAAGTTGTCATAATCCATGTAGGATTGACACATCACCGTGCCACATCCCACAATATGACAAAGTGGAATTTTCAAATATTTACAACATAGGCAATTAAATAATAAATACAAACATTACAAATGCAGAGAATTACCAAGGTTGAGACACCTTAATTCCCAACATTCTCCCACTTGTTGAACACATTGTAAGAGCCAATAGAAAAATAAGATTTAACTACTATAGGCCGAGAGGCCTATAGACTCCGAACACCATCTGAACTTCTCTGTACTTACTAGTTTCGTCAATGCATCTGCAACATTCTTCAAAGTATCTACCTTCTCCAAATTTACCTTTCCATCCTCAACCATGTCTCTCACGAAGTGAAACTGAACATCATATGCTTGGTTCTAGCATGGAAAGTTGGATTCTTTGCAAGGCAAATTGCACTCTAACTGTCACAACTGATCATGATATGACCTGCATCAACACCAATATCTAAACACAATCTCTTAATCCAAATGGCTTCCTTACAAGCATGAGTTACTGCCATGTACTTAGCTTCTGTCATGGACAAAGCAACAACAGGTTGTTACTTACTCATCCAACTAATAGCACCACCAAACAGTGTAAACACATAAGCACTGGTGGATCTCCTGCTGTCAATGTCACTTGCCCAATCTGAATCCACAAATCCACGAATATCAACAGAATGCGGAGGTCTTGAAACATTACCATGATAACAAATGGAATACTCAGAAGTACCCCTCAAATATCTGAACACTTGCTTAACTGCATCCCAATGAACCCATCTAGGATTATCCATAAATCGACTAAGGACTCCCACTACTTGGGCAATGTCTGGTCTTGTGCAGACTATAGCATACATCAAACTACCAACAACACTAGCATAAGGTACTCTGCTCATGTCCTCCACCTCACTAGGAGATTTTGGACAATCCTCAATAGACAACTTTGTCCCCAAAGAAATAGGAACACACAATGGTCTACAATTTGCCATGCTGAATCTGTCCAACACGGTCTTCACATACTTACTCTAGCTTAACCAAAGTTTTCTGTTGGTTCTATCTCTTCTGAATTTCATTCCTAGAATGTACCTAGCTGCCCCTAAATCTTTCATTTCAAACTGTGCTGACAACTGAGATTTAAAATCAGAAATCAAATTCTTACCCTTCCCAATGAGCAACATATCATCAACATACAGTGCAACAATGAGAATACGATCACCATAAAATTTATAATATACACAGTGATCTGATTTCGATCTCACAAATCCAATTGACAACACAAAGGCATCAAACTTCAAGTACCATCTCCTAGGGGATTGCTTCAAACCATACAATTACTTCTTAAGTTTGCAAACCAAATTTTCTTTACCTTCCACCATGTAATGCTCTGGCTGTGACATGTAGATTTCTTCCTCCAAGTCACCATGAAGGAAAGTTGTCTTCACATCCATCTGTTCTACCTCCAAGTCATAAGCTACTATGAGAGACAACATGAATTGAATGGATGTTAGCTTTGCAACGGGAGAGAATATCTCACCATAATCTATACCCTCCACTTGTGAATACCCCTTTGCAACTAATCTGGCCTTATACTTAACACTGCCATCTGCACCAATCTTCTTCTTGAACACCCATTTGCATCCAACAGGTTTCCATCCAGGAGGCAAAGGCACCAAGTCCCAAGTTTGATTCTTTTCCAAAGAAGCCATTTCTTCCTCCATGGCCTCCTTCTAGGAACCTGCATCCTTCATATCCAAATCCTCTGTTACAGTTCTAGGTTCATCACTGTTAGTGATTAAAGCATAAGCACAATTAGAATCAAGCAATGTAAAACCAAACCTTTCAAGTTGCTTTCCAATCCATGTAGACCTCTTCACGAGCTGAGGTTGAGGTTCAGCTTCTTCCTCTGAGCTTTCAGAGCTGCTAGAGCTCTCCTCCTCATCAGGTCCAACATTGTCTTTCTGTTTAGTCTTCTCAGGGGTGAGAGGAAACTGAACAACATCCTGTTTCTTTTCTTTTTCTTCTGGCTGCAAAATAGTGGAAGAAGGTGTAAGCTGTCTGAAGATGACACTTCTGCTATACAACACTTTTTCAGCCATGGGATCCCAAAGCTTGTATCCTTTCACACCAACACCATAGCTAATGAAGATACACTTTACAGCTTTGTTCTCCAACTTTGACCACTTCTCCCTAGGCAAATGTGCATATGCCTCACAACCAAAAACACGAAGATGCCTTACTGAAGGCTTTCTACCAGACCACACCTCCATGGGTGTCTTTCCAATAAGAGCTGATGTAGGAGATCTGTTTACCAGATAGCAAGTAGTGGCAACAGCTTCAGTCCAAAACTTTTGTTCTAGACCAACTCCATTAAGCATACTCCTAGCCTTCTCCATCAGTGTCATGTTCATCCTCTCTGGAACTCCATTTTGTTGTGGGGTGTATGGAGTTGTCTTATGCCTTTCAATCCCAAGTTCCTTGCAATACTTATCAAATTCTATAGAACAAAACTCACCACCATTGTCAGTTCTCAAAAAATTAATCTTTTTACCAGTCTGATTTTTAGCAAAGGCTCTAAACTCCTTAAACTTGCTATAGACTTCAGATTTGCTTCTGAGAAAATAAATCCATGTCCTTCTACTGTAATCATGTATAAAAGATACAAAGTATACAGATTTTGATAATGAATGAACATTAACAGGACCAAACACATCAAAATGAATAAGGTCCAACACACCAGAAGACTTATGAGAACTCGAGTAAAACTGAACACGGTTTTGTTTTCCATAAATGCAATGTTCGCAAAAGTCAAACTCAAGATTACAATCATCTAACCCCTTAACGAGGTTCTTATTTTTTAGGCTACACAGACCCTTCTCACCAATGTGGTCGAATCTCTTATGCCATAACATTGTCTTTTATGCAAGAAGTTTAACTTCTAATGCATGATTACAACCATCAGGACTAGAAACAACAGATTTCTTCACTGCTCATTCAGATGGTGGGGATGAAGTGACTACTGCCCTCTTCCTTAAGTCATAAGAACTAGTGCATTGTGAAATGCATGCTTCTAGCTGAAATAGAGTACCTCTTCGAGTACCCTTAGCAAGCACCATAGATCCTCTAGTCATCTTGCATCCTTCTTTCGAAAAGACAACCTGCACACCTACATCATTCAAACTACTTACAGAAAGTAGGTTCCATGCTAAGCCTGGGATGTGCATAACCCTAGAGATCCCCTTCACTCGACCATCAAGGAATTGGATAAAGACTCTTCCATGACCAATGATCTTCAGATGAGAGTTGTCACCCAGATACACCTTTCCACCATCAAACTCCTCATACTTAGTGAACCAGTCTCGATGCAAGGTCATGTGGAATGATGCACTAGAGTCAATTAGCCACACATCATCAGATGCATGGGCTTCTAGGGCTGCGATGAAGGCATGACCATCATCTTGAGATTTGTCAGAATCTGAATCAGGAGCTTTCTTCTTTTTCTTCTTCTCCTCTTTGCATTCCTTTCAGAAATGCCCAGTCTTGCCACAGTTCCAACAAAGAGCCTTGGACTTTCCAGGAGAATTGGATCTCCCACGGGATTTGGATCTACCCTTCTCAACTTTCTTGTCCTTCTTCTTCCCTTTCTCCTTGGGTCTTCCATGAACTACAAGGGCCTCTTTGGCTACCTCAGAAGACTTTCTCCACATCTCTTCAGACAATAGCGAAGAAACCAGCTCTTCCATTTTGAATGTGGATGTGGTGCTTCCGATTGCCATGACAAGATGATCCCATGAGTCCGGTAGAGAACAAAGCAGGGTCATACACCGATCCTCCTCCTCCATCTTCACACTGATAGATGTTAATTGTGCAACCAGCATGTTGAAGGTATTCATATGTTCAGCAACGGAACCTCTGTCCTCCATACGAAGAGAATACAACTTCTTTCTCAGGAAAATTTTATTAACTAGGGATTTTGCTTGATACACATCCCCCAACTTCTTCCAAAGGAGTTTTGCAGTAGTCTCCTCATGGACATTCAACAACACAGAATCGGCAAGACTAAGTCTTATGAGACCCTTAACCTTTCGATCCTTTAGATCCCAGTTAGTTTGTGACATTGCAGCTGGTTTAGTTCCACTCACACTATCCCAAAGGTCTCAGTCAACTAACATGTCTTCCATCTTGAGCTTCCACAGCTTGAAATTACTGCCATTGAACTTCTCTACTTCAAACCTTCCTGATGTGCCTGCCATCTCCTTGCTGCAATAAGATACAGAATGCTCTGCATAGACTCCCACTCAAACTAAGATTAGCTCAAAAAACCCCTACCCAACAACTAGGACCAAAGGTGATAAAGCTCTGATACCAACTGAAAGGAAGCTAGGTGTGCGAAAAAACTCTTCCTACACTAATCTAATGAGGAGAGGGCTATGAAAATTCAAATTAATCCTAACTTTTATAGCAATGTTAAACCATTAACATGAGATATTACAGCAAAACACAAGAACTAGAAAGTAGATAGAAGAAGAGAGACAAAGATTTATGGTGGGGAAAACCCTTATCAGGTGAAAAACCCCACACTCAAAAACTTGCACAATGTATTAACAAATCTGAAAGAATGTTTACAATACATTTGCAAGGCAAGCTTCAATGGTCTTTGACACTCGTATCTGGAGTCAATCCGGCAGCATAATAGTACCTGTGAACCTGTGATACAAACTCCATCTCCAAGCACCTGTATATATAAGAAATGCAAGGCAAAATTGGACCTTTCTTGGACTGGGCATCCAACATGGCATCTTGGACCAAAACCCACGCCTAGGGACACTTGGTCAACATTGTAGAATGTATCTGACACTTGTCCATAGCTCCCATCCCAAAGGGGTCGTCTATTTCCAAAATGGGCTATGACAGATGCTCTTACGACACTTATGACTGTCATAGAATCTGTCATAGCGGTTACAACTTACAGCTGTAAGAGAAACTGTCATACACATGCTATAAATAGCATATTCTCTTACAACATGTCATATTCTACCTTGGGGTGCCCAAATATGCCTTATTCAAAGATGCTTCATGACACATGTCATCACCTGTCTTACAACCTTCTATTTCTGACTCTTACATGTCATAGATTCGTCATAGGAATCTGTCATAACCGTTTTGGTCAAACATTCCTTACACAACATAGAATATGTCAACACTTGGCAGAATATTCCTACCACTAAGTGGGACAACTATCTCCTCATGTGAGGACAAAATAACAAGTTGTCATAATCCATGTAGGATTGACACATCACTGTGCCACATCCCACAATATGACAAAGTGGACTTTTCAAATATTTACAACATAAACAATTAAACAATAAATACAAACATTACAAATGTAGAGAATTACCAAGGTTGAGACACATTAATCCCCAACACATTTGACATGGGTTTTGGGGGAAATCGCTCCGGGATAAGTATTAAGCTTGCATTTAATGTAAATGAGGGGACCTAGGAGCTAAACTAGGAGGTAAAAAGACATGAGGTTACTTTTTACTCCATAACAGTTAGTAATTTTTATTGCTGCTTGTGGGCGAGTTTGGTTAGTTCTGCACCGACAAAACTATATAATAACAATAATTATTGTACCTTTGTTTCCTACTACTATTCACATATATCATACTATCTCATCATATCATTATCATTGTTGATCTCTTCACCACTCTGTTCTCGTTATCTTTCCCTTGGGGCCATAACCTATTGTTTCCCTCTCCTACCTTACATCTACATCATATACTACAACTATTTAATATCATATCTCTATCACCTTTTTTATTCTAACTATCTTCTTTTCTATTTTCTATTTTCCCATTTTCCTATATTATTGTCACTAACCTCTTATTAGGGGGATATCCTTATTACTCATAGGACTTGGGACATTACCTTAACTAGATGTTTTGTTTTCTTTTAATCATTATTTATTCCTTGTTATTATTCTATATCGCACACTTAAGATTCATGATGTTTGACACTTATTCATCTCATGTCAGCTCACCTAAGGGTATCTTATTTCATCTTACCTTATCATTTTCCATCACTGGGGACATTACCTACATGTTCCTCTTTTCTTTTTTATCTTATCATCATATATACCTTAGCTATTGATGTAGGGACTTCCAGAGGTCATAACTTTTGACTCGGATGTGGGTTTTCTACAAGATTTTGCAAGTGGATGTGTTATGAGGTGGCAAGTGGTTTCCCAATCCACCCTAGTCATTTGGACCTCATCTTGGCACTTTTTTGGGGCTTGAAACTTTCATCTTGACCCTCAAAATGGCAATTTAGTGTTTTTTTCTAGATTTTTAAAAAGTTGCTTTTGTAATAACTCGAAACTCATGTTTCAAATTTAGAATATTAGTTGGCATTTTGTCCTACCTTAGTTTTAGGAAGCTTTTGGGAAAAAACTGGATTCTCAAGATATGATTGTAAAATTACCTAAAATGGCAAAATCTGACAATTGTCGAAATCTACCAAAAAAGGTAATTTTTTGATTTTTTTGTTTTCTTGGATATATGAGAGTTTTCTCTCATTGTAGCAGTAGAGTTGATGAATATAAATTTTTTAATGTTCCAACTTGCAAATCTTTGGCTCTCACATGATTAATGGCACAATTCTATTAAGTGTATGTTGTTGGCTACATCACATATTATCTTTCCTCCCCTTATCATCTAACTTAAATTAACTAGATCTCATCCTATTGGTAATCAATTTAAGGGGGCATATCCTCTACATATGGTTTACGTTTTGATAATATCAACATCATCATAGTTGGGATCGACTTGGCCTTTTTATTAGCAAGTGGCTACCACATAATCTTTGGCATCATCACCACATTTTCACCTTTGTGTCATAATGTGGCTCTTCTACCTATGGTTGGCCTTATTTTGGGTGGCAATAACATATAGTTGTTGTCATCATTTACCTGCTTAGCTAGTTTGGGTGATAACCACATAACCATCATAGTGATCATTATATTAGTAACCATTTTATTTTTTAAGGGATGTTTTAGCTATGCAAATATTTATAAACTAACATAGATATCTTAAATACATCTATCTAAAAGATGTCGTCTTGATGCACTTATATAAAATTTATTACATATGATAGATAGGCACCTTGAAATTGGTATCTCTAGACATCTTTTAGATAGATATATTTAAGATATTTATACTAGTTTATAATATACATATTGTAATATATGACTTCATCATTTACAACTATTTTGAATTAATCTAGATTAAAATTTGTATAATTTTGCACATTCCTTTAATTAACTTAGATTAATATAAGAAAATATTTTCCTTTACAATAATTATATGAATACCAATTTTTAATATCTATTTAAATTATTATATATATAGACATAAATATATAAATAGACATACAAATAGATAAGAAAAGACATATAGACATTATGTATTTTAACTTTTAGAACTATTTTAATTTAAACATTATTTTTCAATAATAATGTAATAAATCATAAAAACCATACATAAGTTTTCAAAAAGTTAAATGAAAACAAATTATTTATTTAAAAATTATTTTGTTTTTCTATATAAACATCATTTTGAATAGTTGTCATTTTTAATATCTAACTAAATAGATGCATAACACACAAATAGATAAGTAGATAGATAAGAAAAGACATAAACATTATTTATTTTAACATTTTTTAAAAACTAAATTATTTAAATATTATTTACTTCATTTTTAGTTAAAGAGCTATTTTATTTTGACATAGTATTTATTTTAACATTTTAAAAAAACTATATTACGTATTATTTTTAAAGAGCTATTTGATTTTTAATAATTTTTAAATAAATTAAATGAAAACAAATTATTTACTTTAAATTTTACTTGATTTATTTTATTTTTAAAGTAATAAAACAAATAATACAATACATGCATATAATTATAAAATTGTTATATCAATATATTTTGTTTCACTTACCAATTGTTTTTAGTGTACTTTTATTTTCCATATCATTAATATTATGTTTGTTATTAAATAATATTATTAATATTAGGTTTATTATTATTGAATATTAATAATTTGACATATAAATAGTATAAATAGCTCTCAAATTTAAATTAAGGATTTTTTTTTTTTTTTGGGTTAATATAGTCAAAACCATTACAATCTCAATCTCAACATAACTCTCAATATAATAATAAAAATACATAATTTATATACTACAATTAATAATTAATTTAAAAAATTTATATATATGATTAAAAAATTTAAATTACTTGATAATTGTAATATATAAATTATAAAACCCTCAATTTAGAAAATTAAATTCTTAATATATCAATTATTTAAGTAAATTTTAACATTCTATTATGAATATGATATATCTTTTCAAAGTATAAATCTTTTAAATATGTTTTTTTTTAAGAAAATTAAATTAAGAAAATTTTAAGAATATTCTATAAAAATCAATTGTAAAATATATTATATGTAATTATTCAATTCACATAATTATTAGTGTGACTTTGAAAATTCTAATCTTTCTTACAATTTAAGAGGAAAAAATCTCAAAAAGATTGTTACAAATCTAAATCAATAATTATCAATCTTTTGTCATTTCTTAAGAGTTTACATTCAAGACTTATCTAAATTTTCCACTTTTTTGAAAATTCTAAGTGCCTACATTTTCTATTACCATTTTAACATTTTCACAAAGTCCAAGACTGAAAATTATCATTTTAATGTCGTCTTCCACACTCTCAATAGACTTTTGTTGCTGCGGAAAGTTCTACGAACGCAATTGACAAAGAAGAGTTTGTATAATGGTTAATTTCTAGTACTTTATATTTGACCTACAAGTTTGAATTGTAGACCGGGAGTGTAGTAAGTTTTTTTTTTTTAAAGTTTAGCTGGTTGATTGTATAATGGTTAATTTATAGTACTTTATATTTGATTTTAATAAATGATTCAATTTTTTATTATGTTTAATTTATTAAATGTTTTTGATAATACAATGAAGCCCACAGAATCACAAAGAACAAAAATTAATTAATTTATTAAATGTTTTAACATAGATTGTTATGTGTTAGATAAAAATTAACATCAAGAATTTCGGTGAAGGGATTTATGAACATACTTATTTTTTAGTATATGTTTTATATATGTATAACATATATTTTAATATTTCATGAATTGGGTAATTGTATCAACAAATGGAACTACAACTTTATGAAAACGCATTTACAAATCTAAAGGTCCACTCCAAATGAAGTTTCAAACCCATTTAAGATTTCTAGCTTGAATCATAGTTATCGAAATAAAATGGTTAGGTTAACACAAAATATCACTATTTTCACCATATGCTTAGAAAATATTATTACTTGTTCTATTCATTTTCTTGTTTATTCCTATCCTAACATACATAAATTCTATCCTCCACTCTATTCCTACTATATAATTATTATACCTTTGTTTCCAACTACTATTCACATATATCATACTATCTGATCATATCATTATCATTGTTGGTCTCTTCACCACTATGTTCTTGTTATCTTTCCCTTGGGGTGATGTAGGGGCATCTAGTGGTGTAAGGTCAATCTTGCATAACCCAAAAGAAGTTAATTCAAAATCATTGCAGTTGTTTTCATTTCTTTCCATAATTAGTGTTTCTTGTTTCATAATCTCCTGAATAATGATGTAGGACTTTCAGTTTATTCCAAAACTGCTAAAAATAGCAAACTGCCTGTTTTGGAAAGTTTAACTGCCATTTTAGGAAAGTTTGCATTTGGGCACGGAATAAAGAGAAAACTTACAGCAAGCTCCATAAATGAAATATAAGACCTTTGGCGAAGCAATCAGGTAAAGATCATTTGTGAGCTGAAAGATATTAAAGTTTTTCTTTTCTGAAAAGCCCCTGAAATTTTTTTGAAATGAGATATGAGGCACTAAAACATCCCATAACATCCCAAAAAGTTGACAGAAATCCATTTATGGATTTCTACCGTGATAGTTCACATCACGAGCTTTCCGGCGCTTAAAACGGTTCGTCAATTGAACACCAAAATCAAAAGTTATGCTTCCCGGAAGTTGACCTACTTTTGGAGGGAGTTGCAAATTTCAAAATTTAGCTGGAGGTCACCAAAAAGTGCTATTTATGACTATTTTGGGATCCCTAGGTGGTAGTAGAGTTGAGGGGGAAAGTGTAGAGTCAAGAATATGTGAGAAAACAAAAACCCTAGTTGATTTGGGGTTACAGAAGGCTGAAGATTCCAGAGTCTTGAAGTTAAGAAAGTTGTAATGTGTTGCAGCCAATAGAGGATTCATCCTCTGATTGTACTGAGCTTCTGTAATGTAATGTGTTGTCCAAATCAATAAAGAACATCTCTATTTTCTATGTGTAATTTATATTGTTGTGTGTTTTATGATTTACCCCCTTCATCATGGGGGCATAACCTATTGTTTCCCTCTCCCACCTTACATCTACATCATATACTACAACTATTCAATATTACATCTCTATTACCTTTTTTTATGCTAACTATCTTCTTTTCTATTTTCTCTTTTCCCATTTTCTATTATATACCTAGGGATATGATATTATAATTTATTTAGGTGGATGGAGATGCTGACATGTGGCACACATCTCTTAAGTTAGTTATATTATGTCTTATGAATAACTTATGTAATTAATTATATCAAGTGTTGAGTAGGCCTTCATTAGGATTACCATTCCATTATGTTATTAGGAGGAGGTATATATAAAGGAGGTGATTATCATTATAAGAAAGGTGTAGAGTATTATATTATATTGGAGATCACTTAGAGATATAGCATGGAGTGGCTTCTTCCTTAAGGAGTATTGTATGGTGTTACCCTACCTTAAGGGTTTATTCTATTTCCACATATATTGAATATTAGGGCATATTGGCCCACAACATCTCTTTTGTTGTGTAAGATCTATCTTCTTCATTATCTTATTGCAATTATTATATGTTTGGATCTTATCAAGTGGTATTAGAGCATGATCTTGGTACCGTGAAGGCAAAAACAAGGCCTTTTTTTTATTTTGGATCATTTTAGGAAGTGCATATATCTCTTTTTTTTGTGAATCTTTATAAGATTTTTGGTGGGTTTTTCAAGGGCATATTGAAGTTGCTATAGTCTAGATTTGAGTGCAATTGGAGCATAATTAAGGGATTTATTGTAGAGTTAGGGTTTTCACCATTTTTTCTCCCAGGGTTGCAATTCAATGAATTGTTTGCTAATTTCTAGAGGGTTTAATAAGGCCACCTTAATAAACCCACAATCATGATTTGGAAGAATTTGGACTTGTTTTTAGTAATTTATTGCAAATCTATGATTTTTCATAAATTTGCTTTCTAGGTAGCAAATCAGGGAATTTTTCTGAGATTTTTTACATTTTTGGAAAGATCACCAGATTTAGTAGGGTCTGTTCTTTATAATTTTATTTTTGAGTCTAAAAACATTATGAAATAATTCAATCAAAGTAGGGTATGCTGGAAAATTTTAAAAACTCTAGTTTCAATGAGGATTCCTAATTTTGATGGAAGTGGAGATGTATTAGAATGGTGGCATCAATATAAAAGAGCTTATGGTCAAGAGAAAAGATTAAAATTAGATTTTTATTATCAATTAAGGGGTGAAAATTTCAAATTGTATTCATAATTGCATGAGGATATTTATTCTTTAGATGAACTAGAACAAGATTTCTTAGATAGATGGGCTCAAGAAGAAGATGAAGGATAAGAACAAGAAGATGATGAACAACAAGAAGAAGACAAAAATGGAGAAGATGAAGAATTAGAAGTAGGAGGAGAATTAAAAGAGGATAAGGAAGAGAATAGGAAGGATACAGGTGCATGCACTTTAGCTCCAAGGAAGGAGGATTCAATCCTTCAATTTCGTGGATGCATTCAAAAGGAAAAGGTTATTGTTACTATAAAACCTAGCAGCAAGTATAACTTCATCAACATGGAATTAGCCAAGAAACTACAGGTGCAAGCAAAACAAATCAAGAACAATCAAATATTGGGTAAGGATATTTGATTTTTTGAAGATGTAAAGATCTTTATGGATAAATATGTGTTGCATTCAAACTTTCATGCTTTGGATATGGATGGGTTGGATATTGTTCTTGGTTATCCTTGGTTAGAATTGTTGGAAATAATAAACATCAATGTACAAAAGTTCATGAAGCTTTGGTATAGGAGGAAAAAAGTTACATTACAGGATATTGCACATAATGAAGTCCAAAGGAAAGTCAAGGAAGAGCAAGTTCAAGAATCTACTAAGGATAGAAGCAGTGAACAAGAGGATATACAAGAGGAGAAATATGTAGAGAGAAAAGAGGATATAGGTAATTCTCTTCATGAGCCAACAAAACAAGTGGAAAAACTGATGAAGTGGAGAAGGTTCCAGTGATAGCAAAGGGTGCAATATATAGGCATCCACATCATTGTGAGAGACAAGAATCTTGGAGGACTAATACTATAGGGAAACAACAACCCAATTACTATGAACCTACATGGAATTGAAGGAACAAAGTACAATGATCCATGGTATCATAGAAGTAAGGGTTATTCATGGCAGCAAAGGAGGACTTATTGTGATAAGGAATGGAAGCAAATGGGTGCAACAAAATATGGATCATGGATGGGATCTAGGTATTATCAAGCTAAAACCACTTCAAAGATCAACTATGGATGGTTGAATGATTGATCATGGTGGCACATTTATAATGACTTGCTACAATCATACTATTTGACTTCTTCTCATGTTTCAAAGATGAAACATGAGAAGAAGTCAAATAGTATGATTGTAGCAAGTCATTATAAATGTTAAGGAGGGATGACATGTTATGTACCTAGGGATATGATATTATAATGTATTTAGGTGGATGGATATGCCCACATGTGGCACACATCTATTAAGTTAGTTATATTAGGTGTTTAGAGGTAAAAAGAGGTGGGTTGATTTCAAGGGTTTATGTGGAATCCTCCTTTCACACCAAACATTCTAAGAGCATATCAACTAAGTTGAACCTCTAATTTGTGCAAGAGGATTCACCTAATAGGTTGGGCTACCACTTGGGACACTGTGGAAACTCAGATGTTATCAAACAATGTCTTAATCTAATGCTCAAATACTCTTAAAACCCTAATTATGTAAAACAAAAAGCAAATTGGTGAACTGCGACAAATCCTTTCAAGACAAGGTGAAGGACAGAGAACATTAACTCACTATTTTTTGAAGTTTAGAAAGTGGAAAAGTTAGGGACACCTGAACTAGCGCCCTAGTCCAAGGTATTGTTTTCTCTGTGGAATCTAAATCTTCTCTTGACACTGATCTGCACTGAAACTTCTATTTCCGTGTCTACAATTCCAGAGGACACTACCACTAGCACCTATGTCTCAAAAAATCTCCTTTGTCCTACTTTCTTTCAAATCTTGAATCCTTGTTATCTGCAACCTTCCTATACAACTCCACTCTGTACAGATGCAAAACCTATAACCTGCAATCACAAGGAGTGTGGGAGGGGGTTGTGGTGTTTAGAAGCTTGCCTCGATCAAGCCCCAGAGAGACATTCAAGTCTTCTAAACACTATTTTCAGATAAGAGTGTGTATCCCTATGGGATAGAGACAAAATACAAATGATAAATGATAGAAAACACAATAGATGTCACCTTGATGATATAGCTCTCATGGATAGAAGAAGCTCTTTCATGCCATGAGGAGATGGAGTCAAATCTGCAAACACAGACACAATAACAACAAAATACTACTCTGCAACACAATGAATGCCTTGAATCACCTTAACATAAGCCACAAGTTCATCATGCCCATCTATTTTGCAAATGAAACACTAAACATGCTTATATATGCAACTACAAAGATTCTCGCTATAAATTTCATAATTCAAACTTGAGATGTCGTCATAGGACCTAAGTAACGGTCATAAAATTGACATTTAAATTTAGGGTAGACCTAAAATAGGGTAGGACTAGGGTGCTAGCACCCAAATCCACCCTCCCATTTTGTCTCAGGGATCATCAAAATAGCACCCCCTAGGTCCTATTTGCCACAAGACTTCAGAGTTTTCTCATCGGGATGCAGAATTAACATGCAATATGCTCTAAATGCATTCTAAGGACCCGAGAGCTAAACCTTAAGAGGGAAAAGCCCCCAAGGGGACATTTTTTGACATAACATTTAGCCCCCACTTTAATGTATGTATAAATACAAGGCCAATACATGCATTAAAGTAAGGTAAAAAAACACAGCAAACATGCCAAGCACAGTGAAGACATGCCAAACATATTGAAGGTAGTAACAAGCATGCAAAACATGGAGAAGACAGTTACAGTCATGCAAAGCATGGAGAAGACAACATTGAAGACATGCAAAACATAGTGAATACAATGAATGTCGTGATTATTTCTTTTTTTATTTTCCCATATATGAATGCAA
Source organism: Cunninghamia lanceolata (assembly GCA_027924645.1). Taxonomy (NCBI): domain Eukaryota; kingdom Viridiplantae; phylum Streptophyta; class Pinopsida; order Cupressales; family Cupressaceae; genus Cunninghamia; species Cunninghamia lanceolata. Next base: position 2,180,067 of record BSBN01000061.1, on the reverse strand, counting down.
ATGCAAGTATAAGGAAAGTAAACACACAACCCAAATGCAGGAGGAGCTCATCGCCACTAGTCTTGAAATTGCATAAGGGGCAAATGCACACCAAACAAATCTTAGAGTGTAGGAGGAGCTCATCACCATCAGTCTTGAAACTAAACTTGAGAACAAACATGCCATACAAATCCCAAAGCATAGGAGGAGCTCATCGCCACCAGTCTTGAAACTATGCTTGGTAACAAACATGCCATACACACACATGGAAGACATAGAGAAAACATGACAATATAGTGATGGAAGAAACCTATTGCTAAGTTTGCAGCCATTTCAAGCACATTACAGGCACACACTGACAATTGGGCTTTGCCACAACAATCGCCGAAAACACACATAAGGGTTAGGATAGTCTCAGACCCGCTCCTCGCCTACTCGGAGGACTTTTTTTGAAAATGACAAGATGTGCAATCTCCTCAAGAAATACACCATCCCCGCCTTTTGTAGATAGGCTTAAATAATTGCAATAGATTTCAAGTATTTCAAACACACTTTACTAGCATCTAAATTAGATAGCTTACCTTATATATGCCCCACCTTGAAGTGGTTGATATAATGTACCGATATCAAGCATGTAAAGGTAGGAAGAAAATACACAAGGGAACACGAGCTCTTACAAAGCCCATGCCCCCCAGAGGTGAGATGTACTTTACGATCACCAAATGTTCCCATAAACACACAATTGCCTACAAGAAAAGGTGTTAGTATGCATATAATCATAATAAACAACAATATATATGATCATTCACATAAAGAGCCAAGCAAGGCGAGATCTAAGATAAACAAAGTGCATGGAGTAGCAATATTGTTATGTTTTGTAAGTGCGATAAGACAACATCAAGATATAACATAGAGTGATTCTACTAGCCAAGCATCGGATAATATATACCAACCCTGTCGTCATGTATGGACTAGGTCCATTTTTTGATTTCTCACTGAAGGGACTCTATGTTCGTATCAATATTATATGTTTTTTGTCATCTGCCAGCTAGATAGAACCACTAGAACAATGTAAACAATAAATCCAAAGAGGAGAACAAGTGCCTTAGGGACAATCACATAGGAGGGTGGCCCTAAGTCACCAACCGCAACACTATGTCCGTAAGATACAACACACAACAATGAAAATAGAGGAGAGGCAATATAGAAGAATGATGATACAAATAGAAGAAGGTTCACAATAAAGGTGATCTCCTAGTATCCCTAACCTTACAAGAGAATCAAGGGTCATCCTAGGAGGCCTAATAAACACAAAGCACATCACGAGGGAAACACAACACCGAGGTAAAGGGTTAGAAATACTTACTTGCCAGTACAATCGTACTAAAATTTGAAACTTGTGAGCATCTTGGAGAGATGCTCCATCAAGTTTTGTGCAAATATTTAGTGGTTCTTATTAGGTTGTTGTTTGTTGTCATAGAGTCCATGTGGTACTTGCTCATCATTTCTTTGTTTATGTGAAATCTTTTGTTGCTTATGAGGAGGAGAACCACTGTTATTTCCAACTGATGATAACTGTCTTGTATGTTTCTAAGTTTTATTTCTCTTATTTTGTTGGTTTTGTCTATCATAGCGACAAGGAATATCTTGCACTATTTCAACCCTTTCTTTTGTTATAATCTCCTGCTTTGGTTGTTCTATTTGTCTTTCTAATGCAACTTGATTATCTCCCGATCCTTGAAGGGATAACAGAGGAGGAACCTCAGCATAAATACCATTTCCTCATGGATGAGGTAATACTTGAGTATTTTCCTTATCCACTTCTATCATAGCAATTATATCATTGTAGTCTAGATAGTTATCTTCTACCTCTAATGTATTTTGTTCCATCAAGTTATTATCAGTATGCTTAGGGAAAGGATTAGTGAAGATCTACAAATTCTGATTCAGCGGAGCAATCGAATTATTTCCAATATCATTCACACCAGATACTTGTATAACATTTGAGTCAATGAGGTCTTGTATTTCATGTTTAAGATGCATACATCGTTCAGTGTCATGTCCTTGTTGTCGATGGAAATGACAAAAAGAATTAGCATTGAAGTAAGGTCCTTGGATTCTACTAGGATCCAACGGTTTAATCAGAGGAAGCTTCAAGAGATTTTTACTCACAGCTTGATTCAATATAGAATGATAGGATTCAGATATCAGAGTGAACTTTCTTTATTGAAACTATCTTTTTTGGATTAGTAATAGAAGATACTTGTGAAAAGTTGTTTGAATTCAGCCTATTAACCTTGATGAAACTCTCATTATTCCTCTTAAATTTGTTTTGTGAAGGTCCACCCGTGCATTGATCAACTTGAGCCGATGAGTTTTGATTTTCATACTAACTAGAGGAAAGTTGGTAATCTTGAAGGGCAGTGCATAAGTGTTGAAAAGAGCTATACTTCATCAAGATGATCTTATCACAGATGTTAGTTTGCAAATTTATAATAAATATCTTCTAAACATCATCATCTTTCATCTGATATTGAATTTGTGCATAAAGGCCTTGATGCCTACTAATAAACTCAGTCAATTTCTCTTTCAGACCTTGTTTACAATGAACCAAATCAATCAAGGAGACTTAAGGTCCAATTTTTGCTTGAAAGTGTTGTAGAAATTGATCAATTAACTATGAAAAAGAGTGTATTGAATTTGGAGGTAAAGAGCAAAACCATTCTAAAGCAGTATCTTTGAGTGATCGTGGGAAATTTTTTGCTAAGTCCTCTTCAAAGTAGATATCACAACACATAGCCGTGAATGCTACCACATGAGTATTGGGATCACCTTTTTCACCATATTTTTTGAAGCAAGGAGTTTCAAACTTCTTAGGCATAGGAGTTCTCAAGATTGCATAGTGTTGGTTTTGCTTCTGAATCAGCATTAGGGTTTGCCAGTTCTAATGCACAGGCAAATTCAGCCAATTGAATACAGGAGGTTGCATGAGCTCCTCCCCTTCACTTCTGGTTCTGCCGCACCAAGGGGGGTGTCCCTATTTGATAAAAGTATAACCTTGACTAGCTCAATGACAGAAGAATTTAACTTGACAGCAACAGGCAGAATACTCTCATGTATGGACCAAGATTTGTGTAACAAATCACAAGGTTGGCAACATTCTTGGACATAATGTCTGGTTAGGTATGAGAGCATGCAGAGGTTTCCTACTCCTAATCCTACAACTAACAGATAGAAGGATGAGATGGTTTGAAATGGTGTTTGGATGCAAACCTAGACCTGGTGTATAACCTCAACACAGAGCTAGATTGGTGCCTATCCAGGGCTTGGAGTCAGTAGACATACACCTGTGAATGATCAGCATGAACAACTAAAATTAGATTTCAGGGGGATACATATGATACCTGCCTTACAGATATCTCCCAATACAGAGTGTTAAGCTATCTATACTTATGGCATCCCTATTGCAGTATACCCTTCCCAATATTCAATCTGAAAACAGTTTAATCTACCCCTTGAGCAGAAGTCAAAAGATTAAATATTCAACACAGGAATTCTATGTTCTAGAATCTCAGACATTCCTTGAATACCTGGACTCAGAAGAAAGATACATGCAAAACTGGAGACAGAATTAGCACAACACATGCAAACATAGCATTATTCATATAAGATTGACCATGAAATCAGTGGATTCATGCAAAAACGTACAACAGGAGATACATAAACTCACAAGTTTAACTGTACAGAGCAACCAAAATGAACTGTATTGTGTTACAGAGCCAAATGTTCAACTTTCAACAGCAACAAAAAATGGTAACACAGTCTGCCTATATTGGCCAGAAAGTGTACCTCACAGCAATTAATTACATGGCTTTCAAAAATCTACCAGATATAGATCACACAGGAAGAATGGCGCTCAGAAGTTATTGCTGCAGCAGACAAGGGAGGCCTCGAGCCCTGCGCCGCCATCTGGAAGTCTTCATCCATAAATCGGGCCTCCTGATCATGTGTACCATTTCTCTTACCTCTGCTACAGTCGCCATTGATGGCTCAACCACCTGCGGCCGCGTGAAAACTGTCGCTACGTTCAAAAAGAATTTTCCTGCTAAAATGCACTTTGCAGGTTTAAATTATGCAGGGAGATTAATCCCACATTGGTGCCGCGGAGACACCTTCAGCAGTTTATAAACGGGGCCACAAACATAATAAGCATCGAGCGCTTTTGCCACGCTCGACACACACCTCTCAACCCAAAGCCCATCGCCCAGACCTAGGCCATCGGACCGCTCCAAAAAACTCCTTCTGATCTCAACGGTCTCGCCGACCACTACCTTCGCATTCCCCTGTCGGCCAGACCAATCCCATCGGCCAACCTGAAACTCCTCTGACCGACCTCAATAGTCTCGCTGACGCCATCACAAACTCCATATTTCCCATCATCGGCCAGAGATAGACCATCGGGCCAACTTCCATCGACTAGGCCGATAAAACAAGTCTCACCGAAGGCCAAGCAAAAAAACACCCGTCGCCAAGACAAAAACCATCGACCAACCCAAAAGCAATGCTCGTCGACAACAAAAGTCACGCCGAAGACCATACACAATACTTCCCTTCATCGGCCAGAGATTAGTCTATCGGCCAACCATTTCACCGTTCACCCGACAATACAACTCATGCCGATAGACCCTGGCTCTTCCCTTCCGTCGGTGTAACACACACCATCGGAGCATCCAAAAAACTTCCTGCCGATCTCAAAGGTCACGCCAACGACATCTTCGCCAGCCACACACTGCTCCTCCATCGGCCAAACTCCTTACATCGGCGGGCCACAAATTTGCTTCGCCAATGGCCAAACACACGCCGATGGACATCCATCGGCCAGACCAAAACAATCGGAGCACTCAAGAAATCTTTCACCGATGAGGCCGATCACTCCGATAAGACCAAAAATGTAAAGCGCTGAATTGTTGAACCGTTGAACCCCGAACCGGTTCAACCGAGAAGTTCAACGCTGATTCCAAATCTGTCGGCAACACAAAAGCAACCCTGCGAACCCATTGAACCGGTTCAATGGTGAGGTTCAAACCTCCAAAACAATACTCCATCGGTAAAACACTTCGGCCGAGACCAAAAAACTCGAAGCATCGAACTATTGAACCTTGAACCATTGAGCAAAGGGTTCAAGCGGGAGGTTCAACGATACAAGATTTGCGCAAGGCAAATGCATAATATGATCCGTTAGAAGAAAAATGAACCCCGAACCGCTGAACCATTGAACTTAGAGAAAAAGGGTTCAAGTTCAAACCGAAATGTCGAAGACACAAAAATGAACACATGCTGATGGAGAAAACATGAAGACCACCTCCTCAAGAAATGAGATGTAGATGCTGAAAAACACTGAGGGGTGCCAAAACTTAGAACCTTTTGGATATTTTGGGATGGTGCCTGCATGAAAATTGCTAAATTAACTGACAGTGAATTCAGGCACCAACACATAGGATAAAGGATTACAAGCATGGCAAGTCAGTATATTAGGTTGTGAAGAATTTGTCAATCTTGTCACTTTTTTTTGTAAAGAAGTCATGCCTTGCAAAAGTTGGTTTAAGAGGGCATCATTAGGAGATGTGGTTTGTTGTGAGGAATTGGAACCGAAATGTGGAGGTGATTGAGCATAAGTAGTGACAAGTAAAGATTGTCAATAAGTGAGTGGTGGGTGGACATAATGGTAGGTGGAAGGTGGTTGAAAATAAGTGGATTGAAGGGGTGGTTAAGAGTGATATGAAGTCACCTTAGGGGCTAAGTTCTGATAGTTGAATCCCATAGATTTGTAATTTTGTGAATTAGTGCCATTAGATACTCCAATACCAGTGGTAGCATTACTACAAGCATGTGCATTAGTTATTAAAATTGTTGATGTAAATGTAGATACTCCCATAGTCAGTATAGGTGTCAATACTTACGTATAAGTCGGTGATGACATGTTGTTGATAACTTTTGCACATTCAGTCACTGGCATAACACTAGTTTGTACTATATGTGATAATCCTTGGATTACATTAATACCATCTTGTCCTTATTTTATCAATTCTCTTATGTTATGAATTGCAGGTATAGCTTCTTCTACTATCCTCTCATTTTCCACAAATGCTTGAAAATCGGCTAGCTCTTTATCAAGTTTGTCTATTTGCTCATTAGATACATGTGTTACCACCTCAATAAGTTCCTCAACATCATGAAATATTTTCTCTTCCATTGTGGTTGTGATAGGTATAGTGTCTTGCAAAATTTGTGTCTCTCCTTTTATAAAGAAGGTGTTCAATGGATTTTTAGAGGTAGGAATACTGTTCACTTTAGGAGCACTAGATCCCATGAGTATTCTACTTATTTTCAAAGAGATATTTCTATTAGGGTAGTGGGTTATAATACTCTTACAAAAACACACAACACCCAATGCATAAACTAATAGAACAAACCCAAGGAGCAAAATATGTTTAAGATCCAAAATGCTTGATTTTTTCAACTATTTTCAATGCAAATGAGTGAAAGAAAGGCTGTTGTGAAGAATTTAAAGAGGGACAAAAAATGATATTCCTTCCCAATGATGCAATAATATCTTTCACAACATGCCTTTGATGTAAACCTAGAGTGATGACAAGTCAAAACCTAGTGAAAATATGCTAAAATATGTAATTTTTTCACCAATTCTCAATGCAAATGAGTAAGAGAAGGCATGTTGTGAAGAGAATTGTGATGGACAGAAGATTATAATAGTAATATTAGTCACCTAATGCCATAAAATCTGTCACAACACACCTATAATGCCAATCTAGAGAGTTGACAAGTCAAACTATAGTGAAAATATAGCTAAAATATGCAAATTTTCATAAATTTTCAATGCAAATGCCTAGTAGAAAGGGTGTTGTAAGGATTTTGAGAAGGGATAGAAGATAATAAAACTAATATCAGTCAATTAATTCAGAAAAATCCCTCACAACATGCTTGCAGTGCAAATCTAGAGACGATAAGGCCAAATCTAGTGAAAATGCAAGTTTTTCAAACCCTAGACATGAGATTTTCCAAGAAGGCCACTATGATGCAACACTACACTTAGAAATCAATCCTAATGAGTGTTTTAAAAGGGTAGTAAATCTGAAACAATATTTTAACTACAAACCCTATCTAATGCAAAACTAGATTTTTATGAAAAATGCACAATTTCAAGCAATTTTTAACAATTTAAGCATGAAAAAAAATGTAAATGAATACTAAATGATGAATTTCTATAATTTAAATCAGATATGATGAAAATAACATAAATTAAATGAAATTAAATGCCAATTAATTCAAATTATGCCAACATGCAAGCCTAAGATGCCAATGTTTTCAAAATTTTCAAAATTTTCAATTTTTTTTTGTAATTTTTTAAATGCAATAGGATGAATGAATGAAAATCTATCACACAACATTGAGCAAGGTGCAAAAATTCAAAAGCATAGGTTCACCAAAATGTTTAAAGGTAAAGAGATGTGAGTTAATTTCAAGGGTTTATGTGGAATCCTCCTTTCACACCAAACATTCCAAGGGCATATCAACTAAGTTAAACCTCCAATTTGTGCAAGAGGATTCACCTAAAAGGTTGGGTTTCCACTTGGGATGCTATGGAAAATTAGATGTTATCAAACAATATCTCAATCTAATGCTCAAATACTCTTTAAACCCTAATTAGGCAAAACAGTAAGCAAATTGACGAATTGCAACAAATCCTTTCAAGACAAGGTGAAGGTCAGAGAACATTAACTCACTATTTTTTGAAGTTTGAAAAGTGAAAAAGTCAAGGACACCTCCACTAGCACCCTAGTCCAAGCTACTGTTATCTCTACAAAATCTGAATATTCTCTCGACATTGATCTACACTGTAACTTCTGTTTCTGTGTTTGCAATCCTAGAGGACACTACCACTAGCACCTGTGTCCCAAAAAATCTCCTTTGTCTTGCTTTCTTTTGGATCCTAAATCCTTATTGTTTGCAACCTTCCTCTACAACTCCACTTTGTCTAGATGTGAAACCTGTAACCTACAATCACAAGGAGTGTGGGAGGGGGTTGTAGTGTTTAGAGGCTTGCCTTGGTCAAGCCTCGAAGAGACATTCAAGTCTTCCAAACACCGTTGTCAGATAAGAGTGCATATCCCTACGAGATAGAGGCAAAATCCAAATGGTAAATGATAGAAAACACAATAGATGTCACTTGATGATATAGCTCTCAAGGATGGAAGAAGCTCTTTCATGCCATAAGGAGATAGAGTCAAATCTACAAACACAAACACAATAATAATAAGATACTGCCCTGCAACACAATGAATGCCTTGAATCACCTTAACATAAGCCACAAGTTCACAATGCACATCTAGTTTGCAAATGAAACACTAAGCATTCTCATATATGCAACTACATAGATTCCAACTAAGAATTTTGTAATTCAAACTTGAGATGTCAGCATAGGACCTAAGTAATGGTTGTAAAACTGATATTTAAATTTAGGGTAGACCCAAAATAGGGCAGGACTAGGCCACTAGTGCCCAAGTCCACCCTCCCATTTTTGCTCAGGGATCATCAAAATAGCACCCCTCGGTCGTATTTGCCACAAGACTTCGGGGTTTTCTCATCGAGATGTAGAATTAACATACAATATGCTCTAAATGCATTCTAAGGACCTAGAAGCTAAACCTTAAAAGGGGAAAGCCCCCAAGGGGACATTTTCTAACATAACATTAGGTCTTATGGATAACTTGTGTAATTAGTTATATTAGGTGTTGAGTAGGCCTTCATTAGGATTACCCTTCCATTATGTTATTAGGAGGAGGTATATATAAAGGAGGTGATTATAATTGTAAGAAAGGTGTAGAGTATTATATTGTATTGGAGATCACTTGGAGATATAGCATGGAGTGGTGTCTTCCTTAAGGAGCATTGTATGGTGTTACCCTACCTTAAGGGTTTATTCTATTTCTACATATATTGAATATTAGGGCATATTTGCCCACAATATCTCGTGTGTCAGATCTATCTTTTGCATTATCTTATTTCAATTATCATATGTTTGTGTCTTGTCATTTTCATATATTATCCTCACTAGGACCCTCTTATTGGGGACATATCCTTATTACTCATATGACTTGGGATGTTACCTCAACGAGATGTTTTCTTTTCTTTTAATCATTGTTTATTCCTTATTATTAGTCTATATTGCACACTTAAGCATCATTATGTTTGACACTTATTCATCTCATGTCAGCTCACCTAGGGGTATCTTATTTCATCTTACCTTATCATTGTCCATCATTAGGGACATTACCTACATGTTCCCTCTTTTCCTCTTTTATCTTATCATCATATATACCCTGGCATATATCTTTTCTCCCCTTATCATCTAACTTAAATTGACTAGATCTCATCTTATTAGTAATCAATTTAAGGGGGCATGTATCCTCTACATATGGTTTACATATTGATAATATCAACATCTTATAGTTGAGATTGACTTGGCCTTTTTATTAGAAAGTGGCTACCACACCGTCTTTGTCATCATCACCACTTTTTCACATTTTTGGTGTAGTGTGGCCCTTTCTACCTATGGTTGGCCTTATTTTGGATGGCAATTACATATAGTTGAATGGAAACTAGATAACTATCATCATTTACCTTCTTAGCTAGTTTGGGTGATAACCACATAACCATCATCATCATCATCATTATATTGGTAACATAGCTATGCAAATATTTTTAAGGGATGTTTTAGCTATGCAAATATTTATAAACTAACATAGCTATCTTAAATACATCTATCTAAAAGATGCCATCTTCATGCACCTATATAAAATTTATTACATAGGATAGATAGGCACCTTGAAATTGGTATCTCTTGACATCTTTTAGATTGATATATTTAAGATATTTATACTAGTTTATAATACATATTGTAATATATTACTTTATCATTTACAACTATTTTGAATTAATCTAGATTAAAATTTGTAAAATTGTGTACATTCCTTTAATTGACTTAGATTAATATAAGAAAATATTTTCCTTTACAATAATTATATGAATGCCAATTTTTAATATCGACTATTATATATAGACATAAATACATAAATAAACATGCAAATAGATAAGAAAATACATATATACATTATGTAATTTAACTATTAGAACTATTTTAATTTAAACATTATTTTCAATAATAATGTAATAAATCATAAAAATGTATCCAAGTTTTCAAAAAGTGAAATGAAAAAAAAATATTTATTTATAAATTATTTTATTTTTCTATATAAATATCATTTTGAATAGTTGTCATTTTTAATATCTAACTAAATAGATGCATAGACACATAAATAGATAAGTAGATAGATAAGAAAAGACATAGATAGTGTTTATTTTAACATTTTTAAAAAACTATACTATTTAAATATTATTTACTTTATTTTTAGTTAAAGAACTATTTTATTTTTAATAATTTTTAAATAAATTAAATGGAAACAAATTATTTGCTTTAAATTTTACTTGAGTTATTTTTTTAGAGTAATAAAACAAATAATACAATACATGAAGACAATTATAAAATTATTAAATCAATATATTTTGTTTCACTTACCAATTGTTTTTACTATGTTTTTATTTTCCATATCATTAATATTATGTTTATTATTAAATAATATTATTAATATTATGCTTATTATTATTAAATATTAATAATTTGACATATAAATAGTATAAATAGCTCTCAAATTTAAATTAAGGTTTTTTTTGGGTTAATATAGTCAAAACCATTACAATCTCAACATGATTACACCTCTCAAGATAACTCTCAATGTAAAAATAAAAACACTTAATTTATATACTACAATTAATAATTAATTTTAAAAATTTATATATATGATTAAAAATTTTAAATTAATTATTAATTGTAATATACAAATTATAAAACCCTCAATTTAATAAACTAAATTCTTAATCTATCAATTATTTAAGTATATTTAAAGATTTTGATAATGAATATTATATATCTTTTCAAAATATAAATCTTATAAATATGTATGTTTGTTTTTTAGAAAATTAATTTTTTTTTTTAAGAATATTCTATAAAAAACAGTTGTAAAATATATTATATATAATCATTCAATTCATATAATTATTAGTGTGACTTTGAAAATTCTAATCTTCCTTACAATTTAAGGGGAAAAAAATCTTGTTAAAAATCTAAATCAATAATTGTCAATCTTTTGTCATTAAGAGGTTACATTCAAATATACAAAGAAGAGTTATTAAAAATCGAAATCAATAATTGTCAATCATTTTAACTTCGTCTTCAACACTCTCAATAGACTTTTGTTGCTAGCGGAAAGTTCTACGAATGCAATTGACAGTAGAAGCGTTTGTATAAAAGTTAATTTATACCACTTTATATTTGACCTAGGTGTAGTAAGTATTAATTTTTTTTTTTAATTTTAGCTGGTTGAATATTTATATTTAAAAAATATATCTAAAGTATGTGGAGAGATATCTTCTGCAGGCGCCTATTTTTTTTTATCAATTTACTGCTCACCTCAAATCTTATAATTTGATATGTTCATTCTACATGTGGAAAAAATTAAGGGGGCAATATAAATAGATTGAATGTGGGTCTTTTCATATGTCATTCCGTAATGTTTCTTTCTTTCATCTTAGTGCAGAGTGATGGCTTCTTTGAAACTTCTAGTATGTAATTTTTTTTTTTAATTCCTTTCACTTTTTTTTTGTTTTCTTAATTTGTGGAGTGACTATGTAATTTTTTTTTTTTAATTCCTTTCACCTTTTTTTTTGTTTTCTTAATTTGTGGAGTGACTATTTGATTTTTTAATAAAGATTCTAGATTGGAATCTTATAAGTTTACAATTGGAATCTTATAAGTTTACATAGAAATTCCAGAATCTTTCAGCTCCCATTCGTGCTGTGAATGTAGGAACGACGTAATAATGGTTAATTTATATTATTTTATATTTGATTTTAATAGATGAGACTCATTTGAAATGTTTAAAGATAGATTGTTATGTGTTAGATAAAAAATAGCATTTAGAATTTTGGTGAAGGGATCTATAAACATACTTATTTTTTAAGTATGTGTTTTATATATGTGTAACATATTCTTTAATATTTGGTGAATTGGGTAATTATATCAACAAATGGAACTACGGCCTTATCAAAACTCATTTACATCTAAAGGTCTTCTCCAAATGAGGTTTCAAACCCATTTAAGATTTGTAGCTTGAATTATAGTTATCAAAATAAAATGGTTAGATTAACACAAAATATCACTATTTTCACCTTATGCTTAGAAAATATTTTAAAGACAAAAAATACATATAATCTTTAAATTTAGTAGGAATAATTTAGTGGAAGACTATAAAATACAAAATTAAGGAACTAAAATTCTAAACAATTCAAAAGGCACTTGAACATATTCACATTATAAATACATTGAGTAATTTGAAATGAACATAAAATTTTATAATCATGGGTAGAAAATTAAGAAAAAAATAAAATAGATCAAAGATTATAGGTATGCAACAAAGGGTTTCATAGTTGGTGATAAAAATGGGACTTTAAAATCAAATGGTTAAGAAAAACGTTGAGGTTCTACTACAGGCCATTCTATTTGATGGGTTGCAATCAATGGTAACAATATACAATACATAAAAGGTATATGTATATGTTTAAGAAATTTAAGATTGTTTGATAGACATTTATATGAAAGACCATGGGTTTAAAAGCAAACTTTAAAAAGGCCTTTATATTTAACAAACATGATGGAGTTTGGGGAATGTCTTAATGTTTTAGGAAAATTAAGAAATATTTAAATTGATTATATTTAAATACTAATTTATTTTTTCTATCTTCCAATTCACCTTTTACATTCAATTACATAGAATATTTTATTCATAGAGGATTAGAAGCTATAGACATGAAATTAATTTGGACATAAAATGCCTAACACATTTGCATAAAAATTTAACTTCAGAGATTTTATTTCTAAACTAGTTTAGCTAAAGCTTGAGAGTGATAGCAATATCTAAATTATATGCATATCTATAAACTTTTTATATATTTTTCAATGAAATGTTGTATTATGCAAACAAGAAATACCACTAAAATATACCTTTAAATTTAATTACAAGAATAATCAACATTGTAACTTTCTTCTAACAAACTTGTTTTGCACTCTAGCTAATCCTAGCCTACATAATTTTAGTGCTAAATCAATCTATTTTAGTGTATGGATGTGAATGTAAGAGCAAATTATCTCCATTTTGTCTATATATATAAGGCTTTGGGGATGAAACCTCATGAAAACAAATTTGAATACTAATTCAAAGTTGGAATGATCATGAAGAAATGAAACATATGAGGTAAAGGAGATTTTGAATGAGAGTGGGCAAGTAGGATTCTTTAAAACTAAACAAAAATAAACTTCTTTATCATCCTTACAAGAAGCCACCACCAATTTGTGTTTCTTTGTACTTGGAGAAGTTAATAATAATAAGATAGAGCCCATTTTGCTTGCTAAGGCTATGAGTTGTGTTTGTGCCTAGGGTATGAGTTATATCATAGGTACTCATATAGTGTGAAGGATCAATAAGATTTAGTTGCTTCAAACACAATAACACATGCAACTCATAGGATGATTTCCTCATAAATCAAAGTGGCATTTTGGTCTTGGAAGGTGTTTTGTTGTATTATTAGTATGTGGCTTCATGTAGTCAAGGTTTGTAAACACCAAAAAATTCTTCTACCTAAGCTAATTGAGTGCACCTTTTGTCTTTAGTAATTTAATTCTTGAATAGGGTGGTGTTGTGTGGTTACACAACATGCCCCATTTTGCTTCAGCAAAATAGGGACCCAACTTTTGTCTCTGCTTGTGTGTTTCCCTGCTTTGGGCGGTACAGTAAAATGTCTAGGTCATCTCCAAATTGTGAGCCAAGTTTTCAAAGTCCAAAATCTTTATCATGAATCTTGCCATTGGATAGAGAATTGAATTCTAAGTAGATTTGCCTTTTACGTAACCTTGAAATTCCCTAAGATGAAGAAGTTACACCCGGTCAAAGTTTTGTCAGCAGGTCGTGAGGATATCCACATAGTCATAATATCCAAATAGTATTCTAATATCTTGGCCTCCGCCAACATCTAGATGTCAAATTTTAACTCTCAAGAAAGTTCAAACATCACACATCGAGATATTAAGTGACATTCGGATACTAACTTAATGTCCAGACCTTGTCTCAATATCCACATCCTTATACTTCTGCTAAGATCTACATCCCAATGATGTCATTCAACTAGCACTTATATGAATGGATTACACCATGTGGACATTTGTTCATGTGGATATTAACTCAGTCGGATGTTCATGTCTTTCCTAATATCCTAATCCTGATGACGTCATGTCATCCTGATGTCATAAAGACTCCCGAGCATGCTTACATCATATGAATATTAACTCATATAGATATTAACTTTTTAAAGGTTTGCATCATATTTCTAATGTCTATATCCCTATGACATCATTTCACCTCAACTTAGCACATAGAATGTATCTTGATGATGTCATACAGATATTTGTCCATATGGATATTTCGCACTTGCCTTTTGTCCAGACCTTATCCTAACATCCTGATCCTGATGACATCACCCTATCTCGTTATAACAAGGGAACTTTAACTTGGTGATGTCATCTGGACATTTGACCATATGGGTGTTTCGCATTCTTAATGTCTAGACGTTATCAAACATCCATACCTTTGGTCTAACCAATGAAATTGTGCCACGTGTCTAAATGGATATCTGACGCAGAAGGAAGAAGTTCCTCACTCCTCTAAACCCTACTCACACAATTTACCACAAACATAAATTCATTGCTGATAAAATAAGATTGCAACAAGAAGAAGAAAATTCTCTTTTTTTAATTCATTCTCAAATACATTAAAACTATAAAAGTAGTAAAATAGGGCCTTCCAGTTGGCCTCTCATCTCTCTCTCATCTATATAATGTCTTCTCCTCTCCACAAACTTCCCTTGGGCATACACAGTCCCAAGTCATTAGCCCTTCTCTCGGATTGAGATTTCTCTTCCTCTCTTTGTTCCTTATCGGCTATTGACTCTCTCCCTAGCTGTGCCCTTTTTCTCTAGCCATCAACCCCATCCCTCTCCAAATCTATATACTATATTTTCTTTTTGCATTAGAGTGGCCTTTTCACCTTCTTCAATGATCTCTGTCACACTATTACCATCGCATTCAGTATTGCAACATTACTAGGAATAGCAACCGTTACAACTTCCAAGTCGAATGAGTAGTTACACAAAATGTAACTGTCACTGCCCTTAATGAAACTTCGAAGGGAGTTACTCCAAA
Organism: Cunninghamia lanceolata; assembly: GCA_027924645.1. Taxonomy (NCBI): domain Eukaryota; kingdom Viridiplantae; phylum Streptophyta; class Pinopsida; order Cupressales; family Cupressaceae; genus Cunninghamia; species Cunninghamia lanceolata. Next base: position 2,164,643 of record BSBN01000061.1, on the reverse strand, counting down.
GTCTCGGTGACATGCTATGTTCTCATCGATAAATTCTTGACCAACCATTCACTATTGATACTGCCCTATCGTGATTTCGGTGAGACTCTAGACAATGTCCCAACGAAGTCTTCAATCCCCATCAACAAAACAGTCTTCACATATGTTCACTGTTGTCAGCACTTCTAATCAGAACATCGGTGAGACTTTGTATAGACTCCCTTTGACGTAGCACAATCCTGCTGATAGAAAACACAACACCAAACTTCAGGAAGAGCTATTAAACCATTGAGGAAACTAGGAACTTGATCCCAATGAAATCAAACCATCACAACAATGAAAGAGTTAAACATGATCTATAGGGAGAAGCTGAACTTTACGAGTCTCCACCATTACTAGCATATTAAAATATTTTCTCATTAAATGTCTTCGCCATATCTATAGTCAAGAGAAGTTGACCAAAACTGAAACGAAAATGAAAATGTTTTTGGTGATGCAAGATTGCTCGTTTGCCTGAGGTGCTCCTGCATCAGACACCCCAGGTAAAAAAGTTTGTGAGCATGGGCTCACAAAGCAGAGTTAAATGGTAAAACCACTCTTTCAGGTTGAATACAATCTGTAGCGAACTACATCACTGAATCAGACATAATGAATTTCTTCCTCCGCCTCTTCCAGTACTTAGCTGGGACACTTGCTGACCTCCTCCACCAAGTATTCACTTTATTCCTCCTTCCTCTTGTGGACTCGCATCCACTATAGACCATCCTCCTCTACCAAAGGCTCACTCTCTATATCCTCACTCCTCTCTTCTCGTCTTTCACCTTCTTGGGCTTCAACCCACCGCAGACCAACCACCTCCACCAAATCTCTCCTGTCACATCCTCTACAACTTCTACCCATAGGTAGGCATCCCTACACTCTACCGCATCTGCACATTCCATAATATTCTCTACCATGCTACTCATCTAATCAGGTATATGCACTTCAAACTCAATATCACAAAACTCATAAACAATAGAGTTTACCTCATACTCCTTCACTGCTCCATTGTCACCGAGTGCAATGTTCTTCTTTACTCCAACATCATCAGGTGCAACATTCTTCACTGCTGCACTGAACAATTGTTCCATCTTCTATATCTCTTCACCAAGCAACCCTTGATCTTCATCAGGTTCCTCATCAAACACTGGACCATCATGTAGCATCAAATCTTCTCCTTTACCAATCACTTCTTCCGAGAATCTTTCGATTCTTCTCATCTCCTCTTTTAGCAGAAGATCATCCTCACCAACTTCTCCATCGAACATAGGACTCCCAAAGTCCATTTTCTGCACCTTTTCATCTCTTTCTTTTTCTTTTATAGTTGCAACCTCTGCACACTCCATGGCTGCAAATTATTTTGCTGCACACATGTTGTCACCTGCAAACAAACAATTATCAGAAGAAACATGGGATTCTTCTCTACCCATTTTCTTCTCTGCACAAATATCCTTTAGGTTTTTATACAACTCTTTCTTCACTTCTTCCAATAACTCTTCACACATCTTTGCAACTCATTCCTTCCATCTTTGTCTTCTCCATCTCTTCAACACTGCGATTGTCAAAACCTAGACAGTCACAAACCCTCTCTTTATTTTCCTTATTTTCTCTATCAATGACTTCAAGTCTTTCTTGCTCTCACCATTGTAGGACTCCTTGACTCCTACCCGTCTCTCAAGCTTTTCTCATATTCTTTACTACTACAACTGTTCACACATCTTTACTCTCTCCTTCGTGGCTTCAAACTCTCAACCAATTAGGACTTCAGACACCTGCAACAATCCTTTCGAGTTCTCACAACCATTTTCTCTATTGCTCCATAGGTCCCGGTGGATACTCTCCATGCTCAGGAACAACCTGCTTTGATAGCACTTGACAGAGAAGGAAAAAAGTTCCTCACTCCTTTAAACCCTACTCACACAATTTACCACAAACAAAAATTCACTGCTGATAAAATAAGATTGTAACAAGCAAAAGAAAATTCTCTTTTTCTTATTCATTCTTAAATACATTAAAACTATAAAAATAGTAAAATAGGGCCTTCCAGTTGTCCTCTCATCTCTTTCTCATCTACATAATGTCTTCTCCTCTCCATAGACTTCCCTTGGGCATACACAGTCCCAAGTCGTCAACCCTTCTCTTGGACTAATATTTCTCTTCCTCTCCTTGTTCCTTGCCGACGATCAACTCTCTCCCTAGCCATGCCCTTTTTCTCTAGCCATCGACTCCATCCCTCTCCAAATCTATATACTATATTTGTTTTTTTACTTTGGAGTGGCCTTTTCACCTTCTTCAATGATCTTTGCCACACTGTTACCATCACATTCAGTATTGCAATATTACCAGGAATAGCAACCGTTATAACTTCCAAGTTGAACAAACAATTACACAAAATTTAACTATCATTGCCCTTAATGAAACTTCAAAGGGAGTGACTCCAAAGTCCCGATGACATGCTATGTTCTCATCAATGAAGTCTTGACCAACTGTTCACTATTGATACTGCCCTATCGTGATTTTGGTGAGACCTCACACAATGTCCTAGTGAAGTCTTCAATCCCCACTGACAAAACAACCTTCACATACATTCACTGTTGTCATCACTTCTAATCAAAACATCAGTGAGACTTCATATAGACTTCCTTTGACATAGCATAGTCCCGTCGATAGAACACATAATACCAAACTTTAAGAAGAGCTATCAGACCATTGAGGAAACTAGAAACTTGGTCCTAATGAAATCAAATGGTCATAGCAATGAAAGAGTTAAACATGATCTATAGGGAGAAGCTAAACTTTACGAGTCTCAACCATTACTAGCATATTAAAATATCTTCTCATTGAACATCTTTGCCATATCTACAGTCAAGAGAAGTCAACCAAAACTAAAACCAAACCAAAATGAAAATGAAAATGTTTTTGATGATGCAAGATTGCTTGTTTGCCTAAGATGCTCCTGCATCAATATCTTGACCTATGAGAAAAAATTAGAACTTGACATGGAGATTTTTGGTCCACGATAGTTGACCCTATCCCCATGATGATGTCATATAGATATATTCACCTAGATATACATATGGACATTCTCAAGCTAAAATCCTTCAACATATCCAGACGTGCTTTTTGCATTTAATAATGGAAAATATCATTGGCATTTAAATTTGAAAGTGTGCCAATGGACACCTATAGAAATCTCCTACAATCACATCAAATGAGACTGTCTAATCTCCCAAGAATCATTAATAAGCCATAAAATCAAAAAATTGGCAAAGTAAAAAGGTAATTTGTTTCTCATAATTCACATTATTACATTTAGAGTTCACAAGTTGCACAGAGAGAGAGATTAGAGCAACTTAAGCAAGAAGATCCAGAGCTGCGATTAGAAGTTGAATTGCGCAGGGCATTTTTTCCACGCATCGATTATCCATCGTTACACCATCTAAAGGTTAAGGAACTCCCAAACAAGTATGTATAGAACAATACCTCTCTGGTTATTTTCATAGGGATATAGCATGTTTTATACAGGTGAAAGGGAAGAATGTGAATTATATAGGTGTATGTTTAATTCATGGTTTAATGCACTTGTTTAAGTGTTTCATCTCTTTCAAGGTATAGAGAACTAATTTATACTAACCCTAGATGAATATAAATACTCTAGTTTGAGACATGAATGTCTTGATTTACAGGACATGATGACTCAGCCACACATGGATAAACAAGATACTGAGTTCAGGGCTGACATATTTCCTAAGATGCATACTGTGTGTGGCAAGCAGAGATTTGCAGAGAACACCCATTTTGGCAATACCAATATTGAAGCTTTCAGAGCCAAAATTAACAATAGAGAGGGTTATCCTCTTCTAAAGAACATAGTGTCTACAGGGATGTATTATGTAGCCGGGTTTTCTTATGATGTGGATGCCCTAGAGCTTGTAATTGAATGTGCTTGCCACTATAATGTGGTGACGAGAAGGGTTGCGCACTAGGGGTGGGTCTATGTGAATCTCTCCATTGATGGTATCACTGATGTTGGAAGTGTGTTGTACACCTTGCATAACATTGGCATTATTATGTAAAATAAATATTTAATTATGGTGCATCAAGTGATGTGTTTAGCCACATTGGATGTTTATTTGGATGCCACTTGTAATCATTGTATGTAACATTGGGTTAATTACTTTATTTGTAATTATTTGATTAATTGGGAAAACTTAGTACTAATAATCAAATGTGGGGTCAGTGGTTTTGTAGACACATGGTATTGGGGAAAATGGTATTGTAATACCACATGTTCTTTTTGTGTGAGCTTATCTCTATAAAAGAAAACACAAGGGTAGTTGTAGTGAGAGTTCGTTGTTAGCCATTTGGCTTGTTGGTTGGGTTGTAGCTTCTCTTACAGGTTGACTGTGTGAGGGTTTGAAGCATAGAATGGGATGTATGGTTACATGCTTGTTCACATGGATTGCTGGTAGAGACAGCTGGATGTTTCAGAGGTTATCTATGCATATGTATTGCTAATTATTTATTGAATAATACATGAGAGATGCATGCTTTTGGAGGCTGGGTTTTTCCCTCTATGAGGGTTTTCCTAGGGTATATCTTGTGTCACCATTGATGGTATGATTGTCCATTTCTTTTGCATGTGGATTTCTAGTTTATTGCACATTGAATCTCTTATTGGGTTATGAGGAATTAGTCTATATGGCTTCATATTTCCAACATTTGGTATCAGAGCTTGGTTTCCATGATTTGGGTGAAAAACTATGTTTGATAACCCTAGCTATGAGTGGATCTTTTTGTGTATAGTGAAATTCACAGCTTTGCATGGAAGAAATAAAGGCAATTTCATGGTTACAAGGCTATTTACAGACTTGGGTTGTTGCAAATCTATGGTTTGATGGAAATTGGGCATGTGGGTTTTTGATTTGGGCTCTTTGTATGAGGGTTTGAGGGGGTGAACATTTACTGGAGACCTCCTGGGCAAAAACAAACCCCATGGTTGAGTCTAGAAGACATGAAAACCTATGGATCCATATAAAATTTGACTATGTTCGAAGACTAGAATTTTTTGTCGTGGTTGATACCTTAGAGGATTTGCGCAAAGAATATTCCCTGCATGTCGTACTTGCGCAGATATGCTTGTTGCAGGTGAATTTTTAATCAAAAAAAGGTTTCAGTTTGCAAGTTTTTTTTTTTTTTAAAGAAAATTTTTTATAGCATTTTTTTTTTGGGGGGGGGGAGTCCGCAAACTATCGTACCCCCGTCCCTATTGTTGCAGGAGCCTAGCAACAGGTATGCCTACTAGTTAGGTGTCCCCTAGTTGGTGGGGAAGCTGAGATAGGCAGGTCTTAAAGCCCCAGTCCATGGCCCCCGACCGGGAGGACTGTCACATCCTGGTGGCTGGGAGAATCTGCCCCAGCAGGAGGAAAAAATAAAAAATAAAAAAATAAAAATAAGTTTTTATTAAATTTTCGATCGATTTCAAACCTTAAAAACATTAAAAATTTTAATCAAACAAAAATTAAACCGATTGAAATCAGTTTCAATTCCACCACCTGAGTGCCACCCGGGCATCACCGGCCAGCCACCCATTTGCCACTAGAGAGCCACTCGCAAGCCTAATTGGGCTGATTTTTTCCAGGGGCCATAACTTTTTCTCACAATGTCAGATTTTCAACTTCTTATAGTCAACAGAAAGCTCTCTCTAAGTACTACATAGTGGTATTAGATATTTTTCCTGATCTTACCATTTTGATCAATTTTTTGCCAGTTGAAGTCAGATGTTACTTTTAAACTTTGACCGGGAATAACAGGTTCATACGAAGTCAGATTTTAGACTTGTTATAGGCATTGGAAAGGTATTTCTGAGAGCTACGTAGTGAAGAATGTTTGAGAATGATTTTATAAGCTTAATTAATATTATATCAGTTTGAGCTACTTTTGATCCCTTTGACTTTTGGTGATTTTGTGAGTCAATGGAAAATCAAATCTAGGATAATTTGGTGTTTGAGTCATTACAGACTTACATGTTTATCTTTGATTATCCTTGGTTGACAGCATTATATATGTATTATTGAGTTTGCATGCTACATTGTGAGATCTATAGGTTGTGCACTGTTGTAGGTTGTCTATGCCTAAAGGTTGCATTTATGACTTGGATGTGGGTTGTCTATGCCCACAGATGCTTCAGTGTTGATGTAGATTCTGATTTGTGGCTTGGGTTAGTCACATGTTACATTGGTTTTCTTGTCATTATGAGATATAGAGAGAGATGGTATTACCTGATACAGTCATGATATGGGACCTATGTTTGTTGACTATATGGTACAGTTGTGTGAGGCTTGATAGGAGTTTGGTGCAAGTACATTGGGTGTTGATCATGGTGTCATGGATGTTCTAGCTTGTTTGGTTGGGACTTTGGCATGACATGATTGTTTTACAGGTGAAGGTTTGGTGGTGTTGGATTGATGTTTGGTTTACAGGTTTGGTTCATCTTCTTGGTTTTGGAGATTATGGTTTACTCAACTTTTTGGGAGCTATGTCGTTACAGCAGGATTCTTTGATTATGTTTAGGCCATGGATGATCTTCATTTAGGACATGTTTATCATGATGTCATGGATAGCTTGATTACATGTTTCAGTGGGAGCTTTTGACAGTGATGGATTTGATGGGTTTGATGGTTTGATGTTGTTGCCATGTATAGCTTGGTATCATGGTTTAGTGGGAGCTTTGGCAGGATATCAGTTATCTTCATGTAATTTGGAGATGTTGACATCTTGGTATCATGGAGGACTCTTGTAGTCTTTTGTTAGCTTTGATAGGTTATCCTTGCTTACAGGATGATTGGTATTATGTCTTGGTTTACTCTTGATATTGGTTTAGAGTGTTGGCATGATACAAGTTCTCTTGAGATAGGATGTGTGCATTAGTGCATGTGATCTTCCTTTGAGGAGATGATTAGATCATGATGTCATGATATGTTCCTAGGTTATGCAAATGTGCAATGGGAGCTTTGACTATGATCTTGTTGGTTCTCTTGGTATTGGGTATATTGGTCATGTGCTTGGGAGCTTCATGATGGTGCAGTTTTGCATTTGGAGTTTAGAATGGATTGATCATGGAGGTACTCATGGATACTTGGAGACTTAGGTGAGGCTTGAGTTCTCTTGGATTAGAGACATGTGTTGATATGGTTACTCTTTGATGAGGATTTCAATAGCAAGACCAAGGAGCCTACACCTTGGTTGGACATGAGTCCAACATGGACATGTTGAGGAGATTTTTCTTGGAGAGATCCTTTGAGGCTTGGTGCATCTTGGAGGAGCAATCTCATCCCCACTCTTGGTCCACTCGGTGGTGAATGATTTGATAGGTATGCCCATCTGATTTTCAAATGCATTCTTCATTTGTGTCTTATCTTCTCATGTTTGAGTCTTGAGCTATGGATTATGATTGTGAGGACTTATTTGAGGAGTAGATGCATGGATTTGATTAGTTCTCGTTATGTTTGATCCTAAATTTTCATGAGATCATTGTATGTAATGGAGATGGTTAGTGGATTTGGGCTTATTCTTGTTATTTGGGATGGTTATGAGTTTGATCTACCTTTTGGTTTGAGAGGCTTGCATATTGTTGTTGGATGTCGTGGAGGCTTCTTGTTTATGGGTTGTAGAGGAGATCATACTTTTCACAGCTATAGTACATTAGTGTGGATAGAAGGACATGGTTATGATTTGTAGGTTCTCTCTTGATTGGTCTTATTCTTCTTCTTGGATATTTATGTTCACATTACATTGGAGTTGAGATGTGCGTGAATCTTTTGAGTCTCTTTGACTTCTTTCTCTTATGATGTGGAGGATTTGGGAGAGATATGCACTTGAGGAGAGTTATGTTGCAGCTATTTGGTTTGCTGATTTTGCATATTTATGTGTGTTCTTTGACACTATGTGATAGAGGATTCAACCACATCTTCTATGTGCATGCTATTAGTGGATCTTTGGATGTCTTAATCCATTTTCAGATTTGACATTTACTCATTCAGTGGGAGTTCTAGGATGTATATGATTCCTTTGTTGGATGTTCTCATTATGCTGCGGTATGGAGTGTCTTGAGGTTTTTTATCATAGGCTTTGTGTTGTTACCTTGGAGGACTTCTTTATGCACAATTGAGTATAACAAGGACTTGTTATCATTGTGATTTGAGTTGGATATGTTGATGGCATAAGGTCTACATGTTATCATTTGTATACCTTGGTTTGGAGGTATGGTTAGTTGATGCATGAGCAACTAGTTTTGGTTGTTATTTCAACTATGATTGATTCTTGTCAGCTACTCAAGCCTATTTGTTACTATTGGATTTGATGCTTGTGTCTAGATATTAGTTGATGCAGGTTTCATGCTTCTATGTGACAGTTAAGTGTGGCATCTCTTTGGAGGATCTTATTCTTCATGAGGCTAGATGGAGGATGGAGAGATTCTTGTTTGAGATGGTAGACACCTTGAATATTGTTGTAGGTATCTTGGAACACATGGAGCATGTGGACGGCTATATGGTACATGTTGGGCACACATAATGGTTTCCCTTGATGTTTTGAGTTTACATGTTGATCCCTTATCCGATGTATACAAAAAGTGGGAGAATGTTGGAAGTGTGTTGTACACCTTGCATGACATTGGCATTATTTTATTATGTAAAATAAATATTTAATTGTGGTGCATCATGTGATGTGTTTAGGCACATTGGATATTTATGTGGATGCCACTTGTAATCGTTGTATGTAACATTGGGTTAATTACTTTATTTGTAATTATTTGATTAATTGGGAAAACTTAGTACTGATAATCAAATGTGGGGTCAGTGGTTTTGTAGACACATTGTATTGGGGAAAATGGTATTGTAATACCACATGTTGTATTTGTGTGAGCTTATCTCTATAAAAGAAAACACAAGGGTTATTGTAGTGAGAGTTGGTTGTTAGCCATTTGACTTGTTGGTTGGGTTGTAGCTTCTCTTGCAAGTTGACTGTGTGAGGGTTTGAAGCATGGCATGGGATGTATGGTTGCATGCTTGTTCACATGTATTGCTGGTAGAGAGAGCTGGATGTTTCAGAGGTTATCTCTACATATTTATTGTTGATTATTTGCTAAATAATACATGAGAGATGCATGCTTTTGGAGGCTAGGTTTTTCCCTCTTTGAGGGTTTTCCCAGGGTATATCTTGTGTCACCATTGATGGTATGATTGTCTATTTATTTTGCATGTGGATTTTTGGTTTATTGCACATTGAATCTCTTATTGGGTTATGAGGAATTAGTCTATATGGCTGCATATTTCCAACAATTGGGGCATTTAACTTGCCCACACAAAGAGGGATGTATGTGCCAGATTTGGAGGCACTGGCTAAGGAATACGATGGCAACCAAAAGGATTGAGAAAGATCATCTTCATGGGATGGAGAGACCCGGATAATAAGGCCAAAGTAGTGGCCAAGATGCCACAACATCTATACAAGTATGATTTTAGCCTAGAAGTGTAATATATGATTTTCTTACTTAGTAGGATGAGCAGCAAACCAAATGCCGATAATTTTGAATCATGGATGTTTGGGCTGATCTGAATGGTTATTGAGAAGAAATAGGTGGTCCAATAGGCCAAAATCATCAGCCATGTCATGTACAACCAAATGGTGAGATGGAGAAGAGTAAAGGATTAGGTCTTCAAAATGACCTCCTATCTTGTTTATGTGTGTGCACGAAATGACACATTTGATGGTTTGCAGACAGTTGGCAAGATGGGAAGACTTTCACATGAGAAAATGCCCTGAGAGCATTATCCTCAATTGGAGCAAAAGCAAGCAGTGCAGCACTATAAGACTGTTAATGACTACTTTGTGATGCACTTGATCAGATTGATGGAGGGAGATAGGGCCAAAAGATTGTCCCTAGGTACAATAGAGAGGATACATCCTCATGGAGGATGGTTCATACAATTTCCCACCTATACATACATCAGGATGGAAGGGTTAAGTGGAAATCTCTTTATGCTCCCCAGATATCCATCTGATAAGGTGTGTTAATGGAGATGGTCAGGCAAATGACCCCTACCTGTGACATGACAAAGAAGAAAGATCATCCTCTTCTATGGGTTCAATTTTAATATTGTAGTGCATCATGGCAAACACCATGTGTGCTAGATCATTTATTTTGCATTAACATAGGTGAATCTAGCAACATGTTATTCAAGGATGGACTTCCTAATGAAGCTCTTTCATATAATTATCATCCCCAATGGCACTAAGGAGATTGATACATTTTTACCTCTAGAAAATCCTTTGAAACATATATAGTTGCACAATAAAAGCATTTAGTTGTGTGTATCATTTTTAATATTTATTTAAACTACTAAATAGATGTGTAGACACATAAATAGATAAGGGGATAGATAACAAAAGAAGACACTATTTATTATAACATTTTTTAAAATCTATTTTATTTAAAATATTATTTACTTTATTTTTTATTGAAGAGCTAATTTATTTTAATAATTTTTAAATAAATTAAATGAAAAAAAATATTTATTTTAAAATTTACTTGAGTTATTTTATTTTCATAGTGATAGAACAAATACTACAATAAATGCAAACAATTATGAATTTGTTAAATTATTATATTTTGTTCCACTTACCAATTGTTTTTGTATACACCTAATAATGACATGACTCTACTTAAATAAATATTTTAAATATTTATTTCATCTTTATATTCCTCTATCAATAAATAGATAAATTTATTTATTTATTTGATTCACTTCCTCTCATTTAATTAAATAATTATATTTATTTAATTAATTAAATTCATCTACACCAACTTCATTCTTCTAAAATAATTAAATAATTTTAATTATTTAATTAAAATCTTTTATTCTTCCAAATTTAAATAAAATGCAATTTTATTTAAATTAAATCTTAAATCTCCACAAAAAAAAAAATATTTAAATATTTTATTTTATTCCTCCAAATTATCTACAAATAATTAAATAAATCTATTTATTTAATTATGCTTTCTTATCTTCTAAAAATCTTCAATATCTTCTAAAAATATATTCCTCTTGTCATACAAAAGCAAGAGCTGAGTTAAAGCAACTTTAAAGCAACTTTGCTCTTAAATTAGAAAAATAAAATCTAATTTAAGAAAAACAAAACTCATCCTCGTCAAGAAAGTAGTTAACTCAACAAAGCTTCTTTTTGAATGACACATGTCCTTCTATTCACATACGTTCGCACAAACATTCTCCTCCGTTGATCTTCTTATTTCTTCTCAACCATTGATCTTCTCTCACCCAACTCTATAAATACAACCCTCTATCTCTTCATTTCATCACCCATCATTTGAGTAAACTTATGCTGTAGGAAATATAGCGTGCCATTGGCACCCCTACCACCATTATCATCAGTTCATCATACCATCCACTTCATAGTGTGTTGAAGCTCATATTCAATCACACAAAGTATCAGAGCCAACTTCTCCTTGTCATCTTGAGGAATCGAAGCGAGGAAGCAAGCTTCCTGAGGGCCATTTTCATCTCCATCAAGATCAAGAAAGAAAAGGCGAGCAATGGAAGGCGTAAGGTAAAGGTTGTAAGTATCTTGTTCTTATTTTAAATCCTTTTTCCTTCATATTTCATTGATGTATTAGGTTTGTTATTGATTTGATTAATCCCATGTTTGACCCATCACATTTTGGTGCCCATCGTGGGGCCCTTGCCCCTTTATGTAATCAAAATCTGAGTTTTCTTAGTGACAGGTTCCGTACAAGTGTCATACAGGTTTCTGATAGGGGCATCCGGTGCATTTATCCTCTTAACTAGCGCGTCTACCTCCTATTTCAACGCATGCAGAAGTCTGGCACATTCAACCTCTAAATTGGCACTTTTACCTTCTTCTCCGATGCCTATAGAAATATGACGCATCCATACTCCAAGACAGTGCATACACTTCCTATTTCGGTGCTTGTGTAACTATGGCACATATACCCTTATTTGTGGCACTTTCATACTGCATAATGACGCATTTATCTCATATTCCTTTGCTTTTGACATCTGTCTTAGTGCATCTATACAACGACGCATACAGACTCTGTTTCTATGCATTCAGATTGTATGGCGGCGCATCTGATCTATCACTGGGGTTTTTGGGATTTCATCTAATTTTTCTGTTTGAACTAACGTTTGTCTTGTAGGATTAGAAGCTGGATTAGATCATTTAGCTGCATTAAGTAGTTCACTTAGATTAATTAAGGGAAAAAGTAAAAAAAATGCATGCATGTAAATTCCACGTAATCTTTAACTAGGAGGAGAGTAACTGAACCACTGCTATCTGTTCATATTACTATCTCCTTTAGTTAGATCATTGCTACCTTACAAATGGGAATGAACATTGCTATCTTTTTAAACACTTCAAAGTTAACAAATGTGTGAGTGCCCAAGTAGATAGCCCATTTAGTTTTTTTTACTTTTAACTAGGATTGGATTAATCAGTGTTCTCTGTGTTTATCGAATGACAATAGGCTTATGCTCTCCCCTTTACTGGGTGACCAGAATGCCAAACTTGTTATTCCATCTATTTAACCTTTAGAGGGGCCTACCCTTGGATGCACGCCTATCCAAGTGGGAATGACCCTGAGTGGAAATAGACTAAAGCCAAGCCCTACCAATCCACTTTAAATAAACTGTGCTTGAGGTGAAAGCCTCCTGCAATGAGTGTTGTTGTGTTACACCGACGGCCAACCTCCCCCAAAACCCTCCAATGTGTAACCCTTGCAGGCTAGGAGACTCCATAACAAAGAGTAGTGCTACCGCATGTGTAACCACTCGAATGGTTGCCTTGACTATGAACCACTTGTTTAGTATACCAAAAACCCCTATTTGTTGACACAAAGGGTGGAGTTCTTGAAGCGACCTCGATTCTTGTGATTCTTAGTAGAGGTAGCAAGGACAATCCTATGGTTCAGTGGGGATACGAGCCTAAGGAAACCTAGATCTGGTATGTGTGAGAAGTGAGTACCGTGGAGGGGAACCGATGCTACCAGATCCTAGAGCTACACGCTTTGAATATGCACAGCTAGAGGATTCAACAAATACTGTCCTATCCAACCTAGGTTGTACTTGTTTTTGAGTCAAAAAGTTCAAAAATACAAAAAAATAACAAAAGATAAAAATCATGAAAACTTCTATGTGTTTGCTGTGTCTTTTGCCATAAATTGAAAATTAATTCTCAAAAAGACCAAGTTTTCAAACCAAAAGTAGAATTTTTTTGAAAAACGTTCCAAAATTCTGCAAAACCAAGACAAAAACCAGAACGATGCTTTTGATTCGACCTACAGTGCATTTACTAAGACTTGCAGTGCATTTGATATCTGTTGCAACGCTTCAAAAAATTACCAGAGTAGCACATTTGATCTGACTTGTGGCGCATTTACACTCTGTTGTGGCGCATTTACTATTGCGCATCCAATTCAGGGAGTAAATCCATACCTTCCAAGAGAAAAACTGTCAAATTTTCAAAAGCTCATTTCAAACCTGTCTTAGTTGATCCAAAATATGATTAGAATTGTGCAAGTCATCCATTTCCCTCTTTCTCCACACCATAACTTCTTTTTCCACACTACATTATCCAAAATCTCACAAAATTCTTCCAAAAATCCAACAAGGTTGAAACCAAAGCTATTCTTGATCGCATCCAACCTCAAACAAACCTAGTGAGTCTCCACTATCAAGGATCACTTATCCTTTTCTCTAGGAACTCCACTAGTGGCTTGTGCAAGACTAGTCAACATCAAGTAAACGGATTTCTATCATCCTTACTTTGACTATCATTTTGTTCACCCAACTTGTTTGACACCAATTGATCTAAGGAGAACCTTGCTAAAATCTTGTCACATTCTAGCACCTTTGTTTAAAAAACTTTCAAACTCACTCCATTCCATCTCTAGTCACCTTGCATGGTCTTAACAAGATTGCAAAAACAAAAACAAATTGAAATGGTTGAGAAAACTATCCCAAACTCTCACGAAAGTGATGAGGAAATTTCTATGGAAGATGTCCTTCAAACACAACAAGACAAAAGATTTCAATGCATAATGGATAAGGTACTTTCTCAAGACCCTACCAAATTCTTTCTACACCTAGTACATCTAGGAGTCAAGCTCCCTAAAGGTTTTGATGTAGAGGCTCTAAAAGAAACTGAGGAAGAAAGACACCCTGAGGGAAGCACACACGAAGAAACACCTTCAGACAAAAACAAAGCAACCAATGATCCTGCAGATGCCTTGAGCTTAATGACCCAGCAGATCCAAGCTTTACAACATCAATTTTTGGACATGCAAACATGAACATCAACCAAACATTATTCCCTAGAGGATATTTCACCCTATCCTTTTGATAGGACCTTGATCATGTTACCTTTCCCCTCTAAATTTGAGGTGCCAAAATTTGATAAATATCAAGGAAAGGGTGATCCAAGGGACCACATTAGGGAATTCAATGCTCCTTATCTTGAGGTTGCATACAATGATACTTACCTTATGCAACCTTTTCCATGAAGCTTAGGAGGACAAGCCATGGAGTGGTTTTCTAGACTACCACCTGACATTAGAACATTTAACGAACTTGTGGACAAATTTGTCACACACTTCTTCTATAATATTGAGCATGACACCTCAATCTTAGATCTTTGTAACACCAAGAAAAAAGGTGGGGAATCTTTCACCGCCTTCCTACAAAGATGGAGACAACTGGCAAGTAAGTGCCCACACCAAATGCTGGAAATGTTTGTCCATAACTTACAAACTGACCTAAGTTGTCAGATACAAATCCAATGTCCTACTTCCTTTAGCAAGGTCATTGAGATGGGCCTAATCATCAAAAAAGCTATAATCGCCAAGGGTCAAATAAAGCTATATAAGGACACTCCTAGTACCAACACCAACACAGATAAACCAAGATTCTAGACAAAGAACAAAAACATTGTGAATGATGGGGTGGTAGATGCCAAGAATGCGGCACCTAAACAACCAATCTTCAATTTATTGACTCCTCAAAACAACCCCCCACAAAACAAACCAAGAAACACTAAATCACGGTTTACCAATTTTCAACCTAGGAGAAAATTCACACCTTTGGGAGAATCATTGGAAACTACCCTATGGAAGTTAGTCACAAACAAGATCATAACACTTCCCTCAGCATGAGAATATGAACCAAAAGTCAAACCTCCTTGGTGGAACAACAACGATTTCTGTGACTACCACCAAAACAGGGGGCACAAAACCAACGATTGCATTACGCTCAAGCACACTATCCAAGATTTGATCGAGAAAAACAAAATATCCCTTGATGGACATACCTCTAATAGTGATCATCAGGCATTCAAGGATCCTCTTCCCAACTATGAGCAGGGAGGACCTTCCAACAAAAATAACAATGGATATAACAACGCAAATTACACAAACATCGGCTTTGACTATGTTGTTAACCATATCTCAGAAAGTGATTCACGCATCCATGTGATCACTATAAACAAGGATCCAGATTTTAATATTACTACCTGCAGTAACAGAGTCACTCTTAGAGGAGCCCCTGCCACCCCAGCTAATCAGTATAGCATCTTGGATCAACACCATAAGACACCTGCACATATCTCCATTCTGGAACTTCTGCGTCTATCCCTATCTCATAGGGCCATACTTGATAAAGCTTTAGCGGAAGCCTTCATCCCAACAAACCTCTCTGAAGAACAGTTTCAAACCATGGTATGTCACATTACCTCACCTCACTCCCTAACATTCACTGAAAAGGATGATATGTCAATCACCCAACCCCATAACGCCTCTCTTCATATCGAAGCCTTCATACACAAACACAAGATAAAAAGAGTCCTAATCGATGCTGGAGCTGGGTTGAATATTTGCACCTTGAAGCTAATCCTTACATTGGGGTTTTCGGAAAAGTCTATAGATCTAAAAAAGAAAATCACTATCAAAGCCTATGATGAAGAGGAGAGAACTTCCAAAGGAATTGTTACTTTACCGATCAGAGTGGGACTTGAAGTAAAAGATGTGGCTTGCCAAGTCCTTGATATGGAGCTAACGTATAACATTCTTCTTGGGAGACCATGGGTTCATGCCCTGAAAGCAGTACCGTCAACATACCACCAGTGTATCAAATTTCCTTATGAAGGCCAAGAGATCACCATCCAAGGTGATCCCAATCCATTTCAGTATTGTAACTCCATTCAATCTAAACTTGAAGTTGTGATCCCTGACAACTGTGTCTCTACTTTATCTTCATCTCGTGTTGACCCAGCTACACTTTCTTCCTCTTCAAAAGCTTCACAACCTAACCTCAAACTCAAAGATAAGGGCTTGGGTGAATACACAATTTCCCAATCCCTCTACTTGGAACAACTCCCCCTATCTCCAAGATCATATGGAAGACCTACTCTGAACAAATTAAAAGCAGATAAAACTACCAAAGGTCTGTTTGTCAAATGGGGAAGCCTTGAAGATGAGAGTGATGAGAAAGATATCCTACAATGGTTATATAAGGATGAAGGCAGTTCATCAACACAACAAGACCATGACACTATACCAACTGAACAATATGGTCAAGGTTTCCAAATGCTACAAAGAATGGGGTACGAAGGACATGGTCCACTTGACTCAAGAAAAGATGGTATCACTGAAACCATCCAAACTCATACTTTAATAGCCCGAGACACTACAGGGCTAGGATACACTGGAGCATCAAGAACCAACAGAGCAAATAAGAATAAAGGCAAACAACCAGAAACATCTACTAGCAATCTGGTTGAACAAATTTAGCAAATGCAATTAGGGAGTGAGACTGATTCCAATGAATATGAATGGGATAGCCTCTCTGAGCTATCTTGTGATGAAAAAGATATTGATGTTGTCCATGAGTATGACCCAACCCATGCAAATGAGAGACAAGGTCCAAGGGCTAGACCACTAGAGTCTGACCCACATAATAATGATAGTGAAAGTCGTGAGGAAAGAATGATACCCCCCTTGATAGATCTGGTAATAGAGAGTACCATCGCAGGCTTTGTCCGTGCTTTTAACAACTCTATCTTAACCATCAACACCATCAAACCAGACCAACCCAATGATCCCTTATCTTTGGTACACCCCAAACTCATATATTGGGACCTACAAGGCACTACCCCTAGCTCGATACCTTTGAGAACGATGAAGCCATCATAGACTATCTTGAGCTTAGAGATCATATACCCACAAGGGACCACAGAGCTGGCTATGCCATAGAACTCAACAAGAAGGCCTATTTTGGTGAGAGTGCCAAGCCTTTTAGTCTCAAAAAATGTCAAAATGAAAGAAAGATCTAATGGTGAAAACCGCTCTACAACAGTGTTAGATCATGAAAATAGTAAAAATATAGACGTATCCAATGGTGAAAACCTCTCTGAGGCACCGAAGGATGGAAGGGTTGACCCTCTACCCAATCTTACACATCAGGAGAGATCTTCAATCTTGATAGAACCAGCAGAACCAATCAATATCAGCACAGGTGATGATCCTAGAATGATCCACATGGCACAATCTTTAATAGAACAAGAAAAGCCAGCATTTACTGACTTCTTCAAGAGAAAACAAATCAACTTTTCTTGGACATATGCAGACATGCCAGGGGTAGACCCAAATCTCATAATGCATCACTTATCTTTAGCTCCAGGAGGTAAACCGGTAAAGCAAAAACTCAGAAAGATGCACCCGCATGTGGCTCTCATGGTGAAAGAAGAGCTAAAGAAATTGTTAGATGTTAGATTCATCAAACCAATAGACTATCCTGAGTGGGTTTCAAACATAGTACCAGTGGCCAAACCAGATGACAGAGTCTGAATATGTAATGACTTCAGGGACCTGAACAAAGCTTGTCCAAAAGATGATTTCCCCTGCCAAACATTGACATGATTGTAGATCTCACAGCAGGACACACCATGCTATCGCTAATGGATGGTTTTTCTGGATATAACCACATAAAAATTGCACCTGAAGACCAACACAAGATTGCATTCACATGTCCTTGGGGCACCTATTGTTGGTGTGTCATGCCATTTGGTTTGAAAAATACCGGTGCAACATATCAGAGAGCTATGACCACAATCTTCCACGACATGATGCACACTATAATGGAAGACTATGTCGATGACATTCTGGCAAAGTCAGTCACAAGAGGACACCTAGCAATACTGGACAAAATCTTCAACAGACTGGAAAAATTTAATGTGCGCCTCAATCCAAAGAAGTGCATGTTTGGAGTTACATCAGGTAAGCTACTGGGATACATAGTGTCTGCAAATGGTATCAAAGTTGACCTAGCTAAAATGAAGGCCATCATGGAAATGCCACCTCCTAAGAATCTCACTCAGCTAAGGTCCCTATAGGGAAAACTGCAATCTATCAGAAGGTTCATTTCTCAATTGGCAGACAAGTGCCACCCATTTTCCCACCTACATAAAAATGTCCCTTTCAAATGGAATGAGTCATGTGAGCAAGCATTCCAACAATTAAAAGAGTATCTCATGAAGCCACCTGTATTGATGTCACTGATTCAGGGTAAGCCTCTGCTACTGTATATCTTGGCCACACCAATGGTTCTGGGAGCTCTCCTTGCACAGAAAAACTATGACGGGAAAGAACAAGCAATATACTATATCAGTCAAACACTTGTTGGGTATGAACTACAATACACGTCAATTGAAAGAACATGTCTCACTGTGGTCTTCACCTCACAAAAGTGGAGACATTACATGTTGTCACATTTTGTCAAACTGGTAGACAAAATTGATCCACTCAAGTATCTACTCAACAAGGCACCCCTAACAGGTAGATTGTCCAAATGGGTCATGCTTCTCAGTGAGTTCAATATCGAATATGTAGATAGGAAAGTAATAAAAGGCCAAGTACTTGCAGATCAACTGGCAGATGCACCTCTAACAGACGATAGCCCTCTGAGTTTTGAATTTCCAAATGAATCTATCTTCCATGTAACCACAACAACCTAGAAAATGTACTTCAAAATATCATACACTCAGCATGGATCGGGGGCAGGTATCTTATTGATCACACTTAGTGGTGACACCATTCCTAAATCATACAAATTAATATTTCCTTGCACTAACAATGTGGCAGAGTATGAAGCCCTTGTCATTGGCATCAAGCTAGTAGTTGAATGGAAGAACTTCAAGTGTATGGTGATTCACAACTGTTCATAAATCAAGTAAATGATGACTACCAAACAAAAGATGAGAAATTAATCCCTTACAAACAAATGGTAGATGATTTCAAAGAATACTTCGTCAAGATCTCTTTTGAGTAGATACCAAGGATTGAGAACAAAGTTGCAGACGCAATGGCAATGATCGCATCTCTCCTCGATATTCTAGATAATCAATCACATTATGAGTTCTTGGTAGAGCCAGTCTCCTGTCCTACATATGACACCTCTGAATCCCATATCATTTGCCACATTGTTGGAACCGATTCCCCCCTCTATGGAAAAATATTTGCCTATCTTAAAGAAAATACCCTCCCACCCGATCTCTCTAGTAACCAAAAATGAACCTTTATTTATCAGGCATCCCGATATGCCATTGTCACCAATACCCTATATCGTAGAGGTCTCGATGGTACTCTCCTTAGATGTCTCAATAATGAGGAATATCAAACTGCCCTGAGTGAAGTGCACGACGGTATATGCGGGACTCACTCTAGTGGCCCTACCCTAGCCAAGAAACTCATATGCATGGGACACTACTGGCCAACAATGGAACAAGATTCCTATCATTTTGTAAAGAAGTACAAAAAGTGCCAAATCCATGGGAACCTGATACATGCACCAGCATAGGAGCTACAACCGTTAACGACTCCTTGGCCTTTCTGTCAGTGGGGACTCGATTTAGTGGGAAAGATTCACCCTCCTTCCTCTAGTGGCCATAAATTCATAATCACTGCCACTGAGTACTTCGCAAAGTGGATTGAAGCCATGCCCTTAGCCAACATCATAGGCAAGCAGATTACCTCATTTATCTTGAACTATATCATTTGTCACTATGGCATCCCTTTGTCCATTGTCACGGATAATGGATGACCTTTCAAAATCAGGATGTCAAGGAACTATGTGACAAATTTCATATCCAGCACCACTTTTCAACCCCCTGTTGCTTCTCAACTTGACTGAATGCTTATTCCCATTTATCCCTACAAAGTAGCCATCAATGATCAATAGGATTTCTGGGCTAGCGACCAATAATACAGGAGATAGACTCTATAATATCTCCTCTTCTTCTTCAGGCTTTGCAAAACCTAGGGGGGTATTCCCTATTCAACACCCATGAGATATGCTTGTGGACTAGTCGGGATGTTGATACAAAGCAGATAAATCCTCCTTTATGTAGACCAAAACTGTAGGATAAGTGCAAAGGGGCTAGCTTTGGGCCTATGTTCAGTTGTGAGACAAAGGATTTTGGTCCTAAACTACTTCTAAAGTCCTAATGGTTTGATTTTGAAATTTAGAGTGTGATTTTGTAATTGGATGCAAAACTAGGACCTGAGATGTAACCTCAATACAAGACTAGACTGGTGCCTATCCTGGGCTCGGAGTCAATAGACATACACATGTGAATGGCTAGCATAAACATATACCAAAGACTGGATATCAAGGGGATTCTTAATACCTGCCTTACAGATACTTCCCAAAACAGAGTATCCTGTTATCTCTACTTACTGATATCCTTGTTGCAATGTCTTCTTCCCAACACTTGATCTAAAACGTTTAATCTACTCCTTGAGCAAAAGTAAGAAATCAAGCATTCAACACAACAAACCTATATTCTAGAACCATAAACACCCCTTAGATGCTTAGATTCATAAGAAGAACACACCCAACTTGGAGACAGATAATAGAACACATGCAATATAGCATTACTCATTTAAATCAGCTTGATATCAGTAGATTTGTGCAGAAAAACATACAACATGAGACTCATAAACTCACAAAATAGCCAAGATAGAGCTACCAATGAAGTCATATCTTATTACAATACCCAAATTTTGTCCAGTTTTCAACAACAACAAAGAGTAATATAGTTTAGCTTTTATACTGAAACTGTAAACTCAGCAGAATTAATTACAAGGCAAATCAAAAACCTGCCAGATACAATGCATGAGAAATGGTGCTCAAAACAGTTAATGCCATAGAGAGACAAAGAGGGGGGAGCAAGTATGTTCGGGATCTGCACCACTACTCAAGGATTTTCTTCATCAATCAAGTTGTTGACTTGTCAACTCCATCGATCATCCTCTGTAAACCACCATCAATGCCATCAGCTACCCGCAGCCCCTCTCAAAATTTGTAGCAGTGCGTTCATGAAGTTTTCCCGCTCAAAACATGACTGCATACACTCAGGCAAAATCCTTCGTTGCAGGTTCAAAACAAGACCGTCGATCACCCTCCCGTTGCTATGATCAATGGCACCTAAAAAATGTTGAAAAGTCGTCGGCCAGTGAAATCGTACCACGTAGGCACCTCATGTTTCTATCGCTGGCTTTTCTCCCTTCGATTTTGCCTTTTTCGCCCTTGTATATGCATGTTCAAATACATATACAACTGTTCATCATACAAGGCGGACCCCAAATTGTTATAGAGCAAATTAGAATTCTAATCGGGTCTGGCTTGCATGTCCATTTTGCACTTATCACTTTGTACATGCAAAAGCATATACAAGCACTTTGTATACAAGTCGGACCTCAAATTTTATAGAACAATTTGAGAATTGGTTCAAACCCGGCTTGTATCCCTTTCATTGCACATTGGCTTGTATATCAGCATATACAAGCGCCTTATACAACCTACGGACCTCAAATACTTATTCACTGTATTTCACTCCTCCATCGCGTCCAGGTTGTATGTCACCTCTTTGTATATCAGGTTGTATGTTGCATATACAAACCCAACATACATGCAAACTACGGATCTCGCCACATCATAAGGCAAATTTGAAACATCCTAGAATCCGGCTTGCATCTCGTGAATGTATATCGAACATACAATCTCACTTGTATATCCACGGGCCCCACTGATGCAGAGCCACAGCCGGAAACGTTCAATGGAAAGGTGGAATTTGCTACTCCTTATCTCATCAGCAAGAGCTAACCGATTGTCTCACCGACACACCTATCAGCCTGACAATATCTATCGGTACCTCCAATAGATCTCGCCCCGATACCCATCTCACCCCGATGAGTATGTCGTTTGTATTGACTATCAGCAGGACCCTGCCTATCTGCTTCTCCAAACCGAACTATGCCGATGACTGTTGTCACAGCGACACATACAAACCTTAACCTGTGGTCGCTGGTTCCCCTTACCGCAGTGGCCGGTAACCTTTTGTATCTCGATCCAAGGTGCAAGTGCGATGTATATTTCCCATATACAAATGATACATGCAAATCAAAACATGCAATCACCGAATATTTCTCCGGAGATGCCCTCAATGTATGTTTGACCCGGTGTTGATTTCTTTCTATCTGCGGAATGTATGTTCAGACATACATTCAAATATACAACACTGAATATGCATTCATCGAATATCCCTTGGAATATTCCTTCTGCAATCCGCTGACCGTTGACCTTCCCTTGTATCACTCAAATGTATATTTGAAATATACATTCGCTACAAACAAACCACAAGATGCATTTGATTGATACGCATGATCTGTATCCAACATGCAAATGCAGTATACACATGAATTGTATACAAAAGGTGTATATACACAACTTGTATACCCCAATGTACAATAGCGATATACACAAAGATTGTATATCGATCCTTTATCAAATCCATAACATACGAACCTGATATGCAAATGACAGATACACAAAATGACCCTCAGATACAAAAGTGATATACACATCAATTGTCCCCAACAAACAAAAGCGATATACACAGGAATTGTATATCCAACTGCTTCACCTCTGTACCTTCGAAACATGCATTTTTAACATGTTTTAACACCTGAACCGGTTAGCGATATATGCACAGATACAAATGTGGTATACACACAGACTGTATGTCACATACAAACACTGTATATCCATCAAATGTATATTTTCACCAAAACCCGCGAAACCTCACAAATTTCACGCAGAAAATACTGAGATCGGTCTGAACCGTTTCCTGGGCAATTTCAACACAGATTTCAATCTTCAAACCCTAGCACATGAGAATGCTAGGATAAATCATAGCAAGCTATAAATCGATCCCAAAAACATGAAATGCATAAATAGAAATACAAAAATACAAACTAAACTACTGTACATGTCCATTCCACCGATTCAAAGAATCAACCGGTGGAATGGATGAATGAATCCATTTTGCCTGCAGAATCAAAATCAACTACACAGATAGATCGACGATCAAACAAATGAAATAATGGGATCTTCTTTATTTCAATAACAGGAATGCATACAAATATCACAGCCCCACTGTATCACAATACTCAGTCTGATCTCCAAAACACAATCTTTCTATTTCTCCTATGCAACCTATATCTCGAACTGTTCTTCTTCTAAACAAATTGATCTAGGGCATAAATAACTACTCCTCTCGAGTAGTACAGACTCGATTCCCAGTAGTTGGGAGCTTTCAAGCGGCTGGGAGAGGACAGCTAGCATAACAAACTTCTAACAGACTTGCACATAAACCTAGATTGACTTAAACATAAGATTTGGTCACATGGACCTTATTACATCATAATGCATGAAACATACTATATTTAGATCTAATCAGTATTTAGAAGGGGTGCTCCCACCTGTATATCAACCTTTGTATATTTTTCTTGCACCTTTGCATGCTACCTGATATACAAGACCACTTGTACATTGCACTGTTCACTTTGCATATGAGGCGGACCCTTGTATATTTTTCAATGCATATCTATATGCAACCTGATATACAAAGCGAGAATATTCCCAAGAATCTGTGAAAGATTCTCCCTTTGAATATGCACATTCTAAGCCTGATATGCAATCAGAAATGCATCTAACTGATTTTTTTTAAAGGCCGATGGAAATCTCTGACCCGCTAATTGCACATTTGACCTGCATGTATATACAAGCATCCTTGTATATACAAAGGCACCTGCACACAACTAATTTTTGTATTTTTCACAACTGTAGAAGCTAAAAGAGTTAGAATCTTTTGGATTTTTTGGAAGGTGCCTACGAATTTAAATACTTGAAACCTGACTACTCATGCAGGTGGTAACATAGGCTCCGACTGGGGACATGCAGGCGCAAGGCTGTAGCAAGAACTAGATCACTCCGGGGCAGACCAAGGCAGAACACAAAACACAAAACAACACCGACTATACAAATTATATATAGAATATTTACATGTAGTTTACAGTGTGCACAGAAGTTACCCATCTACGAGAAATAGGGTTTCAGGAACTGACTGTGCACTGGCAGCTCCAACAATTCACCACTTAGGGCCTGGAGGAAATAGGAATTTCCTCCATGAATATTGCTAATTTGATAGGGACCCATCCATAATGGCTCAAATTTATTATTCTTACCCTTGTCTTGGCTCTTTACATTCCAAACAAGGACCAAGTCACTTATCTGAAAATTTCTTTCCGTAGCCTTTCTATCAAACAAATATTTCATCTTCTGCTGCTTCTTGATGTTTGTCATGTGTGCCTCTCTTCTGATCTCATCCAATGCAACTAGCTGGTTTATCCTTTCAGTCATTGAGTCCTCAACCTCCGTATCATTTTCTTGTATAAATCTATAGACTGGCAAAAGGTTGTTCACAAGTAGCCTAGCTGGTGCACCATACACTAACTCAAAAGGTGACCTTCCAATTGATTCCATCACTGTTATCCGGTTGGCCCATAGTGCCATCTTTAACTTTGAATCCCATGCCCTTTTACTCTTATCTACCATCCTTTTAATGATTTTCATGAGGCTCTTGTTGCTTGACTCTGCTTGACCATTTCCTTGTGGGTGATATGGTGATGCATATGACAGATTGATCCCATATTTGTTGTAGAAACCAACAAATTCTCTAGATCTGAAGCACATGGCATTGTCCATGACAATTGTAGATGGCACTCCAAATCTAATAATAATGTGCTCTAAAATAAAATCCATCACCACCCTGCTCGTAGCTTTCTTAGTTGGAATGGCTTCAATCCATTTGGTAAAATAATTAGTAGCAACCAGAATCCAACTGTGTCCTCCACTTGATTTTTTTGAGATTTCCCCTATAAAATCAATCCCCCACTGCTAAAATGGGGCCTCTACAGTTATAGTCCTAAGGGGTAATGCACCTTCATACTTGAGCTTTCCTAAAAACATTTGGCAGGAGTCACATCTTCTTACCATTCTTTGTGCATCTAAGAAGAGAGTTGGCCACCAGTAGCCTGCTCTGAGAATTTTATGGGCTGTTGTCTTGGCAGCGTAATGTCCACCACATCCTCCTGTGTGCAGATCATTTAAAATATTAGCAGCCTGATTCTCATCCACACATCTCAATAGGATACCCTCAGAATTCCTCCAATACAGCTCTCCTTGAAGAATTATGTATTTGATTGCATGTAGCTTCAAGGTCCTTTTTTGACTGTCACTGAAGTGGGAAGGACAATTCAAATTTTGCAAGTAATATACAATGTCCTTATACCAATCAGATTCTATCATATTAACAATTGCATTTTGTATCATGTTCACTTGGCATGCTTCTAGATTTGATTGTGTCATCAATTTTTCCAAACCTTGTTCCCTTACCAGCTTTGTGATCTGTATCTCTATGTTGAATTCTTGTAGTTTATTTATCCATCTGCATCTTCTTCCAGTTACCTCCTGCTGAGTAAAGATATCCTTGACTGCTGCATGGGGCACATATGCAACTATTTGAGAGCCTACTAAATACGGCCTGAAGCTCTTGATTGCTCTAACCAGTGCATATGCTTGTTTCTCCATGATATCATATTTCAATTCAGCTGCCTATAATGACATGCTGAAGAAGGCAATAGGTTGTTCAAACCCTTCTTCATTCTTCTGCAATAAACATGCAGCAATGGTGTGGAAAGAAGCAAATGAAAACAACTGAAATGGCTTAGAAAAGTTAGGAGACTTCAGCACAGGAGCCATCTTTATGGCCTCTTTGATGTTCTGAAAAGATTTAGTTGCTTCATCCTCCCATTTGATAGTTGCACCTTTCTTCAACATTTTAGAAATATCCTTTGTGGTCTCTGCAAAATTAGGAACAAATCTTCTAACAAAATTAATTTGTCAAAAGAAGGACTGGATACCTTTCACTGTTCTAGGGATCTAAATTTTGTCAATTGCAGCCACCCTTTTAGGATCAATCCTGACTCCATCCTTGGAAGCAATGTGACCAAGCAACTTTCCTTCCACTACCCCAAAAGCACATTTCTTTGGGTTGAGTGAGATGCCATCTTCCAGTGCTCTGATAAAAATTTGTCCCAAGTGCATGCAATGTTGCTCATCCCTTTTTGAATAGGCAGTCAGATCATCCTGATATACAACCAGGATTGAATCAATCAATCTTGCAAAAGCAACATCCATGGCCCTCTGAAATGTAGCACCTGCATTTGTCAGTCCAAATGGCATTCTCATATAAACATAGGTTCCCCATGGAGTGGTGAAGGTAGTCTTGTATTGTTCAGATTCTTTTACCTTCACCTAATTGTACCCTAAAAATCCATCCATCATGGATAAAAGTTCACAGCCAGTCACCTTCTACAACATGGCTTCCATGTTTGGCAATGGATAATTATCCTTCATAGAAGATATATTCAGATTTCTATGTCACCATTTTTCTTTTTGACTGGGACAAGGTTGGACACCCAAGTTGAGTGTCTGATAGGCATGATTATTCTAGCCTCCCTGAGCTTTTTGAGTTCTTCCTGCATTTTTGGAGCTAAGGTTGGGTTGATAGGTCTCTGTTTTTGTCTAAATGGTTTAGCTCCAGGCTTCAAAGGGATTTCATGCTGAAATAAATCTTCTCTATAAGCTTTCAGGTCCTCATATGACCAGGTAAAAACATGCTTATATTTTTTCAGTAGTGCAATCAACATAGTCCTGATGTGTGGCTTGAGCTATTTTCCAATGTATACCCTTTTGGGGGCATGAGATGTCCCCAAGTTTATTTCCTCTAAATCATTCTTATTTGTTGTAGATGCCTTTGCAACAAATTGGTCCCTATTATCAAAAGCTCTCTCTAAAGCAACAAGTCCTCTGGGAATCTTATTTGTCTTGAGTTGAATTACTTCCTTCCCCATAAGAGTTTCTTTTCCATCTACAGCTTCCACAAAGTTTTGAAAATCAATCTCTTGATTCTCATATTCATCAATGCAATGTAGAAATCTCAGTAAATCTTTGTCATAATCAAATACCTGCTAGCTACATATATTGTCTGGTACTGCAGGTCTGAGTTTAACCTCAACATTGGTAATGTCAAACAGAGTTATATCATCTGGCCTTATGGCTACATTAGCTAAAAAATCTACACTGACATTTTTTGATCTCTCTATCCAGTTTATTGAGAATGCATCAAACAATTCAATTGTATCCCAGACAGCATGCTTATACTATTTTAATCTCTTATTTTTTGATGCATACTTATCTTTGACTTGGGAAATAACTAACTTTGAATCCCCAAATACTTTGAGCATCTTGATCCCATGCTTCAAAGAAACATTCAATCCTAGTAGCAGAGCTTCATACTCTGTAATATTATTCGTACAGGCAAACTTCAACAAGAAAGAGAATTTTAGAAGCTTACCAGATGGAGAAAAAAATATAATTCCAGCACTAGAGCCCTCCTTCGAACAAGCTCCATCAAAAAACATGGTCTAGAGACCCTGTTGGTCAAGCTCTTGAATGCAAAAATCTCCCTCTTTACCCCATTTATCATCTGAGACAACTCTGAAACTATCACAGTCAGTGTCCACAAAACATATATGTTCCTCTGACTCTTGATCCTCAACTGTATCTGATGACCTTTCTTCTCTGATCAATTTCACATCCTTTCCATTCATTGGAATCATAGCATATGACAGGTCTAATTGCATACTTCCACCAATTAATGCTGTCCATATTCTTGACAATAACATATCATATTGTGGCTTAATATCAACAACTGTTATATTCATTTTGTAGGTCTTTTCAGGATATGCTGCCAGTCTGAAATCTACATCTTTCATAATTCCAATGACTGGTACTTCTCTAGCATCCATGGCATAGCATTTCCCACACGCCTTGTCTATGTTTAATCTAGCTTGCTGCATGATAGCCAAAGGCATGATGTTTGTTGACACTCCTGAGTCAAGCATACAATTCTTAATCACCTTTCCATTTATGACGAGGGAGACATAAAATGGTTCAACCTATGAAGGGAATTTTGTCATGGTCATCCCAAGATATACCTCAGGAATCTCATCTTCATCAACAGACAGGGCTTGTTTCTTACCCTGAGGTTCATCATTTTGCTTGGCTTGACAAGGCACTCCTGAAATCAAGGATAATGTTTTATTTCTAAATTCTTCAAATTTCATCAGTTCCATCAATGGAACATAGACTTTTACCTGGGACAAGACTTGAGTTATGTCAAATGGAGCATAATTTTGTATAACAGTTGTAGCTTGATCTACAGTTTTATTTTTATCTTGGCATGATCCAGCTTTAATTTTTGTAGCTCCCTGACTATCATCTTTGATCTGAAAATTTTTGTTTTGATCCTCAACCTAGGGAATTCTATTTTCTAGTCCTTGAGGATCATGACTTGTCTTTTGCCTAAAATTTTGCTTATTATTGCTCCATTGCTTCTTTTGTGTTTCAACCCCTTTATTACTGTGCACTAGCTAGCTCACAAAAGTATTCTCTAGTTGGTGTGAGTTACTTACCTGAGCTTTACCCCTGAGATTGTAATTGCTTTTGACTTGAGCCACTGCTGCAGCCGTGAGGGCTCTAATCTCTTCATCAGAAGGCCTCCTCAAGTTATTCAAAAAGTTATGTAAATCCTGAGCATAAGCATAACTATCCTCTCATCTTCATCGCAGGGAAACTGTTGGCAGGCCTGAACCTCATTATTTATGCTTGCATCAGCATCATGAAAAGGATACCCCCTGTTTGTAGATAGCATATTGACATTGTCATCTTCCATGTAATGTGGTTCATTACATTCATCACAGACAACAACATTATTATATAAAGACCGAGCAATCATACATTGTGACTGTGAGTGAGGCATCTGACATATTATGTACCATGGGGTGTTATTAACAATATTAACAGCCTTCCTCAAAGGATCAGGTGTCTCCTTAACATTTTGAGTCTTTGAATTTGTGTTATTGTTTGGAAGAATGGGTTTACCATTATGCCAATTGGTGTTGTATGGCATATCATGCAATGATGGTCTTCTTTCTTGCCTTTGGTAAACTTGTCTGTCAGGACCTATCCCCTTTTCATTTTTAGCCATTCTATAGCTCAGGTTCTTGACAATAGTTGTCAATTTATCTAATTTGTCTTCAGAAGTAGATGCATTGCCTTGAACACTTTGAGATTTAGTATTTGTATTTTGCAAAATTTTTGTATCTCTTATGTTTGTCTTACCAGATGCTTTTCTATTATTTTCAATATTTGTTGCAATTTTGAAAGCATCCCTGAGGCTGTGAGGTCCCTTATCTCTTAATCCATAAGCTGTTTTAGCATCAAAAGCATTTATGTATAACACTATGCACATAGGTTCATTAGGCCTCAAGTGATGAGGCAATTTGTTTAGTACCTTCATGAATCTAGCATTGAAGTCAGCAACTTGTTCATTTGATCCTTTGGTAATGCCAGTGAATTCATTAATGAAGAAACTAGGATTAGTTTTGTCACCATATTGTTCTTTGAATATTCTCCTGAAGTCATCCCATGATGAAACACTTCTGTCAGGCAGACCTTTGTACCATTCTCTAGCCTCATCAACTAAGGATTGCATAAATAATTTCATGAAAACATCCTCATGCTCAACCTCAAAGTTGTCCATGACATTCTAAAAAGCTTTTAAATGATCTTCTCCTGACACAGTATTATTTGCTGAAAATTTAGGCACTTGCGGCCTCACATGTTTGTCAATAGGATTGGGGTAACCAGGAATGCCATAAAAAACAAGCTATCTGAATCTGTCCAGCTGCATAGGCTGTCTATCAAACTGATTTGCATTTATATTTCTATTCGCATTCTGATTTCTTACATTATTTAATGGTATTCTAGCATTATTTGCATTTTGATTTTGATCATTATGTTGATCCTGGACTTCATTTCTTTGCTGATTTCTCTGCATATTTGCATTTTCAAGGGTAGGAATTGAATCATTCTGAGCAGTTCTAAGAGCCTGCACTTTTTGTCTCATGTCATCTCTGATTTTCACTACCTGCAGATATTCTAATTCAGCCCTTAAGCTCTTAATTTCTTTGGCCAATTCCTCCTCTCTAGGCATAGAAGAGGATGGTCTCATTCCATTCTGGTCATCATCATCATCCCATGGAGATTCAACCTCTTCAAATCTGTCACTGGGATCTAAGAAAGGGCATTCTTGAAACACTTCTGACCTCATTCTCAAAGCACCACCCTGTTGTTTCTCATATACATTTTGGATTTCAGCTTCTATGTTTTAAAAATAAGGCTCTGTCCTCTCTAAAGATCTTGGATTGTTTTGATTATTCTCATGATTTTTGGGGCTGGGAGAACCTTCTTGACTGGCCTAAACAGCCCCCTTTTTCCTATACATCATTTTTATGGGTAATTCTTCAAGCAAAGGGTTACGCTGGGATCTTCTCCCCTGCATATAAATTTCACTTTCACCGGTTGGGAGATTGTTCGGAGTCGCCACCTATAATTAGGAAATATTTTCTTTTAGAACCAGGGTTCCTACACAAATTCCCCAACGGAGTCGCCAAATCTGTTGCCAACTCGGATGGGCACAAATTCACTAGGGATGAAAAGATAACACTTTCACTTCACTTCCCCAGTAGAGTCGCCAAATCTGTTGCTTCTCAACCTAACTGGATGCTTATTCCCAGTTATCCCTACAAAGTAGCCATCAATGATCAATAGGATTTCTGGGCCAGCGGCCAACAGTACAGGCGATAGACTCTATAATATCTCCTCTTCTTCTTCAAGCTCTACAAAACCTAGGGGGTATTCCCTATTCAACACCCATGAGATATGCTTGTGGACTGGCCGGGATGTTGATACAAAGCAGATAAATCCTCCTTTATGTAGACCAAAACTATAGGATAAGTGCAAAGGGGCTAGCTTTGGGCCTATGTTCAGTTGTGAGACAGAGGATTTTGGTCCTAAACTACTTCTAAAGTCCTAATGGTTTGATTTTGAAATTTATAGTTTGATTTTGTATTTGGATGCAAAACTAGGACCTGGGATGTAACCTCAATACAAGACTAGACTGGTGCCTATCCCGGGCTCGGAGTCAATAGACATACACATGTGAATGGCCAGCATAAACATATACCAAAGACTGGATATCAAGGGGATTTTTAATACCTGCCTTACATATACTTCCCAAAATAGAGTATCCTATTATCTCTACTTACTGATATCCTTGTTGCAATGTCTTCTTCCCAACACTTGATCTAAAACGTTTAATCTACTCCTTGAGAAGAAGTAAGAAATCAAGCATTCAACACAGCAAACCTATATTCTAGAACCATAAACACCCCTTAGATGCTTAGATTCATAAGAAGAACACACCCAACTTGGAGACAAATAACAGAACACATGCAATATAGCATCACTCATTTAAATCAGCTTGATATTAGTAGATTTGTGCAGAAAAACATACAACATGAGACTCATAAACTCACAAAATAGCCAAAACAGAGCCACCAATGAAGTCGTATCTTATTACAATACCCAAATTTTGTCCAGTTTCCAACAACAACAAAGAGTAATACAGTTTAGATTTTATACCGAAACTGTAAACTCTGCAAAATTAATTACAAGGCAAATCAAAAACCCGCCAGATACAATGCATGAGAAATGGCGCTCAAAACAGTTAATGCCACAGAGAGACAAAGAGGGGGGAGTAGGTATGTTTAGGATCTACACCACTACTCAAGGATTTTCTTCATCAATTGGGTTGTTGACTTGTCAACTCCATCGATCATCCTCTACAAACTGCCATCAATGCCATCAGCTACCTGCAACCCCTCTCAAAATTTGCAGCAGCACGTTCATGAAGTTTTCCCGCTCAAAACATGACTGCATACACTCAGGAAAAATCCTTCGCTACAGGTTCAAAACAAGACCGTCAATCACCCTCCCATCGCTGTGATCAACAGCACCCAAAAATTGTTAAAAAGTAGTCGGCCAATGAAATCGTGCCACGTAGGCACCTCATGTTTCTATCGCTGGCTTTTCTCCCTTCGATTTTGCCTTTTTTGCCCTTGTATATGCATGTTCAAATGCATATACAACTGTTCATCATACAAGGCGGGCCCCAAATTGTTATAGAGAAAATTAGAATTTTAATCGGGTCCAACTTGCATGTCCATTTTGTACTTATCGCTTTGTACATGCAAAAGCATATACAAGCACTTTGTATACAAGCCGGACCTCAAATTTTATAGAACAATTTGAGGATTGGTTCAAACCCGGCTTGTATCCCTTTCATTGCACATCGGCTTGTATATCGGCATATACGATTGCCTTATACAACCTACGGACCTCAAATACTTATTCACTGTATTTCACTCCTCCATCGCATCTGGGTTGTATGTCACCTCTTTGTATATCAGGTTGTATGTTTCATATACAAACCCAACATACATGCAAACTGTAGATCTCGCCACATCATAAGGCAAATTTGAAACATCTTGGAATCCTGCTTGCATCTCGTGAATGTATATCGAACATACAATCTCACTTGTATATCCGCGGGCCCCACCACCTGTATATCGGCCTTTGTATATTTTTCTTGCACCTTTGCACGCTGCCCGATATACAAAACCACTTGTACATTGCATTGTTCACTTTGCATATGAGGCGGACCCTTGTATATTTTCAATGCATATCTATATGCAACCCGATATACAAAGAGGGAATATTCCTGAGAATTTGCGAAAGATTCCCCCTTTGTATATGCACATTCTAAGCCCGATATGCAATCAGAAATGCATCTAACTGATTTTTTTTTAAAGGGTGATGGAAATCTCTGACCTGCCAATTGTACATTTGACCTGCATGTATGTACAAGCATTCTTGTATATATAAAGGCACCTGCACACATCTGATTTTTGTATTTTTCAAAACTGTAGAGGCTAAAAGAGTTAGAATCTTTTGGTTTTTTTGGAAGGTGCCTGCGAATTTAAATACTTGAAACCTGACTACTCATGCAGGTGGTAACACCCCCTACTACCCCCAAGGCAATGGCTAGGCAGATGTATCGAATAAAACCATACTGAAAATCCTAAAGAAGACTGTCAATGACGCCGGCCGAGATTGGCATGTCCAACTAAATCCAGCACTGTGGGCCTACTTTACAAGCATCCGCACACCCACAGGTGTAACACCATACTCCCTAGTCTATGGATCTGAAGCTATCTTGCCCATTGAAGTCGAGATCCCATCCTTGCGAGTTTTGTTAAAAGCCCTCATATTTGATGAAGAATACAGAGTGACCAAACTTCAAGAGTTAGAGCTGCTCAAAGAGAGAAGGCAACATGGCTTTAACCATCTAAAAGTGTATCAATAACGGATGTCCAGAAGCTACAACCATAGGGTAAAGCCCCGAGTATTCCAAGTTGGTGATCTAGTCTTAAGAGAAAATCCCAGAAATCAGCAAGATCATGAAAAGAAAGGAAAATTTGATCCCAACTGGTTAGGTCCCTATGTCATCATTGTAGCCTATGGGTTAGGAGCATATCAATTGGCTACATCTAAAGGTGAACTGTTTGATGATCCTATCAATAACATGCATCTTCGCAAGTTCTATACCTAAAACCCCAATGTAAGGGAATCCTGAAAAAATCCAAAAAAATTCAAAAATAATCAAAAACAAAACAAAAAAATAAAAAAATAGAAAAATAACAAAAAAATAATCCTCTGGTGAAAACCTGGAAAACAAGCCCCTGGGATAGGTACCATGATGAAAACCTGGCAAATAGGCATCATGTGTACTTTTAGCCTTCGTGCAAATAAAAGTAAGTGGTGAAAACCTAGTAAACAGGTGCAATCTATGACAAACCACTTCCTCCATCTCTTGTGACTTCATATCTATTGTGTCCATCGTATCGTTCATCTTGAACTAGTCCTTTGAACCATTGTCGAACTACGTCACCTCTGAGCTATCACGTAGGCAAGGCCATTT
Organism: Cunninghamia lanceolata; assembly: GCA_027924645.1. Taxonomy (NCBI): domain Eukaryota; kingdom Viridiplantae; phylum Streptophyta; class Pinopsida; order Cupressales; family Cupressaceae; genus Cunninghamia; species Cunninghamia lanceolata. Next base: position 2,130,128 of record BSBN01000061.1, on the reverse strand, counting down.
TCAATGCGCCCCCGAGGCTTCCCTCTGCTCCACTATCCTATTCGTCCCATATCTGGTCCTTCTATCTATCTAAGTCCACACCACTTTCTATCGCCTAGGTCTTAGGTCCATCAAGTTCACCCCGAACTACGTTGCCTCTGCGTTGTCACGTAGGCAAGGCCATTTAGCAATGAGCCCCCAAGGCACTAGGTCAGTCCCTTAGGGTCCGTCAAGTCGATCCTTTGTCGAAACTAGGGGCAACTCCTCAACCTGGTTGTGGATTTGGATTCTTGAGTGCCACATCTTCTAAGAGGATACCAATAAGGATTGTGATACCTTTCACTAGACAAACATGTGCAACAAAAACAAGCTTCCCAAAACAGAATTCTTGACGCAAAACATCAACCTGTCCAAAGAAAAATAGAGCACCATACCGAAACACTCCAACCAATTCTATATCAATTATGGCAAAAAGACACATCTAATGCAAGAATGGTTTTGTGAACAGGTTAACTTAACAAAGTCTTGGATTTTTGTCATTATGTCTTCCTATGCTACTCAAGGATGCCAAAGCTAGAGATGCTATGATGGAGGCATAATCTTTTTCTTTGTCTGCTGCTTGTGGATTAAACTTTAGTAATGTGATGACTCTCTGTCCAACGATATGATCAACAAAAGATCATTGAGGAATCTGAAGTCTGAACATGAAAAGGGGCAATCCTTGTCTGTTGAAATGCAAGATATACTCAGGTCATCTAGATTCAAGTTTAACTAGATGCTTGTATCAACTTGTGATATCAAATCCATGTAAGGAATACTCAGGTCATCTCAGTCTAATTATACCTAGATGCTTGTATTTTCTTACAACATTTCAAAAAGAGAAAATACCAAAAAGTGCCCAATGATGAAAGCAAAAGACTTGCAACATCAAGATGACAATCTGTATCCATCCCATATCCAAAATTCCATATCATCGATGCAATAAATAAATCCTGCAGTATATCAAATGAAAGCCTGTATTTTCTTCATTTCTTCTCTTCCGTCTATCTATATCATCTCTGTGTCGATTGAGTACATTTGGACATATCAAAAACATAGCATAAGTAACATATCATCTCACATGAGATAGTCATTCACATGATTAAATCATTTGCATACATAATCAGAGCATTAGGTCATCCACATACATGTGCATCCGCATATCATATCAAAAAATTAAAAACATAGACAGATACATATAGAGCTTCATAATCATAACATTTCACATTTGCATTTACATATCAAATCATTCTAAATCCATCTAGTATGCATCACATATACAAAGCATCATAAGATAGATTGCATCCATAGCATATAAACATAGAACACATGCATATAGAAAATTAATAACTGCACCATTATATAATCATCAAAACATGTCCAAATGTACAATATATCAAAAACATCTGTCCATCTCTCAGAGTCATATCATAAACTGTATACAAAGTACAACAAGATGGTGATACATGTCTTGGGGCAAAATAGTACATATACAGGCTATCTTAGCCATAAAAAATGTGTACATCAGATCAACAATCGGTACAAATATCCAGGCCTAGCTAACCCTACTACTGTGGAGCCCTGCTCCCTGCACTGGCCTCTCCTCTATCTCCCTCTAACTGCTGGGGACCCCTGATTGATCCTACAGATCGGGACCCACCTACCCTCTGAGATGCCGTAGACTGGCTCCTGAAGCTAGGGGCACGTTGATCCACTGACACTGCCCCATGGTATAGACCTCTATAATACTAAGCCTGAGCCTGCGCTCTGGCAAGCTCACTCTAAACCTGGGCTAATTGTGTCTATGCCTGCTGCACTTGTGAAACCAAAAAGATGGAAGTACCATCTGTACCCATAGCTGCCACAACTGCATCTCTCTCTGCTCTCATCACCTGCATACTAGCCAAGGCTGTGTCTCTCTCCCTGGATTGCTTTGATATTTGTCCTACATCTGCATCTCTATGAGACTCTGCTGCTCTCAAATGGGCCCTCAGATGCCTAACCTGGCTCTGTAATGCAACCATAGCCTGCTCCTGTAAATCAGGCTGCAGAGCCTGCCCTACCTGTCCCTGTCCCGGTGCCACCTACTGTGATGGCACCTATCCCTACATCTGCTGCTAAGCCACCTGTTGTGGTGGTGACATCTGTCTCTGTGCTGCCACCTGCTGTACTGGTGCCTGCACCTGTCCTGCAGCCTGTGGCTGTATAGCTGCCTGCTGACCCGAAGGTCCCTCCCTCGACCTCCTCCTTCGTCTCGGTCAGCCACCTCCTCCTCCATCTCCTCCATCATCTCCCTAACCTCCTCTCCCCCTCCTCCATCCTCCCTCCTCCTGCCAGCTCCACCCTCATCATCTAAATCCTCCTCTTCTATACGAGGAGCCAACTCTCCAGGCCTTGAATCTATGGGGAATGGGTGAGCCGCATACCACTCCTCATAGTCTGACATCATGCCAGCATCCACTATGTCCCTCCTCATGGACCAAGCTACATGAGGAATCTGCTGAAAGTCTGTCAAATCTTCCTCGTATGATGCCACGAGACCCCACCTATATCTCTCTGCATGGGTCCTCGCAAAATGAGCCTGCCTCTGTGGCCTGCCCTATACTCGGCCAAACTGCCTCTGCACTCTGTTCACAATCTATTACTCTAGAATATACCTAGTCCTGCCAATGAGCCACCGAGTCTGGAAGCAATATGGAAGCTCATCTACCTCATCATCCTATACCTCGTAGTATAGGTATGGGCTCCAGACAACTTGATCTACATTATCAAACGTGTGCCTCCAGTACTCGAGCTTCCCAAGTTTATGCTGGAAAATCACACCTGCATAGCCATAACTGTAGGGCTCACCCCTCAGCCTGTGAAATAGACATATTGGCTGTGTGATAGCTATGTGCTCCCACAACCAAAACTACAAGAGAGACACACCAGCTAACAAACTGGCTCCTCTATGATACACCACCTAGTGCATATCTCTGTATAAGTGTGCAAGCACGCACACACCCCATGTATACCAGGTCCCATCAGTGATCATGCTCTCTAACACCCTCCCCCAACCAATCAGGAACTCATGTGACCTCCTATCGGGGCATACTACGCCACCGATTAGTCTCGCCAATATACCCAGGAAGTAGTCATAGCAGTCATGAATGTCCTGCCACGAAATCATCTGCTCCACCAACTCTGGGTCATCAAACACTCATCTGCACTCAACTAATCTAGCATCCCACTGTGACTCATACTCAACCAACTCTCCTTGAATCGGGAGGTGCAGAATCTAGTACACATCCTCAAGAGTGATCGCCATCTCCCCTGTCGGAAGATGGAATGTCCCATCCTCGCTATGGAATTGCTCCACCACTACAGTCAACATAGCCTGATTCGCGCGAACCTCAGGTATAAAGCAAACATAATACAAACCCCTCGCACTAAGCTCCTCACGGTCAATCTCTGTCAACATGTACCGCTGCAATAATGGAAAAAGGAACTGCTCTTGTGACATAAGGATATCCCAGATATCCTCCTGCAACCAAGCAAAGCATAACGTCAAAGAAATCCATATCCAAGCAAACCTACTCAAAGCAATCAAACTATCCTGTCATTGACTTAACATATCAAATTATTCAAAACAACATATCATCTCTTGACTAGATTCTCGGCAATCTCGGAGATCGCTTATCAATTGATGCATCGATCAAGGCACCAATTGGGCTAATTTCATTAAGTCAACTAATTTTCCTATTGCAAATGCATCGATCCAGGTGGCAAATGCGCTGATCCATGTCATATGCACCTCTTCACTATGAATGCGCCACCCTTTGACGTGTATGTGCCGTTCTGGGACATGCGCCGCTTATTATGTCACATGCACCATTCCGAAATGGATGCGCCAATTCATAGCGTATATGCGCTAAACTATCATATGCACCATAATATATCTCATATGCGCCATGTAGCAACATATGCACCATTTCAGAGCGTATATGCACTGAACGACAGTTTAGCGCATCTGTCCTAGTATTTTTCCCTAAGCATTTGTTGCTCTAATAAATGACTTTTAGCGAGTTTTGATGAATTACATACCGGTGGTCCTGCCTCCACTAGCCGATCGAACCATCAGACTCACTCAAATCGGTGCTCCTCACATGGAATATCCATCTCTCTGTTGACTGCTCTAGCTGCCATGCTCTCCTAAGCTCTCAAAGACCAATCAACTAAGGACAAGTGTGCAAATGAATAGAACTTGTAGACCCAACTCCTGTATTTAGCAAGTGAACCATATCTGACTGTATGACAACTGCGACTACTTCCCATGTCTGTTTCTCCGAACCATATCCTGTTTTTCTCCATCCTAACCCACTCTTTACCTTGTTCTTCGTGAGATTGTCTGTCTCACTCTTTCTTCCTTCTTCCCATCCAATCTCCCGAGGGGGCATCCTATCATTAAACTTGTACCAAGGGCAAACTGGGGCATGTATCATTGTCAAAAATTGTTATTCTTTGAAACAACGTGGTAAAACACATTGCATCAAAGAGGGGCAAAATGTATACACCTAAAAATGACATGACTCTACTTAAATAAATATTTTAAATATTTATTTCATCTTTATATTCCTCTATCAATAAATAAATAAATTTATTTATTTAGTTGATTCACTTTCTCTCATTTAATTAAATAAATTATATTTATTTAATTAATTAAATTCATCTACACCAACTTCATTCTTCTAAAATAATTAAATAATTTTAATTATTTAATTAAAATCTTTTATTCTTCCAAATTTAAATAAAATGCAATTTTATTTAAATTAAATCTTAAATCTCAAAAAAAATATATATATTTAATTATTTTATTTAATTCCTCTAAATTATCTACAAATAATTAAATAAATCTATTTATTTAATTATGCTTTCTTATCTTCTAAAAATCTTCAATATCTTCTAAAAATATATTCCTCTTGTCATACAAAAGCAAAAGCTGAGTTAAAGCAACTTTAAAGCAACTTTGCTCTTAAATTAGAAAAATAAAATCTAATTTAAGAAAAACAAAACTCATCCTCATCAAGAAAGCAGTTAACTCAACAAAGCTTCTTTTTGAATGACACATGTCCTTCTATTCGCGCATGTTCGCATGAACATTCTCCTCCGTTGATCTTCTTATTTATTCTCAACCATTGATCTTCTCTCACCCAACTCTATAAATACAACCCTCTATCTCTTCATTTCATCATCCATCATTTGAGTAAACTTATGCTGTAGGAAATATAGCGCGCCATTGGCACCCCTACCACCATTATCATCACTTCATCATACCATCCACTTCATAGTGTGTTGAAGCTCATCTTTAATCACACAAAGTATCAGAGCCAACTTCTCCTTATCATTTGAGGAATTGAAGTGAGGAAGCAAGCTTCCTGAGGGCCATTTTCATCTCCATCAAGATCAAGAAAGAAAAGGCGAACAATGGAAGGTGTAAGGTAAAGGTTGTAAGTATCTTGTTCTTATTTTAAATCATTTTTCGTTCATATTTCATTGATGTATTGGGTTTGTTATTGATTTGATTAATCCCACGTTTTACCCATCACAGTTTTTACTATGCATTTTAATTTTCCATTACTTAGGTAGCGATAATATTATATTTATTATTAAATATTAATAATTAGACATGTAAATAGCTATCAAATTTAAGTTAAGGAATTTTTTTTCTGATAAATCATGGGTGAACAAGTCACCTTCTATTGATAAGAAAAGGAAATTACACAAGGATATATGGCTGCCTTTGACAAAATAGCAAAGCCTAGCAAAATACATTAGCAAAATCAAACCAGTATATATCAGATTTACAATTAGAAGTAGTCCAACATCATCAAAAAGACCAAGTATAACCCAACCAGACAAAGAGAAGATCAAACATTACAACTTCCAGAAGAGCTCTCCACATCAACAAAATCAACCTTCACCTCTTCCACATTCGAGGGACTAGTGGTGTAGGAGCACCTAGAAAATCATGTTTTCTTTTTGTAATAAGGTCTATTGACCAATGCAAGTCATTTTAGTTTGTGTGTAGGTTCATTTTGTAAGTCCCAAGTGACTTAGGACACATTTGTCAAATTGTAACCGCATAATGCCAAAATAGGGCAGTAGGGCAGTTGGAGGTTGTTTAGACGGTTGTCTCCCAACCGCTTGGAGTCAGTTTGGTACTCCTCAGGGCAAGTTGATAAATGCCCAGAGGAATGAACCAAATGGGTATTGTAATCAGATCAAAGAGGAGTGATTGAATGTGACTGTGCATGATTCTAAGGAGAAATAAAGCTATTATGTTCTGTCAATTCAATTTCCATTCTCTCTGTGCTCTCCATTTGTTGCTATATGTCATCGTGAAGCATTCCACTGGTGAGATTTCTATCGAGATCAGTGGAATGACTTCGTTGTATAATTATTTGTTTTCATTTTCTATTTTGTTTCATTGTTCAGTGGTGCAGAGGAACCCGACAGGGCATTTCACACAGTAGGTTGACCTAGCATCTCCATGTGCTAGGGTTCGGGAGAAGGTAAACTGTGCATTAGCATATCGGCGTAGCAAACCCTAGGGTGGCTGATAGTAGTTGTCATGCCGACAAATGAAGATCAAAAAATGTATCGGTGGCTCTTTTGCTAATTCTTATCGATTAAGAGGAAACAGGGACCCGATCTATGGTTCCCGCTGTGCGCTCCCCATGATTCACTACCTAGTCTTTTGGCATCCGGGTTCTTCCTTCAACCTGCAAAAAGACAACACATAAATTCCAAAAAACTTCCTTGCCTAGATCTTTGTGGGCTCTTATACCAATTGATACAGAGCCAGGGGTAATTCCAAAGGTTACTAGAAAGACACAAAACATGTTCTTGATTGATTACCCAAACACACACAATCTTTCTTCTCATACAACATGGTTACAATGATTGCAAATGGACAAAAAGTGATTTCTTGACAGAAATCCTCTTACTAAACCCCTAACACACCTTGAACATCATGAACATGACAATTTGAGGCCAATACAAGTCCCCAAGGACACTGGCTCTTCACTTTTTCCATCGCTCACCTTCAAGAAGCCTATTTGCTTGTAACACTCCCAAGAGACAAAAATAGACACAACTTTCAATTGAAGGGGAAACTCCAAAAACCAAACACAATTTCAAGTAACATTTTCAGCCTTCTTCAACATACCAAGAAACCACATAAGGTTGTTTTGAGAAGTATCCTTCTAATTTTGACTGTCCTGCTACTACAAGGCCTAATTAGGACAACAAACAAGGTATTTTGCCATAACTTGCAGGAGATAACTCAAACCCACAATATAAAACCATTTTTAGATACCCATTAAGCCCTTTGATAACATATCTCAAAATAAAAAGGGGTTTCTTTGGAACATAACCCTCAAAAAACTACTGCTACACTTGCATAAAGGCTTAATTAAGCTTGTTTTGGTAGGTCACTTTGTGATTTTTACAACCCAGACACCAAATCTTTATACAAATGGCTTAGACATGTAAAATATAGTCTGTCCAAGCTCACCAAATCAATTCCCACACTTTTCCAATGAATTTTATTCAAACCCTAACTCCTAGCTAACTTCTAATGCCAATCCTAGGTAGGGTTTCAGACCAGTTTTAGTAAAATGCCTATAAAATGCTCAAATCTTGATGAAAAATGATGAGACCAAATGTAAATGAAAGAAGAATCAATGCATCATCAATCCTAATTCTTATTTGATCACTTATAGGCCGTACAAGGCCATACAATCACCTATAACAACAGAAAATACAGAAAAAATGTAGAAAAATAGAGTATATTGGTATTATTTGATCTCCAAAACATCACCCCCTAGATCTCCACGACCATCCAAGGAAAATTTAAACATTTACAACCAAGGAAAACTGTTGGCTAACTTCCCTTTGAATTTCTAACCATTTAACTTCTCATTTTCCACCTATGACCCTTCACATTCCTTGATTTTGCATTCTTGGAATAAAGACAACATTTTTACATTATGACTTCATAAACCACCTAACAACCTAATATTGACTCAAACACATATAAAGTGGTCTTAATTGACCTTATTACATCAAAAACATAATATTAAAGCATAAATTGCCTCATGGAGGCATGAAATCCCAAGGTGCTTCTGCACCACAATGGATCTTTTATTAACAATTGAGCTCATGGGTTATTAGAACTCCAACCCTATAGTTATATTAAGTAAAAGAATTTGTCACTTAATGTTATTGGTTAAGTCATAATTCAGTCCCAAATAGATTTTATTTATATTCTACTATAAATTTATTCTCAACTATCTCATAAAGAGACTATGACCATATTCCTTCATAATGGAGGGTTCATTCAACATACATAATGGTTTTAGCAGTTTTACATGTAATTCATTGTCAGCTACTCAAGTAAGCCAGACTAGTTTTTATTTGGGTGACAAATGTACATCGATATATATATATGCCTTCCTGGCAATCCTTACAGTCGATGGACTGTGTTTTAAGATATCCAAAGTTTCCACAGTGATTATTATAGTCGAGGGACTACATGCCAAGCAATCATGCTTAAATGGATTTCAATACAGTCGTAAGACTATGTACTATGAAATGATGTCGTTGTAGCCATCAATACAGTCGTATGACTATCCACAAAGAAATGATCCCTATGCGGCCATCAATACAGTCATATGATTGTCTACAAAGAAATGAGACCTTTACGGCCATCAATACAGTTGTAAGACTGTATACATTATCAAGACACACAGAGTTATACTTAACTCCCTTCAAGTGCTCAAAGGCTTGACCCTTGTCATCATATGACATGGGTTAAACACAATGGAAGGAAAACATGCTCAACCACTATGGCTTGAGCTCCAGTTTTCATATGGTATTATGCAATACAGTGCAGCCGAGTTGAGAGACTCAAAGCTCATCAAGAAAGAGTCAATCTTTACAATAATCGACTGAGCATATTGTTGAAAACAAGGCAGATAACTGAGAAGGGGGGTTAATCAGTTAACTTAAAATTTCCTTAATTTTCTTTTCTTTCGTTATCTCAATATTCAGTGTTATATCAAAGCATGAAAGCATATGTAATCATAAGAATAGAAATAAAATCAACACACATAACACAAGGATTTTTACATGGAAACCCTGTTAAGGGAAAAACCACGGGGTGACTAACCCAAGATTGTATTCTCTGTTAAAAGAATAAAGGAGTACAAATGGCACTTGCCAATTAGGGCTCACTGCCCGAGCACACTGCTCACAAGAGGCACACTGCCTACAAGAGACTCACTGTCTATAGAACTTACAGAAGATAATCAAGTGTTTGAACTAATGAGAATCATCTACAAATGCAAGAGTTCAACTCTAATTAGGCACAATATACTGATCTGATGCACTTCATTCTTCCTCTATTTAATGTTGTTATTCAGTCACATACTAGACTTGAATTGTTGTTCTCACACTTATCCTGCTTTTGTTCACACCTTATTTCTTCACACACACAACACACACTCTTACATGCTGGAATCCATCTGGTATATGTATATCCGCATCAAGGATTTTCATCAACTTTCTAGTCAGCAACGAGAACACTCAAGATATTTGCAAGTTATTGATATGTCGGCTAAATCCATGCTTGATTTGTGATGCGTATCAAAAGCTTAAGCATAGAAGTCATTAATCATGTCAGCCAACAATGTATAAACCCACAAATCACTTGATCAACACCTTTTACTCATCCGGATTGAGGTCTGATACTTTGTTGGCCAGTTCTTCCTCTGTCTGCTTTGCCTGACTGGAACCCAACACTCAAATGCACATATCTTTTTCATACTTTATCACTGGAGGCTAAATCTTTGGAATACAGTAGTCATGATACCCCTCTTGACTTGTCCAAGTCCAAAACTTACTAAGTTACACCATCTGAGAGATCCAGACCTAGTTGTCAGACCTTGTTACATACTTTGTTCTTGTTCACCGGACCAAAATAATCTTCAATCTGACTTCTGGTATAGGCATACTATGTACTATGGATGTGTGGGATAGACTTTGTTGCCATCAATGACAACACTTATGAAGCCACACAGTGTCTCTTGCCAACAATCTCCCCCTTTGGCATTGATGGCAACACTTAGTGAAAAATGGCTAAGTGTCATAGTAACTCCCCCTTGGCTAATGCTCTATCTTTTGCACTATTTTACCAGAGCTCCCCCTTAGCTGGACTCCAAATTTTTCACTACTTTTCACTCCCCCTTTGACATCAATGGTAAAGGGCGAAATCCACATACCAAAATTTTGCAAAAAATATTCTATACATGGCCGCATAAGTACATACAAATCATAAGATAAACTTACATATACTTGAGTATGTCTACAAAAGTTGTCTTCAGCTATACAAACTATGTGGCCCAGCTCTTCTTCATCCTATCAAAAATGGAGATGTGACCACTCAACAAAAATGCGTATGCTTCTACCCTTCTTAAATCTGCTGGATCACTGGTCTGGGTTGTGGTCTGAGCATCTGTCAAGGCCTCATGCATTACCTCTAGCTTAGGGATAATTATCCCTCTGAGTTCACCCATTCTGTTCATTATGTTCTTCTTTTCTTTGTCCAGCTTCTTTATTTTGTTTATGATAGCAATAGCCTGACATTCTTGATTCATTAGAGAGGAAGAAAGGGGGTCAAAATTTTGAACTATAATTGATAATTTTTCTTCTTGTTCTTTCACTTTCTCCTCAATGTCTTTTGTCACTCTAGGCTAGGTTAGACAAAATTTGAATAAGTCCCCATCATCTTTTAGAGAATTTTCAAGGCTCTTTATTCCAATGTCTAGGGTCCTCCTATCATTAGTAATAAGCCCTTGCACTCGAGTGAATCTTTTCCCCAAAAACTCTTTCCAGATATTTATTTCTGCTGATTTCTTTAAAGATTCAAAATAAGTGTCAACAGAATTGACTAAGTTTTTCAGATTACCAGATGGTGAGGCTAAAGGATCCTTTTGATAGGTTGGCATAATCTTTTCCAATATCCTAGATCTACTCTCCAATAGTTCACAATGCTCCATATGTGATTTCAAAAGTTTCTCTTTAGCCTTGGCTTAGGCAAATGATGCTATCTTCATCATCTGTACTAGAGAGAGTGTGTCTAGATTTAGGGGCCCTTGAAACAACTCTGGTTCATCTAACTCCACCACCTCTTTGTTCAGGAAATTGTGTACTATCTCTACAGTGTCTCTTGGAGATTCAGACTTCTTCCCTTTAGAAATATCAGGACTGCCCAGTTTGGATGTGTCATCACAAACCTTTTCTGCATGTTCTTTTTCTTTAGCTTTATCCTCTTTCTCTTGCATCTCTTTCTCCTCTTTTTCTTTCCCCTTTAGTTTCAGTGTTTGGAATGTTTATCTTGCTAGCTGTGGGATCTAGAGGAGTGATCTTGCTAGTGTTTGTTGCTTTGTAAACTTCCTCTACTAGAATAGAGGAATCTAAGTCCTCAGACTTCTCTTCATCTATTTTCTTCAATCCTTCGACATCTTTGTCAGAAAGTTCTTCATTGATTACATTTAATCCTTCAACATCCATGGTAGAAGGTTCTTCATCTATTTCCTCTACAATAGGAAGATTGAATCTCTTCAAGGCATTTCGAAGGATATCTTTAGTTTCACTTGCTACTTGGTTTGTTTCTCCAAGCACGAGTTTATTCATTCTCCCCTTACTCTAGAACTCATTCTTACAATCCTTGAAAATCATGTCCATTTGTTTTGGAGTGATGGAAGGATAAAGCTGAATCATTATTTGCTCCCATATTTCTAAGTCTTTAACCATTGCATTCTCTTTTCTCAGCTCAAGTACCTTTTCTAGGCTCTTAGGAATCAATGATATAATTTCAATGAAAGCTTTATTGTAAATGTTCAAGTCCCTGATAGTAGCCTCTTTCAGAATTCTCTTGTCAGCATCACTGTATGCATCATAGAACTCAGTTACCAGTTGTAGGTTCCCATCCACAGTAACTTCCTTGATGATGTTATCAATGGAAAGAGTTGGCTTTTCAACAAATTCCTCTGCCTTCTCTTCCTCATTTCTGCTAGCAAAAAACTTCCCAGATGTTTTCTTCTTCATTTTCTTGATTTCCTCATCAGATTTTGTTTCTTCATCACTTTATGGCTTGTATATATCCTTGTGGCTTTGGTCTTCATCCTCTTTTCTTATTTTCTGGATGTCTTGACTTCTGGTTTGGTAGACTTTGAGCTTTTGGAAGTGATAGGTGCAAAGCTCTTGGAAGATCTAGTCCGGGAAGAGACTTGCACCGGAACATTTCATTTCTTTGCTTCTTGTCTTTCTTTCTCTGCCCTCTCTATTTTCTCTTTGTTAGCATCTACAGCCTCCTTTGATAGGCCAAATCTTTTGGCAATTTCTTCAACTTCCTTTCTTACTTTCCTCTTCATCTTTGGTTGTCTTAACTCAACATGTATTTTTATACTCATCTCTTCAAATGTGCCAAACCTTTCTGCTTCAGTGTCCTTAGGTTGGCTCAGTAGGTGTTGGATATGTAGCTTCAAGTTTTTTTCATCAACCTCATATCCCATAGGCATTATCCATACAGTTCTTGGCTCAACTACCTTCATTAGGCATTGATCAGTGTCAACCATGAAGCAGACTGTATCTTTGTATTTGTCAACTATTGTTTGTCATATTCTTTCTCTGGATTCCATTATGCTTTGGAAATTCTTAAAGTAACCCCAGAGGGCTGTGTTTTGGGCTTGAGCATCACCAAGTCCATACATGTAATCTCTGATATAAATTGCAATGGGTTTATCATTTTGCTAGACCCAACCAATTGATCCAGGTAGCTCATTCATATAATAGAAGAACAGACATAGTATTAGACTACCATATTTAAAGAAATTTTTCTTATCCTTTTTGATCTTCTACAAGTTCTCTAGCAACTAATTTAGAAGAAGCTCACACAAATCATAATCTACATCTTCCCTCAACATCTGATATGCAACATAGATAGAATTCTCCCTGCTCGAATGGTAAATTTTGTAGCCGATTACATTGAAGCAAACTTGACATCTGGATCTGTGATGTCATCTATAGTCATTGCTCTTTCATCAAATTTTGATCCGGTGGCTTCAGTTACCATTTGGTTCTAGATAGATTTAAGCGTGGGTAACCCACCTAATGTATGCAGTCTGGTTATTGCCCTGATGGCATCTTTAGTTATCTTGAATGGCCTCATTAGCCACATAAAATTATCATGCATCCTACTTAGAACATACCAGACCCAATCATCTTCTGTAAAACATGGAAAATGTATGCAATGTCTGAAGTGTTTGTCCCAGAGGGCCTTGAATTCAGGTTTGAGTTGAAAATTCTCATCTATTAGCTATTTATGATAAATATCCATCAATTTTGAGTCTCTAAATTCTTCAATGTTTACATGGATATAAACCCTAACATCTTCTACATGCAAGACTTTGTGTGGAATGCTAGAAAGTGCACCCAAGGGATAAAATTCTAGGGATTTGTAAGGGTGTTTCTTGAATTTAGGTCTCAGCCTATCAGAAATATTGACAACCATTGGAGTAGCCATTTTGTAAGAGATTCAGAGAGAGATTTTTAGAATGGAAGTACCTTTTCACACTTTAGGGTTTGAAACAGGAGCCAGAACAAATCTCTGGTTGAATTCAATTTTTAGTTGAACTTGAGTGAATTGTAGAATCTTCTTCGTAGAGCTCTTCTTTTCTTCTTCGTGAGTGCAAGTGTGTAAATAATGAATGAAAGAACCCTTTTATCCTTGCACAAACGCTAATTTCTTTTTGTGATAAATGCACAACTTAAGTTATCTGGTTGCCCTATTTTGAGAGAGATTTTCTTGAATCACTGCGCGAAACTTAGAATCATTGTCTGTGAGGATTGACAACATATCTTCTTTTCTTTAATCATGTCATGGGTCCGCAGATCAAAGAATTTCAATTTTGAATCATACCGGATCTATCTGTGAAATTCTGTTTTACCGGATAGCTGTCGGAACCAGATTAACTTGAGCGGTTATAAATCTTGCAAAACTCCATGTGGACCTTTCACATTTTGACTGAAGGTTATTTGGAGTTTTTTTTGAGAACCCTTTAATCCGCAGTGTCAGATGTTTACCCAATGTGCCAAATTTAGGCACTAGCTGATTGGTTGGGGGAAATTATTTTTCTCTGTGACTCCCCCTGAGCCAGAGCTCACCCTTTTTAATTTCTGAAAGGAATATTAGCACCAGATTCTAGTGTGGATCCATCCCCAATATTCATTGTACTCTTCTTTACCCAAATCTTTCTCATCTCCTTTTGAACTTCATCCACATTGACTTTACCTTTGCCCTTATCTTATTTCTGATCATGTTCCATTGGACCTTTTCTATCCTAATTTTTGCTTTTGCAGAATTTGGTAATATGACCGAATCTATTGCAATTGTAACATACAACATTTCTTTGCTTATTTGATTGATATCCTCTTGATCTGCATTAATTAGCCATATGTCCCATTCTATTGAATGCAAAGCATCTACCATTGAATGAATTGTTTATTTGCATATTTATGCATTCATGAGATTTGTGACCATACCTTTTGCAATTAAAACATTGTCCGGAGAAGGATGGATTATTCTGATTCATTCTCCTCCTACACTGAGTTGCTTTATGATTGAAATTGTTGCAATTGAAGCAATATCTATTGAAGGATGGATATCTTTGGGCATTTGGTTGCCTTACCAGAGGTCTTCTAGGTCTGTTTCTTTGATTTCCTAATCCAAAGTTCTTCTGACCGGATTCAAAGATTTCACCTTTCTCATATCCCAAGCCACGCTTATCATCTACCCTCTTTTGGCTTTCAAGAAGAACTTCAAGTTGGGCTGAGCTTATCTTGAATTTTTCTTTATATTCATTTGCATTTTGAAGATCTTGTTTAAGAGTGTCTATCTAATTCTCAAGTTGTTCTTCATTGTCTCTAGCTTCTTCAAGATCAGATTCAAGATGCCTGATTATTCTGTCCATTTTTTGGCAGTCCTCTATTTTCTCCTTGAGGGATTGTTTTAGATTATCTTCAATCTTTCTCTTTTCTTCAATTTCTTGGGTGAATCTCATAACCCCTGATTCCATTTCATGTCTTACCATAATGACTTCTTTTGATAGCTTCTCACATAGCTTATTTTTCTCATTCAGATCTTCATCAGAATTACTGACTTCACTCTGATTGGCTAATTTTTGGAGTAGTTCCTTTCTCTTTTTCACAGAAATACTAAGTTTTTCTTTTAGCTCATTTATGAAATCATCAGCTTGTTTGAGTCTTTCTCTCAAATTATTGACTTCAGAGTGGGATTGTTCAAGATCATCTAGGGCAGACTAAAGTTGTTCCTTCATACCATATGCATCCATTGAGATTCCTAGATCTTCCTCAAGCTGTTAGGCTTTGTTCAGAGGAACTTAGCTCTGATACCAATTGTTGAAAACAAGGTAGATAACTGAGAGGGGGGTGAATCAGTTATCTTAAAATTTCCTTAATTTTCTTTTCTTTCATTATCTCAATGTTCAGTGTTATATCAAAACATGAAAGCATATGTAATCATAAGAATAGAAATAAAATCAACACACATAACACAAGGATTTTTACGTGGAAACCCTGTTAAGGGAAAAACCACGGGGTGACTAACCCAAGATTGTATTCTCTATTAAAAGAATAAAGGAGTATAAATGACACTTACCAATTAGGGCTCACTGCCTGAGCACACTGCTCACAAGAGGCACATTGCCTACAAGAGACTCACTGTCTAAAAAACTTATAGAAGATAATAAAGTATTTGAAAAGAATCATCTACAAATGCAAGAGTTCAGTTCCAGTTAGGCACAATATACTGATCTGACACACTTCATTCTTTCTTTGTTCAATGTTGTTATTCAGTCACATACCGGACTTGAATTGCTATTCTCACACTAATCCTTCTTTTCTTCGCACCTTATTTCTTCACACACACAACGCACACTCTTACATGCTGGAATCCATGTGGTATATATATATCCGCATCAAGGATTTTCATCAACTTTCTAGTCTGTAACAAGAACACTCAAGATATTTGCAAGTTATTGATCTATCGGTTGAATCCATGCTTGATTTGTGATGCGTATCAAAAGCTTAAGCATAGAAGTCATTAATCATGTCGGCCAACAATGTATAATCCCACAAATTGCTTGATCAACACCTTTTACTCATCCAGATTGAGGTTTGATACTTTGTTGGTTAGTTCTTCCTCTGTCTGCTCTACCTGACTGGAACCCAACACTCAGATGCACATATCTTTTTCATGCTTTATCACCAGAGGCTAAATCTTTGGAATATAGTAGTCATGATACCCCTCTTGACTTATCCAAGTCTGCAACTTACTGAGTTACACCATCTGATAGATCTGGACCTGATTGTCAGACCTTGTTACATACTTTGTTCTTGTTGACCGGACCAAAATAATCTTCAATCTAATTTCTGGTATAGGCATCTATGTACTACGGATGTGTGGGATAGACTTTGTTTCCATCAATGACAACACTTATGAAGCCACACAGTGTCTCTTGCCAACACATATATCAAGAATATATATATGTTTGGTTTCCTATCTCAACTCTTGGTCGTGAATAAATTTTCAAAGAGTTTAAATATGGTCTTAGCTCAGCTCCACGCCTTGAGCATAGTTTCACAATTATTAGGTTTAACAAACTCAGCCTAAGAGGCTTAGAGTATGAATGCAACTCAAAGATTGTATAAAGTGGATTCGGCCAAACAACACCCCAAACCACAACATATGAGTTATATATAAAAGAAACACAGGAATGGCTCGACCGACTAGCCTAGAGCCACAACTCAGAGAAAAATAATTATCATGCATGGCATCACCTTGTAGTACGCGTGCCTCATATTACCATTGATTAACAAAGACTTCATGAATCTTATTTACCTATGTTAAGCACAAGGCCGAATATAGACCCAGTTCTGCAATTCTTTCCACTGCTCCCCATTTTATTTTAACATTATTCTTCCTTGAATAGTAATACCACTCACTACTTCCCAAAAAGCTAACCTCGGTTTCTTTCTTTCCCATAGTCCCTTGTCTTCTTTTCCTCTGATTTGATTCCCCCAAAAAAAGAATTGTGTTTTCCAAAAAAACAAGATAACTAAATTTTGCATGCCAATAAAGGCTAGCAACTACCTTACACTCGGTAGTGCCCCTAAAAAGGTGGCCCGATCCTAGCATAATATGGGATGGTTGAGCTCAAAGCTCCATCCACCTTCATGATAGACTAACCACTAAGAATATTCCCCTGACTAAACTTATCAGAAATAAGATAATAGCAATAATATCATAAGGGTAATAATCAATTAGGAGGTTTCATCCTTAATAAAGATTATCACAAGGTTTATAATACATAAAATAATTCACAATATTTACGTCAATTATTGGGGTCAAGTGATACTCCCCTAAAATTGACTATTCCCATTTAGTCAAAAGACTAGGAAAAACATAATGACCCTGAGAACAATGAATAAGAGAGATCTCCTTGACTGAAAATATTATTATCTCTCAGCTAGAAATGATGTTCCAAAAACATTGTCTGGTCATCACGACTTGTCGAGACAACTACATCGACCAAAGAATAAACCAAGAACATGGAAATCCAAAGACAAGAGACATGACACATGTCAACTTATGAATGGTTAAGAAGGACATAGGAGTCGATTACTCAGATGGCTAGTCAATTTATATTTTCACAATGTCTAACCCCTTCCTCTAAGATGATACTCTCCTTCCTTCTTTGAAGGACGTTCGCTTCTCCTATCACACTTAGGATCACAAGATTACAATCAGTTCATCATTATGAAATCTCATAATTGTGAATCATTTAAAACTATTTAACATTTGTTTGTGCCTCATGTTTCTTATGGTATCGAGGTCTATTTTCTGGTATTCTCAAGTATCCCTTGTTCTAGTATTTGACTTGGTAATAGGCACACTCACACTGTAATAAGAGTGGCACACTCACACTATAATAAGATATTTTACCTTGGTAAATCGAAAGCCTTTTGGGAAAAAAACTAGAAAAATAAAACTCACTATTTAAACTCAATTGTTCACAATACAATAAGTTTTTTTGCACTTGTGCTTAATCTTGATCAAAGTGTGAATATTTATAGGCATTTCAATATGGGAATTTGTTTAGTTACAATAAAAATGGGTATAAAACCATGGGCCAAAAAACCACTTGTGAGGGCTCAATATTTTTTCTCAAGGGTGCTTTCCCCCGAACCCCCGAATGAAAGGGGCATTGTCCCCCTATACCTCCTAGTCTAGACGATGCCCCAAACCACCCAATTGTGGGATGCATAGTCTATAAGGGGTGTTAAACATGTAAAGTAGACAACGCATCCAAAAAAAGAGCATAGCGACAAAGTCTAGTTTGTATTTAGAGGGAAGAATAAAAAGTTAATTGTCTATTTGTGTTATAGAGCATATTCAATTATGTTGATCATAGGAATTCGGTCCAATCTTGTCATAGAGATCATAATGTAATTGCAAGGAATATTGTAATAGAAGTTTCAATAATTAGCAGGTGACATAGGAAGTTACAAGGGATCTTAAGGGTCATAGAGGGAGTTAGAAAGCACAAGGTAGTTACAAAGCATCTTAGATCTCATAAGGGTTTATAGAGAATCTTGTCATAATAAGAGAGTCAAAAGAATCAACTATCCTACATATAAAAGAAGAAATGTGTTATAAAAAAGGCCTTAATCTTTAGAGGAAGGAGATGCCTTGGAGGTTTTGGAATGGTTACATGGAGAGTCTATGGAAGAATAGTTCCTTACTAAATGCAACACCCATACTACCCTTGGAGGTTAGTTGGCCTAAGTTTCTGATCATACATTTTCAAGAAAATGTTGAAAATAATTCATGGTTGAGGATAAATAAAGACTCCTACAATATGTCAAACCCCATTCAACAAGCTAGCCTTGGCATCTTCTATAACTGTAAATTTACTTGCATGTAATATGTGTGCCAAATGTTCTATGATGCTCCATACTATGACCTTCTAAGTTCCAAAAAATTTTGACATAAGCTAAGATATCCTTGTAGCAAAGAATCCACTAAAGGAAGAAAAAATATCAGCACTCTGTGCCAACTTCTCAAAGATTTACTTATATACCTAATTCTTAGTAACATCAATAGTAAACAAATTGAAAGGATCATCATTTAGAAAAGGAACTAGATCATCAACTTACTGTAAAGAGCTCTCCATTGAGGTTTCAACCTTTGATATATTATTAGCTTAGACTGGTATATCTTTACAGAGTTTGAATTGCTATCCTTGAATTAACAATTTATAATTCTTTACCAATTTATTGACCTTGTTGTTGGAAAAGCCATTATACATCCAACTCTGCCTCTTAAGACATGTGAGGGAATGCAAGGCCGGTTAGGGCCACATTTTACTGTGATTTTTCCTTAATTTTATACATCTCATTACTTGGACATTGTCATCTCACAACAATGTCCTAAACCTAAACATTGCATGTAATACTTAGACCACAACACAATCTTAACCTTCCTTAATAGAACTATTTTTCATTAAAGGTATTTTTGTGCAAGTTCATTGTATAGGATAGTCTGCTTACAAGAATCCTACATCTCCTTCAAAGCAAACATTTCATTTGAAATCTCAGATAAAACTTGTTTTATATTTCCCATAGGGTGTGACTACATGTATAGAATAGCCCAAATTATTTTGTCATTCTCTTTTGGCTGGTTTGATAAAATAGGGATGTGGAAAACATCTGCATGCTTGACTACTTTATGGGGGACAGAGTTATCCTCTCAACAATGTTATTTCATGCAACACTTCCTAGTATTTCTCCAAATTATTGAAGACAAACTATGGATTTTGTTTTAGTTATTTAATTTATTTATCTTCCCATTTGCCAACAGAGAGACTATAAAGAAATGAGAGCATCTCAGAACGTATTTCTAAGAACAGTGGTGTCTTCGACAGATTTAAATTTCATTAGATTGCCTAAAAAATATGCACAACTATGCCATAAAGCAGAAATAGACATAGAACATTTCCCACATTGACCCTTAGAGAAAATACAAGCAACAAGATCTAATTTCAACAATAGAAACATTAAAATGAAAGATAGAATAAGAGACATAGATATACGTGGGGAAAACCCTTATGGGTAAAAAACCCACACTCCAAAGCATCGAACCAATGTATTAATCAGTAACAACAAACATGTTACAATACACTTGTAGGCTCAAGGCCTTAATAAGGAGATTTACATCTTGCTCCTCTGGAAGAATAACTGACAGGATAACCCTACGCAAAGTTCTAATCATAGCACTTGGGTTAGTCCTTCATACTGTTATCATGCCACAAATAGCATATAGTATAGGACATCACTGAGAGAGAGATACTTTCCTCTTTTTCTATTCTTCTCCCTCTCGGCCTGAATACCCTTTTACCCAAACTCTGTTCTAACTCCCTTAGGTGCAATTGAACTACCCATAACTGTTCAACTTCATTCGTTCAGTTCAACCGTCTAACCTGTCATTTCTAACTGTTCACATTCATGAGAACTCATTAGTCACACATGCATCAGTCATCAGTCAATTTCTAGTTTATATGCATGACCACAAGTATGATAACCATCAGCACTTTTGCCGACAAGACCAATCGGTCTACTGTTCACCAAACATCAGGAAGACTTTGGCTGATGTCTCATCAGAGTGACCAATACCTTCGGTGTGACTTTATCCTACTTCACCGACAAAGTTCCTCCTGCCAATGCCAAACACCATCGGATAGACCAAGCTCATTGGAGACCACTTCACCATTCACTCCGATGGTTCCTTGTCCCACCGATGCCCAAACCTTCAACCTACATCAGAGTAACGAAGACCGTCGGAGTGACATTTCAAAACTACACCGAAAGTTATGGTATTGCCGATCCAGGCCTTCATCAGAAAGACACAAGACTATCAGAGTGACACCTCAAGGCTAGGCCGATAGTGGTTCTCATGCTGATACATCGATCTTCGATGCCAACTCCCATCGGAGTAACCTGAACTGTCGGAGTGACTACCACAAGCTTAGCCGACGACCAACCTTATACCGATAGACATATCTTATTGGTATGACACATATCAATCGGCAAAGCTAGAGCATGTCAACTCGATAACAAAGGATAACCCACTATTTTCATGTGATCGCTGAGACAAAGGTCAACTCTTGCTGATGCCTGTAAATCTAAGACACACATACTCAACATTCTCCCACTTGACGAAGGATTTACAGGATTCCATCAATGCTCCAAGTCATTGTATCAGCTTAGACACTGCCTCCACTCCATTGTGCTCACGAGCTATACAGAAACATCAATATTATCAACTTCAAAGCTTCCAGAACACAGCCATGAAAACATCCTCCAGAAACAAGATAGAACATCAGCTAGAACAACAATCAGAAAACTGACTGTACCCATCCAACTGAACAAAACCCACTTGACTGAAAATAGCACACACAGCCAGTGCTAAAACATCCAATCACTCATACCTTGAAGGTATTCACATCAGCAAACTCATGCCACCTACATATACACCCATCAACTGCAAATACAAGCTCCATGTGTCAACCAGTCGAAAAAGACCAAACACACCAAGAACTCCCACTGCATGGGTAATGCAGATCTGAAAAAGATCATGGCATACAAAGTCCACTAATAGCATCACATAGAAAGTGTAAACATCATGTAGCATTGTAGGAACATCCACCATGATATGAAAAATCTATAAATCAATAACCTATACATCTCACCACCAGTCCAGAAATCTCTCAAGTTCTTCACACCCAACAAAGGAAAGAGATAACAAAACTTCCATGTCATCGCTCAAGAACATAAGTGAAAACACATGACCACAAACTAGTGATACCAATATGATGAGGACTCAAAGTGAATTCAAAAGTCTTTGACTATCGGTGAGAACATTACCATCGGTTGGGTTTGAACTTGTCACTCTGACGTTACAACTCTCCTCGATGGGAGACTCCACACTTCTCACTTGTTCGCAAGATAAACACTATCGGTCACATTAGAATTAACTTCGCCGATACACCGACGACTAAGTTGATTTTCCCTTTTGTCTTAACTATGACCATGTCAGAAAATGTTAACTATCTTGGTTACATCAGAGTGACTAATGTATCAGAGACACAAGGAGGAAGTTTGCCGAAGGTTGAAGTCATGCTGAAGGGTGGTTAGTCCATCAGTGCATTGGCGTAAGTTGATGAGCATTCACCAATGAAAATAGTCTCACCGAAGTTAATGCCATCGGTGCATTGGTCTGAGGCTGTAGGCATTCGCCAATGTTAAGGGTCACAGCGATAAGAGTTTAGTGACGGTTAAGCTGACTATCAGTCTAAATGAAAAGGAGGTCTCATCGAATTTGAAGTCGGTACATCGGCCAGATGGGTATCCAAGTCTCGCCGAAGATAAGTTTCATCGGCACATCAGAAGACAAGGTCAAAATTCTACCGATAGGGGTGAGTCATGCTGACATAGTCACAGTTAAGACAAAGGGGAATATTGGCTTAGTCGTCAGTGTATCGGTGAAGCTAGTTCTAACGTGGCCGATAGTGTTTATCTTGCCGACAAGTGCAAAGTGTAGAGTCTCCCATCAGGGAGAGTTGCAACGTCAGAGCGACCGGTTCAAAACCAATCGATGGTAATGTTCTCACTGATAGGAAAAGACTTTTTGAATTCACTTTGACTCCTCATCATAATGGTATCAGAGCCTGAAAAGATTTGGGCGGCAAGTTGAATTGAAGATTTGTAGGAGTGTTGGCATTTGGGTGCTGTCTGTGAATAGTATATGTCAGCAGAGGATAGTGAAGGAGAGGTTAGCATCATGCCTCCAAAGGGGATGATAGTAGAGGTGCTTAAGAAGTTCCAAGAGATGGAAGAGATGATCAAGATTGGAGTCAAGGAAACACTCTAGGCTGAGTTGAAGGCACTAAAGATAGGAAAGAAATCAGATGGTGAATCTGATAGAGAGGAAGAAGAAGAGGAACAAGAAGAGGCAGAGATACTGGCTGAACAAAAGCAATTCTTGGAAGCCATTAAGGCTATTGGCAAGGACTCTTCAGAGGCTCGGATAGATGTCCCCATGTTCAGTGGAAAAATGAATACTAATGAAGTCATGGAATGGATTGAGGCTCTAAACAACTACTTCAAATACAAGGAAGTTCCTGAAAGTAAGAGAGTTAAGTTTGCAAAAACTAAACTCAAAGGTGTTGCCCTTACATGGTGGAAATACACCCAAGGAGAGAGGGTGAAGAATGGGAAAAGTATGATCTCTTCATGGAATAGAATGCTGGAGAAGATCAAGTCCCAGTTCCTTCCATCTGACTACGAGGTGCAGATTTATAGAAAAATGTAGAACCTCAAGCAAAAAGATATGGATGTAGCTACTTACACCAAGGAGTTTCACAAATACACTCTTCACTGTGGGTACATGGAGGATGAAAGAGCTAAGGGGGCCAGGTATCTAAATGGTCTGAGGCTCAATATTCAAGATGAGATAAGTTTATTAACCTCTGAAACCATGGAAAAATGCTTTCAAGTAGCATTAAGGGCTAAAGAGAAGCTAAAGAGAAAAGGTGAACAACAAGGTAGAGGAAGAGGTGGCAGAAATTTCAGAGGCAGAGGCAATTTTGGAGGAAGAAGTCCTAACCAGAGGCCTGGTGGTGAGTCTAGCCAAGAAGAACACGTTGGGGACTCAAGTAGCGGTGGAGGCTACCGAGGAAGAAGGCCTAATGGAAGAGGTGGGACAAATGGATCAGGTAGAGGATCCAAGTTCTCCAACATGAGATGTTATAACTGCAATCAGATGGGGCACTCAACATACAAGTGTCTAGAGAAGGCCTCAAATTCTCATGGTGATGAGAAGAGAACCACTTTGACTCAAGAGGATGCAAGGAGTATGACATCTCCTGAAGTGAATTTGACATCAGAGATGGGAGAAAATCTGATGATCAAGAGGACGTTGCTCAAGGAACCAGTACAGACTGAACCATCCTAAAGAAGAGCTTTGTTTAGAATCAACTGCAAGATCCAAGGTAAGGTTTGTAAAGTTATTATTGACTCTAGTGCTACTAAGAATATTATATCTTTGGAAGTAGTAGATAAATTGAAATTGGAAAAGATACCCCATAGCTATCCATATAAGGTCAGTTGGTTAAACAAGGGACATCATATAGTCATAAATGAACAATCATGGGTAGAATTCAGTATTGGGGGGTATAGAGACAAGATTTTGTGTGACATCCTTCCAATAGATGCTTGCCATCTTCTGCTAGGTAGACCATGGCAGTTTGACAGAAAGGCTCATCATGATGGGGAAAAGAATGCTTACTCATTCCAAAAGGAAGGGGTAACTTATAGGATACAGTCACTGGTAGAAGGGGATCCACAGCATGTAGGGTCTAGTATAATGATGGTAGGAGAGAAGGAATTCCTTGAAACACTAGAAGAATTTGGTGGAGTAGGTTTTGCTTTGGTTGTGAAACCTAAGGAGAAGAAAAGAGAAAATATGAGAGAGGTAGGACCTAGGGAGGTCAGAGAACTACTTGAGAGTTATAAGGAAGTAATTGCAGCAGACATACCAAACTCACTACCACCTATTAGAGATATCAGCCATCAAATTGATCTCATTTTAGGAGCTGTCCTTCCCAATAAGGCAGCCTATAAGATGACCCCTCAGCAAAATGAGGAGATAGCCAGGCAGGTTCAAGAACTTTTAGACAAGGGGTTGATAAGAAAGAGTTTGAGTCCATGTGCAATCCCCACTGTTTTGGCACCAAAAAAAGATGGGAAATGGAGACTGTGTACTGATTCTAGGGCAATAAATAGGATAACCATCAGATACAAGTTTCCTATTCCTAGAATTGAAGACTTAATGGACTATTTGGGGGGTGCTACCTATTTCTCTAAGATAGACTTGAAGAGTGGGTACCATCAGATACGGATAAGAGAAGGTGATGAATGGAAGACATCATTTAAAACCAATGAACGGTTGTATGAGTGGCTTGTGATGCCTTTTGGTCTTTCAAATTCCCCTAGCACCTTTATGAGACTAATGAATGAAGTGTTGTAGGAGTTCATAGGGAAATTTGTGGTAGTCTACCTTGATGATATCTTGGTGTTCAGTAAGAGCAAGGAAGAACACTTGAAACATATAGAGATAGTCTTGAAGAGGCTGAAAGACCAAAAGTTATTGATAAACTTGGACAAATGTGATTTCATGAAACATGAGTTGATCTACTTGGGTTTTGTCATTTCCAAAGGTGATATGAAGATGGATCCTTCCAAGGTAGAGGCTATTTTGAATTGGCCTACACCTAAGATAGCAGGGGAGTTAATGAGTTTCCATGGTTTGGCCACATTCTATAGGAAATTCATTAAGAACTATAGTGACATCTGTGTACCTATGTTGGAAACCATCAAGAGTCGTTGCAAGGTGAAGTTTGTGTGGACGAAAGAAGCAGATAGGAGCTTTGTGAGTCTGAAACAAAAAGTTGCTAAATTCCCTGTCTTAGTGTTACCTGATTTCAATAAAGTTTTCACAATTGAATGTGATGCAAGTGGGCTGGCCATTGGAGCAGTGTTGAGCCAAGAAGGGAGACCAGTGGCTTTCTTCAGTGAAAAGTTAAATGAAGCCAAGAGGAAATACTCCTCTTATGACTTAGAGTTGTATGCTATGGTACAAGCTCTGAAAACATTGAGACATTACCTACTTCCCAAGGAATTTATTGTGTATATAGATAACCATGCTCTTAGTTTTCTGAATGGGCAGGACAAACTCAGCCACAGACATATGAAATGGGTGGAAAGTCTGCAAGCATACACTTTCACCATTAAGCAAAGAAAGGAGTCACAAACAAGGTGGCAGATGCTCTCAGCAGGAGGGTGTTGACAGTCCAAGAAGTGCAGTTGCAAAGCATGGGTGTTGAGTCACTCAAGGAATTGTATGAAGAAGATCAGGATTTTAGAGAAATCTACAAGGTATGCAATGAATTTGCTAATACTTTTCATAGTGAGTTTTTAGATTTTACACTGTAAAATGGACTATTGTTCAAAGGATGTCAGTTGTGTATCCCTAAATGCTCAATGAGGGATAATATTGTGAAGGAAAAACATAGTGGTGGTTTAGGTGGACATTTTGGGTTGAATAAGACTTTAGATCTGGTAAGGAGATTTTATTTCTGGCCAAGAATGCAGTCTGATATCAGAAAATTTGTTGAAAGTTGCATAGTATGCCAAAGAGCAAAAGGAGTCTCGACCAATGCAGGATTGTATCAACCTTTGCCAATACCCATCAGGTCTTGGGAATGTCTGAGTATGGATTTTGTGATGGGGTTACCCAAAATAAGGACAGGTTGTGACAGTGTGTTTGTAGTGGTAGAGTGATTCAGCAAGACGGCTCATTTCATTCCTTGTAGGACCACTAATGATGCTAGTTACATTGCAGGTTTGTTCTTTAAAGAAATTGTCAGGATTCATGGGCTACCCTTGAGCATTGTGTCTGATAGGGATAGAAAGTTTGTAGGACATTTTTTGAGAACTTTGTGGAAAAGATTGGGAACAAATTTGTATTTCAGTTCAGCCTATCATCCTCAGACTGATGGGCAAACTGAGGTGGTCAATAGATCTTTGGGCAATCTCCTTAGATGCTTAACAAAAGAACATGGTAGTAGTTGGGATGTGATACTCCCACAAGAAGAATATGCTTATAATGACTTGACAAACAAGAGCACAGATCTGAGTCCCTTTGAAATTGTATATGGCAGTCACCCTAGGGGTATTTTTGAATTAAGAGACATCCAGGGGTTGGACAAAAGTGTTGGCAAGAGACACTATATGGATTCATGGTTGTTGTCATTGATGGCAACAAAGGTCATCCCACATAGCTGCAAGTCATGGTGTGTCTCTACCGGAAGTCAGAATAAAGATTGTTGTGGTCCGGTGAACAAGAACAGAGCATGTGGCAAGGTCCGACAGATTAGTCCGGATCTCTCAGAGGAAGTGTCTTGGTGCAGTACGGATTTGGGGAAGTCAAGAGGACTACCTTGAGTGGTATATTCCAAGGATTTAGCCTCCGGTGATGGACAAGGAAAAAGATATGAATAGTTGAGTACCGGATTCCTGAGAGACAGTGAAAACAGAGGAAGAACTGACTGACAGAGTATCAGACTAGTTTCCGGATGTGTTACTGTTGATGATAAAGGTTGTGAAGGCATGAATCATGTTTAGCCGACATGATTAATGATATCTACAAGTATATGCTTGATCCGCATTGCTTGGTGAGCAAGGATTCAGCCGACAGAACAGAGTTTGTAAGAAACTAGACTGTTCCGGATGCCGACTAGAAAGGTGATGAAATTACTTGTGCGGATATATATAGAGGATGGATTTAGTTGTGAAGTGTGTGATTGTGTCAAGATATATGCGAATAAGTGCAGAACAGAGCAGAAGTACCAAGAAAGATCTGGTATGTGAAAGGATAGCAGAATAAAGAATAGAGGAAAGATGAAGTGCAGCAGATCAGTGTACTAAGCCTAACCGGAACTGAACTCCAGCATATGCAGATGCTTCCAATCAGTTCAAGACTATGATTCTTATCACTTTGTAGACAGTGTGTCTTCTTGTAGGCAGTGGGCCTCTTGTGAGCAGTGTGCTCGGGCAGTGAGCCCTAATTGGCAAGTGCCATTTTGTAATTTCCTATTCTTCTAACAGAGAATAATTTTTGGGTTAATCACCCCGTGGTTTTCTCCCTTAACAGGGTTTCCATGTCAAAAATACTGTGTCATGTGTTTCTTATTTCATGGTAATGTTTTTGTGTTTGATTCAATGCTGCATTAATTAAAAAGAAAGTTCAATAAGGGAAATAATTAGGATAACTGATTCACCCCCCCTCTCAGTTATCAACAATTGGTATCAGAGCAAGGTTCCTCCTAATAGAGCCTAACAGCTTGAGGAAGATCTGGGAGTTCAAATGGATGCATATGGTTTAAGGGAGCAACTCAAGACTGCCCTTGAGGATCTTGAACAGTCAAATTCTGAAGTCAATGAATTAAAGGAAAGACTCAAACAGGCTGATGAATTCATGAGAGAATTAAAAGACAAATTAAGTCTCTCTATGAAAAAGAGAAAGGAGCTGCTCCAACAATTGGCAAGACAAAGTGAAGAAAGCAATACAAATGAAGAATTGACTGAGCAAACCAAGTTATGTGAAAAGTTATCAAAAGAAGTCATTATGTTAAGACATGAAATGGAATCAGGAACTATAAAGTTTACTCAAGAGATTGAAGAAAAAAGAAAGGCTGAAGACAATCTAAGACAATCTCTTAAAGAAAAATCAGAAGAATGCCACCAGATGGACAGGATTATCAGACATCTTGAATCTGATCTTGAAGATGCCAAAGATAATGAAGAAAAACTTGAGGATCAAATTGCCTCTCTCAAAAGAGACCTTCAAACAACAAATGAATATAAAGAGAAATTCAAGATAAGTTCTGCTCAACTTGAAGTTCTTCTTGGAAGTCAAAAGAGGACAGATGACAAGTATGGTTTGGGATATGAGAAAGGAGAAAGCTCCGGATCCGGTCAAAAGAATTTTGGATCAGAAAATCCAAGAAACAGGCCTAGAAGACCTCCGGTAAGACAGCCCAATGCTCAAAGATATCCATCTTTCAATGGATACTGCCACAGCTGCAACCACTTTGGTCACAAAGCTAATCAGTGCAGAAAGAGAATGAATCAGATTAATTCATCCTTCTCCAGATAGTGCTTCAACTGCAAAAGGTATGGACACAAATCCCATGAATGCAGAAATATGCAAGTAAACAAATCATTCAAAGGTAGATGCTTTACATGCAATAGAGTAGGTCATATGGCTAATCAATGCAGATCAAGAGGATTTCAGTCAATTATGCAAAGAAATGTTATTTGCCAAATCTGTAATAGGTCCGGTCATAATGCTAAAATCTGCAGAAGCAAGAATCAGGACAAAAGAGGTCCGGTGTATACTCAGAATCAAGACAAGGGTAAACAAAAGATGAATGCGGATGAAGTTAGGAATCAGATGAGCAAGATTTGGGTGAAGA
This sequence comes from Cunninghamia lanceolata, assembly GCA_027924645.1. NCBI lineage: Eukaryota > Viridiplantae > Streptophyta > Pinopsida > Cupressales > Cupressaceae > Cunninghamia > Cunninghamia lanceolata. The sequence goes on along the minus strand of BSBN01000061.1, from coordinate 2,100,831 downwards.
AAAGTTCAGAGAATGTAGAGGTTGGATCCGCACCAGACTCTGGTGCTGATATTTCTTCCAGAAATTAAAAAGTGAGCTCTGGCTCAGGGGGAGACTCAAAGAAAATCCTGTTCCCCCAGCCAATCAAGTGGTGCCTGATGCGGCACAAGATGCGGAGTAAAGGGTTTAAAGATATAAGTCTTGAGATGATCCAGATAAGATTTCAGAGGTCCGCATGGAGTTATGAAGAAGCTGTGATCGATTAAGTAAGACCTGTTCCGGGAGATGCTCCGGTATGACAGAGGATTACAAAAAGGTCCGGAGAGATCCGGAAGTGCACTATCTTATTCTGCGGATTGGACAGAGTGTTTGGGATGTTGTTGTAATGTGTCACCTCGATTTATTCATGATTGAAAGATCCAGATGATGTTCACAGATCAGGACTGATCCGGGATACACCAAGCTATCCAGACAAGGCAAACTGGAATAATATAGGTGAAGCATTTATTGCAAACAGATATTAGGGTTTGTAGAGCAATATAAGGGATTTCTCAAAAATCATTTGCTCATTCTGCACTCAAGAAGAAGTGAAAAGTGGAGCTCTGCAACAAGATTCATCAAGCACACCAAAGATCTCCTGCCGAAGTCATTGCATAAAGAAATCAATCCAACCACTCCGTGCAAACCAAAGGCGCATAAGGTATTCTCCGTTTTCATTATCTCACTGCAAATCTTTGAAGAATGGCTACTCCAAATATAGTTAAGATCTCTGATAGACCTCGCCCCACATTCAAGAAACATCCTTACAAATCATTGGAGGTAGATCCACTAGGAGCCTTCTCTAGTGTTCCTCATGGTGTATTGCATACGGAAGATATTAGGGTTTACATCCATGCGAATCTTGAAGACTTTGGAGAATCAAAACTGATGGATATCTATCACAAACAATTGATAGATGACTCTTTTGAGATCAAACCTCAGTACAAAGCCATCCGGGACAAACACTTTGCACAGTGCATTCATTTCCCCTGTTTTGAAGAAGATGAATGGGTCCGGTATGTACTAAGTAGAGTACATGACAACTTCCTATGGTTGAACCAGCCCTTCAAGATCACCAAAGATACAATTAGGGCTGTAACCGGTCTGCACTCATCCGGTGGATTACCTGTTCTCAAGTCTGTCAAAAATCAGACAGTTAGTGATGCAACCGGATCCAAGTTTGACAAGAGAGCTATGACAGTTGATGACATCACTGAACCGGATGTCAAATTTGCAGCTATGATAATTGGTTACAAAATCTATCACTCCAGTAGGGAAAATTCAGTACCGGGAACTGCAATCTACACAGCTTATCAAATGTTAAAGGAGAATGCAGACTATGACTTGTGTGAGCTTCTTGTGAACCAACTCTTTGAAAATCTGCAGAAGATCAAGAAGGACAAGAAAAACTCCTTCAAGTATGGCAATCTGATCCTTTGTCTCTTCTTTTACTACATGAATGAGCTTCCCGGATCCAGTGGATGGATATGGCAGAATGACAGACCGGTTGCCATCCAAATCAGAGACTATTTGCATGGACTTGGGGATGCTAAAGCAAGAAATACAGCTCTATGGGGATACTTCAAGAACTTCCAAAGCATGATGCATGCAAGAGAAAGAATACCCCAATCATTTGTTGAAAAGTACAAAGACACAGTATGCTTCATGGTAGAAACAGATCAGTGTCTAATGGAGGCAGTGGAGCCAAGGACTGTCTGGATCATGCCCATGGGGTATGAAGTGGATGAACAGATAGTAGAGCTGCATGTTCAACACATGCTAAGCCAGCCCAAAGATCCTAAGGCAGAAAGGTTTGGAACCTTTGAGGAACTGAGTGTAAAGATACATGTAGAACTCAGGGAACCGGAGATAAAGAGGAAGGTAAGAAAAGAAGTTGAGCATATTGCTCAAGGCCTAGGCATCTCAAAAGAGGCACTTGATGCCAGCCGGGAAAAGAGGAGGAAGGCTGAGGAAGAAGAGAAAAGTAAAGAAAGTGTTCCGGTTGAAACTCCCACCTGGACCAGATCATCAAAAAGATCTGCACCTCCCACAACCAAAAGTTCAAAACTGGAAGTCCAGGCATCCGGTAAAAGATCCAAGACAAAAGCCACAAGAGCTTATGAAAGCCAAAAGGATGAAGAGGAAACAGAGTCAGATGAGGGAGTAAAAGAAATAAAGAAGCAGAAGAAGAAAGGATCCGGTAAACCCTCCACAGGCCAAGACAAGGATGAAATGGCAGAGGTATCTGTTGAAAAGCCCACTCTGTCTCTAGAGAGTGTAATCAAGTCGGTTACGGTAGATGGAAACCTTCAACCAATGACTAAATTTTATGATGACTACAATGAGGCTGACCAAAAGATTCTGCAGGAAGCCACAGTCAAATATCTGAACATATACAATAAGGATTTCATTGAGATCATATCTCTTATTCCTAAAAGCCTAGAAAAGGAATTAGAAATAAGAAAGAATAATGCTCATGCAAAAGATCTTGAGATCCGGGAGCAGATAGCTATTCAGCTATATCCTCAAATTGATCCCAAGACAATGAACATAATCTTCAAAGACTGCAAAGATGAGTTCAGAAGTAAAGCCAGGATGAATCAACTCATGCTTGGTGAGACAGACAAAGTGGCCCAAGAGACAGAAGAGATCCTCCGGAAGGCCTTCAAAAGGTTCAATCTTCCTGTTGTAGAGGACTTAGGTGCAGAAACAGCTGCGGATTTGGAATCATCTGTTCCGGAAGAAGTGGGCCCTGAACAGACAAACATCTCTCCTCCGATTTCCCCTACAGTCTCCGGATCCAAAGAAGAAGAGAAATTACAGGAGAAGGAAGCAGGGGTGAAAGATAAAGAGGTTGACAGTTCCAAGACTGCAGAAGAAAAGAAACATCTGTCTCCAGCAAGAGACACTGCACAAACTGTTCAACAATTTTTGAGCAAAGCCACTATAGAAATTGATGAACCGGACCTGCTAAAAGGACCATTAGATTTTGACTCTTTGTCACCGGTGCAAACAATGAAAATAGCCTCATTTGCAAATGAGAAAGTCAAAGAGAAGCTGCTGAAATCTCACATGGAAGACTGTGAGCTTATGGAGGTAGCATCTGGAGTGCTAGAAAAGATCATGCCATCCTTTCAAAAGGATCCCACAGCCTCCTCTTTCGGTAATCTCAAAACCTTAGTCAGCAGTGTTAGTACACATTTTGAATCTCTAGAAAAATCTGCTGAAGAAAAGGTCCGGAAGGAATTTTTGGATAAAAGATTTTCAGAAGTATTAGAATTAATCTCTAAAGATAGGAAGATTGTGAGTATTGGAATAAAGAGCTTAGAGAATGCTCTTAAGGATGGCGGTGACATTTACAAATTTTGTATATCCTGGTCAAAGGCAACAACAGCAATTGATAAGAAAATAAAAGAGGAACAGGACAAGCTACAAAGCTTATCTCAAAGTTTTGATCCTCTCTCTTCCTCCATAATAAATCAAGAATGTCAGACTATTGCAGTCTTGAATGAAATAAAGAATCTTGAGAAGGAAAGGAAGAATATCACTAACCAGATGGGAGAACTTAGAAGGATTATAATCCCTAAGTTGGAAACTATGCATGAGGCCATCAGTGATGCTCAGACCACCGCCCAAACAAATGATCCGACAGATCTCAAGCGGGCAGAAGCTTTTGCATTTTTGTTGAGTGGTCACATTTCAATTTTGGATAGAATGAAGCAAAGTTGGGCTATAGAAATGATCCAATTGCAGACATCATTTGCAAACATTCTTCAGTATATGTGAGTATGTAAATATGTGGCTATGTATAGAAAATTTTTTGAAAATTTTGGTGTGCGGACCCTACCCTTTGCCATTGATGTCAAAGGGGGAGTGAGGAGCAGTGAAAAATGAGGAATCCAATTAAGGGGGAGTTCCAGAAATTGTATATAAAGACAGAGCATCAGCAAAGGGGGAGCATAGTGTAAACACTTAGTCATTTTTCACTAAGTGTTGCCATCAATGCCAAAGGGGGAGATTGTTGGCAAGAGACACTATATGGATTCATGGTTGTTGTCATTGATGGCAACAAAGGTCATCCCACATATCCGCAAGTCATGGTGTGTCTCTACCGGAAGTCAGAATAAAGATTGTTGTGGTCCGGTGAACAAGAACAGAGCATGTGGCAAGGTCCGACAGATTGGTCCGGATCTCTCAGAGGAAGTGTCTTGGTGTAGTGCGGATTTGGGGAAGTCAAGAGGACTACCTTGAGTGGTATATTCCAAGGATTTAGCCTCCGGTGATGGACAAGGAAAAAGATATGAATAGTTGAGTACCGGATTCCTGAGAGACAGTGAAAACAGAGGAAGAACTGACTTACAGAGTATCAGACTAGTTTCCGGATGTGTTACTGTTGATGATAAAGGTTGTGAAGGCATGAATCATGTTTGGCCGACATGATTAATGATATCTACAAGTATATGCTTGATCCGCATTGCTTGGTGAGCAAGGATTCAGCCGACAGAACAGAGTTTGTAAGAAACTAGACTGTTCCGGATGCCGACTAGAAAGGTGATGAAATTACTTGTGCGGATATATATAGAGGATGGATTTAGTTGTGAAGTGTGTGACTGTGTCAAGATATATGCGAATAAGTGTAGAACAGAGAAGAAGTACCAAGAAAGATCCGGTATGTGAAAGGATAGCAGAATAAAGAATAGAGGAAAGATGAAGTGCAGCAGATCAGTGTACTAAGCCTAACCGGAACTGAACTCTAGCATATGCAGATGCTTCCAATCAGTTCAAGACTGTGATTCTTATCACTTTGTAGATAGTGTGTCTTCTTGTAGGTAGTGGGCCTCTTGTGAGCAGTGTGCTCGGGCAGTGAGCCCTAATTGGCAAGTGCCATTTTGTAATTTCCTATTCTTCTAACAGAGAATAATTTTTGGGTTAATCACCCCGTGGTTTTCTCCCTTAACAGGGTTTCCACGTCAAAAATACTGTGTCATGTGTTTCTTATTTCATGGTAATGTTTTTGTGTTTGATTCAATGCTGCATTAATTAAAAAGAAAGTTCAATAAGGGAAATAATTAGGATAACTGATTCACCCCCCCCTCTCAATTATCAACAAAAAGGAGTGGTCATGCTGATGCATTTGCAGAAGCCATGAAAGAGATACACCCACAGGTCAGAGATACTTTACACTAGAATAGTCAGAAGACAAAGGCTCGAATGGATCAAAGGAGAAGGGATGTGCATTATCAGGTAGGCGACTTGGTCATGGTTCATCTAAACAAAAATAGGTTACCAAAAGCAGGCCACAACAAACTGATGATGAGGAAGATTGGACCCTATCAGATTTTGGAGAAGTACAGTCCAAATGCTTACAAGATTGAGCTTCTTGATGATATTTCCATTTCACCCATATTCAACATTACTGATTTGACATTGTACAGAAGTCCTCATACAGGGGAGAATGCAGAAGACCCTGTCCAAGAAAATGAAGATTGGATGAAGCACTTACCTTCTAGGGAGCCGCCAAAAATGGAGTACATTTTGGAAAGTAGAGAAGCCAGGAAGACAAGGCACAAAACATATTTTGAACACCTGGTTAAGTGGCAAGGGCTTCCAGATTCAGAAGCTACCTGGATGCTAGAAGAAGACATTCTAAAGCAAGGTGGAGATGTACAAGAATTGGTCTCTAAGAGGACTTGAGACATTTTTCTTCTGGGGAGTATGGTGCAGGGGCACCATAGTAAAATCTACTATGTTGAAATAAGGCCTATTTGGCCCTATCATTTTGTTCATGTTTTGTTTTCTAAATCCTAGAAGTTTTGTTTTCCATTTGGAAAATAATGGACACATTGTGTATCTCTTAGAATTTGAAAAGATCAACAAGGAGTCGATTGGGATTCAGGGCAGTTGGCCTTCCCTAACTGTCGAGCAACCGTTGATCTTCCAACTCTGGCTTAATAAAAGCATAGACGAGCAACCAAGAAGGGTTCAGTAGATCGAACATTGTGATACAGAAATCATTTGAACAATAAAAACTTCTGTCCATCATTTTTTGTGTTTTGATCTGTGTTGTAAACATTTCCTAACTGTTCATAATAGCTCTCTGTTCTCTGTAGTTGAAATAATTTAGTCTAAGTTGTCGAGGATGAGTCAATAACCATTCCACTGGTGGATTTCTGAAGAAATCAGTGGAATAGCGTCGGTCTGTACATACTTCTGTTTGTTTTTATTTTCATTTTTGGTGGGGCAGATGTTTCAGACTGAGGAGTGCGCGCAGTAGTCAGCATAACATCTCCATGTGCTAGGGTTTGTTTGAAGAGTAGATGAGTTGTAGAAAGAGCAGGGGGAGTTGAAGTTGTCATCGGCGAGACAGGGGCCATCGGGAAGATATTTCACTCTCGGACCAATAAGAGTAGTCTGGCCAAGCGCGGGAAGTCTATTGGTGTATCGGCCTAGTGAAACTAGAGTTCGCCGATAGTGTTGGGTCTCACTGATAGCAAAGAGGAGACGATATCGGAGTATCGGGTTGATATCATTTAGCTCCACTGATAGGCATATGTCTTTCCGAAACCGTGACGGCAAATGCTACCTGTCTTGGTTACATTGGAGTGACTAACATATCTAAGACACAAGGAAGTTCACTGAAGGTTGAAGTCACGCCGAAGGGTGGTTAGTCCATCGGTGCATTGGTGTAAGTTAATGAGCATTCACTGATGAAAATAGTCTCACCAAAGTTAATGCCATCGGTGCATCGGTCTGAGGTTGTAGGCATTCGCCAATGTTAATGGTCACGACGATAAGAGTTTAGTAACGGTTGAGCTGACTATCAGTCTAAACGAAAAGGAGGTCTCACCGAATTTGAAGTCAGTACATCGACTAGATGGATATCCAAGTCTTGCCGAAGATAAGTGTCATTGGCACATTGGAAGACAAGGTCAAAATTCTACCGATAGGGGTGAGTAAGTTAAGACAAAGGGGAATATTGGCTTAGTCGTCAGTGTATCAGCGAAGCTAGTTCTAATGTGGCTGATAGTGTTTATCGTGCTGACAAGTGCGAAGTGTGGAGTCTTCCATTAGGGAGAGTTGCAATGTCGGAGCGACTAGTTCAAAACTGACCAATGGTAATGTTCTCACCGATAGGAAAACACTTTTTGAATTCACTTTGACTCCTCATCATATTGGTATCATGACTTATAGAAGTTTACGAAGTTTAAGGCCATCAGATGGGTGTAATAAGACCATCAACAAAAGGCAAAAGAATAGTTGTCAAACTAAAATCCAATTCATTACCAACTCATTGGAAGAAGAAAAAATAAAATAGAATTACCAAAGTTAGTGGAAATACATATATAAGTGAGTTTATGTCTTCATTTTACAACTAGATGGATAATGAGAACTTGTGATATTGAGCTAAGGGATTTCAAAGCATTCTTTGTGTTGTAGAGAAGAATTGTGTTGTGTTTGTTTGTTCTAGATTTGGCTTCATCAATCCATCTCCTCATGGTGTGAAGGATCTTCATCTCTGTGAGGGCTTCACCTCCAAGATGACATATATTTGTGCTTCAATCATTTTATTTCATCATTGCTTTGGCCTCTAGCCTCCCTTGGGTACACACTCTATCTAACAAGAGTGTTGGAAGACTTGAATGTCATTCCGGGGCTTGACCGAGGCAAGCTCCTAAACACCACAACCCTCAAACCCCTCTTTGTGATTGTAGGTTATAGGTGCGGGATTTAATGAAGTGTAGGAATAGAGAAACAATTTAGAGGATAAGGATTCAAGATCTAAGGAAAAGTTGTAAATCTACCCTATTGGGCTAGGGTACCCGCCCCATAGTCCTCCCAACAGGATTCATCCTGAAAGCAGGATCAAACTATCTTCCGACACACCTCTCTGTCCTAGATCTGTAGAAAAACTACCTTGTTGGACTAGGGTACCCACCCCATTGTCCCCAAAGTCTTCACCTCTAAAAATCCAACTTCTAGTGAGTTTCTAATCCTTCTTGAGTGTCTTCCTATGTGGTGATCTATAGCAGTTTATTCGTTTGTTCCTGATTTCATTATAATTAGGGTTTGAGACTTATCGAAACTGGGGTTTGACAAATCTTCCAATCTAATCAATCTTTCCATATCATTCCTAAGTACACCAATCTATAACTGAGTCCTCTTCATCTGTAGTGACTTGGATTGGTTGTTGTTCTTGAGTGTTATTGTGAAAGGAGGGTTTGATTTGATAGATCTTGACACTATTCATCATCTTTCCCACTTTTTACATATAACATTTTGGTGAACCTATGTTTATACTGAACTTGCATCTTGCTGAGTGTTCTAATCAGTTTTTACATTCATTCATATCATATCTATCATCTTGCATTGAAAGAGATTGCATAAATTTGAAAAACAAATCGAAAAAGAAGCATTATAGGCTTGCATTTAAGGCTTAGTTTTGCATATTTTCCATGGCATATCATAAAAGGATTTAATTTTATTTTTTTTGCATCAGATCCAATCTTTATTAAAGTCATTCATCATTGTATCATATCACATCTCACATTTGAAGATCTCATTTTCTAGGGTTTGCTTAAAAAGTTATATTTTTCATATAACCTAGTAATTCCAAAAGCTAGGGTTTGTAGTCAAAATCTCATTTCAGATTTTGCTGCTGTCATAAAAATCTTTCAAATAAGATCTAGAAAGGTGGTGGCACCCTCAAATTTTTCAAATTTGATGTGCCAATATTCTTTCGAGGTGTCGACGAAGGCTTAGTCGGCAGAATGCACAATCTACCTTGGAGGCCATATTCGACGATTAATATTTTGTAACTCAGGCATCATCTTGCAAATCTGTTTGGTAGAAAGTTTCTTGACACATTTGGCTACATACATGTTCAGTTTCATATTCCCGGGATGAGTTCTGATGGTGTAATTAATTATTTTCAAACTACGACAGGGCTAATTTTGGTGTTCTGAAAAGTTTCAAATCTTACAATTCTGAGGGCGACCCAATTGTTGATTTGGTCTCAAATGTCTCCAATTTCAATTTCATCAAATTTGGAGACCATTTGATGCATTATTTTAATGCATCTTAGCTGCGGCGAACTCATCTGGTGAGCCAATTTACAAAGCAGGTACCAGAATTTGGTTGACGGAAGTGATTTCTGAACAAATAGGTTTTCTTGAAATAACTGATTACGCCCCTGCATAATTTTTTTGCAATTATCAGATACCCGGTTTGTCCAGAGGTGGAAATAAAAAATTGCAATAGTTTTAATGGTTTAAAATGTAATATAAAAAGGAAATATTAAAAAAGGGGCATTTTAAATGTTTCAACGTGAGCATGAAAGTCAAACTTCATTATAAAAGAGGAAAGGCTTTTTATAAAGGTTTATTAAAGCTTTATGGAGGAGAGAAAGGGTGCGATGGTATGGATATCGCACCATCGCAGCCCTTATTACTGCACACATTTAGGCTTGTGTGATGGTGCGATATGCCCATCGCACAACCTCTTTTGACTTCCTCTCCAATTTGTAGCTATTAAGGATGCCTCTCCTACATTTTTGTGGCGATTTTGATCCATTTTTTGTTGCTCCAGGCGAGATTTGAAACAACAGTCACGTTTTTGGTCTTTTGGGCAATTTTTGAAGGTGAATTTTGACTCAAATATGTAGTTTTATGCCTGAAATTTGTCCTTGGGGCATTCCTAATGCATTGCAGAGGTTTTTTGGCTGTTTGTAATGAATTCTAAGTGCCAAATGAGGTAAAAATGCCCCTGTGATAGAAAAAACGACCCAGAAAGTTTGATTTGGGCAAAATCTCTGATTGGATGTTGTTGTGATTACATATCAGAGGTCGAATGCTATGGAGAAGCTGAGGAATGAGATATCATAGCAGAAAAATAGAAGTCTCCAACTGTTGTCTCACAAAATTTGGAAAAAAATTAAAAGAGGGATATTAAAGTCTTTTTTTATTCATTTTTATCATGTTTTAATATATTGTTATTTTATTCCCAATGCATTTTGGAGGGAGAAATGTAATAAAAAAGTGCCTCACCTACCTCCATAATGCAGTTAATTTTTAGGGCAACACACTTTGAACATAAAAGAATAGCTGGGCTCTCATTTTAGGTGGTTGAAGATTTAGAATTTTGGAGAAGTAACAAAATACAAAGCTTTCTAGGTTGTTCTATCTCTTGTGCTATAAGTTTATGAGTTGTATGTTGAGTGTTTTATGCATAAACTTTATCAGTTTCATGTTGACTTAGATGAGTAATGCTTCATTGCATGTATTCAGTTGTTTGTCTCCAGGTTGTGTATATTTTTCTTTTGAATTTGAATAGCTAAGGGTTATTTAAGGTTCTAGGACACGGGTTCACTATGTTGAGTGCTTAATCTTTTACTTCTACTCAAGGATCAGATTAAATGTTTTAGGTTAAACATTGAGAAGAATATATTGCAGCAAGGATATTTGTAAGCATGGATAACTGAATACTCATACTTGGGTAGTATTTGTAAGGCAAATACTAACAGAAACCCCTTGAAACCTGATTATTGTTGTGAGTTTATGATAATCGTTCACATATATACATCTAGTTGACTCCTTGCCCTGAGATAGGCACCAGTTTGTTCTTGTGTTGAAGTTATGATTCAAAACCCTATCTTGCATCCAAATACACAAAATCAAAATCATTTCAAAATCACAATCCTTTAGACTTTAGGAGTAGGGTTTAGTTGCATGTTCTCATTTTCAGCCAGTTAGATAGTCCAAGAACATTGCCAATCTGGGTTTATCTCAAAAATCTTGGTGCATACATGAGAACATTCTACCTAGTATTGAAAAGTTAAATCTTTTGTTGTAGGGATACCCCCTAGGTACGACAGAACTTGAAGTGAAGGGGAGGCTTGTGTAAACAACCTCCCATCTTTGTTGGCCTAATCTATCAATAAACTTGAGCATGGGAAGTGGCAAACCCTTAGAGTTTGATGTCTGTTGATTTGGGAACTAACACAAGGATTTAAAGCATACTTTCATTTATCATTTAAAAACTTTGCATCATTTCATACTTTACTTTGAAAATTTCACATGTTTGTAATTACACAATGTGTATTTCAACATAGGCAATTTAACCTCTCTACCATTTGTTTGCAAGAAATGTTAAAAGTGATCTATACTTCATTTTGTGTAGTACTTTGACATCTTAAATACTCCATATGTAAGGATGCTATTGTGTTTTTGTTCTTGGTAACAAGATTCAAAAACCCAGTTTTCTCAAACTAGTGTTGTGGTGTACAAAAGTATCTCAATTAATTGTATTTGATAAATGAAAAAATCTTATTATGCTTTGCTATTCCAAGACATTCCATTATAGCATCTTCATCTCATTTCTCTTTGGTATCTTTACATGCATATATCAAAGACTTTGAAAATTCTACAAATTCCTTAATATGAATTCTCATGTTCTCACTTATATACAAGCTATGTATTATAAGAATATATTTCAATGCTCTTCATTTGAAATCCTTGATTATGTATCTGATTTTGATAACTTCATATCTCTCATGAATACATACCCTTTGGCATTACAAGATCTAACTGAGTATATTTCTATGAATACTCTTGAGAAAGATGAGTGTGAAAGTTCTTCTTCTTTTAATACTTTGGAACTAATATTTGAAATATATGATGATGATGATGATTCCATGAGTTATCCTATTCCTCCTCTAGTTGAATGTTCAAAAACCTTGGACATCCCTAAGGAGGTGAAGACCTTTGATCTTCTTCCTTTGGATGAATGTTGAAGAACCTTGGATATCTCTAAGGATGCGAAGACCTTGGGTAGCTCTCCTTTGGTTGTAAGTCCTATTCCATCATATGTCACTAAAGATCAAATCAGCAACAATTTCCTTTCTCTTTTTTTCAATGTTCTCCCTTTAAAAGATGAAGCATTGGTAGATAAAGAAAGGTCTCTCACCTTAAATTCTATAGGGATGAATGTTGACCTTAATCAAAATCAAAGCAATGTTAATTCAATTACCTTTAACAGGTTTCTTCTACCCATTAAGGGGTTACTAGAAAAGTGTATTAATATTCCTAAGATGATTGTGCAAGGAGTACCTAATGCATCTTCTTGCCTAAAACCGGTGATGATCGTTCAAGGTGATAAAAAACAACCTCGACCCTCAGATTACATTCTAAATTATGCAAGACAAATCACTCAAATGAATCAAGGTGTTCAAAATGTGTCGCAACAACCACATTACAATGTGATTTCTCACACATACAATACCCATAATAACAAGTAAAGCAAGCAAGCACCACATGTACCTATCTCTCTTCCATCTTCTCAACTTGTGTTTCCTCCACCACCTCATCTTACTCATAAAGGTGGTCAAGATTATGATCTTGTTGAGTAGCTTCGTGCTACTCCTACTAAGATCTCTCTTTGGGAACTCATACAAAACATCACCTACATACCATGAAATGCTCCAAGAAGCTTTATAAAAGGTGATTGTACCACCTGCTATTAAGCCGAATGATGTAGTAGCTTTGTTAGATTGTATGCATGTGACAAAAATAGATATTTTGTTTCAACAACATGAAATATCTTCAATTAAAGTTGAAAATGAATATGATCTACTTATAATATTTGTCACAATAGATAAAAAGTTGATAAAGCAAGTTATGATTGATAATGGATTGGCTCTTAATGTTTGTGGCATGGACTTACTACACAAAATCAAGATTGACACATCTTTAATCAAACCAAGTAGGATTAGCATTCTTGGCTTTGATAATGTTGGTAGACAATCCCTTGGTACCATAACTTTACCTGTAAAGGTTGGACTCGTGACATTATCTACCATTTTTCATCTCATGCCTGGTTCGCTTTCATACAATATGATTTTTGGTAGACTATGGATTCATTCCATGGGGGCAGTTTCATCTACCCTTCATCGATTAATAAATTTTATTTATCAAAACAAGCTCCACACTGTGGAAGCCGATCCTAAACCAAATAATTGTTTACATATCGAAACACAAAAACAAGTTAGCAATCATATGAGTCTAAACCACTTACAAGTTGATTCATCAATACATCTTGCTACAGATAATGTTGTGCAAGACTCTAAACTATCGAATGCACTTTTTGGTGACGATTGGGGTTCATTAGTTTTTACTCATTTTACAAGGGAATATAAACTTAATAACTCAAATACTGACACATCAAAAGTTACATCGATCACATATAGGCAATCTTTGGAAACACCTAGGAGATCCAAAGTATCCATGGTAGATAACAAAGACAATACTCTTATACTATATATTATGAGACCTACGATGCCTCACCATCTTCTAAAGAGATAGACTCTCTATGGTTGTGGATTTCAAATTTTGTACAAAAATTGTGACTATGTAGCTAATGGTTGTGTAAATCAACAAGGAATCAGAGTACCTTTACAAGTTGTTGGAATTAACTACCTGGAAGGTATTGGATACCGTTCTTTGAAACCCACCAAAGCTTATCGTCATCCTAAACTTAATGTTAATACAATATCAACAAGACCAAAACTCAATGCGATACATCCTATGTTGATAGACATGGATTGTTTACGAGGAAATATCTCATTGAATCAAGTAAGTATTTCTTTGCCCTTTAGCCACACTCAATGTAGCACCTATTCTAGTTGCTCTCAAGAGTGGCCTCTGCCTAGATATATATGTTGTTAGTATTGTGTTGTGTTCCCTTGTGATGTGTTATGTGTTGTTTAGGTCTCCTTGGATGACCCTTGATACTCTTGTAAGGTCAAGAATACTGAGAGACCACCATTGTTGTGACCTTTCTTCTATTTGTTTCATCATTCTTCTATCCTTCTATTCTCTATTTTAGTGTTGCGTGTCATGCCTTAGGGGCATAGCATTGCAGTTGATGTCTTAGGAGCATCCTCCTACGTGGTGTTCCTAAGACATTTGTTCTCCTCTCTCATTGTTATTATTTACCTTCTTTAGTGGTTCTATCTAGTCAGTGGATGATGAAAATAAACAAATACTGATAAGGACCATGTGTGCCTTCAGTGAGTAAGAAAAAAAAGACGTAGTCCATATATGAAGATGGGGTTGATATATATATCTGATTCTTGAATAGTACAATCACTTTGTGTGATGCATCATGTTGTCTTATCTCTTTTTTAACAAACCTTTGCAATATAGTTGCTCCGTGCACTTTGGATGGTTTTGTATCTCACCTTATTTTTATGCTTAGTTCTGGGATACCTTCAGTATAAGCCCAATGACTATACTTAGTTCTGAACCTGCAAGTGTAGCCTTGGTCTCTTAGATGTGATCTGATACATGCATATCTTTCATGATTTGATTTGGTTATTATATTAGAGTAATATGTTCTAACCTTATCTCTTGATTATCTTAGCATATCTTATCAATGTGTTTGTGGTTACATTCAGTGATTGTGGCACATGTCACCTTTGGGGGCATGGGCTTTGTGAGAGCTCTTGTTTCCTTGTGTGTTTTCACTCTACCTTAATGTTCTTGATATCAATAAGTTACATCAACCACATTAATGATTCAATGATCTATGATTCATGGCCGACCTTCTGTAAGATCCGCATATCATTCCATTCATTTGCAGAGGAATTCTATTCATTTAGGTCTGATCTATCTGTGTACACATGTTACATCTCTTCATTGGAGTTTGTATCCTTCCTTGGCTGACACAGAGGAATCTCATGTTCTGGATATGATATATATTGATGTAATAGATCCTTAGGAAAGCAACTCTCATGATGTAGAAGATCGATAATTTGATTTCTTGTGAAAGACCTTCAAAGCTGTATCTTGTGCATATTCTGAGATATTGTAATCAGGCTTGTGAGCCCTAATTGTAAGCCTGCATGTTGCCAACCAACCTGTATTTGATTTCTATGATACACTGAATGACTGAATCTACATTTTCTTTAGATCTTTGATTTGTTTCCGTTATGTTTACTCTAGCTGCATGGTCTAGATTGTTCTCTTTGAGGACCCTCCTAACCGTGACTGCACCAAGTGGTATCAGAGTGAAAGTTTGAATCTTTGGGAGCAAATTGAGTGAAGTTGGCAAAGGACTTTTGTGAGATCTTGTTATGAACAGATCACCGAATCGAGGCAGGTTACTTGTGTTGCAACCAATCTCTGATTGTGAGGCAGTTGCCACCTTGTAACTCGATCGCCGAATTTGAGGTAGCTTGCACTTGATCCTAGGAAGATGCCACCAAGGAGAATCCTTGTTGTTGGAATAATGGTTGGTAGAATAGATGAGATGATGGAAATGATGAAAACAATGAGAATTTGATTGGATGTTGTTGAAGAAGATAGGCAAAGAGGATTGACACCTAGACCTAATAATAAAAGTGATGATGAAGAAGAATTTCAACCTGTTGATCAAATTGGCAAAACCTTAGAAGGTGATGAAGAAGAAGAATTAGATCAAGTTAAGATGTTGCGATCTATTTCAAATATTAGAAAGAGACCTAGAGTTGATGTACCAAATTACACTGGCAATCTAAACCCTGAAGAGTTGATTGACTAGATAAATGACATGGAAGAATACTTTGACTATGAATAAGTTGAAGACTCAGAGAAGGCAAAATTTGCAAAGACAAAGTTGAAAGGACATGCTTCTATATGGTAGAAAGAAGTACAATTGGACAGAAACATAAGAGGAAAAGAAAAGATTACAAAGTGGGATAGGATGGTGACAAAATTGAAAAATTAGTTTGTACCTGCTAACTATGAGTTGAAACTGTTGAAGAGATTGCAGAACTTGAGACAAAAGGAGAAATTTGTCAAGGAGTACACTGAACAATTTCATAAGATGATCATAAGGACATGACATAGTGAAGCAAGCAAGGATAAAGTGGCTAGATACATCAATGGACTTAGATTGAACATTTAAGAAGAATTTAGTTTGGTGAAGATGACAACATTGGAAAAAGTATACCAGTTTGCCTTGAAAGTTGAAGAGAAGTTGAATAAGAGACATGATCAAAGACAAAGAGATAGAGGAGGTAAATTTCAGAGAGGAAAAACATTTTTAGGAGGAGATAGATCATTTACGGAGTAGAACAGACAAGAGAGCACATTCAAGGAGGATAGAGATAACAATACATACCAGAGAGATGACATAAATTTTTGTTGCAAGTATGAGGATAACCAGTGTTGTCATTGATGTCAACATACTCATATTGCATTAATGAGAAGGATTGGATGAGCTATGTGCTGAGGATATTGAGAAAATTAGCCTCAATCAGGAACAGTGAAGAACAATGATGACATTAAGGTAAAAGTCCAAGATAAGATGAAGATCAGAGGATGCGGTTTAAAAAGTTTTCAGATATGAGTCTTGATATGCTCCAGTCAAGATTTTAGAGGTCCGCATGAAGATCTGAAGAAGTTATGGTTGCTCTAGTAGAACTGGTTCTGGCAGATGTTCAGTGGTGACAGATTGTCACAGATTGGTCCGGTGAGCTCTGGAATTGCATTATCTCACTCTGCGGATTGGAGGGAGTGTTGAAGAAGTTAGTGTGAAGTGACAACTAGATTTGTTCACGGTTTGGAGGTTTGGAAGCACCTTTTTCATTGTGACAGTGGCGACAGACTATGTTCTTGAAGTTTTGAATGAAGAAGAGAAGAATTCTAGTAAGCTGATAAAGTGCAGATGTTCTTGGTGACTCAAGAAAGGTTTTGGTGATCCTTAGATTGTGCACAATTCTTATTAGTGGTCCGCATTGAAGTTAGAGTTTGGATTTGATGTAAAGACCACCAGTTGTTGGTGTTCTTCCTGAGACTGGCTGACCGGATGTATTACACGTCTTGCAGATGATCTTGTAGGTGTTTGTCGACTTAGATGATTGTTCCTAAGTCGATGCCTTGTATAAAGAAGGGATTGTGAATTCATTTTGAAGTGTGTCTTGGTGTGATGAGTGTGTGGTAGCGAAGAGGAGCGCGAAAGGCAGAGCAGAAGTTTTTAGGCTTAAATGGAATTGATCCAGGCATGGTAAAGATGTCAATCTCCAATTCAAGTTTGTGATACTTGTTACTTTGTAGATAGTGTCTCTTGTAGGCAGTGTGCCTCTTGTGAGCAATGTGCTCAGGCAGTGAGCCCTAATTGGCATGTGCCATCTATTTTGCTTATTCTTCTAACAGAGAATAATCCTTGGGTTAATCACCCTATGGTTTTTCCCTTGACCAGGTTTTCCACGTCAAAATCTTGGTGTCTAATGTGTTGATGTGTATCTGCTCTGGTGTTTATACTTTATGCTTTCATGAATAATTAATTGCTATGCTATTAAATAACAAAGTGGATTTAAGTGTTTGAATTGGAAGCAAATTTAGGATAACTGATTCACCCCCCCTCTCAGTTATCAACAATTGGTATCAGAGCTAAGTTCCTCTAAAAAGAGCTTAACTGCTTGAGGAGGTCCAGGATGTCGTCATACAAGAAGGATAGTCTGAAGTTTGATGGAACCAACTTCTCTCTTTGGAAAGGTTGCATGAAATGCCACTTGCAGTGTATGGGAATGGCTTACTGGTCCATGGTTACAAAAGCATATGTTCCTCCACAAGGTGGTCTGACAACCCTAAATGAACTCACATATGTTGAAAACAATCTGCGGACCAAAGAGGCTCTTCTAAGTGCATTATCTGACTCAGAGCTCTCAAATGTTATTGACCTACCAACCGCCTATGAGATCTGGATTAAACTGGAACTTCTGCATGAAGGAGATGAGTATATTAAGTGTGCAAGGTTGCAGAGTCTAAAAGGGAAATTTGAAAGACTGAAGATGAGAGATGATGAAAATATTACTACATTTATGCCTAGAGTAAATGAGCTGGTGTGTGGAATTAGGAATGCTGGTGGAGTCTGATGAAAATGAGATTGTTGGCAAAGTTCTCAGATCCCTTCCTGTTGCCTACAAAATCAAGGTTGTTGCCATTGATGAATTCAGAGCCCATACAACTGTCACAAGAGACCAATTGGCTGGCAAACTGGCTGCATTTGAAATGACCGAGTTTAGAGATGATCCCCCCAAGACTGAATCTGCATTCAAAGCCAGTGCCTCTGTGAAAGGTAAACAAAGATTTAATCCGGGAGAAAACTCTTCAAGGAAGCTATCATGGTATGATCAAGCAAGAAGAGACATGGAAGTAGAAGAAGCGGAAACAACTCAACTTGAAGCCCTCATTGCAAAGAGACTGCCAAGAGGATCTGGTAAGTATGAAGGAAAATTACCATTTAAGTGCTTCAACTGCAATAAGATTGGTCATTTTGCCTCAAGATGTCTGGAAAGATCTACAAGGTCAAATTCCAACAGACAAAGGTTCCAAAAGAATTGTTATTATGTTCATGAAGAAGATGATAATGAAGGAGTAACCGATGATGAATCAGAGATAGGAAACAAATCCGGAAATGAATGGGTGTTTATTGCCATCAAGGAAGAAGATCCAATATCCTCTGAATCTGTCAATCATAAGGTTGTAGAAAGAGCTTTGGCTGCCCAAGTTGAAGAAAAGGACGACTAGGTTATTGACAGTGGATGCTCTCACCATATGACAGGTGACAAGAACAAGTTCTTAGATTTGGAAAGGTATGAAGGAGGAATAGTAAAGTTTGGTGATAATTCTGCTAGTAGAATCAGAGGTAGGCAAACTATTTCTTTTGATGGAAAGAACAAAACTGGTAATGTACTATATGTTGAAGGATTGAGGCACAATCTTCTCAGTGTTGGACAGTTGGTGGACAAAGGTTATGATCTTCGGTTCAAGAATGGAAGATGCAAGATCCTTGAAACCTCTGAAACTGAGATTGCATTCAGTACTTAAACAAAAGGTAATATCTTCCATCTAGTTGGTACTAATAAAAGTTGTCTGTTTGTTCAAGTTGATCAGAGTTGGTTATGGCATAGAAGGATGTGTCATGTAGATTTTGATAACATCATCAAGATAAGCAATACTCAGGTTGTAAGAGATCTTCCAAAATTGGTAAAACCTACAAATAGTTTATGCAAAGAATGTCAGCTAGGTAAACAGAGCAGAGTCTCATTCAAAAGCAAGGATCAGTCCTCTACCATATTATTGGAATTAGTTCATACCGATCTATGTGGTCTGACAAGAGTCAAGAGTATGCAAGGTGATAGATACTTTATGTTACTAATTGATGATCATTCCCGGATGATGTGGGTTACCTTTCTAAAAGAGAAATCAAAAGCTTTTGAGAAGTTCAAAATCTTCAAGGCTATGGTAGAGAATCAAACCAGATTAAAACTGAAATGTCTGAGGTCTGATAGAGGTGGTGAATTCACATCCGGTGAATTCATAGATTTTTGTGAGAAGCATGGTATAAAGAGACAGTTTTCTGCTCCTAGGACTCCACAGCAGAATGGAGTAGTAGAGAGAAAGAACCGGACTATCCAAGAAGCATCCAGGACAATGATGATGGAAGCAAATGTTCCCCAGATGTTTTGGAGAGAAGTTTTCAGCACTGTAGTCTATACTCTCAATCAAGTTCAAATCAGAAGCAATACCGGTAAGATTCCTTATGAACTTTGGTTTGGCATCACTCCTACTGTGAGATATTTTAGAGTATTTGGTAGCAAATGTTACATTGAAAGAGATAAAGATCTAGGAAAGTTTGATGCTAGAAGTGATGAAGGAATTTTCTTGGGTTACTCCACTCAAAGCAAAGCATACCAGTGTTACAATAAGAGACTGAGAAAGATGATAGAAAGTACAAATGTGAAGGTTGATGAAGAAATTGAAAGACCCTCAAGAATTTATGAGTATGATGAAGATGATCAGAATGGTGTTTAGATTCAAAGTATCCAAGCCTCTTCTGAGAAATAAAGTCAAGTTGATCTAGTAAGATAGGAAGAAGAGATAAGTGTCAATGAGATTGATCAAGAGTTAGAGGTGCAAGAAACTCCTAAAATTCCAAGGTATGTAACTCTAAACCACTCTGAAGATCAGATCATAGGTGACAAAAGCAAAGGAGTGCAAACAAGGAGGAGAATTGCTCAAAATTCAGATGAGTATTGTCTAATTTCAAAGATTGAACCTAAGACAGTAAATGAAGCCTGCAATGATGAAAACTGGACTAAGGCAATGAAGGAAGAACTATTGCAAATTGAGAAGAATCACACTTGGGATCTTGTTCCCAGACCTAGAAATAAAAATGTGATTGGAACCAAATGGGTATTCCAGAACAAACTAAATGAAGTTGGTGAAGTAATCAGAAACAAAGCCAGATTGGTCTGCAAAGGCTATTCTCAAATAGAAGGAATTGATTTTGAAGAAACCTTTGCTCTGGTGGCAAGAATTGAAGCAGTCAGATTATTTTTTGTATTTGCTGCCTTCAAAGACTTCAAGGTATATCAGATGGATGTCAAGTCTGCCTTCCTAAATGGTGATTTGGAAGAAGAAGTATACATTGAGCAACAGGATGGATTTCAATTGTCTGATCATGGTGATATGGTCTATAAGTTGAAGAAAGCACTGTATGGATTGAAGCAAGCCCCAAGATCTTGGTATGAAAGATTGGATAAGCATCTTGTGCAGATTGGTTTCAACAAAGGTACTGCTGACAGTAACTTATATTTTAAAATTGATCATGAAAACATCTTGATTGTTGAAGTATTTGTTGATGATATCATCTTTGGAGGAAAAGATAGCATGTGTAAAACTTTTGCAAATCAAATGAAAAGTGAGTTTGAGATGTCTATGCTTGGTGAAATGAATTTCTTCTTGGGTCTGCAAATTACTCAAACAAAGAAAGGGATCTTCATTTCTCAGACCAAATATGTGAAAGAATTGTTGAGGAAATTTAGGATGGAAGATTCAAAGCCAATGAATACTCCCATGGCAACCAGATGCAAGTTGAGCAAAGAAGATGACTCTCCTAAGGCAGACCAGACAAAGTACAGATCAATGATTGGTGAATTGTTGTATCTTACTCAAACTAGACTGGATATTATGCAAGCTGTTGGTCTTGTTGCTAGATTCCAGGCTGATCCCAGAGAATCTCATGTCATGGCAATCAAGAGAATTTTTAGATATCTAAAAGGGACAATGGAGTATGGTTTGTGGTATCCTAGAGATCATGATTTCTCTCTTCATGCATACATAGATGCAGATTGGGTAGGAGATGTGGATGATTGGAAGAGTACCAGTGGTGGAGCATTCTTTTTGGGAAAGAGATTGGTTTCTTGGCTAAGCAAGAAATAAGATGCAATATCTCTGTCTACAACTGAAGCAAAATACATTGCAGCAGCAGGTAGTTGTACTCAAGTTTTATGGATGAAGCAGATGCTAAGAGATATTAAAGTAGAGTATGAGGAGCCTATCACAATCTTCTGTGATAATTCAAGTGCAATAAATATTTCTAAGAATTCGGTGCTGCACTCTAAGACTAAGCATATATCTATTAAGTTTCACTTTCTGAGAGAGCAAGTGAACAAAGATGAAGTCAGACTGGAGTTTGTGCCCTCTAAGGATCAGATTGTAGATATCTTTACTAAACCTCTTCCCAAGGACTCTTTTGAGTTTCTTAGGGAGAAGTTAGGGGTTATTGCCCCTCCGGTGATGAACTAGGATGCACTGATGTGCATCAGTCTGGTGGATATCACAGTCATATCTTGTGATCTGGATTGGTGATGGGGAGCTGCTACTCAGGGGGAGCAGCTGGTATGATTCTGATGTGTTAAAATTGCAAGTATGGGCCCTTTGCCATTGATGTCAAAGGGGGAGAGAAGACATGTGAAAAATAAGTGGTTGTTGATCAAAGGGGGAGTAGTAAAGAAAGAGAAGACATGTGAAGAGTTGTTGCTGATAGGAGGAGCTGTGACAGAAAGGAGAAGTTCTTGTCTTGATGGTTTTTCACATCATATGTTGCCATCAATAACAAAGGGGGAGATTATTGCAAGTATGAGGATAACTAGTGTTGTCATTGATGTCAACATACTCATATTGCATTAATGAGAAGGATTGGATGAGCTGTGTGCTGAGGATATTGAGAAAATTAGCCTCAATCAGGAACAGTGAAGAACAATGATGACATTAAGGTAAAAGTCCAAGATAAGATGAAGATCAGAGGATGTGGTTTAAAGGGTTTTTAGATATGAATCTTGATATGCTCCAATCAAGATTTCAAAGGTCCGTATGAAGATTTGAAGAAGTTATGGTCGCTCTAGTAGAACCGGTTCTGACAGATGTTCAGTGGTGACAGAGTGTCACAGATTGGTCCGGTGAGCTCTAAAATTGCATTATCTCATTCTGTGGATTGGAGGGAGTGTTGAAGAAGTTAGTGTGAAGTGACAACTAGATTTGTTCACAGTTTAGAGGTCCGGAAGCACCTTTTTCATTGTGATAGTGGCGACAGATTATGTTCTTGAAGTTTTAGATGAAGAAGAGAAGAATTCTAGTAAGCTGATAAAGTGCGGATGTTCTTGGTGACTCAAGAAAAGTTTTGGTGATCCTTGGATCATGCACAATTCTTGTTGGTGGTCCATATTGAAGTTAGAGTTTGGATTTGATGTAAAGACCACCGGTTGTTGGTGTTCTTCCTGAGACTAGCCGACCAGATGTATTACATGTCTTGCGGATGATCTTGTAGGTGTTTACCGACTTGGATGATTGTTCCTAAGTCAATGCCTTATATAAATAAGGGATTGTGAATTCATTTTGAAGTGTGTCTTGGTGTGATGAGTGTGTGGTAGCGAAGAGGAGCGCGAAAGGTAGAGCAAAAGTTTTTGGGCTTAAATGGAACTGATCCAGGCATGGTAAAGATGTCAATCTCCAGTTCAAGTTTGTGATACTTGTTACTTTGTAGACAGTGTGTCTCTTGTAGGTAGTGTGCCTCTTGTGAGCAGTGTGCTCGAGTAGTGAGCCCTAATTGGCATGTGCCATCTATTTTTCTTATTCTTCTAACAAAGAATAATCCTTGGGTTAATCACCCTGTGGTTTTTCCCTTGATTGGGTTTTCCACGTCAAAATCTTGGTGTCTGATGTATTGATGTGTATCTGCTCTGGTGTTTATGCTTTATGATTTCATGAATGATTAATTACTATGCTATTAAATAACAAAGTGGATTTAAGTGTTTGAATTGGAAGCAAATTTAGGATAACTGATTCACCCCCCCTCTCAGTTATCAACAATTTCTACTGTAGAGGAAACCCTAGTCCATACCGAAGTGAAGGATACAAAAGAGAAGGAAGAGGACCTAATAGGAGAACATTCAGAGGAACCTATTTTAAGTGTGGAGGTGAAGGACATAGAACATTTGAATGTAATCAAGGGAGTACAAGCAAGAAGATATAGAATAGTGGAAGAGCAACCTATGTTGAAGAAGAACTTATTGGATCACCTAGTTTAGTTGGTAAACCTGAGAAAGGAGAATCACTTGTGATGAGGAGAGAACTATTTCAAGTAGAGACAAATGAGGAACCCCCACAAAGGAAAATCTTGTTCAGAACCAGATGTAAATCATGAGGTAAATGTTGTAAAGTTGTAATTGATAGTGGTAGTTCTAATAACCTAGTTTCAGAGGAGATGGTGACTAAGCTGAAGTTGGAAAGATTGAAACACCCTAAGCCCTATCAGATAGCATGGATTTAGGATGATCATAATGTACTAGTGAGTGACCAATGTTTGGTGAAATTTCATATTGGATCATATCATGATGAAGTATTGTGTGATATTATGCTTATGGATGTTTGTCATATTTTGTTGGGTAGACCTTGGTAGTATAATAGGAAAGTTATACATGATGGGAGAAAGAATACATACACTATAACATCAAATGGTAAGAGAATTACTTTGATTCCTTTGGAAGATGATCCTAAGAGTGAAGTATGTGGAAATGCTAGAATCTGTTTGGTAGATGGAATAAAATTTTTGGATGGTTTGAGACATGAGGATATGTGTTATGCTTTGTTTTCTAAGAAGCCTATAACATTGAAGAAGGAGACCAAAGAATCACAATCGGAGGAGATAATTGAGTTGCTGACCGAGTATGAAGACATCATATCAGACAATGTACCTAAAGGATTGCCACCAATCAGGAGTATTAGTCATCACATGGATCTTATACCTAGAGCTAGTTTTCCTAACAAAGCAGCACATAGAATGACATCGACAGAAAATGAAGAATTAAATATGAAGATACAAGAATTATTGAGAAAAGGTTTGATTAGAGAAAGTTTGAGTCCTTGTGTAGTACCTATAGTGTTAGCACTGAAGAAAGATGGAGAATGGATAATATGTATAGACTCTAGAGCAATAAACAAGATCACAGTTAAGTATAGATTTCCTTTACCTAGGATGGATGATATCATACATTGTTTGAGTGGAGCAAGATATTTCACAAGGATAGATTTGAGAGTGGATACAATCAGATCAGAATCAGAGAAGGAGATGAATGGAAGATTGCTTTGAAGACAAATGAAGGATTGTATGAGAGGTTAGTGATACCTTTTGGATTGACAAATGCACCAAGTACTTTCATGAGATTGATGAATGAAGTCTTGAAGATATTCTTGGGCAAGTTTGTGATTCTATATTTAGATGATATTCTAATTTTCAGTAAGACAAAGGAAGAACATTTACAACACCTTAGGCAAGTATTGCAGAGATTGAGAGAAGAGAAATTATTGATAAACATCAAGAAGTGTAGTTTCATGAAGAAAGAATTGGTATATTTGGGATATGTGATTTCTACAGAAGGATTGAAGATAGACCCTGAGAAAGTGAGAGCAATTGTTGAATGGCCTACACCAGAGAGCATTGGAGAAGTCAGATCATTTCATGGATTGGCTAGTTTCCACTGGAAGTTCATCAAAAATTTTATTTTAGTTTGTAACCCTATGACAAAGACAATGAGAGGTGACATAAAAGATTTTAAGTGGACATCAAGAGTAGATAAAAGTTTTCAATTGTTGAAGCAGAAGGTGACAGAGCAACCTGTTTTGGCATTACCAGATTTCAATAAGGTATTTCAAGTTGATTGTGATGCAAGTGGGAATTGAATTGGAGTAGTGTTAAGTCAAGAAGGTATACTTGTAACATATTTCAGTGAAAAGTTGAATGATACAAGGAGAAGATATTTAGTTTATGATCAAGAGTTCTATGCCATAATTCAAGCCTTGAAGAAGTGGAGACTTTACTTGTTGCCTAAGGAGTTTGTGTTGTATACGGATCATCAAGCTTTGCAATACTTGAATAGTCAAGGTAAGTTGAATTAGAGACATATGAGATGGGTGGAGTTCATGCAGAGTTATACTTTTGTATTGAAGCATAGGAGTGGAAAATCAAACAAAGTTGCAGATGCATTAAGTATGAGGAGAAACTTGTTGATAGAAATGAGAGTTGAAGTGTTGGGATTTGATGAATTGAAGAACATGTATGAGGAAGATCTTGATTTTGCAGAACCTTGGAAAGCATGTAAGGAACTTGTTGTGACATATAGGAGTAAATGATTGGATTATTTCATTTAGGAAGATATGTTGTTAAGAGGAAATAAGTTATGCATACCTAGAAGTTCAATGAGAGATAACTTGATCAAAGAGAAACATAGTGGTGGATTGGTAGGACATTTTGACATTGATAATATAGTGGCTTTGGTAAGTGAAAAATTACTTTTGGCCTTAGATACATAAGGATGTTAGGAAATTTGTGCAGAGTTGTAGAGTTTGTCAAGTTGCAAAAAGGAAGTAGTCAGAACACTGGATTGTATAAACCTTTGACAGTACCATAGAGACCTTGGGAAGACATAAGCATGGATTTTATAATGGGATTGCCAAAGACACAAAGAGGACATGATTCAATATTTGTAGTGGTGGATAGATTTTCAAAGATGGCATATTTCATACCTTGTAAGAAGACAACTGATGCAGTGCGCGTAGCCGACCTATTTTTCAAGGAGATTGTGAGATTGCATGGATTACCTAAGAGCATAATTTCAGACAGAGACCCCAAATTTCTTGGATACTTTTGGAAGACACTTTGGAAGAAAATGAAGATAGACTTGAAGTTTAGTTTAGCATTTCATCCTCAGACTGATGGATAGACAGAGGTAGTGAATAGGAGTTTGGGAAACTTGTTGAGATGTTTGGTTGGATAGAAGGCAAGAAGTTGGGATTTGATTCTTTCACAAGTAGAGTTTGCATACAATAATTCAGTAAATAGGAGTACCAGAAGAACACCTTTCAAGATTGTTACCAGAGTAAACCATAGAGGAGTAATAGAATTGAGAGATGTTGGAATGCACCGAGCAACTGAGAGAGGGGGTGAATCAGTTGTCCTAAAACTTTTAACCAATTATGAACATCAACTTATTAAACACTTATATTATGATATAACAATGAAAGCATGAAATAAGAAGCTCAACACAATAACATAATCAACACAGGAGACACCAGATTTTCACATGGAAAACCCTAAAAGGGAAAAACCACGGTGGGTGTTAGCCCACAAAAATATATGAGTTATAACAATACCGAAAAATAGAGGCTTACTACCCAGATTGGTCACTACAAAGAATGACTCATTGCCAAAGGGTGGCTCACTACCAAAGGAGTTTGAATTGGGATAATAGCATTTGCTTTATGCTAGGGTTCAATTCAATTGAAGTGTGGTATATTTCCTCTTCTCTTCTCTACCTTTTCACTTTGCACTTATCTTTGCATCTTACACATGGATAATTTTTTTTCACAATTTCATTACATGCCTTTATACAATTCATCAACCTTGGAATGTACATCAAGGTTGGAATTACATTCATCAACTGTTGGAACATTCTCCAAGGTTGGCATTACAAACATATAGGAAATAGGTTTAGACCTAATACAAATTAAGCTAAGGAAAAGATGTAAAGATGTATGCAGAACATGCCATGCCTTAGCTGGGACTCAAATGCAATCCTTCACACCATAACACGCTTCTACAACCTTAAATACATCTCTGCTATTAGTGAAATCAACCAAGTTGGCCAAGACTGGTGAGACCATTAGGTCTTCTACGAACATTCTTCAACCACGATCCAAATTTCTCTCTGCAGACCAATCTAAAGGTAGGAACACAATCAAGAGACACCCACAAGCACATTATAATCACTAGAGACATCCATGCAGTACCCAAATACTTTATCCATCAGATTCTTCAAACCAGAGCACAAGAACAACACTGTCAAACACTGTCATAGGAAAAAGATCACTTGTGGACCACCAGATCATGAACAATTGGAGTTGAAGGAACTTAACATTATCTTAGACTTAACTTTAGAACCACAGACAAAAATTCTTCAATGCAGAGGAATGTGGAACATAATACTTTCTCCTTGTTGTAACTGTATACATAGAAAAAGTAGGCTTTACTCTGGTGAACACAACTCACTCAAATATTCATGACGGAGGCTCAAACTTGGGATATAACATCTTCAAACAGACTTCTAAATAACTTTCAATCCATAGACAAGGATATTCATCCTACAGGAAATGCGGAGCTATCTTCTAGACTGTTCTTTAGTATGCAATAAATGTTTCCCCTACAACTCACTATTTTTACCGGATGAGCTAATTTTCTCAATATCCTCAACATCAGGATCACTTACATAGGTAAATACAAAGCATCTTACTCATGACAAGCAAGAAACAAAATAGGAGCACAGTTAACACCAATGACAACATAGATATGTTGACATTAATGACAACACCGATTAGGCACATACTTGCAACAATCTTCCCCTTTGTCATTGATGACAACATATGATGTGAAAAATTGAAAAGACCATCAAGACAAGATTCCCCCCCTTTATCTTTACACATCTACATTCTTTCTCCCCATAAGTTTTTCACATGATTTCTCTCCCCCTTTGACATCAATGGCAAAGGGCACATACTTGCATGCTGCTACTCTGATCCACTGAACTTTCTCTATTTTTCAATACTTTCTTTATCAGAAACATCTAGCTACTCCCCCTGAGTGGTATCCCTTAAAACATCAATCTAGATTAAAAAATGAGGCTTTGGATACCACTGGACTAATGCATTCTTATGCATCATAGTTTAGAGGAGGAGGGGTAATGACTCCTAGCTTTTGTCTGAGATACTCAAAAATATCTTTAAGCAGAGGCTTAGTAAATATGTCTGCAATCTGATCCTTTATGGATACGTACTCCATCTTTACTTCATTTTTAGTCACGTTTTCTCTCAAAAAGTGATACCTTATATATATATGCTTTGTTCTTGAGTGCATCACTAGATTCTTCAAGATATTTATAGTAATTGTATTATCACAAAAAATTGCAACTGGATCTTCATACACAACTCTTATGTCCTTCAATGTTTGCCCTTCATCCATAACACTTGAGTACAACAACATGCTAATGTAATATACTCTGCTTCTGCTGTTGATAAAGAGATTGAATCTTGCTTCTTTCTCAGCCATGAAACCAATCTATTTCCCAAAAAGAAAGCACCTCCACTTGTACTTTTTCTGTCATCAACATCTCCTGCCCAATCAGCGTCTGTATAAGCACTGAGAGTGAAATCATTATCTTTTGGATACCATAATCCATGATCCAGTGTGCCTTTTAAATACCTCAAGATTCTCTTTATTGCCATCACATGTGATTTTCTTGGATCAGCTTGAAATCTTGCAACAAGACAAATTGCATGCATAATATCAGGTCTGGTTTGAGTTAGATAAAGCAATCCTCCAATCATGGATCTGTACTTTTTCTAATCAGTCTTGGGTGAATCACTAGTTTTTCTCAACTTGTAGCCAGTCACCATAGGAGTACATACCAGTTTAGAGTCCTCCATTCCAAACTTCTTCAATAGTTGTCTCACCTACTTAGACTGAGATATGAAGATTCCTTTATTTGATTGATTAATTTGCAGATGCAAAAAGAAATTCATTTCACCAAACATAAACATTTCAAATTCACTTTTCATCTCACTAGTAAACTTTATGCACATACCTTCATTTCCTCTAAAGATAATGTCATCAACAAAGACTTCAATAATTAGGATCTGATTATCATTGATTTTGAAATACAGATTGCTATTTGTAGTACCTTTATTGAACCCTAATTGCAACAAATACCTATCTAACCTTACATACCAAGCTCCGGGAGCTTGTTTGAGTCCATACAATGCTTTCTTCAACCTGCATACCATATCACCTTGATTTGATAGTTGGAATCCCTTCGGTTGCTCAATGTATACTTCCTCTTCTAACTCACCATTCAGGAATGCAGACTTTACATCCATCTGATACACCTTGAAATCTTTGTGAGCTGCAAATGCCAAAAACATTCTGATTGCTTCAATCCGAGCTACTGGAGAAAAAGTCTCTTCAAAATCTATCCCTTCAATTTGAGAATATCCTTTGCACACAAGCTTTTCTTTATTCCTTACAACTTTTCAATTTTCATTTAGCATGTTCCTGAAGACCCATTTGGTTCCAATAACATTTTTGTCAGCAGGTCTAGGAACTAGTTCCCAAGTTTCATTCTTTTTTATCTGCATTAGTTCTTCCTCCATTGCCTTTACCCAATTTTCATCATTGTAGGCTTCATTCACAGTTTTTAGTTCAATTGTGGAGAGAAAATAGTAGTTTACTTGTTCTTGAGTAGCTTTTCTTCTTGTTAGTACACCTTTTCTTTTGTCTCCAATAATTTAATCTTCAGAGTGATTGATTCTTAAATACTTGGGGGTTTTAGCAACACTTTCTAGAGCCTTTTCTTCTTCATCTTGACTATCTTCTTCTTCAACTTTTTCTTCATAATTTGTAGCAGTAGGTTCATCTGTTGCATAGCCATTTTGATCTGATGTTATTCCTCTATCTTCATCCACCTTCACATTTACACTTTCAACAATCTTTTTTAGTCTTTTATTGTAGCACTAGTAGGCCTTACTCTTGGTAGAGTATCCAAGAAAGATTCCTTCATCACATCTTGCATCAAATTTCCCTAGATCTTCATCTCTTCTGATATAGAATTTACTTTCAAAGACTTTGAAATATCTTACTGTAGGAATTCTTCCATACCACAGTTCATAGGGAGTTTTAGTACCATTACCTTTCACTTGAACTCTATTTTGAATGTAGAAAGCAATATGTATAGCTTCTTTCCAAAAGACTTTTAGTAGACCTCCTTCTTTCATCATTGTCCTAGCAACCTCTTGAACTATCTTGTTCTTCCTTTCCACAACTCCAATCTACTGGGGAGTTCTAGGTGCAAACAACTACCTCTTAATTCCTTACTCTTCACAGAAAATGTTGAATTCATTTGAAGTGAACTCACCTCCTCTGTCAGACCTCAAACATTTGATTTTCAGCTCTAATTCATTCTCAACCATTGCCTTAAAAGATTTGAACTTTTCTAGGGCTTTAGATTTGTCTCTTAGAAACGTAACCCAAGTCATTCTAGAATAATCATCAATAAGCAACATGAAGTACCTATCACCTTGAAGATTTCTTACCCTTGTAGGACCACATAGGTCTGTATGCACTAGATTCAGCAGACCTATAGAATATTGCTCTTTGCTCTTGAAACCTTTCCTAGTCTGCTTCCCAAACTGACATTCCTTGCAAATGGTATTGGTGGGTTTCACAAGCTTTGGTAGATCTCTCACAGATTGACATGAACTTATCTTTACTAGATTGTCAAAGTTTATATGACACATCCTTTTGTGCCACAACCAACTCTCATCTGCTTGGGCCAATAAATAATAATCATTAGTTCCTCTTAATTGATAAATGTTACCTCTGGTCTTCTTATCGGTGGCAATCATAGTTCCAGATCTTTCCATGATCTTACACCCATTGTCTTTGAATCTCAGATCATAACCTTTGTCACACATCTAACCAACACTCAAAAGATTATGCTTCAAACTCTTCACATACAAGACATTATCAGTATTATGCTTACCATCAAATGAAATACATCCTTTTCCACAAACCTTACCAGCTGCATTGTCTCCAAACCTAACCAGTCCTCCATCATACTTTTCCAATCTCACAAACTTACTTTTGTCACTGGTCATATGATGTGAGCATCCACTATCAATAATCCATTCATCCTTATCTTTCTCAACCTGAATAGCCAACGCACTTTCTTCCACTGGTTTTTCTTCATTCACACAGCTAGCAAGATTAGTAGACATAGGTTCTTCTTTAATGGAAATAAAAATTCATTTGCACTAGTACCAGCATCATCAGATTCATCATCAGTCACACCTTCATCATCAAAATCTCTAACATAGTAGCATTTATTTGGAGCTCTAGGCCTGTTCTCAAATCTTTTTCTATTCCTTTCAATTCTTTCAAGACATATGGAAGCATAATGACCTACTTTACCACAAGAAAAATATTAAAAAGGTAATTTTCCTTTAAACTTACTGAAACCTCTTTGCAATTTGTCAACAAAGTTAGCTTCAATTTCATCAAAATCATCATCAAGTTCCACCTTATATTTCTCAGCTCTGGAGATTTTTTCTGAAGTATTGGCTTTGAAGGCAGTCTCAACTTTCGATAGGGCATCACCAAACTCTCTCATCTCAAATGCCATTAGCTTTCCAAGTAGTTGATCTTTATCAATAGTTTTTACAGACATTACTTCTTCAATTGCAGCTACCTTGTGACTATAGGACTTTGGTAGTGATCTAAGAATTTTCATCACAACTTCCTTATCACTGATAGTTCCTCCCATACCTTTTATTCCATTGACAAGTTCATCAACTCTTCGCATAAAGGTTGTTATGTTTTCATCTTCATTCATCTTTAAACCATCATATTTTACTTTCAGGCTCTGTAGCTTGACTTCTTTTATAGAATCATCTCCTTCATAGAGATTTTTTAGCTTTTCCCATACTTCATTTGTAGATTCAAGATCCATAACTTTTATCAACTTTGTGTCACTTAAGGCACTTAATAGGGCATCCCTGGCTTTGATATTCAACTCATATTCTTTGATCTCATCTTTAGTTGTCAAACAGTTTTCAAGCATCGTATATTTTGACTCTGTATCTTTCCATACTTTATAACCAAGACAAAGGAGATGGATTTTCATTCATACCTTCCAAGAGCATAATTTGTCCCATCAAACTGTGGAACTTCCTTTTAAAAAGACATCCTAGATCTTCCTCAAGTTGTTAGGCCTTCTTCTAAGGAATTGGCTCTGATACCAATTGTTGGAATGCATCAGACAATTGAGAGCGGGGGTGAATCAGTTGTCCTAAAACTTTTAACCAATTATGAACATCAACTTATCAAACACTTATATTCTGATATAACAATGAAATAATGAAATAAGAAGCTCAACACAATAACATAATCAACACAAGAGACACCAAATTTTTATGTGGAAAACCCTAAAAGGGAAAAACCACGGTAGGTGTCAGCCCACAAAAATATGAGTTATAACAATACCAAAAAATAGAGGCTCACTGCCCATATTGCTCACTACAAAGAACGACTCACTGCTAAAGGGTGGCTCACTGCTAAAGAAGTTTCAACTGGGATAATAGCATCTGCTTTATGCCAGGGTTCAGTTCCATTGAAGCACATTATATTTCCTCTACTCTGCTCTACCTTTTCACTTCATACTTATCTTTGCATCTTGTACATGGATACTTTTTTTTCACAATTTCATTACATGCCTTTATACAATTCATCAACCTTGGAATGTACATCAAGGTCGACATTACATTCATCAACCATTGGAACATTCTCCAAGGTTCGCATTACAAACATAAATGATATAGGTCTAGACCTAATACATATTAAGCTAAGGAAAAGATGTAAAGATGTATGCAGAACATGCCACGCCTTAACTAGGACTCAAATGCAATCCTTCATGCCACAACATGCTTCTACAACCTTCATTATATCTCTGTAATTAGTGAAATCAACCAAGTCGACCAAGACTGGTGAGAACATTAGGTCTTCTAAGAACATTCTTCAACCACAATTTGGATTTCTCTCTGTGGACCAATTTGAAGGTAGGAACACAATCAGGAGACATCCACAAGCACATTATAATCAACAGAGACATCCGCATAGTACCTGAATACTTTACCCATTAGATTCTTCAAACCGAAGCACAAGAACAACACTGTCAGCCACTGTCATAGGGAAAAGATCGCTTGTGGACCACCAGATCATGAACAATTGGAGTTAAAGGCACTTAACATTATCTTAGACTTAACTTTAGAACCACAGACAAAAATACTTCAATGCAGAGGAATGCAGAGCAGAATACTTTCTCCCTGTCGCAACTGAATACACAGAAAAAAATATGCTTTACTCTAGTGAACACAACTCACTCAAATCTTCATGCCGAAGGCTCAAACTTGGGATACAACATCTTCAGACAGACTTCTAAATAATCTTCAATCCACAGACAAGGATATTCATCCTACAAGAAATGTGGAGCTATCTTCTAGACTGTTCTTCAGTATGCAATATAATGTTTCCCCTACATCTCACTATTTTTATTGGATGAGCTAATTTTCTCAATATCCTCAACATTAGGATCACTTACATAGGTAAATACAAAGCATCTTACTCATGACAAGAAAGCAACAAAATAGGAGCACAGTTGACACCAATGAAAACACTGATTAGACACATACTTACAACAAGAGATACTAGTAGAAGGAGAAGTGTAAAAGTAGAAGAATTTGTAGGACACATTGAGACAATGCATAATCAGATGAAGAAACATTTGGAGGAGATGAACAACAAGTATAAGGAAAAGGCAGATGAGGAGAATACATAGAATTTGCAATTGGAGATGAAGTGATGGTGTACTTGAGAAAAGAAAGATTTCCAGTGGGAACATATAACAAGTTGAAGATGAAGAAGTTTGGACCTTGTAGGACACTTAGGAAATTTGATTCAGTAAATGCATATGAAGTGGAGTTACTAGAGACATTGGGTATATCACTTATTTTCAACATTGTCTTTATCAGTATCATGAAGTAGAGTTCAGTGACAACATAGAAGAAGACTTGAAGAAGCAATTACCACAACAAGCACTGGAGAAGATTAATGACATTTTGGACAATAGAATTAGATGCAGCACCAGAGGAAGACAATACAAAGAATACCTTGTGAAGTGGAAAGGCAGACCAGAAGAAGATTCATCATGAATTTCCCAGGCTGAGGTAGATAGTCTTGGTTTCCCTCTAGCCCAAAAAAAGTGAGGGACTTAGTTTTTCAATAATCCTAGATGTCTGATACAGGAGCATCCCTGTTTCAAGATCTATCTTGCATCAACCAAAAATATTTGTATTTCAGTTTGTTTACATTTTAGTTTATTTCTTTTCATTTTCCACTTCAGTTCAGGCAGTTCAATCAGTAGCAGTTTTGTATTTTGGTCTGCATTCTACCATAGCATCATTTCATACCTTGCAGAGCTGGACTTAGCTTCTAGACATATTCATGCACAACATATCTGAATCTCAGAGCATTTGGATCAAGTACTAGAAAGTTATCGCTAGCAGAAGATCGATTATTTTCTCATAATAGAACATCATGATAGTCTCAGACAATCATCTAAAGAAGAAGACCTGCAAAGAATTTCACAACCTTTGAAGCCTAATAACACATTATTCAATGATCTATAGTTCATGGCTAACCTTCCACGAGATCCGCACATCATTCCATTCATTTGCAGAGGAATTCTATTCATTTAGGTCTGTCCTATCTGTGTACACACTTTACATCTCTTCATTGGAGTTTGTAACCTTCCTTGGCTGATGTAGAGGAATCTTATGTTCTAGATATGATATATATTGATGTAATAGATCCATAGGAAAGCAACTCTCATGATTTAGAAGATCGATAATTTGATTTCTTGTGAAGGAGCTTCAAAGCTATATCTTGCACATATTCTAAGATATTGTAATCAGGCTTGTGAGCCCTAATTGTAAGCCTGCAGATTGCCGACCAACCTATATTTGAATTCTATGATATACTGAATGACTGAATCTACATTTACTTTAGGTCTTTGATTTTTTTCCATTGTGTTTACTCTAGCTGCATGGTCTAAATTGTTCTCTTTGAGGACCCTCCTAACTATGACTGCACTATGCAGACAGGGGTCTCCTTCAAGATGTAGGCCTATGGTGGGTGTTCACCATGCCCACTATGAGATATCACAACAATATGTTCATGACTCTGATGGAGTGATGGGATGCAGATACTTCCACTTTCCATCTTCCCATAGGTGAGATGATAGTTACCCTCGAGGATGTGTATTGCATCCTTCAGCTTCCAATGTGAGACCAAATAGTGTGGGTCATGGAGCAATGATATGAGGATTACATTGGCACGAGCCACATACATTATCTAGGTCATGTGGTTACACCTCTCAAATGTGGTCACATTCTTCTTGGATGGTTAGAGTAGGGTAACGAGGACATCCCACTTGTTTGTCACATCATGATTGCTACCATTATGCTTGCTATTACACCAGATGGATGAGGTGTTTACCTTCATGGAGGCCTTGTTCATACTATCATAGCAATGGAGGAGTAGAGAACAATTTATGCTTGGGGACATAGTATGTTGTGAATATTTATCAAGATTTAGGAAGCTACATGCACTATGAGGCATAGTGATTGATGATATGCACCCTTCTTCAGGTGTGGATGTTTGAACATATCACATGTATGCAGCCAGAGGGGTATTTGATAGACCCTAATCAGACGCATCCACAAGTGTACCCATATCCTCTTATCAGGTGTTGGACACATGGTGACCTTTTGTATTAGAGAGTGGTGATTGACATACTACAGCCCAACGACATTAGATGGAGACCATATCGCAGTTGTAGGCCATGGATGGGACAGAGGAGGTAATTGGTGAGGATGTAGAGGGATCAACTTTTATTTGGTCACCAAGATTGTGTCATTTTTTGCTTCTACTTTGATAGAGTGATGGGACCGTTTGGGCATGTGCAAGGTGTGCCTAGCATGTAGTCAAACTATGTATGTTCATCATGCAATAGAGTTAGGGCCAACAATGCTCGGTGACCTTCTATCACTGAGGTTGTTGACAATGATGATGATGATGGTATTATTGATTTACAACTAGTGTCTGAGGTGGATAACATCGGTGTGACCCATGCATACACTACCTAGTAGGGCACAACGTGACCTACTCCAATCTTTCATGTCGATTATCCCACAAGTGATCCTCGATCATGGGTGGATCGAGGGGATGATTCAGGGGAGGATCCTAAATTTAGTCACTAAATGGTGGATATTATGATGAGGATGATGATGATGAAGGTGTGCCATTGTGATTAGGGGAAATTTACATAAATAATGGGCCTCCTAAGGATGATATCATCAAAATATTGAGCTTTCAAAAATCAACTAAAAGATGACATCAACCGTTACGGTAACATCATCCAAAATAAAAATAAAATTATTTATTTTATAAAATTAAACTCTCTAAAATCCTATGAATTAACTCATGATGGTTAATTAATCTCTACATATCCTATTCTATCTCAATCATCTTTCTAAATAATAAAGATTTTTATTTTTATTTTTTAGATTTATATTCTTAAGTTCTATTATAGAAATTATTATGTTTTCTAATAAAATACTTTCATTCTTTAGGAAAAAAATCTAAAAAACATTTCAAAAATATTTTGAAAGTGTAGATTTTAAAAATATAAAGTTAAAAGAATTTCAAGAAAAAATAGATTAAGAAAATAAATAATATAAAAAGAAAAGTAAACTTGAGTTTTATAAGGAAATGTAATAGGAGGATAAAAAACTAACAATTATTTATATTTTAGAGAAAGGAGAATTAAAATGTTATTTAAAATGTTCATTTTTATTTTTTATATACATTTAAAAACTTAAACTACTTTTTAGTATATTCAAGTAAAACTTGAGTTTAAAACATGGAATTAGAAAGTGTATCTTTTAAAATATAACTTAAAAATAAAATAAAAAATAGAAAATAAATCAAGAAATAATATAAAAAGAAAAGTGAACTTGAATTTTAATTTAGAAAGTGCATCTTTTAAAATATAACTTAAAAATAAAATAGAAAATAAATCAAGAAAAAAAATAATATAAAAAGAAAAGTGAACTTGAATTTTAATTTAGAAAGTGTATCTTTTAAAATATAACTTAAAAATAAAATAGAAAATAGAAAATAAATCAAGAAAAGAAATAATATAAAAAGAAAAGTGAACTTGAGTTTTTATTTAGAAAGTGTATCTTTTAAAATATAACTTTAAAAAAATAGAAAATAGAAAATAAATCAAGAAAATAAATAATATAAAAAGAACTTGAGTTTTTCAAGAATTATAATAGAATATGTGACCCCACATAACTCATGTAGTTAAGTAATTTATATTTATTTAATTGTATTATATGAGAAAAATTTTGCTTTTTTGGAGTTGCTTAGGAGGCACATTTTATAGTAAATTTCCCCTAATAAGTTAGGGAACATTTACATAAAAAATGAGCCTCCTAAGAATGACAAGATCAGTTTTTTGAGTTATCAAAAATCAACTAAAAGATTGCATCAACCATTACAGTGACAACATCCAAAATAAAAATAAAATTATTTATTTTATAAAATAAAACTTTCTAAAATCCTATGAATTAACTCATGATGGTTAATTTAACTCTATATATCCTATTCTATCTCAATCATCTTTCTAAATAATAATTTTTTTTTTTAATTTATATTTTTAAGTTCTATAATAGAAATGATTAGAAATTATTATGTTTTCTAAAAATACTTTCATTCCTTAGGAAA
Source organism: Cunninghamia lanceolata (assembly GCA_027924645.1). Classification (NCBI taxonomy): domain Eukaryota; kingdom Viridiplantae; phylum Streptophyta; class Pinopsida; order Cupressales; family Cupressaceae; genus Cunninghamia; species Cunninghamia lanceolata. The sequence goes on along the minus strand of BSBN01000061.1, from coordinate 2,062,983 downwards.
ACAAATCTAAAAAGCATTTCAAAAATATTTTAACAAATCTTTTCTTAAATTTTTTCTTTTATTCCTTAATAACATTAAAAATCATAAAACCTACTATAAACATATTTAATATATTAATTCTAAATCTATAAAATCATAAATTTAAATATGTATATAAAATAATAAATATATAAAATCATTAATCTATATATATAAAATGATAATATGAAACTTGATTTAATATATAAAATTTATAAAAATAAAATATAAAATATAAAATAAAATAACTAAGCTTCTTGTACTTTGCTACTATTTATAAATAATACTAGTATATTTATATTTAAAAAATATATCTACATTACATTGAGATATATCTTCTCGAGGCGCCTATTTGAAGGAATGTGGCAATTCTTTAAGAAATAGGTGCCTTGAGAAGAAATATTTGGGCATAATGTAGATATATTTTTTAAATATAAATATACTAGTTTATTGAAGTAAAAATACATGCTTTGAATAATGAGATTTATTAAACATAAATTTAGAAATAAACAATGGCTTAATAATGTTTGTAGTTCAATAGTGAAATTAAATTTGTAAGCAAGTCAAAGAATATGCAAATTGGAAAACAAAAATTTTATTAGATTACCAAACCGATTATGTAGATGCAAAAGTGAACAAATAAGAGAAAAAATAAAAAACCACATTAACACGATTTTTATGTGGAGAAACCCTTTTGGGAAAAAACTCCACCAGGAAAAGAGAGTAGCTAGTATATATTAAATTTATAGTAATGTGATTACAAATATACAACATTCATATATAAACCATTGTACTATATATGATCTACCAATTTATTGTAAATGGCTTCATTTTTCTTCTAATAAACTTAGTCTTTCTTCTTCAACTTTTCTCTTCCCAAGTTGTTTTCCGTTTTTCATCTTTTCATAACGGTCATATGTAAAAAGTGGCATTATTCTAATTCCTTGTAATGACTTGACATGAGATATAGCCACAAATGTCAATCCTGCTCTTTCTGTATGTCCTATGTCAATAGTGGCTTTTGAAAGAGTCAGACCTTGTGATTTGTGTATTATCAATGCCCAAGTCAATCTTAAGGGTATTTGGATAGTACAGCCTCTTTGTATTGGTGTAATTGGAACTGTATGTGGAGATTGATCTTCAAATGGTATCCCTATATAACTATCAAACTCAACCATATCATATGTTGGTGGTTCTAGTGGAGCAGTTCCAGGTTTGTATACTATTTTTCTAATATAACCTAGAGATCCATTTACAAGACCTTCTATCCAAAGATTAAAATTTAACATGACCCTTGCATCTTTAGAAATTAATAGTTCAACATCAAGTTCATCATTATGACCATCATGTACTATGTTCACACTACCCATCTTTGTTACAATGCTATGAGCGATAGGCTGCTTCAATGAGTATAAGGTTTTTTGTTATGATTATGCACATTATCATTTGTTGTAAACAAATAAATATATTTGTTAAATTCATCATTGGTTGGTGCATCAATGGAAATATTGGTTCTTATCATTAACAACTTCCAGTCATCAATAGTAGGATTTGCATTTCTTAGATTTCTGAGAAGTTCATGAAATCTTTGTTGTTGAATGCTCTCTCCTTCTTGTCTAAATATCTTATCCAAAGTAACAACTATTTTGAATTCTTTCCAAAGTAATTTACCACATCTGTTACTATCATATGGTGGTCTATCATTAACAAGAGGTAATTGTCCCAAATCTCCAACCAGAATAATTGATATACCTGTAAAATATATAAAAAATGTTGGGTAGGTAATTGTGTTTATTATATTTAAGTATATCTATTAACATAGGAAAAAAATACAAAAGACATAAATGTACCTGCAAAATTGATATTTGCATTTTATGGAAATGCCCGACGAAGTATAGAATCTATCTTCTCCAACAAATTTTGTCTAATGAAGCTCATTTCATCAATTAGATGTATTTTACGTGTCGGATTTCTTCTTAGAAACTTGTGAGTCTTGTTCCTTCTAATGGAGTAAAATCTGTGAAAGGAATTACAAAAATGAAGATGGCAAGACAATATAATTTAATGATAATGTAAAAATCATCCTAAATTTGAAATTCAAAACCAAAAAAATATGCAATACAATATGATCCAGTACTTTTTTTTGTTTGGCACACAAGCTTGAATAATTGATATTTTGTGGTATATCATCACATATGATAAATCCATTTTCTTTCATGGTGTTTATAAAATTTATTTCTTGATTTGTGTAATCTTCATCTTGGTATTCATTAGACCACAACATTTGTCTATCAATATCTCTTCTTCAATGAGTATAATTTTTTTTGTTATGATTATGCACATTATCATTTGTGGCAAACAAATGAATACCTTTGTCAAATTCATCATTGGTTGGTGCATCAATGGAAATATTGGTTCTTGTCATCAACAACTTCTAGTCATTAATAATAGGATTTAGATTTCTTAGATTTGTGAGAAGTTCACAAAATCTTTGTTGTTGAATGCTCTCTCCTTCTTGTCTAAATATCTTATCCAAAGTAACAACTGTTTTGAATTCTTCCCAAAGCAGTTTACCACGTCTATTACTATCATATGGTGGTTTATCATTAACATGAGGTAATTGTCCCAAATCTCCAACTAGAATAATTGATATGCCTGTAAAAAATATGAAAAAAATGTTGGGTAGGTAATTGTGTTTATTAGATTGAAGTATATGTATTAACATAGGAAAAAAATACAAAAGACATAAATGTACCTACAAAACTAATATTTGCATTTTCTAGAAATGCCTGACGAAGTCTAGAATCTATCTTCTCCAACAAATTTTGTCCAATGAAGCTCATTTCATCAATTAGAATGTATTTTACGTGTCAAATTTATTCTTGGAAACTTGTGAGTCTTGTTCCTTCTAATGGAGTAAAATATGTGAAAGGAATTACAAAAACGAAGATGGCAAGACAATATATTTTAATGATAATGTAAAAATCATCCTAAATTTGAAATTCAAAACCAAAAAAATATGCAATACAATATGATCAATATAAAAATGTAAGAAAGTGAAAACCAAAAAAATATGCTATACAATATAATATTCATGAATTAATAATTAATCATGGATTTGAATGGAAATACTACTTTGATTAAAGAAACACTTTAAAATATAAAACTACATGTGATTGGGATTTAAAAAAAATGAATGGATTGTCGAAGCTCCGATATTGAATGCTACAACTCTAGTTGATGCAAGTAACAAAAGTGGAGAACGTTTTGGTAATACTATATTTTTAAGAGCTTGACTGATGGCACCAATGAGATATGATTTTCCTATTTTGGCTATTCCTTGAATTTTCATTAATAATGGTAATACATTTGGAGATATATGATAATGTGTGATAATTATATCCAGTGCTTTTTTTTGTTTGACACCCAAGCTTGAATAATTGATGTTTTGTGGTATATCATCACATATGAGAAATCCATTTTCTTTCATGGTGCTTATAAAATTTATTGCTTGATTTGTGTAATCTTCATCTTCGTATTCATCAGACCACAACATTTGTCTATCAATATCTCTTCTTCCCAACATATCTATTTCAGACACTTCCATAATTTGACCACAATGTAGCCTAGATATGATTTCCCATTCATGCTTTATTGTATTTGTTTGAAGGGGTTGATTTTATTCAATGTCAGAATCAATGCTATTTTCAACATCTTCTGTAGTAGTTGTTTTTTCCACATGCTAAGGATTATAATGAAATGACTGCCAATTTGATATTATTGTATCATTTTGAAGACCAATATCTCTTTCTCTATGACAAAATGGCTTGTATAGTAGCAACTTAGACCAACAAAAATCTACCCATTTCTCAGATTCACATTCAGGGGTGGAGAGAAACCTCAGAAATACTCTGACAATAGCTGCTATTTCCCTAGCACTACCATATGTTATTTGTTCTTCATTTTGGATTATATGTCCATGATCTAGTTGCATCAATAAGTGAAAGACTTTCCATGAAAAATGGTCTATTCTGATATTCATCAATGAAAGATTGTGTATGTTCTTCATACTCATCTTCATCAGTTTTAGCTACATGTTTGAATACCTCATGTACGACATTTAAATTGACAAATTTTCTACTGCTCTCTACTAATGGAAGTTCAAAATACATGTGCATGTTTCTTGTTCCCCAATATCTATTTCTATAATTATTTCAGTAAGAAGCTTTCTGTATGCTGTTGATGGTAAATCATTTGGGTTTTGAATATTTGCAAGCTGCATCAACATTTGATGATAAGTTTTTGAACTCTTCGCTACTTTAGCTGCATACTTGGTAATGTACTTGATTATAGCATGTTTGGAAAGAACATGTTGCTAATCTATATTTTCTCTCCATAATTGAAGTATGAAGTGACTGTTTATTTACTCTATCATCATTTCTTGCAAGTTCAAATGTTTTTTCACCTGTCTCTGAGTCTTCATACAATTTTGATCCCTCAAGATTTAATGGCCATGGAGCATTATACCTATATATAAGAAATAAAAAAATGAGGCCATTTTTTAATTTATACTCATAATTTCTTAATTTCAAAATAATAATTTGGAAGTTTTAAAATGTTACTTGCAAACCAGTTGTCCTCATTTCTTACGTAGGCATGCACCCTCTCTACACATTGTATGTCATTCTACACAATTTAAAATCTCTTCATAGCCTTGTTACATATGTACTTGTGAAAGTTGCCTTGTATTTCGAAGACATGGGTGTTGGACAAGATTTTGCAATACCTGTCATTGAAAAAATGTATGATTTTATTAGTTATATTAAAACGTAAACTATACATATATTATATAAATATAGTAATTTATAAAGGATCGATAATATACCTGTATGTTTCATTCATGTGGATCATCTCTAGGATTCCATGCATGAATAATAGAATGAAAAAATTTGTCTGCATTTTTTCATTGCTACTCATTTTCCCAATCAAGTTTATCCATATTTGGTGCTCCATCTATCCATATGAATCCATGGACATGCAGTGAACCTCTATGTTGCCATTCATATCTAGACTAGTAATCTTTTACATTCATTCCTTTTTGTAGTATCTATTTTCTAAAAATGGAATGTCGCAGGTGCATGTAGTGTGCTACTATATGTCCAGATAATCAATAACATTATGTTTTTGCCAATTTTGGGCTTCTTTTACATCTGTTGGTGGTGTTCCAAGCATAAGTGCATGTAAATCAGGCCACTACATATCTACTGCACTCAAAGTGAAAAATATTGTTGGTGATCCAATTTAATGAAGCATGTCAGTTAACTCTGCACGACATTTTGTCCAATATGACCTTGTACCCCTCAATGTTGTGCCAAACCTCATCAAATGATCCACTAGATGGTAGTGGCACACATTTTCCATATCTTGACACAATTTGTTGATGGTGATTGACATTTCTTGAAGACTTCTTTTTACAAACACTATAGATGAATTTTGTGCATGATGTCTCATGATCATGTTCATCATGTAATATCTAAATTGTGGGTGTCAACCAAAATGATGATCCCTATATTGAAATAGATGTTTGACAAATTCATGCAAATGTACTCATCTCATATGTGGTTCTAACCAATCACATGTACCATCAGAAAATAATGTTGGAAATGCCATATCAAGTAAGCCTAATGTGACATATTCATTGATGGGAGATGAGTCAATCCCTAGCCAATCAATGAAATTTGTTGGATCTACATCTGGGTTATTTATCTATGCATGGATTAATTACATCTCTCTTTGGGCATTTGGTGGTCTGGAAGCCATGGATGTTGTGTGATCAATAACATTTCCTTCATCCATCTCCATTAATGGACCCCCAAATATAATTTCATTTGTATTAGACTCTAACTCCATATGTACTGAATTTAGCTGGTCAAAAATATTTTCATCTGAGTTAGCTGAAAGTTCATTAAGAGCATTTTCATCAACTTGAACATCAGAATAGAACTTGTCATGTTGAATTTTGTACTACAATACCTTATACACCTGATCTCTATTGACTGTAAAGTTATAATCTTTGCCATGTTGATCCTTCATTCAAACAATAATGATTGGAAAATATTTTATTTGATGTGGTAAAACCTTAGAAATATCTGTTACATCCTGTGGAAAACTTATTTTGTGTCCTTTGTATTTATATTGACCACCTACTGCATGTGTGACTTGTATGATAGGATTGACACGTGCTATCAACATTTCTTCAACCTGTATTAAACTTGCAAGATCTTGTGGTTGGGGACAAGGATCCATATTATTTGCTACTAAAAAATGATTATTGCCTTTTTCTTGTTGAAATCTATTGCAAATTGGACCTTGAGGTGTGCGAGAAACTTTTATTCCAAGGTAACATTCTTGACATATATAGCACATGTTTGGTGAAACAAAGCTATCTATGGCATGTCAAAATTGCATTTGTAATGTATTGAAATCTGTATGAAGCATTCCATTGGGATTTAGCAAATTTTTTCCATCATTTCCAGTAGATCAATTAATACCATGTGGAGTTGCATTTTCTGGTGTTATGGCATGTCGAGTTGTATTTTCTGGTGTCTTAAGTACACGAGTAATGGATCTTGAATTTTCATCTTGAACATTGAAGCCAATGGCATATGACTGATTTCTCTCGTGTCTTTCATCTATTTTAGGATCACCAAAATCTTCAGTTGTTTGTGCATGAGTTATTGTCACCATATTTGGTTGTTGATTTTGTAATTCCAATTCATGAACTGTTATTTGAGCTGCACATTTACGATATCTTTCTTTGGCAGCCTCATTTTGTTGAATCCTTTGTTGTTCTCTTTCTACATCTGTCATTACTTGGCATTGACGTCTTCGATATTCCCTTTGATATTCTCTTTTATATTTCCTATGGTATTCTCTTTGTTGCTCCTCGGATTCAAAATTCAACTTTGGTGGAGCCATACCTATATAATAGTAGAATAACAAAATTTTGAAGTGTAAAGTTAAAATATTAAGTTAATGGAATATAATCAAAAAAATATATCTACAGTATGAATCATTATGGATTTGAATCGAAATACTATTTTGATTAAACAAAAATAATAAAATATAAAAGTACCTCTATTCGAGTAGCTTAGTGTTTGTCACAGGGAAAATTATAAATCCCAACTCACAGATGATATCTGAAAATGAGATAGAAATATCAAAATGTTTTTTATCCAAGTGAAAAGAATGCATTTAAATAACACATAGCATTTGTATGAAAATGTTGTAATAATTTAAAAATGGAAAGTGAACAATTTTTAAAACAATTTTTTTTTAAATAGAAAGTATACAATTTTTTAAACAAAGAATTTTTAAAAATAAAAAAAAAATCTAAAAATAAAAAGTTTTTTTAAGGGGCATCAAATATATATTTTTTGTTTCTAAAAATTTAATAGTAATGATTAAATAGAATTAAAAAAATGTTTTTTTTTACTAGGCATACCTATATGGAAAAATAATATTTATAAGTGTAAAAATGGAAAGTAAATAATTTTAAAATAAAGATTTTTTATAAACAAAAAAGAATTTCTAAAAACAAAATGTTTTTTTAAGGGGCATCAAATAATATATATTTTTTTTCTAAAAATTCAATAGTAATGGTTAAATAGAATCTGTAAAATAAATCAAAAAGCACAATTAAATGGAGCGACAGAGCCTTTTGAAGAAGGTGCAAGGGATGTGGCAGGCGGCGAAGCAGAAGCGAGGGAGATTATATCCTGCTTGTCTATGGCTAGCATACGCTTAAAACAAGCTCACAAAGGGCTTGAATGGTATTTAGGGTGCCAATATGGAGAGGGCTAAGGTTTTGCAATGAGGATTTTACCCAAAACTTGCTATATTTACATGATTGGAGCTTTTGGAAGGGATTATAGCAGGACACCAATGAGAAGGGGTGTAAATATGACAATTCTTTCTAGACTTGTTTCAATCAAATATGAGGGAGCCCTAGCATCATAAGCACTTCAAAAGAATGAAAATGACACATAAAAATCCCAGGATGAAATAACAGCTCCTGCATCAAACTCTTTATTGCAACATTACATGGATATTACAAAGAAAAAGAGATAAAATTATTAAATCAAAATCTCTAGCATATCAAAATCTCAGTACAAATAACCACATAATCAAAGAATTAAACCCCATACATGTCTGAAGCTATTTAGTATTGATGTGTGTTGTTTTCCTATTTAGTAATAAAAGTACAAAATGCCTACTCATCTATCACAAACCTTAATTCCACACTGGTCGATCGGTGCCTAGTTTATCCACCACCATATAACATTGAGCATGGATGCATCCGTTGAAGAGGGCTTGATAGATCTAATGTTGGACAGTAGAGACTTAAGCAAAATCCTTGCCAATTAATACAAGATAAAATTGGAATGGATTTAATCTAACTTAGTGATGCCAACCACAAGTGGGTCAAACGAACAACCAACAACTCTCTACAGTTGCAAACCAAAAACATAAGAACAAGGAAGAAGAATGAAGAATTAGGGAACAGACAATCTATATTATTTGTAGAAGATCTGAACATACCTCTCCCCAAAATTGTATGGAATCCAACTTTGTTTGGATATGCAAATGTACAATACCTCTGCGCAGTCTTCCAAATTTATTACCCAGCCTCCATTTACTTGTTATCCCATTCACTACTCCCATGCATGTAGTTTCCTAAATCTGCAACGCAACCTATTTGAGTATAAATCACATAATGCATTGGAGAAGTTAGTGTTTTTTTGGAAATTCATTGATTTTTATTGTATAACTACCGCTCTTTTTTTTTCTATTGATTTCTTAAGTTAAAAATGAATGCTCTCATCCCCACCCCCCACTGTGACTATATAACGCCTCTTGACATAATAAACATGTTTATTTAAATAGATATAAATAAAAAATAATAGATGAATATTTTAAAGCTACATTCAAATTTTTTATTTAATACTTTTTTAAGCTAGAATTTAAATTTTATATACTAAAAAAAATTTCTTTAGAAATAAAAATTCTTCTCTCACAGATTAAAAAAAAATTCTTCAAAATAACTTAATGTAGATGACCTCATCACTGGCTTCAGATTTGATGGACTGTAATCATTTCATGATGAGATTTCAGGGTATTTATCTACAATGGCTTGTTTCTTTGTGCTTCATTAGTTTGCGCAAGGATGGAGATACAATTGAATAGAAGACTATTCTTTCATATTCAAAAATGGGAAATGGCTTTCTTTGGGAGTGTGGATTCACACGAAATGATGTCTATCTTTTCTATTGACAACTCAGAAGTTGAAGCAGCGATTAGGGAGGTGATAGGAAAGGGTGTTTTGGATGGCCATGTGAGGACTCTGTATCCTTCACAAATTCTTGCAGTCTTTGCTTCAAATGCTATGGACTTACTCTAGGATATCAATTTGGTAAGGCAGCTGGTTATTAAGTTTGTGCATCGTTTTCTCTACTCTGAGGATGTGTTGATTGAGGCCTTTCAGAATTATAATCTTTTCAAGTCAGGGGCTTTAATAGGCAGTTTGTTCTCTAAGTGTCAAATATTGTATTCTCCTGCTTTCAATTGCATCTTCAATGCATTTCACTTTGCACTTCATCATGAATGTGAAGAGTTTTTGCATATTTCTATTCATGCACGCAACAATGAAATTGGGAAGGGTCTTGCAAATCAAATTGCTGAAAATTTTTAGGCTATGTTGTTTCTTCTTCATTTTTAGCATTATAATCTACCTACACCTGGGTCTCCTGTGGAAGAAGATGGTAACGATGGTGTCATTTTTTTGATACAAGATCTTAATACTGCTATGGATTCTTGATATCGAGGTCTATCTGTTACTTTGTAATATCGTTATATGTAATCTTTTTGTAGTTTTTTGTTCACAACCTAAATGTTTAAGGGTGTGTTTTCTCTCCTCTTATGCAATTCTAGTTAGTTGGCATATGGCCTTGATTCTAGGAAGGGAGAGCAGCTTTGGTGTTTTTCTGGTGCAGGATTCCTTATGGCCTGCCATTTTGTAAGCTTCCTTTATTATATATATAATATATTTTATAGGTGCTAGTCAACTTTTGTCTAGAAAAAAAACTTAATGCAGAATGAAAAATAAAAAAATTGTTGGAAAAAGAAAAATAAAAAGCTAACAAATATTCACAATAAAAATATTATTGAAGAGAAAAATAAAAACACAAAATAAAATATTCATGATAAAAATTTATTGGATAAAAAAAAGCTAACAATTTTTATTTATATTTTAGAGAAAGAAAACAAAAAAGCTATTGTAAAATATTCAAGTTCATATATATACACTTTCAAAAAAATTAAAAAAAAACTACTATAAGAGTTTGTTTTAAAATTAGGAAGTGTGGCTTTTTAAATATAACTTTTAGATAAAAGACTTTTTAAATAAAAAATAAATAATCAAGAAAAGAAATAATCTAAAATGAAAAGTGAACTTGATTTTTTTAATAAATTATTATAGAAATATATGTTACCACTTTAGAAAAATAACGAACTTGAGTTTAAGACTTTTAAATAAAAAATAAAAAATAAAAAATCAAGAAAAAAGAAATAATCTAAAATGAAAAGTGAACTTGAGTTTTTAATAAATTATAATAGAAATATATGTTACCACTTTAAAAAATAATGAACTTGAGTTTTCTAAGGAATTATAATAGAAACATGTGTCCCCACTTAACTCATGTAGTTAAGTAATTTATATTTATTTATATTTAAATAATTGTATTATATGAGATAATTTTTGCTTTTTTAGAGTTTCTTAGAAGGCCCATTTTTTATGTAAATTTCCCCTAATCGAGCCTTTTTAGGGAGAGGCCACGATGAGGGCAGCAAATGGAGAATGATGATGAGGAGGCCGAGGAGAGACCTAGGTCAAGGGCTCATAGTCATGTTCCATGATCTACTACTAGTGGAGTACCAAGTCAGTTCAAGCGCGGGAGATGAGTGGTGTTGCCACATCTATGCCCCTAGCTATAGGCACGACTATAGGTGTTTCTATAGCGACTTCATTATCCGATCCTGATTGGCAGGATGGTGATCCATGTGAGAATGATGCTATTTTTTATTTGATGATTATTTGATTATGATGATGTCATGCTTATATATGTTTTGGTGAGATATTGATTTTATCTTTGTGTTATTTTTCACATTTGGTACTCGAGCATGGCATGACTTTGTGGGTTGTGTCATAGCAGATATAGTACCTACTGGGCTGACTGAGCAACATGTATGGACGGGTTATTCACCACATCACTTAGTAGGGTAGCATGTAGAGATATTTATGCCTTTTATAAGATACAGGGTGGCTATGGAAGCCAATGTAGATCATCTTTTAGCTGCGAGGGATCAGGAAATCTAGAGGGCAGAGCGTGTGAAGGCTCGTACAAACCTCCAGATACAACAAGATTAGGCTACAGTATCTCCTTCTTCTAAGATAGGTCACGTGTTACAAATATGTGCCTAAGAGATATTGTCATTGATGTCAACATATCCTTGTTGCCATTGGTGTCAACTGTATCCTACCTTGTTGCCTATTTAGAAGATTGGAATGTTGAGGATATTGAGAAAATTAATGAAGATCATTGTATGCAGACCATATGGCTAGGTAGAGGATTGTTTGTAGTAACTCCAGTTAATATTTGAGAGGTCCACATGAAGATTTGAAGAAGTTATAGTCATCTAAGCAGAATTAGGTTTTGCAGTGTTCAAAAGAGACAGAGCGACAAGAAATTGGTCTGGATTGCTCCGCATTAAAATATTATGATCTGCAGATCTAGAGGCATGTTTAGGAAGTCAGTGTGTATGATCAGCTCAAGTGGTTTATGGTTTGGAGATCTGCAATAAATCTTTCTAGTTTGACAGTCATAGCAGACAATGGGATAAGTGCAAAAAGATGGGGGGCCAAAAAGGGGTCTTAAGTGGCCACTTTTTTCTGAAATCAGGAAATGCTAGCCTTGGATGAGAAATTGAGCATAGTTACACTCAAAATTTGGAGATGCAACCAAAACAATGTTCGTAGTACTTCGAGTCTACTTTCTAAACTACTATTTTTTTTTAAAATGGTATAGATTAAGGGGTTCAAAAGAGGGAGCCATAGAAATTGGTGTTGTTTCTATAAAAAAAACATAACATAGCATGTTTTGTGGCTCCCTCAAAAGGTCAACTTTCTTTTTGTATTTTTAAAATCGTTTCTATGAGAAATTAGCTAACATGTAGTTTATGCCTGATTTTTCTGATAATTTTTGATGAATATTTGATATTTTACTAATTTTCAAAGTGGACACATCTTAAAAAATAGAATTTTGGCCGTGCTATCCTTATAAATTTTGAAAACTAATTGAAAATTATTTTTTTCTTTTTTTAATATGTGTAGAATGGAGTCTAGTTTCTAAATATGTAATTTTTTTAAAATTTCAATGAATAGTTAATTTACAATGAGAAAAAGACCAAACAATGGTTTTTGCCCAAAAACAGACACACAAACAAAAGAAATTAAAGATGAAAGGCTTAACATTGTCAAAATGTGAAAAAAATCACATCGTCAAATAGCTAAGAGAAAGCCTAACATTACCCAGGTGTTTGATTTGTTCGACCTTGAAACACGTGCAAATTTGAGGGTTAGCACGAACAAAATTATGTGAAATCCTGTAGAATATGAAAAAACACGTCTCTAGACATTGGGAAGGCACTCCAAGCCTTTGGGTTGGAAATCTAAAGCAAATCCCAAGCCCAAGGCTTGGATTCCCAAAGCAAAACATAACGCGAGCATGTTATAATGCGCTCGTGTTATGTTTTACTTTGCATTTTTCCTTTTCCGCAAATGTTTGTGCACTATTTGTCATGTTTGAAATAACACGAGCACGTTATAACGTGCTCGTATTATGTCCCCCTTGAATTTTTTTATGTTCAAGGTTATTAATCATGTATGTATGTATGTATGTATGTATGTATGTATGCCTATATGTATGTATGTATCTATGTATGCCTATATGTATGTATGTATAGTGTCGAGGGTGAGGAGGGTAGAGATGGGGGTGAGCCAGATAGGGGAGGAGAGGGGTGGATAAGGATTGAGTGATTAAGGTTTAAGGTTGAGGGTTTAGGGATAGGATTTAGAGTTTAGGGATAAGGGATTAGAGTTTAGGACCTTGAGGGATTAGGGTTTAGGGTTGAGGCTTTAGGGATAGCGTTTAGGGTTGAGGGTCAAGGGATTAGGGTTAAGGTAGAGTGTTGAGGGTAGAGGGATTAAGGATAGGGTTTAGGGTTGAGGGATTAGGGTTTAAGGTATAGTTTTGAGGGTTGAGGGTTAGGGATAGGGTTTAGGATTTAAGGTTTAAGTGTTGAGGGTTGAGGATTTAGGGATAGGGTTTATGGTTTAGGGATAAGGGATTAGGGTTTAGGGATTAGGGATTAGGGTACCATAAATTATAATTAGGGATTAGGGTTTATGGTTTAGGGACTAGGGATTAGGGTTTAGGGTTAAGGGATTAAGGTTTAGGGTTTAGGGATGTACAATTAAGGGGTACCATAAATAAACTAGAATTTAGGAAGGGTTGGGAAAATTTTGTGAATCATCATGGGCTGGAGATTAGAGATTTTGTTGTGTTAAAGTACATATCCAAGTCATAATTTAAGGTTAAGATATTTCAAAGAATAAGGTGTGTGAAAAAACATCAATGCTCTTCGGCTTATGAATACCAACATTGACATAGATAAAAGATGCCCTTCTTCTAATAGAGTATGTAGTTCAAGTCAACCGATGGGCAGCAAGTTGTCGAATGAGTTGGTTTAATGGGCGTGCCTCCTTCAAGGCCCAGGTGGGCAGGAGTGGGATGTACAATTAAGGGGTACCATAAATAAACTAGAATTTAGGCAGGGTTGGGAAAATTTTGTGAATCATCATGGGCTGGAGATTGGAGATTTCGTTGTGTTTAAGTACATATCCAAGTCATAATTTAAGGTTAATATATTTCAAAGAATAGGGTGTGTAAAAAATATCAATGCTCTTCATCTTATGAATACCAACATTGATACAGATAAAAGATGCCCTTCTTCTAACAGAGTATGTAGTTCAAGTCAACCAATGGGCAACAAGTTGTTGAATGAGTTAGTTTAATGGTCGTGCCTCCTTCTTCAAGGCCTAGGTGGGCAGGAGTGGGATGTACAATTAAGGGGTACCATATAAATAAACTGGAATTTAGGCAGGGTTGGAAAATTTTTGTGAATCATCATGGGCTGGAGCTTGGAGATTTCATTGTGTTCAAGTACATATCCAAGTCATATTTTAAGGTTAAGATATTTCAAAGAACAGGGTGTGAAAAACATCAATGCTCTTCAGCTTATGAATACCAACATTGATACAGATAAAAGATGCCCTTCTTCTAATAGAGTATGCAGTTCAAGTCAACCAATGGGAAACAAGTTGTCGAATGAGTTGGTTTAATGGGTGTGCCTCCTTCTTCAAGGCCCAGGTGGGCAGGAGTGAGATGTACAATTAAGGGGTGCCATATAAATAAACTGGAATTTAGGCAGGGTTGGGAAATTTTTGTGAATCATCATGGGCTGGAGATTGGAGATTTTGTTGTGTTCAAGTACATATCCAAGTCATATTTTAAGGTTAAGATATTTCAAAGAATAGGGTGTGTGAAAAATATCAATGTTCTTCAGCTTATGAATAGCAACATTGATACAGATAAAAGATGCCCTTCTTCTAACAGAGTATGCAGTTCAAGTCAACTGATGGGCAGCAATTTGTTGAATCAGTTGGTTTAATGGGTGTGCCTCCTTCTTCAAGGCCCAGGTGGGCAGGAGTGGGATGTACAATTAAGGGGTACCATAAATAAACTAGAATTTAGGTAGGGTTGGGAAAATTTTGTGAATCATCATGGGCTGGAGATTGGAGATTTCGTTGTGTTCAAGTACATATCTAAGTCATATTTTAAGGTTAAGATATTTCAAAGAACAGGGTGTGTGAAAAATATCAATGCTCTTCCGCTTATGAATACCAACATTGATATAGATAAAAGATACCCTAGCATCATAAGCACTTCAAAAGAATGAAAATGACATAAAAATCCCAGGATGAAATAACAGTTCTTGCATCAAACTCTTTTTTGCAACATTACATGGATATTACAAACAAAAAGAGCTAAAATTATTAAATCAAAATCTCTAGCATATCAAAATCTCATCACAAATAACCACATAATCAAAGAATTAAGCCCAATACATGTCTGAAGCTATTTAGTACTGATGTGCATTGTTTTTCTATTTAGTAATAAAAATACAAAATGCCTGCTCATCTATCACAAACCTTAATTCCACGCTGGCTGATTGGCACCCAATTTACCCATCACCAAATAACATTGAGCATGGATGCAGCCGTTGAAGAGGGATCGACGGATCTAATTTTAGATAGTAGAGACTTAAGCAAAACCTTGGCAGTTAATACAAGATAAAATTCGAATGGATGTACTGTAACTTAGTGATGCAAACCACAAGTGGGTCAAATGAACAACCAACAACTCTCTACAGTTGCAAACCAAAAACATAAGAACAAGGAAGAAGAATGAAGAATCAGGGCACAAACAATCTATATTAGAAGATCTAAACATACCTCTCCCCAAAATTGTATGGAACCCAACTTTGTTTGGATATGCAAATGTACAATACCTCTGCGCAATCTTCCAAATTTATTACCCAGCCTCCATTTACTTGTTGTCCCATTCAATACTCCCATACATGTAGTTTACTAAATCTGCAATGCAACCTATTTGAGTATAAATCACATAATGTGTTGGAGAAGTCAGTGTTTTTTGGAATTTCAATGATTTTTATTCTATAACTACTGCTCTTTTTTTTTTCTATTAATTTCTTAAGTTTTATTTTTTATTTCCTTTTTGTTATTTAATTTTTTTTTATAAATTTACTTAGAAAAAATGAGTGCTCTCATCCCCACCCTGTTGTGACTATATAATGCCTCTCGGCATAATAAACGTGTTTATTTAAATAAATATACATAAAAAAAATAGATGAATATTTTAAAGCTACATTCAAATTTTTTATTTAATACTTTTTTTAAGCTAATTTAAATTTTATATACTAAAAAAATTTCTTTAGAAATAAAAATTCTTCTCTCACAAATTTAAAAAAACAATTCTTCAAAATAACTTAATGCAGATGACCTCATCACTGGCTTTGGATTTGATGGCTTGTAATCATTTCATGATGAGATTTTAGGGTATTTATCTACGATGGCTTGTTTCTTTGTGCTTCATTAGTTTTTGCAAGGATGGAGATACAATTGAATAGAAGGCTATTCTTTCCTATTCAAAAATGGGAAATGGCTTTCTTTGGGAGTGTGGATTCAGATAGACTGATGTCTATCTTTGCTATTGACAACTCAGAAGTTGAACAGGTGATAGGAAAGGGTGTTTTGGATGGCTGTGTGAGGACTCTGTATCCTTCACAGATTCTTGTAGTCTTTGCTTCAAGTGCTATGGACTTACTCTAGGATTTTAATTTGGTAAGGCAGCTGGTTATTAAGTTTGTGCATCATTCTCTCTACTCTGAGGATGTGTTTGTTGATTGTCAGGAACATTGAGAGGGGGGGGGTAAATCAATGCTCTATAAATCTTTCCTTTAACTTATGCTTTCAACCATAAAAGAATAATCAAGCAAAATACACAACTGAATAGCATCCACATAAGCATAACACATAACACCAAGATTTTACGTGGAAAACCCAAAAAGGGAAAAACCGTGGAGAGGATTAGCTCTCAAATATATATTGCAATCTTTACAAAGATGATGTTTAGGCTTGGTCACTCCATGGACCTAAAACATGTTGGCTTATAGCCATGAAGTACAAGTAAGTTTAGCAGGCTCACTACCTCAACCCTAAGCCTAGCAAGATTACAATAAAGGTTGTTAAACCCTACTAGAGGCTCACTGCTAGCTTACTGCCTTGGAAACAAAACCTTGCTTTCAAACAGATCATACATGATATCTGAATACTACTTTAGCATCTGCCACTATGCTAGGGTGCAGTCATTTAACAATCGTATTCTGAATCCCAAGTCTTCATCACTGTTGATCCTCTAACTCTACTCCACTATTCGCATCTTCGCATCACCCACACACTTCATACACTACTCAACTGAATTTCATTGCCTTTATATATCCGCATCATGATTTACTCCATAATCAGGTCGGCATCTAAGAAGTGAAACGTGTACATAAAAGATGTACCTTGTCGCTCAATCCAATGCACTATGTGTCACGCGGACCCAAATCTTTTCCCAAGCGTGTTCATATAGGTCAACTCTAATCTTTCAATTGCTTACATAAATCCTCCACACATTAACTCTTCTCCACACAATGATTTGTCTCACTAGTCGGCCTGTTCCTCAAGAACATACTTAACAACTTCATCTGTTGTTTTACAACTTCTACTGCTGATCACAAAACACTTCCAAAATCATGTCAGTAACTCTTTACACATTCCCAATCTTACCCTCAAAATCGCAATGCATGATATCTTCTTGCAAAGAAATGCAGACCATCAGAACTTAGACTCTGTCTCTATCAAACTCTATCAAACACTATGTCGGTACTTAGCAGCTTGCAGCTATCCTTCTGATGAACTTCATATCTCCCAACTTTGGAATGAGACACTTCTTATAAGTGTTAACAACACCTCAAAACCACATAATGAAATATTTATTTGCAGAGGAATGCAAACTACTTCACCATGCCCTGTTCACTATTTTTGCTATACCTTTGCTTACCCAGACTTAGAAATTTCTCCAAGATGACTTCTAGAGAAGATCAGGACTTGACCTTTGAAGTATAACACTATTAGACAACTGAGAACATCATACCTGAGCTGCATCTGCAAGTCTTTAATTGCAAAGGCATGCTAGCTTACTTATTGTCCTCTACTCTGCATGCTTTCCATACTTAGCTATTTTCTGTCAACCAGACCTGGAATCTAATATGTTCTTCCAAAGATATCTCTTCCTATCATGGAGATGGGATCTCTGATCCTTGTTTCTATCAATGACTACATATAGATCCATACCAGAGTAGTGTCTCTTGCCAACAATCTCCCCCTTTGGCATTGATGGAAATAGTTAGTGAAAAATGCCTGATTGCTCCCCCTTACTATATACACTATACTTTCTTGCTCCCCCTAAGATGATTATCCATTTTTCACTGATCTACTTCTCCTTCTTTGACATCAATTGCAAAGGGTGTGATTTAAACTTCAAAAATTTGTCAAATTTTCAAAATTTTATATGTATTCTTCCGCATATTTACAAGCACAATCTTTATCTTAGTTTGTGACTGAAGGAAAAATGTCACTATAGATGTTCTTTATTAGAGCTATCTCTCCATTCCATTTATTTCTTGCACTTTCTATAATTTGGATGTGGCCATTCATAAAAAATACTATCTTTTCTGCCTTCTAGAGATCTGATGGTGTATCAATTAGTGCTTGAGATTTCATAGCCTCATCTGCCAACTTGGTCATGGAATCAATCTTCAGACTTATCAATCCTTTCAGCTAGCACAACTTGTCTTTGATTTCTCCCTTTTTCCTCATCAGAGTATTCAGATCATTATGGATATTTTCTACTTGTGTTTCTTTGGCATTTATTAACTCGGCTACTAGATTATATGTCTCAGAGATATTCAACAGTTTGAGTTCCAAGTCTTTGATTTTGTCTTCTAGTTCCTTTGTGATCTTTGGCTAGGATAAACAAAATTTGTATATTTTTCTAGCTTCTTCAATGGCACTTTGTATATTCTTAATTCCATTATCTAACAAAACTTTGTCTCGATCTACCATGCTCTTCAACTCAACCAATCTTCTATCATCAATTTCTTTCCTTAATTTTACTTCCACAGATTTTTTGAAGGATTCAAAATGTACACTTATAGAATTTAATAGCTTCTTGAGGTGGTCAGTAAGAGATAATGAGATATCCCTTTGAGATGATGGCAGTAGTTTTTCCAAGATAGAGGATGCTTCGTTAATCAGTTTGTTATCTTGACCATGTGATTGTAGCAATTCTTCCTGTGCCTTGGCTTGAACCACAGATAATAGCTTGAACTTTTGGAAAGGTGACAATGAGGCCAAGTTGATTGGACCTTGAGGGAGTTCAAATTCTTCTGCAATTTGTTGCCTTTTAGAAAAATCTGTAGTGTCTCTTGCCCTTTCTGATATTTCTCCTTGACTTTGATCTGGAGGGTCTATTTCCTGTTGATCTGTGTTTTTCTCCAGAGTAGGGCTCTTCCTCTCTTCCTTAATCTCTTCACCCTTATCTTGTTGTACAGAAGGCGAATCAGTTTCAATATTGCCTTGGTCTATCATATCCACTATATTAGTGTTGGCGACTTGATCACTCTGTTCAGATTCTTGATTTTGGCTTATTTCCGGTGGAGATATGTCTTCATCATTTGCTTCCTTACTGTCATAAATGGTGGAAATATTATGTTTCATTAGTATGTTCAGAATAATTTTCTCTGTTTCCTTGACAACTTTGTCAACTTCTCCTAACATCAATGCATTCATTCTTTTCTTTGACCTAAACTCATTGTTGAGTGCCTTGGAGATTTTTCTTTTCTCTGCTGGAGTGATATCCAGACATAAGGTTATCAATGTGTGTTCTTTGAGCTCAACATCTTTAGCAACAACAGTTTCCTTCCTAACTAATAGAATACTACCCAAGGTGTTTGGGAGATCACCAATGATCTCAATGAGGGCTCTATTGTAAATATTCATAAACTCTACAATAGCTTCTTCCAAAATCCTCTTGTTAGCATCATTATAATCATCATAAAACTCAGCCACAGGTTTCAAGTTACCATAAATGGTGACAGACCTTAATACATCTTCAATCTTTAGTGTTGCATGAGACTCATCTTCTTCCTGACTTTTACTGGGTGTCTTACTTCTTGTTGACTTCTCCTTGCTACCTTTGAATGTTTCAATAGCAATAAATTTAATTTTCTTTGCCTCCTCATCTAATTTTGACTCTTCTTCATTTACTTCTATGCTTGCATTGATCTTTGGAAATTCTTAAAATAGCCCCATAGGGCTTCATTTGGTGCATCAATGGTGCCTATGCTACTCAAAAAGTTTTTAATTTGAACTGCTATAGGTTTATCACTGGTCCAAGATAGGTTTTTCATACTGGCAACTCTTGCATAAAATAGAAGAATAAACACATGATCAGTGTGCCAAATTTAAAGGGGTATTTACCTTCTTTTGACTTCTTCAGATTTTCCATTACTTGTTGTCGGAGCAATTCACAGATGTCATAATCAACATTTTCTTTGATCATTTGATAGGCTATGTAAATGGCCGTGCTAGAAATAGAGTTCTCCTAGTTGGTGAAATAAACTTTGTATCCCAATACCATTGAGGCAAATCTCATGGCATGATCCTCAATATCATTTATTGTCAAGGCTCTCTTGTCAAACTTTGCTCTAGTAGCCGTAATTACTGTATCATTCTTCACGGATTTCAATAGAGGTACTGATCTGGTGGAGCTCAATCCAGTGACTACCCTAATAGCATATTTTGTAATCTTGAATAGTCTCACAAGCCATACGAACTCATCATGAATTCTTCTTAACACATATCGGACCCATTTGTCTTCCATAAATGTTGGGAAATTGAAATACTGAATAAATTTCTTTTCTTCCAATGCTAAATATTCATCTTTCAATTTGAGATTCTCATTGCTCAGATGTTTTGTGTAGAGATCAGTAAACCTGGTATCACTAAATTCTTCTAGGGCAACATGAATATATGCCCTAACATCTTCTGCATGCATAACTCCATGAGGAACACTTGAAAATGCACCCAACTGATTGACCTCGGTTAATTTGAATGGGTGTTTTTTGAACTTTGGTCATGCTTTCTCAGTAATATCAACAACTTGTGGTGATGCCATTTAAGAAATTTTAATAGATTTACAAGAGGTTTTTGAACAAAATTACTTTGTACTGCCGAATTAGGGTTCCCTTATTCTAAATTTCTCCAAACCCTTCAAATCTTGGTTGTTGTAGCTCAAAATCTGTTATGATCTCTTTGAGTATTTGATGGCTTCGAGTGTAAAGTAATTTGAGGTTAAACAAGTTTCCTTTTATCCTCTGCATGACATGACCTAGATGTCATTAAATGCTTATTTTCAAAAAGTTGTTAAAAACACTTTGTTGTAGAATACAGTTGATTAGGATTGCTCCACAATATACCGCATTGACTCCTATTCTTTCGGTTCTTCTTCTAATAGGTGTGTCACATCAAACTCCATGATACATCTTCGTGCCAGACTCTGGCACCCAATTTTTGGCTAGGGGGTTTAAATTTTCTACACTGCTCCCCCTGAGCCAGAGTTCTCAATTTACTTCTTGGAGGAGGTATCTGCACCAGATACTAGTGTGAGTTGATCTCTATCTTAAATTACTCCTTTCTTTATCCATACCTTATTCATTTCTTTCTTGGTTTCAACCAGATTAACTTTCTCTTTTCCCTTGTCATTTATTTGCTCTGTTTTCCTTTCTTTAGAATAATGATTTCTCTTCACATTCCTATTTTTGCAAAACCTTGCAATATGTCCAGGTCTGTTGCAATTGAAACATACCACATTATTTTGTCCTTGAATCCTTCTATTGACTAGATTTGATCTGCATTGATTAGCCATGTGTCGAAATCTATTGCATGCAAAACACCTTTTATTGATTGATTGATCTGATATTTTGAGGATTAGTTCTTACTGAACTTCTGCATTCATTTGATCTGTGTCCCATTTTGTAGTATCCACTGCACCTAATAGAGTTCTGGCTTACTTTACTTTTGCATACAATAGATTTATGACCAGTTCTATTGCAAGTGAAGCATTTACCTTTGAATGATTGTTCATTCCTCCCATTGTTGAAATTTTTCCTGATTTGATTTCTACATTCATTTGCTCTATGACCAGTTTTCTTGCAATTGAAATACTGACCAGAGAATAATGGAGTCTTTTGATTTATTCTACTTCTACACTGAGTAGCCTTATGATCAAACTTATTGCATGAATTACAATAACCATTGAAAGATGGGTACCTTTGAGCATTTGGTTGTCTGACCGGAGGTCTTCTAGGTCTTCTTCTTTGATTTTTGAATCAGTATCCTTTGTTTTCTCTTGACTCTATGCTTATTTTTCTAGAGTTTGAACTTTATCCTTTCTCAAATCCTAAACCATGTTTGTCTTCAGCATTCCTTTGACTAGCAATTATTTCATCAAGCTTGGCAGTACTTATCCTAAATTTTTCTTCAAAGCTTTTGGCCTTTTCTAGGTCTATTTTCAAACTTATAATTTCTTTTTCAAGTTTTGCACTGTCTTCTGATCTATTTTTCACAATCAAGTTCAGATCATCTTTTGCTTTTGATCTTTTTGTAACTTCTACTTCCAAATCCTCTAGGGCTTCATTTGCTGATTATAGTTCATCACTAACTTCTTTTCATTTGTCTTTGAATTTCTTGACTTGGTCTTTTAGATTTAAGATGCATTCATCTACTTGTTGTAAGTTTTCTTTCAAATCCCTAAATTTTGCTTTAGAGTTTTCAAGATCCATAAGAGTTTCTTCTAGTTGGTTGCACCTTTTAATTATTTTCATACCTTCTTGTTGCCATGATCACACTATCCCTGATCTTCCGCAAGCTATTTAACTTTTTCCGAGGAACCTTGCTTTGATACCAATTGTTGATTGTTATGAACATTGAGAGGGGGAGGGTGAATCAGTGTTCTATAAATCTTTCCTTTAACTTTTGCTTTCAACCATAAAAGAATAATCAAGTAAAATACACAACTGAATAGCATCCACAAAAGCATAACACATCACACCAAGATTTTACATGGAAAACCCAAAAAGGGAAAAACCATGGAGAGGAGTAGCTCTCAAATATATATTGAAATCTTTACAAAGATGATGTTCAGGCTTGGTCACTCCATGGGCCTAGAACATGCTAGCTTACAACCATGAAGTACAACTAAGTTTAGCAGGCTCACTACCTCAACCCTAAACCTAGAAAGATTACAATAAGGGATGTTAAACCCTACTGGAGGCTCACTGCCATCTTACTTCCTTGGCAACAAAACCTCACTTTCAAATAGATCATACATGATATCTGAATGATGCTTTAGCATCTGCCACTATTCCAGGGTACAGTCATTTAACAACCATATTCTGAATCCCCAGTCTTCATCGCTGTTGATCCTCTAACTCTGCTCCACTATTCACATCTTCACATCACCCACACACTTCACACACCACTCAATCAAATTTCATTGCCTTTATATATCCATATCATGATTTACTCCATAATCAGGTCGGTGTCCAAGAAGTGAAACATGTACATTAAATGATGTACCTTGTCACTCAATCTAATGCACTATGTGTCGCGTAGACCCAAATCTTTTCCCAAGCATGTTCATATAGGTTGGCTCTAATCTTTCAATTGCTTACATAAATCCTCCACACATTAACTCTTCTCCGCACAATAATTTGTCTCACTAGTCAGCCTGTTCCTCAAGAACATACTTAACAACTTCATCTCTTGTCTTACAACTTCTACTGCTGATCACAAAACACTTCCAAAAACATGTCAGGAACTCTTTACACATTCCAAATATTACCCGTAGAACCACAAGGCATGATATCTTCTTGTGGAGAAATGTGGACCATCAGAACTCAAACTCTATCTCTATCAAACTCTATCAAACACTATGCCGGTACTTAGCAGCTTGTAGCTATCCTTCTGATGAACTTCAGATCTCCCAACTCAGGAATAAGACACTTCTTATAATTGTTTACAACACCTCAAAACTACATAATGAAATACTTATCTATAGAGGAATGCGGACTACTTCACCATGCCCTGTTCACTATTTCTACTATACCTTTGCTTACCCAGACTTAGACATTTCTCCAAGATGACTTCTAGAGAAGATCAGGACTTGACCTTTGAAGTATAACACTATTAGACAACTGAGAACATCATACCTGAGTTGCATCTGCAAGTCTTCAATTGCAAAGGCATACTAGCTTACTTACTGTCCTCTACTCTGCATGCTTTCCATACTTAGCTATTTTCTATCAACCGGACCTAGAATCTAATATGTTCTTCTAGAGATATCTCTTCCTATCATGGAGATGGGATCTTTGAGCCTTGTTTCCATCAATGACAACATATAGATCCATACCAGAGTAGTGTCTCTTGCTAACAGTGTTGATCGAAGCCTTTCAAAATTATGATCTTTTCAAGTCAAGGGCTTTTCTAGGCAATTTGTTCTATAAGTGTCAAATATTGCATTCTCCTGCTTTCAATTGCATCTTCAATGCATTTCACTCTGCACTTCATCATGAATGTGAAGAGTTTTTTATTATTTCTATTCATGCACACACCAATGAAATTGGGGAGGGTCTTGCAAATCAAATTGATGAAAAATTTCAGGTTCTATTGTTTCTTCTTCATTTTTAGCCTCAGAATCTGCCTACACCTGGGTCTCTTGTGGAAGAAGATGGTAACAATGGTGTCAATTTTCTGATACAGGATCTTAATATTGCTATAGATGTCTGATATCTATGTCTATCTGTTACTTTGTAATATCGTTATATATAATCTTTTTGTAGTTTTTTGTTCACAACCTGAATGTTTAAGGGAGTGTTTTCTCTCCTCTTATGCAATTCTGGTTAGTTGGCATATGGCCTTGATTCTGGGAAGGGAGAGAAACTTTGGTGTTTTTTTGGTGCAGGATTCTTTATGGCCTACCATTTTGTAAGCTTCCTTTATTATATATAATATATTTTATAGGTGCTAGTCACCTTTTGGCTAGAAAAAAAACTTAATGCAGAATGAAAAATAAAAAATTTGTTGGAAAAAGAAAAATAAAAAGCTAACAAATATTCACAATAAAAAATATTATTGAAGAGAGAAAAATAAAAACACAAAAATAAAATATTCATGATAAAAATTTATTGGATAAAAAAAAGCTAACAATTTTTATTTATATTTTAGAGAGAAAACAAAAAAGCTATTATAAAATATTCAAGTTCATATATATACACTTTCAAAAAAGTTAAAAATAAACTACTATAAGAGTTTGTTTTAAAATTAGGAAGTGTGGCTTTTTAAATATAACTTTTAGATAAAATACTTTTTGAATAAAAAATAAATAATCAAGAAAAGAAATAATCTAAAATGAAAAGTGAACTTGATTTTTTTAATAAACTATAATAGAAATATATGTTACCACTTTAGAAAAATAATGAACTTGAGTTTAAGACTTTATAAATAATAAAAAAAAAAAAATCAATAAAAAAAATAATCTAAAATGAAAAGTGAACTTGAGTTTTTAATAAATTATAATAGAAATATATGTTACCACTTAAAAAAAACAATGAACTTGAGTTTTCTAAGGAATTATAATAGAAACATGTGTCCCCACTTAACTCATGTAGTTAAGTAATTTATATTTATTTATATTTAAATAATTTGTATTATATGAGATTATTTTTGCTTTTTTAGAGTTTCTTAGGAGGCCTAATTTTTATGTAAATTTCCCCTAATCATGCCTTTTTAGGGAGAGGCCATGATGAGGGCAGCAGATGGACAATGATGACGAGGAGGCTAAGGAGAGACCTAGGTCAAGGTCTCATAGTCATGTTCCATGATCTATTGCTAGTGGAGTGGCAAGTCAGTTCAAGTGTGGGGAGATCAGTGGTGTTGCCACATCTATGCCCCCAGCTATAGGCACGACTATAGGTGTTTCTATAGTGACTTCATTATCTGATCTTGATTAGCAGGATGGTGATCCAAGTGAGAATGATGCTATTTTTGATTTGATGATTATTTGATTATGATGATGTCATGCTTATATATGTTTTGGTGAGATATTGATTTTATCTTTGTGTTATTTTTTATAGTTGGTACCAAAGCATGGCGTGACTAAGTGGGTCATGTCATAGCGGATATAGTACCTACTGGGCTGGTCGAGCAACATGTATGGATGGGTTATTCACCACATCACTCAGTAGGGCAGCACATAGAGATATTTATGCCTTTTATGATATATAGGGTGGCTATGGAAGCCACTATAGATCGTCTTTTAGCTGAGAGGGATCGGGCAATCCAGAGGGCAGAGTGTACGAAGGCTTATACAAACCTCCAAATACAACGAGATTAGGCTATAGTATCTCCTTCATCTGAGATGGGTCACACTCTTACTCATTATTTGTAGATAGAGCTAGATCGAGTGAGAGCTAAGAGAGATCAAGCACAGACAGAGAGAGATAGATTTCAATAGCTCTAGAATACAGATTCTTAGGGGGAGATGAGAGAGCTTAGAGGCACGATTGGGGGTCTACGATCGTGGAGTGCATCTAGGAGTCACTCGTGGTTTGTGGCCTTGCAGGGATAGCCTTCTGTTACTCATACACCACCAAGTCCTAAGAGATTTGGCTATCACGGTCCAACTTTATTGTATGTTTCTCATGTGTTGTGTTACAACATCCCATTTTGATGTACAGGATAGTCAATTTTGATTTTTATACTCTAACTGATATGTATATATAATGGTTTTAATTAACACCATGATGATTTTGTTTGATGTATCTATTGAAATGCAAAAGATAACTAAGAGGGGGGGTGACTCAGTTGTCTCTAAAACTTTAACCACTTATGAACATCAACACATCAAATGCTCAATTACTGTTATTAAGATTTAACCATGAAAACATAAAACAAGAAGCTCAACATAATAACACATTAAACACATGAGACACCATATTTTTATGTGGAAACCCCTATAAGGGAAAAACCACAGTGGGTGTTAACCCAAAAAGATAAATATGTTATAGCAATACTGAAAAATAGAGGCTCACTGCCTTAGGGTACACTGCCCAAAATGCTCACTACAAATTTTAGGGCTCACTGCCAAGATCGACTAACTACCAAGGGTGGCTCACTGCCAAGGATTGGTGAACTGATTTGATAGCATCTACTCCATGCCTGGGTTTAGTTCCATTGAAGCATAGTATAAATCCTCTACTCTTCCCTTCTTACACTTTCACACTTATCTTTGCATATTCACACAAGGAAATCTTTTTCATAACTTCATTACATGTTTTATACACTTCATCAACCGTGGAATGTACATCAAGGTCGGCATTACATTCATCAACCATTGGAACAATCTCCAAGGTTGGCATTACAAACATACATAGAAATAGGTCTAGACCTAAACAAAATTAGCTAAAGGAAAGATGTATGTGGATCATGTTATGTCTTAGCTAGGACTCAATTGTAATCTTCCACACCACTACATGCTTTCACAATCTTCGATGTATCTCTGCAAGTAGTGAAAACAACCAAGTCGGCCAAGACTAGTGTTAACATTAAGTCTTCTAAGAATAGGATTCATTCACGATCCAAATTTATCTTTGTGGACCAATCCAAATGTAGGAACACAATTAGGAGACATCCACAAGCACATTGTAATCACCAAGAACATCCACACAACCTCTAATCACTTTGTCAAGAAGATTCTTCAAACTAGAGCACTTGAATATAACAATTATCCACTGTCATAAAGAAAAGATCGCTTGCGGACCACCAAATCATGAAGCCTTGGAGTTGGTGGCACTTATCATCATTACAAACTTGATTCCAAAACCACAGACTGAAATACTTAGATGCAGAGGAATGCGGAGCATAATACATTCTCCTTGTCATCACCAAATATACAGAAAAAGTAGTTTTCACTCTGGTGATCATAACTCACTCAAATCTTCATATCGGAGGATCAAACTTGGAACATAACATCTTCAGACATGCATCTAAATAACTTCCAATCCGTAGATAAAGATATTCACTCAACAAGAAATGCGGAGTAAACTACTAGACTATTCTATTGTAAACAAGAGCATAGTTGACACCAATGACAACACTGATATGTTGACCTCAATGACAACACTGGTTGGGCACATACTTGTAACAATTTCCCCCTTTTCATTGATGACAACATATGATGTGAAAAACTATAAAGACCATCAAGACAAGATACTCCCCCTTTCTTTTTATACATCTGCACTCTTTCTCCTCCTGAGTTTTTTCCATGATTTATCTTCCCCTTTGACATCAATGGCAAAGGGCACATACTTGCACTCTGTTGCTATGATCAAACTGAAACTACTCTTAAACAAAAACTTATGTTGGTAACTTCCAGCTACTCCCCCTAAGAGGTAGCTCTTAAAATATCAATCCAGATCAAAAAAATGAGGCTTTGGGCACCACTGGACTAATTCATTCCTATGCATCTTAGTTTAGAGGAGGGGTAATAACCCCTAACTTTTCTCTGACATACTCAAAGGTATCCTTGGCAGAGGCTTAGTGAAAATATCTGCAATTTGATTCTTTGTGGACACATATTCCATCTTTATTTATTTCTCTGTCACCTTTTCTCTCAAAAAGTGATACCTTATTGATATACTTCATTCTCTGTCACTTTTTCTCTCAAAAAGTGATACCTTATTGATATATGCTTTATTCTTGAGTGCATTATTAGATTTTTTGAAATGTTTATAACACTAGTATTGTCACAAAAGATTGTAATTGGATCTTCATACACAACTCTTATGTCCTTCAAAGTCTACTTCATCTTGTGAGGCCTACCTTTTTCATTTCCGTTCATGTGACTATTTACCTTACTGTTGCTGATACTTTTATACTTGTGGGACTGTTGATCCCAAATTCCTGAACTATTAGACTTTATTATGCTAAAGAAAAACTAATTCGGTGATGTTAGATAGATGCTTGTATTAAGAGAAAATAAATTGGGTGATGTTAGATAGATGTTTATATTAAAGGAAAACTAATTGGGTGGTGTTAGTTAGAAAATTGCAATGTGATTTCTTTATGCTTAAGAGCACTTATGATATTTTATGGGAGTGCATGTTTTAAATTGCTTCGGCTATGATATTTATATGTGGAATTAACTTTGCAACTGAGTGCACAGGTATTTCTAACAAACCACAGATACTGGAGATCATCCCACACTTGATGTTGTAATCCCTTGTGCAGCCGATCTGGTTCCACGAGGAACCAAGATCAACTCTGTGTATGATGTAATATTGTAATGTTAATTTGCATGAGGTTAATTGGGTTGAGTCTACCCTCTTTTAATTTGAATTATGATATGTGTTGTAAGAATTGTCTTTGAATTACATTTTTAAATTTTAAATTTTTTTGGAGACCCTTTTCTTGTGTCTTAACTTGACCTCGGGTGTTCTAACTAGGCAAAACTTGACCCTGGATTATACCCCATGGGTCTAGGGTCCCTTTTGACTTGGGTAACCCTTGG
Organism: Cunninghamia lanceolata; assembly: GCA_027924645.1. Lineage (NCBI taxonomy): Eukaryota > Viridiplantae > Streptophyta > Pinopsida > Cupressales > Cupressaceae > Cunninghamia > Cunninghamia lanceolata. The sequence goes on along the minus strand of BSBN01000061.1, from coordinate 2,033,473 downwards.
TAGACCTCCATATGGTCACCTTAACTTCATAGTGAAGTTAAGTGACAAATTTGGAGGCATGGGAGGGATAGGATGAGTGGTACCAACACTCAAGCCCATCCCTTTTCAATTCCCAAGGCTAGAGATGACTCCAAGATCCACCAATTGTGGAGGACTTGACTTCAAGTCTCTCTCACAATTGGTGAGAGTACCCATGGAGTTGTGTGGTCCTTCATGAGAGGGAAGGAGGGGGACACATGTGTCACCCTTTCCCTCTTTAACTCCCCTTCTCTCTCCCATGTGTTGGAGAGAGGACATGTGGTAAGGGGTGAGGGAGACTTTGGGGATGGGTGAGTGACATGTGTCAACACCCATCCCTTGGGACACATTTTTAGTGGGGAGGAAGAGTGAGGAGGTGACAAATGTCACCTCCCCATTCCTCTAAGCTCATGGATTGGGCTTATTTTAATCCCACTTGGGATAGGGAGAAAGGTTGTTAAATTTTTGAGAATTTTAATTGTTTTGAAATTGTTTTGCGAGAAAAGAATAGAGGGAGTTTGGTGGCTTATGTTGGAGGAGATTTTAGAGGAGCTCTACATCAACTTCTTCCATATTAGGGCTTTAAAGGTTGGTTTTCAAGGCTAAGGCCTTCCCCTTGTATTTTCAATTTGCTTGCATGATGAATGTGTGAGATGTATTTTGCTTGTGTTGTATTTTGTTATTGTGGGGAATATTTAGTAGGGTGTTGAAAGAGCCTCTCCCACTTGGGAGAAAATGCTCATCAAGTGTGGGGTAGGGGAGGAGTGATCCTCCTCGAGTTCATTACCTTTTTTTAGGATGTTGAAAGCCCTGAGGGCATTTTATGTGATTTTGAGTAATTTGTTATATGGCTTGAGAGCCAAAATATAAAAATCCTTTGAAAATTTTGTTAACATGTTGGCTTGAGGCCATGAGAAAAATTGTGTTGAGATATTTTGAAGGAGTGGCACTCTAGAGTTGAGTGTGTCCACTCTCCTACCCCTTTTAAACTCACCTTGGTTGAGTTGTGTGTTGTAAAAATCTACGGGTGTAATATTGTGCTTTGAGATGTTTGTTGTCTTGTTGTGAAGTGGATTTGAGTTCCCTAGGTGTGTGGATGACCTCCCTAGCTTGGGGGTGACCCTCTTGCGGGTCTATGGTAGGGAGGAGAGTAGGATGTGTGGTGTTTCTTTCCCTTGTGTGATATGCAGGTTTCATGGAGCTTAATGTGAAGTTGAAAAATTTACTAGACTTGGAAAATATTTTATTTTCCTTTACTCTTAAGGCTCTTGAGGAGAGCTTGGTCTTATTTTGAATTTCATCCTTGTTGGTTTTCAAAGAGGAGAACCTCTCTCTCTCTCTCTCTCTCTCTCTCTCTCTCTCTCTTGTTGTAAAATTTTGTTTTCAAAAGTTGTGAGAAAATCTCCTTCATTGTATTGATAGTTTAGTTTGATAAATTAAATTTTACCATTTATGAAATGAAGAAAGTTTGTTATAATTTATTTCTTTGTATGACTTAATGGAAATATTAATTTTGGATAAGTCATGAAGTTGTTGTTGTGGCAAACAAGAAGTTATAAATTGTTATTTGAAAAAAAAAAAATAGGATGTAGTTATGCATTTGAGTTTTGTTTGTAAATAATTGCAAATACAATTAAATCCTCCCTTCAAAAAAAGATGTATAAACCTAAATTATATGCTTAATATATTTAAATTGAGTTATTGACTTGAAATAGAATTGAATTAAAAGAAAAATAGATAGTATATTTGTTTTAAAATTAGAAATCCTATGAGTGCTTAGAAAGAAAATTATTATTGAAAATATATATAGTTAATTTGGAGTCCATTGTGACAACCCTATTTTCAATAATTACATTAAAATATAAATATTATTATAAATAATTATTGACTAATTTTGACATGTGTGTATGACAAGAACAACCTCTCACTCTCTCGACGGAGAGAGTATCATCGAGGAGACAGTGTCTAGCTGACTGACAGTGACCTGTGTTGAAGTGAATCTGTGCACACACTACCTAGTTTCATTTAGACTAAATTGTATTAATGTGTGTAAGTGTGTGTCAAAATAATTTCGTTTATTATTTGAAAATAGACTAAGTCAAATAACTTGTGGAAATAAATATTAATTGCATTGTTTCAAATTAATTATTTTAGATATTTGAATGTCTTTTTTTTAAAAAATTCTTTTTGATGCATTTATTCTATTTTTCCACATGGAATAAGCGGTGATACAAGAATCTTGAAAATCTTTACTTCTTTTCAATGGGGGCTAATTTTAGAAGATAGTAGAGAAAGTGGGGTAGTGGGATTTATTGAGAATTTATTGCCTTTATCTATTCTATTTTTGCATGAACATGCATTTTCAAAAATGCTCTGTATACTCTTTTAATAGGGATAGAAAAGTTATTAAAAAGGAGGGGGACTCATATCGCTGCATCAACTTTGCATTGGAGGCAACATGCTAAGAGGAAATAGTGTGCGTGGAAAGTATGATAAGGCAACTGATTTTTGTGTTTAAAAAAAAAGAGGGCCTTTTTGGCTTCAGTTTAAAAGATCAGACAGAGGAGGAATATTTCCTTTGCCAAGTATGTGATATTGTTTTCAAATCTTTATTTGCATGATTTTATTTTCTTTAGGTTGCATGAGCCTCTTCAATGATTCATTTTAGTACATTATTGTGATCTTAGAAAATTAACTTTCTCTTAAGAAATCATGAATATTTTCCTGTAATTTACATGCATATCTACCAATTGTGCTCTACCTATGATTCGACATTTTCATACTTTCCTACTGTTAATCTTTTCATGAACATAATCTATTCATGTTCATATCCTACAATCTTTGCATTTCATGCAAATGCCTTCTCTAAGACTTTTTGTTAACCAATTCATATACTTCCATATTTCACATGCATGTCTCCTGGGATGTATGCAATTTCCCCACACACTTGTAAATATCTTACACCATGTTGTCTCATTTAGTTCATTTTGTTCTCTCTATCAACCGAATTGTCTAGCCACATGGCAATAATAAGTTGGAGAAATGGCACTTTAGTATGCAAGCATAAGTAGGTCCTTCTAAGAATAAGTCTATTATATGGGTAAATCATAAGCTCAACTTTGTCTAGAGGTCCATCCATTAGGGCTGAGGCCGAGGACTAATGATGTAGGAGCATCCAGTGGTGTAAGGGAAATCTTGCATCACCCAAAAGATGATGTTTCAAAATCATTGAAGTTGTTTCCATTTCTTTTCAAAATTAGTATTTCTGGTTCCATAATCGCTTGAATAATAATGTAGAACATTCAATTTTTTGAAACTGCTAAAAATAGCAACCTACCATTTTAGGAAAGTTTGCATTTGGGCACGGATTGAAGCAAAAACTTATAGGAAGATTTGTAAATGAAAAATAAGACATTTGGTGAAGGAATCACGTAAAGATCATTTGTGAACTGAAAGATATTAAAGTTTCTATTTTCTTAAAAACGTCTGAAAATTATTCAAACTCATGTTTGAGGCACTAAATGGTCCTGTATAGGCCCTAAAATGGTTAGAAACTATAGAGCTAGTTCGTACCACATAAAGCACTCTGTGAGTTTTCCAACACTTCAAATGACACGTCAATCAGACACCCAGATCAAAAGTTATGGTTCCTGGAAGTTGACCTATTTTTGGAGGGAGATGCAAATTTCAAAATTTGGTTATTAGCTGCCAAAAAGGGTTATTAATAACCATTTTTGTGAACCCTTGGGGTAGTGGAGATAAGGGGGAATGTGTAGAGTCAAGAATAGGTAGGAAAATAGAAACCCTAGTTGATTGTGGGTTACAAAAGGTAGAATATTCCAGAGCCTAGTGATGTATAGCTGTAGTGTGTTGTAGCCTATGGAGGATTGATTCCTCTCATTGTAATTGAGCTTCTGTAATGTAATGAGTTGTCCAAATCAATAAAGAAATATTCTATTTTCTATGTTCCATTTCTGTTGTTGTGTGTTTTATGATTTACCCCCTTCATCAAGTGGTATCAAAGCAAGGGTTCCTGAGTGTGTAAACAGATTGCTGATCATGAGGCAGTTTGCACCAGGACTTGAGGTTGTGGGTTTGCTGTGGAGATCTTGATGCCTCCACAAAGAAATCATATTAGGAGGAATGCTTTGATGGAAGAGGGTTTTAGAGCCCTGTAAAGGTAAATTGATGCATTGCAAGAGGAGCTACGAAGAGGGTTTGAGCTGAGAACAAGAGAAGAAAGTGAGGATGAAGCTGAAGAAGATCTATCTGAAGAAGAACAAGAAGCTGTGGGAGATCCTGTGGAAGTTAGGTTGTTGAGGGCCATTTCAAAGATCAGAAAGAGGCCCACAATCGAAGTTTCTACCTATTCTAGAGATTTGAATCTAGAACAACTTATTGATTGGATCAATGACATGGAGGAATATTTTGAGTATGAAGATGCGGAAGACTTAGACTGGGTCAAGTTCGCAAAAATAAAGTTGAAGGGCCACACTAGTATTTGGTGGAAGGAGGTCTAGTTAGAGAGAAATAGGAGAGGAAAAGGAAAGATTACCAGATGGGATCAGATGTTGGAGAAACTGAAGAAGCAGTTCATTCCTATGGACTCTGAGATGGAGTTGTTGAAGAAGTTGCAAGGATTAAAGCAAGGTAACAAGTCCATTAAGGAGTATACAGAAGAGTTTTATAAGATTACCATCAGGACAGGCCATGCAGAGGCCAACAAGGAGAAGGTAGCTCATTACATTAATGGGTTAAGGCCAAGTATTCAAGAGGAGGTGAGCTTGGTCATAATGACCACCATAGAAGATGCGTACCAATTTTCCTTGAAGGTGGAAGAGAAGTTGAATAAAAGATTTGATAGAAAGCAAAGGGGAAGAGGTCAAGGCAGAAGGACTGGTGGAAGATCCTATGGAGGCCGTAATAAAGATCAAAAGAAAAGTGAAGAAGCTAGTACCAGTTAGAATCAAAGAGGAGATAATGCCTACTTCCCTCATGACTAGAGCAATGGTGAGAAAAGAGGAAGAGGCTGACCTGGGCAAGGACCTAGAAGAGGAGGTTTTAGAGGAACTTGTTTCCAATATGGAGAATAAGGGCATCAGGTATACGAGTGTCCACAACATCAAGGGAGGATGAATAGAAGACTTGAAGGTAATGCATGAGTTGTACATGTAGATGAAGATGTGCAATCTAAGTATTCTGAAGATGTTGAAAGGGGAGAAACCCTAGTTGTCAGAAGAACTTTGTTGAATGAGGAGAAAGAACCAAATCAGAGGAAGAGTTTATTCTACACAAGGTGCAAATGTGAAGGTAAGTGTTGTGATATTATTATTAATAGTGGAAGCACTAACAATCTTGTTTTAGAGGAGACGGTTGACAAGCTGAAGTTGACAAGAAGAAAGCATCCACATCCATATCGGATTGCATGGTTGTAGAAGGACCATAGAGCTTTGGTCAATGAGCAATGTTTAGTTAAGTTTAAGATTGGTGACTACCATGATGAGGTGTTGTGTGACATCATACCGATGGATGCATGTCATATGTTATTGGGGAGGCCGTGCCAGTATGATAGGAGTGTTGTCCATGATGGCCATGCAAACACATATTCCCTAATGAGGGATGGAGTTAGTCATAAGTTGAAGCCCTTGAAGGAGGTGGAAGAAAAGGTATGTAGTACTGCCATAATTTTCTTGGTAGATGGTAGGAAATTTTTGGAGGGTATGAAGCATGAGCGTCATTGCTTTGCATTGATTCCTAAGATTAGTCAAGAGAAATGTGAAGATGTACCAACAGAAGTTTCAGATATGTTGGAAGAATTTTAGGATATTGTCTCTAATAATGTATCGAAATATTTACTACCAGTGAGGAAAATAAGTCATCAAATGGATTTGATACTAGGAGCCAGTTTGCCAAATAAGGCGGCCTATAGAATGACCCTTGCAAAGAATGAAGAGCTGAACAAACAAGTTCAGGAGTTGTTGAGGAAGGGACTAATAAGGGAGAGCCTAAGTCCATGTGCGGTACCTATAGTACTAGCACTAAAGAAAGATGGACAGTGGAGAATGTGTACAGACTCTCAGGCCATTAATAAGATCACGATCAAGTATAGATTTCTATTGTCCAGAATGGATGACATAATGGATTGTTTGAGTGGAGCCAAGTACTTCACAAAGATTGACTTGAAGAGTGGGTATCACCAAATCTGAATTAGAGAAGGAGACAAATGGAAGACAGCTTTCAAGACAAAGGAAGGTTTGTATGAGTGGTTAGTCATGTCATTTGGGCTAACCAATGCACCAAGCACATTCATGTGGCTCATGAATGAGGTACTAAAAGATTTTTTGGGAAGTTTTGTTATTGTTTATTTAGATGACATTTTGATTTTCAATAAGACTTGGGATGAGCATATGATGCATATCAGAAGAGTTTTGGAGAAGTTGAGGGAGACGAAGTTGTTGATTAATCTGACAAAATGTAGTTTCGCAACGGAGTTGGTAGACCTAGGATTTGTTGTCTTAGAGGAAGGTCTTAAGATGGACCCCAAAAAAGTAAGGGCTATCATTGAATGGCCTACACCAAGGAGTGCCACAGAGATACGATCTTTTCATGGTTTGGTAAGTTTCTATAGAAAGTTTATCAAGAATTTTAGTAGCATTTGTGCACCCCTAACTGAGACAATGAGAGGGGATAGGAAAGAGTTTAGATGGACTAAAGGAGCAGACAAAATATTTGATACATTGAAGCAAAAAGTCATAGAGTAACCTATTTTGGCAATTCCAGATTTCAATAAGGTATTTTAGGTAGATTGTGATGCTAGTAGTAGTGCTATAGGAGCTATTTTGAGTCAAGAACGTAAGCCCGTTACCTATTTTAGTGAGAAGCTTAATGATGCCAAGAAAACATATTATGTTTATGATCAAGAGTTTTATGCAATAGTTCAGGCTTTGAAGAAATGGAGACATTACCTTTTGCCAAAAGAGTTTGTTTTATATAGTGATCATCAGGCTTTGTAGTATCTTAATAGTCAAGGAAAATTAAATCAAAGGCACTTAAAATGGGTTGAGTTTTTGTAGAGTTATACTTTTGTTTTGAAGCACAGGAGTGGGAAGTCCAACAAATTTGCAGATGCCTTGAGAAAAAGGAAAAATTTGTTGGTAGAAATGAAGATAGAGGTTGTTGGGTTCGATGAGCTCAAAAGTTTGTATGCTAAAGATCCAGATTTTGCAAAGGCTTGGAAAGCTTGTTTGGAACCTGTTGGACATGACAAAATGGTTGGATTTCATAATCCATGGTGTCAAGTTGTTTAGAGGAAGCCAGTTGTGCATTCCAAGGAGTTCCATGAGAGAGAACCGGATTAAGGAGAAGTATATTGGGGGATTAGCTAGACACTTTGGTCAAGAGAAGACCATTGCTATTGTTGGTGAGAATTATTATTGGCAATAGTTACAGCAGGATGTGAGGAAATTTGTGTAGAGTTGCAGAGTGTGTTTGATGGCAAAAGGAGCAAGTCAGAATACAGGGCTATATCAGCCATTACTTGTACTAGAGAAGCCATGGGGTGATATTAGTATGGATTTTGTTCTTGGTTTACCAAGAACATAGAAAGAACATGATTCTATTTTTGTGGTGGTAGACAGATTCTCGAAGATGGCACATTTTATTCCTTGTAAGAAGACTAATGATGCTATTCATATTGCAGAGTTATTTTTCAAGGAGGTGGTGAGATCACATGGTCTACCTAAGAGCATAGTTTCAGATCGAGATACCAAGTTTGTTGGTTATTTCTGGAGGACATTGTGGAAGAAGTTGAAGACATATTTGAAGCTTAGTTCTACACACCATCCACAGAATGATGGACAGACCGAAGTGGTGAATAGGAGTTTGGGTAACCTGCTATAATGCTTAGTAGGAGATAAGCCCAAGGGATGGGTTTTGATTTTACTACAAGCAGAATTTGCTTACAACAATTTTGTCAATAGGAGTACTGGTAAATCACCATTCCTAATTATATATGGTAATAGTCCAAGAAATACTTTAGAGTTAAGGAAGCTAGACAAAGGAGAAAAGACAAGTGCCGAAGCTGAAGACTTTGCAAAAAACCTAAAGAATTTGCATGAAGAGGTGAGAAAGCACATTAATAAGATGAATATTCAGTACAAGGCTAAGACAAATCAGAAGAGGAGATATAAGGAGTACTAGGTAGGAGATGAAGTCATGGTACACTTGAGAAAAGAAAGGTTCCCAATTCAAACATATAATAAATTGAAAATGAAGAAATTTAGACCATGCAGGATTCTAAAGAAACATGATTCAGGAAATGCGTGAGGTAGAGCTACCAAGTGGGATCAATATTTTCCCTGTGTTCAACATTCTTGATTTAACAGAATATCGTGAAGAGGGCATAGAGGATGGACCAATAGAAGAACAGTGGAATATTCTGACATCTACTTCAATGGAGAAGATAGAGGAGATCTTGGATAGCCATGTGAGAAGAGGTACTCAGAACATGCAATATGAAGAATATCTGGTGAAATGGAAAGGAAGGCCTGTTGAAGATTCTTCTTTGTTGTCTAAGGTAGAGGTTGACCATTTGAGTTTTCCTCAAACAAACACCCGAGTCGTGACAGGGTCACTTTTCAAATTACCCTGGGTGTCTGATGCAAGAGCATCTAGTGGTGTAAGGGAAATCTTGCATCACCCAAAAAGATGATTTTTCAAAATCATTGAAGTTGTTTCCATTTCTTTTCAAAATTAGTATTTATGGTTCCATAATCGCTTGAATAATAATGTCGAACTTTTAGTTTTTCAAAACTGCTAAAAATAACAACCTGCCATTTTACGAAAGTTTGCATTTGGGCATAGATTGAAGTAAAAATTTACAGGAAGCTTCATAAATGAAAAATAAGACCTTTGGCGAAGGAATCACACAAACATCATTTGTGAGCTAAAAGATATTAAAGTTTCTATTTTTTTAAAAATGCCTGAAAATTATTCAAACTCAGGTTTGAAACAATAAATGGTCCCATATGGGATTGAAATTTTCCAGAACCAATAGAGAGGGTTTTTTGCATGTAGATCACTTCGTGAGATTTCTAATGCTTCAAATGATACGTCAATCGGACACCCGAATCAAAAGTTATGGCTCCTGAAAGTTGACCTATTTTTGGAGGGAGATGAAAATTTTGAAATTTGGTTGTTGGCTATCAAAAAGGGTTATTAATAACCATTTTGGCAAACCCTTTGGGTAGTGGAGATAAGGGGGAAAGTGTAGAGTCAAGAATAGGTGGAAAATTTGAAACCCTAGTTGATTTAGGGTTACAGAAGGAAGAAGATTCTAGAGCCCGTGATGGGTAGTTGTAGTGTGTTGCAACTTGTGGAGGATTGATTCCTCTGATTGTAATTGGGCTTCTATAATATAATGAGTTGTCCAATTCAATAAAGAAATATTCTATTTTCTGTGTTCTATTTCTATAGTTGTGTGTTTTATGATTTACCTCTTTCATCACCTAAGTTTTCATTCTGGCATCAACAAGGTCATATCGGATGCAATAGAGTAGACCATGATTGCTAGCTTTTGGTAATCACCCTTTATGTCTATGTGTTTAAGCCTTGGTTCTCACCTACGTCATTCCTCTGTTTGGGTGAAATGGTGGAATGCAATTTTTATTTATTTTTCTTTGATGGGGGAACCTTTAATTTTCGTATTATATAGATGCTACTTCTGATTTGGATTCTAAATTATTATGTTTTATGGTCATACTTCGGTAGTTCCCCATTTACCTTCTTTAGTATCACCAATAAACTCTACAAGAGGAGTGTCTTATTTAAAATGAAGGAAAATTTTTGCATTTCTCTTAACAAATTTCCTTGCAAACAATCCTAAAGTTACATTTCACTATAGTGGGAAAACATCACATACTCGAGCCATTTAGAGGGCATGTCTAACTAATCTGATGCTTTACTTGGTTCTATCTTTGCACCTTCATCATGTGAGCCAATTTTCCTAACCTTCCATCCCTATAATTGTTCCAAACCTATAAACTATTACTGAGCTATTAAGATCAGGTTTGGCACCTTCATGAATAAGTCGTGATTTTGGTATGAGTGACCCACCCGAAGATATATTTTCTCTGACCAGACCAGTATATATGTGTGTTACCAATAAATTTAATCCATTGCTATGATATATCCTAATAGGAATTACATATTTAATCCCTTAGTCATAGGCCGCATGGATTAAGGAGTTAATTCGTTGAATAACCTTTCCTTAATAATTAGAATGGAAATTTAGATCTTAGTAACTAATTTCATTAATGGTTTACCGCTCGTACTCTTATCTCTCTATCTATTCTATTATATTTTAGTTATAATATCGAGATTAGAGAGTTAAGTTATGCTATGTACTATCATAATTTAAAAGATTTAGGTTATGGTTTTAATTAAAGATTATATATTACTCTAGTTTCAGTTCATTTTAAGGCAATATTAAACACCCTTATATCATATTAGTTCTAGTGTTAAAATTGAATAATCTTGATAATATAAGCACATATTATTAGTTCTTATGCAATGAATTTCAAGTGTTTTGGGTATTTAAAAGAATGAAGTTACATATATTTCTTAGACATCCAGATAGAATCTCAAATACCTCTCCTGATATGATTAGTGGGGTTTGAAAATGATAAATCTAGAATACTTAGTATGGAATTATTTTACTTAAAAGAGAAGTTGTTATTTTTAGGGAAAACTTTCGAGATTTAGTGAAATTCTCACTCGACTATGATGATTAGTTGAAATGATAGATCTTATTATTATGAAGTGAAATCATGTAAGGAATAGGAGGTTTCTTTTTATCATTATGTAGAAACATAGTTATTACTTAAGTTGTTCAATTTATTTATTTATATTGTGTTATATTCCAAATTATATATCTTGCAAATATATGTAAGTTTGGGAGGGGGTTGAGTGGTTAAAAAAAATAGATATTACTTCTCTCATTGGTCCCTATTAAATTAGAGAAATCATGGTACTCCTTTAAGAGATTATGACTTGGAGACTAATGAATTTGTAGTAAAATCCTTATAGTGTTAGGATTCTAAATAAAAGTAGGATAGGATTAATGAAGTGGATAGATCTTTATCTAAATGATTGATGTTTTTGTTAGTTTTACATTTACAATGCAAATAGGATTGGGCCTTATTTTATTTATAATCTCATTGTATAATTCTACCCTTAAGGGTGAATATGTTTTGTTTAATTAGAGATACAACATAGATCAAGTATAATTCTGAATTGAATAGCTTACTTTCCATGTGAAATTATGGATTTATTTTCCTCAAATAGGTAGAAATTTTACTTATAGAAATGAAACTTAATTATCTTTGGACTTATAGAGTTTATTGAAGACTACCCTTTTTGGCCGATAAGACTTGTAGTCAGAAATGATGTATTATCAACTAATGATGAAAGTAAGTATGTTTGAATATTTTGTTGAGAAGTTACATTTCTTACTGCATATGTATGTTACTTTCCTGTATGCATCAATGGATGATGTGTTGAGAATGCATTTTCTATTTCTATATTTTTGTGTGATGAATAAGAGAAAGAACATGGACGAGTGTCAAATATGGAGCAACAGAGAAGGGTAGGTTCCTTCTTGAACCTATCTAGCCAAAGCTAGTTGGTCAAACTTAGTAGTAGTTACTGTTTGACATTTTATTTCTCTCTGCCATATCATGATTTAGATCAGTATATGCATTTGACACATGCTATAGGGATGATAGATAAATCATGCTACACCAGATTCCTTCATGCATGCTAGCTTCAATTTGCTAGACCCCTTGCAAAGGGTCGGGCTTCTTCCTTTAGGAGGAAGACCGAGGAGACATGAGCCTCCTGGCTGGGTGATAAATCACCTTGATGATTCTCTCTCTGCCAATTTCAGTGGTGAAGATATGGTTTGGTATTGAAGACTTTGTTGGCTATGATATACTTTTGTATGAGCCTATATGGCTAGTTATTGTAAAGGAATAGTCCTTTATTTGAGCTACTTGATTAGCTGATGTAATGAATAATATTTTATTATATTAATGAAAACATTTTTTTATGAGTTGTGGGAAAAAAATTAATTCTTCCCTTTTTCCGCAATATTTTATAAGAATAATATTATTTTATTTTGGCTATTTGGAGTGGTTCTTACATATGGTATCAGAGCATTCCAGTTTCAGCACTCGGGCCTCGAGTCTTCTATGCTTAGGTTGCATTATAGTATGTAAATCTATTGTATCAAATTGAGAACCCTAGTTATGGGTTAAGATTCTTTTGATTAGTTGGTGATTCTTACCTTGTTCAGTTGAAACCGAGTAGACGTTTAGACGAAGTTCGATCATTCTAGAGGTGTGAGACCTCCTCGCCTTACTCTCATTTTCATAAGACTTGCTAGTAAGAGTGATGGTGACTATTTCAAATAAGCCATGATGGATATTATATAGATTTATTTGAAGTGAGCCAAGATGGATAAAATATGGTGACAACTCATGGATGATGATGTGGCAATAAAAATAAATTAATAAGAGAAATATATTGAGAAGAGAGATCTCTCTAATGATGTAAAGGATGAATGATTTGATAAGATACAAGGGAAAAATAAAAGATAAAATTTTGATAAGAGGAAGAAGGAAAAATTACTTGTGAAGTAAATAAATTCGATAATGATGGATAAATATTGGTTGAGCCTTTCCAAAAGAAGGAAACCTAAGATGGATGTTTTAAGGCAAGAATGTCTACAATAGTACTAGACATTAGGCAAGATGATTTTTAAGCAACACCTTATTCTTTCAGGATGTGAGCATAGACCTAGTAGAATCCATGAGATCTTTTGGTGAATGCAAGGTTAAGATGTCGTAAGTTGATGACTCACGATAGAAGTTGATCAAATAAGTTATCTCGATTTGTCTAATAGACAAGGCAAGAATTATTTATGTTGTGAATCCTATATACTTGATTGTTATTAGTAAAAGTACTTATAAATATGTACTATATAACGATGATACTTTTCTTGTGCAAGTAATGTATGTGTGAAATAATGCACTTCTCATGCATTGTGTGTATAGCACATCTATATAAATGATTGTATTCACATTTAAAGCAAGTTGTTTCCTTTGATGCATATTTTATATTTTGTGCACTTGTGCATGTTATGAACTATCATATTTATTATATTTATACTTGAATGAGAAATGTTCACTATAGTTATATTAATGTGAGTGATGCATATTTCATATTTTGTGTGGATGATTCACATTATTGTTGTATTTGTGTGAGTGATGCACTAGAGTTACAAGTTATTGATTCCTTTGTGCGGATAAAGCACTTGAGTAATGATTACATCCATAATGTGTGTAAGATACACTTTTTATTGTTGGATTGAGTAATGATCACTATTATTATACTAATTCGATTTACGCATATTTCCTATTTTGTGCGAGCTATCACTTGTGTGAGGGATGCACTATCATATTTATTTGGTTTGTATTTTATGTAAATTGAAATAGATTATTCTTGTTAAATATGTCGTGTGTGATAAGATTACCTTCTGGGACAGGATGCCGAATATGGGCTAACATAGAAGGTGATCTTCTTTTTCAAGATCAACCAATTTTGTATTTATGCTTTGGCCAAAGCTATATTGTACCATTGAAATAGATGGATATTGTACCATTGAAATAAATGGATAATGAATTCCTAGAAAAATTTATATTATATGTTTCTCTACCACATCATGTATGCAAGAAATATGCTCATTCTAGTATAGAATGCATATAATGCATTAGGCATGCATTGAGAGTTTCCCTCCTACCCCTTTTGTTAGAGGTTTCTAGGTGCCTCATGCAGGACCGGGTATTCTTTGAGTTAGGAAGAATCCCGGGGGAGTGTTATGCTTCATGGTTGGGTGGAAAAAGCATCTTAACCATGGTACATTTGAATTTATTTATGTAATTAAAAAAATGCATTTTATCATGTATTAAACCTTTGATGGCAAGGTATGTAATTGAACTTCTCTCTATATTAACTAAGATTGCACTTGAGAAATTGTAAAGATTATACATTCTGGATATCTTTGTAGTAGAAAGTTTCTCATAGATTGAAATTTACTTTTCAATGTTAAATTTAGTAACTGATTGTATCAACATTGAGATCATGATGATCTTCTTACCTCTAGTCTTTCTAATTAGGTTGATGACCATTTGTAAGTTAAAAAATTATTGATCTTCTTATCTTTTATATTGATCAAGTTGAAGACCTTGTTGTAAATTGTCAGCATTTTCTTTATTGTTGAAACTTTTTCTTTATGTTTAGGTGTTGTTGATTTGCCAATGATGATAACAAGTAGTATGGGATGCTTGTTTGTTATCATAAAGGCAATTGTTCAGATGTCTCATGCAAGTAGGCATGTTGACAAAATAAATATAATTGTTTTCTTTCTATATGTAAATATCTTATGAAAAGACTTGATAGAAGATTGTATCAAAGAAATGAATTAACTTGCATACTTTTGCTTGTTGAAAGTATAGAAATGAAGTTAATTTGATGAACAATGACATGTTAATGGTGTGTGCAAGTGAATGAATGTTAGATAGAGGAATTTTTGTTGTTGTGAACAAACATGTACCTTGATGGAAACATCATCTTTTTAGGTGGGAAGATTGTGACATTGAGGTAAAACCAGATGAAAAGAGGTATGAAACTTTTTCATGAGTTAAGTTGAATTGATCATCGAGATGATGATTCTTTAAGGGGAAAAGGATGTGACAACCCTATTTTCAATAATTAAATTTCAATCTAAATATTATTATAAATAATTATCGATTAATTTTGACATGTGTGTATGATAGGAACAACCTCTCACTCTCTCGATGGAGAGAGAGTATCATTGAGGAGAGGGTGTCTAGCCAATTGACAGTGACCTGTGTTGAAGTGAATCTGTGCACCTAGTTTCATATAGACTAAATTGCATTAATGTGTGAGTGTGTGTCAAAATAATTTTGTTTATTATTTGAAAATAGACCAAGTCAAATAACTCATGGAAATAAATATTAATTGTATTGTTTCAAATTAATTATTTTAGATATTTGAATGTCATTTTGAAAAAAATCATTTTTGATGCATTTATTCTATTTTTCCACATGGAATAAGCAGCAAAACAAGAATCTTGAAAATCTTTACTTCTTTTCATTGGGGGCTAATTTTGGAAGATAGTAGAGAAAGTGGGGTAGTGAGATTTATTGATAATTTATTGCCTTTATCTATTCTATTTTGCATGAGCTTGCATTTTCAAAAATGCTCTGTATACTCCTTTAATAGGGATAGAAAATTATTAAAAGGGGGGGACTCATATCTCTGCATCTACTTTGCATTGGAGGCAACATGTTGAGAGGAAATAGTGTGCGTCGAAAGTATGATAAGGCAATTGATTTTTGTGTTTTAAAAAAAAGAGGGGCTTTTTGGCTTTGGTTTAAAAGATTAGACAGAGGAGGAATGTTTCCTTTGTCGGGTATGTGATATTGTTTTCAAATCTTTATCTACATGATTTTCTTTTCTTTAGGTTGCATGAGCCTCTTCAACGATTCATTTTGGTACATTATTGTAATCTTAGAAAATCGACTTCTCTTAAGAAATCTTTTATGTGATCCCACAATTTGCATGCATGTCTACCAACTGTGTTCTACCTATGATTCGACATTTATATACTTTCCTACTGTTATTCTTTTCATGAACATAATCTATTCATGTTCATATCCTGCAATCTTTGAATTCATTAATAAGCTGAAGAAATGGCACTTTAACATGTGAGCATAAGCAGGTCCTTCTAGGAATAAGTCTATTATATGGGTAAATCATAAGCTCAACTTCCTCTAGAGGTCCATCCATCGGGGTCAAGGCCAAGGCCTAAGTTTTCATTCTAGCATCAACAAGGTCATATTGGATGCAGTATAGTAGACCATGATTGCTAGCTTTTAGTAATCGCCCTTTATGTCTATGTGTTTAAGCCTTAGTTCTCACCTACATGTTCCTCTGTTTGGTAAAAATGGTGGAATGCCATTTTTGTTTGTTTTTCTTTGATGGGGGAACCTTTAATTTTCATACTATATAGATGCTACTTGTGATTTGGATTCTAAATTATTATGTTTTATGGTCATACTTCGGTAGTTCCCCATTTACCTTCTTTAGTATCACCAATAAACTCTACAAGAGGAGTGTCTTATTTAAAATGAAGGAAATAGTTCACATTTCTCTTAACAAATTTCCTTGCAAACAATCTTAAAGTTATGTTTCACTATAGTGGGCAAACATTGCATACTCGATCTATTCAAAGGGCATGTCTAACTAATCTAATGCTTTACTTGGTTCTATCTTGGCACCTTCATCATTTGAGCCAATTTTCCTAACCTTGCAACCCCATAATTGTTCCAAACCTATAAACTATTACTAAGCTATTAAGATCAGGTTTGGCGCCTTCATGAATAAGTCATGATTTTTGTATGAGTGACCCACCCAAATATATCTTTTCTCTGACTAGACCAGTATATATGTGTGTTACCAATAAATTTAATCCATTTCTATGATATATCCTAATAGGAATTAGAGATTTAATCCCTTAGTCATAGGCCACATGGATTAAGGAGTTCATTCGTTGAATAAACTTTCCTTAATAATTAGAATGAAAATTTAGATCTTAGTAACTAATTTCATTAATGGTTTACTGGTTGTACTCTTCTCTCTCTATCTATTCTATTATATTTTAGTTATAAGATCGAGATTAAAGAGTTAAGTTATGCTATGAACTATCATAATTTAAAAGATTTAGGTTATGGTTTTAATTAAAGATTATATTACTCTAGTTTCAATTCATTTTAAGGCAATATTAGACACCCTTATATTAGTTCTAGTGTTAAAATTGAATCATCTTGATAATCTAAGCACATATTATTAGTTCTTATGCAATGAACTTCAAGTGTTTTGGGTATTAAATAGAAAGAAGTTATAGATATTTCTAAGACATCCATATAGCATCTCAAATACCTCTCCTGATATGATTAGTGGGGTTTGAAAATGATAAATCTAGAATACTTAGTATGGAATTATTTTACTTAAAAGAGAAGTTGTTATTTTTAGGGAAAACTTTCGAGATTTAGTGAAATTATCACTCAACTATGATGATTGGTTGAAATGATAGATCTTATTATTATGAAGTGAAATCATGTAAGGAATAAGAGGTTTCTTTTATCATTATGTAGAAACATAGTTATTACTTAAGTTGTTCAATTTATTTATTTATATTGTGTTATATTCCAAATTATATATTTTGCAAAAATATGTAAGTTTGGGAGGGGGTTGAGTGGTTAAAGAAAATAGATATTACTTCTCTCATTGGTCCCTATTAAATTAGAGAAATCACAGTACTCCTTTAAGAGATTATGACTTGGAGACTAATGGAATTTGTAGTAAAATCCTTATAGTTTTATGATTCTAAATAAAAGTAGGATAGGATTAATGGAGTGGATAGATCTTTATCTAAATGATTGATGTTTTTGTTAGTTTTACATTTATAATGCAAATAGGATTGGGCCTTCTTTTATTTATAATCTCATTGTATAATTCTCGCCTTAGGGGTGAGTATGTTTTGTTTAATCAGAGATACAACATAGATCAAGTATAATTCTAAATTGAATAGCTTACTTTCCATGTGAAATTATGGATTTATTTTCCTCAAATATGTAGAAATTTTACTTATAGAAATGAAACTTAATTATCTTTGGACTTATAGAGTTTATTGAAGACTATCCTTTTTGGTAGTCAGAAATGATGTATTATCAACTAATGATGAAAGTAAGTATGTTTGAATATTTTTTTGAGCAATTACATGCCTTACTGTATATGTATGTTACTTTCCTGTATGCATCAATGGATGATGTGTTAAGAATGCATTTTCTATTTTTGCATTTTTGTGTGATGAATAAGAGAAAGAGCATGAACGAGTGTCGACTATGGAGTAACAGAGAAGGGTAGGTTCCTTCTTGAACCTATCTAGCCAAAGCTAGTTGGTCAAACTTAGTAGTAGTTACTATTAAAGATTTTATTTCTCTCGGCTATATCATGATTTAGATCAGTATATGCATTTGACACATGATATAGGGATGATAGATAAATCATGCTATACCAGATTTCTTCATGCATGTTGGCTTCAGTTTGCTAGACCCCTCACGAAGGGTCGGGCTTCTTCCTTTAGGAGGAAGACCAGGGAGGCATGAGGCTCATGGCTGGACAATAAATCATCTTGATGATGTTATCTCTCCCTAGGTTCAATGGCGAAGATATGATTTGGTATTGAAGACATTGTTGGCTATGATATACTTTTGTATGAGCCTATATGGCTAGTTATTGTAAAGGAATAGTCCTTATTTTTGCTACTTGATTAGTTGATGTAATGAATATTATTTTATTATATTAATGAAAGCATTTTTTTATGAGTTGTGGGAAAAATTTTAATTCTTCCCTTTTTCCACACTATTTTATAAGAATAATATTATTTTATTCTGGCTATTTGTTGTGGTTCTTACATCCATTGAAATCTTCTTCAACAATTCTTTCACATACTTAGACCGAGAAATGAAGATTCCTTTATCTAATTGAGTAATTTGCAGACCTAGAAAGAAATTCATTTCACCAAACATAGACATCTTAAATTCATTTTGCATTTCTCCTACAAACTTCATGCACATACCATCATTTACTCCAAAGATAATGTCATCAAAAAAAACTACAACAATCAAGATTTGATTACCATTGATTTTGAAATAGAGATTGTTGTCAGCAGTACCTTTAGTGAACCCTAATTGCAACAAATTTTTGTCTAACCTTGCATACTAGGCTCTGGGGGCTTGCTTTAGTCCATACAATGCTTTCTTCAATCTGCACACCATATCACTTTGGTTTGATAACTGAAACCCTTCCAGTTGTTCAATGTAAACTTCCTCTTCCAACTCACTATTAAAGAATGCAAACTTCACATCCATCTAATACACTTTGAAATCTTTGTGAGCTACAAATGCCATAAATATTCTGATTGCTTCAATCCTAGCCACTGGAGAAAAAGTCTCTTCAAAATCTATTCCTTCAATTTGAGAATATCCTTTGCACACAAGCCTTGCTTTGTTTCTTACAACTTCTCCATTTTCATTCAACTTGTTTCTAAAAACCCATTTAGTTCCAATGACATTCTTATCAATAGGTCTAGGAACCAATTCCCAAGTTTGATTCTTCTCTATTTGCATCATCTCTTCTTCCATGGCTTTTACCCAGTTTTCATCGTTGTAAGCTTCATTCACAGTTTTTGGTTCAACCTTTGAAAGTAAACAGTAATTCACTTGTTCTTCTGTAGCTCTTTTCCCTATCAACATCCCTTTGTTTTTTTCACCTATAATCTGATCTTTAGAATGATTAATCCTTACATATTTGGGAGTCTTAACAACACTTTTTGGAGCCTCTTCTTTGTCTTGATTGTCTTCTTGATCAACTTTTTCTTCATTCACTATAGCCACAGGTTAATCTAATTCATAGTAACTCAGATATGATATTCTTTCCTTGTCTGCATCCACCTTCACATTAGCACTCTCAACAATATTTTTCAATCTCTTATTGTAGCACCGATAGACCTTACTCTTGGTAGAGTAACCAAGAAAAATTATTTCATCACATCTAGCATCAAACTTGCCTAGTTCTTCTTCTCTTCTAATATAACATTTTCCACTAAAAACGTTGAAATACTTCACTGTAGGAACTCTTCCATACCATGATTCAAAAGGAAATTTAGAGTTGTTACCTTTGACTTGAACTCTGTTTATGATGTACACAACAATATGTATGGCTTCTCTCCAGTATACTTCTGATAGGTCAACTTCCTTTAACATAGTCTTGGTAGCCTCTTGAACTATCTTGTTCTTTCTTTCAACAACTCCATTATGTTGAGGAGTCCTAGGTGCAGACAATTGTCTCTTTATCCTTTGTTCTTCATAGAAAATATTGATATGTGAACTCACCTCCTCTATCATACCTTAATCATTTGATCCTCATTTCTAACTCATTCTCAACCATTACCTTGAAAACTTTAAACTTGTCTAGGGCTTCATATTTTCTTTTAGAAAAGTGACCCAAGTCATTTTAGAATAATCATCAATAAGAAACATAAAATACCTGTCACCTTACAGACTTCTTGTGCTTGTGGGACCATAGAAATATGTATGTACTAGCTCCAACAAACCAATAGAGAATTGTTCTTTTCTTTTGAAACTTTTTCTTGTTTGTTTCCCAAATTGACACTCCTTGCAAATGGTGTTGGCAGGCTTCACAAGTTTAGGTAGATCTCTTATAGCCTGTGTAGAACTTATCTTCACCAAATTGTCAAAATTGATATGATACATCCTTCTATGCCACAACCAACTCTCATTTGTCTAAGCCAATAAACAATAATAATTATTTCCTCTTAATTGGTAAATGTTACCTATGGTCTTCTTACTGGTAGCAATTACTATTCTAGAGCTTTCCATGATCTTGCACCCATTATCTTTGAATCTTAGATCATAACCTTTATCACACATTTGGCCAACACTCAAAAGATTATGCTTTAAACCCTTCACATATAGGACATTATCAGTGTTGTGCTTTCCATCAAAAGAAATAGATCCTTTTCCACAAATCTTACTAGCTGCATTATCTCCAAACCTAACTAGTCCTCCGTCATACTTTTCCAAACTCACAAACTTACTTTTGTCACTAGTCATATGATGTGAGCATCCACTATCAATAATCCATTCATTCTTATCTTTCTCAACCTGAACAGCCAAATCACTTTCTTCCATTAGTTTTTCTTCCTTCACACAGCTAATAGGATTAGTAGACACATGTTCTTTAATTGCAATAAATAAGCATTCATTTGCACTAGTACTAGCATCATCAAATTCATCATCTATCACACCTTTATCATCAAGATCTCTAACATAGTAGCATTTCTTTAGAACCCTAGGTCTATTCTCAAATGTTTTTCTATTCCTTTCAATTCTCTCAGGACATCTAGAAGCATAGTGACTAACCTTACCACATGTAGAACATTTGAAAGGTAATTTGCCTTTGAACTTATTGGAACCTCTTTGCAGTCTATCAACAAAGTTGGCTTCAATTTCATCAAGCTCATCATTAGGTTCCACCTTGTACTTCTTAGCTCTGGAGATCTTCTCTAAAGTACTAGCTTTGAAAGAAGTCTCAACCTTCGGTAGAGCATCACCAAACTCTCTCATCTCAAAGGCTGTAAGCTTTCCAAGCAACTGATCCTTACCGAATTCTTTTACAGTCATTACTTTTTCAATTGCAGCTACCTTTTTACTGTAGGACTTATGTAATGACCTAAGAATCTTCATTACAACTTCCTTGTCATCAATAATTCCTCCCATACCTTTTATTCCAGTGACAATTTCATCAACCTTTTGCATGTAGGCTATTATGTTTTCATCTTCGCTCATCTTTAAACCCTCATATTTTACTTTTAGGCCATGCAATTTGGCTCTTTTTATAGATTCATCTCCTTCATACAGATTTTTCAACTTTTCCCAAACTTCATTAGCAGAATCTAGATCCATGACCTTTACCAACTTAGTGTCAGACAAGGCACTTAACAGAGGAGCTCTAGCTTTTATATACAATGCATATTCTTTGATTTCATCTTTAATTGTTAAACCATTCTATGGCATGGTATACTTTGTCTGTGTCACTTTTCACACTCTATAACCAAGACAAAGGAGATGGCTTTTCATTTGTACCTTCCATAAAGCATAATTTGTCTTGTCAAACTGTGGAGCTTCCTTCTTATACGACATCTTGGATCGACCTCAAGATGTTAGGCTTACTTCCGAGGAACCTGCTCTGATACCAATTGTTGAAATGCACAAGACAACTGAGAGGGGGGGTGAATTAGTTGTCTCTAAAACTTTAACAACTTAAGAACATCAACACATCAAATGTTTAATTATTGTTATTAAGATTTAACCATGAAAACATAAAACAAGAAGCTTAACACAATAACACATTCAATACATGAGACACCATATTTTTATGTGGAAAACTCTATAAGGTAAAAACCATAGTGGGTGTTAACCCACAGAAATAAATATGTTATAGCAATACCGAAAAATAGAGGCTCACTACCCAAAATTCTCACTGCAAATGTTGGGGCTCACTGCCAAGATTGACTCACTGCCAAGGGATGGCTCACTCTCAAGGGTTGGTGAACTAATTTGATAGCATCTACTCCATTCCTGGGTTTAATTCCATTGAAGCATAGTATAACTCCTATGCTCTACTCTTCTTACACTTTCGTACTTATCTTCACATATATACACAAGGACATCTTTTTCGCAACTTCATTACATGTTTTTATACACTTTATCAACCTTGGAATGTACATCAAGGTTGGCATTACATTCATCAACCATTGGAACAATCCCAAAGGTGGGCATTAAAAACATTCATAGAAATAGGTATGGACCTAAACAAAATTAGCTAAGGGAAAGATGTGTGTAGATCATGTTATGCCTTAGCTGGGACTCAAGTGCAATCTTCCACGCCACTACATGCTTTCACAATATTTGATGTATGTCTACAAGTAGTGAAAACAACCAAGTCAGTCAAGACTGGTGTTAACATTAAGTCTTCTAACAACAGTCTTCATTCACAAATTTCTCTTTGTGGACCAATCCAAAGGTAGGAACATGATTAGGAGACATGTACAAGAACATTATAATCACCAAGAACATCCACACAACCTCTAATCAATTTGTCAAGAAGATTCTTCAAACTAGAACACTTGAACATAACTGTTTTCCACTGTCATAAAGAAAAGATCGCTTATGGACCACCAAATCATGAAACATTGGAGTTGAAGGCACTTATCATGATTACAAACTTGATTCTAGAAACATAGACTAAAATACTTAGATGCGAAGGAATGCGGAGCATAATACATTCTCCATGTCATCACCAAAGATACAGAAAAAGTAGTTTTCACTCTGGTGATCATAACTCACTCAAATCTTCATACCGGGGGCTCAAACTTGGAACATAGGATCTTTCAACATGCATCTAAAAATTCCAATCCACAGACAAAGATATTCACTCTACAAGAAATGTAGAGAAAACTACTGGATTGTTCTGCTATAAACAAGAGCATAGTTGACACCAATGACAACACTAATATGTTGACATCAGTGACAGCATCAGTTAGGCACATACTTGCAATAGTATCAAATGTGATTTCTAAATTTCAATAATTGATAATTGTGATGATCATGTAATCAATTTTTTTTAAGTTATTGTCATTTAAACTAATCATTCTTCGTAGATTGTTTAGTAAATATGCCAATGGCTAAAAATGTGCACATGACTAAATGTGATGACATTCTTGGAATGAATGCAATTGTGATCTAACTTAACCATAGTTTGATTAGATGCTACAATGATTTATTGTTTATGATAAAGATCTTATGCTAGCTTTGGAATTAATTTTGAAATATACAAAATCTATTCAAAAAAATTAAGACAAAATGCTCTATCTTGTCAAAATTGAAGCAACTAATAACAAAATTTCTTTATAAAGTAAAATCTAACATATGATCTTAAGCATGAAATTTCCTCAAATGCATGGCATTAATAGGCTCTTTAAGAGGCGTACCTTGTTCATCAAGTAATTTATATGCTCCTGATCCATATGCTTCAGTGACAACATAGGGTCCTAGCCAATTCGGGTTAAATTTCCCTTTTTCTCCAGGAGGTGCATTTACATTTCATTGATTTTCATAAAGTACTAAATCTCCAACTTTGAATGAATGATGGATTACTCATTCATTGTACGATCATTAGATACATTTTTTTATGTTCTTTAAGGTGTTCGAGAGCATTGATTCATTGATCATCAAGCACCTCTAGTTGTTGTAATCTTTTCTCTCTTTCCATATCTTCATCAATAATGTCTCTTAGGGAAATTCGCAATGAAGGAATTTCCAACTCTAAAGGCATTATCACGTCGGCACCATATACAAGGTTGTATGGTGTGGAATTGGTAGCCATATGAAAACTTGTCCTATAAGCTCATAACGCATAAGAGAGTTGAGTGTGCCAATCCTTTTGATGTTTATTAATGGTTTTTCTTAGTATTTGTCTAATAATTTTATTCGAAGATTTTGCTTGACCATTTGATTGTGGATAATATGGCATAGAGAAACAATGTTGAATATGATATATTTTGAGGAATTTCTTCATGTCCTTGTTTTTGAATTATGTGCCATTGTTAGAAACTAAGGAGGAAAGAATACCACATCGTGAGATTATATTATCTTGTATGAAGTGCCAAATTACTTCAGTTGTTGTGGATCATAACGGAATAGCTTTGACCGATTTCATAAAGTAATTAGTGGTAGTAATGATGAAAGTGTGTCCTTGAGAGGAAGGTGGAGAGATTTTTCCAATTAAATCCAATCCCCACATAGAAAATGGCTAGGGTGAGACTTGAGCCCAAAGTTCTTGGGCAGGAACTCAAATTAAGTTGTTATGTTGTTGACATTGTGGGCACTTTTTGATGAATGCAAATGAATCTTGTTCCATGTGTTGCCAATAAAACCCCATAGGCAACAACTTTTATACCAAAGACTTTCCTCCAAAGTGCCCTCCACAGGAACTAGAATGAGCCTCTTCTTGAGCAATTGGAATTTACAATTTGTTAAGAGAAAAGAGAAGAATGCCATTATAGCTTCTTCGCTATAGAACGTTGGATAGGATGATATATCACACTGTGAATTTGCATATGTGAAATCGTGCATTTTTAGATGTTGAATTAGGAATGGTACAATCATGCAACTATTGGAATATATGGGAGTACCATTCATCTGAGTTTGTGTTGCAACAAAGGTTGGTATCCAAAGGTGTAGCCTCAGATACTACTGGTGATATAAGATTGTGAATGAAAACTTGATAATCTTCAAGAGAGTCTCCATGGGATATGAGGGAAATTGCACTTGTCATTGCATCTGCATGTCGATTGTCCTTTCTTGGAATTGTGTCAATTGTAAAAGATGAAAATTGTTTTAATAATGACAAGGAAAGATCATGGTATTGAGATAGCTTATCTTGTTTTGCTTGACAGGATCTAGTGAATTGTCTTATGATTAACTCTGAATCACCATAAATAATGATGTTTTTAATATTAAGGGACAAAGTGGCATGAATTCCTATGATGAGAGCTTCGTACTTAGTAATGTTGTTTGTGCATGAAAAGTTTAGACGGTAAGAAAGAGGAATCAACTTACTTGAAGGAGGTACTAGTATTACACTAGCATCGGACCCAGTTTGACATCTTGAACCATCAAAATATAACTCGCATTTGTCATCTTTATCCAAAGTTAAAATTTGGTCATCTGGAAATTCTTCTTAATTTTTAATAGAATATGGTGAAGGTGTTTCAACTAAATGATCGGTTAACACTTGTCCTTTTATTGCTTTTTGAGAGATAAATTTGAGATTAAATTCCATTAACAACATAACCCATTTAGCTAGGTGACTTGAGAGATTTGTTTTAGCAAAAAGGTGCTTCAAGGGATCAAATTTTATGAAAACATGAATTTCAATGCTTAAGAGATAGTGTCTTAAATTTTGCATTGCAAAGACAAGAGCTAAGCACTATTTTTCAATGATAGCACATCACACTTCATAATTGAGAAATGCTCAACTTATATAATATATGACATCTTCTTTGCCTTCTTCATTATGTTGTGATAATAATGTTGCAAGAGCATTAGTAGAAGTTGATGTGTAAAGAAGAAAAGTTTTTTCTGCAACTACAAGTTGTAGCACAGGAGGTTTAGCTAGATAGTTTTTAAGTCTTCGAAAGATTTTTTGCAATTTGAATCCCATTGGAATTTTGATTCTTTCTTCAGTAGCTAAGTGAAAGGATGAGTTCTATCCATGAGTTGTGATACAAATTGACAGATGGCCTATATCTTCCCTTGTAAACCACGAAGTTGAGATATGTTTCAAGGAGGTGGCATATTAACAATCACATCAATTTTTTGTGTCTACTTCAATACCACAATGCGAAACTATAAATCCCAACAACTTACCACTATCTACACAAAAGACACATTTATGGGGATTTAAGCACATGTTGTATTTTTGTATCTATTCAAAGATTTGATGGAGGATTGTGACATGATCATGGTGATGAATAGACTTTGCTAGAATGTCATTGACATAATCCTCTAAGATGTTATGCATGAAATCATGGAAAATAAGTGTCATGGCACATTGGTAAGTTTCTCCAACATTCTTTAATCCAAATGACATGACCACCCAACAAAATGTTCCCCACGGGGTGATAAAAGTTGTTTTGTATTGATCCCGAGGATTGATGAAGATTTGATTATAACCTGAAAAACCATCCGTGAAAGAAAGTAATTCATGGATATGATGCAGAGGCATCCACACTATAACCTTACAATACAGCATGGATGTCTGCAGACCATCATCATCATCATATTCATCCTCATCATCATCATATTTGACTTCACTGTCAGCATCACCTTACTCGATTATCAACAGCATCATCATGTTCGACCAGCGCGAACATCCTCCTGACGTCCACTGCTCACTTCG
This sequence comes from Cunninghamia lanceolata, assembly GCA_027924645.1. NCBI lineage: Eukaryota > Viridiplantae > Streptophyta > Pinopsida > Cupressales > Cupressaceae > Cunninghamia > Cunninghamia lanceolata. Next base: position 2,006,704 of record BSBN01000061.1, on the reverse strand, counting down.
GTGACAACTTCCGTCTTCACTATCATCATGATGTTCAACAGGCGCAAACATCCTCCGATTGCACTGTTCATCGGGCGCCAAACACTAGCGGGCTCATCATGATATTCAACATCACCTTCGTCAGCAGGATATCAAATATCCGGTTGCACCAAATATCCTGATGACGATCACCTTTAGCACCTTCCTTGCAATGCTCCGATGGCCGACGACACAAGCAACGGCATCATGACATTCAACATCATGATAATCAACAGGATAACGAACATCCGGTTCTTCCCATTTATCCTGATGACGGCCAAACCTTAACTCCTCGCACCGTTCACTCGATGCTGACGTCACCCGATATCCTGATGACGTAGATCCTGATGACGATGACGTCACCCGCAACTTCTCAATATCCTGCAGCTCAAAATATCCTGATGACGTATATCATGATGATGATGACGTCATATCCTGCTGTTGGCCAAACTTAGTGTTCTCGGCCCGCGATCAACCCGATCTTCTTCCTGATGCCGATGCGCTCCTCCTCGGCCCTCCTGATGATGATCACCCCGACGCGCTTGCACTTCATGCACTCGAAAACATCATGCTCTCCTTCACTTATCCGGATGACGATACTCAAACTGTCTGCAGGATATTCACCAAGATATCCTGATGATGCCGTCTTGACCGATTTCCAACCTTAGTGGATTTTCACTTCGCCGATCCGCCGGACCTCCTGGGTTGACTCGATCCACTTCCAGGGTGATCTCCCACACTCTATCAGCTCGACCTAGCACATGAGGATGCTAGGCTTCTCAACACCTCTCGACCGCGATCCTGCACACCTGCATGCGAACAAACAAACTAACACTACCCTACTGTACATCGCCATTCCACCGATCAGACGGATCAACCGGTGGAATGGATCAGTAAATCCATGAACCCACTCAAACCAGCAAATCGATTACACAAAGGAGATCAAACAGGAAAACGAAAACAGGATCTTTATTGATTTCAAAGATGCAATACAATATGATCAGACTATCTCTCTGCAATCTGACTTCTCAATGCGATACAATGCTATGATCGATGATATCTCTCTGTATATGCAATATCGACCAATCTCATGCTTAAATAGATTTCCCTACGAGTACTACTGACCCGACTCCAAGCGGCTGGGAACTCTCTCCAAGCGGCTGGGAGATCCCACCGAACACGCATCATGACAGCTGTGCTAACAAACTTCCTAAAAATAGCAAAAGCATGGTCAGCATGATCTTATCATGATCAGCATGACCTTATTACATGCAATTGGTCTTAACAGACCTTCTTGGAAACATAAACAAGACCTAAAACACTAACTGCCTCATGGAGGCCAGCTGTTAGGTAGGTGCTCCTGCACCATACTCCCCAACAGAAAAGAACTCATGTCCCATGAGTTTAGTATGTGGAAGACTTCCACCTTTACACTTTGCCGTGTCAGTCTTCTGACCTGTTCCAGCTTTGTCTGCTGCTGTCTCTTGGCTGCTCCAAGACTTCTGAATTGTAACTTGCTTTCTTGCAAGTAAATCCTCATGCCTGTTGATGTAGGCCTTTCTCTCATATACCCTGTGTTGGCCAGGTTGCCTGACCAGAACCCCTGTCTGAACTGCCTCGTGAACTTCTGCAATGTTCAACTCTATCTTCCTGTCAACCTTTATAGGACAAGCAATAGTCCCAACTATGACAACATCCTTGTCATTCTTCTGAACTGGCTGCTGTTTGCACCCCTGTGTCTGTACCTGCTGCTGACCTCTGTCAGTCACAACTGAAACTGTCTTCAGCTTGTTGTCTATAACAACTTCTTTCCCTGCAGTGTCCTCAACTGCCTTTATGCCTGCTCCTATAGGCATCTGCACAAACTCCTTCTTTCCCATTAAAATGACTTGGGCTGCCTGCTGTACTGCAGCTTTTGCCTGCAATGGCATCAACTTAATAATCTTCCCATCCTTCTTGATGGTGTAGGTATTAGCATACCCATCATACAGTACCCTTCTATCAAATTGCCATGGTCTACCCAACAGTAGGTGACAACATTCCATGGGCAAAATATCACACAAAATTCTATCCTGATATGCTCCAATCTGGAAATCCACATATGCCTGTTCAGAGACAAATAGTGATTGACTATCACTCACCCAAGATGCCTTGTAAGGGTGTGGATGTGGAATCCTTTCCAAATTCAGTTTATCCACCATCTCCTGAGATACCATGTTGTCTGTTGAACCAGTATCAATGACAACCTTACATATTTTACCTTTGCTCTTGCATGTGGTCCTGAAAAGAGCCCTTCTTTGCATCATATCCTTGGATGCCTGCAAACTAATTCTCCTTAGCATCAATGATTCTCCACTTTCAGGATATGCATTAAGCTCTCTGTTTGAACTCTGTGCACTTTCTTCTACTTTCTCTTCTTGTACAAGTTGTACTCTCTTGTCACTAGTTCTATCATTTCTGGATGATGAACCTTTGTTTTCTGGACATTTAAAGGATGGATGACCAAACTCACCACAGGTGTAACATTTTCCTGAAAATGTAGTAGAACCTCTACCACCTCCAAATCTTCCTCTATTACCTTTCCATCCACCTCTGAAATCAGACTGTCCCTGTCCTTTACCAGTGTCTTCTTGACCCTCATTGATTTGCTTTTGTGTAGGGGCTGCTCCTCTTCCCCTATGGTTTCCTCTTCCTCTCATGGACTTATCATGTCCTCTATTCAGCTTTTCTTCAATCCTGATTGCCATTTGATAACAATCCTCCACATTCTTAGGATTAGCTAGAACTAACTCATCCTGTATGTTAAACCTCAAACCAGCCAAGTACCTAGCCACCTTTTCTACCTCATTCTCATGATGACCAGATCTCATACTTAACAGATAAAATTCCTCAGTATATGCTTTCACATCCCTGTCTTTCTGCTTTAAAAATTACAGCTTCTTAAACATCTGGATCTCATAATCCCTTGGCAAGAATTTACCTTTTATCCTTGCTACCATCTTATCCCATGAAGTGATCTTAGACTTTCCTTGTTTCCTTCTCTCAGACTGTACATAGTCCCACCAAACCAAGGCATGACCTCCTAACTTGGTTTTTGCAATCTTTACCTTCTGATCCTCAGCCACATCTTCACATTCAAAGTGATTATCCAGTGCAGCAATCCAATCCAGCAACTCATCTTCATTCAAGCTTCCAGTATACTTGGAAACATCAACCTTTACCTTAGGTTTTTCACTCTGTACTGCCTTTAACAGTTTGACAAATTTCTGGTCTTCAGCCTCCAGATCTTCAGCTACTTCTTCATACTCTTCAACAGTATCTTCATCTTCTTCAGACTCACTGTCTGCCACTTCCCTCTTTTTGTTCTTTTCCAGGGCTGTCAGCCTGGCTTGAAGTGCTTTAGCAAGCTCCTTCATCTTCCTCATCTCTCTGGCATGTTTCTCCTTCATCTCCTGCAATTCCCTTGCAGTCCCACTACCTTTCAGAGGCATTTTGTCAACCTCTCAATCAACACACAACACACAATCAGCTCTACCTCTGCCCTTTCGGTGACAGAATCAACATACAACAGCCCAGACCTTTTGCTGAGCTCTGATACCACTATGATGCAGAGGCATCCACACTATAACCTTACAATACAGCATGGATGTCTGCAGACCATCATCATCATCATATTCATCCTCATCATCATCATATTTGACTTCACTGTCAGCATCACCTTACTCGATTATCAACAGCATCATCATGTTCGACCAGCGCGAACATCCTCCTGACGTCCACTGCTCACTTCAGTGACAACTTCCGTCTTCACTATCATCATGATGTTCAACAGGCGCAAACATCCTCCGGTTGCACTGTTCATCGGGCGCCAAACACTAGTGGCCTCATCATGATATTCAACATCACCTTCGTCAGCAGGATATCAAATATCCGGTTGCACCAAATATCCTGATGACGATCACCTTCAGCACCTTCCTTGCAATGCTCCGATGGCCGACGACACAAGCAACGGCATCATGACATTCAACATCATGATAATCAACAGGATAACGAACATCCGGTTCTTCCCATTTATCCTGATGACGGCCAAACCTTAACTCCTCGCACCGTTCACTCGATGCTGACGTCACCCGATATCCTGATGACGTAGACGTCACCCGCAACTTCTCAATATCCTGCAGCTCGAAATATCCTGATGACGTATATCATGATGATGATGACGTCATATCCTGCTGTTGGCCAAACTTAGTGTTCTCGGCCCGCGATCAACCCGATCTTCTTCCTGATGCCGATGCGCTCCTCCTCGGCCCTCCTGATGATGATCGCCCCGACGCGCTTGCACTTCATGCACTCGAAAACATCATGCTCTCCTTCACTTATCCGGATGACGATACTCAAACTGTCTGCAGGATATTCACCAAGATATCCTGATGATGCCGTCTTGACCGATTTCCAACCTTAGTGGATTTTCACTTCGCCGATCTGCCGGACCTCCTGGGTTGACTCGATCCACTTCCAGGGTGATCTCCCACACTCTATCAGCTCGACCTAGCACATGAGGATGCTAGGCTTCTCAACACCTCTCGACCGCGATCCTGCACACCTGCATGCGAACAAACAAACTAACACTACCCTACTGTACATCGCCATTCCACCGATCAGACGGATCAACCGGTGGAATGGATCAGTAAATCCATGAACCCACTCAAACCAGCAAATCAATTACACAAAGGAGATCAAACAGGAAAACGAAAACAGGATCTTTATTGATTTCAAAGATGCAATACAATATGATCAGACTATCTCTCTGCAATCTGACTTCTCAATGCGATACAATGCTATGATCGATGATATCTCTCTGTATATGCAATATCGACCAATCTCATGCTTAAATAGATTTCCCTACGAGTACTACTGACCCGACTCCAAGCAGCTGGGAACTCTCTCCAAGCGGCTGGGAGATCCCACCGAACACGCATCATGACAGCTATGCTAACAAACTTCCTAAAAATAGCAAAAGCATGGTCAGCATGATCTTATCATGATCAGCATGACCTTATTACATGCAATTGGTCTTAACAGACCTTCTTGGAAACATAAACAAGACCTAAAACACTAACTGCCTCATGGAGGCCAGCTGTTAGGTAGGTGCTCCTGCACCATACTCCCCAACAGAAAAGAACTCATGTCAATGTTTAGAAGATGAAAATCATCTTTCAAAGAAGATATATTTAAATCTCTAAAGTCAAAGCAAATTCCAATGTGGTTGTCAGGTTTAGCGACATCCACAATGTTTGAAATCTAAGGTGAGTAATCAATAGGGTGGATAAAACCAACTTGTAAAATCTTTTCTATCTCAACTTTGACTAATAATGCGATCCTTGGATTCATTTTTCAAATTTTTTGTTTTATCGTCTTGGCATCAGGTTGTAATACTATGTTGTGTATTACAATTTTAGGATCAATGCTAGGCATATCTGAATAATTCCAAGAAAATAATTCAAGATAATTGTGTAAGACTTTTGTTGTATCTTATTTTTCTTCTTTGTTTAAGCAATCTCCTAGAGGGATAACTTTTTTAGGGTTATCCTTCTCCATCAAGATGTCGACAGTCTTTCCATTAAGTAAAGTACTGCAGTTTAAGAGGTTAGGGGAAGGTGATGATTTTGTGGGATCTTCGTTAGATGCTAAGGTATCATTTTATGTACAAGTGTTTTTCCCAAAATATGCCTATGCATTTAAACAATAGGAAAATCCACAATTATGATGATAATGAGGGAAGTTATCATAAGCTCCCATAAATTTGATTAATCCTTCATTTGTTAAAAAAGTATCTAACAAGATACTTCCGAGAAGACAATCTATGTCTATCATCTCAAGATATATCAAATTGAGTGTTGGACTTATTAATATAGTGTTAACATTAAGAGTAGGATGATGGTAAGCTTTGGTGGGCTTCAAAGGATAGTATCCAATACTAGTTGAAGAGTTAAATGCAAAAGCTTCTAAGGGTACTCTGATTCCTTATTGTCTTACACCATATAACCATTACCTACGTAGTCACAATTTTTATAAAGTATTTGAAATCCATGACCATATAGGGATGCCATTTCTTTAGAAGAAGGTGGAGCCTCATTGGTCTCATATTCTATAGTATAAGTAAGAGTATTGTCTTTATTTGTTACTAAAGATACTTTAGGTTCCTTAGGTATTTCCAAAGATTGTTTGGATGAGATCGATGCAACTTTTGATGTTTCAGGATTAGTGAGTTTATATTCCCCCATAAAGGTAGGAGTAAAATCTAATGTACCCCAATCATCACCAAGAAGTGCATTCAATGGTGATTTGGAATCTTGCACAACATTATCTATAGCAAGAGGTATTGATGAATAAACTTTTAAGTTATTGAGAAGCTTATGATTGATAAATTGTTTTTGCACCTCAACTTGTAAACAACTTTTCAAATTCATGTCAGCTTCAATGGTTTGAAGTTTATTTGCATAAATAAACTTTATTGATCAATGAAGGGTAGATTGAACTACTCCCATGGCATGAATCCACGGTCTACTAAGAATGATATTATATGAAAGCACACAGGGCATGATATGGATAAGGGTGGATAATGTCATAGGTCCAACCTTTACAAGTAAAGTTATGGTACCTAGTGATTGTCTACCAACGTTATCAAAGCCATGAATGTTAAGTTTATCTAGTTTGATTAAATATATATCAACCTTGATTTTGTGTATCAAATCAATGCCACAAACATAAGAGCTGATCCATTGTCAATCATAGTTCACCTTATCAACTTTTTTATTTATTATGATAAAGATTACGAGAGGATCATATTGGTTTTGAACTTCAATTAATGGTAATTTGTGTTGTTGAAACATAATATCTATTTTTGTCACATGCATATAGTCTAACAAAGCTGCTACATCATTTGGCTTAACAACGAGTGGTACAATCACCTTTTGTAAAGATTCTTGGAGCACTTTGTGGTATGTAGGCGATGTTTGTATAAGTTCCTAGAGAGAGATCTTAGCGGGAGTAGTGTGAAGTTGCTCAACAAGATCATAATCTTGACCAACTTTATGCGTAAGACAAGGTGGTTAAGGAAGCATAGCTTGAGAAGTTGGTAAAAAGATTGAAATGTTTGACTATTGCTTACTTTGTTTATTATTTCATGTATTGTATGTGTGAGAAACCACATTTTGATACACTTGATTTTGACTTGTTATTTGATTAGCATGATTATAAATGTAACTAGGAGGTCGAGAAGATTTTAGAAGACCTCTTACAGTGAGCACCAGTTTCATTTGTATTTAAGGCACATCGGAACATGAGTGGATCACTATTTTTGGCTTCATAGGTTCTTCTTGAGATCTTGGAACATAAATTGCATTTACTAATCTTTGAAAGAACGATGGTTTAGGAGTTGTAGTGGAATGCTCAATAGAGATAAAGTCATCTAAGGCTTCATCTAACATATTGAAGTCATCACTACTAAACAACTCATAGTATGCATTAAAGTCTTGTAAAAAGAAATAAAAAATTGTCACATAATCTATTTTATCCAAGGCTTAATGTTTAATAAGATACAATGCACTTTGCAAAAATGAAACTAAGATCACTATGCAAATCTAGGTATCAATTATAGAAACAAAATCTCAATTTATGAAACCTTAATGCTCTTTCAATGCAAAGATAGATATCAATCAAAATGCAATGCATATACTATTCATGAAAGGAATTTCAATCTAAATCTGATTTAGAACAACAAAGTCACTTAAATTTAATAAATAAGGATGTAAATTATTTAAATATAGGTTCACCAAAATGTTATGATGGTGAAAAGGGAAGGACAACTAGCATAACTAAACTAGGTCAAACCTCCTTTCCACACACTAACATTCAGAATATGAATCGATCTTAGTCACCACTTCATGGAAGGGGTAAGCTACATGTATCTTATTCCTTTATGTTGTATATAAAAAGATATTTAACTAAGTTTTTACAAAACACAAAATGAATGGATCAAATAAAACCCTAGTTGAGAAGAATTGTTAGGACAAGGAGATTCTAGAAATAGAAAATGATGGAAATGAACATAGAAATGTAAATGGACAGTGATAAAGAGTTTGTACCTAAAATTTGAATGCCTAGATGAGCAGGGTGGTACTACCTAGGTCCTTGAATATCTCCTGATAGTGAACTTTTTGTACCAGCTTATTGAGTCTCTGATGAGGGTCACAGATCCTAGATCTAAGGGTATAGTAGACTTGGGTGGTATCATTGAGGTCCTTTTACTTGTCTAGTGATGAATCTAAAACTTGTGTAGCAGTTATGATAGTAATGACTATTTCATATTCACTCCTTTCTGTTGAATCTTCTTGAACTTGACCTGCACAACAAAAAGACAGAGAAAGCTTGTTGTGGCTATATAGGAGTTTGCCTTGGTCAAAACCTATTTTGGTATACCTACCTCAATGATAGACACTAACAAAAGATGTAGTAGTTTGTTCTCAAAAACCCTAAGAGCATAAATAATGCAATACTTCAATCAAATCTAAGATCCTAAATGCCTCAAGCATAAAGGAAATAGATCCACACAATGTTTTTCTCAAGGAAACAAAGAACTTCACCTCAAGGAGATGATATCAATAAAGACTTGAAAAACAACAAGGCGAGGTAGCCATATCCATGGAGGATAGTGTTGGAACAATGCAGATAACTGAGAGGGGGGGTGAATCAGTTATCTTATAACTTTTCTCTTTCTTTCTTTCTTTTCTTATCTTAACATTTAGTGCTCTATTAAAACATGGAAGGAAAGACAACCATAAGAATTGAAAATGAAATCAACACATAACATAATAATTTTTATGTGGAAATCCTGTTAAGGGAAAAACCACGGGGTGACTAACCCAAGATTGTATTTTCTGTTAAAAGAATAAGGAGTACAAATTTGGCACTTGCCAATTAGGGCTCACTGCCTGAGCACACTGCTCACAAGAGGCCCACTACCTACAAGAGACTCACTGTCTACAAATGCTTATAGATTGTAGTAATGAGTTTGAACTGATGAACATCATCCACATATGCAAGAGTTCGGTTCTAGTTAGGCTCAGTATACTGATCTAGCACATTTCATTCTTCCTCGATGTAGTATCTCTCCTTTGTCACATTTTGGGCTTGGAGTACTATATTTTCACTTCCTTCTTCTCTTCTTCGCACTTCCTTTATTCACATATTCATCACACACACTTACATGCTGGAATCCATCGAGTATATATATCCACATCAAGGGTTTTCATCAACTTTCTAGTTGGCAACAAGAACACTCAAGATATTTGCAAGTTATTGATCTGTTGGCTAAATCCATGTTTGATTTGTGATGCGTATCAAAATCTTAAGCATAGAAGTCATTAATCATGTCGGCCAACAATGTAAAATGTGACAAATTACTTGATCAACACCTTTTACACATCCAGATTGAAGTCTGATACTTTGTCGGATAGTTCTTCCTCTATCTGCTCTATCTAACTGGAACCCAACACTCAGATGCTCATATCTTTTTTATGCTTTATCATCAGAGGCTAAATCTCTAGGATATAATAGTCATAATACCCCTCTTGACTTGTCCAAGTCTATAACTTACTGAGTTACACCATCTAAGAGATCTGGACCTGATTGTCAGACCTTGTTACATACTCTATTCTTGTTCACCAGACCAAAACAATCTTCAACCTGACTTCCAGTATAGGCATATTATGTACTACGGATGTGTGGGATAGACTTTGTTACCATCAATGACAACACTTATGAAGCCACACAGTGTCTCTTGCCAACAATCTCCCCCTTTGGCATTAATGGCAACACTTAGTGAAAAATGGCTAAGTGTCGCAGTAACTCCCCCTTTGTTGATGCTCTGTCTCTTTACTGCTTTACCAGAGCTCCCCCTTTGCTAGATTCCTCATTTTTCACTATTCTTCACACCCCCTTTAACATCAATGGCAAAGGGTGGAATCCAAATATCAAAATTGTGCAAAAATTATTATATATATGGCCACATATGTACATACAATCTATAAGATAAACTTACATATACCTGAGTATGTTTGCAGAAGTTGTCTTCAACTGTACAGTTTATGTGGCCCAACTCCTCTTCATCCTATCCAAAATGGAGATGTGACCACTCAACAAAAATGCATATGCTTCTGCCCTTCTTAAATCTACTGAATCACTGGTCTGGGCTATGGTCTGAGCATCTGTCAAGGCCTCATGCATTGCCTCTAACTTAGGGATAATTATCCCTCTGAGTTCACCCATTATGTTCATTATGTTCTTCTTTTCTTTGTCCAAATTCTTTATTTTGCTTATTACAACAATAGCCTACCATTCTTGACTCATTAGAGAGGAAGAAAGGGGGTCAAAATTTTGAACTATGCTTGATAGCTTTTTTTCTTGTTCTTTCACTTTATCCTCAATGTCTTTTGTCACTTTAGGCCAAGTCAGACAAAATTTGAATAAATCCCCACCATCTTTGAGAGCATTTTCAAGGCTCTTTATTCCAATGCCTAGGGTCCTTCTATCATTAGCAATAAGTCCTTGCACCTCAGTGAATCTTTTCTCCAAAAACTCTTTTCGGACCTTTATTTCTGCTAATTTTTCTAAAGATTCAAAATGAGTGTTAACAGAATTGACTAAGTTTTTCAGATTACCAGATGGTGAGGCCAAAGGATCCTTTTTATAGGTTGGCATGACCTTTTCCAATATCCTAGATGCACTCTCCAATAGCACACAATCCTCCATGTGTGATTTCAAAAGTTTCTCTTTAGCCTTGGCCTGAGCGAATGATGCAATCTTCATCATCTGTACCAGAGAGAGAGTGTCCAGATTTAGAGGCTCTTGAAGCAGCTCTGGTTCATCTAACTCCACAATCTCTTTGTTCAGGAAATTTTGCAATACATCTGTAGTGTCTCTTATTGATGAATCAGATTTCTTTCCTTCAAAAAATATTAGGGCTGTCTGGTTTGGATGTGTCATTGCAAACCTTTTCTGCTTGTTCTTCTTCTTTTGCTTTGTCCTCATTTTCTTGCATCTCCTTTTCTTCTCTTCTTCCTTCCTCTTTTTCTCCAGTGCCCAAAAGATTTGTCTTGACAGCTGTGGGATTTGGAGGAGTGATCTTACCAGTGTTTGTTTCTTTATGAATTTCCTCTACTAGAACAAAGGAGTCTAAGTCCTCAGACTTCTCTTCATCTATTTTCTTTAATCTTTCGACATCCTTGTCAGAAGGTTCTTCATTGATTAATCCTTCAACATCCATGGTAGAAGGTTCTTCAACTATTTCCTCGGTTGAATCTCTTTAAGGCTTTTTGGAGAATTTCTTTGTTTCATCAACTATTTGATCAGTTTCTCCAAGCATGAGTTTGTTCATTCTGGACTTGTTCTGGAAATCATCTTTACTACCTTTGAGAACCATGTTCATTTGCTTGGGAGTGATAGAAGTACATAGTTGTATCATTATCTGCTCCCTGATCTCCAAGTCTTTTTCTTTTGCATTCTCTTTTCTCAGCTCCAATACTTTTTCTAGGCTTTTAGGAATTAATGAAATTATTTCAATGAATGCTTTGTTATAGATATTCAAATACCTTATAGTAGCTTCCTCCAGAATTCTCTTGTCAGCATCATTGTATTCATCATAGAACTCTGTCACCGGCTGCAGGTTCCCATCCACAATAACTGCCTTGATGATGTCATCAATAGAAAGAGTAGGCTTTTCAACATACTCTTCTGACTTCTACTCCACATCAACCTTGGGGGGTTTAACTTTTGCTTTCTTCAATCCTCTAATCTCTACATCTGACTCGGTCTCATCATCATCCTTAAGACTCCCATAAGCTCTTGTGGCCTTGGATTTCTTTCTCTTTTTCCCTTTTCAGATGAATAGGCTTCTGGATTTGCAACGTTAGAGCTCTCAGAGGCAGAACTTCTGGTAGTTCTAGTCTGGGTGGAGGTTTCTACCGGAACCTTTTCTTTCTTTGCTTCCCCTTTTTCTTTCTCAATTTTCTCTGTTCTTTCTCTGTTTACAATAACAGCTTCTCTGGTAATGCTAATTTCTTAGCCATTTCTTCAACTTCTTTCCTCACCTTTCTTTTTCTCTCAAGCCTTCCTAGTTCAATATGCAGTTTTATGCTTAATTCTTCAAAAGTGCCAAACCTCTCTACTTTGGGGTCCTTGGGTTGACTCAGTAAATGTTGAACATGAGCCTCCAATATGTTTCCATCAACCTCATAGCCCATGGGCATTATCCATACTATCCTTGGCTCAATTGCCTCTATTAGGCATTGATCAATATCAACCATAAAGCAGATTGTATCTTTGTACTTTTCCACTATTGTTTTGGGATTCTTTCTCTTGCTTGCATCATGCTCTGGAAGTTTTTGAAGTATCCCCAGAGAGTTGTCTTCTAGGTTTGAGTGTCACCAAGTTCATACAAGTAATCCTTGATCTGTATAGCAACTGGTTTGTCATTTTCCTAGATCAGACCTTTTGAGCCTGGTAACTCATTCATGAAGTAGAAAAACAAGCATAACACCAAATCACCATATTTGAAGGAGTTCTTTTTATCTTTCTTGATCTTTGTAGGTTCTCCATTGGCTGATTTAATAGGAGTTCACATAGGTCAAAATCTGCATTCTCTCTTAGCATCTGGTATGCAGTGTAGATGGTAGTACCGGATACAGAGTTTTCTCTACTTGAATGGTAAATCTAATATCCAATCACAATTGAGGCAAACTTGACATCTGGATCAGTGATGTCATCAATGGTCATTGCCCTCTTATCAAATTTTAAACCTGTGGCTTCAAATATTGTTTGATTCTCCACAAACTTAAGAGAAAACAACTTACCAATGGAGTGCAAACCAGTTACAGCATTGATGGCATCTTTGGTTATTTTGAAAGGCCTCATTAACCACATGAAGTTATCATGGATCCTACTTAAGATATACTGCACCCATTCGTCCTCTCCAAAAGTTGGAAAATGAATGCAATGTGCAAAATGCTTATCCTTTAGGGCCTGGAATTCTAGTTTTAGATCAAAGTTCTCACTACTTAATTGATTGTGGTAAAGTTTCATAAATTTCAAGTCTCCAAAGTCTTCAATGTTTACATGTATATAAACCCTAATGTCTTCTATATGGAGAACGCCATACGGGGTACAGGAAAATGCACCCAAGGGATCAACCTCAATAGATTTGTGAGGATGTTTCTTGAAAACTGGCCTTGGTCTCTCAGAAACATGTACAACCATAGGAGTGGCCATCCTAATCAATGAAGATTGGAGAGATTAGCAAAAGAAATACCTCTTCACGCCTTAGGGTTTGGAGCAACTATCAGAGCAGATTGCGCTTGGATTCAATCTTCAGCTGAGTTTGAGTGTTCTACTAGATTTCTTCTCAGAGCTCTTTTCTCTCTTCTTCGTGAGTACAAAGTGTTGAAAATGATGGATAAGAAACCTTTTATCCTTACCCTAAAACATAATTTCCTTTTGTAATAAATGCACAACTTAAGTCATTCGGTTACCCTCTTGAGAGAAATTTTCTTGAATCACTGCGTGGATCTTAAAATCATTTCCTATGAGGATTGACAACATATCTTCACCTTTTTCAAACATCTCATAGGTCCACAGATTAAATCATTTCAATTTTGGATCATACCAGATCTATTTGTGAAATTTTGCTTTACTAGATAGCTGCCGATACAGGATCTCCTCATAACTTACTCAAATCTACATGCAAATTTGCCAAATTTTGACTGGATGACTTTAAAGTGAATCTCCTCAAACCCTTTAAACTGAAACCTCTTATTCTGACTCAATGTACTAAATTCAGGCACTCACTAGCTGGCTAGGGGAAAAGGATCTTCTTTGTAGCTCCCTCTGAGCCAGAGCTTACCTTTTAGTTTCTGGAAGAAATATTAGCACCGGATTCTGGTGCAGATCCATCCCCAGTATTTACTGTACTCTTCTTTACCCAAATCTTGCTCATCTCCTTTTGAACTTCATCCGCATTCACTTTACCTTTTCCCTTATCTTGTTTCTAATCATGTTCCACCGGACCTTTTCTATCCTGATTTCTACTTCTATAGAATTTGGTAATATGACTGGATCTATTGCAATTGTAACATACAACATTTCTTTGCTTATTTGATTGATATCCTCTTCATTTGCATTGATTAGCCATATGTCCCATTCTATTGCATGCAAAGCATCTACCATTGAATGAATTGTTTATTTGCATATTTCTACATTCATGAGATTTGTGACCATACCTTTTGCAATTAAAACATTGTCTGGAGAAGGATGGATTATTCTGATTCATTCTCCTCCTGCACTGAGTTGTTTTATGATCGAAATTATTGCAATTGAAGTAATATCCATTGAAAGATGGATATCTTTGGGCATTTGGTTGCCTTACCAAAGGTCTTCTAGGCCTGTTCCTTTGATTTTCTGATCCAGAGTTCTTCTGACCAGATCTAGAGCTTTCACCTTTCTCATATCCTAAGACACGCTTATCATCTACCTTCTTTTGGCTTTCAAGAAGAACTTCAAGTTGGGCTGAGCTTATCTTGAATTTTTCTTTGTATTCATTTGTAGATTGAAGATCTTGTTTGAGAAAATCAATCTGGTTCTCAAGTTGTTCTTCATTGTATCTAGCTTCCTCAAGATCAGATTCAAGATGTCTGATTATTTTGTCCATTTTGTGGCAGTCCTCTATTTTCTCCTTGAGAGATTGTTTCAGATTATCTTCAGTCTTTCTTTTCTCTTCAATTTCTTGGGTGAATTTCATAACTCCTGATTCCATTTCATGTCTCATCATAATGACTTCTTTTGAAAGTTTTTCACATAGCTTGTTTTTTTCATTCAGATCCTCATCAATATTATTGGCTTCATTCTGATTTGCTAGTTTATGAAGTAATTCCTTTCTCTTTTTCACAGAAATACTGAGTTTCTCTTTCAACTCATTGATGAAATCATCAGCTTCCCTAAGTTGCTCTCTTAAATTATTGACCTCTAGTGAGATTGCTCAAGATCATCTAGTGCAGACTATAGTTGTTCTTTCATACTGTATTCATCCATTGAGATTCTCAGATCTTCCTCAAGCTATTAGACTTTTCAGAGGAACTTGGCTCTGATACCAATTGTTGGAACAATGTAGATAACTGAGAGGGGGGGTGAATTAGTTATCTTATCAATTTTCTCTTTCTTGCTTTCTTTTCTTATCTTAACATTTAGTGCTCTATAAAAACATGGAAGCAAAGACAGCCATAAGAATTGAAAATGAAATCAACACATAATATAATGATTTTTACGTGGAAACCTTGTTAAGGGAAAAACCACGGGGTGACTAACCCAAGATTGTATTCTCTGTTAAAAGAATAATGAGTACAAATTTGGCACTTGCCAATTAGGGCTCACTACTTGAGCACACTAATCACAAGAGGCCCATTGCCTACAAGAGACTTACTATCTACAAATTCTTACAGATTGTATTAATGAGTTTTAACTAATGAACAACATCCATATATGCAAGAGTTTAGTTCTAGTTAGGCTCAGTATACTAATCTAGCACATTTCATTCTTCCTCGGTGTAGTATCTCTCCTTTGTCACATTCCAAGCTTGGAGTACTATCTTTTCACTTCCTTTTGCTCTTCTTCGCACTTCCTTTATTCACATATTCATCACACACACTTACATGTTGGAATCCATCAGGTATATATATCTGCATCAAGGATTTTCATCAACTTTCTAGTCGGCAACAAGAACACTCAAGATATTTGCAAGTTATTGATCTGTCAGTTGAATCCATGCTTGATTTGTGATGCGTATCAAAAACTTAAGCATAGAAGTCATTAATAATGTCATCCAACAATGTAAAATGCCACAAATTGCTTGATCAACACCTTTTGCACATCCGAATTGAAGTCTGATACTCTGCCTGTCAATTCTTCCCCTATCTTCTCTACCTGACTGGAACCCAACACTCAGATGCTCATATATTTTTCATGCTTTATCACCAGAGGCTAAATCTCTGGGACATAATAGTCATGATACCTCTCTTGACTTGTCTTAGTCCACAACTTACTGAGTTACACCATCTGAGAGATTCGGACCTAATTGTCATACCTTGTTACATACTTTATTCTTGTTCACCAGACCAAAACAATCTTTAATATGACTTCCGGTATAGGCATATTATGTATTGCAGATGTGTGGGATAGACTTTGTTGCCATCAATGACAACACTTATGAAGCCACACAGTATCTCTTTCCAATAGGTAGTATTCCAAAACTCAATTTGGAGGCTTCAACCCTTCTCTCGATTATACAAAAGGCTTCATAAACCTTAGGAAGAGCACGATAGACTCAAGATCTTGATTCCTAATCTTCACAACATCCTTCCAAGATAGAAAAGATCCAAATCTTTAATGAGCTTCAACACTTTACAGACCTTCAATAGCACTTGTAGTAGAATTTTGGCATAATAAGCTTACATAATAATTGTGTATGATAAAATGATTTTGAAAACTCCTTAAATATCCAACCTTAGAAATGAATTAAATCAAAATAAAAGGCCAACATCAAGCGAGAGAAGAAATTTGAATTTGGAAACACAAAACACAAGGCAAAAGCCAACATAAAAGTTTAATTTGCAATCCCCGAGGTTCAGGGAGGGACCTAGGCGGTACCACATATGTCAAACCCCCTAATTAAACTTTGGAACAAGCTTAAGGGTGGCCCATATATCCATAATCCATAATCTCTTTTCAGGTTTTGTCAGTAATTACTCTGGAATACAACATTTTGTTGAAAGGATAAGTGTCAATCAAGGTTTGGATAGGTCCAAAGATGAAAAAGGTTAAGGGACACCAAAGGGTAGGAGTTAAACATAGTGAAATTGTGCTAATCCAAGCAGGAGTACAATTTACAACATAACAATTTTATTTTTAGTTATTTTCTTCTCTTTTCTCACAAAAAATGAATAGAACTCCTTGAAGGTCCTACAAATAACTAGCTTCTAAAATCTTGGACGTTATCTTGCAAGCCACATCCCACATATGTGAGGTTTCCTATGTTTGTGTAGGCTTGCATATGGGTGCAATAGTTAGGTGCATATTTGAACATCAACAATTCATTTGTTAATCTAGTACATGCATTCACTCTTGATTTCCAATCTAACATAGAATCTAAAGTTATCCTTATACAATTAGTGCATTACAAACAAGATCCTACTAAAACTATGAAATACTATAATTCTCACTTCTTTTCATTACTTTTCACATGGAATTCAATCCTCCTTATTATATGCTCCAAGCTTTATTTTTCAAACAACTCCTACCTCATATTCAAGAGAAAATGTTTTTTGCCCCTCACATTTCTCTTCCTAATTTTTCTATGGGGGCCATCAGGGTTGACTAGATACTTACATGGATTAGGAGTACATCTACTTCAACTCCTCATTTGGATTTCCTATTAATGCTTCTCTAAATAACTCTCCTCCTATCTTGCAACATATAAAAAAAGAAAGTATTTTTACACCTATTACTAATTAGATAAATACATTTTTCCCCTTCTCTTCAAAAAAATAAATCATCCTTCCATATCATGGATTTAGAAAACCTCCTAAATAAGATATATCACCTTTTTTCTTACTGTTGAATACACATAAGTACTGAGGGGGGGGTGAATTAGTACTTAATCAAATTATTTCCCTTTAAATGAATCAAACCAATCTGAACATTTAAACCAAACAAATCATAAAAGTACATACACACATGACACCAGATTTACGATGAAACCCAAGATGGGAAAACCACGGTGAGCAAGCTACTTGGATCTATTATCCAAATCTAGCCTCACAAATAAAATAAAGTATTACAATGAGTTTCATGAGCACCAAATCAAAGGAAGTACCAACTCACTATTACAAAGTTTATGGGCACCAACCCAAAGGAAGTACTAACTCCCTGAAACAAAAGATTTATGGGCTCCAACCTAAAGGAAGCACCAACTACCTAAAGTGCTACAACACTTACAAGATAAGGCACCAACCTTTGCACCAAAACACTTGACTGATTCTGATGATTCAATTACCTCCACAACATCATATCACTTAACTCTTTGACATTGACTTATGACTTCAACACCTCTGCTCAAACATCTCTTCTATCTTCAAAACACCTTTGCAACACAAAACAATACTACCTCTATTATGAATCATGCATTATAGCCTCCACAGTTACTTTTCAATTTATAGATCATTCACCTTTTTGCACATGCTCTCACACACTCACACCTCTTGAAACAATCTTCCATCCTTCATAAATATCCTTTGCAAGTCTTCAAAACATCATCTTCTTTGGCCTAAATGTAATGTGTAACATGAAACATGTAACGACCTTGCTTGTCATCTCCCAAATCATCTGCAATAATGTAGGAGTGAAATCCCACTATGCATTTCATACCAAGTAGACTACTAGACCTAATTTACCTTTGTACACATTTCTATGCTAGTGTACACATCCAAACATATAGTGCAATCACTCAAGTATACCATGTTGGCACTGCAAACACTTATCCTTTCATACATTAGCTCCATACCCAATGTGGTATTAGAGAAGCAAAATAAAAAATAAGTGGTCCACACAATAAGTACTATATGACCTAAAAAACCTTCTCATGCACTCCTCTTTCTATTTCATGCTTCAGCTTGCTAGTGCAAGCAATCAAACTTTGATGTTGATATTCCTTACACAGGCTAGTTACACTATTTTGATATAGAACATTGAAAAACATACTTACAATACTCTAGAACACTTGAAACCTGAACTGAGCATACATATTGACCATTTGAACTTATCTTTCAAACAACAAAGCCAAACATCAAAGTACGGTGAAATGCGATGGCTTTTTGTTCTATCTCTGATAACCTTACACAACAATATGACTTGTTCTTAATCTGCTAAAGTTTGGAAAACTCCATGGTACTTTGTATCCTTTGAAACTTGAGTTTATCATTCTTGCACCTTTGCTTTACATAATCTCCAAACTGCCAAGTCATACATGCAAATGCAATGAAATGTGGTAGCTTTCAGTTCTATCTCTGATGACCTTTCATAGGAACAAGACTTGTTCTCATTCTACTAGATCTGAAAAACTTTGTGGTAACTTTCATGCTCTAAAAATTGGATCATGCAAACCTCACATCCATATTTATCTAACCTTCAAACCATGAGGCCATATCTTCATTTGCGGTAGAATACGGTATAATATCCTGATCTTCTATAGTACAATTCCCTGTGCCATTGACAATTTGATAACTTATACACTTTCCTTCATGTCTCATGCAATGCTTTTCATCAAGAGGTACCAAATGTAACATTCACAATAGCATAAGCAACAATCATAACTCATTTCACCAAAAGTAAGAAGTCACAACTTCTTCATGTCAGCATATCCTTTAACTTGACAACTTTGACCTATCCATGAACTTTGTATAGATGATACTGATCCAAAAGCATGCTCATGTCTTTCATTACCATATCTTTTACATCACAACTCCTCTAATCATTACTCCTTTGACAACATATGCACCAATATCCTTTCCACATCACAACACCTCTTATCACTACTCCTTTGACATCAATGATTACCACTCTTTTGACATCAATTACAACATATGCAACAATCTCCCCCTTTTTCTTTGATGGCTTTGATACTAACCTGATATACAATTTTTTATCCCCCTTTGACATCAAGGGAAAAGGGCCAGTGGTCTTCCTCTGTACCAAAAAATAGGCAAGCTCCCCCTATCTATATATTTATTTTCATCCTTAGTAGTCTCTTATCTACCTACTCCCCTTGAGAGGCAACCACCATCAATCCAGGGATAATAAATACACCATGAACTACTTCCCTTGGACAAATGCATCTTCTATGCATCTAGTTAGAAGTAGGGGCAACAACCCCTAACTCTTTTCCATGATATTCAAATGTGTCCTTAGAAAGTGCTTTTGTAAAGATGTCTACAACCTGATCCTCTGTAGGTACATAATCCAATTTTACTTCTTGATTTTCAACTTTTTCTCTAAAAAATTGATACATGATGGATATATACATGATTCTAGAGTGAATCAATGGATTCTTTGAAATATTGATGGAACTTGTATTGTCACATAGGATAGAAATGGGCTCATCATACATTACCTTGATATCCTTCAATGTTTGCTTCATTCACAACACTTGAGTGCAATAGGATATTGTAGCTATGTACTCTACTTTTGTTGTTGATAAGGAAACTGAATCCTATTTTTAACTAAACCATGAGACCAATCTGTCTCCAAAAAAGAAAGCTCCACCACTGGTACTTCTCCTATCATCAATGCTACCACACCAATCTGCATTAGTGTATGATTTGAAGGAGAAGTCATTACCTTTTTTATACCATAATACATAATCTAGAGTGCTTTTCAAATATCTAAAAATTCTTTTGATTGCCTTCACATGTGTTTCTTTTGGATCAGCTTGAAACCTTGCAACCATACAAGTAACTTGCACAATATTAGGCCTTGATGATGTTAAATACAATAAGATCCCAATCATAGACCTATATAGAGTCTGATCAGCCTATGGTGACTCATCATCTTTACTTAAATGGCAACATGTTACCATAGGATTACTCACTGGTTTGCAATCTTCCATACCAAACTTTTTCAACATCTTATTGACATACTTTGCTTGTGAAATAAAGATACCTTCATTTGATTGTGTGATTGAAGTCCAATAAAGAATGAATGTTCACCTATCATATACATTTCAAATTCTTTCTGTATCTCTTCTGTAAATTTATTACAAATTTCATCATTTCCACCAAAGATAATATCATCATCATATACTACTAATATTAATATTTACTCATTCTCATATTTGATATATAGATTACTACCTGTGGTACCTTTCTTGAAGCCTTGTTGGAGTAAATACTTATCCAACATTGCATACCAAGCCCTAGGGGCTTCTCTGAGACCATATAAAGCCTTCTTAAGTCTGCATGCCATATTCTGATCTTTTGATAGATGGAATCCTTTGGGCTGCTCTATGTAAACTTCTTCTAAGTCACCATTTAAGAAGGCAGATTTGACATCCATTTGAGATACCTTGAAATCCTTGTGAACTATGAATTCAAGAAGCATCATGCTTGCTTCCATTCTTGCCACATGGACAAATGTCTCCTCAAAGTCAATTCCTTCCACTTGTAATAACCCTTGTTAAAAAACCTTTCTTTATTTCTAACCACTTTTCCATCTTCATTCAATTTATTTATGAACACCTATTTTGTGCCTATTACTTTTTTGTCTAGAGGTCTTGGCACCAATTCCCAAGTTTTTTTCTCTATCTGATTAAGTTCTTCTTCCATTGCCTAGATCCATCCTTCATCCTTTCTAGCATCACCAAAAGTCTTAGGTTATATCTTAGACAACAAAAAGAAGTTTACCTATTCATTTTCCCTTGCAAATCTTCTTCTAGTCTATACTCCTTCATTCTTGTCTCCAATTATCTGATCTTCTCAGTGGTTCTTCTGAACATACTTAGCAGGAGTCTCAGTGGCCTTCTCTTGTGTTTTATTTCTTCAACTTCTTCATATTCTTCTGTTCAAGAAGATTCATTTGAACAATAGTCTTTTTGGTCATGTGTGAATAGATGTGACTCTTCATCAACCTAAACATTTGCACTCTCAATTGTTATGTTGGAAAAAGTAACCTTGGGGGATTTTTCCTCTTAAGGTTTAGCTCTCGGGTCCTTTAGAATTCATTTAGAGCATCTTGCATGATTTTGATGACTCCCATGAGAAAACCCTAAAGTTTCATGGAAAATGGGACTCAAGGCGTACATTTATGATGAATCATACCTGAAATAGGGGGGAGGACTTGGGTGTGTTGGAAACAAGGCAGATAACTCAGAGGGGGGGGGAATCAGTTATCTCAAAATTTCCTTACTTTTACTTTCTTTTCTTATCTCATTATTTAGTGATATATCAAAACATGAAAGCATAAGCAACCATAAGAACAGAAGTGAAATTAACACACATAACACAAGGATTTTACGTGGAAACCCTATTAAGACAAAAACCACAGGGTGACTAACCCAAGATTGTATTCTCTGTTAAAAGAATAAAAGAGTACAAAATGGTACTTGCCAATTAGGGCTCACTGCTCGAGCACACTACTCACAAGAGGCCCACTGCCTAGAGGAGACACACTGTCTACAAAAGTTTACATATGATACTAAAGTATTTCAATTGATGAACAACATCCATACATGCAAGAATTTAGTTCCGGTTAGGTGCTATATACTGATTTGGCACATTTCATTCTTCCTTTGCTCAATATCACTCTTCTGTCATATTCCAGATCAGATCTTTGTCTTCACACTTCTTCTTGTGTTTATTCACTCCATACAACATACACCACACACTCACAAGCCTAAATCAGATGGGTATATATATCTACTCCAAGGATCTCCAACTATTTTCTAGTCGGCAGGAAGAACACTTAGGATATTTGCAAGTTACTGTTTTGTCGGCTGAATCCATACTTAATTAATGATGCACATCAAAAACTTAGACATAGAAGTCATTAATCATGTCAATCAATAATGTATAATGCCACAAATTGCTTGATCAACACCTTTTACACATCTGGATTGAAGTGTGATACTTTGTCGGTCAATTCTTCCTCTATCTTCTCTGCCTAACTGGAACCCAACACTCAGATGGTCATATATTTTTCATGCTTTATAACTAGAGGCTAAATCTCTAGAATACAATATTCATGATACCCCTCTTGACTTGTCCAAGTTTTCAACTTACTGAGTTACACCATTTGAGAGATCCAGACCTGATTGTCAGACCATGTTACACACTTTGTTCTTGTCCACTAGACTAAAATAATCTTTAATCTAACTTCTGGTATAGGCATATTATGTACTGCGGATGTGTGGGATAGACTTTGTTGCCATCAATGACAACACTTATGAAGCCACATAGTGTCTCTTGCCAACAATCTCCCCCTTTGGCATTAATGGCAAGACTGTTGGCAAGAGACACTATATGGATTCATGAATGTTGTCATTGATGGCAACAAAGGTTATCCTACACATCTGCAAGACATGATGAGTCTCTACCGGAAGTCAGATTGAAGAAGTGTTATGATCCGGTAAGCAAGAACAGAGCAGTCAGCAAGGTTCGACAGTCAGGTCTGGATCTCTCAGAGGAAGTATTTCAGTGAAGTCTGGATTTGGTGAAGTCAAGAGGAGTACCTTGACTAATAGATTTCAAGGATTTAGCCTCCGGTGATGGAAGGGTGAAGAGATATGAGCACTTGAGTGTTGGGTTCCTGTTTGACAGAGTAGACAGAGGAAGAATTGTACCGGCAGAGTGTCAGACCCAAATCTGGAAGAGATATTGCAAATGACTAAGTTTATTGAGGTATCATTCATGATTGGCTGACATGATTGAAGACTTCTACAAGCATATCCTTGATCCGCATTACTTGGTATGCAAGGATTCAGCCGACAGACCAGAGTTTGAGATAATATTGACTATTCTGGATGCTAACTAGAAAAGTGTTGAAATCACTTGTGCAGATATATATACAAGATGGATTTAGATGTGAAGGTGTGTGTGATACATGTTTAAGTGTGAATAAAAGCAGAAGAATATAATAAAAGGCAGAAAAATAGGTTCGAAACGTAAGAGGACAACAACACTTAAGGAGAGTAAGAATGAAGTGTTGCAGATCAGTCTATTGAGCTTAACCGGAACTGAACTTCAGCATGTGTGGATGCTTCTCATCAGTTCAAGTTTTCTTCTTGTAGACAGTAAGTCTTTTGTAGGTAGTGAGCCTCTTGTGAGCAGTGTGCTCGGGCAGTGAGCCCTAATTGGCAAGTGCCATTTTGTATCTTCTATTCTTTTAACAGAGAATAATATCTTGGGTTAATCACCCCGTGGTTTTTTCCCTTAACAGGGTTTCCACGTCAAAATCATTGTGTCATGTGTATTGGTGTTATTTCTATTTCATGATTATGCTTGCTTATTTGATCTGATGTTGCATTAACTGTTAAGAAAGCACAGAAGGTTCAATTATTAGGATAACGGATTCACCCCCCCCCTCTCAGTTATCAACAATTGGTATCAAAGCCAAGTTCCTCCCAATAGAGCCTAACAGCTTGAGGAAGATCTGGGAATTCAAATGGATGTGTATGGTATGAGGGAACAACTTAAGTCTGCCCTTGATGATCTTCAGCAATCAAATTCTGAAGTCAATGAATTAAAGGAAAGACTCAAACAGGCTGATGATTTTATAAAAGAAATAAAAGAGAAACTGAGTCTCTCTATGAAAAAGAGAAAGGAGCTACTTTAGTAATTGGCAAGTCAAGGTGAAGCCAATGATACAAATGGAGATCTGAAAGAGAAAACTAAGTTATGTGAAAAGTTATCAAAAGAAATCATCATGGTAAGACATGAAATGGAATCAGGAGTTATGAAGTTTACCCAAGAAATTGAAGAGAGAAGAAAATCTGAAGATGATCTAAGACAATCTCTTAAGGAAAAATTAGAAGACTGCTACAAGATGGATAGAATAATCAAACATCTTGAATCTAATCTTGAAGATGCTAAAGACAATGAAGAAAAACTTGAGGATCAAATTGTCTCTCTTAAAAGGGATCTTCAAACAACAAATGAATACAAAGAGAAATTCAAGATAAGCTCTGCTCAACTTGAAATTCTCCTTGAAATCCAAAAGAGGGTAGATGACAAGTGTGGCCTGGGATATGAAAAAGGTGAAAGCTCTGGATCCGGTCAGAAGAATTTTGGATCAGAAAATCCAAGGAACAGGCCTAGAAGACTTCTGATAAGGTAGCCTAATGCTCAAAGATATCCATCCTTCAATGGATACTGCCACAACTACAATAACTTTGGTCATAAAGCTAATCAGTGCAGAAAGAGAATGAATCAGACTAATACATCCTTCTCCAGATAGTGTTTCAACTGCAAAAGGTATGGCCACAAATCTCATGAATGCAGTAATATACAAATGAAAAATTCATTCAATGGTAGATGCTTTGCATGCAATAGAATGGGTCATATGGCTAATCAATGCAGATCAAGAGGATATCAATCAAATATGCAAAGAAATGTTGTTTGCCAAATTTGCAATAGATCTGGTCATATTGCCAAATTCTGTAGAAGCAAGAATTAGGACAAAAGAGGTTCGGTACATCATAATCAAAATCAAGACAAGGGAAATGAAAAGTGAATGCGGATGAAGTTAAAAGTGAGATGAACAAGATTTGGGTGAAGAAAAGTATAGAGAGTGTAGCAGATGGATCCACACCAGAATATGGTCCTGATATTCCCTCCGAAAATTGAATAGATGGGCTCTGGCTCAGGGGGAGTAACAAAAGAAAAACCAATTCCCCTAGCCAGTCAATTGGTGCCTATAATCGGCACATGAAAGGCTACGGATCAAAGGGTTTTCAAAGAAACACCTAGATAAGCCATAGTAAAGATTTGAAAGATTCACATGAAGATTTAAAGAGTCTAATCCCTTCAGATAGATCCAGTTTAACAATTTTCTAGTAAAAGCAGGTTTCTTACAAGTTTGGTCCGGTGTGATTCTAAAATTGAGACATCTTGATCTATGGATAAATCAAATGGTTGAGGAAAGTAAGAAAGCTCATTGTTAATCACCAAGGATAACTCTAAGCATATTATAGTGATCTAGAAAGGGATCTATTTCAGAATGAGGAGAACAGGGCAACCGGAATAACTTAAGTTGCGCATTTATTGCAGTATGAATTTAGGGTTTTCCTTGCAATTAAAAGGGTTCATGTGCTTGTCATTTGCACATTTGCATTTGAAAAGAAAGAAAGGAGAGCTCTGCAACAAATTGTTTCAAACTTCTCAAAGTCCAACCGTTGGAGTTGATTTAATTAGCAAATCACTCAAGTTCACTCCGTGAACCCTACAAGCGCAAGAGGTATTTTTCGTTATCAAGCATCTCTCTGTAAATTCTTGAATGATGGGTACTCTGAATATTGTGAACATCACTGATAGGCCTCACCCCAAATTCAAGAAACATCCCTACAAATCCTTGGAAGTAGATCCCCTAGGAGCATTTTCCAGTATACCGCATGGTATCTTGCATACAGAAGATATTAGGGTTTACATTCATGCAAACATTGAAGAATTTGAAGAATTCAAATTGAGGGATATCTACCACAAACAACTAATAGATGATTCATTTGAGCTCAAACCCCAATTCAAGGCCCTCCAGGACAAGCACTTTGCACAATGCATACATTTCCCCTGTTTTGCTGAGGATGAATGGGTTAGGTATATTTTGAGCAGAATACATGACAACTTCATGTGGTTGAATGGACCATTCAAAATCACAAAAGATGCCATTAGGGCAATTACCAGATTGCACTCAACCGGTGGGATACATGTTCTCAAATCTGTCAAAAACCAAACTGTGAGTGAGGCTACCGGATCAAGGTTTGACAAAAGGGCAATGACAATAGAAGATATCACTGATCCGGATATCAAGTTTGCATCCATGATCATTGGCTACAAGATATATCATTCTAGCAGGGAGAATTTAGTACCTGGAACTGCTATCTACACTACCTATGAAATGTTGAGGAAAAATGCAGACTATGACCTTTGTGAGCTCCTTCTAAACCAACTCTTGGAGAACCTGCAAAAGATAAAGAAGGATAAGAAGAATTCCTTCAAATTTGGTGGCTTAATACTCTATCTATTCTTCTACTTTATGAATGAGCTACCCGGATCCAGTGGATGGGTATGGCAGAATGACAGACCAGTTGCCATACAAATCAGGGATTATTTGCATGGACTTGGTGATGACAAAGCACAGAACATAGCTCTCTGGGGTTTCTTCAAAAACTTTTAGAACTTGATGCAAGCTAGAGAGAGAATTCCCCAATCTCTAGTTGAGAAATACAAAGATACAGTATGCTTTATGGTAGAGACTGATCAGTGTCTAATGGAGGCAGTGGAACCAAGAACAGTATGGATCATGCCAATGGGTTATGAAGTGGATGAGAACATCATGGAGCTGCATGTTCAGCACATGTTGAGTCAACCAAAGGATCCCAAGGCAGAAAGGTTTGGAACCTTTGAAGAATTGAGTGTAAAGATCCATGTAGAACTTTGACAGCCTGAAATCAAGAGGAAAGTAAGAAGGGAAGTTGAAGAAGTTGCCAAGAGGCATGGAATCTCAAAAGAGGCACTTGATGCCCATAGAGAAAAGACAAAAGGAATAGAAAAAGAAAAAGAAGTAGAAGAGGAAAGAAGTGCTCCGATAGAATCTTCCACCCAGACCAGATCATCAAAGAAATCTGCACCTGCCACTGCTAAAAGCTCAAGGGCATCAAAACCAGAAGCAAAATCATCTGGCAAAGAAGAGAAGAGAACTAAGACAAAAGCCACAAGATCTTATGCTAGTCAAAAGGATGAAGAAGAAACTGAATCTGATGAAGAAGTCAAGAAAAAGAAGAAAAAGAAGAAAACATCCGGTAAATCCTCTATCGGTCAAGGTGAAGAAGATAAGGTAGAGGAATCTGTTGAAAACCCCACTCTTCACATTGATGACATCATCAAATCAGTCACTATGGATGGAAATCTCCATCCAATGGTTGAATTCTATGATGCTTATGGTGAAGCTGATCAGAAGATATTGCAAGATGCCACAGTCAGGTATCTAAACATCTACAACAAAGCATTCATTGAAATTATATCTCTGATCCCCAAAAGCTTGGAGAAGGAATTTGAAATAAGGAAGAACAATGCCCAAGCCAAAGATCTAGAAATTCGGGAGCAAATAGCTATTCAGCTCTATCCTTCAATCACTCAGAAACAAATGAATATTATCTTCAAAGATTGCAAGGAGGAGTTCCGGAGCAAAGCTAGAATGAATCAGCTCATGCTTGGAGAAACTGATAAAGTGAAAAATGAAACAAAAGAGATCCTCCTGAATGCCCTTAAAAGATTCAATCTTCCTGTTATAGAGGACTTAGGTGTTGATCACTAGGCCACAGGTGTTGAAGAAGGATCTACTGAGGCAATGACAGAAGAAGCAATGGACACCGGTGAAGATAAGGGCTTGGAATCCTCTGCTCCGGAAGAGGTGGGCCATGAACAAACAAACATTACTCCTTCAGTTTCCCCTGCTGACTCCGAATCCAAAGGATAAGAAAGAATAAAGGAGAAAGAAAAAGAAGTGAAGGGAAAAGAAGATGACAACTCTAAGACTGCAGAAGAAAAGAAAACTCTATCTCCAGCAAGAGACACTGCAGAAATTGTCAAAGAATTCGTAAACAAAGAGACAATGGAGATTGATGAATCAGAACTTCTACTAGGACCATTTGATTTTGATTCTCTTTCCTCAGTACAAACAATGAAGATAGCTTCATTTGCTAATGCAAAGGCAAAAGAAAAACTCCTGAAGTCTCACATGGAAGATTGTGAGCTAATAGAAGTTGCATCCGGTGTGCTTGAAAAGATCATGCCATCCTTTCTAAAGGATTTATCAGCTTCCTCATCAGGTAATCTTAAGTCTCTTGTTAGTTCAGTCAGCACTCATTTTGAGTCCTTAGAGAAATCAGCTGAGGAAAAGGTTCAAAAAGAGTTTTTGGATAAAAGATTCTTTGAAGTACTAAGTCTAATATCAAATAGAAATATGGATATAGGGATAAAGAGCTTAGAAAATGCTCTTAAAGATGGTGGGGAAATATATAAATTTTGTCTATCATGGTCCAAAGCAACAATGGAGATTGAGAAGAAAATGAAAGAACAGGAGATCAACTAACAAAACTCTCTCAAAATTTTGATCCACTTACCTCATCCATAGTAAATCAAGAATGTCAGACTATTGCAGTCTTGGATGAAATTAAGAAGCTAGAGAAAGAAAAGAAAAATAGAATCAGCAGGTTAAATGAACTTAGAAGAATAATCATTCCTAAGTTGAAGGCCATGGATGAGGCCCTAAGTGATGCTCAAACCACAGCCAAGACAAATGATCCGACAGATCTGAAGAAGGCAGAAGCTTTTGCATTCCTATTGAGTGGTCACATATCAATTTTGGATAGGATGAAGTTGAGTTGGGCAACTGAAGTACAATTGAAAAACACTTTTGCAGACATACTAAAGTATATATAGAGTACAACCGGATGATATACTTATGCGACTAAGTATAGATTAATTTTTGAAAATTTTGGTGTGCGGACCCCACCCTTTGCCATTGATGTCAAAGGGGGAGTGATGAGTAGTGAAAAATGAGGAATCCATCTAAGGGGGAGCTCTGGAAAATGTACATAGAGACAAAGCATCAGCCAAGGGGGAGTATAGTGTGACACTTAGTCATTTTTCACTAAGTGTTGCCATCAATACCAAAGGGAGAGATTGTTGGAAAGAGACACTATATGGATTCATGAATGTTGTCATTGATGGAAACAAAGGTTATCCTACACATCCACAAGACATGATGAGTCTCTACTGGAAGTCAGATTGAAGAAGTGTTATGATCCAGTAAGCAAGAACAAAGCAGTCAGCAAGGTCTGACAGTCAGGTCCAGATCTCTCAGAGGAAGTATTTCAGTGAAGTGCGGATTTGGTGAAGTCAAGAGGAGTACCTTAACTAATAGATTCCAAGGATTTAGCCTCCGGTGATGGAAGGGTGAAGAGATATGAGCACTTGAGTGTTGGGTTCCTGTTTGATAGAGTAGACAGAGGAAGAACTGTACCAGCAGAGTGTCAGACCCAAATCCGGAAGAGATATTGCAAATGATTAAGTTTCTTGAGGTATCATTCATAATTGGTCGACATGATTGAAGACTTCTACAAGCATATCCTTGATCCGCATTACTTGGTATGCAAGGATTCAGCCGACAGACCAGAGTTTGAGATAATATTGACTATTCCAGATGCCGACTAGAAAAGTGATGAAATCACTTGTGCGGATATATATACAAGATGGATTTAGATGTGAAGGTGTGTGTGATACATGTTTAAGTGTGAATAAAAGTAGAAGAATATAATAAAAGGTAGAAAAATAGGTTCAGAATGTAAGAGGATAGCAGCACTTAAGGAGAGTAAGAATGAAGTGCTGCAAATCAGGCTATTGAGCTTAATCAGAACTGAACTTCAGCATGTGTGGATGCTTCTCATCAGTTCAAGTTTTCTTCTTGTAGATAGTAAGTCTTTTGTAGGCAGTGAGCCTCTTGTGAGCAGTGTGCTCGGGCAATGAGCCCTAATTGGCAAGTGCCATTTTGTATCTTCTATTCTTTTAACATAGAATAATATCTTGGGTTAATCACCCCGTGGTTTTTTTCCCTTAACAGGGTTTCCACGTCAAAATCATTGTGTCATGTGTATTGGTGTGTATTGGTGTTATTTCCATTTCATGATTATCCTTGCTTATTTGATCTGATGTTGCATTAACTGTTAAGAAAGCACCGAAAGTTAAATTATTAGGATAACTGACGCACCCCCCCTCTCAGTTATCAACAAACACTTAGTGAAAAATGACTAAGTGTCATAGTAACTCCCCCTTTACTTGTGCTCTGTTTCTTTGCACTGCTTTACCGGTGCTCCCCCTTTGCTAGATTCCTCATTTTCACTACTCTTCACTCCCCCTTTGACATCAATGACAAAGGGTGGAATTTGCATACAAAATTGTGCAAAAACTATTATAGACATGGCCACATATGTGTTGCAAGTATGAGGTTTACCAGTGTTGTCACTGATGTCAACATACTCATATTGCATTGATAAGAAGAATTGGATGAGCTGTGTGCTAAGGATATTGAGAAAATTAGTCTCAATCAGGAACAGGGAAGAACAGTGATGAGAAGAAGACCAAAGTACTCAATAGGTTGAGGATCAGACTATGCAGATTAAAGGGTTTGTAGATATGAGTCTTGAGATGTTCTAGTTAAGATTTCAGAGGTCCACATGAAGACATGAAGAAGTTGTGATCATTCAAGTAGAACCAGTTCTGGGTGATTCTCTGGAGTGACAAAGAGCTACAAAAAGGTCTGATGAGATCTGGAAGTGCATTGTCCTATTCTATGGATTGGAAGGAGTGTTTGGGATGTCCTTGTGATGTGTCATCTCGATTTGTTCATAGTTTGGAGGTCTAAAAGTACCTTTTGCATTATGACAGTGGTGGTAGACTATGTTCTTGAAGTTCCAGATGAAGAAGAGAAGAGATCCTGATAAGTAGAGGAAGTGCGGATGTACCTGGTCATTCAGGCAAGCCTGTGAAGGTTCGTGGATCATGTTGAGGTTGTGTTGTCGGTCCGCATTAGTGTTAGAGCCCAAAATTGGAGTCATTCTTTTGGATGAAGATGTTCTTGCTCAGACTGGCCGACCGGATGAGTTATTCATCTTGCGAATGTTCTTGTGGATGATTGCTGACTTACAAATGTTATTGTGGTTGACTGCCGACTTAGATGATTGTTCCTAAGTCAATGGCTTGTATAAATAAAGGTTTGTGAATTCACTTTGAAGTGTGTGTTGAAGCGGATGAGTGTTGGATAGCGAGAGAGTGAGAGGCAGAGCAGGTGTGTCTCAGGATTTAATGGAATTGATCCAGACATGGTGATGATGTCAATCTCTAGTTCAAGTTTGTGATTCTTATCACTTTGTAGACAGTGTGTCTCTTTGTAGGCAGTGTGCCTCCTTGTGAGCAGTGTGCTCGGGCAGTGAGCCCTGATTGGCATGTGCCATCCATTTTTCTTTATTCTTCGAACAGAGAATAATCCTTAGGTTAATCACCCCGTAGTTTTTTCCTTAACCAGGTTTTCCACGTCAAAATCTTGGTGTCTAATGTGTTGATTTGTTCTGGTGTTTATACTTTATGATTTATGCTTTCATGAATGGTTAATTGATATGTTGTTAACTAACAAAGAAGAATCAAGTGTTTGAATTGAAAGCAAGCTTTTGCACAACTGATTCACCCCTCCTCTCAGTTGTGTGCCCTAAATCTAACAATTGGTATCAGAGCCAAGTTCCTCTAAAAGGAGCTTAACCGCTTGAGGAGATCCAGGATGTTGTCATATAAGAAGGATAGTCCAAAGTTTGATGGAACCAATTTCTCTCTCTGGAAAGGTCGCATGAAATGTCACTTGGAGTGTATGGGAAAAGCATACTTGTCCATGGTCACAAAACCATATGTACCTCCACAGGGTGGTCTGACAACTCTAAATGAAATCACAAATGCTGAAAATAATCTACGGACCAAAGAAGTTCTTCTAAGCGCACTGAATGACTCAGAACTCTCAAATGTTATTGACTTGCCAACTGCCTATGAGATCTGGACTAAACTGGAACTTCTGTATGAAGGAGATGAGTTTGTCAAAAGTGCAAGGCTGCAAAGTCTCAAAGGGAAATTTGAAAGATTGAAGATGAGAGATGATGAAAACATCACTACCTTTATGCCAAGAGTAAACGAGCTAGTATGTGGAATTAGGAATGCTGGTGGAACTCTGGATGAAAATGAGATTGTTTACAAAATTCTTAGATCCCTTCCTGCTGCCTACAAAATCAAAGTTGTTGCCATTGATGAATTCAGAGCCCATACAACTATTAAAAGAGAACAATTGGCTAGCAAACTAGCTGCATTTGAAATGACCGAGTTTGGAGATGATCCCCCCAAGACTGAATCTGCATTCAAAGCCAGTGCCTATGTGAAAGGCAAACAAAGATTTGATTCGGGAGAAAACTCTTCAAGGAAGATGTCATGGTATGATCAAGCAAGAAGAGACATGGAAGAAGAAGCAGAAATAGCTCAACTTGAAGCCCTCATTGCAAAAAGACTGCCAAGAGGATCTGGTAAGTATGAAGGAAAGTTACCTTTTAAATGCTTCAACTACAATAAGATTGGTCACTTTGCCTCAAGATGTCCGGAAAGATCTTCAAGGTCAAACTCTAAAAGACAAAGGTTTTAAAAGAATTGTTATTATGTCCATGAAGAAGCTAATAATGAAGGAGTAACAGATGATGAATTAGAGATAGGAGACAAATCCGGAAATGAATGGGTGTTTATTGCCATCAAGGAAGAAGATCCAATATCCTCTGAATCTGTCAGTCATAAGGTTGTAGAAAGAGCTTTGGCTGCCCAAGTTGAAGAAAAGGATGATTGGGTTATTGACAGTGGATGCTCTCACCATATGACAGGTGACAAGAACAAGTTCCTAGATTTGGAAAGGTATGAAGGAGGAATGGTAAAGTTTGGTGATAATTCAGCTGGTAGAATCAGAGGAAGAGGAACTATCTCTCTTAATAGAAGAAACAAAACTGGTAATGTGTTATATGTTGAAGGTTTCAAGCACAATCTTCTCAGTGTTGGACAGTTGGTGGATAGAGGCTATGATCTCCGGTTCAAGGATGGAAAATACAAAATCTTTGAAAGATCCGGAACAAAGATTGCATCCGGTACTCAAACAAAAGGTAATATCTTCCATCTAGTTGGTTCTAATAAAAGTTGTTTGTTTGTTCAAGTTGATCAGAGTTGGTTATGGCATAGAAGGATGTGTCATGTAAATTTTGATAATAGCATCAAGATAAGCAATACTGAGGCTGTAAGAGATCTTCCAAAATTGGTGAAACCTACAAATAGTTTGTATAACGAATGTCAGCTAGGTAAACAGAGTAGAGTCTCTTTCAAAAGCAAGGATCAGTCCTCTACTGGATTATTGGAATTAGTTCATACTGATCTATGTGGTCCAACAAGAATCAAGAGTATGCAAGGTGACAAATATTTCATGTTACTAATTGATGACCATTCCCGGATGATGTGGGTTACCTTTCTAAAGGAGAAATCAGAAGCCCTTGAGAAGTTCAAAATCTTCAAAGCTATGGTAGAGAATCAAACTGGATTGAAACTGAAATGTCTAAGGTCTGATAGAGGTGGTGAATTCACATCCGGTGAATTCATAGACTTTTGTGAGAAGCATGGTATAAAAAGATAGTTGTCTGCTCCTAGGACTCCACAGCAGAATGGAGTAGTTGAGAGAAAGAACCGGACCATCTAGGAAGCTGCCAGGACAATGATGATGGAAGCAAATGTTCCTCAGATGTTTTGGAGAGAAGCTGTCAGCACTACAGTCTACACTCTTAATCAAGTTCAAATCAGAAGCAATACCGATAAGACTCCTTATAAACTTTGGTTTGGTGTCACTCCTACTATGAGATATTTTAGAGTATTTGGTAGCAAGTGTTACATCAAAAGAGATGAAGATCTAGGAAAGTTTGATGCTAGAAGTGATGAAGGAATTTTCTTGGGTTATTCTACTCAAAGCAAAGCATACCAGTGTTACAACAAGAGACTGAGAAAGATGATAGAAAGTACTAATGTGAAAGTTGATGAAGGAATTGAGAAGCCCTCAAGATTTTATGAGTATGATGAAGATGATCAAGATGGTGTTCAAGTTCAAGGAGCTCAATCCTCTCTGAAAAATCAAATTCAGACTGATCTGGTAAATCAGGAAGGAGAGATAGGTCTGAATGAGCCTGATCAAGAAGCAGAAGTACAAGAAACTCCCAAAGTTCCAAGGTATGTAAGATTGAATCATTCTGAAGATCAGATCATAGGTGACAAAAGCAAAGGTGTACAAACAGGAGAAAAATTACTCAAAATTCAGATGAATGCTATTTGATCTCAAAAATTGAACCTAAGACAACAAATGAAGCTTGCAATGATGAAAATTGGTCCAAAGCAATGGAGAAAGAGTTGATGCAAATTGAGAAAAATCACACTTGGGATCTTGTTCCCAGACCTAGAGACAAGAATGTGATTGGAACCAAATGGGTCTTTTGGAACAAACTAAATGAAGTTGGTGAAGTAATCAGAAATAAACCCAGATTAGTCTGCAAAGGCTACTCTCAAATAGAAGGGATTGATTTTGAGGAAACCTTTGCTCCAGTGGTAAGAATTGAAGTAGTCAGACTATTTCTTACATTTGTTGCCTTCAAAGATTTCAAAGTGTATCAGATGGATGTAAAATCTACCTTCCTGAATGGTGATCTAGAAGAAGAGGTGTACATTGAACAACCGGATGGATTTCAGTTATCAGAACATGGTGATATGGTCTGCAAATTAAAGAAGGCACTGTATGGTCTAAAGCAAGCCCCAAGAGCATGGTATGAGAGGCTGGACAAACATCTTTTGAAGATTGGTTTCAACAAAGGTACTACTGATAGTAATCTATATTTCTAAATAGATAATGAAAACATTTTGATTCTTGAAGTATTTGTGGATGATATCATCTTTGGAGGAAGAGACAGTTTGTGTAAAACCTTTGCAAATCAAATGAAAAGTGAGTTTGAAATGTCAATGCTTGGTGAAATGAATTTCTTTTTGGGTCTGCAAATCACTCAGACAAAGAAAGGCATCTTTATCTCTCAAACTAAATATGTGAAAGAACTTTTGAAGAAATTTGGAATGGAAGACTCAAAGCCTATGAACACTCCTATGGCTACTAGATGTAAGTTGAGCAAAGATGATGACTCTCCTAAGACAGATTAAATAAAGTACAGATCAATGATTGGTGGATTATTATATCTCACTCAGACTAGACTAGATATAATGTAGGCTATTGGTCTTGTGGCAAGATTCCAGGCTGATCCCAGAGAATCTCATGTCATGGCAATCAAAAGAATTTTTAGGTACTTGAAAGGAACGGTTGAGAATGGCCTATGGTATCCCAGAGATCATGACTTTACTCTTCATGCATATACAGATGCAAATTGGGCAGGAGATGTGGATGATAGGAAGAGTACAAGTGGAGGAGCATTCTTTTTGGGAAAAAAGTTGATTTCTTGGCTAAGCAAGAAACAAGAAGCAATATCACTTTCTACTATTGAAGCAGAATATATTGCAGCAGCAGGTTGTTGCACTCAAATTTTATGAATGAAGCAGATGTTAAGAGACATTAAAGTAGAATATGAGGAGCCTATCACAATATTTTGTGATAATTCAAGTGCAATAAATATTTCTAAGAATCTGATGTTGCATTCTAAGACCAAGCACATATCTATCAAGTTTCACTTTCTGAGAGAACAAGTAAACAAGGATGAAGTCAGATTGGAGTATGTACCCTCTAAGGATCAGATTGCAGATATATTTACTAAACCTCTTCCCAAGGACTCTTTTGAGTATCTCAGGGAGAAGTTAGGGGTCATGGCCCCTCCAGTGATGAACTAAGATGCACTGATGTGCATCAGTCTGATAGATTTT
The DNA here is from genome assembly GCA_027924645.1 of Cunninghamia lanceolata. Taxonomy (NCBI): domain Eukaryota; kingdom Viridiplantae; phylum Streptophyta; class Pinopsida; order Cupressales; family Cupressaceae; genus Cunninghamia; species Cunninghamia lanceolata. The sequence goes on along the minus strand of BSBN01000061.1, from coordinate 1,970,300 downwards.
ACAGTCATATCTTATGATTCAGACTGGTGATGGGGAGCTGCTACTCAGGGGGAGCAGCCAGTATGATTCTGATGTGTTGAAATTGCAAGTATGAGTCCTTTGCCATTAATGTCAAAGGGGGAGAGAAGACATGTGAAAAATAAGTGGTTGATGATCAAAGGGGGAGTAGTAAAGGAAAAGAAGACTTGTGAAGAGTTGTTATTGATAGGGGGAGTTGTGACAGAAAGGAGTAGTTCTTGTCTTGATGGTTTTTCACATCATATGTTGCCATCAATGACAAAGGGGGAGATTGTTGCAAGTATGAGGTTTACCAGTGTTTTTATTGATGTCAACATACTCATATTGCATTGATAAGAAGAATTGGATGAGCTGTGTGTTGAGGATATTGAGAAAATTAGTCTCAATCAAGAACAGGGAAGAACAGTGATGAGAAGAAGACCAAAGTACTCAATAGGTTGAGGATCAGACTATGTGGATTAAAGGGTTTGTAGATATGAGTCTTGAGATGTTTTAGTTAAGATTTTAGAGGTCCATATGAAGACATGAAGAAGTTGTGATCGTTCAAGTAGAACCAGTTCCGGGTGATGCTCCAGAGTGACAGAGAGCTACAAAAAGGTCCGGTGAGATTCAGAAGTGCATTGTCCTATTCTGCGGATTGGAAGGAGTGTTTGGGATGTCCTTGTGATGTGTCATCTCGATTTGTTCATAGTTTGGAGGTCCAGAAGTACCTTTTGCATTATGACAGTGGTGGTAGACTGTGTTCTTGAAGTTCCAGATGAAGAAGAGAAGAGATCCTGATAAGTAGAGGAAGTGCGGATGTACCTGGTCATTTAGGCAAGCCTGTGAAGGTTTGTGGATCATGTTGAGGTTATGTTGTCGGTCCGCATTAGTGTTAGAGCCCAAAATTGGAGTCATTCTTCCAGATGAAGATGTTCTTTCTCAGATTGGCCGACCGAATGAGTTATTCATCTTGCGAATGTTCTTGTGGATGATTGCTGACTTGCGAATGTTATTGTGGTTGACTGCCGACTTAGATGATTGTTCCTAAGTCAATGGCTTGTATAAATAAAGGTTTGTGAATTCATTTTGAAGTGTGTGTTGAAGCGGATGAGTGTTGGATAGCGAGAGAGCGAAAGGCAGAGCAGGTGTGTCTCGGGCTTTAATGGAACTGATCCATACATGGTGATGATGTCAATCTCTAGTTCAAGTTTGTGATTCTTATCACTTTGTAGATAGTGTGTCTCTTTGTAGGCAGTGTGCCTCCTTGTGAGCAGTGTGCTCAGGCAGTGAGCCTTGATTGGCATGTGCCATCCATTTTTCTTTATTCTTCTAATAGAGAATAATCCTTGGGTTAATCACCCCATGGTTTTTCCCTTAACCAGGTTTTTCACGTCAAAATCTTGGTGTCTAATGTGTTGATTTGTTCCAGTGTTTATGCTTTATGATTTATGCTTTCATGAATAGTTAATTGATATGCTATTAACTAACAAAGAAGAATCAAGTGTTTGAATTGAAAGCAAGCTTCTGCACAACTGATTCACCCCCCCCTCTCAATTGTGTGCCCTAAATCTAACAATATGTATATACACATCATATGTTATACTTACATATACTTAAGTATATCCACAAAGGTTGTCTTTAACTATACAGTCTATGTGGTCCAACTCCTCTTCATTCTATCGCAAATGGAGATGTTTCCACTTAACAAAAATGCATATGCTTTTGCCCTCTTTAAATCTATTGGATCACTAGTCCAGGCTGTACTTTGTGCATCTGTCAAGGCATCATGCATTGCCTCTAACTTAGGGATGATTATCCCTCTAAGCTCACTCATTCTATCCATTATGTTCTTTTTCTCTTTAACCAGTTTCTTTATTTCATTTATTATAACAATAGCTTGCCATTCATGATTCACCAGAGAGGTAGTAAGGGGATCAAAATTTTGAGATAAACTTGACAGTTTTCCTTCTTGTTCTTTCACTTTCTTCTCAATGTCCTCTCTCACTTTAGGCCAAGTTAAACAAAATTTGTATATGTCCCCACCATCCTTAAGAGCATTTTCAAGGCTCTTTATGCCAATGCCTAAGGTTCTTCTATCATTAGCAATTAGTCCTTGTACTTCACTAAATCTTTTTCCCAAGAACGCCTTCCAGACCTTAGTTTCTGCCAATTTTTCTATAGATTCAAAGTGAGAATTGACAGAATTAACCGAGTTTTTCAAGTTACTGGATGGAGAGGCAAATGCATCCTTTTGATATGTGGGCATGATCTTCTCTAGTATACTGGATGCAATATTTAGTAGTTCACTGTCCTCCATGTGAGATTTTAGAAGTTTTTCTTTTGCTTTGGCCTAAGCAAATGATGCTATCTTCATTATTTGAACCAAAGAGAGTCCAAATTCAGTGGCCCTTGAATCAACTCAAGTTCATCCAGCTCCATTTCTTTGTCCAAGAAATTCTGCACTATCTCTGCAGTGTCTCTTGTTGGTGATTCAGACTTCTTTCCCTTAGAGATGTCAGGACTGACTGGTTTGGATGTGTCATCACCATCCTTTTCTTCTTGTTCTTCTTATTTTTCCTTACCCTCTTTCTCTTGATTCTCCTTCTCTTCTTTTCTTCCTTCCTCTTCTTCTTTAGTTCCCAAAAGATTTGTCTTGGCAACTGTGGGATCCAGAGGAGTGACATACCAGTGTTTTCTACTTTGTGAACTTCCTCTTCCAGAACAGAGGAGTCTAAGTCTTCAGATTTCTCTTCATCTATTTTCTTTAATTCTTTGACATCCTTATCAGAGAATTTTTCATTAATTTATTTTAATCCATCAACATCCATAGTAGAAGGTTCTTCATTTGCTTCCTCTACAATGGGAAGATTAAACCTTTTCAAGGCTTTCTGGAGAATTTCTTTTGTTTCATTAGCTATTTGGTTAGTTTCTCCAAGCATGAGTTTATTCATTCTAGACTTGCTTTGGAAATCATCTTTACTGTCCTTGAAAACCATGTTCATTTACATTGGAGTGATAGAAGGACATAGTTGTATCATTATCTACTCCCAAATCTCCAAGTCTTTTTCTTTGGCATTCTCTTTTCTTAGCTCTAGTACTTCTTCTAGGCTCTTAGGAATTAATGAAATTATTTCAATGAAGGTTGTGTTATAGATGTTTAAATACCTAACAGTTGCCTCCTTAAGTATTCTTTTGTCTGCATCATTGTATTCATCATAGAATTTTGTCATTGGCTATAGATTCCCATCCACGGTGACTGATTTGATGACGTCTTCAACTGAGAGAGTGGGTTTTTCAACAAATTCCTCTGTTTTCTCTTCCTCATTTATGCTACCAGAGGACTTCCCAGAAGTTCTTTTCTTCTTCATTTTCTTGATTTCCTCATCTGATTCTATCTCTTCATCATCCTTTTGGCTCACATATGTTCTTGTGGCCTTGGTCTTCATTCTCTTTTCTCCTTTGCCGGATGGCTTAACTTCCAGTTTGGTAGTCCTTGAGCTTTTAGGAGTGACAAGAGTAGAACTCTTGGAAGATCTTGTCTGGGAGGAGACTTCCACCGGAACGCTTTCTTTCTTTGCTTCTTGTCTTTCTTTTTCTATCTTCTCTATTTTCTTTCTATTGGTATCTACTGCATCGTTTGATATGCCAAACTTTTTGGCAAGTTCTTCAACTTCCTTTCTTACTTTTCTCTTTGTCTTAGGCTGCCTTAATTCAATATATATTTTTATGTTTAGCTCTTCAAAGGTGCCAAACCTTTCTACTTTAGTGTCTTTAGGTTGTCTCAGCAAGTGTTAAACATGTACCTCCACTATGTTTTCATTGACCTCATATCCCATGGGCCTTATCCACATAGTTCTTGGCTCAACTGCCTCCATTAGGCATTGATCTGTGTCAACCATGAAGCAAACTATGTCTTTGTATATCTCAACTATTGATATTGGTATTCTTTTTCTGGCATGCACCATGCTTTGGAACCTCTTGAAGTAACCCCAAAGAGCTGTGTTTTGAGCTTGAGCATCACCAAGTCCATACATGTAATCTTTGATTTGAATTGCAACAGGTTTATCATTTTTCCAGACCCAACCCTTTTCTCTAGGTAGCTCATTCATATAGTAGAAAAATAGACACAATATTAGACTACCATATTTGAAAGAGTTTTTCTTATCTTTCTTGATCTTCTACAAATTTTCTATCAATTGATTCAATAGAAGCTCACACAGATCATAATCTGCATTTTCCTTTAGCATCTGATATGTAGCATAGATTGTTGTACAAAACACAGAATTTTCCCTACTTGAGTGGTAGATTTTGTAACCAATTATCATTGATGCAAATTTGACATCTAGATCCATGATGTCATCTATAGTCATTTCTCTCTTGTCATATTTTGATCTGATGGATTCAGTTACCATTTGGTTCTTTACATATTTGAGTACGGGCAACCTACTAGTTGAATGCAGTCCAATCATAGCCTTGATGGCATCTTTGGTTATCTTGAATGGTAAATAGTAAAAAAACAAAATAATAAAAAAACAACTTTGGGGGTTGGTGTGTTTTCCTTTTAATATTTTCATTTGGGAAATAGTAAAAAAACAAAATAATAAAAAAAATAAATAAATAAATAAAAAACAAATTAAAAAAAAATATATATATATATATAAAATCAAAATTAAAAAAAAAAGCAAAAAAAAAAAAAAGAAAGAAAGAATAACAATAACAAAACCCCCTTACCATCCCCGACTCCACACCCGACCACGCTTCCCCCAAGCCACCTCCCACTCCCCACACCATCCCCCCGCTCACAACCCAACCCCTCCCCTTATCCCTATAAACCCCCCTGGCGACTCCCCCAAACCCCACCCCATCCTCGGCCCTCCCCCCCCCCTGCGTTCTACCCACCCCCTACCCCGCGTGCCCATCCCACCCCCTGCCTCCCGCAGCTCTTCCTCCCACGGCCCCCGCGCGGCCTCCCTCGCCCCCTGCGCACAGCCGCCGCCCCGTCCCCTCCGCCTCCCCCGCCCCCTGAGCACAACCGCCGCCTGCACCCCTCGACCTCCTCCCGTGCCCCCCGTCGACCGCCTCCCGGGCCCTGCGTCCCCCCCGCCGCCGCTGCCCGCCGCTCTCCAGCGACCCCCGTGCCGCCGCTCCACAGCCCTGCCCCTGCCCAGATCCGCCGCCCTTCCACCTGCCTCCTCCACGGCCACGCCACCCCTGCGCCCACCCTCCGCCCGCCACGAACCACACCCCGCCACCAGCCACCAACCACCGCCGCCCCTCCACCCCTACACCCACACCAAAACAAACAAAAAAAAAAAAGGTTAGGTTTTTTTATTTTCTTATTTTTTTTTTTAAAAAAAAACATGTTATTCTTTAATTATTTTTAAAATTTTAATGTTAAAATTAAAAAAATTAAAAAAAAAAAAAACCATAATAATAATAATATAATAAAAAAACACAATAAAAATTAAAAATTAAAAAATTAAAATAAAAAATAATAATAATAAAAAAAATCAAAACAATAAAAATCAAAAACAAAAAGGGGGGAATTTTTTTTTTGTTTGCCCACTTAGCAAAATAGGCTGTTTTTTTCAAATTTTCACAACTTTCACATACGGAACCGAAAATTTGCAAACAAGGACTTTCTGGAAAGCTGACGCAGTGAGCTTCACAATGGTGTAGACCTTTTCAAGGGATTGTACCTTTTTCAAGCCTTTTTCTCGCACTCTAACTAATTGACTTGTTGCAGCTTCTTATCACTCACACAGAGCAAATCGGTTTTCTAACATGTTCATGTAGGACGAGCGTTGAAAGAATCTTGATTTATTGCACTAAGTCTTAGAAACATATTGCATTCTTAAGGGATAATTGAACAACTCATTTCAACAATCTAAGTCTTAGGAACACGCTGATTTTCTTAAGGGACAATGAACATGTATGTGAACACACCTCAATTTTCTAAGGGACAATGGACATGAATGTGAACACATCTCGATTTTCTAAGGGACAATAGACATGAATGCCAAACACTTCAATTTCATAAGGGACAATTGACAACTACAAACGTGTGTGTGCCTAGTTTAGTTACACCTTATTTTTCTTATAACGGGACAATTGAACCTCTGTTTGATGTGTTTGCTTTTACATTTTCATACATCCTTTAGAAGGGCCTGCTTTTGGATTGCACTTCATCCAAAAGGGACGACCCTAAGCGGAGTTTTCCTTTGAACCGCTATATAAGAGAGATAAGGCAAAAGCCAAGTCCTAACCGATGTCAGCCTTACCTTGTGATGCCAAACTGAAAAGAGGTGTACTAGCTCCTTGTGGAAACGATTTTCACATTGAGCGAAGTGTTTGATACTCTTAGTAGGATTGGTTAAAGCTTTTAGTAGCTTGTCACATTGCTCGTAAGGCGTTGGTCTCTCAAAGTTACTAAGAACCACTCTAGATAGAGACTACCCGACCTACCTCCGAATATTGCGGTAATCATCAGTGCAAGGGGAATCGATTTAAGCCCTTAAGATACTCACCATTGGCTCCCTTGAGAAGAGATAGTATTCCCTTGGCCGTAAAGCTCTTGTGACCTATTTGAGCTTTCCAAGGGGAGGGTGAGATATCCCTACCTATCGTCTCTCGCAAAGATACAAAATATCCGACACCTTTACGGAATGATATTTTTATTGACGGAGTATTAAGCTGTGAGCTGATCTACTGCAATGAAACCTTGTCTCTAGGGATAAAAGTGCTTGACAGTTGTTTGCAAATTGTTTCATACCTGTGGAAACATTGGGCTTGTTTGTGAGCCTCGAACATACACTATTTGTTGTGTCAGTCCGTCTTTGTCGACTTTGCTTGCTGTGTTTTCTCTTGCCAACAACAAATCATATCAGAAACAAACCAGATCTATCCAAAATTTTGCCTTTTTAATCAACATCAAACACTACTTCAGCGCCTCTGGTAGAACAGTAGCTCGCCCTTGGTCTAACAGTAGCTCGCCTTTGGTATAACAGTACCTTGCCTCTGGCTAAACTACTTCAGCACCCTTGGTATAATAGTAGCTCGTTTTTGGTAACCGTAGCTCACCTTTGGTACAGCAGTATCTCGCCTTTGGTATAACAGTAGCACGCTTTTGATTGCACAGTCCCGCAACTCTGGTCAAATAGTATAGCACCTTTGGTCCAGTCAATTGTGCATCAGAGTTTGTCTTTTCCAAATCACAAGCAAAATCTCAGCAATCCTTTTGACCTAGTGTATTCCATGGTACTCATTAGGCTCCAGCAAACTATGAAGTTCAAGCAAGTTGTCCCTAAGCAGCGAAAATTACCTCCTCACACACTGCAATCTGGTCGTCTCAACATTACCCCCACGGTTACTCCTAGGACACCTACAGAAAGATCTACAAACTCTCCTCCAACACCGACATCTAGTTTCTTAAATTTTAAATGGCACACCAAAAAAGAATCAGATGCGTTTTGGGAAAAGTATTTGCTAGATTTATACCGCAAACAAAAAGCTAGAACGAAAGCAAAATCCACTCATACCCTTGCGAAGGATGTGATCCATTGGCTACTAACTAGGAATAAACTACTTCCATGGTAAACACCCATTCATGAGCCTACTAAAGAACTTCCACAGGTCATGTCCAATCCTGTAATCCCATCATGTGGTCCACCTATCCTTGAGCCTATCCAAGAGCCCTCAATTAACATTCTTAGCTCTTAAAGCCCATCATGTGACCAACAAGCCCTCAAGCCTATTCAAGAGTCTCCTATTATGAATCCAAGTCAAGAGTCATCATATTCTCATGTTGTTGACCAAGTGCCTTCCACATCCATTCAAGCAACCCAAGAGGTATGTCAAGAGTTTAATCCTAAGCATGTGGAAACATTAAGCCCTAGTCCAACTCAAGATCAAATCACTTTTATTCAACCTATCCATAATATGTGCCTTTTCTATGATCAAGATGATAGCCATAATGATGAATCTATCCATGAGCCACTTGATCCTATTCATACCCCTCCAACTATCCATGAACAAGACACCCAAGACCTACATGCTTTATCCAATGAAAGTCTTGTTGACCTACTTCAGCATTCACCCCGTTTCATGGCCTTCCTTCAAAGCAAAGAGATCTCTTCCTCTAGCCATGATCCCACAACATCCACTTGTCATGATGAGACACTTGTCCCCTAAGTAAGCATAAAAGATCAAACAAATAACATGGATCTTAGTGAACACAATGCTAATCACGATCCTAATGATTCTCCTTCACCATCCATTATTGACCATGCTACAAAGCCTCCACCATATATCCTTGGTCTTACTACCTTCATGCCTGAATGTTCTTTCTTAGAACACGAGCAACCATTATCCACTATCTCGCCTTCTCCATCTAATAAAGAACTTCTGTCTAGTGTTCCACCTACACATAATCCCGTTGTCCACCGTATACTCCAACATATGAACTATCAAGGTAAAGGCTTAGGCCTTCATGAACAAGGTATTTTGGAACCTATCCATGTCAACGTTCCTCCACCTTCATACGGCCTTCGATACATACCCCAAGGTGCACAAACTCAAGATGTTGGTACTTCCTCCATTCCTCCTAAGTCTACCACTTTCCATCGCAAACCCTATCATATCCCCAAAACATATGTCGCCATTCCACCTCCATCATCCTATAATTGTCAACAACATGTGACCATACACCTTCCACCATCCACTTTACCTCCACTCCTTCCAACTCCCAATGTCCCTCCATCCACCTTGCCACCATGGCTTCCAACACCTAACATACCTATCATTCATAAGTATCCTTACATCCCTAATCATGGCCAACAAAAGCACACATCGCCTAAGCATAAAACTTCCAATAATTTCACTCATTCCATCCATCCCCTAGGATTCAAAAGAAAATTTTTTGATGCCTTTACCTATAAAGCCAAAAATCTAACTAAAACTCCTAAGGACCCTCATGCATTAGGGTATCAATGTGAAAAGTCTCTAAATCACCCATCTTCTAAGCAAAGTACATCTACAAAGCTATCCAAGCCCATACCTCCAAATGCAAAGCCCAAAAGCAAAATGGTTTGGGTTCCTAAGAAAATAGCTAGCAAGTCACATGAGGCATCCTCATCCACATCTCAGGACTCCCAACCGCCTATTTCCATCCAAAAGCCTACTTCCATCCAAGACTTCCATTCCCTTCACAAATCCCACATACAAAACAAAAGCACTAACAATACTAAATCTATGTGGGTTCCTAAATCACTTCATCAACCATCTCCTAAGCAAACATCTCTATTGCTTCCTACACCACCATCTCATCCAAAGATTCAATGTTTATCACGGTGTGTGCAGTCGTTGGTCATGGTTCATTTCCACTTCACAACACCTCCACATAACTACATCTCCCCATCTTACATCCATTATCCTACACATCTTCCTCATCCTATGCCTATAGTCCATGTTGTTGCATAAGTCTTTCCTCCATATTCTGCATCATCATCCACTATCTACCCACGCCATATCACTTTCATACGCTCCCCTACCAACATCTGTGAGAACACTTGACATTGTCCATTTGACAGTATATATTTAGTGGGACTGTCACCTTTCCCGGAACTAGATACTGGGGTCGCTCCTTATCCATATCCACCTTCTCCAATCTAAATATTCAAAAAAAAAAAAAGTAAAGAAAAATCCCTTCGTCCAATGGAGAAAATCTGGCAAACAAGAGCCTTGGATAAGTACCATGATGAAAACCTGGTAAACAGGCGTCATGTGTAAGTTGATCTTCTATGTCACCTACACTTGAGGGCACCTTGTCTCATCGGCATATCACTTTTCATCCTATCTTATCCTATCTTGCCATCCTACCATCCTTAGCCATTACATCCACATGCCTATCCTATTGAACCTATTTATCCATCCTTCCACCTTTTGATCTTGATGAAGATATAAGGGCAAAATGTTGAAATATGTTTGGATATTTCTTGACATACCTTATCCCTCCAAACCATGTCAATCATTCATTATCCGCTCATCCTCCTCTCGTCATTAGCATTGCCATGAAAAATCCTACGTACTCTACCTGCAATGGGGCATGTTATACCTACGTGACATAGTCCTTGGAGATCACATCTTGGCTTCCTTCTACCTACCTGGTCTGTCCACCCGTGCATCTACCTATCCGTAGTGCTTCCTTGTCATTTAGTATTATCTGGTCCATATCTGCGTCCATCTCCACTTTCCCATCCATCCCATGTCTAATCCTTCTGTCTGTCTGGGTCCACTCCACTTCCTATCACCTAGGTCTTAGGTCCATTAGGGTTTACCCCGAACTATGTTGCCTCTGCGTCGTCACGTAGGCAAGGCCATTTAGCAATGAGCCCCCGAGGCACTAGGTCAGTCCCTTAGGGTCCATCTCACCAATAAGGATTGTGCAATCTTCTCACCAGATAAACAAGGGCAACAAAGCCTACTTCCAAAGGAAAAATCTTGACACAAAAATATCAACCTGTCCAAGGCAAAACAGAGCACCATACTGAAACACTCAAGCTAATTCTATCTCAAATTATGGTAAAAAGACACATCTAAATACAAGAATGTTTTGTGTTGGTTAGATTAAGAGTCTTGATTTATGCTATCATGCCTTTCTATGCTACTCGAGGATGCCAAAAGCTAGAGATGCTATGATGGGGGCATGATTATTTTCTTTGTCTACTGCATGTGGATTAAACTTTAGTAATGTGACGACTTTTGTCTAACAACATGATCGGCAAAAGATCATCGAGGACTCTGAGGTCTAAATATGAAAAGGGGTAATCCTTGTCTGTTGAAAAATGCAAGAGGTACTCAGGTCATCTAGATTCAATTTTGGCTAGATGCTTGTATTAACTTGCTAAATCAAAATCCATGTAAGTAATACTCAGGTCATCTCGGTTTAATTATACCTAGATGCTTGTATTTTCTTACAACATAATAAAGCCCAATGATGAAAGTGCTTCAAAATACTTGCCATCTCAAGGTGACAAATATCCATATCCATATCCATACCGTATCCAACTATGCTTTATATCTATATCATATCCATATCCATACCATATCCAATTGCAAGTCAATCCTTAATCTATGCCAATCAAGTCAAATCAATCTTGTCAAATGATCCAATCACAATCAATGGTCTTGATCCTTGTCCGGTCGTAAACCAACTCAATCAATCAATCAATCAATTATCTTAGACAGGATGTTGCATTGTCGAAACCAGACCAACACACGTGTCTTACACGACATGCTTCATTTCCTGAAACCAGACACTATCCTTTGTGTTGCTCTAGGGATATATCATTCCCCGCCATGACAACACTATCACGTCAAATGTCTTAGACAGGATGTTATATTGTCAAAACTAGACCAACACACGCGTCTTATATGACATATTTCATTCCTGAAACCAGACATCGTCGACCTATATCATTGGTTTACCGCTCGACAAGGGCAATACCTTGTTTGTGCTTGTGTCATTTGTACACACTTGCTTACTTGCTTGTGTGTGTCATCTCTTTATCTTGCATCCCATATCATTCATCCATTTCTTCTACATCCAACCATTTCATCTCCTGCCAATCTATCTTATCGTGAGATTGTCCATCTCATGCCTTCTGTCTTCTCCCCGTCCAATCTCCTGAGGGGGCATCCTATCATCATAACCTATACCAGGGGCAAACTGGGGCATATATCATTATCAGACTTTTCTTTTTCTTTGAAACAACATGATAAAACACATTGCATCAAAGAGGGGCAAAATGTAGACACCTAAAATTGGCTCGAGTTGAATTAAGTAAATATTCTGATATTTGTCTTAATTCTTATTTTCTTCTATCAATTAAATAAATATTATAAGTTTATTTGATTGGTTCATTATCCTACAATTAAATAAAATTATTTTAATTAAATAAAATCATCTTATTTAATTAAAATCCCTAAATTCTTCTAATGTCTAAAGTCATAAATCCACCTCATCTTTCCACCTCATCTCCTCCACCTCACCATGTTGCACATATAATTAATATTTAATTAGCTAATATCCAAAATTGAATTCTTAATTCAATTGTCCCCCACTATTATCTAAAAATGAATCTTAAATTCATTTGTCTTCCACCATTGAATTACAAATTCATTTGCCCTCCACCATTGAATCTTTAATTGAAATGTCTTCCACCATTGAATTACAAATTCAATTTATCTTCCACCATTGAATTAGAAATTCAATTGTCCCCTACAATTGAATTTGAAATGCAATTATTCTTCCACTATTGAATTGAAAATTCAATCATGCTTCCACTAAGTTGAATTAAGAATTCAATTGTCATAACTCACTATCCTCCACTTTGAATTTTTAATTCATCCATTATGAATTAAAGATTCACAAAAAATGAGAGCCATTGATCTCATCAGTTGATCCTCACCCTCCATTCTATTTTCAGAAAATCTATAAATAGAACTCTCTTCTAAGCAATAAGAGAGACTTCTTTTGGCATCCATACTATGCCCAAATTCCATCAGGGAATCTTTTTCTTCATACCATCGTAATGCAGGAATCATTCTAGCCATTTCTACTTGTCATTTTGAGGAATCGAAGCAAGGAAGCAAGTTCTCTGAGGGCCTATCTTCATCATTCAAGATCAAGGAAGAATAGGCAAACAACAGAAGCTTTGAAACAGGGAAGGTTTGCATTATTATTTATTTGCTTTATTTCCTTTTATCTTTCTTGTTTTCATTATTCTATTGGTGTTTGGATTATTATTTGTCTTAATTGATCAATTTGATTTCCCATTCACACATCCTACTTAGAACATACTAGACCCATTCATCTTCTGTAAAGGATGGAAAATGTACGCAATGTTCAAAGTGCTTATCCTTTAGGGTCTTGAATTCAGGTCTGAGGTCAAAATTCTCATCTATTAACTATTTTTGATAGATGTCAATCAATTTTGAATCTCCAAAATATTCGATGTTTGCATGAATATAAACCCTAATATCTTCTACATGCAGGACACTGTACAGATCACTGGAAAATGCACCCAAGGGATCAACTTCTAGTGACTTGTAAGGGTGTTTCTTGAATTTTGGTCTCGGCCTTTTAGAGATATTAACAACCATCAGAGTAGCCATTCTAATTGATAAATTTTGAAAAGATTTTGCAGAAAAAAATACCTTTACGTACCTTAGGGTTTATTGCAACTATTGAAGCAAAACTTTTGATTGATTTTGATCTTTGGTTTCTACTTGAATGTTCTGCAAGATCTCTTCTCAGAGCTCTTCTTTCTTCTTCATTTTTGAATGCAAAGTATTGATAAATGACAAATGAAGACCCTTTTATCCTTCCGCAGAACCTAATTCACCATTGTAATAAATGCACAAACTTTTAAGTCATCTGATTACCCTGCTTCTCAAGTGAGCTTTTCATGAATCGTCTTGCGGATCTTCAAACTAGTACCTTAGTGTGTTGATAACACACATGTGTCTTAAAGACTTTCCTTTGGATCCACAGATCAGAATATTGTATTTACAGATCATACTAGATCAATTTGCATTGCTATGTTAACACTGGATGGTTGCCAGAACCAAATCTACTCAAGTGGTCATAAACCTTTTAAATCTTCATGCGGATCTCTCACATTCTGGCTGAAAGCTCTTTGGAGGTTTCTCTAAGAGCCCTTTAATTTGCAACATCAGATGTTTACTCAATGTGCTGAATTCAGGCACTTCCTAACTGGCTGGGGGAATTTTGATCTTCTCTGTAGCTCCCCCTGAGCCAGAGCTCACTTTTTAATTTCTGGAGGGATTATTAGCACCAAATTTCAGTGTGGACCCATTACCAATGTTCATCACATTCTTCTTTACCCAAGTCTTACTCATCTCCTTCTGAATCCCATTCGCATTCACTTTACCTTTGCCTTTATCTTGTTTCTGATCATGTTTCACCAAACCTTTTCCATCATGATTTTTGCTTCTGCAAAATCTAGCTATATGACTGGATTTATTGCAATTGTATCACACAACATTTCCTTGCTTATTTGATTGATATCCTCTTGATTTGCACTGATTAGCTATATACCCCATTCTATTGCATGTAAAGCATCTACCATTGAAATAATTATTCATTTGCATATTTCTACATTCATGAGATTTGTGACCATACCTTTTGCAAATAAAACATTAACCGGAGAAGGATGGATTGTTCTGATTCATTATGTTCCTGCTCTGAGTTGCTTTATGACCAAAATTGTTGCAATTGAAGTAGTATCCATTGAAAGATGGATATCTTTGGGCATTTGGTTGCCTTACTAGAGGTCTTCTAGGTCTGTTTCTTTTACTTCTTGATCCAAAGTTCCTTTGACTAGATCCAGAGCTTTCAAATTTCTCATATCCCAAGCCATGCTTATCATCTACCCTCTTTTGACTTTTAAGAACTTCAAGTTGGGCTGAGCTTATCTTGAATTTTTCTTTGTATTCATTTGTAGATTGAAGATCTTGTTTAAGAGTGTCAATCTGGCTCTCAAGTTGTTCTTCATTGTATCTCGCTTCTTCAAGATCAGATTCAAGATGTCTAATTAGTCTGTCCATTTTGTGGCAGTCCTCTGTTTTCTCCTTGAGGGATTGTTTTAGGTTATCTTCAGTCTTTCTCTTCTCTTCAATTTCTTGGGTGAATTTTATAACCCCTAATTCCATTTCATGTCTTATCATAATGACTTCTTTTGATAGCTTCTCACATAGATTAGTTTTCTCATTCAAATCCTCATCAGTATTATTGGTTTCATTTTGATCTGCCAACTTCTAAAGAAGTTCCTTTCTCTTTTTCATGGAGATACTGAGTTTTTCTTTCAACTCATTGATGAAATCATCAGCCTCCTTAAGTCATTCCCTCAAATTATTGACTTCATACTGGGATTGTTCAAGATCATCCAAGGCAGACTGTAGTTGTTCTTTCATACCATATTCATCCATTGAGATTCCCAGATCTTCCTCAAGCTGTTAGACTTTTTCTGAGGAACTTAGCTCCGATACCAATTGTTGGAAACAAGATAGATAACTGAGAGGGGGGTGAATTAGTTATCTCAAAATTTCCTTACTTTTACTTTCTTTTCTTATCTTAGTATTTAGTGATATATCAAAACATGAAAGCATAAGCAACCATAAGAATAGAAGTGAAATTAACACACATAACACAAGAATTTTTACGTAGAAACCCTATTAAGGGAAAAACCACAGGGTGACTAACCCAAGATTGTATTCTCTATTAAAAGACCAAAAGAGTACAAAATGGCACTTTCTAACTAGGGCTCACTGCCTGAGCACACTGCTCACAAGAGGTCCACTGCCTACAGGAGACACACTATCTACAAAAGCTTACAGATGATACTAAAGTATTTGAACTAATGAACAACATCTATACATGCAAGAATTTAGTTCCGGTTAGGTGCTATATACCAATTTGGCACATTTCATTCTTCCTCTGCTCAATATCACTCTTCTATCATATTCTGGATCAGATCTTTGTCTTTGCACTTCTTCCTATGTTTATTTGCTCCATACAACATACACCACACACTCACAAACCCGAATCTGACGGGTATATATATATCTACTCCAAGGATCTCCAACAATTTTCTAGTCTATAGGAAGAACACTTAGGATATTTACAAGTTACTATTCTTTCAGCTAAATCCATACTTGATTAATAATGCATATCAAAAACTTAGGCATATAAGTCATTAATCTTGTCGGCCAATAATGTATAATGCCACAAATTGCTTGATCAACACCTTTTATACATCTGGATTGAAGTCTGATACTCTGTCGGTCAGTTCTTCCTCTATCTGCTCTGCCTGACTAGAACCCAACACTCAGATGCTCATATATTTTTCATGCTTTATCACCAGAGGCTAAATCTTTGGAATACAATAGTCATGATACCCCTCTTGACTTGTCCAAGTCTGCAACTTATTAAGTTACACCATCTGAGAGATCTGAACCTAATTGTCAGACCATGTTACATACTCTGTTCTTGTCCACCAGACCAAAATAATCTTCAATCTGACTTCCAGTATAGGCATATTATGTACTATGGATATGTGGGATAGACTTTGTTGCCATCAATGAAAAACACTTATGAAGCCACACAGTGTCTCTTGCCAATAGGGTGTCCATGCCCTAGTCCTACCCTATTTTAGGTCATCACCTATTTCAAAGTGTCGATTTACGACCATTACTTAGGTCCTATGCTAACATGGTAAGTTTGAATTAGGAAATTCTTAGCGGGAATGTTTGTAGTTGCAAATATAAGCATGATTAGTGATTCATTTGTAAACTAGATGGTAATTTTGATCTAGGAGCTTATGTGAAAGTAATTCAAGGCATTAATTGTGTTGCAAAGCAGAATTTTGTGTTGTTTTTGTGTTTGAATTTGCAGATTTGGCATCCGTCTCCTCATGGCATGAAGAGCATCTTCCTTGCATGAGATCTCCACTATGAGGTGATATCAATTATATTTTCTATCATTATTCATTTTGATTTTTCCTCTATCCCACAGGGATACGCACTCTTTATCTAACAATGGTGTTCGAAAGACTTGAATGTCTCTCTAGAGCTTGACCGAGGCAAGCCTCTAAACACCACAACCCCAAGCCCACTTTTCTGTGATTATAGGTTACAGGTTATGAAAGAAAAAGAAGTGGAGTTGTAGGAGAGCAGTGCAGACTATCATAATTGTAGAGAAAAGAAGAAAACAAGGACCTAGACTTAGTTTCTCGCTCATTAGTCCTCTGAATCCCGCAATTGTAAAATTTTTGGAACAACAGAAATAGGTTGTAGACAACATTTCTAGATTTTGACAAAAAACTATGGCACTGGACTAGGGTGCCTACTCATTATTCCTCAATTTTTTCACACATCAAACTTCAAAATTTGGTATGCATTTGATTGCCATTTGATATCTCTGTGTGCAATCATTTTTTGTAATTCATCTGTTTAATTACAATTTCACAAAATTAGGGTTTTGAGCATAATTGGGCTTAATTAAACAACAAAATTATACAATTCCAATCTTCCCCTATGTTCCAAGTGACAGGAGATCTGTTGTAGTGTTCTCTACTCAGTTGATTGTCCTTGAATGTTTAGTGGTGAAAGGAGGATCAACACAAACCCTTAAAAATCAATCTTCTTCATTTTTACCCTAAACATTTTGGTGAACCCATGTTTTTATTGAATTTTGCACCTTTAGGAGTGTTTTACTTCATATTTTCAGTCATTTCATTATTCATCTTATTGCATTCAAAAAATTACAAAAAAAAAAGAAAATTTGAAAAATTCAAAAAAATTGGCATTTTTAGCTTGCATTTTCAAATAATTTGAATTAGTTGCAATTGAATTTCAGCAAATTTCTATCATCATCATCATCATATCTGATTTAAAATATAGAAATTTTTCATTCATTATTCATTTAGATTGCATTTTCATGCTTGAATTGATAAAAAATGCTTGAAATTGTGCATTTTTCCATATAACCTAGTTTTGCATTAACTAGGTTTTGTAGTCAAAATCTTGTTTCATATTTTACAACCCTTTTAAAACACTCATTAGGATAGATTTATAACTATAGTGTTTCATCATAGTGGTTTTATTGCAAAATTGCATGCCTAGGGTTTGAAAACCTAGCTTTTTCACTAGATTTTGGCCTTATCGTCTTTCTAGATTTGCATCCTAGGTGTGTTGTTGTAATGTCAGAAAATGTCCCCTTGGGGGCTTTTCCCTCAAAAGGTTTATCTTCCAGGTCTTTTATCTACATTTAGGACATATTACACTGTAATTTGACATCCTAATGAGAAAAGCCCTAAGTGTCTTGACAAATAGGACCTAGGGGGATGACTTGAGATAGACCCTGCCCAAAATAGGGGGGAGGACTTGGGTGCCCGTGCCCTAGTCCTACCCTATTTTGGGTCAATCCCAATTTTTGGGTGTCAGCTTGTGACCGTTATTTGGGTCCTATGCCGACACAGTAAGCTTGAATTATGAAATTCTTGGTGGGAGTGTTTGTAGTTGTATTTAAAAGCATGTTTAGGCATTCATTTGTAAACTAGATGGACATTTTGATTCTAAAGCATTCTAAATTCAAGGATTTCATTGTGTTGCAAGAGCATATTTGTGTTGTCTATGTGTTTGTGTTTGTAGATTTGAGCATCCATCTCCTCATGGCATGAAGAGCTTCTTCCTTCCATGAGATCTTCACTACAAGGTGACATTTAGTTGTGTTTGTACGCATTTATCATTTAGTTTTTACCTCTGCCTCCCAAGGCACGTACTCTCTATTTGACAATGGTGTTTGGAAGGATTGAATGTCTCTCTGAGACTTGACTGAGGGAAACCTCTAAACACCACAACCCCCTCCCAAAGTTTTGTGATTGCAGGTTACAAGTGTCACATCTAGAAAAAGTGGAGTTGCAAGAAAGATTAGTAGACATCAAGGATTCAAGATTTAAAAAGAAGCAAGACTTTGGAGCCTTTTTAGGACTTAGGCGCTAGTCCATGTGTCCTCTGCAGTTGAATTTCCAAAAACAAAAGTTATAGTGCAGATCAGTATTGGAAGGAGCTCATGATTCCGCAAAGAAACTGGTACCTTGGACTTGGACGCCCACTCTTTAGTCCCAAATATTCCTCTTCAAAACCCTAAAAATAGGTGCACAATTATTTGCTATTTCACATCTTCCTGTAGTAGCATTTTTTGTAATTCATCTGTTTGTTGCCGTATTTACAAAATTAGGGTTTTAAGGTATAATCAAGCATAAGAGAAGATAATTGGCAATCAAATCATAAAAATCCAATTTTTCCTACAGCTCACAGTGACCTAGGGTATGATAGTACATTGTAACTCAACCCTAGGTGCTTGAATGAAAGGGTGAAAGGAGGATACATACACAAAACTACGAAAAACTCAACTATCCAAATTTTACCCTTTACATTTTGGTGAACCCATGTTATTGGACTTAATTACACCTTTTTGAGTATTTTTATTTATATTTACTTTGATTTCATTCATTCATATAGTCATTCATCTTATTGCATTAGAAAATTTACAAAAAAATTGAAAAATTAGAAAAAATGAAAAAAATTGCATTCTAGGGTTTGCATGTTGCATTAATTAATGTGAATTTCATCAAATTTATGATTTTTGCATTAGATATGATTTAAATTATATAAAATTATAAAAATTTAATATTTTGCATTGCATTTTTATCATAAAATTGCTAGGGTTTTGTTGAAAATTGTGAATTTTGCATATAACCTAGTAATTCCAAAATCTAGGATTTGTAGGTAAAATCTTGTTTTAGATTTTTCTACTGATTTTAGAGACTCATTCAAATTTTCATTTGGATTTAGTCTTGAATTTTACCACAAATTTGCATTTAGATTTCAAATATTTGCATTTTTGCATAGAAAAAGTCAACAAAAACTAGCATTTTCATTGTTTTTCATTAGATTTGCACTTGCATTTTGCATGTTAGAGCATCGAAATCATTTTAAGATCTAAGAGAACTTAATTTTCATCATAAATCAGCTTGCAAAACATTCATATAACATTTTACATCAAGATCTCAAATCTAGGACTTGAAAAACCTTGATTTTCACTAAATTTGGCCTTATCGACTCTCTAAATTTGCACTATATGCATGTTGTGAAGAATATTTTTGCACTAATTAGTTGTTATCAGGGTAATTATTTTCTGCCCCTCCTAAAAATATTCACAACACCTTGTTATTGGCCTCTTGGAATGAAAATTTGGTGACAAATTGCCTATTTTTGTTATTTTTGCCCTAGAATTTGGCCTAGTTTGCACCATAAGTGTGTTATAACAAATTTTATGGATTGAGGTGACTAATACCATCAATATTATTTTCTGCACCTCCTAAAATTCATTACAACACCCCTTTTTGTAGGTCTTGGAATTGAAAAACCGTGAAAAACTACCTTTTTTGCTATATTTTCACTAGGGTTTGACCTTGTGATGCAGGAGCATCCAGAGGTGTAAGGGCAATCTTGCATCACCCAAAAAGAAGTTAATTCAAAACCATTGTACTTGTTCTCATTTATTTCCATAATTAGTTTTTTTGGTTCCATAATATCCAGAATAATGATGTATGACTTTTAGTTTTTCCAAAATTGCTAAAAATAGCGACCTGCCTATTTTGAAAAGTGTACCTGCCATTTTAGGAAAGTTTGCATTTGGGCACGTAATGAAGCAAAAACTTCTAGAAAGTTACATAACAGAAATATAAGACCTTTGGCGAAGGAATCAGGCAAAGATCATTTGTGATCTGAAAAATATTAAAATTTTTGTTTTCTGAAAAGCCCCTGAAAATTTCTAGAACGAGATATGAGGCACTAAAACATCTCATAATGTCTCAAAAAGTTGATGGAAATCTTTTTATGGATTTTCGGTGTGATAGTTCACATCGCGAGCTTTCCAACACTTAAAATGATTCATCAATCGGACACCCGGATCAAAAGTTATGCTTCTCGGAAGTTGACCTACTTTTGGAGGGAGAAGTTGACCTACTTTTGGAGGGAGATGCAAATTTTGAAATTTAGCTGGAGGCCACCAAAAAGTGCTATTTATGACTATTTTGGGAACCCTAGGTAGTAGTAGAGTTAAGGGGGCAAGTGTAGAGTCAAGAATAGGTGGGAAAATAGAAACCCTAGCTGATTTAGGGTTACAGAAGGCTGAAGATTCTAGAGTCTTGAGGTTAGGAAAGCTGTAATGTGTTGTAGGCAGTAGAGGATTCATCCTCTGATTGTAATTGAGCTTCTGTAATGTAATGAGTTGCCTAGTTCAATAAAAGAAAGTTCTATTTGTTGTGTTCAATATCTGTTATTGTGTGTTTTGTGATTTACCCCCTTCATCAATTGGTATCAGAGCAAGGGTTCCTGAGTGTGTAGACAGATCGCCGACCATGAGGCAGTTTGCACTAGGACCTGAGGTTGTGGGTTTGCTGCAAAGATCAAGATACCTCCACGAACAAATCATGTTGGAAGGAATGCTTTGACGGAAGAGGGTTTTAGAGCCCTACAAAGGCAAATTGATGCGTTGCAAGAGGAGCTATGAAGAGGGTTTGATCCGAGAACAAGAGAAGAAAGCAAAGATGAAGCTGAAGAAGAGCTATCCAAGGAAGAGCAAGGACCTGTAGGAGATCCTACAGAAGTTAGGTTGTTGAGGGCCATTTCAAAGATCAAAAAGAGGCCCAGAATCGAAGTTTCCACATATTCTTGAGATTTGAATCCGAAACAACTTATTGATTGGATCAATGACATGGAGGAGTATTTTGAGTATGAAGATGTGGAGGACCCAGATCGGGTCAAGTTTGCAAAAATAAAGTTGAAGGGCCATGCCAATATTTGGTGGAAGGAGGTCTAATTAGAGAGGAACAGAAGAGGAAAAGGAAAGATCACCAGATGGGATTAGATGGTGGAGAAACTGAAGAAACAGTTCATTCCTGTGGACTACGAGATGGAGTTGTTGAAGAAGCTACAAGGACTAAAACAAGGTAACAAGTCTGTCAAGGAGTATATAGAAGAGTTTTATAAGATTACTATCAGGATAGGCCATGTAGAGCCCAACAAGGAGAAGGTAGCCCATTACATTAATGGGTTGAGGCCGAGTATTCAGGAGGAGCTAAGCCTGGTCAGAATGACCACCATAGAAGATGCATACCAGTTTTCCTTAAAGGTGGAAGAGAAGCTAAATAAAAGATTTGACAGCAAGCAAAGGGGAAGAGGTCAAGGCAGAAGGACTGGTGGAAGACCCTATGGGGGCTGAAATGAAGATGCAAAGAAAAGTGAAGAAGCTGGCACCGGTCAAAATTAGAGAGGAGATAATACCTATTGCCCTCGTGACCAGAACAATGGTGAGCAAAGAGGAAGAGGAAGAGGCAGACCTAGGCAAGGACCTAGAAGAGGAGGTTTTAGAGGAACCTGTTTCCAATGTGGAGAAGAAGGGCATCGAGCATATGAGTGTCCGCAACATCAAGGAAGGTTGAATAGAAGATCTGAAGGTAATGTACGAGTTACACATGTAGATGAAGATGCACAGTCTAAGCATTCTGAAGATGTTGAAAGGGGAGAAACCCTAGTTGTCAGAAGAACCTTGTTGAATGAGGAGAAAGAACCAAATCAGAGGAAGAGTTTATTTCACACAAGGTGCAAATGTGAAGGTAAGTGTTGTGATATTATTATTAATAGTGGAAGCACTGATAATCTTGTTTCAGAGGAGATGGTTGACAAGTTGAAGTTGACAAGAAGAAAGCATCTGCATCCATATCGGATTGCATGGTTGCAGAAAGACCATAGAGCTTTGGTCAATGAGCAGTGTTTAGTGAAGTTCAAGATTAGGGACTACCATGATGAGGTGCTGTGTGATATCATACCGATGGATGCATGTCATATGCTGTTGGGGAGGCCGTGGCAGTATGATAGGAGCGCTATCCATGATGGTCGTGCAAACACATATTCCCTAACAAAAGATGGAGTTTGTCATAAATTGAAGCCCTTGAAGGAGGTGGAAGAAAAGGTATGTAGTACTGCCAAAATTTGCCTAGTAGATGGTAGGAAATTTTTGGAGGGTATGAAGCATAAGTGTCATTGCTTTGCATTGATTCCTAAGATTAGTCAAGAGAAATGTGAATATGTACCAGTAGAAGTTTCAGATATGTTGGAAGAGTTCTAGGACATTATCTTTGATAATGTACCAAAAGGTTTACCACCGGTAAGGAAGATAAGTAATCAAATTGATTTGATACCAAGAGCCAGTTTACCAAACAAGGCAGCCCACAGAATGACCCCTGCAGAGAATGAAGAGCTGAACAGACAAGTTCAGGAGTTGTTGAGGAAGGGACTGATAAGGGAGAGCCTAAGTCCATGTGCGGTACTTGCAGTACTAGCACCAAAAAAGGATGGAGAATGGAGGATGTGTATAGACTCTCAAGCCATCAATAAGATAACAATCAAGTATAGATTTCCATTGCCAAGAATGGATGACATCATGGATTGTTTGAGTGGAGCCAAGTACTTCACGAAAATTGACCTAAAGAGTGGATATCACCAGATCCGTATCAGAGAAGGAGATGAATGGAAGACAACTTTCAAGACAAAGGAAGGTTTGTATGAATGGTTAGTCATGCCATTTGGGCTAACCAATGCACCGAGCACATTCATGCGGCTCATGAACGAGGTACTGAAATAATTTTTTAGAAGTTTTGTTATTGTTTATTTAGATGACATTTTGATTTTTAGTAAAACTTGGGATGAGCATATGATGCATATCAGAAGAGTTTTGGAGAATTTAAGGGAGGAGAAGTTGTTGATTAATCTGACAAAATGTAGTTTTACAAAGGAGTTGGTATACCTAGGATTTGTTGTCTCAGAGGAAGGTCTTAAGATGGACCCAGAAAAAGTAAGGGCTATCATTGAATGGCCTACGCCAAGGAGGGCAACGGAGGTAAGATCTTTTCACAGTTTGGCAAGTTTTTATAGAAAGTTTATCAAGAATTTTAGTAGCATTTGTGTACCCCTAACTGAGATAATGAGATGAGATAGAAAAGAGTTTAGATGGACTAAAGGAGTAGATAAGAGCTTTGACACATTGAAGCAGAAAGTCATAGAACAACCTATTTTGGCACTTCCAGATTTCAATAAAGTATTTCAGGTAGATTGTGATGCTAGTGGTAGTGGAATAGGAGCTGTTTTGAGCCAAGAAGGTAAGCACATTGCCTATTTTAGTGAGAATCTTAATGATGCCAAGAAAAAGTATTTTGTTTATGATCAGAAGTTTTATGCAATAGTTCATGCTTTGAAGAAATGGAGACATTATTTGTTGCCAAAGGAGTTTGTTTTATATAATGATCATCAGGCTTTACAATATCTTAATAGTCAAGGAAAGTTAAATCAAAGGCATCTAAAATGGGTTGATTTTTTGCAGAGCTATACTTTTGTTTTGAAGCACAGGAGTGGGAAGTCCAACAGAGTTGCAGATGTCTTGAGCAGAAGGCAAAATTTGTTGATAGAAATGAAGATAGAGGTTGTTGGGTTTGATGAGCTCAAAAGTTTGTATCCAGAAGATCCAGATTTTGCAGAGGCTTGGAAAGCTTGTTTGGAACCTGTTACTTTGGATAGGACAAAATGGTTGGATTTCATTATCCAAGATGGCATGTTGTTTAGAGGAAGCCAGTTGTGCATTCCAAGGAGTTCCATGAGAGTGAACTTGATTAAGGAGAAGCATAGTGGGGGATTGGCTGGACACTTTAGTCGGGATAAGACCATTGCTATTATTGGTGAAAATTATTATTGGCAATAGTTGCAACAGGATGTGAGGAAATTTGTGCAGAGTTGCAGAGTGTGTCAGATGGCAAAAGGAACAAGTCAGAATACAGGGTTGTATCAACCATTACCTATACCGGAGAAACCATGGGATGATATTAGCATGGATTTTGGTCTTGGTTTACCAAGGACATAGAGAGGACATGATTCTATTTTTGTGGTGGTGGACAAATTCTTGAAAATGGCACATTTTATTCCTTGTAAGAAGACTAATGATGTTGTTCATATTGGAGAGTTATTTTTTAGGGAAGTGGTGAGGCTACATGGTCTGCCAAAGAGCATAGTTTCAGACCAAGATACCAAGTTTGTTGGTTATTTCTGGAGGATATTGTGGAAGAAGTTGAAGACAGACTTGAAGTTCAGTTCTGCACACCATCCATAGACTGATGGACAGACTGAAGTGGTGAATAGGAGTTTGGGTAACCTGCTATGATGCTTGGTAGGAGCTAAGCCCAAGGGATGGGATTTGATTTTACCACAGGCAGAATTTGCTTACAATAATTCTGTCAATAGGAGTACTGGTAAATCACCATTCTAGATTGTATATGGGAATAGTCCAAGAAATGCTTCAGAGTTAAGGAAGCTGGACAACGGAGAAAAGACAAGTGCTGAAGCTAAAGACTTTGCAAAACATCTAAAGAATTTGCATGAAGAGGTGAGAAAGCACATTAATAAAATGAATATTCAGTACAAGGCTAAGGAAGATCAAAAGAGGAGATATAATGAGTTCTAGGTAGGAGATGAAGTCATGGTTCACCTGAGATTAGAAAGGTTCCCAATTGGAACATACAATAAGTTAAAAATAAAATTTGGACCATGCAGAATCCTGAAGAAGCATGATTAAGGAAATGCATATGAGGTAGAGCTACTGAGTGGGATCAATATTTCCCCTATCTTCAACATTGTTGATTTATCAGAATATCATGAAGGTGGAATAGAGGATGGACCAATAGAAGAACAGTGGAGTATTCCAGCATCTACTTCAACAGAGAAGATAGAAGAGATCTTTGATAGCCATGTGGGAAGGAGCACTCGAAACAGGCAATACAAAGAATATATTTGGGTTTTCCTCACACAAACACCTGAGACGTGACAGGGTCACTTCTCAAATTACCCTAGGTGTCTGATGCAGGAGCATCTAGAGGTGTAAGGGCAATCTTGCATCACCCAAAAAGAAGTTAATTCAAAACTATTGTAGTTCTCATTTCTTTCCATAATTAGTGTTTTTGGTTCCATAATATCCAGAATAATGATGTAGGACTTTCAGTTTTTCTAAAACTGCTAAAAATAGCGACTTGCCTATTTTGGAAAGTGTACCTACCATTTTAGGAAAGTTTGCATTTGGGCACGTAATGAAGCAAAAATTCCAAAAAGTTACATAATGGAAATATAAGACCTTTGGTGGAGGAATCAGGCAAAGATCATTTGTGAGCTGGAAGATATTAAAGTTTTTGTTTTCCAAAAAGCCCCTGAAAATTTTTGGAATGAGATATGAGGCACTAAAACATCCCATAACATCTTGAAAAGTTGACAGAAATCTATTTACGGATTTCTAGTGTGATAGTTGACATTGTGAGCTTTTTGGCAATTAAAACGGTTCGTCAATCGGACACCCGGATCAAAAGTTATGCTTCCTAGAAGTTGACCTACTTTTGGAGGGAGTTGCAAATTTCAAAATTTAGCTGGAGGCCACCAAAAAGTGCTATTTATGACTATTTTGGGAACCATGGGCAGTGGTAGAGTTAAGGGGGCAAGTGTAGAGTCAAGAATAGGTGGGAAAATAGAAACCCTAGCTGATTTAGGGTTATAGAATGCTAAAGATTCTAGAGTCTTGAGGTTGGGAAAGATGTAATGTGTTGCAGCCAGTAGAGGATTCATCCTCTAATTGTAATTGAGCTTCTGTAATGTAATGAGTTGCCCAGTTTAATAAAAGAAAGTTCTATTTGCTGTGTTCAATATCTGTTATTGTGTGTTTTGTGATTTACCCCTTCATCACCTTGGGTTACACTATAAGCATGTTGTGATGGATATTTTACCATTAGGTGGCTGTTAGCATTGATACCATCATCATTTTCCTCACAACACCCTTTGTCATGCTCTTTTGCATTGAGATTTGGTGAAAAACTACTTATTTTAGTGTATTTTCACTAGGTTTTAACTTGTCATCATCTTAGATTTGCATCAAGAGTGTGTTGTGAAGGATATTATTACTGTATTAGACTGATATCAGACATATAATTTCCTAGCCCTGATCAATTTCCTTACAACACCTTTTCTTTCATACATTTGTATTAAAAAAGTACAAAAAAAAAATTAAGCATTTAGGTCATTTTTTGCATATAACTTTGCACTTGTTTTTTGCAATAAATTTGGGAAAGATTTTAAAATCTAATTTTGCATTGATTTGAGCATATACACATGGCTTCTAATCGCAACAACAACAATATGTTCCCTCCTAGGCCTTACTTAAAAAGAAAGGTCCCTAAACTTGAAATTGTGTTTACACCTAATGATAGAACAATCAGAGATATTGACGGACCTCTCTACATCACTGTGAAAATAATGGGAAACCCCATGGATGGAACACTTATTGATCCTAATTACATGACTAATGTTCCCATGGAAGAGTTCCTCTATTTACATAATTTTATGCGAAGATCTTATGACCCTTCAGACATGATGATTAAAACACATAAAGGAACCTTTATCAAGACTTTGGGTAAGATATTGTTAGGAATTAAGGTGTCTCAACCTTAGCAAATTCCTAATGTTGTATTTATTTATCCCATGTTGAGTTGGCATAGTCAGCACTTTGTGTACATGCAACAGGATAAATTTTGGTGACTTTGGCAGCCGCGGTTTCCCCCTTGAATAATTAACGGGGGTTTGGGGGCAGTGCCCCCAAGATGAGGTCAAGGGGTGTAGCCCCTTGTGGGGTTCCAAGGGCAGTGCCCCTGGTGTGCTCCTTGTCGCAGTATAGGGCGGGGTCGAGGGGCAGTGCCCTTGTGGGAGCTCGGGGGCAACGCCCCCGAAACCTCAAATGATTTTTATTTAATGACAAGTGTCGATGAGTATCTTTGCATGAGAGAAATGCATCTTTGGGTGGTCAAGGGAGGTTATGACATGTTGTAAGAGGAATATAATATTTTTAGTCAGTGTATGATAGATTCTCTTATAGTTGTAAGTGTTGTCAGTTATGACAGATTCTATGACAGCTGTAAGGTGCGTAAGAGCATCTGTCTTAACCTATCTTGGGACTAGGCGCCCACTTTGGGATGGGATGTTGGACAAGTGTCCTTAGGCGTGGGTTTTGGGGCATGAGTCCAAGATGGATGCCCATCTCTAGAAAGTTCCATATTTGCCTTGTAAACTCTATATAAACAGGTGCTTGGATGGGAGATAGATAACTTTGGTACAAGTACTATTATGCTACCGGAATATCTGCATATTTGACATTTGAAGAATCCTGAAAGAGCATTGGTTCTGAAACTGTAATGTAATATGTTATTGTTTACTGTAATACATTTGAGCTGTGTTTTGGAGTGTGGGGTTTTTCACCCGTAAGGGTTTTCAGGGGTTTCCCCACGTATATCTTGTCTCTCTCTCTTCTGTCTACTTTCTATGTGTATGTGTATTGTTGCAATATCTCTGTTAATGGTTTAACATTGCTGTAATAGTCAGGATAAAATTGAATTTGCACTCTACTTCCCTCATTAGATTAGCGTAGGAAGTGTGTTCTGTGTACCTTGCTTCCTTTCAGATATCATTGTTGGTAACTGTATTTGAAAAACGTGTAGAACAATGGTTTGATGTTTTCCCTAATTCTGACCTATTTCAAATAAAACTTGGACATCCATGGTTAAAGGCTATGAAATATGTCCCTTCAACAATTTATAAATGTGTAAAATTTCCTTTGAATGGACAAGTGCATGCTATTCATCAAAATACATACAAACCTTTACTTACACAACAACACTTTACATTGGATTACTTTGGGGACAAATCTAAAGAGCAACCTAAACCATGAATAGACTTTAACTTCTTGGGCTATAGAAATTACAAAGAAAAACTATTACATCCAATGACCAATCCTTATAGAAAAGAAACAACAAAAGACAAGCAACCCGCATGTGAAGAGAACCATAGACTGAAAGGACAAGGTCCCTATGCCAAGGTTCCTCCCCCACCATCCTTACAAGGATTGGCAGGTAATTTTTGACAACAAAACATTTCACCTAGAAAAATGAGATTTGATCTCGGTGCTTCTTCTTCAAGAATGAGAAAACACACGAAAGAGAAAAGTTCTATCTTACAAGAGATAAGTGGTAAAACAAAAAGAAATAGAAAAGCAAGAGAAAGAAGAAGAAGAAGACAAGCTTATGCCATAAACCTTGCATCTCAACAAGAAAACATCAATCCAAACATTGAACAAAACAAAGATGATCGTAATAAAGACAAGAATTGGGCTATGGTACCTTATGTCCCACTTTCCTCTAGAATTCATGAGTGCGAGGATGACAATTATATACTTGATGACGAGACTTAGTACGAACAATCCTATAGGTAAGTACCTCTAACCCTTTATCTCTCTCACGATGTGCTTTCCCAGTGATGTGTTATGTGTTGTTTAGGCCTCCTGGGATGACCCCTGATTCTCTTGTAAGGTCCGGGATACTAGGAGATCGCCTCTATTGTGACCTTCCTCTATTTGTATCATCATTCTTCTATATTGCCTCTCTCTGATTTCATTGTTGTATGTTGTGTCTTACGGACATAGCGTTGAGATTGGTGACTTTGGGCAACCCTCCTACGTGACTATCCCTAAGACACTTGTTTCTCCTCTCTTATTTATTGTTTCCCTTCCTCTAGTGTTTCTATCTAGCGAGCGGATGAAGAAAAATATTTATACTGATGTGGACCTAGCATCCCTTTCATGAGAAATCAAAATTGGACTTAGTTCCTAATATGACGATGGGGTTGTATATATTATCTGACACTTGGCTAGTTGAAGCACTTGTGCTTTCTGCGTAGTGAATTTGATGATGTTTTTATCTCATTTAAAAACCATAACAATATTTTTGCTCCATGCAATTTGTTTGTCTTTGAATCTAGCCTTGGTTGTACTCGATTCAAAGAGCTTCATGATATAGCCCCATGGTTATCCTTGAACTCTGAATTCGTAGTATAACCTCAGCTCTTTGTGTGGTTAATCACATTCATTGATGTTGTTACTTATCATGATTATGTGGACACTAATATGTTTCTTGTAGGGATGTGTTTATGGGAACATTTGGTGATCATAAAGTACATGTCAACTTCGGGGGGCATGGGTTTTGCAAAAGTCTATGTTCCCTTGTGTGTTTTCTTCCTACCTTAACATGCTTGATATCGATACTTGATAAAAACCACCTTAAGGTGGGGGCATATATAAGGTAAGCTATCTATTGTAGATGTTAGCAATGTGCTTGTCCTCAGGTGCAGTTTAAAGACTTGTGTGAGGAATACATCCTGCACTTTGAGTTTGTTCACAATCAATCAATCAATGATTTAAGCCCTCTGCGGAGGTGGGATATCGCATATATCCTTTTTATTTTAAGCCCTCTACGGAGGTGGGGATGGTGCATTTCTCAGAGTAGATTACACCATCCTATCATTTTCAAAAGTCCTCTAGGAGGTAGGGAGCAGTTCTGTAATTAACTCAACTCTTAAGCGTGTCTTCGGCAATTGTTGTGGTGAAGCCTAATCATCAGTGTGTGCCTGTAATGTGCCTGAGATGGTGATGAACCTAGAAATAGGAACACTCCATCACTTGTCTATCATGTTTTCTCCGTGTCTTCAAAGTGTGTGTTTTGGCGTACTTGCTTTGTTTGGCATGTTTTTTTCCCCATATGCAGTTTAAAGACCTGTGTGATGAGTAAATCATGCATTTTGGGAGGTTTTGCGTGTCTTGCATATGTGTTGGATCATATATGCAGTTTAAAGACCTGTGTGATGAGTACATCCTGCATTATGGGAGGTTTGTTTACTTTCCTTGTACTTGCATCTGCATTTCATATATATGAGAAAAAGAAAAGAAATGAAATCATTCCTATCTTCTATCCATTAACATGTCTTCTATGCATTAAATGTATTCTCCATGTTTTACATGACTCTAACTGTCGTCTCCATGTTTTGCATGCATGTCATTGTCTTCAATGTGTTTGGCATTTCTTCTTCGTGTTTGGCGTGTTTGCTGTGCTTGTTGACCGTACTTTAATGCATGTATTGGTCTTGCATTTATACATACATTAAAGTTGGGGCTAAATCTAATGTTAGAAAATGTCCCCTTGGGGGCTTTTCCCTCAAAAGGTTTAGCTCCGGGGTCATTTATCTGCATTTAGGACATATTAAATCATAATTTGACATCCTGATGAGAAAAGCCCTAAGTGTCTTGAGAAATAGGACCTAGGGGAACCACTTGAGATAAACTCTACCCAAAATAGGGGGGAGGACTTGGGTGCCCGAGCCCTAGTCTTGCCCTATTTTGGGTTAGTCCTAATTTTTGGGTGTCATCTTGTGACCATTTTTTGGCTTCTATGCCAACACAGTAAGCTTGAAATATGAAATTCTTGGCGGGAGTATTTGTAGTTGCATATAAAAGCATGTTTAGGAATTCATTTGTAAACTAGATGGACATTTTGATTCTAAAGCATTCTAAAGGTGATTCATGGCTTTCATTGTGTTGCAAGAGCATATCTATTTTGTCTATGTGTTTGTGTTTGCAGATTTGAGCATCTATCTCCTCATGGCATGAAGAGCTTCTTCTTTCCATGAGATCTTCACTACAAGGTGGCATTCATTTGTGTTTGTAAGCATTTATCATTTGGTTTTTGCCTCTACCACCCAAGGCATGCACTCTCTATCTGCCAATGGTGTTCAGAAGGCTTGAATGTCTCTCTAGGACTTGACTGAGGCAAGCCTCTAAACACCACAACCCCCTCCCAAAGATTTGTGATTGCAGGTTACAAGTGGCACATTTGGAAAAAGTGGAGTTGTAGGAAAGATCAGTAGACATCAAGGATTTGGGATTTGAAAAGAAGTAGGACTTTGGAGCCTTTTTAGGACTTGGGCGCTAGTTCCTATTTCCTCCACATTTAAATTTTTGGAAACAGAAGTTACAATGCAGATCAGTGTCGAAAGGAGATCAGGATTCCACAAAGATACAGATACCTTGGACTTAGGTACCCACTCTTTAGTCCCTGACTATTCCACTTTAGAAACAGGTGCAAAATTATTTGCTATTTCACATCTTCCTGTAGCAACATTTTTTGTAATTCATCCGTTTGCTGTCAAATTTACAAAATAGGGTTTTAAGGTATAATTGAGCATAAGAGAAGATAATTGGCAATGAAATAATAAAATCCCAAGTTTCCCTAAATCTCACAGCAACCTAGGGTATGATAGTACATTGCAACTCGACTCTAGGTCCTTGAATGAAAGGGTGAAAGGAGGATACATACACAAAACTACCACAAACTCAACTATCCAAAATTTACCCTTTACATTTTGGTGAACCCGTGTTATTGGACTTAATTGCACCTTGCTGAGTGTTTTGATTCAAACTTTCTTTGATTTCATTCATTCATATAGTCATTCATCTTATTGCATCGGAAAATTTACAAAAAATTTAAAAAATTGGAAAAATTGAAAAAAATTGCATTCTAGGGTTTGCATGTTGCATTAATTAATGTCAATTTCATCAAATATCTAATTTTTGCATTATATCTAATTTAAATTATAGAAAATTACAAAAATTCATTATTTTGCATTGCATTTTTATCATAAATTTGCTAGAGTTTTGTTGAAATTTGTGAATTTTGCATAAACCTAGTAATTCCAAAATCTAGGGTTTGTAGATAAAATCTTGTTTCAGATTTTTCTACTAATTTTAAAGACTTATTCAAATTTACATTTGGCTGTAGTCTTGCATTTTAGCACAAATTTGCATTTAGATTTCAAATATTTGCATTTTTGCATAGAAAAAGTCAACAAAAACTAGCATTTTCATTGATTTTTCATTAGATTTGCACTTGCATTTTGCATGTTAGAGCATGGAAATCATTTTAATACCTAATAGAACTTAATTTTCATCATAAATCAGCTTAGAAAACATTCATATAACATTTTACATCAAGATCTCAAACCTAGGGCTTGAAAAACCTTGATTCTCACTAAATTTGGCCTTATTGACTCTCTAAATTTGCACTATAGGCGTGTTGTGAAGAATATTTTTACACTAATTGGTTGTTATTAGGGTAATTATTTTCTACCCCTCCTAAAAAGCTTCACAACACATTGTTATTGGCCTCTTGTAATGAAAATTTGGTGACAAATTGCCTATTTTTGCTATTTTTGCCCTAGAATTTGGCCTAGTTTGCACCATAAGCGTGTTGTAAAACATTTTATGAATTGAGGTGACTGATATAATCAATATTATTTTGTGTACCTCCTAAAATTCATTACAACATTCCTTTTTCTAGGCCTTGGAATTGAAACACTGTGAAAAAATGCCTATTTTTGCTATATTTTCACTAGGGTTTGACCTTGTGTGACACTATAAGCGTGTTGTGATGGATAGTTTGGAATTGGGTGGCTGTTAGCACTGATATAATTTTCTATCCATCATCATTTTCCTCACAACACCCTTTGTCATGCTCTTTTGCATTGAGATTTAGTGAAAAACCGCTAATTTTAGTGTATTTTCATTAGGTTTTAACTTGTCATCATCTTAGATTTGCATCAAGCGTGTGTTGTGAACGATATTATTGTTGTATTGGACTTATATTAGACATATAATTTTCTGCCCATGATCAATTTCCTTACAAAACCTTTTCTTTCATACATTTGCATTAAAAAAGTACCAAAAAAAAATCAAGCATTTAGGTCATTTTTTGCATATAACTTTGCACTTGTTTTTTGCAATAATTTTGGGAAAGATTTTAAAATATAATTTTGTATTGATTCAAGCCTATACACATGGCCTCTAATCACAACAACAACAATAGGTTCCCTCCTAGGCCTTACATTGAAAGAAAGGTCCTTGAACCTGAAATTGTGTTTACACCTCATGATAGAACAATCGGAGATACTGATGGACCTATCTACATCACTGTGAAAATAATGGGAAACCCCATGGATGGAATACTTATTGATCCTAATTACATGACTAATGTTTCCATGGAAGAGTTCCTCTATTTACATAATTTGATGCAAAGATCTTATGACCCTACGAACATGATGATTAAAACACATAAGGGAACCTTTATAAAACCTTTGGGTAAGATATCATTGTTGGTAACTGTATTTGAAAAATGTGTAGAACAATGGTTTTGATGTTGTCCCTAATTCTGACCTATTTCAAATAAAAATTTGACATCCATGGTTAAAGGCTATGAAAACTGTCCCTTCAACAATTTATAAATGTGTAAAACTTGCTTTGAACGAATAGGTGCATGCTATTCATCAAAATACATACAAACCTTTACTTACACAACAACACTTTACACTGGATTACTTTTGGAACAAATCTAAAGAGTAAGCTGAACCACGAATAGACTTTAACTTCTTGGGCTATAGATATTACAAAGCAAAACTATTACATCCAATGACCAGTCCTTCTAGACAAGAAACAACAAAAGACAAGCAACCTGCATGTGAAGAGAACCATAGACCGAAAGGATAATGTCCCTATGTCGAGGTTCCTCCCCCACCATCCTTACAAGGATTGGGAGGTAATTGTTGACAACAAAACATTCCACCTAGAAAAATGAGATTTGATCCTGGTACTTCTTCTTCGAGAATGAGAAAACACACAAAAGAGTAAAGCTCTATCTTGCAAGAGATAAGTGGTAGAACAAAATGAAATAGAAAAGAAAGAGAAAGAAGATGAAGAAGACAATATTATGCCATAAAGATTGCATCTTAACAAGAAAACATTGATCCAAACATTGAACAAAACAAAGATGATCCTAACAAATACAAGAATTGGGCTATGGTATCTTATGTCCCACTTTCCTCTAGCATTCGGGGGTGGGAGGATGATGATGATATACTTGATGAGGAGACTTAGCACGAACAATCCTATAGGTAAGTACCTCTAACCCTTTATCTCTCTCATGATGTGCTTCCCCAGTGCTATGTTATGTGTTGTTAGGCCTCCTCAGATGACCCATGATTCTCTTGTAAGGTCCAAGATACCTGGAGACTACCTCTATTCTGACCTTCTTTTGTTTGTATCATCATTCTCCTATATTGCCTCTCTCTCTAATTTCATTGTTGTATGTTGTGTCTTACAGACATAGCATTGTGGTTGGTGACTTTGGGGCACCCTCGTACATGACTATCCCTAAGACACTTGTTTCTCCTCTCTTATTTATTGTTTCCCTTCCTCTAGTGTTTCTATCTAGTTGGCAAATGATGAAAAACATTTATATTGATGCGGACCTAGTGTCCCCTTCACGAGAAATCATAAATTGGACTTAGTTCCTAATATGACAATGGCATTGTATATCTTATCCAATGCTTGGCTAGTGGAAGCACTCCTATTTTTCGTGTATTGAATTTGATGATGTTTTTATCTCATTTACAAACCTTAACAATACTGCTTCTCTGTGCACTTTGTTTGTCTTTGGATCTAGCCTTGGTGGTACTCAATTCAGAGAGCTTAATGATATAGCCCCATAGTTTTCCTCAAACTCTGAATTCATAGTATAACTTCAGCTCTTTGTGTGGTTAATCATATGGATTGATGTTGCTGCTTATCATGATTATGTGGACAATAACATGTTTCTTGCAGGGATGTGTTTGTGGGAACATTTGGTGATCGTAAAGTACATGTCACCTCCGGGGGGCATGGTCTTTGTGAAAGTTTGTGTTCCCTTGTGTGTTTTCTTCCTACCTTAACGTGCTTCATACATATACTTGATATCAACCACCTTAAGGTGGGGGCATATATAAGGTAAGCTATCTTTTTTATATGTTAGCAATGTGCTTGTCCTTAGGTGCAGTTTAAAGACTTGTGTGAGGAATACATCTTGCACTCTGAGTTTGTTTGCAATCAATGATTTAAGTCCTCTACAGAGGCAGGATATTACGTATATCCTTTTTATTTTAAGCCATCTGCAGAGGCGTGGGTGGTGTATTTCTCAGAGCAAATTGCACCATCCTGTCATTTTCAAAAGTCCTCTGCAGAGGCATGGAGCGGTTCTGTGACTAACTCAACCCTTAAGCGTGTCTTCAGTGATTGTTGTGGCGAAGCCTAATCATCAGTGTGTGCCTATAATGTGCCTGAGATGGTGATGAACCTAGAAATAGGAACACTCCATTGCTTGTGTACCATGTTTTCTCCGTGTCTTTAAAGTATGTGTATTGGCGTGCTTTCTTTGTTTGGTGTGTTTGTTGCCCCATATGCATTTTAAAGACCTATGCGATGAGTACATCCTACATTTCAGGAGGTTTTCTGTGTTTTACGTGTGTTTTACCCCATATATGCAGTTTAAAGACATGTGCGATGAGTACATCCTACATTATGGGAGGTTTGTTTACTTTCCTTATACTTGCATCTACATTTCATATATATGAGAAAAATAAAAGAAAAGAAATCATTTGTCTTCTATGTATTAATGTGCCCTCTATGCAGTCAATGTATTCTCCATGTTTTTCGTGACTGTAATTGTCTTCTCCGTGTTTTGCATGTCTGTCATTATCTTCAATGTGTCAAGTGTTTCTTCTTCATGTTTGGCATGTTTGCTGTGCTTGTTGATTGTACTTTAATGCATGTATTGGCCTCACATTTATATATACATTAAAGTGGGGGCTAAATGTAATGTCAAAAAATGTCCCCTTGGAGATGAAAGGAAGCTAGGTGTGCAAAAATTGCTTTCTACACTAATCTAATGAGCGGAGGAGAGTGCAAATTTAATTTTATCTTTACAATTACAAATTATATTAATCCACTAATAGAGATATTGCAGCAAATACATACACAAGAATGTAAGATAGAAGAAGAGAGACATGAGATATATGTGGGAAAAACCCTTACGGGTGAAAAACCCCACACTCCAAAACACAGCTCAAATGTATTCCATAAATAATAAAGGTTACAATACGTCACAGAGCCAATGTGCTTGTAGGAGTCTTCGACACTCATATCTAGAGATGATTTGGCAGTATAACAGTACTTGTAAATCACATAATGCATCACCTCCCCAAAGCACCTATTTATATAACAAATACAAGGGAAAAATGGCTCCACATTGAGATGGACGTCCAACATGGCCTGATGGCCCAAAACCCACGCCTATGGACACTTGCCCAACACTATAGGATGTTCTTGAAACTTGTCAAGTCACCCCATCCTAAAGAAGTCGTCTATTTCCAAAATGGGCTATGATAGATGCTCTTATGACTCTTATAACCATCATAGAATCTATCATAGCTATCATAACTTACAATTGTAAGAGAATCTATAATACACAGGCTATAAGTAGCATATTCTCTTACATGTCATAGTCCACCTTGGGGCACCCAAATATTCCTTTTTTAAAGATGCTTCTTGACACATGTCCATACCTATCATAGTATCTTCTATTTCTAACTCTTACATGTCATAACTTTGTCATAGGAATCTGTCATGACCGTTTTGGTCAATATTCCCTTACACACATTCCAAGATGCTGACACATGGAAAAATATTAGTATCACTAAGTGGGATGCCTATATCCTCATGTGAGGACAAATTTACATGTGGTCATATGCCATGTAGGATGACACATCACCGTGCCAACTCCCACAATATGACAACATAGGATTTACATCTAAATTATACAATAGGCAATAAATAAATAAATACAATGAAATAATACAAGGAATTACCAAGGTTGAGACATATTAATTCCCAACATTCTCCCACTTGTCGAATACCTTGTAAGAGCCAATATAAATAACAAGATTTAATTGCTATAGGCCGAGAGGCCCATAGACTCTGAACACCATCTAAACTTATTTGTGCCCACTGGCTTCATCAATGCATCTGCAATATTCTTCAAAATATCTACCTTTTCCAAATTTACCTTCCCATCTGTTGGATCTAGGGCATACAACTGAGAGGGGGGGGGGGTGAATCAGTTGTATAGAACTTGTTCTCTTTCAAACACTTAATTCTCTGTTGTTAGTTAGCAGCATATCAAATAATCATTCATGGAAGCACAATACATAAACACAAGAGCAGATAAGCATCAACACATTGAACACCAAGATTTTGACGTGGAAAACCCGGTTAAGGGAAAAACCACGGGGTGATTAACCCAAGAATTATTCTCTGTTAGAAGAATAAAGAAAAATGAATGGCACATGCCAATAAGGGCTCACTGCCCGAGCACACTGCTCACAAAGAGGCCCACTGCCTACAAGGAGACACACTGTCTACAGAGTGATAAAAATCACAGTCTTGAACTGGAGAATGACATCTCTACCATGTCCGGATCAGTTCCAATTAAGCCCAATAATCTCTGCTCTGCCTTTCGCACCTTTCTTCGCTACACCTTGCTCATCCACATACAACTCCACTGAAATGAATTCACAAATCATTATTTATACAAGACATCGACTTAGGAACAAGCATCTAAGTCGGCAAACAACCATAGGAGTATCCGCAAGATGAATAACACATCCGGTCGGCTATCACAAGAACATTCGCAGGATGAACAACTCATCCGGTCGGCTAAACAGAGCAATAACTTCATCCGGAAGAATAACTTCAATTCCGGGCTCTACCATCAATGCGGACCAACAACACAACCTAAACATGATTCAAGAACCTTCACAAGTCTGTCTGAATGTCCGGATACATCCGCACTTTCTCTGCTTACTGGGATCTCTTGTCTTCCTCATCCGGAACTTCAAGAACACAGTCTGTCGCCACTGTCATAATGCAGGAGGTACATCCGGACCTCCAAATTACACACAAATCAGGATGAAACATCACAAGGACATATAAAACACTCCTTCCAATCCGCAGATTATGATAATACAATTCCGGACCTCACCGGACCTTTTTGTGATCCTCTGTCACCTCCGGATACTTGCCGGACCCGGTTCTATACCGGCAGCCATAACTCCTTCAGATCTTCATGCGGACCTCTGAAATCTTAACTGTAGCATCTTAAGACTCATATCTACTAACCCTTTAATCCGCATCCTCCGGTTCTCATCCTATACAGTATATTTACCTTCTTCTCATCACTGTTCTTCACTGTTCCTGACTGAAGCTAATCTTCTCAATATCCTCAGCACAAAGCTCATCAAATCCTTCTTGTCAATGCAGTATGAGTATGTTGACATCAATGACAACAATGGCTCACCTCATACTTGCAACAATCTCCCCCTTTGTCATTGATGGCAACATATGATGTGAAAAACCATCAAGACAAGAACTTCTCTTTTCTGTCACAGCTCCCCCTATCAACAACCACTCCTCACATGTCTTCCTTTGCTGCTCCCCCTTTGATCATCAACCACTTGTTTTTCACATGTCTTCTCTCCCCCTTTGACATCAATGGCAAAGGGCTCATACTTGCAACTCTCATGCATCAGAATAATACCAGCTGCTCCCCCTTAGTTGCAGCTCCCCATTAGTCCGGATCACAAGATATGACTGTGATTGCCACCGGACTGATGCACATTAGTGCATCTTAGTTCATCACCGGAGGGGCCATGACCCCTAACTTCTTCCGGAGATATTCAAAAGAGTCCTTGGGAAGAGGTTTTGTAAAGATATCTGCAATCTGATCCTTGGAGGGAACATACTCCAATCTGACTTCTTCCTTGTTTACTTGTTCTCTCAAAAAGTGAAATTTGATAGATATGTGCTTAGTCTTAGAATGCAATACCGGATTCTTGGAAATATTAATTGTACTTGAATTATCACAGAAAATTGTGATAGGCTCCTCATATTCAACTTTGATGTCTCTTAGCATCTGCTTCATCCACAAGATTTGAGTGCAACTACCTGCTGCTGCAATGTATTCTGCTTCAGTTGTAGACAGAGATATTGCATCTTGTTTCTTGCTTAGCCAGGAAACCAATCTCTTCCCCAAAAAGAATGCTCCACCACTAGTGCTCTTCCGGTCATCCACATCTCCTGCCCAATCTGCATCTGTGTAAGCATGAAGAGAAAAATCCGGATCTCTAGGATACCATAGACCATACTCAACTGTCCCTTTCAAGTATCTAAAAATTCTTTTGATTGCCATAACATGAGATTCTCTAGGATCAGCCTGGAATCTTGCCACAAGACCAACAGCTTGCATTATATCTGGTCTAGTTTGAGTGAGATACAACAATCCACCAATCATTGATCTATACTTTGTCTGATCTGCCTTTGGAGAATCATCATCTTTGCTTAACTTACATCCGGTTGCCATAGGAGTGTTCATAGGCTTTGAGTCTTCCATACCAAATTTCTTTAACAATTCTTTCACATATTTGGTCTGAGAAATGAAGATCCCTTCTTTTGTTTGAGTAATTTGCAGACCCAAGAAGAAATTCATTTCACCAAGCATAGACATTTCAAACTCACTTTTCATCTGATTTGCAAAAGTTTTACACATACTATCTCTTCCTCCAAAAATGATATCATCCACAAACACTTCAACAATCAGAATGTTTTCATGATCAATTTTGAAATATAAGTTGCTGTCAGCAGTACCTTTGTTGAATCCAATCTGCACAAGATGCTTATCCAACCTTTCATACCATGCTCTTGGGGCTTGCTTCAATCCATACAAAGCTTTCTTCAACTTGCAGACCATATCATTATTATCAGACAATTGAAATCCATCCGGTTGTTCAATGTAGACTTCTTCTTCCAGATCACCATTTAAGAAGGCAGACTTGACATCCATCTGATATACCTTGAAATCTTTGAAGGCAGCAAATGCAAGAAGTAATCTGACTGCTTCAATTCTTGCTACCGGAGCAAAAGTCTCTTCAAAGTCAATTCCTTCTATTTGAGAGTAGCCTTTGCAGACCAATCTAGCTTTGTTTCTGATTACTTCACCAGCTTCATTTAGTTTGTTCCGGAAGACCCACTTGGTTCCAATTACATTCCTGTCTCTAGGTCTGGGAACAAGATCCCAAGTATGATTTTTCTCAATTTGCATCAGTTCATCTTCCATTGCTTTGGTCCAATTTTCATCATTGCAGGCTTCATTTATTGTTTTAGGTTCAATCCTTGAAATCAGACAACATTCATTCTGATCTTGAGCAATATTCCTTCTAGTTTGTACACCTTTGCTTCTGTCACCTATGATCTGATCTTCAGAGTGATTTAGTTTTACATACCTTGGAATTTTGGGAGTATCCAGTACTGCTGTTTCTTGATCAGGCTCATTTAAACCTAACTCTTCTTCCTGATTTACCGGATCAGGCTGACTCTGTTTCACCGGAGAGGATTGAGTTCCTTGAACACTATCTTGGTCATCTTCATCAAATTCATAAAATCTTGAAGGCTTCTCAATTCCTTCATCAACCTTTACATTGGTACTTTCTATCATCTTCCTCAATCTCTTATTGTAACACCGATATGCTTTGCTTTGAGTGGAGTAGCCCAAGAAAATTCCTTCATCACTTCTAGCATCAAACTTTCCTAGATCTTCATCTCTTTTAATATAACACTTGCTACCAAATACCCTGAAATATTTCACAGTAGGAGTGATGCCAAACCAAAGTTCATAGGGGGTCTTACCGGTGTTGTTTCTGATTTGAACTCGATTGAGAGTGTAGACTGCAGTGCTGATAGCTT
Organism: Cunninghamia lanceolata; assembly: GCA_027924645.1. Classification (NCBI taxonomy): domain Eukaryota; kingdom Viridiplantae; phylum Streptophyta; class Pinopsida; order Cupressales; family Cupressaceae; genus Cunninghamia; species Cunninghamia lanceolata. The sequence continues at coordinate 1,929,034 of BSBN01000061.1, read as the reverse complement.
CTTTCCAAAACATTTGAGGAACATTTGCTTCCAACATCATTGTCCTAGCAGCTTCCTGGATGGTCCGGTTCTTTCTCTCAACTACTCCATTCTGCTGTGGAGTCCTAGGAGCAGACAACTGTCTCCTTATACCCTGTTTCTCACAAAAGTCAATGAATTCACCAGATGTAAATTCACCACCTCTATCAGACCTTAGACACTTTAGTTTCAATCCGGTTTGATTCTCCACCATAGCTTTGAAGATTTTGAACTTCTCAAAAGCTTCTGATTTTTCTTTCAGAAAGGTAACCCACATCATCCGGGAATGATCATCAATTAACAACATGAAATATCTATCACCTTGCAGACTCTTGATTCTTGTCGGACCACATAGATCAGTATGTACTAATTCCAACAATCCGGTAGAAGACTGATCTTTGCTTTTAAAAGAGACTCTGCTTTGTTTGCCTAACTGACATTCTTTACACACACTGTTTGTAGGTTTTATCAACTTTGGAAGATCTCTCACAGCCTGAGTATTGCTTATTTTGATGATGTTATCAAAATTTACATGACACATTCTTCTATGCCATAACCAACTCTGATCAATTTGAACAAACAAACAACTTTTATTTGAACCAACCAGATGAAAGATGTTACCTCTTGTCTGAGTACCGGATGCAATTTCAGTTCCGGAGCTTGTAAAGATTCTGCATTTTCCATTCTTGAACCGGAGATCATAGCCTTTGTCCACTAACTGACCAACACTGAGAAGATTGTGCTTCAATCCTTCAACATATAGTACATTACCTGTTTTGCTCTTACCATCAAAGGAAATAGTTCCCCTACCTCTGATTCTGCCAGCAGAATTGTCACCAAACTTTACCATTCCTCCTTCATATCTTTCCAAATCTAAGAACTTATTCTTGTCACCAGTCATATGGTGAGAGCATCCACTGTCAATAACCCAATCATCCTTTTCTTCCACTTGAGCAGCCAAGGCTTTTTCAACAACTTTGTGATTGACAGATTCAGAGAGCAAGGAATCTTCTTCCTTGATGGCTATAAACACCCACTCATTTCCGGATTTGCTTCCTGGATCTGATTCATCATCTGTTACTCCTTCATTGTCATCTTCTTCATGAACATAATAGCAATTCTTTTGAAACCTTTGTCTGTGAGTATTAGATCTTGCAGATCTCTCCGGACATCTTGAGGCAAAATGACCAATCTTATTGCAGTTAAAACACTTAAAGGGTAGTTTTCCTTCATACTTACCGGATCCTCTTGGCAGTCTCTTTGCAATGAGGGCTTCAAGTTGAGCTGTTTCTGCTTCTTCTTCTTCCATGTCTCTTCTTGCTTGATCATACCATGACATTTTCCTTGATGAGTTTTCACCCGGATCAAATCTCTGTTTGCCTTTCACATAGGCACTGGCTTTAAAAGCAGACTCAGTCTTGGGTGGATCATCTCCAAACTCGGTCATTTCAAATGCAGCTAGTTTGCCAGCCAATTGTTCTCTTGTGACAGTTGTGTGGGCTCTGAATTCATCAATGGCAGCAACTTTGATTTTGTAGGCAGCAGGAAGGGATCTTAGGATTTTGCAGACAATCTCATTTTCATCTAGAGTTCCACCAGCATTTCTGATTCCACATACCAGCTCATTTACTCTTGGCATAAAGGTAGTAATGTTTTCATCATCTCTCATTTTCAATCTTTCAAATTTCCCTTTCAGACTTTGCAACCTTGCACTTTTGACAAACTCATCTCCTTCATACAGAAGTTCCAGTTTAGTTAGGATCTCATATGCAGTTGGTAGGTCAATGACATTCGAGAGATCTGAGTCATTCAATGCGCTTAGAAGAGCTTCCTTGGTCCGCAGATTGTTTTCAGCTTCTGTGGTTTCATCAGGAGTTGTCGGACCACCTTGTGGGGGTATATATGGTTTTGAAATCATAGCCAAGTATGCTTTTCCCATACATTCCAAATGACACTTCATGCGACCTTTCCAGAGAGTGAAGTTGGTTCCATCGAACTTCGGACTATCCTTCTTGTATGACGACATCCTGGATCACCTCAAGCGGTTAAGCTCCTATCAGAGGAACTCAGCTCTGATACCAATTGTTGGATCTAGGGCATACAACTGAGAGGGGGGGGGGTGAATCAGTTGTATAGAACTTGTTCTCTTTCAAACACTTAATTCTCTGTTGTTAGTTAGCAGCATATCAAATAATCATTCATGGAAGCACAATACATAAACACAAGAGCAGATAAGCATCAACACATTGAACACCAAGATTTTGACGTGGAAAACCCAGTTAAGGGAAAAACCACGGGGTGATTAACCCAAGAATTATTCTCTGTTAGAAGAATAAAGAAAAATGAATGGCACATGCCAATAAGGGCTCACTGCCCGAGCACACTGCTCACAAAGAGGCCCACTGCCTACAAGGAGACACACTGTCTACAGAGTGATAAAAATCACAGTCTTGAACTGGAGAATGACATCTCTACCATGTCCGGATCAGTTCCAATTAAGCCCAATAATCTCTGCTCTGCCTTTCGCACCTTTCTTCGCTACACCTTGCTCATCCACATACAACTCCACTGAAATGAATTCACAAATCATTATTTATACAAGACATCGACTTAGGAACAAGCATCTAAGTCGGCAAACAACCATAGGAGTATCCGCAAGATGAATAACACATCCGGTCGGCTATCACAAGAACATTCGCAGGATGAACAACTCATCCGGTCGGCTAAACAGAGCAATAACTTCATCCGGAAGAATAACTTCAATTCCGGGCTCTACCATCAATGCGGACCAACAACACAACCTAAACATGATTCAAGAACCTTCACAAGTCTGTCTGAATGTCCGGATACATCCGCACTTTCTCTGCTTACTGGGATCTCTTGTCTTCCTCATCCGGAACTTCAAGAACACAGTCTGTCGCCACTGTCATAATGCAGGAGGTACATCCGGACCTCCAAATTACACACAAATCAGGATGAAACATCACAAGGACATATAAAACACTCCTTCCAATCCGCAGATTATGATAATACAATTCCGGACCTCACCGGACCTTTTTGTGATCCTCTGTCACCTCCGGATACTTGCCGGACCCGGTTCTATACCGGCAGCCATAACTCCTTCAGATCTTCATGCGGACCTCTGAAATCTTAACTGTAGCATCTTAAGACTCATATCTACTAACCCTTTAATCCGCATCCTCCGGTTCTCATCCTATACAGTATATTTACCTTCTTCTCATCACTGTTCTTCACTGTTCCTGACTGAAGCTAATCTTCTCAATATCCTCAGCACAAAGCTCATCAAATCCTTCTTGTCAATGCAGTATGAGTATGTTGACATCAATGACAACAATGGCTCACCTCATACTTGCAACACCCATCATCTACCATGTCTCGCATGAAGTGAAACTGTACATCAATATGCTCTATTCTAGCATGGAAAGTTGGATTCTTCGCAAGGCAAATCGCACTCTGACTGTCACAACAAATTGTAATCTGTCCTATATCAACACCAATATCTGAACACAATCTCTTAAGACAAATGGCTTCCTTACAAGCATGAGTTGCTGCCATGTACTTAGCTTCTGTCATGCACAAAGAAACCATAGTTTGTCACTTACACATCCACCTAATTTCACCACCAAACATTGTGAACACATATGCACTGGTGGATCTCCTACTGTCAATGTCACTTGCCCAATCAGAATCCATAAATCCATGAATACAAACTGAATGTGGAGGTCCTATAACATTACCATGATAGCATATGGAATACTCGGGAGTACCCCTCAAATATCTGAACATTCACTTAACTGCATCCCAATGTACCCGTCAAGGATTAGTCATAAACTGACTACAGACTCCCACTACTTGGGCAATGTCTGGTCTTATGCAAACCATAGCATACATCAAACTGCCAATAGCACTAGCATAAGGTACTCTAGTCATGTCCTCCACCTCACTAGGAGATTTTGGACAATCATTAATAGACAACTTTGTCCCCAAAGAAATAGGAACACACAATGGTCTACAATCTGCCATGCTAAACCTATCCAACACGGTCTTCACATACTTAATCTGGGTTAACCAAAGTTTTCTATTTACTCTGTTTGTTCTAATTTCCATTCCCAGAATGTACCTGGCTACCCCTAAATTTTTCATCTCAAACTGTGCTGAAAACTGAGACTTCAAATCAAAAATCATATTCTTACCATTCCCAATCAACATCATATCGTCAACATACAATGCAATAATGAGAATGCGATCATTGTCAAACTTGTAATACACACAATGATCTGATTTTGATCTCAGCTATCCAATTGACAACACAAAGGCATCAAACTTCAAGTACCACATCCTAGAAGACTGCTTCAAACCATACAAAGACTTCTTTAACTTGCAAACCAAATTTTCTTTACCTTTCTCTATGTAATGCTTTAGATGTGACATGTAGATTTCTTCCTCCAAATCACCATGAAGGAAAGTTGTCTTCACATCCATCTGTTCTACCTCTAAGTCATAAGCAGCTGCAAGAGATAACAGGAAATGAATGGATGTCAGCTTTGCAACGGGAGATAAAATTTCACCATAATCAATTCCCTCCACTTGTGAGTACTCCTTCACAACCAGTCTGGCCTTGTACTTTTCAACACTACCATCTACACCAAATTTCTTCTTGAACACCCATTTGCATCCAAAGGGTTTCCGTCCATTAGACAAAGGCACCAATTCCCATGTTTTATTCTTTTCCAAAGAAGCCATCTCATCCTCCGTGGCCTCCTTCCAGGAACCTGTATCTTTCATGCCATAGCCTCTTTCACAGTTCTAGGCTCATCAGTGTTAGTAAGTAAAGCAAAAGCACAACTAGAATCAAGTAATGAATAACTAAACCTATCAGGTTGCTTTCTTGTTTGTGTAGACCTCCTCAATGGCTGAGGTTGGGGTTCTGTTTCTTCTTCTAAGCTTTCAAAGATGCTAGAGCTCTCCTCATCATCAGGTCTCATAGGGTCTGTCTATTTAGTCTTCTCAGGGGTAGAAGGAAACTAAACCACATCCTCTTTCTTTTCTATCTGTTCTGGCTGTAGAACAATAGAAGAAGGTGTTAGGTCTCTAAAGATAACACTTCTGCCATACAACAATTTTTCAACCATAGGATCCCAAAGCTTGTATCCTTTCACACTGACACCATAGCCAATGAAGATACACTTAATAGCCTTGTTCTCCAATTTAGACTATTTCTCCCTAGGCACATGTGCATATTGTTGGAAACAAGGTAGATAACTAAAGGGGGGGTGAATCAGTTATCTTAAATATTTAACTTTTTGTTCTTCTTTAACAATTAGTGTAACATCAAAACATATAAGCATACATAACCATGGAAGCAGAAATAAACTCAACACACATAACGTAGTATTTTTGATGTGGAAAACACTGTTAAGGAAAAAACCACAGGGTGACTAACCTAAGATTGTATTCTCTGTTAGAAGAATAAGAAGTACAAAATTGCACTTGCCAATTAGGGCTCACTACCTGAGCACACTACTCACAAGAGGCTCACCGCCTACAAGAGACTCACTATCTACAAGGTATAAAGAAAGTAACCAAGTATTTGAACTGATCAGAGGCATCCACATATGCTGAGGTTCAGTTTTGGTTAGGCTCAATAAACTGATCTACTGCACTTCATTCTTCCACTCCTTTAGTGCCGTTGTTCTGTCACATACCAGACTTGTATTATTGCTTCCACACCTATCTCTGCCTTTCTTCGCACACTTTTACACATCACAACACTTTCACATCAAAATCCATCTGGTATATACATCCGTACCAAGGATTTCAACAACTTTCTAGTCAGCATCCGGAATACTCAGTATTTTCCCAAACTCTAGTCTGTCAGTTGAATCATTGCTTACTAAGTGATGTGTATCAAAGAGATACTTATAGAAGTCATCAATCATGTTGGCCAATCATGAATGATCCCTCAAGAAACTTGATCACCATCAATATCTCATCTGGATTAAGGTCTGATGCTCTGTCAGTTAGTTCTTCCTCAGTCTACTCTGCTAAACACTTAGGTGCTCATATCTTTTCACTCTTTCATCACCAGAGGCTTAATCTCTAGAATGTAGTAGTCATGGTACTCCTTTTGACTTCTTGAAGTCCACACTTTGTTGAGATACTTCCTCTAAGAGATTCAGACCTGACTGTCAGGCCTTGCTGCATGCTCTGTTCTTGTTCATCAGACCAAAACACTCTTCACTCTGACTTCCGGTATAGACATACTGTGTTGCGGATGAGTGGGATGGACTTTGTTGCCATCAATGACAACACTCATGAAGCCAGATAGTGTCTCTTGCCAACAATCTCCCCCTTTGGCATTGATGGCAACACTTAGTGAAAAATGACTAAGTGTCATAACAAACTCCCCCTTTGTTGATGCTCTATCTTATGTATACTTTTACCAGAGCTCCCCCTTAGTTGGATTCCATATTTTTCACTACTCTTCACTCCCCCTTTGACATCAATGCCAAAGGGTAGAATCCGCACACCAAAATTTCCAAAAGTAAGTCTATACATATCCGCATAAGTATATATACAAGTTATACTTACATATACTTAAGTATATTTGCAAAGGTGGTCTCCAACTGTATAACTTCTTTTGCCCAACTTTGCTTCACCCTATCCAAAATTGAAATGTGGCCACTCAATAGAAATGCAAAATCTTCTACCCTTTTTAAATCTACCAAATCACTGGTCCGAGCTGTATTCTGAGCATCAATTAGAGCCTCATGCATGGCTTCTAACTTAAGGATAATTATCCCTCTTAGATCACTCATTCTGCTTATTCTATTCTTCTTCTCCTTCTCAAACCTCTTTATCTCATTCATAGTGGCAATAGCTTGGCATTCTTGATTCATTATGGATGAGGTGATAGGATCAAAATTTTGAGATAAACTTAATAGTTTACTCTCTTGTTCTTCCACCTTCTTGGTAATATCTGTTGTCACGGTGGACCAGGATAGACAAAATTTGTATAGATCTCCACCATCTTTAATAGCATTTTCTAAGCTCTTTATCCCGATATCCAAATTTCTCCTATCATTTGTTATAAGTCCTTGTATCTTGGAGAATCTCTTATCCAAAAACTCTTTTCAGACTTTCTCTTCTACTGCTTTCTTCAAAGAATCAAAATGTGTGCTAACAGAATTAACAAGAGATTTTAGATTACTAGATGAAGAGGCCAAAAGATCCTTCTGGAAGGATGGCATGATCTTCTCCAACACACTAGATGTAATCTCTATCAGCTCATAGTCTTCTATGTGAGACTTCAAAAGTTTTTCTTTTGCCTTTTCTTGGGCAAAGGATGCTATCTTCATTGTCTGAACTGGGGAGAGGGAGTCAAAATTGAATGGTCCTTAAAATAGTTTTAGTTCATCAATCTCCATCATTTCTTTGGTCAAGAAATCTTTAACTGTTTCTGCAGTGTCTCTTGCTAGAGACAGAGTCCTCTTTCCTTCTGCAGCCTCAAAGGTGTCAACAGAGATCTTCTCTGTTTGTTCTTCTTCTCTTCCCTTGACCTCTTCTTCTTGACTAATTTTCTCATATTTTCTTTCTTCTCCTTCAGTTCCAGAGTCAACAGGGGGATCCAGAAGAGAGATGTTTACTTCTTCAGGAACTTCCTCTTCCAGAGAAGAGGAATCCAAGTCCCGAGTCCTCTCCTCACCTATGTCCTTTGGCTCTTCTACATTTTTCATAGTAGATTCTTCTTTTGATGTACTCAGTCCTTCGTCATCCATGGCAGAAGGTTCATCACCTAAGTCCTCTATAACAGGAAGATTGAATCTTTTAAATGCATTCCAGAGGATATCTTCTGTTTCTTTTGCCACTTGGTCAGTCTCTCCAAACATAAGTTGGTTCATTCTTGCTTTGCTCTGGAACTCATTCTTGCAATCCTTGAAGATCATGTTCATTTGTTTTGTAGTGATGGAGGGGTAGAGCTGAATAGCTATCTATTCCCAGATCTCTAGGTCCTTTGCCTTAGCATTATTCTTTCTCATTTCAAGTTCCTTTTCTAGACTTTTGGGAATTAGAGATATTATTTCAATGAATGCTTTATTGTAGATGTTTAGATACCTGACTGTAGCATCTTGTAGGATCTTCTGGTCAGCTTCACTACATTCATCATAGAATTTTGTCATTGGTTTCAGATTTCCATCCACAGTGATTGCCTTGATGACATCATCAATGGAAAGAGTGGGCTTTTCAACAAATTCTTCTGCCTTCTCTTCTTCCTTGTTCTTGTCGGCAGATGATTCCACATAAGTTTTCTTTTTCTTTTTCATTTTCTTGATCTCCTCATCTGATTCTGTCTCTTCGTCATCCTTCTGACTAGTATAAGACCTTGTGGCCTTTGTCTTAGTTCTCTTCTCTCCCTTTCTAGATGTCCTAACTTCCAGTTTTGAGGCTTTTTGAATCTTAGAGGTGGCTGGTGCAGAGCTTTTGGAGGATCTAGTCTGGGAGGGGGCTTGCACTGAAACACTTTCTTTTTCTATTTATTGCCTTTCTTTCTCTGCCCTTTCCACCTTCTCTCTGTTGGCATCAATTACCTCCTTTGATATCCATATCTCTTGGCGACTTCTACTTCCCTTCTCACTTTTCTCTTGATCTCAGGCTGTCTTAGTTCAACATGAACTTTTACACTCAACTCTTGGAAGGTTCCAAACCTTTCTGCCTTAGGGTCCTTAGGTTGACTTAGTAGGTGTTGGATATGCAGTTCCAAAATTTTCTCATCCACCTCATAGCCCATTAGCATGATCCACACTGTTCTCAGTTCCACTGCCTCCATTAGGGCATTGATCAGTGTCTACCATGAAGCACACTGTATCCTTGTATTTTTCAACTAGAGATTGGGGGATTCTCTCTCTAGCCTGCATCATGCCTTGGAAGTTTTTGGAGTAACCCCAGAGAGCTATGCTTTGTGCCTTGGCATCACCAAGCCCATACATATAGGCTCTGATTTGTATGGTAACCGGTCTGTCATTTTGCCATATCCAACCACTAGATCCGAGGAGCTCATTCATGTAGTAAAAGAAGAGACATAATATCAGGCCACCATATTTGAATGAGTTCTTGTCCTTTTTGATCTTTTGCAAGTTTTCCAACAGTTGGCTCGGAAGAAGCTCACAAAGATCATAGTCAGCATTTTTCCTTAGCATTTCATATGCAGTATATATAGCAGTTCTAGATATTGAATTCTCCCTGTTGGAGTGATAGATTTTGTAACCAATTATCATAGAGGCAAATTTGATATCCGGATCTATGATGTCTTCTACTTTCATTGCCCTCTTATCAAATTTTGATCCGGTAGCCTCACTTACAATTTGGTTTTTGATTGATTTGAGAGTAGGCAACCCACCGGATGAGTGCAATCCAGTTACTGCTCTAATGGCATCTTTTGTGATCTTAAATGGCCTCAACAACCATATGAAATTGTCATGCATTCTACTTAGAACATACCAGACCCACTCATCTTTAGCAAAATAGGGGAAATGGATGCAATGTCCAAAATGATTATCCCGGATGGCCTTGTAATGGGGTTTAAGTTCAAATGATTCATCTATCAGTTCCTTGTGGTAGATATCCATCAGCTTGGATTCCCCAAATTCTTCAATGTTTGCGTGTATGTAGACCCTATCATCTTCTACATGAAGAACCCCATGCAGAATGCTAAAGAATGTGCCTAGGGGATCAACTTCCAGGGATTTGTAAGGATGTTTCTTAAACTTAGGGCGTGGTCTATCAGTGATTTTAACAACATTTGGAGTATCCATCTTTCAAAGGATTGAGAGAGAGATTCAAGAGTAGAAAATACCTTTTATGCTTCTAGGGTTCACAATAAGAGCTGAAAAGATTGTTGTTGAGTCAAATTCTACGGTTGATCCTTGAGAGAGAGCTAAAGCAATCTTGTTGCAGAGCTCTTTCTTTCTTCTTCTCGAATGCAATTGTGCAAATGATGAACAAAAGAACCCTTTTATTTCTGTGCAACCCCTAATTCCATTTTGCAATAAATGCACAACTTAAGTTATTCTGGTTGCCTTGTTCTCCTTGTCCTGAGAGATCTTTCCGGATCACTGAGATGCACTTAGAGTTATTCTCGATGAATATTGACAATCTATCTACCTTTATCCAATCATTCCATTTATCTGTTGATTAAGATACCTCAATTTTGAATCATACCGGATCTAACTGTGAAAATCCTGCTCTTACTGGATGACTATTAAATCAGATCAATCTTGGATGATTAACCTCTTCAAAACTTCTTGCAAATCTTCCAAATCTTTACTAAGGCTTATTTAGATGCTTTCTCTTAGAACCCTTTAATCCACAACTTTCCATGTGCCAATTTTAGGCACCAATTGACTAGCTGGGGGAATTTGTTTTCCTTTTTGACTCACCCTAAACCAGAGCTCATCTATTTAGTTTCTGAAAGGAATATCAGCACCAGATTCTGGTGCAAATCCATCCCCAACATTTTATGTACTTCTCTTTACCCAAATCTTGTTCATCTCCCTTTGAACTTCATCCACATTCACTTTTCCTTTTCCTTTGTCTTGGTTTTGATTATGATGCACCGGACCCTTTTTATCCTGATTCTTACTTCTACAGAATTTGGCAATATGACCAATCTATTGCAGTTGTAGCAAACAACATTTCTTTACATATTTGATTGATATCCTCTAGATCTGCATTGATTAGCCATATGTCCCATTCTATTGCATGCAAAGCATCTACCATTGAATGAATTGTTTGTTTGCATATTTCTACATTCATGAGATCTGTGACCATACCTTTTGCAGTTAAAACACTGTTCGGAGAAGGATGAATTAGTCTGATTCATTCTTCTTCTACACTGATTTGCTTTATGACCAAAGTTATTGCAATTGTGGCAGTATCCATTGAAGTATGGATATCTTTGAGCATTTAGTTGCCTTATCGAAGGTCTTCTAGGCCTGTTCCTTGGATTTCTTGATCCAGAGTTCTTCTGACTGGATCCAGAGCTTTCCCCTTTCTCATACCGCAAGCCTTGCTTGTCATCTACCCTCTTTTGGCTTTCAAGAAGAACTTCAAGTTGAGCATAGCTTATCTTGAATTTCTCTTTGTATTCATTTACTGTTTGAAGATCCCTTTTAAGAGTGTCTATCTGATTCTCAAGTTGTTCTTCATTATCTCTAGCTTCTTCAAGATCAAATTCTAAATGCCTAATTATTCTATCCATTTTGTGGTAGTCTTCTAACTTCTCCTTGAGAGATTGTTTTAGATTATCTTCATTTTTTCTTTTCTCTTCAATTTCTTGGGTGAATTTCATAACTCCTTATTCCATTTCATGTCTTACCATAATGACTTCTTTTGATAACTTCTCACATAACTTGGTTTTCTCATTTAGATCTTCATTAGTATCATTGGCTTCACTTTGACTTGCTAATTGTTGAAGTGGTTCCTTTCTTTTCTTCATTGAAATACTTAGTTTTTCTTTGAGTTCATTTATGAAATCATCAGCTTGTTTGAGTCTTTCCCTCAAGTTATTAACTTTAGAGTGAGATTGTTCAAGATCATCTAGGGCAAACTGAAGTTGTTCCCTCATACCATACATATCCATTGAGATTCCCAGATCTTCCTCAAGCTGTTAGGCTTTGTTAAGAGGAACTTAGCTCTGATACCAATTGTTGGAAACAAGGTAGATAATTAAGAGGGGGGTGAATCAGTTATCTTAAATATTTAACTTTCTATTCTTCTTTAACAATTAGTGTAACATCAAAACATATAAGCATACATAACCATGGAAGCAGAAATAAACTCAACACACATAACACAGTATTTTTGACGTGGAAAACCCTGTTAAGGAAAAAACCATGGGATCACTAACCCAAGATTGTATTCTCTGTTAGAAGAATAAGAAGTACAAAATGGTACTTGCCAATTAGGGTTCACTGCCTGAGCACACTACTCACAAGAGGCTCACTGCCTACAAGAGACTCATTGTCTACAAGGTATAAAGAAAGTAACTAGGTGTTTGAACTGATCAGAGGTATCCACATATGCTGAGGTTCAGTTCTGGTTAGGCTCAATAAACTAATCTACTGCACTTCATTCTTCCACTCCTTTAGTGCTGCTATTCTGTCACATACTGGACTTGTATTATTGCTTCCACACCTATCTCTACCTTTCTTCGCACACTTTTACACACCATAACACTTTCACATTGAAATCCATCTGGTATATATATCCGCACCAAGGATTTCAACAACTTTCTAGTTGGCATCTGGAATACTCAATATTTTCCCAAACTCTGGTCTGTCAGCTAATCCTTTCTTACTAAGTGATGCGTATCAAAGAGATACTTATAGAAGTCATCAATCATGTCAGCCAATCATGAATGATCCCTCAAGAAACTTGATCACCATCAATATCTCATCCAGATTAAGGTTTGATGCTCTACTGGTCAGTTCTTCCTCAATCTACTCTACCAAACACTTAGGTGCTCATATCTTTTCACTCTTTCATCACCGGAAGCTTAATCTATGGAATGTAGTAGTCATGGTACTCCTCTTGACTTCCCCAAGTCTGCACTTTGCTAAGATACTTCCTCTAAGAGATCCGGACCTGATTGTCTGACCTTGCTGCATGCTCTATTCTTGTTCACCAGACCAAAACACTCTTCACTCTGACTTCTAGTATAGACATACTATGTGCTGCAGATGAGTGGGATGGACTTTGTTGCCATCAATGACAACACTCATGAAGAAACATAGTGCCTCTTGCCAACACATATGTCTCACATCCAAAAACATGAAGATGTCTAACTGAAGGCTTCTTTCCAGAGCACACCTCCATAGGTGTCTTACCAACAAGAGATGATGTAGGAGATCTGTTTACCAGATAGCAAGCAGTGGCTACAGCTTCAGCCCAAAACTTTTGTTCAAGGATTGCTCCACTAAGCATACTCCTAGCCTTCTCCATCAGTGTCTTGTTCATCCTCTCAACAACTCCATTTTGTTGCGGGGTGTATGGAGTTGTCTTATGTCTTTCAATCCCTTACTCTTTACAGAGCTTATCGAACTCTGCTAAACAAAACTTACCACCGTTGTCAGTTCTCAAACACTTAATCTTTTTACTAGTCTAATTTTCAACAAAGGCTTTAAACTCCTTAAACCGACTAAAGACTTCAATCTTTCTTCAGATAAAATAAACCCGTCTTTCTACTGTAATCATCTATGAAAGATACAAAATATACAAATTTGTAAATCGAAGGAACATTAACAAGACCAAACATATCAGAATGAATAAGATCTAATACACCAGAAGACTTGTGAGAACTAGAGTACAACTAAACATGGTTTTGCTTTCCATATTCGCAAAAGTCAAACTCAAGATTACAATCATTTAACCCCTCAACAAGGTTTTTATTTTTCAAGCTTCTAAGACCCTTCTCACCAATGTGGCCATATCTCAAATGCCATAACATAGTCTTTTTAGTAGGAAGTTTAACTTCCAAAGTATATGCAGTACCATCATAACTAGTTACAACAGATTTCTTCACTGCTCATTTAGATGGTGGGGATGAAGTGACTGCAACTCTTTTCTTCGAGTCAGAAGAACTATTGCATTGTGCAGTGTATGCCTCTAGCTGAAACATAGTACCTCTTTGAGTACCCTTCGTAAGCACCATAGATCCTCTAGTCATCTTGCATCCATCCTTCGAAAAGATAACCTACACACCTGCATCATTCAACATACTTACAGAAACTAGGTTCCGTGCTAGGCTTGGGATGTGCATAACCCCAGTGATCCCCTTCACTCATCCATCAGGGAATTGGATTGAGACTCTTTCATGACCAACAATCTTTAGATGAGAATCATCACCCAAGTACACTCTTCCACCATTGAACCCTTCATACTTCGTGAACCAGCTTTGATGCAAGGTCATGTGGAATGATGCACCAGAATCAATCAACCACACATCATCAGATGCATGGGTAGCCAGGGATGCAATGAAGGCATCACCATCATCTTGTGACTTGTTAGAATCTAAATTAGGAGCATTATTTTTCTTCTTTTTATTCTCCTCTTTGCATTCCTTTCAGAAATGTCCAGATTTGCCACAGTTCCAATAGAGAGCCTTGGACTTTCTAGGAGATTTGGATCTCCCACGGGATTTGGATATGCCCTTCTCAGCTTTCTTGTCCTTCTTTTTCCCTTTCTCCTTGGGTCTTCCATGAATCGCAAGAGCCTCTTTGGCTACTTCAAAAAAAATTCTCTACATCTCTTCAAATAATAGCAAAGATACCACTTCATCCATTGTGAAAGTGGATGTGGTGCTTCCAATAGCCATCACAAGATGATCCCACGAGTCCGGCAAAGAACAAAGCAAGGTCATACAATGATCCTCCTCCTCCATCTTCACACCAACTGATGTCAATTGAGCAATTAACATGTTGAAGGCATTTAGGTGATTTGCAATAGATCTTCCATCCTCCATCTTTAGAGAATACAACTTCTTTCTAAAAAAAGTTTGTTCACCAGGGATTTAGCTTGATAAACATCACCCAACTTCTTTAAAAGTTCTTTTGTGGTCTTCTCCTCATGGACATTTAACAAGATAGAATCAGCTAAACCGAGTCTTATGAGACCCTTAGCCTTCCAATCTTTGAGATCCCAATCATCTTGTACCATTACATCTAGTTTTACACCAGATATGGTTTCCCATAGGTCACGATCAATAAGCATGTCCTCCATCTTAAGTTTCCACAACTCAAAATTAGTGCCATTGAATTTCTCCACCTCTATTCTTCCGGATGTGCCTGCCATCTATTTCCTACAACAAGATTACAAAATGCTCTACATAAAGCTCCCACTCAAACTAAGATTAGCTCAAAAAACCCCTACCCAACGACTAGGAAAAAGGTGATCAAGCTTTGATACCAATTGAAAGGAAGCTCGGTGTGCGGAAATTACTTCCTACACTAATGTAATGAGGGGAGGAGAGTGCAAATTCAATTTTATCTTTACAATTAGAGATTATGTTAATCCACTAACAGAGATATTGGAGCAAACACATACACAAGAATGTAAGACAGAAGAAGAGAGACACAAGATATATGTGGGAAAACCCTTACAGGTGAAAAACCCCACACTCCAAAACACAACTCAAATGTATTCTGTAAACAATGAAGGTTACAATACAGTCACAGAGCCAATGCTCTTGTAGGAGTCTTTGACACTCGTATTTGGAGATGATCTGGAAGCATAACAGTACCTGTCAATCACATAATGCATCACCTCTCCAAAGCACCTGTTTATATAACAAATACAAGGCAAAAATGGCTCCACATTGAGATGGGCGTCCAACATGGCCTTATGGCCCAAAACCCATGCCTATGGACACTTGTCCAATACTGTAGGATGTTCTTGACACTTGTCAAGTCACCCCATCCCAAAGAAGTCACCTATTTCCAAAATGGGCTATGATAGATGCTCTTACGACTCTTACAACCATCATAGAATCTGTCATAGCTGTCATAACTTATAGCTGTAAGAGAATCTATCATACACAGGCTATAAATAGCATATTGTCTTACAACATGTCATAGTCCACCTTCGGATGCCCAAAGATGCCTTTTTCAAAGAATGCTTCTTGACACATGTCCATACTTGTCATAATTTCTTCTATTTCTGACTCTTCAATGTCATTACTTTGTCATAAGAATCTGTCATGGCCGTTTCGGTCAATGTTCCCTTACACACATTCCAAGATGCCAACACATGGCAAAATATTCCTACCACTAAGTGGGATGCCTATCTCCTCATGTGAGGACAAATTTACATGTGGTCATATGTCGTGTAGGATGACACATCACCGTGCCAACTCCCACAATATGACAACATAGGATTTGCATCCAAATTATATAGTAGGAAATAAATAAATAAATACAATGAAATAATACAAGGAATTACCAAGTTTGAGACACCTTAATTCCCAACAGGGGGCTTTTCCCTCAAAAGGTTTAGCTCTTGGGTCTTTTACCTACATTTAGGACATATTACATCATAATTTGACATCCCGATGAGAAAACCCCTAAGTGTCTTGACAAATAGGACCTAGGGGGACCACTTGAGATAGACCCTACCCAAAACAAGGGGGGAGGCCTTGGGCTCCCACGCCTTAGTCCTGCTCTATTTTGGGTCAGTCCCAATTTTTGGGTGTCAGTTTGTGACCGTTATTTGGCTCCTATGCCGACACGGTAAGCTTGAATTATGAAATTCTTGGCGGGAGTGTTTGTAGTTGCATATAAAAACATGTTTATGCATTCATTTGTAAACTAGATGGACATTTTGATTCTAAAGCATTCTAAAGGTGATTCAAGGCTTTCATTGTGTTGCAAGAGCAGATTTTTGTTGTCTATGTGTTTGTGTTTGCATATTTGAGCATCCATCTCCTCAATGCATGAAGAGCTTCTTCCTTCCATGAGATCTTCACTACGAGGTGAAATTCATTTGTGTTTGTAATCATTTATCTTTTGGTTTTTGCCTCTGTCTCCCAAGGCATGCATTCTCTATCTGACAACAGTGTTTGGAAGGCTTGAATGTCTCTCTAGGACTTGACTGAAGCAAGCCTCTAAACACCACAACCCCCTCCCAAAGTTTTGTGATTGTAGGTTACAGGTGTCACATCTGAAAAAATTGGAGTTGCAGGAAAGATAAGTAGACATCAAGGATTCAGGATCTGAAAAGAAGCAGGACTTTGGAGCCTTTTCAGGACTTGGGTGCTAGTCCCTATGTCCTCCGTAGTTGAATTTTTGGAAATAGAAGTTACAGTGTAGATCAGTGTCAGAAGGAGATCAGGATTTCGCAAAGAAACTGGTACCTTGGACTTGGGCACCCACTCTTTAGCCCTCGACTATTCTACTTTGGAACCCCCAAAAAAGGTGCACAATTATTTGATATTTCACATCCTCCAATAGCAGCATTTTCTGTAAATCATCCGTTTGCTATCGTATTTGCATAATTAGGGTTTTAAGATATAATTGAGCATAAGAGAAGATAATTGGAAATCAAATCATAAAAATCTAAGTTTCCCTACATCTCACAGCGACCTAGGGTATGATAGTACATTGCAACCCGACACTAGGTCCTTGAATGAAAGGGTGAAAGGAAGACACATACACAAAACTACCAAAAACTCAACTATCCAAATTTTACCCTTTACATTTTGGTGAACCTATGTTATTGGACTTAATTACACCTTGCTAAGTGTTTTGCTTCATATTTCCTTTGATTTCATTCATTCATATAGTGATTCATTTTATTGTATTGGAAAATTTACAAAAAAATAAAAAAAAATTGCATTCTAGGGTTTGCATGTTGCACTAATTAATGTGAATTTCATCAAATTTCTGATTTTTGCATAATATCTAATTTAAATTACAGAAAATTACAAAAATTCAATATTTTGCATTGGATTTTTATCATAAAAGTGCTAGGATTTTGTTGCAAATTGTGAATTTTGCATATAACCTAGTAATTCCAAAATCTAGGGTTTGTAGGTAAAATCTTGTTTCAGATTTTTCTACTGATTTTAGAGACTTACTAAAATTTGAAATTTTCTATAGTATTGCATTTTAGTACAAATTTGCATTTAGATTTCAAATATTTGCATTTTTTCATAGAAAAAGTCAACAAACACTAGCATTTTCATTGATTTTTCATTAGATTTGCACTTGTATTTTGCATGTTAGAGCATGGAAATCATTTTAATATCAAATATAACTTAATTTTCATCATAAATCAGCTTAGAAAACATTCATATAACATTTTACATCAAGATCTCAAACCTAGGGCTTGAAAAACCTTGATTTTCACTAAATTTGGCCTTATGGGCTCTCTAAATTTGCACTATAGGCATGTTGTGAAGAATATTTTTGCACTAATTCATTTTTATCAAGGTAATTATTTTCTTCCCCTCTTAAAAATCTTCACAACACCTTGTTATTGGCCTCCTGTAATAAAAATTTGGTGACAAATTGCCTATTTTTGCTATTTTTGCCCTAGAATTTGCCCTAGTTTGCACCATAAGCGTGTTGTAAACAATTTTATGGATTGACGTGACTAATATCATCAATATTATTTTTTTCACCTCCTAAAATTGATTACAACACCCATTCTTCTAGGTCTTGGAATTCAAAAACCGTGAAAAACTACCTATTTTTGCTATATTTTCACTAGGGTTTGACCTTGGGTGACACTATAAGCGTGTTGTGATGGATATTTTTACATTAGGTGGCTGTTAACACTGATATAATTTTATTTCCATCATCCTTTTCCTCACAACACCCTTTGTTATGCTCTTTTGCATTGAGATTTGGTGAAAAACTGCTTATTTTAGTGTATTTTCACTAGGTTTTAACTTGTCATAATCTTAGATTTGCATCAAGAGTGTGTTGTGAATGATCTTATTGCTATATTGGACTGATATTAGACATATAATTTTCTTCCCCTGATTAATTTCCTTACAACACCTTTGCTTTCATACATTGCATTAAAAAAGTACAAAAAAAAATCAAGCATTTATGTCATTTTTTGCATATAACTTTGCACTTGTTTTTTGCAATAATTTTGGGAAAGCATTTAAAAACTGATTTTACATTGAATCAAGCATATACACATGGCCTCTAATCACAACAACAACAATAGGTTCCCTCCTAGGCCTTTCTTGAGAAGAAAGGTCCCTGAACGTGAAATTGTGTTTACACCTCATGATAGAACAATCAGAGATACTGATGGACCTCTCTACATTACTGTGAAAATAATGGGAAAACCTTTAGATGGAACACTTATTGATCATAATCACATGACTAATGTTGCCACAAAAGAGTTCCTCTATTTACATAATTTGATGCAAAGATCTTATGACCCTTCGCACATGATGATTAAAACACATAAGGGAACCTTTATAAAACCTTTGGGTAAGATATCATTATTGGTAACTGTATTTGAAAAGCATATAGAACAATGGTTTGATGTTGTCCCTAATTCCAACCTATTTCAAATAAAACTTGGACATCCATGGTTAAAGGCTATGAAAGTTGTCCCTTCAACAATTTATAAATGTATAAAATTTCCTTTGAACAAACAAGTGCATGCTATTCATCAAAATACATACAATCCTTTACTTACACAGCACCACTTTATACTGGATTACTTTTGGGACAAATATAAAGAGAAACCTGAACAACTAACATACTTTAACTTCTTTGGCTATAGAAATTACAAAGCAAAACTATTACATTCAATGATCGGTCCTTCTAGACAAGAAACAACAAAAGCCAAGCAACCCACATGTGAAGAGAACTATAGGCCGAAAGTACAAGGTCCCTATGCTGAGGTTCCTCCCTTGCCATCCTTAGAAGGATCAAGAAGTAATTGTCAACAACAAAACATTCCACCCAGAAAAATGAGATTTGATCCCGGTGCTTCTTCTTCGAGAATGAGAAAACACACAAAAGAGCAAAGCTCTATCTTACAAGAGATAAGTGCTAGAAAAAAAAGAAATAGAAAAGAAAGAGAAAGAAGAAGAAGAAGACAAGCTTGTGCCATAAACCTTGCATCTCAACAAGAAAACATCGATACAAACATTGAACAAAATAAATATGATCCTAACAAAGACAAGAATTGGGCTATGGTACCTTATGTCCCACTTCCCTCTAGCATTCGGGAGTGGGAGGATGACAATGATTTACTTGATGATGAGACTTAGCATGAATGATCCTACAGGTAAGTACCTCTAACCCTTTATCTCTCTTGCAATGTGCTTCCCCAATGATGTGTTATGTGTTGTTTAGGCCTCCTGGGATGACCCCTGATTCTCTTGTAAGGTCCGGGATACTAAGAGGCCGCCTTTATTGTGATCTTCTTCTATTTTGCCTCTCTCTGATTTCATTGTTTTGTGTTGTGTCTTACAGATATAGCATTACAGTTGGTGACTTGGGGGAACCCTCCTACGTGATTGTCCCTAAGACACTTGTTTCTTCTCTCTTATTTATTGTTTCGCTTCCTCTAGTGTTTCTATCTAGCAGGTGGATGATGAAATACATTTATACTGATGTGGACCTAGCATCCCTTTCACAAGAAATAAAAAATTAGACTTATTTCCTAATATGATGATGGGGTTGTATATCTTATCCGATGCTTGGCTAGTGGAAGCACTCGTACTTTCTGCATAGTGAATTTGATGATGTTTTTATCTCATTTACAAACCTTAACAATACTGCTGCTCTGTACACTTTGTTTGTCTTTGAATCTAGCCTTGGTAGTACGCAATTCAGAGAGCTTCGTTGTATAGCCACATGGTTATCCTCATACTCTGAATTTGTAGTATAACCTCGGCTCTTTGTGTGGTTTATCATATGCATTGATGTTTTTGCTTATCATGATTATGTGGACAATAACATGTTTCTTGTAGGAATGTGTTTGTGGGAATATTTGGTGAACGTAAAGTACATGTCACCTCTGGGGGGCATGGGCTTTGCCAAAGTCTGTGTTCCCTTGTGTATTTTCTTCCTACCTTAACGTGCTTGATATCGATACTTGATATCAACCACCTTAAGGTGGGGGCATATATAAGGTAAGCTATCTGTTGTAGATGTTAGTAATGTGCTTGTCCTCAAGTGCAGTTTGTGTGAGGAATACATCTTGCACTTTGAGTTTGTTTACAATCAATCAATCAATCATTTAAGCCCTATGTGGAGGTGGGATATTGTGTATATCCTTTTTATTTTAAGCCTTCTGCGGAAGCGGGGTGGTGTATTTCTTAGAGCAGATTGCACCATCTTGTCATTTTCAAAAGTCCTTTACAGAGGCACGGACCAGTTCTATGACTAACTCAACCCTTAAGCGTGTCTTCAACGATTGTTGTGGCGAAGCCTAATCATCGGTGTGTGCCTATAATGTGCCTGGGATGGTGATGAAAATAGAAATAGGAACACTCCATCACTTGTCTGCCATGTTTTCTCCATGTCTTCAAAGTGTGTATTGGCATGCTTGCTTTGTTTAGCGTCTTTGTTTCCCCATATGCAATTTAAAGACCTCTGTGATGAGTACATCCTATATTTTGGGAGGTTTTGTGTGTTTTGCATGTGTGTTGCCCATTATATGCAGTTTAAAGACTTGTGCGATGAGTACATCCTATATTATGGGAGGTTTGTTTACTTTCCTTGTACTTGTATTTACATTTCATATATATGAGAAAAAGAAAAGAAAAGAAATCATTCCTGTCTTCTATGCATTCAATGTATTCTTTGTGTTTTGCATGACTGTAACTGTCTTCTCCATGTTTTGCATGCCTGTCATTGTCTTCAATGTGTCTGACGTTTCTTTTCCATGTTTGGCGTGTTTGATGTTCTTGTTGACCGTGCTTTAATGCATGTATTGGCCTCACGTTTATACATACATTAAATTGGGGGCTAAATGTAATGTTGAAAAATGTCCCCTTGGGGGCTTTTCCCTCAAAAGGTTTAGCTCCCGGGTCTTTTATCTGCATTTAGCACATATTACATCATAATTTGACATCCCGATGAGAAAACCCCTGCGTGTCTTGACAAATAGGACCTAGGGGGACCACATGAGATAGACCCTACCCAAAATAGCAAGGAGGACTTGGACACCCACACCCTAGTCCTGCCCTATTTTGGGTCAGTCCCAATTTTTGGGTGTTAGCTTGTGACCATTATTTGGGTCCTATGCCAACACGGTAAGCTTGAATTATGAAATTCTTGGTGGGAGTGTTTGTAGTTACATATAAAAGCATGTTTAGGCATTCATTTGTAACCAGATGGACATTTTGACTCTAAAGCATTTTAAAGGTGATTCAAGGATTTCATTGTGTTGCAAGAGCATATTTGTGTTGTCTATGTGTTTGTGTTTCTAGATTTGAGCATCCATCTCCTCATGGCATGAAGAGCTTCTTCCTTCCATGAGATCTTCAGTACAAGGTGACATTCATTTGCATTTGTAAACATTTATCATTTGGTTTTTGCCTCTACCTCCCAAGGCACGCACTCTCTATTTGACAACGATGTTCAGAAGGCTTGAATGTCTCTACAGGACTTGACTGAGGCAAGCCTCTAAACACCACAATCCTGTCCCAAATTTTTGTGATTGCAGGTTACAAGTGTCGCATCTAGAAAAAGTGGAGTTGCAGGAAAGATCAGTAGACATCAAGGATTTAGGATCTTAAAAGAAGCAGGACTTTGGAGCCTTTTCAAGACTTGGGTGCTAGTCCCTATGTCCTCTGCAGTTGAATTTATGGAAACAGAAGTTACAATGCAGATTAGTGTCAGAAGGAGATCAGGATTCCACAAAGAAATGGGTACCTTGGACTTGGGTTCCCACTATTTAGTCCCTCACTATTCTGCTTCGGAACCTCAAAAATAGTAGCACAATTATTCACTATTTCACATCTTGTAGCAGCATTTTCCGTAATTCATCCATTTGCTGTCGTATTTGCATAATTAGGTTTTTAAGGTATAATAGATCATAAGAGAAAATAATTGGAAATCAAATCATAAAAATCCAAGATTCCCTACATCTCACAGTGACCTAGGGTATGATAGTACATTGCAACTCGACCTTAGGTCCTTGAATGAAAGGGTGAAAGGAGGATACATACACAAAACTATGAAAAACCTAACTATCCAAATTTTACCCTTTACATTTTAGTGAACCCATGTTATTGGACTTAATTGCACCTTGCTGAGTGTTTTGGTTCATATTTTCTTTGATTTCATTCATTCATATAGTCATTCATCTTATTGCATTGGAAAATTTACAGAAAAATTGAAAAATTGGAAAAACTGAAAAAAATTACATTCTAGTGTTTGCAAGTTGCATTAATTAATGTGAATTTCATCAAATTTATAATTTTTGCATTATATCTGATTTAAATTATATAAAATTACAAAAATTCAATATTTTGCATTGCATTTTTATCATAAAATTGCTAGGGTTTTGTTGAAAATTGTGAATTTTGCATATAACCTAGCATTTCCAAAATCTAGGGTTTGTACATAAAATCTTGTTTCAAATTTTTCTACTGATTTTAGAGACTCATTCAAATTTTTATTTGGCTGTAGTCTTCCATTTTAGCACAAATTTGCATTTAGATTTCAAATATTTGCATTTTTGCATAGAAAAAGTCAACAAAAACTAGCATTTTCATTGATTTTTAATTAGATTTGAACTTGCATTTTGCATGTTAGAACATGGAAATAATTTTAAGATCTAAGAGAACTTAATTTTCATCATAAATGATCTTGCAATACATTCATATAACATTTTACATCAAGATCACAAACCTAGGGCTTGAAAAACCTTGATTTTCACTAAATTTGGCCTTATCGACTCTCTAAATTTGAACTATAGGCATGTTGTGAAGAATATTTTTGCACTAATTTATTAGGGTAATTATTTTCTTCCCCTCCTAAAAATATTCACAACACCTTGTTATTGGCCTCTTGTAATGAAAATTTGGTGACAAATTGCCTATTTTTGCCCTAGCATTTGGCCTAGTTTGTACCAGAAGCGTGTTGTAACAGATTTAATGTATTGAGGTGACTGATATCATCAATATTATTTTCTACACTTCCTAAAATTCATTAAAACACCCTTTTTTCTAGGTCTTGGAATTGAAAAACTGTGAAAAACTGCCTATTTTTGTAATATTTTCACTAGGGTTTAACCTTGGGTGACACTATAAGCGTGTTGTGAAAGATATTTTGGCATTAGGTGGCTGTTATCACTGATATAACTTTATTTCCATCATCATTTTCCTCACAACACCCTTTGTCATGCTCTTTTGTATTTAGATTTGGTGAAAAACCACTTTATTTTAGTGTATCTTCACTAGGTTTTAACTTCTCATCATCTTAGATTTGCATTAAGAGTGTGTTGTGAAGGATCTTGTTTCTATATTGGACTGAAATCAGACATATAATTTTCTTCCCCTGATAAATTTCCTTACAACACTTTTTCTTTCATACATTTAGATTAAAAAAGTACAAAAAAAAAATCAAGCATTTAGTTTATTTTTTGCATATAACTTTGCACTTGTTTTTTGCAATAATTTTGGGAAAGCTTCTAAAATATGATTTTGCATTGATTTGAGAATATACACATGATCTCTAATCACAAAAAAAATAATAGGTTCCCTCCTAGGCCTTACTTGAAAAGAAAGGTCCCTGAACCTGAAATTTTGTTTACATACAATCGAAGATATTGACAGATCTCTCTACATCACTGTGAAAATAATGGGAAACCCCGTGGATGGAACACTTATTGATCCTAATTACATGACTAATGTTTCCATGGAAGAGCTCCTATATTTACATAATTTGATGCAAATATCTTATGACCCTTCGGACATGATGATTAAAACACATAATGGAACCTTTATAAAACCTTTGGGTAAGATATCATTGTTGGTAACTATATTTGAAAAACATGTAAAACAATGGTTTGAGGTTGTCCCTGATTTTGACCTATTTCAAATAAAACTTGGACATCCATGGTTAAAGGCTATGAAAGTTGTCCCTTCAACAATTTGTAAATGTGTAAAATTTCCTTTGAATGGACAAGTGCATGCTATTCATCAAAATACATACAAACCTTTACTTACACAACAACACTTTACACTGGATTACTTTTGGGACAAATCTAAAGAGAAACCTAAACCACAAAAAGACTTTAACTTCTTGGGCTATAGAAATCACAAAGAAAAACTACTACATTCAATGATCGGTCCTTCTAGACAAGAAACAACAAAAGACAAGCAACGCGCATGTGAAGAGAACCATAGACCAAAAGGACAAGGTCCCTGTGTTGAGGTTCCTCCCCCGCTATCCTTACAAGGATTGGAAGGTAACTATCGACAACAAAACATTCCACCTACAAAAATGAGATTTGATCCCAGTGCTTCTTCTTCGAGAATGAGGAAACACACAAAAGAGCAAAGCTCTATCTTACAAGAGATAAGAGGTAGAACAAAAAGAAATAGAAAAATAAGAGAAAGAAGAAGAAGAAGACAAGCTTATGCCATAAACCTTACATCTCAACAAATCCAAACATTGAACAAAACAAATATGATCCTAACAAAGACAAGAATTGGGCTATGGTACCTTATGTCTGACTTTCCTCTAGCATTCAGGAGTGGGAGGATGACGATGATTTACTTGATGACGAGACTTAGCACAAACAATCCTACAAGTAAGTACATCTAACCCTTTATCTCTCTCATGATGTGCTTCCCCAGTGATGTGTTATGTGTTGTTTAGGCCTCCTAGGATGACCCCTGATTCTCTTGTAAGGTACGGGATACTAGGAGACTACCTCTGTTGTGACCTTCTATTTGTATCATCATTCTTCTATATTGCCTTTCTATCTGATTTCGTTGTTGTGTGTTGTGTCTTACAGAGATAGTGTTGCGGTTGGTGACTTAGGGGCACCCTGCTATGTGACTATCCCTAAGACACTTGTTTCTCCTCTCTTATTTATTGTTTCCCTTCCTCTAATGTTTCTATCTAGCGGGCAGCTGATGAAAAACATTTATATTGATGCAGACCTAGCGTCCCTTTCGCGAGAAGTCAAAAATTGGACTTAGTTCCTACTATGATGATGGGGTTGTATATCTTATCTGATGCTTGGCTAGTGGAAGCACTAGTGCTTTTTGCGTAGTGAATTTGATGATGTTTTTATCTGATTTATAGACCTTAACAATATTGTTGCTCCATGCACTTTGTTTGTCCTTGAATCTAGCCTTGGTGGTACTCGATTCAGAGAGCTTCTTGTTATAGCCCCATGGTTATCCTCAAACTTAGAATTCATAGTATAACCTTGGCTCTTTGTGTGGTTAATCATATGCACTGATGTTGTTGCTTATCATGATTATGTGGACACTAACATGTTTCTTGCAGGGATGTGTTTGTGGGGACATTTGGCGATCGTAAAGTACATGTCACCTCTGAGGGGCATGGGCTTTGCAAAAATTGGTGTTCCCTTGTGTGTTTTCTTTCTACCTTAACATGCTTGACATCGATACTTGATATCAACCAACTAAAGGTGGGGGCATATATAAGGTAAGCTATCCGTTGTAGATGTTAGCAATGTGCTTGTCCTCAGGTGTAGTTTAAAGACTTATGTGAGAAATACATCCTGCACTTTGAGTTTTTTTGCAATAAATCAATCAATCATTTAAGCCCTCTGCGAAGGCAAGATATCGCATATATCCTTTTTATTTTAAGTCCTCTATGGAGGCGAGGGTGGTGTATTTCTTGGAGCAGATTGCACCATCCTGTCATTTTCAAAAGTCCTTTGCGGAGGCGGGGAGCGGTACTGTGACTAACTCAACCCTTAAGCGTGTCTTCTGCAATTTTTGTGGCAAAGCCTAATCGTGGGTGTGTGCCTGTAATGTGCCTGAGATGGTGATGAACCTAGAAATAGGAACACTCCATCGCTTGTCTGTTGTGTTTCTCCGTGTCTTGAAAGTGTGTGTTTTGGCATGCTTGCTTTGTTTGGCGTGTTTGTTGCCCCATATGCAGTTTAAAGACCTTTTTGATGAGCACATCCTACATTTTGGGAGCTTTTGCATGTCTTGTGTGTGTGTTGCCCCATATATGTGGTATAAAGACTTGTGTGATGAGTAAATCCTACATTATGGGAGGTTTGTTTACTTTCCTTATACTTGTATCTGCATTTCATATATATGAGAAAAAGAAAAGAAAAGAAATTATTCCTATCTTCTATGCATTTTGGGAAAGATTTTAAAATCTAATTTTACATTGATTCGAGCATATACACGTGGCCTCTAATCGCAACAACAACAATAGGTTCCCTCCTAAGCCTTACTTGAAAAGAAAGGTCCCTGAACCTGAAATTGTGTTTACACCTCATGATAGATGAATCGAAGATACTGACAGACCACTCTACATCACTGTGAAAATAATGGGAAACCCCATGGATGAAACACTTATTGATCCTAATTACATGACTAATGTTGCCACAGAAGAGTTTGTCTATTTACATAATTTGATGCAAAGATCTTATGACCCTTCGGACATGATGATTAAAACACATAAGGGAACCTTTATAAAACCTTTGGGTAAGATATCATTGTTGGTAACTGTATTTGAAAAACATGTAGAACAATGGTTTGATGTTGTCCCTAATTCTGACCTATTTCAAATAAAACTTGGACATCCATGGTTAAAGGCTATGAAAGCTGTCCCTTCAACTATTTATAAATGTGTAAAATTTCCTTTGAATGGACAAGTCCATTCTATTCATCAAAATACATACAAACCTTTACTTACACAACAACACTTTACACTGGATTACTTTTGGGACAAATCTAAAGAGAAACCTAAACCACGAACAAATTTTAACTTCTTGGGCTATAGAAATTACAAAGCAAAACTATTACATCTAATGACTGGTCCTTCTAGACAAGAAATAACAAAAGACAAGTAACCCGCATGTGAAGAGAGCCATAGACCGAAAGGACAAGGTCCCTATGCTGAGGTTCCTCCCCCACCATCCTTACAAGGATCGGGAGGTAATTGTCGACAACAAAACATTCCACCTAGAAAAATGAGATTTGATCCCAGTGCTTCTTCTTCAAGAATGAGAAAACACACAAAAGAGAAAAGCTCTATCTTACAAGAGATAAGTGGTAGAACAAAAAGACATATAAAATAAAGAGAAAGAAGAAGGAGAAGACAAGCTTATGCCATAAACGTTGCATCTCAACAAGAAAACATCAATCCAAAAGTTGAACAAAACAAAGATGATCCTAACAAAAACAAGAATTGGGCTATGGTACCTTATGTCCCACTTTCTTCTAGCATTCAGGAGTGGGAGGATGACAATGATTTACTTGATGACGAGACTTAGCACGAATGATCCTACAGGTAAGTACCTCTAACCCTTTATATCTCTCATGATGTGCTTCCCCAGTGATGTGTTATGTGTTGTTTAGGCCTCCTGGGATGACCCTTGATTCTCTTGTAAGGTCCAGGATACTAGGAGACCACCTCTATTGTGACCTTCTATTTGTATCATCATTCTTCTATATTGCCTCTCTCTCTGATTTCATTGTTGTGTGTTGTGTCTTATGGACATAGTGTTGTAGTTGGTGACTTGGGGACACCCTCCTACGTGACTATCTCTAAGACACTTGTTTCTCCTCTTTTATTTATTGTCTCCCTTCCTCTAGTGTTTCTATCTAGCGAGTGGATGACGAAAAACATTTATACTGATGCAGACCTAGCATCCCTTTCATGAGAAATCAAAAATTGGACTTAGTTCCTAATATGATGATGGGGTTGTATATCTTATCTGATGCATGGCTAGTTGAAGCACTCATGCTTTCTACATAGTGAATTTGATGATGTTTTCATCTCATTTACAAACCTTAACAATACTACTGCTCCATGCACTTTGTTTGTCTTTGAATCTAGCCTTGGTGGTACTCGATTCGGAGAGCTTCGTGATATAGCCCCATGGTTATCCCTAAGTTTCAAATTCGTACTATAACCTCAGTGCTTTGTGTGGTTGATAATATTCGTTGATGTTGTTGCTTATCATGATTATGTGGACACTAACATGTTTCTTGCAAGGATGTGTTTTTGGGAACATTTGGCGATTGTAAAGTACATGTCACCTCCGGGGGGCATGAGATTTGCGAAAGTCTATGTTCCCTTGTGTGTTTTCTTCCTACCTTAATGTACTTGATATTGATACTTGATATCAACCACCTTAAGGTGGGGGCATATATAAGGTAAGATATCTATTGTAGCTGTTAGCAATGTGTTTGTCCTCAAGTGCAGTTTAAAGACTTGTGTGAGGAATACATCCTGCACTCTGAGTTTGTTTTCAATCAATCAATCATTTAAGCCCTCTACAGAGGTGGCATATTGCGTATATCCTTTTTATTTTAAGCCCCCTACGAAGACAGGGGTGGTGTATTTCTCGAAGAAGATTGCACCATCCTATCATTTTCAAAAGTCCTCTTCGGAGGCGAGCAATTTTATGATTTAGTCAACCCTTAAGTGTGTCTTCGGTGATTGTTGTGGCGAAGGCTAATCATTAGTGTGTGCCTGTAATGTGCCTGAGATGTTGATGAGCCTAGAAATAGGAACACTCCATCGTTTGTCTTTCATGTTTCTCTGTGTCTTCAAAGTGTGTGTTTTTGCATGCTTGCTTTGTTTGGCGTGTTTGTTGCCCCATATGTAGTTTAAAGACCTATGTGATGAGTACATCCTACATTTTGGGAGGTTTTTCTTGTCTTTCATGTGTGTTGCCCCATATATGCAATTTAAAGACCTATGTGATGAGTACATCCTGCATTATGGGAGGTTTGTTTACTTTCCTTGTACTTGCCTATGCATTTCATATATATGAGAAAAGAAAAGAAAAGAAATCATTCTTGTCTTCTATGCATTAACATGTCTTCTATGCATTCAATGTATTCTCCATGTTTTGCATGACTATGACTATCTTCTCCATGTTTTACATGCCTGTCATTGTCTTCAATGTGTTTGACTTTTCTTCTCCGTGTTTGGCCAGTTTGCTATGCTTATTGACAGTACTTTAATGCATGTATTGGCCTCATGTTTATACATACATTAAAGTGGTGGCTAAATGTAATGTCAGAAAATGTCCCCTTGGGGGCTTTTCCCTCAAAAGGTTTAGCTCTCCAATCTTTTATCTGCATTTAAGACATATTACGTCATAATTTGACATCCCGATGAGAAAACCCCTAAGTGTCATGAAAAATAGGACCTAGGGAGACCACTTGAGATAGACCCTGCCCAAAATAGGGGGGAGGACTTGGGCACTTGTGCCCTAGTCTTGTGCTATTTTGGGTCAGTCCCAATTTTTAGGTGTCGGCTTGTGATCATTATTTGGGTCCTATGCTGACACGGTAAGCTTGAATTACATGTTTAGGCATTCATTTGTAAACTAGATGGACATTTTAATTCTAAATCATTATAAATGTGATTCAAGGCTTTCATTGTGTTGCAAGAGTAGATTTGTGTTGTCTATGTGTTTGTGTTTGCAGATTTGAGCATCCATCTCCTCATGGCATTAAGTGCTTCTTCCATCCATGAGATCTTCACTACAAGGTGACATTCATTTGTGTTTGTAAGAATTTATCATTTGGTTTTTGCCTCTGCCTCCCAAGGCACACACTCTCTATTTGCCAACAGTGTTTGGAAGGCTTGAATGTCTCTTTGGGACTTGATTGAGGAATGCCTCTAAACACCACAACCCCCTCCCAAAGTTTTGTGATTATAGGTTATAGGTGTCCCATCTGGAAAAGGTGGAGTTGTAGGAAAGATCAGTAGACATCAAGGATATAGGATCTGAAAAGAAGCAGGACTTTGACACCTTTTCATGACTTGGGCGCTAGTCCCTTGTCCTCCATAGTTGAATTTTTGAAAATAGAAGATATAGTGCAAATCAGTGTCAGAAGGAGATTCGGATTCCGCAAAGAAATTGGTACCTTGGACTTGGGTGCCCACTCTTTAGTCCCTGACTATTCCACTTTGGAACCTCAAAAATAGGTGCATAATTATTTGATATTTCTCATCTTCCTCTAACAACATTTTTCATAATTCATCTGTTTGCTATTGTATTTGCATAATTAGGGCTTTAAGGTATAATCAATCATAAGAGAAGATAATTGGAAATCAAATCATAAAAATCCAAGTTTCCCTACATCTCATAGTGACCTAGGGTATGATAGTACATTGCAACTTGACCCTAGGTCCTTGAATGGAAGGGTGAAAGGAGGATACATACACAAAACTACCAAAAACTCAACTATCCAGTCTTTACCCTTTACATTTTGGTGAACCCATGTTATTGGACTTAATTGCACCTTGCTGAGTGTTTTGCTTCAGATTTTCTTTGATTTCATTCATTCATATAGTCATTCATCTTATTGCATTGGAAAATTTACAAAAAAATTGAAAAATTAGGAAAATTGAAAAAAATTAGATTCTTGGATTTGCATGTTGCATTAATTAATGTGAATTTCATCAAATTTTTTATTTTTGCATAAGATCTGATTTAAATTATAGAAAATTACAGAAATTCAATATTTTGCATTCCATTTTTATCATAAAATTGCTAGGGTTTTGTTAAAAATTGTGAATTTTGCATATAACCTAGTAGTTCCAAAATCTAGGGTTTGTAGGTAAAATTATGTTTCATATTTTTCTACCAATTTTAAAGACTCATTCAAATTTTCATTTGGCTGTAGTCTTGCATTTTAGCACAAATTTGCATTTTTGCATAGAAAAAGTCAACAAAAACTAGCATTTTCATTGATTTTTCATTAGATTTGCACTTGCATTTTGCATGTTAGAGCATGGAAATAATTTTAAGATCTAAGAGCACTTAGTTTTTATCATAAATCAGATTTCAAAACATTCATATAACATTTTACATCAAGATCTCAAATCTAGGGCTTGAAAAACCTTGATTTTCACTAAATTTGGCCTTATTGGCTCTCTAAATTTGCACTATAAGGCGTGTTGTGAAGAATATTTTTGCACTAATTGGTTTTTAGCAGGGAAATTATTATCTGCCCCTCCTAAAAATCTTCACAACACCTTGTTATTGTCCTCTTGTAATGAAAATTTGGTGACAAATTGTCTATTTTTGCCCTAGAATTTGGCCTAGTTTGCACCATAAGCATGTTGTAACAAATTTTATGGATTGAGGTGACTGATATCATGAATATTATTTTTTGCATCTCCTAAAATTTATTACAACACCCCTTTTGCTAGGTCTCGGAATTGAAAAACAGTGAAAAACTGCCTATTTTTGCTATATTTTCACTATGGTTTGACCTTGGGTGACACTATAAGTGTGTTGTGACAGATATTTTGGCATTAGGTGTCTGTTAGCACTAATATAATTTGTGTTCCATCATCATTTTCCTCACAACACCCTTTTTCATGCTCTTTTGCATTGAGATTTGGTGAAAAACTACTTATTTTAGTGTATTATCACTAGGTTTTAACTTGTCATCATCTTAGATTTGCATCAAGAGTGTGTTGTGAAAGATCTTATTTTTGTATTGGACTAATATCAGACATATAATTTTCTGCCCATGATCAATTTCCTTACAACACCTTTTCTTTCATACATATTCACATGGCCTCTAATCGCAACAACAACAATAGGTTCCCTCCTAGGCCTTACTTGAAAAGAAAGGTCCCAAAACCTAAAATTGTGTTTACACCTCATGATAGAACAATCGTAGATACTGACGGACCTCTCTACCTCACTATGAAAATAATGGGAAACCGCGTGGATGGAACACTTATTGATCCTGATTACATGACTAATGTTGCCATGGAAGAGTTCCTCTATTTACATAATTTGATGCAAAGATCTTATGACCCTTCAGAAATGATGATTAAAACACATAAGGGAACCTTTATAAAACCTTTGGGTAAGATACCATTGTTGGTAACTATATTTGAAAAACATGTAGAACAATGGTTTGATGTTGTCCCTGATTCTGACCTATTTCAAATAAAACTTGGACATCCATGGCTAAAGGCTATGAAAGTTGTCCCTTCAACAATTTATAAATGTATAAAATTTCTTTTGAACGGACAAGTGTATGCTATTCATCAAAATACATACAATCCTTTACTTACACAACAACACTTTACACTAGATTACTTTTGGGACAAATATAAAGAGAAACCTGAACCACCAACATACTTTAATTTCTTGGGCTATAGAAATTACAAAGCAAAACTATTACATTCAATGATTAGTCCTTCTAGACAAGAAACAAGAAAAGACAAGCAACCCGCATGTGAAGAGAACCATAGACAGAAAGGACAAGGTCCTTGTGTCGAGGTTCCTCCCCCCCATCCTTACAAGGATTGGGAGGTAATTGTTGACAACAAAACATTCCACCTAGAAAAATGAGATTTGATCCCAGTGCTTCTTTTTCAAGAATGAGGAAACACATGAAAGAGAAAAGCTCTATCTTACAAGAGATAAGTGGTAGACTAAAAAGAAATAGAAAAGCAAGAGAAAGAAGAAGAAGAAGAAGAAGAAGAAGACAAGCTTATGCCATAAACCTTGCATCTCAACAAGAAAACATTGATCCAAACATTGAACAAAACAAAGATGATCGTAACAAAGACAAGAATTGGGCTATGGTACCTTATGTCCCACTTTCCTCTAGCATTCAGGAGTGGGAGGATGATGATGATTTTCTTGATGACGAGACTTAGCACAAATGATCCTACAGGTAAGTACCTCTAACCCTTTATCTAATGTGCTTCCCCAATGATGTGTTATGTGTTGTTTAGGCCTCCTGGGATGGCCCCTAATTCTCTTGCAAGGTTCAAGATACCAGGAGACCACCTCTATTGTGACCTTCTTCTATTTTTATCATCATTCTTCTATATTTCCTCTCTCTGATTTCATTATTGTGTGTTGTATGTTACGGACATAGCATTTTTGTTGGTGACTTGGGGGCACCCTCCTACATGACTGTCCCTAAGACACTTGTTTCTCCTCTCTTATTTATTGTTTCCCTTCCTCTAGTGTTTCTATGTAGTGGGTGGATGACAAAAAATATTTATACTGATGCGGACCTAGCATCCCTTTCATGAGAAATCAAAAATTGGACTTAGTTCCTAATATGACGATGGGGTTGTATATCTTATCTACTGCTTGGCTAGTGGAAGCACTCGTTCTTTCCACATAGTGAATTTGATGATGTTTTTATCTCATTTACAAACCTTTACAATACTGTTGCTCCGTGCACTTTGTTTGTTTTTGAATCTAGCCTTGGTGGTACTCGATTCAGAGAGCTTCGTGATATAGCCCCACGGTTATCCTCAAACTCCAAATTAGTAGTATAAGCTCATCTCTTTGTGTAGTTTATCATATGCATTAATGTTGTTACTTATCATGATTATGTGGACAATAACATGTTTCTTGCAGGGATGTGTTTGTGGGAACATTTGGCGATTGTAAAGTACATGTCACCTCCGGGGGGCATGGGCTTTCCAAAAGTATGTGTTCCCTTGTGTGTTTTCTTCCTACCTTAACGTGCTTGATATTGATACTTGATATCAACCACCTTAAGGTGGGGGCATATATAAAGTAAGCTATCTGTTGTAGATGTTAGCAATGTGCTTGTCCTCAGGTACAGTTTAAAGACTTGTGTGAGGAATACATCCTGCACTCTGAGTTTGTTTGCAATCAATCAATCAATCATTTAAGCCCTCTGTGGAGGTGGGATATCACATATATCCTTTTTATTTTAATCCATCTATAGAGGTGGGGGTGGTGTATTTCTCAGAGCAGATTGCACCATCCTATCATTTTCAAATGTCCTTTGCGGAGGTGGGGAGCGGTTCTGTGACTAACTCAACCCTTAAGCGTGTCTTCGACAATTGTTGTGGTGAAGCCTAATCATCGGTGTCTGCCTATAATGTGCCTGAGATGGTGATGAACGTAGAAATAGGAACACTCCATCGCTTGTTTGCCATGTTTTCTTCATGTCTTCAAAGTGTGTGTATTGGCGTGCTTTCTTTGTTTGGCATGTTTGTTGCCCCATATGCAATTTAAAGACTTGTACGATGAGTACATCCTATATTTTGGGAAGTTATGCATGTTTT
The DNA here is from genome assembly GCA_027924645.1 of Cunninghamia lanceolata. NCBI lineage: Eukaryota > Viridiplantae > Streptophyta > Pinopsida > Cupressales > Cupressaceae > Cunninghamia > Cunninghamia lanceolata. Next base: position 1,894,244 of record BSBN01000061.1, on the reverse strand, counting down.
GCATGTGTGTTGCCCCATATATGCAATTTAAAGACTTGTGCGATGAGTACATCCTACATTATGGGAGGTTTGTTTACTTTCCTTGTACTTACATCTGCATTTCATATATATGAGAAAAAGAAAAGAAAAGAAATCATTCCTATCTTCTATGCATTAACGTGTCTTCTATGTATTGAATGTATTCTCTGTGTTTTGTGTGACTATCATTGTCTTCAATGTGTCTAGTATTTCTTCTCTATTTTTGGTGTGTTTGCTATGCTTGTTGATTGTACTTTAATCTATGTATTGGCCTCATGTTTATACATACAATAAAGAGGGGCTAAATTTAATGTTGGAAAATGTCCCCTTGGGGGCTTTTCCCTCAAAAGATTTAGCTCCCAGGTTTTTTATCTGCATTTAGGACATATTACATCTCAATTTGACATCCCAATGAGAAAACCCATAAGTTTCTTAACAAATAGGACCTAGGGGGACCACATGAGATAGACCCTACCCAAAATAGGCAGGGAGGACTTGGGTGCATGTGCCCTAGTCCTGCCCTATTTTGGGTTAGTCCCAATTTTTGGGTGTCAGCTTGTGATCGATATTTGAGTCCTATACCAACACGGTAAGCTTGAATTATGAAATTCTTGGTGGGAGTATTTGTAGTTGCATATAAAAGCATGTTTAGGCATTCATTTGTAAACTAGATGGACATTTTGATTTTAAAGCATTCTAAAGGTGATTTGAGGATTTCATTGTGTTGCAAGGGCATATTTGTGTTGTCTATGTGTTTGTGTTTGTAGGTTTGAGCATCCATCTCCTCATGGCATGAAGAGCTTCTTCCTTCCATGAGATCTTCACTACAAGGTGACATTCATTTGTGTTTGTAAGCATTTATCATTTGGTTTTTGCCTCTTCCTCCCAAGGCACACACTCTCCATCTGACGACGGTGTTCAGAAGACTTGAATTTCTCTATGGGACTTGACTGAGGCAAGCCTCTAAACACCACAACCCCCTCCCAAATTTTTGTGATTGTAGGTTACAGGTGTTGCATCTGGAAAAAGTGGAGTTGCAAGAAAGATCAATAGACATCAAGGATTCAGGATCTGAAAAGAAGCAAGACTTTGGAGCCTTTTCAGGACTTGGGCGCTAGTCCCTATGTCCACCACAGTTGAATTTCTAGAAACATAAGTTACAATGTAGATCAATGTTGAAAGGACATCAAGATTCTGCAAAGAAATTGGTACCTTGGACTTGGGTGCCCACTCTTTAGTCCCTGACTATTTCACTTCAGAACCCCAAAAATAGGTGCACAATTATTTGCTATTTCACATCTTCCTGTAGTAGCACTTTTCGTAATTCATCCGTTTACTGTCATATTTGCATAATTACGGTTTTAAGGTATAATCAAGCTTAAGAGAAGATAATTGGAAATCAAATCATAAAAATCCAAGTTTCCCTACATATCATAGTGACCTAGGGTATGATAGTAAATTGCAACTCTACCCTAGGTCCTTGAATGAAAGGGTGAAAGGAGGATACATACAAAAAATACCAAAAACTCAACTATCCAAATTTTACCCTAGACATTTTGGTGAACCCATGTTATTGGACTTAATTGCACCTTACTGAGTGTTTTTCTTTTGATTTTCTTTGATTTAATTCATTCATATAGTCATTCATCTTATTGCATTGGAAAATTTACAAAAAAAATTGAAAATTTGGAAAAACTGAAAAAAATTGCATTCTAGGGTTTGCATATTGCATTAATTAATGTGAATTTCATCAAATTTATGATTTTTTCATTAGATCTGATTTAAATTATAGAAAATTATAAAAAATTAATATCTTGCATTGCATTTTTATCATAAAATTGCTAGGGTTTTGTTGAAAATTGTGAATTTTGCATATAACCTAGTAATTTCAAAATCTAGGGTTTGTAGGTAAAATCTTGTTTCAGATTTTTCTACTAATTTTAGAGACTCATTAAAATTCACATTTGGCTGTAGTCTTTCATTTTACCACAAAGTTGCATTTAGATTTCAAATATTTGCACTTTTGCATAGAAAAAGTCAACAAAAACTAGCATTTTCATTGATTTTTCATTAGATTTGCACTTGCATTTTCCATGTTAGAGCATGAAAATAATTTTAAGATCTGAGAGAACTTAATTTTCATCATAAATCAGCTTTCAAAACATTCATATAACATTTTACATCAAGATCTCAAACCAAGGGCTTGAAAAACCTTGATTTTCACTAAATTTGGCCTTATCGACTCTCTAAATTTGCACTATATGCATGTTGTGAAGAATATTTTTGTAGTAATTGGTTTTTATTAGGGTAATTATTTTATTCCCCTCCTCAAAATCTTCACAACACCTTGTTATTGGCCTCTTGTAATAAAAATTTGGTGACAAATTGCCTATTTTTTGCTATTTTTGCCCTAGCATTTGGCCTAGTTTGCACCTTAAGCATGTTGTAACAAATTTTATGGATTGAGGTGACTGATATCATCAATATTATTTTCTTCACCTCCTAAAATTCATTACAACACCCCTTTTGTAAGGTCTTGGAATTGAAAAACCGTGAAAAACTACTTATTTTTTCTATATTTTCACTAGGGTTTAACCTTGGGTGACACTACAAGCCTGTTGTTACAGATATTTTGGAATTAGGTGGCTGTTAGCATTAGCATTGATATAACTTTCTTTCCATCATCATTTTACTCACAACACCCTTTGTCATGCTCTTTTGCATGGAGATTTGGTGAAAACCTGCTTATTTTAGTGTATTTTCACTAGGTTTTAACTTGTCATCATCTTAGATTTGTATCAAGAGTGTGTTGTAAAGGATCTTATTTCTATATTGGACTAATATCAGACATATAATTTTCTACCTCTGATCAATTTCCTTACAACATCTTTGCTTTCATACATTTGCATTAAAAAAGTATTAAAAAAAATCAAGCATTTAGGTCATTTTTTACATATAATTTTGCACTTGTTTTTTGCAATAATTTTGGGAAAGCTTTTAAAATCTGATTTTCCATTGATTCAAACATATACACATGGCCTCTAATTGCAACAACAACAATAGGTTCCCTCCTAGGCCTTACTTGAAAAGAAAGGTCCTTGAACCTGAAATTGTGTTTACACCTCATGATAGAACAATCAGAGATACTGACGGACCTCTCTACATCACTGTGAAAATAATGGGAAAACCTGTGGATGGAACACTTATTGATCCTAATTACATGACTAATGTTTCCATAGAAGAGTTCCTCTATTTACATAATTTGATGCAAAGATCTTATGACCCTTCGGACATTATGATTAAAACACATAAGGGAACCTTTATAAAAACTTTGGGTAAGATATCATTGTTGGTAACTATATTTGAAAAACATGTAAAACAATGGTTTGGTGTTGTCCTTGATTCTGACCTATTTCAAATAAAACTTGGACATCCATGGTTAAAGGCTACGAAAGCTGTCCCTTCAACAATTTATAAATGTGTTAAATTTCCTTTGAATGGACAAGTGCATGCAATTCATCAAAATACATACAAACCTTTACTTACACAACAACACTTTACACTAGATTACTTTTGGGACAAATCTAAAGAGAAACCTGAACCATGAACATACTTTAACTTCTTGGGCTATAGAAATTACAAAGAAAAACTATTACATCCAATGACCAGTCCTTCTAGACAAGAAACAACAAAAGACAAGCAACCAACATGTGAAGAGAACGATAGACCGAAAAAACAAAGTCCCTATGCTGAGGTTCCTCCCCTGCTATCCTTACAAGGATTGGGAGGTAATTGTCAACAACAAAACATTCCACCTAGAAAAATGAGATTTGATCTCGGTGCTTCTTCTTTGAGAATGAGAGAACACATGAAAAAGGAAAGCTCTATCTTACAAGAGATAAGTGGTAGAACAAAAAGAAATAGAAAAACAAGAGAAAGAAGAAGAAGACAAGCTTATGCCATAAACCTTGCATCTCAACAAGAAAACATTAATCCAAACATTGAACAAAACAAAGATGATCCTAACAAAGACAATAATTGGGCTATGGTACCTTATGTCCCAGTTTCGTCTAGCATTCAGGAGTGGGAGGATGATGATGATTTACTTGATGACAAGACTTAGCATGAATGATCCTACAAGTAAGTACCTCTAACCCTTTATCTCTCTCATGACGTGCTTCCCTAGTGATGTGTTATGTGTTGTTTAGGCCTCCTGAGATGACCCCTGATTCTCTTGTAAGGTCTGGGATACTACGAGACTGCCTCTATTGTGACCTCCTTCTATTTGTATCATCATTCTTCTATATTGCCTCTCTCTATGATTTCATTGTTGTGTGTTGTGTCTTATAGACATAGCATTGTGGTTGGTGAATTGGGGGCAACCTCCTACGTGACTATCCCTAAAACACTTGTTTCTCCTCTGTTATTTATTGTTTCCCTTTCTCTAGTGTTTCTATCTAGCGGGCGGCTGACGAAAAACATTTATACTGATGCAGACCTAGTGTCCCTTTCATGAGAAATCAAAAATTGGACATAGTTCCTAATATGACAATGGGGTTGTATATCTTATCCACCGCTTGGCTAGTGGAAGCACTCATGCTTTCCACGTAGTGAATTTGATGGTGTTTTTATCTCATTTACAAACCTTAACAATATTGCTGCTCCATGCACTTTGTCGTTGAATCTAGCCTTGGTGGTACTCGATTCAGAGAGATTCTTGATATAGCTCCATGATTATCCTCAAACTCCAAATTCATAGTATAACCTCAGCTCTTTGTGTGGTTAATCATATGTATTGTTGTTGTTGCTTATCATGATTATGTGGACACTAACATGTTTCTTGCAGGGATGTGTTTGTGGGAACATTTGGCAACTGTAGAGTACATGTCACCTCCGAGGGGCATGGGCCTTGCAAAAGTATATGTTCCCTTGTGTGTTTTCATCCTACCTTAATGTGCTTGATATTGATACTTGATATCAACCACCTTAAGGTGGGGGCATATATAAGTTAAACTATCTTTGTAGATGTTAGCAATATGCTTGTCCTCAGGTGCAATTTAAAGACTTCTGTGAGGAATACATCCTGCACTCTGAGTTTGTTTGCAATCAATAAATCAATCGTTTAAGCCCTATAGAGAGGCAGGATATCGTGTATATCCTTTTTATTTTAAGCCCTCTGTGGAGGCAGGGGTGGTGTATTTCTTGGAGCATATTGCACCATCCTGTTATTTCAAAAGTCCTCTGTGGAGGTGGGGAGTGGTTCTATGACTAACTCAACCCTTAAGTATGTCTTCAGCGATTGTTGTGGTGAAGCCTAATCGTCTGTGTGTGCCTGTAATGTGCTTGAGATGGTGATGAACCTAGAAATAGGAACACTCCATAGCTTGTTTGCCGTGTTTTTTTCATGTCTTAAAATTTTGTGTAATGGCATGCTTGCTTTGTTTGGCATGTTTGTTTCCCCATATGCAGTTTAAAGACCTATGAGATGAGTACATCCTACATTTTGAGAGGTTTTCCATGTCTTGCATGTGTGTTGCCCCATATATGCAGTTTAAAGACCTGTGTGATGAGTACATCTTGCATTATGGGAGGTTTGTTTACTTTCCTTGTACTTGCATCTGCATTTCATATATATGATAAAAAGAAAAGAAAAGAAATTATTCCTATCTTCCATGCATTTTGGGAAAGCTTTTAAAATCTAATTTTGCACTGATTCGAGCATATACACATGGCCTTTAATTGCAACAACAACAATAGGTTCCCTTCTAAGCCTTACTTGAAAAGAAAGGTCCCTGAACCTAAAATTGTGTTTACACCTCATGATAGAACAATTGGAGATACTGACAGACCTCTCTACATCACCATGAAAATAATGGGAAACCCCATGGATGGAACACTTATTGATCATAATTACATGACTAATCTTGCCACATAAGAGTTCCTCTATTTACATAATTTGATGCAAAGATCTTATGACCCTTCGGACATGATGATTAAAACACATAAGGGAACCTTTATAAAACCTTTGGGTAAGATATCATTGTTTGTAATTGTATTTGAAAAACATGTAAAACAATAGTTTGATGTTGTCCCTAATTCTGACCTATTTCAAATAAAACTTGGACATTCATGGTTAAAGGCTATGAAAGCTGTCCCTTCAACAATTTTATTAATTTGTAAAATTTCCTTTGAATGGACAAGTGCATGCTATTCATCAAAATACATACAAACCTTTACTTAAACAACAACAGTTTACACTGGATTAATTTTGGGACAAATCTAAAGAGAAACCTGAACCACGAATAGACTTTAAGTTCTTGGGCTATAGAAATTACAAATCAAAACTATTACATCTAATGATCTATCTTTCTAGACAAGAACCAACAAAAGACAAGCAACCCACATGTGAAGAGAACCATAGACTGAAAGGACAAGGTCTTGATGCTGAGGTTCCTCCCCCACCATCCTTACAAGGATTGGGAGGTAATTGTCGATAGAAAAACATTCCACCTAGAAAAATGAGATTTGATCCTAGTGCTTTCTATTTGAGAATGAGAAAACACACGAAGGAGCAAAGCTCTATCTTATAAGAGATAAGTGGTAAAACAAAAATAAATAGGAAATCAAGAGAAAGAAGAAGAAGAAGACAAGATTATGCCATAAACCTTGCATCTCAACAAGAAAACATCAATCCAAATATTGAGCAAGACAAAGATGATCCTATCAAAGACAAGAATTGGGCTATGGTACCTTATGTCCCACTTTCCTCTAGCATTCAGGAGTGGGAGGATGATGATGATTTACTTGATGACGAGACTTAGTACAAATGATCCTATAGGTAAGTACCTCTAACCGTTTATATCTCTTGCAATGTGCTTCCCTAGTGATGTGTTATGAGTGTTTTAGGCCTTCTGGGATGACCCCTAATTCTCTTGCAAGGTCCAAGATACAAGGAGACCACATCTATTGTGAGCTTCTTCTATTTGTATCATCATTCTTCTATATTGCCCCTCTCTCTAATTTCACCATTGTGTGTTGTGTCTTATGGACATAGCGTTGTGGTTGGTTACTTGGGGACACCCTCCTACGTGACTATCCCTAAGACACTTGTTTCTCCTCTCTTATTTATTGTTTCCCTTCCTCTAGTATTTCTATCTAGCAGGTGGATAACAAAAAAAATTTATACCGATGTGGACCTAGCATCCCTTTCGCGAGAAATCAAAAATTAGACTTAGTTCCAAATATGACAAATGAGTTGTATATCTTATCTGACGCTTGGCTAGTGGAAACACTCGTGCTTTCCACATAGTGAATTTGATGATGTTTTTATCTCATTTACAAACCTTAACAATACTACTGCTCCATGCACATTGTTTGTCTTTGAATCTAGCCTTGGTGGTACTCGATTTAGAGAGCTTTGTGATATAGCCCCACGGTTATCCTTAGACTCTGAATTCATAGTATAACCTCTACTCTTTGTGTGGTTAATCATATGCATTGATGTTGTTGCTTATCATGATTATGTGAACACTAAAATGTTTCTTGCAGGGATGTGTTTGTGTGAAGATTTGGTGATCATAAAGTACATGTCACCTCCGGTGGGCATGGGCTTTGCGAAAGTCTATGTCCCCTTGTGTGTTTTCTTCCTACCTTAACGTTTTTGATATCGATACTTGATATCAACCACCTTAAGGTGGGGGCATATATAAGGTAAGCTATTTGTTGTAGCTGCTAGCAATGTGCTTGTCCTCATGTGCAGTTTAAAGACTTGTGTGAGGAATACATCTTGCACTCTAAGTTTGTTTGCAATCAATCAATCAATCAATCATTTAAGCCCTTTGCAGAGGTGGGATATCGTGTATATGATTTTTATTTTAAGCCCTCTGCGGAGGTGGGGGTGGTGTATTTCTCGAAGCAAATTGCACCATCCTATCATTTTCAAAATTCTTCTGTAGAGGCAGAGAGCAGTTCTATGACTACCTCAACCCTTAAGCATGTCTTTGGTGATTGTTGTGGCGAAGCGCAATCATCGATGTGTGCCTATAATGTGCTTGCGATGGTGATGAACCTAGAAATAGGAACACTCCATCGCTTGTCTGTCGTGTTTCTCCGTGTCTTGAAAGTGTGTGTTTTGGCATGCTTGCTTTGTTTGGCATGTTTCTTGCCCCATATGTAGTTTAAAGACTTGTGTGATGAGTACATCCTATATTTTGGGAAGTTTTGCATGTCTTGCGTGTGTGTTGCTCCATATATGCAGTTTAAAGACTTGTGTGATGAGTACATCCTGCATTATGGGAGGTTTGTTTACTTTCCTTGTACTTGAATATGCATTTCATATATATGAGAAAAAGAAAAGAAAAGAAATTATTCCTGTCTTCTATGCATTCAATGTATTCTCTGTGTTTTGTGTCACTGTAACTATCTTCTCCATATTTTGCGTGCCTGTCATTTTCTTCAATGTGTCTGGCGTTTCTTCTCCATGTTTGGTGTGTTCATTGTGCTTGTTGATCGTACTTTAATGCATGTATTGGCCTCATGTTTATACATAAATTAAAGTGCGGTCTAAATGTAATGTCAGAAAATGTCCCCTTGGGGGCTTTTCCCTTAAAAGGTTTAGCTCTCGGGTCTTTTATCTACATTTAGGACATATTACATCATAATTTGACATCCCGTTGAGAAAACCCCTAAGTGTCTTGACAAATAGCACCTAGAGGGACCACTTGAGATAGACCCTACCCAAAATAGGGGGGGAGGATTTGGGCACCTATACCCTAGTCCCGCCCTATTTTGGGTCAGTCCCAATTTTTGGGTGTCAGCTTGTGACCATTATTTGGGTCCTATGCCGACATGGTAAGCTTGAATTATGAAATTCCTAGCGGGAGTGTTTGCAGTTGCATATAAAAGCAAGTTTAGGAATTCACTTGTAAACTAGATGGACATTTTAATTCTAAATCATTCTAAACATGATTCAAGGCTTTCATTGTGTTGCAAGAGTAGATTTGTGTTGTCTATGTGTTTGTGTTTGCATATTTAAGCATCCATCTCCTCATGGCATGAAGAGTGTCTTCCTTCCATGAGATATTCACTACAAGGTGACATTCATTTGTGTTTGTAAGCATTTATCATTTGGTTTTTGCCTCTACCTCCCAAGGCACACACTCTCTATCTGTCAACGGTGTTCGAAAGGCTTGAATGTCTCTCTGGGACTTGACTGAGGAAAGCCTCTAAACACCAAAACCCCCTCCCAAAGTTTTGTGATTACAGGTTATAGGTGTTGTATCTGGAAAAAGTGGAGTTGCAAGAAAGATTAGTAGACATCAAGGATTCAAGATTTGAAAAGAAGCATGACTTTAGAGCCTTTTCTGGACTTGGGTGCTAGTCCCTGTGTCCTCCACAGTTGAATTTTTGGAAACAGAAGTTACAATACAGATCAATGTCAGAAGGAGATCAGGATTTCGCAAAGAAACTAGTACCTTGGACTTGGACGCCCACTCTTTAGTTCCTGCCTATTCCGCTTCGGAACCCTAAAAATAGGCGTACAATTATTTGCTATTTCACATCTTCCTATAGCAGCATTTTTCGTAATTCATTTGTTTGCTGTCGTATTTGCATAATTAAGGTTTTAAGGTATAATCAAACATAAGAGAAGATAATTGTCAATTAAATAATAAAAATCCAAGTTTCCCTACATCTCATAGTAACCTAGGGTATGATAGTACATTGCAACTCGACCCCAGGTCCTTGAATGAAAGGGTGAAAGGAAGATACATACACAAAACTACCAAAAACTCAACTATCCAAATTTTACCATTTACATTTTGGTGAACCTGTGTTATTGGACTTAATTGCACCTTGCTAAGTTTTTTTCTTTATATTTTCTTTGATTTCATTCATTCATATAGTCATTCATCTTATTGCATTGGAAAATTTACAAAAAAATTGAAAAATTGGAAAAATTAAAAAAAATTGCATTCTAGGGTTTGTATGTTGCATTAATTAATGTGAATTTCATCAAATTTATGATTTTTGCATTAGATATGATTCAAATTACATAAAATTACAAAAATTCAATATTTTGCATTGCATTTTTATCATAAAATTGTTAGGGCTTTGTTGAAAATTGTGAATTTTGCATATAACCTAGTAATTCCAAAATCTAGGGTTTGTAGGTAAAATCTTGTTTCAGATTTTTATACTGATTTTATAGACTCATTAAAATTTTTATTTGGCTGTAATCTCTCATTTTAGCACAAATTTGCATTGAGATTTCAAATATTTGCATTTTTGCATAGAAAAAGTCAACAAAAACTAGCATTTTCATTGATTTTTCATTAGATTTGCACTTGTAGTTTGCATGTTAGAGCATGGAAATCATTTTAAGATCTAAGAGAACTTAATTTTCATCATAAATCAGCTTTCAAAACATTGATATAACATTTTACATCAAGATCTCAAGCCTAGGGCTTGAAAAACTTTGATTTTCACTAAATTTGGCCTTATCGGCTCTCTAAATTTGCACTATATGCATGTTGTGAAGAATATTTTTGCACTAATTGGTTGTTATCAGGGTAATTATTTTCTTCCCCTCCTAAAAATCTTCACAACACCTTGTTATTGGCCTCTTGTAATGAAAATATGGTGACAAATTGCCTATTTTTGCTATTTTTGCCCTAGAATTTGGCCTAGTTTGCACCATAAGTGTGTTGTAACAAATTTTATGGATTGAGTGACTGATATCATCAATATTATTTTCTGCACCTCCTAAAATTTATTACAACACCCCTTTTTCTAGGTCTTGGGAATGAAAAACCGTGAAAAACTGTCTATTTTTGCTATATTTTCACTAGGGTTTGACCTTGGGTGACACTATAAGCATGTTGTGATGGATATTTTGGCATTAGGTCACTTTTAGAACTGATATAATTTGTTTTCCATCATTATTTTCCTCACAATACCCTTTTTCATGCTCTTTTGTATTGAGATTTTGTGAAAAACTTCTTATTTTAGTTTATTTTCACTAGGTTTTAACTTGTCGTCATCTTAGATTTGCATCAAGAGTGTGTTGTGAAGGATATTATTACTGTATTGGATAGATATCAGACATATAATTTTCTGCCCCTGATCAATTTCCTTACAACACCTTTGCTTTTGTATATTTGCATTAAAAAAGTAGAAAAAAAAATCAAGCATTTAGGTCATTTTTTGCATATAACTTTGCACTTGTTTTTTGCAATAATTTTGGGAAAGATTTTAAAATCTGATTTTACATAGATTCAAGCATATACACATGGCATCTAATTGCAACAACAACAATAGGTTCCCTCCTAAGCCTTACTTGAAAAGAAAGGTCCCTGAACCTGAAATTGTGTTTACACCTCATGATAGAACAATCGAAGATACTGACGGACCTCTCTACATCACTGTGAAAATAATGGGAAACCCCATGGATGGAACACTTATTGATCCTAATTACATGACTAATGTTTCCACGGAAGAGTTCCTCTATTTACATAATTTGATGCAAATATCTTATGACCCTTCGCACATGATGATTAAAACATATAAGGGAACCTTTATAAAACCTTTGGGTAAGATATCATTGTTGGTAACTGTATTTGAAAAACATGTAGAAAAATGGTTTGATGTTGTCCCTGATTCTAACTTATTTCAAATAAAACTTGGACATCCATGGTTAAAGGCTATGAAAGCTGTCCCTCAACAATTTATAAATGTGTAAAATTTCCTTTGAACGGACAAGTGCACGCTATTCATCAAAATACATACAAACCTTTACTTACACAAAACACTTTACACTAGATTCCTTTTGGGACAAATCTAAAGAGAAACCTGAACCATGAACAAACTTTAACTTCTTGGGCTATAGAAATTGCAAAGTAAAACTATTACATCCAATGACCGGTCCTTCTAGACAAGAAACAACAAAAGACAAGCAACCCGCATGTGAAGAGAACCATAGACCAAAAGGACAAGGTCCCTATGCTGAAGTTCCTCTCCCGCCATCCTTACAAGGATCAGGAGGTAATTATCAACAAAAAAACATTCCACCTAGAAAAATGAGATTTGATCCTGGTGCTTCTTCTTTCGAGAATGAGAAAACACACGAAAGAGCAAAGCTCTATCTTACAAGAGATAAGTGGTAGAACAAAAAGAAATAGAAAAGCAAGAGAAAGAAGAAGAAGAAGACAAGATTATGCCATAAACCTTGCATCTCAACAAGAAAACATCTATCCAAACATTGAAAAAAACAAAGATGATCCTAACAAAGACAAGAATTGGGTTATGGTACCTTATGTCCCACTTTCCTCTAGCATTCGGGAGTGGGAGGATGAAGATGATTTGCTTGATGACGAGACTTAGCACGAATGATCCTATAGGTAAGTACATCTAACCCTTTATCTCTCTCATGATGTGCTTCCCTAGTGATTTGTTATGTGTTGTTTAGGCCTCCTGGGATGACCCCTGATTCTCTTGTAAGCTCCGAGATACCAGGAGACTACCTCTGTTGTGACCTTCTTCTATTTGTATCATCATTCTTCTATATTGCCTCTCTATCTGATTTCATTGTTGTGTGTTGTGTCTTACAGACATAGCATTGCAGTTGGTGACTTGGGGGCACCCTCCTACATGACTATCCCTAAGACACTTGTTTCTCTTCTCTTATTTATTGTTTCCCTTCCTGTAGTGTTTCTATCTAGCAGGCGGATAACGAAAAACATTTATACTGATGTAGATCTAGTATCCCTTTCATGAGAAATAAAAAATTGTACTTAGTTCCTAATATGATGATGGGGTTGTACATCTTATCTGATGCTTGGCTAGTGGAAGCACTCATTCTTTCCGCGTAGTGAATTTGATGATGTTTTTATCTCATTTACAAACCTTAACAATACTACTGCTCTGTGCACTTTGTCTTCTAATCTAGCCTTAGTGGTACTCAATTTGGAGAGCTTTGTGATATAGCCCCACGGTTATCCTCAAACTTTGAATTCATAGTATAACCTTGGCTCTTTGTGTGTTTAATCATATGCATTGATGTTGTTGCTTATCATGATAATGTGGACACTAACATGTTTCTTGCAGGGATGTGTTTGTGGGAACATTTGGCAATCGTAAAGTACATGTCACCTCCGGGGGGCATGGGCTTTGTGAAAGTCTATGTTCCCTTGTGTGTTTTCTTCCTACCTTAACATGCTTGATATCATTACTTGATATCAACCACCTTAAGGTGGGGGCATATGTAAGGTAAGCTATCTTTTGTAGATGTTAGCAATGTGCTTGTCCTTAGGTACAGTTTAAAGACTTGTGTGAGGATTACATCCTGCACTCTGAGTTTGTTTGCAATTAATCAATCAATCAATCATTTAAGCCCTAAGGCCGGATGTCACGTATATCCTTTTTATTTTAAGGTCTCTATGGAGGTGGGGGTGGTGCATTTCTTGGAATAGATTACACCATCCTATCATTTTCAAAAGTCCTCAGCAGAGGCAGGGAGTAGTTTTGTGACTAACTCAACCCTTAAGAGTGTGTTCGGTTACTGTTGTGGCAAAGCCTAATTGTGCGTGTGTGCCTGTAATGTGCCTGAGATGGTGATGAACCTAGAAATAGTAACACTCCATCGCTTGGCTACCATATTTTCTCTGTGTCTTCAAAGTGTGTGTATTTGTGTGCTTACTTTGTTTGGCGTGTTTTTTGCCCATATGTAGTTTAAAGACCTGTGCAATGAGTACATCCTGCATTTTGGGAGGTTTTGCATGTATTGCATGTGTGTTGCCCCATATATGTAGTTTAAAGACCTATGCGATGAGTACATCCTGCATTATGGGAGGTTTGTTTACTTTCCTTGTACTTGCATTTGCATTTCATATATATGAGAAAAAGAAAAGAAAAGAAATCATTCCTGTCTTTAATGCATTAACATGTCTTCTATGCATTCAATGTATTATCCATGTTTTGCGTGACTATAATAGTCTTCTATGTGTTTTGTGTGCCTGTCATTATCTTCAATGTGTCTGGTGTTTCTTCTCCGTGTTTAGCATGTTTGTTGTGCTTGTTGACCATACTTTAATGCATGTATTGGCCTTGTGTTTATACATACATTAAAGTGGGGGCTAAATGTAATGTCAAAAAATGTCCTCTTGCGGGCTTTTCCCTCAAAAGGTTTAGCTCCCGAGTCTTTTATTTGCATTTAGGACATATTACATCATAATTTGACATCCTGATGAGAAAACTGCTAAGTGTCTTGACAAATAGGACCTAGGGGGACCACTTGAGATAGACCCTACCCAAAATAAAGGGGAGGACTTGGGCACTCGTGCCCTAGCCCTGCCCTATTTTGGGTCAGTCCTAATTTTTGGGTGTCAGCTTGTGACCGTTATTTAGGTCCTATGCCGACACTGTAAGCTTGAATTACAAAATTCTTGGCGAGAGTGTTTGTAGTTGCATATAAAATCATATTTAGGAATTCATTTGTAAACTAGATGAACATTTTAATTCTAAAGCATTCTAAAGGTGATTCAAGGCTTTTATTGTGTTGCAAGAGCATATTTGTGTTGTCTATGTGTTTGTGTTTGCAGATTTGAGCATCCATCTCCTCATGGCATGAAGAGCTTCTTCCTTCCATGAGATCTTCACTATAAGGTGACATTCATTTGTGTTTGTAAGCATTTATCATTTGGTTTTTTCCTCTGCCTCCCAAGGCACACACTCTTTATCTGACAACGGTGTTTGGAAGGCTTGAATGTCTCTCCAGGACTTGACTGAGGCTAGCCTCTAAACACCACAACCCCCTCCCAAAGTTTTGTGATTGCAAGTTATAGGTGTCACATCTGGAAAAAGTGGAGTTGTACGAAGGATTAGTAGACATCAAGGATTTGAGATCTAAAAAGAAGTGGGACTTTGGAGCCTTTTCAGTACTTGGGCGCTAGTCCTTGTGTCCTCCGCAGTTGAATTTCTAGAAACAAAAGTTATAGTGCAGATCAGTGTCAGAAGGAGATCATGATTCTACAAAGAAACTGGTACCTTGGACTTGGACACCTACTCTTTAGTCCTTGATTATTCCACTTTAGAACCTCGAAAATAGGTGCATAATTATTTGCTATTTCACATCTTCCTGTAGCAGCATTTTCTGTAATTCATCTGTTTGTTGTCGTATTTGCATAATTAGGGTTTTAAGGTATAATCAAGCATAAGAGAAGACAATTGGCAATCAAATCATAAAAATCCAAGTTTCCCTACATCTCACGGTGACCTAGTGTATGATAGTACCTTGCAACTTGACCCTAAGTCCTTAAATGAAAGGGTGAAAGGAGGATACATACATAAAACTACCAAAAACTCAACTATCCAAATTTTACCCTTTACAATTGTGAAGGATTTTTCTGCATTAATTGGATATTATTAGGGTTATTATCAGCTTCCCCTCCTCAAATTCTCTACAACACCCTTTTTATTAGGCCTTTGCATTGAAAATTGATGAAAATTTGTATATTTTGGCTATATTTTCACTAGGGTTTGACCTAGATTGGCACTATAAGCATGTTGTGACAAATTTTATGACTTTAGGTGACTAATATTACTATTATTATCTGTTGCCACTTCTGAAATTCTTTACAACACCCTTTTTAGTGGACCTTTGCATTGAAAATTTGTGAAAAATTGCATATTTTAGTGCATTTTCACTAGGTCTTGACTTGTCATCACTCTAGATTTGCATCAAAAGTGTGTTGTGAAGGATATTATTGCTTTATTGGACTGATATCAGACATATTATTTATTTTCATTGATAAATTTACTCACCACTCCTTTTCTTTCACTTATTTGCATTGAAAAAGGTTGAAAAATCAAAACATTTTAGATCTTAAACATATCTTTCTCCTAGGATTTGTTCTATTATTTTGTGCATTGAGCATTGCATGCCTTTGTATGAGTACTATAAATTTTTTCCCTAATATAAATATCCCTTTAAGAAGAAGTAGGTGACTCATGGGATCTAGTTCTTTTGAAGAAAACGATATCCCTACCTTTGAAAATCCATTGAATACCTTCTTTACAAAAGGAGAGACAAATTTTGCAAGATACTATACCTCATACAACAACTATGGAAGATCAAGTATTTCATGATGTTGAGGACACTATTGAGGTGGTCACACATGTGCCTAATGAGCAAGTAAACAAACTTGATAAAGAGCTAACAGATTTTCAAGCATTTGTGCAAATTGAAAGGATAGCGGAAGAAGCTATACTTGTGATTCACAACATAAGAGAATTGACAAAAGAAGGACAAGATGGTATTAATATTATTTAAGGTTTAACACATATTGTGCAAACTAATGTCATGCCAATGACTGAATGTGTAAAAGTTATCAATAACATGTCACCATCTCATACACAAGTATTAGTACCTTTACCTACCACTAGAATGTCTACATTTACATCAGCAATTTTAACAACTAGTGTGAATGCTTGTAGTAATTCTACCACTAGTATTGTAGTATCTAATGGAAATAGTCTACAAAATTACAAAGCTACGACATTTAATTATCAAAACTTGGTTTCTAAGGGGACCTCTTCTATGAATAATCACTCTCAACCACCTCTCCATCTCACTTATTCTCAACCACCTATTACATACAACTACTCGCAACCACCTTCCACCTATCACTATGTCCAACCACCATTGAACTATTCACAACCTCCACTTATCACTACTCAAACTCAATCACCTCCTCACTTTTGTTCTAATTCCTCACAACAAACTGCATCTCCCAATGATGCCATCCTAAACCAACTTTTGCAAGGCATGACTTCTTTACAACAAAAAGTGACAAACTTGACAATCTCTTCACAACCTAATATACCAACCTATCATGCCCGTAATCCCCTATCTTATGCAATGTCAAGAACTCCTATGCCCAAGAGGTTTGAGACTCCTCAGTTTGAAAAATATGGTGGAAAAGGCGATCCTAATACGCATGTGGCAACATTCATGGCTATGAGTAGTAATTTCTACTTTGAAGAGGACTTATTAGCAAAAAGTTTCTTGTAATCTCTCAAAGATACTGCTTTAGAATAGTTTTTCTCTTTACCTCCGAATTCAATACACTCTTTTTTACAATTAGTTGATCAATTTTTACAACATTTCCAAGCAAACATTAGACCTCAAGTTTCTTTGATTGATTTAGTCCATTGCAAACAAGGTCTGAAAGAGAAGCAAACTGAGTTTATTAGTCAATAGCAAGCTCTCTATGTAGAAATCTAATATCAGATGAAGGATGAGGATGTTCAGAAGGTGTTTATTACAAATCTACAACTTAACATCGGTGATAAGATTCTCTTGATGAAATATAAATCCTTTCAACATTTATGTACCACCCTTCATGATTATCAACTTTGGTCTAGTCGGTATGAAAACCAAAACTCATTAGCTCAAGTTGGTCAATCCATAGGTTGACCATCACAAAACAACTTTAAGAGGAATAATAAGAGTTTCATCAAGATTAATGGGCCAAATTTGAACAATTTCTCACACATGTCTTCTATCACTAATCCAAAAAAGGTATCGTATCAGCAAAGAAAGATTACTTTGATATCTGAGACCTATCATTCTATGATGAATCAAGCTGTAAGTAATAATCTTATGAAGCTTCCCCCAATTAAACATTTGGATCCTAATAAAATGCAAGGACCTTATTTTGATGCCAATTCTTTTTGTCATTTTCATCGACAACAAGGACATGATACTGAATGATGTATGCATCTTAAACATGAAATACAAGACCTCATCGACTCGAATGTTATACAAGTATCAAGTGTGAATGATAATGGGAATAAGTCAGTTGCTCCTTTGAATCAGAATTTACAAATCTGTACTAATCCTTTCCCTAAGTATTCCAATAGCAATATGTTGGAACAAAATATAGTGGAAGTAGACGATGATTGTTTGGATTATGATAATATTGTGAGTATAATAGAAGTGGATAAGAAAAAATTGGATAACCCACCTTGTCCATGAGGACAAGGTATTTATGCTGAGGTTCCTCTTCTGTTATCTTTACAAGGATCAGGAGATGACCAAAATGCATCAGAAAAACAAATGGAACAACTGAAACAAGTGATTATAACAAAAGAAAGGATTGAGATAGTACAAGATAGTCCTTGTCACTATGGTAGACAAACTCAACAAAGAAAGTTAGCTAAAAATTAGAAAAGAGTAAGATTATTATCATCAGTTGGAAATAATAGTGGTTCTACTCCTCACAAGCAACAGAAGGTCTCACATACACAAGGATTTGAGAAACAAGCATTGCATGGACTTCCTGACAACAAACAAGGCTCTCATAAGAACCACTCAAGCTTCACACAAAACTTGATAGAGCATCTCTCCAAGATGCTCGCAAGTTCCATATTCTAGACTAATTTTTCTCTACAAGTAAGTATCTATAACCCTGGTGGTCACTTATGCAGTAGCATAATTGGCTCATGTATTTGACCTCCCCTCTCATGTTGTGTTTCCTCTGTGATGTGTTATGTGTTAATCAGGCCTCCTGGGATGACCCTTGATTCTATTGTAAGGTCCAAGATACTAGGAGACCACCTCTGTTGTGACCTTCTAGTTGTATCATCATTCTTCTATATTGCTTCTCCTCTATTTTCACTATTGTGTGTTGTCTTATGAACATAGCATTGTGGTTGGTGACTTGGGGGCACCCTCCTACGTGACTATCCCTAAGGCACTTGTTTCTCCTCTCTTGATTCATTATTTCCTTTCCTCTAGTGTTTCTATCTAGCAGGCAGATGACGAAAAACATATTATATTGATATGGACCTAGTGTCCCTTCAGTGAGAAATAAAAAATGCACCAAGTCCATACATGACGATGGGGTTGATATATATTATCCAACGCTTGGCTAGTAGAATCACTCCATGTGATCTTGATGTTGTCTTATAGTACTTACAAACCATAACAATATTGCTTCTCTGTGCATTTTGTTTATCTTTGAATCTCACCTTGGTTACACTTAGTTTGAGATTTTTGCGGTATAGCCCCACGGTCATACTCAATCTCTAAATCCATAGCATAACCTCAGATCTTTATGTGAATTATCATATTCATTATTTTTTATCATGATTATATGGACACTAACACTTTTCTTGCAGGAATATGTCTGTGGGAACATTTGGGGATCATAAAGTACATGTCACCTCTAGAGGGCACGGGCCTTGTGAGAGCTCATGTTCCCTTGTGTGTTTTCTTTCTACCTTAACGTGCTTGATATCGACACCTGATATTAACCACCTTAAGGTGGGGGCATATATAAGGTAAGTTGTCTAATTTAGATGCTAGCAAAGTGTGTTTGTTCTTAGGTGTAATCATAAAGAATGGTGGTGATGTGTCCCTCCTGTACTCTAAGATTTGTTTGAAATCTATTGCAATCACTTAAGCCCTTTTTGGAGGTGGGATATCATGTATATCCTTTTTATCTTAAGCCCTATGTAGAGGCAGGGATGGCATATTTCTTGAGGAGAGTGCACATCCTATCATTTTCTAAAAGTCCTTTGTGGAGGTGGGAAATGGATATGCAACTATCCTAATACTTAAGCATGTCTTTGGTAGTTGTTGTGGCAAATCCCAATCATCGATGTGTGCCTATAATGTGCCTGAGATGGTGATGAACCTATAAATAGGAATACTCCATAGCTTGTCTGCCATGTTTTCTCCATGTCTTCCATGTGTGTGTATATTGCGTGTTTGTTCCTAGACATAGTCTTAAAGACTAGTGGTGATGAGTCCCTCCTATGCTTTGGGATTTGTATGGTGTACTTGCTTTGTATGGCATGTTTGTTCTCAAGTACAGTCTTAAAGATCGGTGGTGATGAGTCCCTCCGGCACTCTAAGATTTGTTTGGCATGTGTGTTGCCCCATATGCAGTCTTAAAGACTGGTGGCGATGAGTCCCTCCTACATTTTGGGTGGTGTCTTTACTTTCCTTGTACTTGCATTTGCATTTTTTATATGAGAAAAAAATGATCATTGTATTCACTACATTCACTATATTCCTTGTGTTTTGCATGTCTTCAATGGTGTCTTCTCCATGTTTTGGGTGACCGTAACTGTCTTCTCCACATTTTGCATGTCTGTTACTATCTTCACTGTGGCTGGTGTGTCTTCTTTGTACTTAGCATGTTTGTTGTGTTGTTGACTGTACTTTAATGCATGTATTGGCCTTGTGTTTTTATATACATTAAAGTGGGGGCTAAATGTTATGTCAGAAAAAGCAACCTTGGGGGATTTTTCCTCTTAAGGTTTAGCTCTTAGGTCCTTTAGAATGCATTTAGAGCATCTTGCATGATTTTGATGACTCCCGATGAGAAAACCCTGAAGTTTATGGCAAATGGGACTCAGGGGGTACATTTATGATGAATCCTACCTGAAATAGGGAGAGGACTTGGGTGCTCACACCCTAGTCCTGCCCTATTTTAGGTCAGGACCTATTTCAAAGTTCGGTTTATGACCATTACTTAGGTCCTATGCCAACACGGTAAGTTTGAATTACAAAATTCTTAGTGGGAATGTTTGTAGTTGTATATATAAGCATGATTAGTGATTCATTTGTAAACTAGATGGCTATTTTGATCTAGGAGCTTATTTGAAAGTGATTCAAGGCATTCATTCTGTTGCAGAGCAGAATGTTGTGTTGTTTTTGTGTTTGAATTTGCACATTTGGCATCCATCTCCTCATGATATGAAGAGCATCTTCCTTCCATGAGATCTTCACTACAAGGTGATATCAATTATGTTTTTTATCATTTGTCATTTGGATTTTGCCTGTATCCCACAGGGATACGCACTCTTTATCTGACAATGGTGTTTGGAAGACTTGAATGTCTCTTTGGGGCTTGATTGAGGCAAGCCTCTAAACACCACAACCCCCAACCCACTTTTCTTTGATTGTAGGTTACAGGTTATGAAAGCGAAAGAAGTGTAGTTGCAAGAGAGCAGTGCAGATTGTCAAAATTGTAGAGCATAGAAGAAATTAGGGACCTCGACTCGAGTGCCCACTCATTAGTCCTCCAAATCTCACAACTGTAAAATCTCCAAAATGGTAGAAACAGGTTGCAGACAACATTTCCAGATCTTGACAAAAACTGTGGCACTAGACTAGGGTGCCTACTCATTAGTCCCTAACTTTTCCATACACCAAACTTCAAAATTTGGTATTCATTTGATTGTCATTTGATATATCGGTGCATGATCATTTTTTGTAATTCGTCTATTTGTTTATGATTTCACGAAATTAGGGTTTTCAACATAATTAGGCTTAATTGAACAACAAAATTATACAATTCCAATCTTCCCCTATGTTCCAAGTGATAGGAGATCTATAGTAGAGTTCTCTACTCAGTTGAATGTCCTTGAATGTTTAGTGGTGAAAGGAGGATCAACACAAACCCTTTAAAATCAATCCTCTTCATTTTTAACACTAAACATCAACTATCTTCCTTAGTCTGTTATTGTAGCATCTGTAAGATTTGCTTCTAGTTGAGTACCCAAGAAAAATTCCTTAATCAAATCTTGAGTCAGACTTTCCCAAACTTTCTTCATCTCTTCTGACATAGCATTTGCTTCCAAAATTTCTAAAATACTTGATAAAAGTAGGTCTTTCCTTCCATAGCTCATATGGTGTCTTAGTGTTATTCACTCTTAGTTGACCTCTATTAAGGATATAGACAATAGTATGGACTACTTCTTTCCAATATACATTAGGCATCCTAGCTTCATTCAACATTGTTCTTGCCATCTCCTAGACCATTCTATTCTTCCTTTCCACTACTCCATTTTGCTGAGAAGTTCTTGAAACAGATAGGTGCCTCCTTATTCCAAGCTCTTCACAGTCTTCCTCAAACTCATTTGATGTTAATTCACCACCTCTATTAGACCTTAAGCACTTGATTCTAGAATTTATTTCATTTTCAACCATAGACGTGAAAATCTTAAACCTACTAAAAGCTTCTAATTTCTCTTTAAAAAATGTAACCCATGTCATCCTAGAGTAATCATCAATAAGTAACATAAAATACTTCTCACCTTGGAGACTCCTTTTGCTAGGACCACACAAATCAGTATGAATTAGTTATGATTGCTTTGTAAAAGAATACTCCTTGGTTTCAAACATTGTCCTTGTCTGCTTCCCAATATGACATTCTTTACATAGGGTACTTGTAGGCTTGGTAATCTTTGGCATGTCTCTTACTGCTTGTATGGAGCTGATTTTCACAAGATTGTCAAAATTGATGTGTCCCATCCTTTTGTGCCACAACCAGCATTCATTTTTCTATCCTAGAAGATAATTTCTTCCATTAACACCATTTAGGTTGTACAATTTGTTTTCTGTCCTAGAGCCATCTACCACCAATTTACTAGTATTTTCTCTTCTAATTTCATATCCTTGTGTATGAAATATGAGGTTGTATCCTTTGGTACACATCTGACTTACACTGAGAAGATTGTGGTTGAGACCTTTTACATATAGAACATCTTCTGTTTTAGATCTTCCATCAATACTTATGGTGCCCTTTCCACAAATTTTTGTAGATGTATTATCACCAAACTTGACTGATCAAACCATTCCACTTTACAATATTGATGAATTTGCTCTTATCACCTGTCATGTGGCTTGAACATCAATTGTCGATTGCCCAGGGGTTTGTTTCCCCTTGGGCATGAAATGTTGTTTGGATAATAATTGAATTTTGAACCTCATTATATTCTTGCTATCTTTTGGAAGTGTCACTCTTTGTCTTTCTTATTAATATCTCCCATCTGAGCTTCTGACTTTGCTAGTCCACTTCTACAATATCTTGATGTGTGTTTAAAATTGTTGTAGATATGACATATCACATTGACATCTACAAGTGAAGCAAGAGGATTCCTACTTACAAATTTTATTCTATTCAGTCTAGACTTGCACTCCATAGCCTTATAACCATACTTATTCTAGATAAAACAATAACCAAAATAGGCATGATTGAACTTGTTTATGAAGATCTGCCTTCCATGGAAGGGTCTTTCATATCTTCTTCCTTGAGACATGACTTGAATGAGATCTACTTCTTTAGTGTCATTTGGATTTCTAGCTAGGCCTTTTTTCCAAGTAGATATTTTTGTCTAGCTAATCATATACTTTCTCCAATTCTTTTCTAAGTGAAGAGAATTTTTCCTCGAGTTTTGAGTATTCATTTGTCTTAAATTCAATTTGGGCTTTTTTTTCTTTGTTCTCTTTCCTTACACATTCCAAGTTATCAAGAGTATAAATAAGTTCACCTTCAAAATCAACTTCACATTCTTCTTCATCAATAGTCTTGTCAGAAATGTCAGAGACTTCCATAGTCATGAATAAGGATTCTTCTCTTTCATCATTTGATGAGTAGTGATCTGCTTCTTCCAAAGAGTTGTAGTCTTCTTTGGAAAGGAGGTTCCTTTTGAAACCCTTGTTGTTATTTTTGTTTTCTCCAAAGGGACATTTAGATGCATAATGACCATTCCTTCCACATTTAAAATATTTGAAAGGTATCTTACCTTTATACTTGCCTGAACCTTTCTTTAGCTTTCTCACAAAGTTTGCTTCTTCTTCCTTAGACTCACTATGTGGACTAGATATTCCTTCTTTCTTTGTAGCTTTGAAAGAAGCTTCCCTTTTGGATGTATCTTTGACTTCATTTCTCATCTCATAGGCAATGAGGGACCCAAACAGATCATCCATGGTAAATGTGTTTAGATCTTTGGCTCCTTCAATAGCAGAAACTTTTGAATCAAATATGTGTGAGAGAGAGAGAGAGAGATCTTAGAAATTTCTTTACAACCACTAAGTCATTCACTACTTTGCCTAGCCCTCTGATTCCATTAACAACTTCATCCACTAAGAGTAAATAATCAGCAATGCTTTCCTTTTCTTTCATTCTTAGATTCTCAAACCTTCCTTTTTAGGTTTGTAATTTTTCTTGCTTTACTTTATCATTTCCTTTGTAGATATTTTGGAGTTTATCCCATATATCCTTGGTCATCTTGCACTACATTACCTTGACAAACTTTGAGTTGGTTAGACCAATTAAGATAGAATTCTTATCTTTAGCATTATTTTCATGGACCTTCTTCTCAGCTGAATCTGTAAGAGGATGTGTAGGATTAGTATAAGTATCCATTGCAACTCTCCAAACATCATAACCTATAGAGGAAAGATAGGCTTACATCCTTACACTCCGAAAGGCATAGTCAATTCCATCAAATAAAGGTGCTTTGTTAGAAGAGGACCCATTGATGGTGTTTTTAGCACATAGCAACACATGTAAGATATTCGATATCTCACCTCTCTTGAAAGGAATCTTATCCTAGAAAAGTCTTCCCCAAGGTTTATACAACTAGGTCTTAGCTTGCGGGATAACTTAGCGGATATATTTTAGCTTTACCAACAAAGGGGACTTACATGCAACTGATAGGGTGTATAAACTATTACGACAAAGTGTACAAGAAAACCTATGCTACTTTCAATAGATTACAAATGTGAATGTTGCTTTTGAAAACTAACTCTAACAAATGAATTTAAAGAAAATGCAAAAGGTAAAGGTTAAAGAGAAGTATTGAAATCTAGGTGACAATTGCAACAGGATGAAATGCTTCAAATAGACAAACACTTTCAATAAAACCACCCCCTGTTTCACCAGGTTAAGAAACCACAATATTGCAGGAGATGATGCAATATTCAATGGAAACTTAAGATTTTCAAATCACATTCACTCATTAAACACCCAGATAATGGCACAATTTAATTATTGAAATGCAATCAAGATAAATTAAATTAACAAGGTTCAAGCTAACTATGCATGGCAACTTACAATCAACAAGCACCAATAGTATGAACCAAAGCATTCATCAAATATCTCAGCATTTACCCATCATTGCAAAAGCACATTTAACTAAATTCAGATTGATATGATCCATGAAATCCAAAAGAGATAACACAATAACCTAAATTCCCAGCAACTTGTAAAATTTGCTTTGCATTAATCAAATTTTGGCATAGTCTCAACAATTCATTATCAAGTATTGGTTACAATGAGAGGAAATGATGGCCCTTTTATAGAAAAGGCACCATAATGAGTTTTTCATGGATGGTGGAGATTTACATTGCATTGAATGAGGTACACCAATTTGTTACATTTTAGATTTAATTTTATCTTGATAGAAAAAGACAAAGTATAACTTGCAAAAACATTAAACTTGGACAAAATGAGTACACATTTGGATGTACATGACAAAGAGCCAATTTTGAAGGTAAAAGAAAGTCAACAGGAAGTCACATGACCCTTGAAAACATGAGCTTGATGTAGATTGACAAGATTTCACATGTTGACATATCACTTTACTGCCCATTACCATCCAAGTCAACCTTCTTTTCTACTTCCCTATTGTTGTATGCCACAAATGCTGACAGTGCTGAATTAATCGCTGATGGGTCTAGATTCGTTACAAAATCAAATCTAAATTTCATTGTGTCCACTACACCAAAATTTTTTATGATGTACAGCTAATCTGGACCATTTATTCTTTTTGAATTCTTTGAAGAGCATCCTCATATCACTGATCCTTTCTAGATCCTCCACTTGACATGGTGGTGATTCCCCTTGCATGAATAAATTAAACTTTTCCTTGCATTCTTGGACATCTACAGGGGTAGTGTCATCTAGATACATATGGGTGAAAGCTCAAAGTGTGTCATTTAGACTATAAATTACCTCCATTATCTGAGCTCGAGCTAGTTCTACTTCAACTTTGGCTTTATCAAAGAATTCCTTTTTTAGTTTTATCAATTCAAGCCAATGTTCAGGGAAATGCAGTTCCTCCTTGGTCAAAATATTTTCTTCAATTAAAAATTTGTCAAGCAATTTGCATATACCCAAAACTCAAGGATGGATGTGAGATTAGTATTCATCATAGTTTCTATAGTCTTCAATGACCTCATCCCATTCTACTTTTAGTGCACAAAATTCCCTATGCATGTTAGAATCGTCATCAATTATTTTGTAGCCTTCAATATACACTTTGTGATACCATTTTTCTATTGTAGAAGTGATAGCCTTGATATTGTCAAAATCCTCCAACTCATTCTTGGAGAGAAGAGTAGGTTCTATAGATGCTTCACCTTCATAATGAGAACGCTTCAGTAAATCTGTGATATAGGCTTTTAATTCTTCATTTTTCTGCTAGAGTTGTTGCTTAGTCAACTCATCTTTATTTAATATATCAAGAATATTGGATACAAAACCTTTAAACTCATCAATTTCCTGAGTCTTGGAAGTTGGTCCTAGATTAAGAGTGGTGACAGTGTAGTCCTCTGGTCTGACATCTTCCTTATTTGCTTACTTAGGTGGCACTACTACCTCTGTAATTCATGATCCTGTAGCATCATTATAAATTCAAGATTAGATTTTAGACTTTTTTTGTTTCTTTGGCTTCTCAAGTCTGGCCAAAAAACTATCCAAATGTACCGACATAACTTCTACTTTGGAAGGCTGATTGCTTAGCCTCTATATATAACCATTTTGGAGCTGCAGAAGATTACTTTGGAGAGTCAATGTGACTTTCCTCCTTATCAACGAATCATCCTCATGAATATTCTCTACATCTAGACCCTTCTCTTCCCCTTTATCCTCCAATGTACC
The DNA here is from genome assembly GCA_027924645.1 of Cunninghamia lanceolata. Classification (NCBI taxonomy): domain Eukaryota; kingdom Viridiplantae; phylum Streptophyta; class Pinopsida; order Cupressales; family Cupressaceae; genus Cunninghamia; species Cunninghamia lanceolata. The sequence goes on along the minus strand of BSBN01000061.1, from coordinate 1,867,491 downwards.
CTAATTTTTTGCCTCTGTGATCTTTGGAGGGGATTCTAATTGCTCTCTTTATTGCAAGTTCTCTGTTACATATTTTTGAGCAATTTCTAGAATTGAGTTAGTGGCTACCCCCTCTGATGGGCTATCCTCTATGTTCACCACTTCTATCGTGTTGTGATCTATAGGAGGTGTGTTTATTATGTCTTCAATTACTACCTCTCCTTGAGAATCCAACTCAGCGCATAGCTTTTCAATGCCAATCAGAAAAGGGACTAGAAGAGTTATTGGCAAGGGCACTTAGGTTGAATTATTAAAGGGTCTAGATAGAGAATTATTAACTATGGTAAAAGAATCTATTGCAAATGTTGGCAAGTACACTTGGGATAGGCTGGCAAAGGAAGCAAAGCCTAGGGAAGGTGGAATGGAGGGAGAGGATAACATTGAAGAAATTGAAATGGGTGTGGTGAGGCTATGGGCTAGTAAAGAGAAGAAGGTGAAAGTATGGTAGAGATGGGAAGTAAGGAGAATGAGGTGGAAGATGAAGAAGAGGAGATGAAGGGGCAAAGGAAATGGAAAGAGGCGAGGAAGTGGAAGTGGGAAGGCTTATAGATGTGATGGAAGGGAGGGAGGATGAGACAATGGATGAGATGGAAATGGAAGAGGTGGATGACAAAGAGGAAATGGAAGCAATAGTTGAAGGTGAGGTGGGTGGAAGAAGGGAAGTTTATATACTTGCACTAATTGTTGAGGAGGACACAACTAAAGAAGCACTAGAATAAATAGGAAGTGAAGTGCCAACTATAACAAGAGATGATGTGGCGATATCAATGTTTTTCTGTGGAGCCACAGAGGTGACAAGAGATGTAGCCACAGTGGGTTGTTTCTTAGTTTTCTTTGGATTGGATGACTCACATTTCCCAATGAGAAAGTCTTTCCTTTTTGAGCCTCTTGTTGGTTTTCCTTCTAAATCAGCATTAGGGTTTGCCAGTTCTAATGTACAGGCAGATTCAGCCAACTAAATACAGGAGGTTGCGTGAGCTCCTCCCCTTCACTTCTGGTTCTGCCGCACCAAGGGGGGTGTCCCTATTTGATAAAAGTATGACCTTGACTAGCTCAATGACAGAAGGATATAACTTGACAGCAACAGGCAGAATACTCTCATGTAAGGACCAAGATTTGTGTAACAAATCACAAGGTTGGCAACATTCTTGGACATAATGTCTGGTTAGGGATGAGAGCATGCAGGGGTTTCCTACTCCTAATCCTACAACTAACAGGTGGAAGGATGAAATGGTTTGAATTGGTGTTTGGAGTTATGGGACTTTCCTAGACCCATTGAATAGACAGATTCCCAAACCAGTGCCTTATCTGGGCAGCAGAGTCATATCTAAAAATGTAAATGTCTCCCCATGACAACACTAATTCATATCCAGAGGACCTGAGAAGAATGCTACCGCCTAACAACAACATGTCCAAGAAAGAGTATTACTTATGATCATACTTAACAGATCCTATGATGCAATCTATTTTCCTTTGTATCTGATCAAAAGCCTATTTAACCACTCCTTGAGTAGATGCAATAAATCAGACACACAGTATGCATACACTGAAAAACTTGGAAGCCCTTGAAAACCTTGTTTGAAAGGAAAACAAATGATATACAGGAGACAATCAGAAATAATACACACACAGGTGTTTTTCATTTAAAATCAATCTGCATAGAAAGTCATCATAGAGAAAATCATCATTTACAAGCCAAGATAGACTGGTACACTAGACCAAGGACCGAGCCTGTAGCAAAAAATGCCTTTCAAAATGTGAACACCTTATGTTCAGAGCCAGAGCAGAAAGCCCAAAAAACATCCAACCCCTAAAATGAGTAACACTTCCTGCTTAAAAATAGCCAGAGGGAAGCGTACTTAGCATTAATTACATAGCTAGAAGTCAAAAATCTGCCAGATACATTCATCAGAAAGAATGGCGCTTAGAAGTCATCAATGCAGCAAACAAGGGAGGCCTCGAGCCTTGCGCTGCCATCTGGAAGTCTTCATTCACAATCAGGCAGCCTGATCGATTATCCCATCGCCCATACCCCTGCACTGTCGCCATTGATGGCTCAACCACCTATGTTTCACTTGGAAACCATCGCAGCATTCAAAATGGAGCTTCCCGCCAAAATGCATTTCACTGTAGGTTTAAAATAATACAGGGAGATTAATCCCACATGCATGGTGCAGAGAGCCTTCTATTACTTTATAAGCATGGCCACATGTATAATAAGCATCGAGCACTTTTGCTGCGCTCGACCCACGATCCTTCGCCCAAAGCCCATCGCCAAGACCCAAGCCATCGGCACACCCCACAATTCTCCTGCCGACCTTAATAGTCTCGCCGATGCAAACTACACTCCCACCTCCATCGGCATGACCCACACCATCGGAGCATCCAAAAATCCTCTGGCCGACCTACCAAGTCTCTCCAACAAAACTTTCGCCATCAGCCAGACCAACACCGTCGGCCAAACATTTCACACTTCCACCGATGAACAAAGTCATACCGACAACGCCTTCGCTTCCTATCTCCGTCGGTGAGACTAACACCATTGGCTCACCTAAACAAACTCTCACCAATCCCAATGGTCTCGCTGATGGCCAAGCAAAACACACCCATCGCCAAGACAAAGGCCATCGGCACAACAACAATGACGCTCGCCGATTTCAAAGGTCTCACCGATGAGTACCTTGGCTTCCCACTTCTCCTTTGGCGAGACCCTCCATCCATCGGGTTGAACCATGGCTAGGTTCAAATAAGAAGTTCAACTGCAAGGTTCAACCTGATACCTCCTTTGTCGGCAGCACAAATGTAACCCCGCGAACCCATTGAACCGATGAACCGGTTCAACCCGATGGTTCAATGGCGAGGTTCAAACATCAAAACAATACTCCATCGGCAAAACACTTGACCGTCAGCCAAGCAACTCGAAGTCGACCCGATACACAAAAAACTTAGGCCGATACCAAAATCACAAAGCTTCAAACCATTGAACCTTGAACCGTTGAGAAAAGGGTTCAAGCGGGAGGTTCAACGATACACCATTTACGCAAGGTAAATGCATGATATGACCCGTTACAAGAAAAATTAACCTTGAACCATTGAACCATTGAACTTTGAGAAAAAAGGTTCAAGTTCAAACCGAAAGTTTGAAGACACAAAAACAAACTCATGCCGATGAAGAAAACATTAAGACCACCTCCTCAAAAACTATGATGCAGATGCTGAAAAACACTGAGGGGTCCCAAAACTTAAACTTTTTTGGATCTTTTGGGAAGGTGCCTGCATGAAAATTGCTCAGAAACTGACAGTCAATTCAGGCACAATAGTGGCTCTGTATGAGGATGCATGCCTCTTACAGGCATGGCAAGAACCACAGAACTCTGGGATGTAGACCAGTCCCCTATCCATTGGGTACAGAGTCATGAAGTTACAATGATCTGCATCACCAATCAAACTTGATGGCCTAAGGCCACCAAGAAAAGGAAAACCAATATTTCCCCTTGTCAAACACCTTATTTTCATCTGCATGCACTGGGTCAAGCCTGAGAGTACTGCCATGATCTGACCACAAACAAACCTGGTCATCTGCACATTCAATCCTCTGATTTAGCTTGTCACGGTCATCCCAGTGCAGATAACCCTCAGCATCAGGCAACAAATGGATGCAGAATGTATCAAGCAATGCATACTCACATGGTATAGAACACAGGTTATCATCACTATGCATTACAAAATGATTTCCTAGCTGGACTGAAAATTGAAAGCACTCGAAGTCCATCACACAGCTAGGAAAATCAGGGATCTCTTCATCAGCTGGCCCAAAAGAGAAGCTTTCAAATTCACAATTGTGCACATCATGCACACAACCAATAGCAGCACCAAACTAGAAAAGATCAGGCTCTGGCATCTCTTTCAAATCAGGCACATTTTTACAGTCACTTACCTGAAGTATGTTGTTCCCTCTTTCATCAGGATGAGAAATAGAATCCAAGTGAAAAACAGTGTCTAAATCTTCACCATACTCAAATAGATCCTGATCACCATATGTGTCAAAAATGGGTGACCCAGGTGCATCAGCTTCATCATAGTATGCCATTTGTTCATGGGTAGCAGAACATGCATCTTCATCACCAATCGATTCCCTTTGTGGAGGAGTATCAGCCTGTGTGTCATAAGCAAAACAGTCATCAAAAAAAGAACAATCATGCTCTGTACTAGCACTTGTTTCAATCTCTAACTGCTCTTCATGATCTCCATGTGTTTGAAAGGAAGGCAATCGGTCACACATGGGACTATTTCTTTGTTTGCTTATATCTTCTCTGTCTTGAGTACAATACTCACAATTATCCCCACAAGTCCATTCCAAAAGTTGCTCATTGCTATCCACAACCTCTTTGTTGTTTTCATGGCCAGCTGCCTCATCATTGCAATGGGAGTCCTCACTAGTCCTTTCATTGGCATCCTCAACTGGTGAACAATCCAGTCGAGCAGTATTGTTAGCATTATGTTCAAATACAGCAGTCTCAACCTCTATGCTTTCATTTTCATTTTTATCTGCACATGATGCCTTAATCAATTGGTCATTTGTAGCTTCACAACCATTATTCACACCAAAACCTGAGGACAGGGATTTCTATAGGTGCTCATTTATGATTTTTTCTATATTTTCTAAAAAAATGTATGCCATCTGCATGCTTGTCATCTTGAAATCCCTCAGTAATGCACTAGAGCCCTCCTCAAAAGCCTCAAAGAATATGCCAACACAGGCTGAAGTGTCAGGTCTGAAGACTTCTGGGATCTGTGAAAGGGCTACTGCAAACCTATGACTGAAATCAATACATAGCTCTTTATCTTGTTTTCTAATTTTCATCAATTCTGCAACAAGATCAGTAGGTTCTTTTGCAAATTCTTCTTTGAAACAGTCAGCAAGCTCATCCCAACAAGCAAAGGATCTCTTTGAAAAGCTCAAATACTAGTCTTTTTCTTTTGCATCAAGGGACCTAACAAAAAACCTCATCCACACATCCTCATCTCTGAATGAATGTTTTCCCATGAAACTGTGAAAATTTTGGATATGTGCATTCCCATCACAAACACTGTGACCACTAAATCTAGGCATCTGACAGTATATCCTAGTAGGCATACTTTCTACTTTATAATCAACCCATGACAAATCTAACTGATCATACAAAGGATCAAAACGGCTGGCAGGAGGTTTAGCTTTCTGACTGGTAGACACAACAAGGTTATCACTATTCAACTGGGCCTGCCTAGCCTCTAAGAATATTAACCTATTTTTCATCTCTTCTATTCTTTTATCCAACAAGTCATCCCCCTTTTGACTGAGTATGGGTGTATACATATTTGGATTCATGAAATTTCTATTTTCAGACGTCCTTTGCATTCCTAAGACCTATAGCCTCCCCTGGCATCTAACCTATGCAATAAAACAACAATTTCAAGTAGGAAGGAGCAAGGTACCTTTTCTCATACAGATGCTAAAGTCTGAACAGCACATTTTTTGTCACAACACACACATCAACTTTTCATGTGCACTTGAATCTTTTGTAGAGTCGCCACCTCTCCAGAGAGGACAAAATTTACAGTAGCTGAAAGCTCATCAAATATGTTTTTTGAGTTCATTCCCCAGCAGAGCATCATCATTCACATGAAAGACTCCCCAACAGAGTCGCCATTTTTGTTGGTTTTCCTTCTGAATCAACCTTAGGGTTTGCCAGTTCTAATGCACAGGAAGATTTAGCCAACTAAATACAGGAGGTTGCATGAGCTCCTCCCCTTCACTTCTGGTTCTGCCTGACCAAGGGGGGTGTCCCTATTTGATAAAAGTATGACCTTGACTAGCTCAATGACAGAAGGATATAACTTGACAGCAACAGGCAGAATACTCTCATGTAAGGACCAAGATTTGTGTAACAAATCACAAGGTTGGCAACATTCTTGGACATAATGTCTGGTTAGGGATGAGAGCATGCAGGGGTTTCCTACTCCTAATCCTACAACTAATAGGTGGAAGGATGAAATGGTTTGAATTGGTGTTTGGAGTCATGGGACTTTCCTAGACCTATTGAATAGACAGATTCCCAAACTAGTGCCTTATCTGGGCAGTAGAGTCATATCTAAGAATGTAAATGTCTCCCATGACAACACTAATTCATATCCAGAGGACCTGAGAAGAATGCTACCGCCTAACAGCAACATGTCCAAGAAAGAGTATTACTTATGATCATACTTAACAGATCCTATGATGCAATCTATTTTCCTTTGTATCTGATCAAAAGCCTATTTAACCACTCCTTGAGTAGATGCAATAAATCAGACACACAGTATGCATATACTAAAAAACTTGGAAGCCCTTGACAACCTTGTTTGAAAGGAAAACAAATGACATACAGGAGACAATCAGAAATAATACACACACAGGTGTTTTTCATTTAAAATCAATCTGCACAGAAAGTCATCATAGAGAAAATCATCATTTACAAGCCAAGATAGACTGGTACACCAAACCAAGGACCGAGCCTGTAGCAAAAAATGCCTTTCAAAATGTGAACACCTTATGTTTAGAGCTAGAGCAGAAAGCCCAAAAAACATCCAACCTCTAAAATGAGTAACACTTCCTACTTAAAAACAGCCAGAGGGAAGCATACTCAGCATTAATTACATAGCCAGAAGTCAAAAATCTTCCAGATACATTCATTAGAAAGAATGGCGCTCAAAAGTCATCAATACAGCAGACAAGGGAGGCCTCGAGCCTTGCGCCGCCATCTGGAAGTCTTCATTCACAATCAGGTAGCCTGATCGATTGTCCTATCGCCCATACCCCTACACTGTTGCCATTGATGGCTCAACCACCCGCGTTTCACTTGGAAACTGTCGCAGCATTCAAAATGGAGCTTCCCGCCAAAATGCATTTCACTGCAGGTTTAAAATAATACAGGGAGATTAATCCCACATGCATGGTGTAGAGAGCCTTCTATTACTTTATAAGCATGGCCACATGTATAATAAGCGTCGAACACTTTTGCCGCACTTGACCCACGATCCTTCGCCCAAAGCCCATCGCCAAGACCCAAGCCATCGGCACACCCCACAATTCTCCTACTGACCTCAATAGTCTCGCCGATGCAAACTACACTCCCACCTCCGTCGGCGTGAGCCACAGCATTGGAGCATCCAAAAATCCTCTGGCCAACCTACTAAGTCTCTCCGACAACACTTTCGCCATCGGCCAGACCAACACCGTCAGCCAAACATTTCACACTTCCACCGATGAACAAAGTCACACTGACAACGCCTTCGCTTCCTATCTCCGTTGGTGAGACTAACACCATCGGCTGCCCAAACAAACTCTCACTGATCCCAATGGTCTCGCCGATGGCCAAGCAAAACACACCTGTCGCCAAGACAAAGGCCATCGGCACAACAACAATGATGCTCGCCGATCTCAAAGGTCTCGCCGATGAGTATCTTGGCTTCCCACTTCTCCTTTGGCGAGACCCTCCATCCGTCGGGTTGAACCACAGCTAGGTTCAAACGAGAAGTTCAACTGCGAGGTTCAACCTGATACCTCCTCTATCGGTAGCACAAATGTAACCCCGCAAACCCATTGAACCGATGAACCGGTTCAACCCGATGGTTCAATGGCGAGGTTCAAACATCAAAACAATACTCCATCGGCAAAACACTTGATCGTCGGCCAAGCAACTCGAAGTCGACCCAATACACAAAAAACTTACGCCGATACCAAAATCACAAAGCTTCGAACCATTGAACCTTGAACCATTGAGAAAAGGGTTCAAGTGGGAGGTTCAACGATACACCATTTACACAAGGTAAATGCATGATATGACCCATTAGAAGAAAAATGAACCTTGAACCGTTGAACCATTGAACTTCAAGAAAAATGGTTCAAGTTCAAACTGAAAGTTCGAAGACACAAAAACAAACTCATGCCGATGAAGAAAACATGAAGACCACCTCCTCAAAAACTATGATGCAGATGCTGAAAAACACTGAGGGGTCCCAAAACTTAAACTTTTTTGGATCTTTTGGGAAGGTGCCTGCATGAAAATTGCTCAGAAACTGACATTCAATTCAGGCACTAACACCTCTTATGTTGACTATAGGAGGGTTACTCTTCTTCTGCTCCTTCGGAGGCTCTTTCTTTGCCTTCCCTTTCTCACCGAGAGGAATATCTGTTAGGGTTAGCCGACAGAAGCTATCAATTAAATGCAAATAAAGATTAAATAGAGGAATGGAAATACATAGTAACTAATAATAGCGAGAGACAAGTTTTAACATGGTTCACCCAAACTCGGGCTACATCCACCAAACAGAGAGTTGAATATTATTATCTAGTAAATCAAACTGATTACAACCAACAATCCCTGCAACTCAATACCACTGCAAATGCTACAATACAATATCTCAAAAAACCCTAACCCTTATCTGCTTTTATCAAGCCTTTTTGTTGATTACAAAAATAGGGTTTTCTTATGTCGGTCAATGAAAAATAACTCCTGCTGCTCCCAAACCCCCGCAAGGGGCGCTACCCCTTGACCCTGTAGGAATTTGAGGGGAAATTGCACCGATAAAAGTGGGGAAAATTTAACCTCCGAGTCTGATTAGGCTCCATATAACAATAATCTCCCACTTAGAGACTAATCACACTCCACACCATATCATCTCCCACTTGGAGACTAATCATAACACCACTAACCCTGTAGCTCCTGTTGGTTTTGCTTCTGAATCAGCATTAGGGTTTGCCAGTTCTAATGCACAGGCATATTCAGCCAACTGAATACAGGAGGTTGCGTGAGCTCCTCCCCTTCACTTTTGGTTCTGCTACACCAAGGGGGGTGTCCCTATTTGATAAAAGTATAACCTTGACTAGCTCAATGACAGAAGGATTTAACTTGACAGCAACAGGCAGAATACTCTCATGTATGGACCAAGATTTGTGTAACAAATCACAAGGTTGGCAACATTCTTGGACATAATGTCTGGTTAAGTATGAGAGCATGCAGGGGTTTCCTACTCCTAATCCTACAACTAACAGATGGAAGGATGAGATGGTTTGAAATGGTGTTTGGATGCAAACCTGGACCTGGTGTATAACCTCAACACAGAGCTAGATTGGTGCCTATCCAGGGCTTGGAGTCAGTAGACATACACCTGTGAATGATCAGCATGAACAACTAAAATTAGATTTCAGGGGGATACACATATGATACCTGCCTTACAGATATCTCCCAATACAGAGTGTTAAGCTATCTATACTTATGGCATCCCTATTGTAGTATACCCTTCCCAATATTCAATCTGAAAATAGTTTAATCTACCCCTTGAGCAGAAGTTAAAAGATTAAACATTCAACACAGGAATTCTATGTTCTAGAATCTTAGACATTCCCTGAATACCTGGACTTAGAAGAAAGATACATGCAAGACTGGAGACAGAATTAGCACAACACATGCAAACATAGCATTATTCATATAAGATTGACCATGAAATCAGTGGATTCATGCAAAAACGTACAACAGGAGATACATAAACTCACAAGTTTTGCTGCACAGAGCAACTAAATCAGCTGTATTGCATTACAGAGCCAAAATGTCTAGTTTTCAACAACCTCAAAATGAGTAACACTTCTTGCTTATAACAGCCAAAGAAGTGTGCTCAGCATTAATTACATGGCTATGACAAAAATCTGCCAGATACAGTCCTCAGAAGGAATGGCGCTCAGAAGTTATTGCTGCATCAGACAAAAAGTAAACAAGGGTCGCCTCGAGCCCTGTGCCACCATCCGGGAACCTTCATGCCAAAAATTGGGTAGTCTAATCACTTGTACTATCGCCCATACCCCTGCTACAATCGCCATTGATGGCTCAACCACCCGCGGCCTACTTGGAAACCGTCGCACTGTTCAAAATGGAGCCTCCCGCCAAGAAGCGCTTCTTCGCAGGCTCAAAACAATATAGGGAGATTAATCCCACATGCATGGTGAGGAGATCACTTCATTAGTTTAAAAATGGGGCCGCATACATACCAAGTGTCGACCACTTTTACCGTGCTCGATGCACGCTCCTTCTCCAAAAACCCATCGCCATGACATATACCATCGGCCCGCCCCAAAAATCTCTCGCCGAGCTCAATAGTCACACCGATCACTACACTACACTCCCTTTCATCGGCCAGAGATTAGTCTATCGGCCAACCATTCCACAGTTCACCCGACAATACAACTCACGCCGATAGACCCTGGCTCTTCCCTTCCGTCGGTGTAACACACACCATCGGAGCATCCAAAAAATTTCTTGTCGATCTCAAAGGTCACGCCGACGGCATCTTTGCCAGCTACACACTGCTCCTCCATCGGTCAGACCCACGTCGATGACACTCCATCGGCCAAACACCTTACATCGGTGGCCCAAAAATTTACTTCGCCGATAGCCAAACACACGCCGATGGACATCCATCGGCCAGACCAAAACAATCAGAGCACTCAAGAAATCTTTCGCCGACATAACAAATCCTGCCTATAACATATCGGCCTCCTACTTCCCCCTCCGACAGGTTGAACCAATGAACCTCTGAACCAGTTCAACAGCTAGGTTCAAAAGAAAGGTTTAACTGTGAGGTTTAGCTTGATAGTTCAACGTCAAAACATTACTCCGTCGGCAACATAAACATAACCCTGCGAACCGGTTGAACCGATGAACTGGTTCAACCCAATGGTTCAACACTGAAGTTCGCTGGCGAGGTTCAAACCTCCAAAACAATACTCCATTGGCAACAAAGCTTCGAACCAATGAACCTTGAACCATTGAGAAAAGGGTTCAAGCGGGAGGTTCAACGATACAATATTTGCGCAAGGCAAATGCATAATATGACCCGCTAGAAGAAAAATGAACCATGAACCGCTGAACCATTAAACTTAGAGAAAAAGGGTTCAAGTTCAAACCAAAATGTCGAAGACATAAAAACAAACACATGCCGTTGGAGAAAACATGAAGACCACCTCCTCAAGAACTGTGATGCACATGCTGAAAAACACTGAGGGGCCCCAAAACTTAGAACTTTTTTGGATTTTTTGGGAAGGTGCCTGCATGAAAAATTGCTCCAAAATTGGGCGTCAATTCAGGCACCAACAGTGGCTCTGTCTGAGGACGTGCAGGTGCAAGACTGCAGCGAGAACCCCAGATCTCTGGGATGCAGACCAGTCCCTTATCCATTGGGCACAGAGTCAAATACTGCACTGACCTGCATCACCAAACACACTTGATGGCCTAAGGCCACCAAGAAAAGAAAAACCTGTATCTCCCTTTGTCAAATATCTTGTTTTCATCTACATGCACTGGGTCAAGCTTGGAGATACTGTAGAGATCCACCCACAAACAAACCTTGTCATCTGCATACTCAACCCTCTAATTTGGCTTGTCATTGTCACCCCTATGCAGACAACCTTCAGCATCATGTGACATGTGGGTGTAGAATGTATCAAGCAATGCATACTCATATGGCATAGAACATAGGTTATCATCACTATGCATCGCAAAATGATTTCCTAGCTAGACTAAAAATTGAAAGCACTTGAAGTCCACCACACAACTAGGAAAAACAGAGCTCTCTTTATACGCTAGCCTCTCAAAAGAAAAGCTTTCAAATTCACAATTTTGCACATCATGTACACAACCAATAGCAGCACGAAACTAGAAAAGATCAGGCTCTGGCATCTCTTTCAAATCAGGCACATTTTCACAGTCACTTACCTGATGTATGTTGTTTCCTCTTTCATCAGGATGAGAAACAGAATCCAAGTCAAAAACAGTGCTCAAGCCCTCACCATACTCAAATAGATCCTCATCATCATATGTGTCATAAATGGGTGATCCAGGTGCATCAGTTTCATCATAGTATGCCATTGGTTCATGGGCAGCAGAACATGCATCTTCATCATCCATGGATTCACTTTGTGGAGGAGTAACAACCTGTGTGTCATAAGCAAAACAACCACCAAACAAAGAACAATCATGCTCTGCACTAGCACTTGTTTCAATCTCTGACTGCTCTTCATGATCCCCATGTGTTTGAAAAGAAGTCAATGGGTCACACATAGGACTGTTTCTCTGTTTGCTTATATCTTCTTTGTCTTGAGTACAATACTCACAATTGTCTCCACAGGTCCATTCCAACACTTGCTCATTGTTGTCCACAACCTCGTTGTTGTTTTCATGGTCAGATGCCTCAATATTGCAATGGGAGTCTTCATTAGTCCTTTCACTGGCATCCTCAACATCTACTTTTTCATTTTCACATGATGCCATAATCATCTGGTCATTCGCAGCTTCACAATCATTTCTCACACCAAGGCCTGGGGACAGGGATTTCAGCAGGTGCTCATTTCTGAATTTTTCTATGTTTTCTACGAACTTGTATGCCATTTGCATACTTGTCACCTTGAAATCCCTTAGTAATGCACTAGAGCCCTCCTCAAAAGCTTCAAAGAATATGCCAACACAGGCTGAAATATCAGGTCTGAAACTTTCAGGGACTTGTGAAAGGGCTAATGCAAACCTATGACTAAAATCAACACATGGCTCTTCATCTTGTTTTCTGATTTTCATCAATTCTGCAACAAGATCAGCCGGTTCTTTTGCAAATTCCTTTTTAAAACAGTCAGTAAGCTCATCCCAACAGGCAAAGAATCTCTTTGGAAAGCTCAAATACCAGTCTTTTGCTTTTGCATCAAAGGACCTAACAAAAAACCTCATCCACATATCCTCATCTCTAAATGAATGTTTTCCCATGAAACTGTGAAAATTTTGGATATGTGCATTCCCATCACATACACTGTGACCACTAAATCTAGGCATCTGACAGTATATCCTAACAGGCATATTTTTTACTTTATAATCAACCCATGACAAATCCAGTTGGTCATACAAAGGATCAAAAGGGCTAACAGGAGGTTTAGCTTTCTGACTGGCAGATACAACAAGGTTATCATGATTCAACTGGGCCTGCCTAGCCTCTAAGAATATCAACCTATTTTTCATCTCTTCTATTCTTTTATCCAACAAATCATCCCCCTTTTGACTGAGTATGGGATAATAAATACTTGGATTCATGAAATTTCTATTTTCAGACATCCCTTGCATTCCTAAGACCTATAGCCTCCCCTGGCATCTAACTTATGTAGTAGAACAATAAATATAAGTGGGAAGAAATAGGGTACCTTTTCTCATACAAATGCTGAAGTCTGAAAAGCACATTTTCTGTCACAACACACATCAACTTTTCATGTGCACTTGAATCTTTTTTGCAGAGTCGCCACCTCTCCAAAGAGGACAAAATTTTCAATAGCTGAAAGCTATTTTTCCAGGTTCATTCCACCAGTAGAGCATCATTTTGTTAGTGACTCGGATGGGTCACAAATATATCATTTTTTTTATCAGTCCATCCCCAGTGGAGTCGCCATTTTGTTGGTTTTGCTTCTGAATCAGCATTAGGGTTTGCCAGTTCTAACGCACAGGCAGATTCAGCCAACTGAATACAGGAGGTTGCATGAGCTCCTCCCCTTCACTTCTGGTTCTGCCGCACCAAGGGGGGTGTCCCTATTTGATAAAAGTATAACCTTGACTAGGTCAATGACAGAAGGATTTAACTTGATAGCAACAGGCAGAATGCTCTCATGTATGGACCAAGATTTGTGTAACAAATCACAAGGTTGGCAACATTCTTGGACATAATGTCTAGTTAAGTATGAGAGTATTCTGCCTGTTGCTGTCAAGTTAAATCCTTCTATCATTGAGCTAGTCAAGGTTATACTTTTATCAAATAGGGACACCCCCCTTGGTGCGGCAAAACCAGAAGTGAAGGGGAGGAGCTCATGCAACCTCCTGTATTCAGTTGGCTGAATCTGCCTGTACATTAGAACTGGCAAACCCTAATGCTGATTCAGAAGCAAAACCAACAGCTCCCACTGGAAATAAGCACCCTAGACTCTGTTGTTCTATTTTTGTTATTTTCAGTCTAGAAGACCAATCAAAGATGAAGAGGAGCTCAACTTCTCCCTTGTCACTGCCTTTGTAAACATATCCACTGGATTTTTATCTGTATGTATCTTTTCCAGCTATAATTGTCCATCATCCAACACTGACCGAATGAAGTGATACCTCAACTATATGTGTTTGGTCTTTGAATGCAAGGCAAAATTCTTTGCAAGATGTATGGCACTCTGGCTGTCTGTAAACAAAGAACTATTAGCCTATTGTTTGCCCAATTCTTATATAAAAGATTGTAGCCATATCATCTTTTTACTTGCCTCTGTTGTAGCTACATACTCTGCCTCTATGGTGGATAAAGCAAACACCTTTTGCAACTATGAGATCCAACTCACTGCTGTCCCACCTACAGTAAAGAAATAACCTGTAGTACTCCACCTGGTATCAATATCACCTACCAAATCTGAGTCTACATAACCTGCTAAATCAGTATTAGAGCCCCCAAAATATAAGTGTTTATTGGATGTACCTCTCAAATATGTGAGAATCCATTTTATTGCATTCCAATGCTCCAATCTGGGATGACTCATATACCTGCTAATGACTCCTACAACATGTACAATATCTGATCTTGTGCATACCATGGCATACATTAAACTTCATATAGCTGAAGCATATGGTACCTTGGACATTTTCTCTTCCTCCTCTTATGTCTTTGGACACATCTCCTTAGTCAATTTCAAATGACTAGGCAAAGGTGTATTGACATCTTTTGCATTCTCCATATGGAATCTCTGCAACACCTTTTCAACATAAGTAGCCTGAGATAGAGTCAATTTTCTGTTCTTCCTATCTCTGCAAATTTTCATACCAAGGATTTGTTTTGCTGCCCCCAAATCTTTCATATCAAATGACTGTGCTAACTGTTGTTTTAACTCTCTTATGTGATCCATGTTAGACTCAACTACAAGCATGTCATCAACATATAAACATAAAATAATGTAGTTGTCATTATCCAACCTCTTAAAATAAACACAATGGTCAGAACTACACCGATTGTAGCCTTGCTCAGCCATAAAACTATCAAATTTCAAATACCATTGCCGAGGTGCTTGTTTCAAGCCATACAAACTCTTATTCAATCTGCACACCAGTTTCTCCTTACCTTTGAACTCAAATCCTTGGGGTTGTTCCATTTATATCTCCTCCTCCAAATCACCATGGAGAAAGGCAATTTTCACATCAAGCTATTTCAAATGCAAATCTTTAGCAGCCACAATACTTAAAACAATACGAATAGAAGTTATCTTGACAATTGGAGAAATTATCTCATCAAAATCAATGCCCTTTTTCTATGCAAATCCTTTTACAACTAACTTGGCTTTAAATATTTTCTTATCTCCATCTTCCTCTTTCAACCTATAAACCCATTTGTTTGGTAAAGCCTTTTTACCTGTAAGCAACTTACATAATTCCCAAGTCTAATTTTTCAGCAAGGATTCCATTTCTTCTTTCATTGCAAGCTCCCACTGAACCTGTGTATCCACCTGCATAGGTTCATCATACCCTTCTGGTTCACCAGAATCTATTACCAAAATAGAATAGAAAGAGGGAGAAAACCTTTTAGGAGTTCTACTTAGCCTTGTTGACCATCTAACATTCACTGGAGTTTGTGGTATTTCTAGTTGCTGTTGTGGAGCATGAGGAACTACTGGAACATTACTATTTGGAATATCATTCAGCACCACATAATCCTTTTCTTTCTTCTCATGCTGCTGCAACTGATCTTTGTACAACACCTTCTCATTAAATTTAACATCCCTGCTTCTCACAATTTTTTGATTTTCAAAATCCCAAAGCCTATAACCAAATTCATCAATGCCATATCCAACAAAGGTACACTTTTTTGATTTTGCATCCAGCTTGGTTCTATTTTTAGAATCTACATATGCAAATGCTTCACATCTGAAGGTTTTGAGAAAAGAATAACTCACCTTCTTACCTGTCCATGCTTCCTCTAGAATACCACAACCCAAAGGAATTGAAGGACCTCTATTAATTAAATATATAGTAGTGTTAACAACCTCTGCCCACATATTTAAAGGCAGCTCACTATACAATCTCACGGTCCTTGCACGCTCCATTATTTTCCTATTCATGCGTTCAGCCACCCCATTTTCTTGTGGAGTCCCTGGAACCATTTTCTGCCTACGATTCCATTAAAGGAACAATAATCCTCAAATTCTTTGCTACAATACTCACCACCATTATCAGATTTGAGACATTTTAATCTTTTACCCGTCTCATTCTCAACCAAGCTTCTCCATTTCTTAAATGTTTCAAATACGTCAGATTTCTGCCTAAGGAAATAAATCCATACCTTCCTAGTTGCATCATCTATGAATGTAACATAATATCGAGAGCCACCGAAAGAAGATACCTGAGATGGTCCCCATACATCTATAAGCACAAGATCTAACTTTTCATTTTTCTTTTGCTTCCCATCTCTAAGAAAACTGACTCTCTTTTGTTTTCCATACACACAACTTTCACAGAAATCCATATTAATACATTTTAGACCTGGTAAAACTTTCTTAGAATGAAGTACCTTCATACCTTTTTCACTCATATGCCCAAGTCTGTTATGCCATAGTGTTGTCTCAGAACCTGTAACAACTGTTTCAGTCTCTTCCTATGAACCTGCAGCAACTATTCCTGAACCTGTTTGTTTTTTCTCTGTAACAGCTAAAGTAGAAGGAAGAGTATGACCGATACAAAGATATAAGTGCCTATTTTCACACCTTTTGCTACTACTAAGGCACCTTTTGAAACCTTCTAATTTTTATCAATAAATGTAACAATGCAACCTTCTTCAGCTAGCTACCCTACTGAAATTAAATTCCTACTAAGCCTTGGAACATGCCTTACCTCTTGTAGTAGCCAATGATTCCCATTCCACAACTTAATCTTTATTCTTCCCTTTCCAACAATCTGACAGGGTTCGTTATCTCCCAAATAAACAAGCCCAAAATCCCCTTAGACATAATCAAGAAAATAACTTCTATGGGGCGTAGCATGAAATGAAGCCCCTGAATCTGAAACTCATGAATCATCAACATTATCTAGGGAAAGAATCAAAGCATCATCTTTAGATTTATTACTTACCACATTTGCCTCCTTATTTCCTTCTTGTTTGTCTCCTTTGTTCTTCTGAGACCAGCAATCTTTCTTTAGATGACCTGGTTTCCCATAGTACCAGCAATCCTTCTGTCCTCTGGTTTGGGATCTCTTGTCCTTTGATTTTCCCCATGACTTCCCATGACCTCCAAAACCTTTTCCTCTCTCCTTTGATCTACCCCTGCTTTCTGCATTCAAAACACTTCCTGATGTGGATCCACTTGAGCTTTTCCTATGAATTTCCTCACTCAAAATAACACCAACAACATCATCAAATTTTAGGTATTTGAACCAAAAATAGAGTTACTAACTGCCATTACCAAACTATTCCAGCTTTCAGGCAATGAACATAATATCAAGAGAGCTCTAACTTCATCAAATTTTACATTTACAGAAGTCAATTAACTGACAATCGTATTAAATTCATTTAAATGATCTATCACAGATCCACCTTCAACCATTTTCAGATTTAGCAAACACTTCATGAGAAATACCTTATTTGAGGCTGTGGGTTTTTCATACAATTTAGCCAAAGCTTTCATCAGACCATCTGTTGTCTTCGCTTCCGTTATATTGAATGCCACCGATGGTGCCAGGCACAACCGAATGGTTCCCAGTACCTTTCTGTCAAGAAGATTCCAATCCTCATCAAACATTATTGCCAATTTTTTGGCTACTCCTTCCAACGGCATCCATAAATCCTTTTGATAGAGGTAATCCCCCATCTGCATCTTCCATAACTGATAGTTCTGCCCATTGAATTTATCGACCTTCAATTTACCCTCATCTGCCATTGTTCCCACTCAACCGTGAAACTTTCCTACAGATGACAATCGAACACAACCCGCTTTGATACCACTTGTTAGGGTTAGCTGGCAGAAGATATCAATTAAATGCAAATAAAGATTAAATAGAGGAATGGAAATACACAGTAACTAATAATAGCGAGAGACAAGTTTTAACGTGGTTCACCCAAACTCGAGCTACATCCACCAAACAGACAGTCCAATATTATTATCCAGTAAATCAAACCGATTACAATGAACAATCCCTGCAACTCAATACCGCTGCAAATGCTACAATACAATATCTCAAAAACCCCTAACCCTTAGCCACTTTTATCAAGCCTTTTTGTCAGTTACAAAAATAGGGTTTTCTTATGTCGGTCAATGAAAAATAACTCCTGGTGCCTTTTGACCCCATCTTGGGGGCGCTGCCCCCAAACCCCCATAAGGGGTGCTACCCCTTGACCCCGTAGGAATTTGGGGGGAAAACCACACTGATAAAAGTGGGGAAAATTTAACCTTTGAGTCTAATTAGGCTCCATATAACAACAATATCTTCTTCACTATCTCCTCCCGGTGCATCTTCCTTAGGAGCTTCTTAGTTCATCCTTTTCATCATCACTAGATCTATCTTGCTGTTGCTTAGTGTATGTAAGATTTACCCTATCCTATTTCAAAGATTTAATTTGTGCTCTCACCTAGTTCCTGCTGGACTTAAGACAATTTCTCATTACTTCATCTAGTGAACTCTCTTTAGCATCAGCCCAATTGGGCAATGGGATGGGCTGATTAAACAAGGCTTCCCAAGGTCCTCTTTGTACCAAGTTGTTATCCTCTACTACCTGATTAGGTGCCTTTATGATGTTGAATATTCTTTTGAAATCTAAATACAAACTTGAATATTTTATTCTTAGGACCTCGTAATCATCAATACAGTTGGCCCAAAAGTCTTCAAGATGCTCTCGATGAAACATTTGTTTGTTGACATGTCTCTCCATTATTCAAAAGGGATCAAAATGCATCCTCTTTTGATAGTGATGGAAATTTAGCAGTTGGAACTTTGTATCTGAGTGTTTGGTTTCTCCAAGGGTAATGCAAGAGGATTTTCCTCCACCAATCAATATTGGGAAGTTGATAGATACCCTATGCAAGTGCTTTAGCCTTTCAACACAAGTAAGCAATTGCCTTGTTAAATCTAAGAGTACTACTTTGTCTATTAGATATCTGGGAAATTTATAAGGTTTTTCTAGTGAAGCCTTGGACTCTGAGGTATGTAAACTTCTAGAATTGGATATACCATCTACCATAAATCTGTACAACATTGGGTGATTCCAGAGACAATCTCCTAGCCATGTCACCTTGTAACATCTATGTAATGTGCATAGTGAATGCATCATTAACTCTTTTTTAGCGCACAAGTGATTGTGAAATCTTCAATTATGTGTAATATTCATATACTTTGTACTGATCCTCCCCATTACCTGCTTCTCCCAATTTTGGTAAACCAGGGTAGGTAAAGTTCCTAGTCAAAGCATAAACCACTTAGGAAGTCCACCTAAATGTTTCATAATCATGAAATGCAACAAAAGCCTCATGAATATTATTGCTCAGGACCTGAGCCTAATGAATCTTCTTGTCTCCATGCAATATTTTTTCCACATAAGGGAACATCCAACTTTTGAATGTGGAAGTAGAGGGCAATCCCATAATTCTATTTAGGAGAGTGACTAGGTTTCCTATTTCTTCTTTGATATCACTTCTATACAATACTTGTGGAAGTTTTGACATGGTTATTCTCTTATTCTTCATCCACCCCTCATTGATCTTCTTCCTACAGGTTTCTGGGTCCTGACTATACATCTTTTGGTTTTCATCCCTATCCATCATAGTTAGGACTAGAAAGGGAGGAATGTCAAAGGTTTTAGCCAATTCCAAGGGTCTAAGATTTTCCAACACTCTGACTTCTTGAGTGGCAACCATCCTTGTCAACTGGTCATATCTTTCTGCACATGCTACTATTACCTCAGGACACTAGACAGAGGTCAGAAAGGAAGTAGCCTGAGCAATTCCATTATCCCTAATTTTCTTGGCCCGGGGTGTAGGATTAGGGCCCAAGATCCATAGTTTGAAGTCTTCTATATCAATATGGCCCATGTCTGTATCTCTGATATCTTTCCAAGCTGTAGTGATCTTGCTCATCAGGGGAATTCCTTTGAACTCATACTTCATACTTATGGCTCGAGAAGATATTTATCTTGCAGGATAGGAACCTAATGAATAACCTTTGGAAGATTACTGTCATAGTGGTCAATGCCTATGTTCTATGATTACTAGATAACCCAGAAGTGTTAATGCTTATGCATTTTTAGTTTGCATCTAAGTTAGTAACCTAGACCAAACATGGCACATGGCCAAATTTGTTTGAAAAACTAATGATTTCATCCTAAAACCTATTATGATTGATTTAGGGAATCATAAAATATTTATTACAATCCATCCCTTAACATTTTACTATATGAAATCATAAGCAAAACTAGAAAAACTAGATGGGCGAGATTTTGAGGCCTCACTAGACATGATAATAAATGATAAGAATAATACCCAATTAATGCATGATATCATGGAATTCACATTAATGCATATAAACCAGACAAAATAACATGCAATTCACTAAGTCCTTTAATTAAATTACCTGAACCTCCTTAAAAAGTGTTTTAGCAATGCATTCTTGGGAAAAGTGAGACTTTGGATCCTCATCAGAGTTAGCAGGGTTTCAGGCATCTACAGGATATATGGAGTGAGGTCCACATTTAGCACCAACTCAACCTAGTGCTTTAGTGGGGATTTTGATGCTCACCAGATATATCCAGTGGAGGAAGGTTTCAATGTAGGACAATTTTTAACCTAGTGGGGAATTTACCAATAGAGGGATCTGCAAGGATTAAAAGGGCAATAGGATATATCCTGTCATGGTATGTTTTAGTGCAAGGGTTGGAAAAGCCTTTAGCAGGGGATTTGGCTAGCATAGGACATATCTAGTCAGGGTAAAATTTAGTACCAACCTTGTACAAACATCTAGCATCTTTCGTTAGCGGGGTTTTGCTGGTTAATGGGATTGGTAGAAATTTTAGTGATCACCGGACATATCTGGTGGACATTTTTAGCACCAAGTGTAATTCATGTGAATTTTGCCTTTGTAGGAGTTTTCAATGGAAATGGATGGTGGGGGTTTTAAGCTCAAGTGGATATATCCACTTCAATCAGTTTTTAGTGCAAATATCCATTTAGGGTTTAGCAAGGAAAGCACAGAATACAAGACATCGATTTTAGAGCATTTTCTCACACATCAAATCTCAAAGGGGTTTTCATCTAAGATTCTAACTTTAAATTTTCAAGGGGCATCAAAGTCTTTCACAAGGGGGGTATCAAAGTTTAATGATCTAAAACACATGCTGATGTATATACATATATATATATATCCTCTTTTCAGATGGAAAACCTAGATTTGAACCTTAAGATGACCATTTTAAAGAATTCTCCACATGAATACACATATAGAACTAGACAAAAAGACCTCAAAAAGGCAATCTCAATCAATAGTTAACACCAAACCCTAGACACTAAAAATTCAAAGACAAAATGTAGAGTTTCGACCACCTACCTGCGAGTATGAATATGAAGACAAAGAGGATCAAGCTTCATAGTTGTTGAATGAGCTTCGAAATCACCTGAAATTGTGGAATCACTTCAAGCACCTTAGTAGATTTTAGAGCTCCAAAAATATGGAATGCAAAATAATGAGAAATGAGGGATTTCAGGATGCTTATTCAAGACACTTATACTTCCTCTGATTAATCGCCATTAATGTTAGGTATAGTGCCAGTTTGTTAGGCACTTGCCTGAGATATGGCATGTGATAGGATAAGTGAAGATTTGGGCCATGGCCGGATATGTCAGGTGGAGTTGAGTTTTTGCACTTATCTAGTCAACCCTAATTCTAGCGTAAGGTCCTAATGAATGCTCTAGTGGGACTTTCACCTTGCACTAGAAGGCAAATAGTTTGGCAACAACCGGACATGTTTGAAGAAGACCAAATTCAATGCAAGTCATGTGTTAGTGAGTTTTAGCAAAAGTTTATACAAAGGGACTTAGCATTAATATCCGGTGGTAAGGGATATTAGCACAAGTGTAGTGAAATGCATTTTTTAGTGTAGGACAACTTTAAGGGATTAAAGTCTTCACTCAATGCATTCAAACCACTTAGATTTAATTTACCAGGAAACCCAATAAAGGTCATCACACTAGATTTATGCAATCAAACCCAAATATGGGCAAATTGACCTTGTTATCAGGACATCACAACATTATTCCTCTCAAAACAACCTACTAAGACCAAACCAAACCAAAAGTGAAGTGAAGAGAAAATGGGGGTCTCCATTTGGTGAAATGGGGCATGTGTCCAAGGCACAACAAATGGTGACTCTACTAGGGAAATGCTCCAAAGCATTTCTAAGATAAACTTTAGTTTCAAACACAGAATCTTTGGTGTTTCCCACTTATTAAACTGGACAACATGATATAGGATCATAGGAGGAGAGACCATTAACTCAGCACAACTATCCATATCCTAAAAGTCTAAGTGTGTATAGTTGCATTCATTCCCATCCTTCTGCAACCAAGATCATCAAGGCTCACTTGCATTAAGCTACATAAAGATACACACCTTTTGAACTACCTTGGACATTGCCTCACTACTAGTCAAGCGTCTATAGCATTGACGAGGTTGTTTCTAAGATTCTCTCAAGCATTTTTGTACTTCTTGTTAGGAATCCATAGCCCCTAATAGAGTTACTTGAATCCTCTAGCTGATTGAACATTTTAAGAGAGTACTATAAAGTACCACCTTTGAGAAATTGCTTGTAGATTATTTAATTAACTTAGCTTTTGATATGAGTACTAGAAAGTACCACATTGCTGCAAGTATGTGCCTAATCAGTGTTGTCATTGATGTCAACATATCTATGTTGTCATTGGTGTCAACTATGTGACTTGCTTGTAGATGTTGAGGATATTGAGAAAATTAGCTCATCCGGTAAAAATAGTGAACTGCAGTGGAAATAGTGCATTACATGCAGAGGAACAATCCAGAAGAATGCTCCGCATTTCTTGTAGAATGAATATCTTTTCCTGTGGATTGGAAGTTATTTAGAAGCATGTATGAAGATGTTATTCCAATTTTGATCCTCTGGAATGAAGATTTGAGTAAGTTATGTTCACCAGTGTGAAAACTAGTTTTCTATATGTTTGGTGGTGACAGGGAGAAAGTGTTTTCCTCTGCATTCCTCCGCATTAAAGAATTTTGGTCTACTATTTTGGAATTAAGTCTGTGATGATGTTAAGTGCCTTCAACTACAATGGTTCATGATTTGGTGGTCTGCAAGCTATCTTTTACTTATGATAGTGGTTGATAGTGTTGTTCTTGTGCTCTAGTTTGAAGAATCTTATTGATAGAGTAATTAGAGATCGTGTGGTTATTCCTGGTGATTACAATGTGCTTGTGGATGTCTCTTGATTATGTTCCTACATTTGGATTGGTCTGCGAAGAGAAAATTGGATTGTGAATGAAGAATGTTCTTGTAGACGTAGTGTTATCATCAGTCTTGGCTAACCTGGCTGAATTCTTCATTTGCGGAGATGAATTGAAGATTGTACAAGTGTGTCGTGGCATGGAGGATTGTGTTTGAGTCCCATCCAAGGCATGGCATGATCTACATACATCTTTACATCTTTTCCATAGCCAAATTTTTATTAGGTCTAGACCTATTTTATGTATGTTTGTAATGCCGACCTTGGAGATTGTTCCAATGGTTGATGAATGCAATGCTGACCTTGATGTACATTCCAAGGTTGATGAATTGTATAAAAGCATGTAATGAAGTTGTGAAAAAAGTGTGTGTGGTGCGAATATGAAGAGAAGGTATGAAAGAGCAAAGTAGAGGAGTTATATTGCACTTCAATAGAATTGAACCCTAGTATGGAGTAGATGTTATTCAATTAAATCACCAATTTGGCAGTGAGCCACCCATCGGCTGTGAGCCATACTTAGGTAGTGAGCCATTCTTTGTAATGAGAATTTTTGGTAGTGAGCCCTGTAGACAGTGAGCCTCTATTTTTTTGTATTGATATAACATATATATTTCTGTGGGCTAACACCCACTATGGTTTTTCCATTTTAGGGTTTTCCACGTAAAAATATGGTGTCTCCTGTGTTGATTATGTTATTGTGTTGAACTTCTCATTTCATGCTTTCATGATTATTTCATAATATAAGTAATTGATAAGTTGATGTTCATAATTGGTTAAATGTTTTAGGACAACTGATTCACACCCCTCTCAGTTGTTTGATACAATTCAACATGCATACCCTTGGAGCACATGATAAATATCACATGGGCTACGAATTGGTCCAACTTCATTAGGCTAGGAATCATAGTGGAGGCAAAGGTGAGCCTATAGATTTTTCACTTAACCCAAGATCACCAAGATTCCTTCAGAAGCTTTAGGATTATTTAAAGATGTGAGAGATATTGGACTAGCAAATACTTCAAGTGAAGCAAACTAATGACTCCTTCCCATGAACAAGCATCATACCATCTAAGAGTAGCAATATAACCCACAAGAAGACCTAAGTGAAAAAACAAAGTTTCTCAATGAAATCCTCTAGATTACTTACCCAAAGAAAACATTTTGCAAGTCTACACAGCTGCCACCTTATTCAAGAAATGGTGAACCCCAACAAAGCAAGCACATAAATCAAAGATAAAGGAAGTAAAGCGACCAACCTAAATAAATAAAACTACTCTAACCAAAGAAAAACAAAGAAAAAGTTGAAGCAAAAAAAGCTGACTATGTACACAGAAGAAGGTAGAGACACCTCCTAAGACTAAAAGTAGTGCTTTAGGAACTGCCCATTAATAGGCAATGGGAGTTCCTCATTAGTAATAGTCTTCAATTTGTATGTGTTGTCCCCTAAGATTTCAGCTATTTGGTAGGGACCTGACTAGAGCTTATCGAATTTTTCGTGTTCACTCTTTTTCTCATGAGCCTTATCCCAATACAACACCAAACTTGAGATACAAAAAGCCTTCACTTTGGTCCTCTTGTCAAACCAACATTTCATGACACCTTGGTATTTAGTAAAGTTTTCAATTGCAGCATCACATTTTTCTTCTAAATGTAGTAGCTGGGTTAAGCGAGTTGAGGTTTTATCATTAGGGTCCAAATAGTCTTGCATGAACTACAATATGGGAATTCGCAAGTGGATCAAGAAGACAAGTTCTAGACCATAAACCAAATGATAAGGTGAGGTTCCTAAGGTGGCCTTATGTCTGATCTTATCTTCCCACAAGGAAAATCTACGTTGGGTATGCCAATCTTTGGGATTTTTATCAAGCAATCTTTTGATGACCTCAAGCAAGTTTTTGTTAGTGGATTCAACTACTCCATTTCCTTGAGGATAGTAATTAGATGAAAATTTTAGCACAATTCCATAATCAAATGTCCAATTTGAAAAATGCAAAGAAGAGAATGTTGGACCATTATCATAGATAAGAGAAAAGGGACAATCAAACCTTGTGATGATATGCTCTTCAATGAATTTGATTACTACCTCAGTTGTGCATTATTTATAGGCCTGAGCCTCAGACCATCTTGTGCAATAGTCAATAGTGGTTAGAATATA
Organism: Cunninghamia lanceolata; assembly: GCA_027924645.1. Taxonomy (NCBI): domain Eukaryota; kingdom Viridiplantae; phylum Streptophyta; class Pinopsida; order Cupressales; family Cupressaceae; genus Cunninghamia; species Cunninghamia lanceolata. The sequence goes on along the minus strand of BSBN01000061.1, from coordinate 1,841,728 downwards.
CCTATGGCCCACAAAAGAAGGTGGATTGATCATACCAATGAAATCAAGCCCCCATTGTGCAAACGGGTGTACCTCCACCACTAGTTGTAAAGGCATATCATCATTTCTTTCTCTTGAAGTAGCAGTTTGGTAGATGTGGCAAGTTTGCACATGGGCATGAGCATCTTTAAACAAGGTAGGCCAATAGTACTCAGTCCAAAGAATCTGATTCATAGTAGAATGTCTAGAACCATGACCTATCCCAAACTTCTCATGAAAACTAATCAAAACCTATGTTACTTCTATCTTGTCTAGACACCTTAGATAGATCCTTTCATGATTCTTCTTATATAGAACTACTACTCTTCAGCCTCAAGGATCTTCTCTGGACTGAATTCAAGTGAGGTGTACATCATTGATTGAGAATATAAAATAAAATGTAACCATACCATTCATCTTTTGAGATATCTTCCAATACATATTACTGAGATACCAACTTGGGGTCAGTCTCCACCATGGTTTTGGTGAGGGCTTGCCCCCTTACTGGCTTCATAGGTTGTATCTCTAGATCAAACCTGTAGTATAGTGACCCATTTTCCTCTTCTTTCACCTAGTTCATTCTGCATCAATAATGCTTTTACTATAGCATCTAGGACTACAACAGTCACTTTGCTCCTCAGAATATATTGATGAAATTTCTTGACTCCTTTGACTAGAGCATAGGCTTAATTCTCTATATTTGGATACCTGAGTTCTACATCCTTTAGTGGGGTGCTCATAAGGCAATAGGACGTTCATCATTGATTCCCCTTTTCTGGGTCAGAATAGTTGCACACGTGTTCTAAAGCAAAGGAGTATATGCAAAATGGAAAGGCATAATATGGACTTACTAAAACTAGAGCATTGGCTATCGTATGCTTGATTTCTACAAAGGCTTCCTTGGCCTCTATCATCCACTCAATCTTAGCATCTTGTTTTAACATGGCATTCAATGGTCAGATAATATTAGTGAAGCTAATAATAAACTTCTAAACAAAGTTGATCTTCCCAAAGTATGACTTTAACTCCTTGGTTGCCAAAGGTTGGATCTTAAGGATAACCTAGACTTTGTTAGGATCAATGTACATTCCTTCTTCTGAGATCACATGTCCTAACTGATTCCCTTCAGTGACACCAAATATACTCTTCTTGGGGTTCAATGAAATGCCATAATCTCGGTAGCGTTGAAGCACTTTCTTTAGATCTGGAATGTGGTCTTCCATTTTCTTGGAAAAGATAGTTAAGTCATCCATGTAGATAATAATGCATTTCCCTACCAAGCCTTTGAAAGTGATGTCCATGGCTCATTGGAATGTTGTCCCAGTGTTAATCAAAACAAATGACATTCTCTAATATGTGTATATACCCCATTTGCATGTGAAAGAAGTCTTGAGTCTATCAACATATTCCGCCATCACTTGATTGTACCTCAAATATCCATCTAAAAATGACATCATATGTGATCCATTGACTATCTGTAGTACTTCATCAAGGGATGGTAAAGGATAATTGTCCCTTTTCAAAGCTCTGTTAAGATTTTTGAAGTCTACACACAGTTGTATTTCACCATTTTTTTTACGGACCGAGACCAGATTAGCTACCCATGTAGAATGCCTTACTAGAAATATAATCCTTGTTGACAATAACTTCTAAACTTCTTGAAAAATTAGTGGCTCTAAAAGAGCATTGACTGGTCATTACCTCTGTTGGAATGGCTTGACTCCTAGATTTAGAGGTATAGTATGGGTTGTGATAGAAGTGTCATATGTCTTTAGGTCTTCATAGCTCTAAGAAATAACATCATGATAGTTTGTTAGAGCACAAATAATACCCACCTTTTCTTTAGGGGTGCAGACTTTTCTAGTAAAAACATTCTTGACATTATCCTAAATTCCTATATTATGCGGATCACATTTTCCTCCAGCTGAATCAACCTACTTCTTTTGGGTACCTAACTAATCTCGATTGAATAACCTTTCTAATTCAACCATCCTTCAGAGAATGGTATTCATTTTGAGATTCAAAACACCTTCTAAGTTCATTTCTGCTGGTTCTAAATCTTCCTCATCAATTATTTAGGCAGTGAACACATCTGAAGATGTAAGGAAATCAATGATATGTTTATCATCTTTGAACACCTGGAAGTGAGTGATGTTTTCTAGAATGGAAGGAATTGGTACCAACTCAATAGTGAGCTTCTTCAAATAAGACATGGCAAGAGGTTCCAGTGTGCTTACAGCATGTGCCAATGCATCAGTGACATGATTTTGCTTCCTTGGAATCAACTGGATATTGAAGCTATCAAAACTCTCAATGAGATCCCAAATCTGACTTCGATAACGATTCATTCTTTTATCATGATAGGAATATTGTTTTCTAACTTTCTTAACCACTAACTCTGAATTTCCAAACACTTGAATTATCTTAACCTTCTTCTGAATCGTAGTCAGAAGCCCATGTACTAATGATTTATACTCTATAATGTTGTTGGTACAAGGGAATTGCAGTCTGTATGTAGCTAGATAAGAGTCCCTTATAGGGATGTTGAGTCGAAACCATGCACCAAACCCTTGCTTAGATCTGGATCCATCAAATCTCAATGTCTGAATCTGAGGATCTGCAATCTTCTCTCCAAAAGAGACACCTTGTCTGACTGGTGGTACAACCTCCTAACTAACTATACGTACATGCTCAATTTTCTTTTCTTTTCAGACAAATGGTAGCTTCAAACATTTCTTAACTTGATATACTATCTGTTGGTATAAAGAGTAAGTAAACTCTGAGTGTGATGCATTGTGAATGTGACACTAGTTTGGTAACAATAGTTACTCCATTTGTATCTTCTTTCCCACAGCTAATTGATCACACATAAACTTAGCTATGAAGCTCCTGAATCCTTTGAAGATTCTAGGCTCATTATCAGATGAAGAACTAGGATCTGATTGAACATAAGCTTCTGTACTTTCTTGGCACTTAGTAAGAGGTGGGTCAGGGTACCTATTACAACTCAACATGAGTACTTCTACCTGGTTTATCTAAGGAAGATAAGCTCCTAAATCCACCTCTAAGTATAGAATCTCATTTGGCTGATTATACTCTATGATCACGTGTTTAATCTTTGGTTCTCTTTCAATACAAATATGGTTAGCTAATCCCTTCCTTGGTAACTTCATATGATAAAAATTAGTAGCCATGTAGCCATTCAATGTCTTAGACCAATCCCTACTAAGTAGCATGCCATATGCATCAGGAATATCCACCACATATATGTCTATATACTGCTGCACCCAATGGTCTGATGCCAATTGCATATGAATTCGGTTCAATTCCCCTACAACATTAAATTTGGTTTTATCTAATTGAGTGACCTTCCTAGAAGACTAAGTAGGAGCTAGTCCCAATGCCTTGCAAATAGATAAAGGCATAACATTGGTGGAAGAACTAGAGTCCACTAAGCAGTTGTGAATATTCTTACCAAATATCCTAAGGGTAGGCAGCAAGGGATGTGACTCTCTTTTCTCCTTGTATAGAGTCACATGTTGATCTACGTTTGTGACATGAACTCTATCTTTTGCTTTATCAAGGCCGTCCTTTTGTGGAATTACCTTTTGAGAAGAATCAATCCTAGTTGACACTCCTATATCTTGAAGAAAGGCTACCCTGACCTCTAAAACCTTCATCATCTCAAACACAGACAAGATGACTTTTATTTTATTTAGTTCATCTACTACATACTAAACCAATTTAGCTACTTCAATCTTTTGGGATGATTCAGTTGTCTCATTCTTATTGGTGATAGAAAGACGGGCTCTTAATGGATCAAGATTATTTGAAGCTTTAGGGTCAGGTGGGACTTGGTAATTGTTTGGAGGGATGGAAGCAGTGAAAGAACCCTTAGGCTTGATGCTCCTGAGGTTATAAGGCATCCTATTGTACTGCTGATAGGCATGGACCTCATCGATTTTCTCTTCTTTGGGCTCATTATCTTGTTCAAAAGGAAATACATAACTTTCAAAAATGAGTGCAATGTCATACCTTTGAGTAGGGACCAATTCATACCCTATAGGTGGAGGGGTTTCTTGTGCTTTTGCATTTTGGACTTCCTTCTGAAAGATATTGGAGGTGATTTGAAACTCATGGCAATCTAGTTTGGAATGTGCAGTCATGTTGTGAATCCTACATTATGAGGACAGTGCAACTTCTACTAGCATCATGCGACTACGAGGATGATTTTATGCATTTTGCCCTGCCAAAGGTGATGGAACTCTCCCATTATTAGGCTTTGTGTTCCATGTTCTATTTGGCCTCTGATAATTATTATTCTAATATTGATTCTGACCTTGGATTCATTGCTGTAAGTAGGCATTTTGATTTCTCAAATGTGTTACTTCTATAGTGAGCTTCTTCATCTAAGCTAATTCCTTGATGTCATCTTTGTCATCTTTCAATTTCATTGCTTTAGCTAACCGAAGGAAAGGAAGATGTGCTAGGGCTAGTTCCATCATGGGTGCTCTAAGGCGGATAACTAGAGCTTGAATTGCAGGAGGTGTCAGAACAGGATTTAGCATCAGGGTATGGTTGGCTAGGGCATGATTAATCAGAGGTTTCTAGTTAGGCATTGCAAGAGGACCTAGATGAGTTGGTGGACTTGCAATAGCTTGTCCTAATTTTTTTTTTTTACCTTATTTGCCTCTACATAGGCTTGTGCTAGATTACCTAGGGCCTGAGTAGCCCTCCTGATGAACATGGAGGTAAGTCTTTCTAGAGCTGCATAGTAAATTGGTTGAGCAACTACTTGGTCAAGGGAAAAAGGAGGTTGAAGCTGACTATAAGCCTTATGAAACCTATTGTTGAAAAAACTACAGCTCCCCCTCAACTCTGTGAATCTCCACAAAGGACCTATAAATATTTTTAGGAGTTGTAGGTGTTGGAGTTCTCCTGAATTGGTAGAGGGTTTGCCAGTTCCAAAGCACAGGCAGATTCGGCCAACTAATATAGGAGGTTGCGTGAGCTGCCTCCCCTTCACTTCTGGTTCTACCACACCAAGGGGGGTATCCCTATAGCTAAAGATTTAACTTTGACTCACCCAATGACGTAAATATTTAGCTTTTCAGAACAACATGCAGAATACTCTCATGTGGACCAAGATATGCATGATAAGTCACAAGGTTGGCAACATTCTTGGACATATCTAACTGGTTGAGGATATTGCAAGTATGAGGATAACTGGTGTTGTCATTGATGTCAAAATACTCATGTTACATTAATGAGAAGGATTAGATAAGCTGTGTGCTGCAGATTTTGAGAAAATAAGTCTCAATTAGGGACAGTTAAGAACAGTGATGACAAGAAGGTAAAAGTCCTCAATAAATTGAGGATCAAAGGATACAGTTTAAAGGGTTTGTAGATATAAGTCTTGAGATGCTCCAGTCAAGATTTTAGAGGTCCACATGAAGATTTGAAGAAGTTATGGTCGCTCTAGTAGAACCGGTTCCGGCAGGTGTTCAGAGGTGACAGAGGGCCATAGAAAGGTCCGGTGAGATCCGGTATTTCATTATCCTATTCTGTGGATCTGAGGAAGTGTTGAGGACATCCTTGTGAAGTATCAACTAGATTAGTTCATGGGTTGAAGGTCCAGAAGTACCTATTCATTTATGACAGTGATGACAGACTGTGTTCTTGTAGCTCCAGATGAAGGTGAGAAGAATTCCAGCAGGATGATGAAGTGCAGATGTGTTTGGTGATTCAGGGAAGGTTATGATGATCATTGGATCATGTCCAGTTAATGATGGTGATCTGCATTGAAGTTAGAGTTTGCATTTGAAGAATAACCACAGATATTGGTGTTCTTGAGACTGGCCGACCAGATGTATTACATGTTTTGTGAATGATCCTATAGGTGTTTGCCGACTTAGATGATTGTTCCTAAGTCAATGCCTTGTATAAATAAGGGATTGTGAATTCATTTTGAAGTGTGTCTTGTGGTGATGAGTGTGGCATAGCGAAGAAGAAGAGCGAAAAGTAGAGCAGGAGATTTTGGGCTTAAATGGAACTGATCCAGGCATGGTAAAGATGTCAATCTCCAGTTCAAGTTTGTGATACTTGTTACTTTGTAGACAGTGTGTCTCTTGTAGGTAGTGTGCCTCTTGTGAGCAGTGTGCTTAGGCAGTGAGCCCTAATTGACATGTGCCATCTATTTTTCTTATTCTTCTAACAGAGAATAATCCTTGGGTTTATCACCCCATGGTTTTTCCCTTGACCGGGTTTTCCACGTCAAAATCTTGGTGTCTCATGTGTTGATGTGTATCTACTCTGGTGTTTATGCTTTATGTTTTCATGAGTGATTAATTGATATGCTATTACATAACAAAGAGGATTTAAGTGTTTGAATAAAAGCAAGTTTTGGACAACTAATTCACCCCCCCTCTCAATTGTCTGTCCTGAATCCAACAATTGGTATCAGAGCCAAGTTCCACTAAAAGGAGCTTAACCACTTGAGGAGATCCATGATGTCGTCATACAAGAAGGATAGTCTGAAGTTTGATGGAACCAACTTCTCTCTTTAGAAAGGTTGCATGAAATGTCACTTGCAGTCTATGGGAAAGGTGTATTGGTCCATGGTCACAAAAGCTTATACACCTCCACAGGGTGGTCTGACAACTCTAAATGAAATCACAAATGCTGAAAACAATCTGCGGACCAAAGAGGCTCTTCTAAGCGCATTAACTGACTCAGAGCTCTCAATTGTTATTGACCTAACAACTGCCTATGAGATCTGGATTAAACTAGAACTTCCGCACGAAGGAGATGAGTATGTTAAGAGTGCAAAGTTGCAGAGTCTCAAAGGGAAATTTGAAAGACTGAAGATGAGAGATGATGAAAATATTACTACCTTTATGCCAAGAGTAAATGAGCTAGCGTGTGGAATTAGGAATGCTGGTGGAGTTTTGGATGAAAATGAGATTATTGGCAAAATTCTCAGATCCCTTCCTACTGCCTACAAAATCAAGGTTGCTGCCATTGATGAATTTAGAGCCCACACAACTGTCACAAGAGACCAATTGGCTGGCAAACTGGTTGCATTTGAAATGACCGAGTTTGGAGATGATCCCCCCAAGACTGAATCTGCATTCAAAGCTAGTGCCTCTATGAAAGGTAAACAAAGATTTGATCTGGGAGAAAACTCTTCAAGGAAGCTATCATGGTATGATCAAACAAGAAGAGACATGGAAGTGGAAGAAGCAGAAATAGCTCAACTTGAAGCCCTCATTACAAAGAGACTGCCAAGAGGATCCCGTAAGTATGAAGGAAAATTACCCTTAAGTGCTTCAACTGCAATAAGATTGGTCATTTTGCCTCAAGATGTCTGGAAAGATCTATAAGGTCAAATTCTAACAGACAAAGGTTCCAAAAGAATTGTTATTATGTTCATGAAGAAGATGATAATGAAGGAGTAACAGATGATGAATCAGAGATAGGAAACAAATTTGGAAATGAATGGGTGTTTATTGCCATCAAGGAAGAAGATCCAATATCCTCTGAATCTGTCAATCATAAGGTTGTAGAAAGAGCTTTGGCTGCCCAAGTTGAAGAAAAGGATGATTGGGTTATTGACAGTGGATGCTCTCACCATATGACAGGTGACAAGAACAAGTTCTTAGATTCGGAAAGGTATGAAGGAGGAGTGGTAAAGTTTGGTGATAATTCTACTGGTAGAATTAGAGGAAGAGAAACTATTTCTTTTAATGGAAGAAACAAAATTGGTAATGTGCTATATGTTGAAGGTTTGAAGCACAATCTTCTCAGTGTTGGATAGTTGGTGGACAAAGGCTATGATCTCTGATTCAAGGATGGAAAATGCAAAATCTTTGAAAGATCTGGAACAGAGATTACATCTAGTACTCAAACTAAAGGTAATATCTTCCACTTGGTTGGCGCTGGTAAAAGTTGTCTATTTTTTCAAGTTGATCAGAGTTGGTTATGGCATAGAAGGATGTGTCATGTAAATTTTGATAACATCATCAAGATAAGAAATACTCAGGTTGTAAGAGATCTTCCAAAATTGGTAAAACCTATAAACAATTTGTGCAAAGAATGTCAGCTGGGTAAACAGATCAGAGTCTCATTCAAAAGCAAGGATTAGTCCTCTACCAGATTAATGGAATTAGTTCATACTGATCTATGTGGTCCAACAAGAATCAAGAGTATGCTAGGTGATAGATATTTCATGTTACTGATTGATGACCATTCCCAGATGATGTGGGTTACCTTTCTGAAAGAGAAATTAGAAGCTTTTGAGAAGTTCAAAATCTTCAAGGCTATGGTAGAGAATCAAACCGAATTAAAACTAAAATGTCTAAGGTTTGATAGGGGTGGTGAATTCACATCTGGTGAATTCATAGATTTTGTGAGAAGCATGGTATAAAGAGACAGTTATCTGCTCCTAGGACTCCACAGCAGAATGGAGTAATAGAGAGAAAGAACTGGACCATCCAGAAAGCATCTAGGACAATGATGATGGAAGCAAATGTTCCCCAGATGTTTTGGAGAGAAGCTGTCAGCACTGCAGTCTATACTCTCAATCGAGTTCAAATCAGAAGCAATATCGGTAAGACTCCTTATGAACTTTGGTTTGGCATCACTCCTACTGTGAGATATTTTAGAGTATTTGGTAGAAAATGTTACATTAAAAGAGATGAAGATCTAGGAAAGTTTGATGCTAGAAGTGATGAAGGAATTTTCTTGGGTTACTCCACTCAAAGAAAAGCATACCGATGTTATAACAAGAGACTAAGAAAGATGATAGAAAGTACAAATGTGAAGGTTGATGAGGGAATAGAGAAACCCTCAAGGTTTTATGAGTATGATGAAGATGATCAAGATGGTGTTCTGGTTCAAGGAGCTCAATCCTCTCCTGAAAGTTAGATTTAGACTGATCCAGAAAATCAAGAAGAAGAGATAGGTCTGAATGAGCCTGATCAAGAAGCAGAAGTGCAAGAAACTCCCAAAGTTCTAAGGTATGTAAGACTGAACCACTCTGAAGATCAGATCATAGGTGACAAAAGCAAAGGTGTGCAAACTAGAAGGAAAATTGCTCAAAATTCAGATGAATGTTGTCTAATTTCAAAGATTGAACCTAAGACAATAAATGAAGCCTGCAATGATGAAAATTGGACCAAAGAAATGGAGGAAGAGTTGATGCAAATTGAGAAAAATCACACTTGGGATCTTGTTTCTAGACCTAGAAACAAGAATGTGATTGGAACCAAATGGGTCTTCCAGAACAAACTAAATGAAGTTGGTGAAGTAATCAGAAATAAAGCCAGATTAGTCTGCAAAGGCTACTCTCAAATAGAAGGGATTGATTTTGAGGAAACCTTTGCTCTGGTGGCAAGAATTGAAGCAGTCAGACTATTTCTTGCATTTTCTACCTTCAAAGATTTCAAAGTGTATCAGATGGATGTCAAATCTGCTTTCCTGAATGGTGACTTAGAAGAAGAGGTGTACATTGAACAACCAGATGGATTTCAGTTATCTGAGCATGGTGATATGGTCTACAAATTAAAGAAGGCATTGTATGGTCTAAAGCAAGCCCCAAGAGCATGGTATGAGAGGCTGGACAAACATCTTTTGAAGATTGGTTTCAACAAAGGTACTGCTGATAGTAACCTATATTTCAAAATTGATCATGAAAACATCTTGATTGTTGAAGTATTTGTTGATGATATCATCTTTGGAGGAAGAGACAGTATGTGTAAAACCTTTGCAAATCAAATAAAAAGTGAGTTTGAAATGTCAATGCTTAGTGAAATGAATTTCTTCTTGGGTCTGTAAATTACTCAGAAAAAGAAAGGAAACTTTATCTCTTAGACCAAATATGTGAAAGAATTATTGAGGAAATTTGGAATGGAAGATTCAAAGCCAATGAACACTCCCATGGAAACCGGATGTAAGTTGAGAAAAGATGATGACTCTTCTAAGACAGATCAGACAAAGTACAGATCAATGATTGGAGGATTATTGTACCTCACTCAAACTAGACCAGATATAATGCAGGCTGTTGGTCTTGTGGTGAGATTCTAGGCTGATCCCAGAGAATCTCATGTCATGGCAATCAAAAGAATTTTTAGGTACTTAAAAGGAACAGTTGAGTATGGTCTATGGTATCCTAGAGATCATAATTTTTCTCTTCATGCATATACAGATGTAGATTGGGCAAGAGATGTGGATGATAGGAAGAGTACAAGTGGAGGAGCATTCTTTTTGTAAAAAAGGTTGGTTTCTTGGCTAAGAAAGAAACAAGAGGCAATATCCCTATCTACAACTGAAGCAGAATACATTGTAGCAGCAGGAAGTTGCACTCAACTTTTGTGGATGAAGCAGATGCTAAGAGATATTCAAGTAGAATATGAGGAGCCTATCACAATTTTCTATGATAATTCAAGTGCAATAAATATTTCTAAAAATATGGTGTTGCATTCTAAGACTAAGCATATATCTATCAAGTTTCACTTTCTGAGAGAGCAAGTGAACAAGGGTGAAGTCAAATTGGAGTATGTGCCATCCAAGGATCAGCTTGCAAATATTTTTACTAAACCTCTTCCCAAGGACTCTTTTGAGTATCTCAGGGAGAAGTTAGGGGTTATTGTCCCTCTGGAGATGAACTAGGATGCACTGATGTGCATCAGTCCGGTGGATATCACAGTCATATCTTGTGATCCAGATTGATGATGGGGAGCTGCTACTCAGGGGGAGCAGCTGGTATGATTCTAATGTGTCAGAATTGCAAGTATGAGTCCTTTGCCATTAATGTCAAAGGGGGAGAGATGATATGTTAAAAACAAGTGGTTGATGATCAAAGGGGGAGCAGTAAAGGAAGAGAAGACATGTGAAGGGTTGTTGCTGATAGGGGGAGCTGTGACAGAAAGGAGAAGTTTTTGTCTTGATGGTTTTTCACATCATATGTTGCCATCAATGGCAAAGGGGGAGATTGTTGCAAGTATGAGGATAATTGGTGTTGTCATTGATGCCAACATACTCATGTTGCATTAATGAGAAGGATTAGATGAGCTGTGTGCTGAGGATTTTGAGAAAATAAGTCTCAATCAGGGACAGTTAAGAATAGTGATGACAAGAAGGTAAAAGTCCTCTTAGGATCAGAGGATGTGGTTTAAAGGTTTGTAGATATAAGTCTTGAGATGCTCTATTCAAGATTTTAGAGGTCCGCATGAAGATCTGAAGAAGTTATGGTCGCTCTAGTAGAACCGGTTCTGGCAGGTGTTCAGAGGTCACAGAGGGCCACAGAAAGGTCCGGTGAGATCTGGCATTTCATCATCCGTTCTACGGATTTGAGGAAGTATTGAGGATGTCCCTGTGAAGTATCAACTAGATTAGTTTGTGGGTTGAAGGTCTGGAAGTACCTATTCATTTATGACAGTGATGACAGACTGTGTTCTTGTAGCTCCAGATGAAGGTGAGAAGAATTCCAGTAGGATGATGAAGTGCGGATGTGTTTGGTGATTTAGGGAAGGTTATGATGATCATTGGATCATGTCTAATTAATGATGGTGATCTGCATTGAAGTTAGAGTTTGCATTTGAAGAATAACCATAGATATTGGTGTTCTTCTTGAGACTGGCCAACCGGATGTATTACACATTTTGCGAATGATCTTGTAGGTGTTTGCCGACTTAGATGATTGTTCCTAAGTCGATGCCTTGTATAAATAAGGGATTGTGAATTCATTTTGAAGTGTGTCTTGTGGTGATGAGTGTGGCATAGTGAAGAAGAAGAGCGAAAAGCAGAGCAAGAGTTTTTGGGCTTAAATGGAACTGATCCAGGCATGGTAAAGATGTCAATCTCTAGTTCAAGTTTGTGATACTTGTTACTTTGTAGACAGTGTGTCTCTTGTAGGCAGTGTGCCTCTTGTGAGTAGTGTGCTCAGGTAGTGAGCCCTAATTGGCATGTGCCATCTATTTTTCTTATTCTTCTAACAGAGAATAATCCTTGGGTTAATCACCCCATGGTTTTTCCCTTGACCGGGTTTTCCACGTCAAAATCTTGGTGTCTCATGTGTTGATGTGTATCTACTCTGGTGTTTATGCTTTATGTTTTCATGAGTGATTAATTGATATGCTATTACATAACAAAGAGGATTTAAGTGTTTGAATTAGAAGCAAGTTTTGGACAACTGATTCACCCCCCCTCTCAGTTGTCTGTCCTAAATCCAACAGAGGATGAGAGTATGTAGGGGTCCTATTCCTACTCCTACAACTAACAAGTTAGAATTATGAAATGATTTGTTTAAATTTTGGATGCAAGACAGGGGTTTTGGAAACATAACAGGACATAGGGAGCAGACTGGTGCCTATCTCAGGGCAAGGATTCAACTAGACGTATACAAGTGAATGATTTGCACTGGCATTCAAGTTTTAAGGGGTCAGATTGGTGCTTGCCTTACAAACACCACCCAAGATTGAGTATTTAGCTGCCTCTACTTACAAATATCCCTACTGACATACATTCTTCTCCATACTTGACCTAAAATAATTTAATCCACTCCTTGAATGGAAGTCACAAATCAAGCATGCAATACAAAAGGTCTATATTCAAGAATCTGAGAAACCCTTAGCAACTAGACTCAAAAGAAGCTATGCATACAACAAATGGAGACAAGAAACTAAATACATGCAAGAGTGCATTTTTCATATAAAACAATAATGAAACTAAAAATGTGCAACCTGCATTCAAAATGCAACACATAAACTCCAAAATGAGACAGAACAGCCAAGAAAGGCTTTGTTCTTCATTATTTTCCAAAAAATTTGCCCAAGTCTTCAACAACCTAAATGAGTAACACAGTTTGCCTCTTATAGCAAGACTACGTAATCAGTAATAATTACAAGGCAATTCAAAACTCTACCCAATACATTGCACCAAGAATGGCGCCCAAAACATTGAATGCAGATGAGGGATAAAGAGGAAAGAACAGGTGGACTCGGGAGATGCGCCACCGTTGGAGATTTTCCTCTTAAAGATAGTGGTTGGCTTGTCATTCATTGAGCAATGCCTCTACAAACCTTCCATTAATGCCAACCAACCCGTGGGATGCAGTAGCTGCGTGCCTTGAACTTCCTTGCCGCCTAGAATGCAACTGCAGATGCAGGAAATCCTTTGCTAAAAGTTTGAATCATGTCTGCCGACTCCTTCCTCTTCTCTGAGATCCATGGCCTCAAATCACTTTGAAAAGTCATCGGCCAATGGAAACATGCCACGTAGGTGCCTTTTTTCCATAGTTGACTTATGCATCTCCATTTTGCGATTTTGCCTTTTTTGCCTTTGTATATGCAAATGCATATACATACAACCGCCTGATGCTCATTCAAAACCTTGTATATGCAAAAGCATGTACATTCAACCACTTACATATAAGGTGGACCCCAAATCTTCATAAAACAATTTGAAACTACAATTAGGTTTGGGCCTTGCATCTTCCCCTTGCATATATTTCCTTGTATATTGCATATACAAATGCAATATACAACCGTGGATTCTAGTTGATCTATCAATCGGATTGAAATTACCTTTGAAATCTGGCATGTATCTCTCCCTTTGCATCTCGCATTGTATATCGCATATACAACGTGCCATATACAACCCATGGACCCCAGTCATTTATCCGCTACAACATACTTTCCTTTCATGTATGGGTTGCATCTCTTTCTCTTTGTATATGGGCCTTGTATATCGCATATACAATGCGAATATACAAGCAAAACATACATTCAATCGGACTTCTACCTTTATCAACCAAAATGTATATCTTTTTAGGTTTGGGCCTTGCATATTAGGAATGTATATCGCACTTGTATGTTTCCTTATGCATCTGCGATGTACAACCCAATATACATTCCACTTTGCATATCTGTGGGCCCCACCATTTGTATATCGACCTTTCGTTACTTTTACCTTGTACATGCAACTTGTATATTTGAGATACAATCGCCTTTGTATGTGCATCGGGCACCACCTTTTGCATGTGCAATTGCCTTTGTATCTACTCGATGTTCATTTTGCTTTGTATGTGTCCATTGTAGATCAAATCTATATGTGAACATACAACATAAAATATACATGCAAACTTTGTGATACAACCGCGAGCCTGACCATCATTTTAACCTGATTGGAATATTTTTTGAGACCCACCACTTGTCTATATCCATTGTATATGCAAATATACAACAACAACATACAAACCTTAACATACAAGCGCATAATCTAACCTGGAATATTCGATGCACATACAAGCCCGATATGCATACAGAAATGCATACAACCATTTTTTGTACCTTTTTTGAAGCCGATTGACTTCTTCTTTGGGCCCGCCACTGTACAACTGCACTTGTTCATTCAAATGTACATACAAATAGCAATTGTATATACAAGGATACATGCATGAAAATGGAGGCCGATAGACTTAGCAATTTTTCTAGTTTTTTTGTGAAGGGGCCTGCAGATTTAAATGCCTGAAACCTAAATGTTTATGCAAGCACCAATAGTAGGCATTCAAAATTGATTCAAAAATGCATCTTTCAGGGTCTACCATGAACTAATTGAAGCTAAAGGAAAGTTGACAAACCAATAGTATACCTCATCCTATAGTGAGTAGGGGAATAACCTACAAACCACTCCTCATACTATACCTACAACATGTACATATTACTTTCAAAAATCTTTGTGTTCATCAACAGTTCTTTTAGGGTCATTAGGATGAAACTTTGAACAATATTTATCAGCATTTTTGGGCATGTCATGATAGTTGGCAAAATTGATTGGAGAAGGATTTGTAGTGGAAAAGGCCATATTAAAGAAGTTAACTTATACTACAGCTGGATTCCTTAGGATGGATCATGCCCTTGGAGCCCTAGGTACTCCCTAATCTCTCCTTGTCATTCTAAATTGTGTCAAAGACAATATGTTTCTACCTAGTCCCCAGCCTTACTCATTTGGAGAAAAAGGGTTCATGTGATGTTTAAGCCTATGCAACCCTCCTTCTAGTGCTAATTCTATTGATGGTGTTTTTAGCACACAACAACACATGTAAGATATTAAATACCTCATGTATCTTGAAAGGAATCTTATCCTATAAAAGACTTCCCTAAGGTTTATACAACTAGGTCTTAGCTTGCGAGATAACTCATCAGATATGTTTTAGCTGTGCCAACAAAGGGGACTTACATGCAACTGATAGGGTGTATAAACTCACTACAACAAATCCCTGTGATTAGCTCTCTTTTTTACTTCATTTTTTGCTTCCACCCACTGTTTAAATGTATTTTTCTCCAATTTTTTGAAAATGTCAACACTATTTATTAGGATGGCACTATTTTTGGCATTTTTTGTGCTGATCAGACCAAGTAGGTGCTAATTAGCACCTAATTTAGCACCTAAATTAGTGCCTACTTTAGTGCCTCATTTATTGCCTGACTTAATGACTAAAATAACACCTGATTTGGGACCTTATTTAGCACCTGATTTAGTGCATAATTTAGCACCTAATGTAGCACCTAATTTAGCGCCTAATTTATGGTTACATGGGTTTAGGAGTATTATTTAGGTTTTAGGGTTTAGGGTTTGGAGAGAGATAGAGAACCAATAGGGAGATATAGAGGAGACTGAGGGGAGAGATAGGGAGATAGAGGTTTAGGGTTACTTGGGTTTAGGGTTTAGGGGTTTTAGGTTTAGGGTTTAGGGTTTCTTGGGTTTAGAGGTTAGGGGCATTATTTAGGGTTTAGGGTTTATTGTTTAGGGGTTTAAGTTTAGAGGTTTAGGGTTTAGGGTTTATAGAGAGAGAGGAATGATGGGGAGATATAAAGGATATTGTGGAGAGAGATAGGGAGAGAGAGAGTGAGGCACATGGCTAGGGACATAGGGAGAGAGATTGAGAGGTAGAGGGATGATAGAGATAGGGAGATAGGGGAGAGATAGATAGATAGAGGTTTAGAGTTGCTTGGATTTAGGGTTTAGGGGTTTGGGGTTTAGGGTTGCTTGGGTTTGGAGATAGTTAGATAAAGAGAGAGAGAGAGAGAGGAGACATATAGGTAGAAATAGAGAAGATAGAGGGGAGAGATAGGGAGATAGAGAGTGAGCAAGATATCCAGAGAGATAGGGAGAAGGATTGAGAGGTAGAGGGATGATAGAGATAGGGAGATAGGGGTTTAGGGATTCTCAAGTTTAGAATTTAGGGGTTAGGGGTTAAGGTTTAGGAGCATTATTTAGGGTTTACAGTTTAGGGTTTAGTGTTTAGAAGAGAGGACCAATAGGGAGATATAGAGAATGAGGTACATGGCCAGAGACATAGCTAGAAGAGATAGGGATATGGAGAGTGAGGGACATGGCCAGAGACATGGGGAGAGAGATTGAGAGGTAG
Organism: Cunninghamia lanceolata; assembly: GCA_027924645.1. Lineage (NCBI taxonomy): Eukaryota > Viridiplantae > Streptophyta > Pinopsida > Cupressales > Cupressaceae > Cunninghamia > Cunninghamia lanceolata. The sequence continues at coordinate 1,825,281 of BSBN01000061.1, read as the reverse complement.
AGAAATGATAGAGATAGGGAGATAGGGAGATAAAGGTTTAGGGTTGCTTAGGTTTAGTGTTTAGGGTTTAGGGGTTTGAGGTTTAGGATTTAGGGGTTTAGGGTTTAGGGGTTAGGTCTTAGGGCTTAGGGTCATTATTTAGGGTTTATATGTTTTTTAGGGGTTAGGGGTTAGGGTTTAGGGTTTAGGGGCATTATTCAGGGTTTACGGTTGCATGTCAAAAGAAGTATCTCTCTCTATAAATCACTCAACCCTAAATAATGTCCCTAACCCATAACCCCTAAACCCTAAACCTGAGCAACCCTAAACCTCTATCTCCCTATCTCTCCTTTATCTCCCTCGACTCTTTATCATCCCTTTACCTCTCAATCTCTCTCCCTATCTCTCTAGATATCTCACTCACTCTCTATCTCCCTATCTCTCCCTTTGTCTCCTCTATCTCTCCCAATCTATCTCCTCTCCCTCTACCTATCTATCTCTCCCTATCTCTTTCCTCTCTCTCCCCTATCATTCCTATATCTCCCTATCTCTCTAGTCACTCTCTATCTCCCTATCTCTCCCCTCTATCTCTCCCTATGATCTGTCTCCTCACTATCTCTCTCTACCTAGCTATCTCTCCCTATCTCTCTATCTCTTGCCTCTCTCCCCCTATCATTCGACCTATATCTTTCTATCTCTCCCTTCTTTTAATTCTCCCTCTCTCTTATCGATGAAGGAAATGAACAAGAAAACTAGGACTCTCTCTCTCTCTATTCCTCTATCCATCTCCCTTATCAACAAAGCAAATGGAAACAAGAAAACTAGGACATGAAAAGAGGGACGAGGATATAAATTGGCAGGATTAAATGAAAACAAGATAAAACTAAAGTTCATTGGATGGGAAGAATGATGAGAGGAGAGGTGGAAAATAGTAAAATAGGGAAAAATTGGTGGGATCTAAAGGGAAATTGGAAATGAAAAGGAAAACTAGCTAGGAAAAGGATTTAACTAGGAGGTAGATAGGTTAGAGAGAGAGAGAGAAGGATTGAGAGGTAGAGTGACAATAGAGATAGGGAGATAGGGGTTTAGGGTTTCTTATGTTTAGGGTTTACAGGTCAAGGTTTAGGGGCATTATTTAGGGTTTAGGGTTTATGGTTTAGGGGTTAAGGTTTAGAGGTTTAGGGTTTAGTGTTTAGAATGTGTTTTGGTTTACATATCTATTTTCCTTTATGTATTCTATGATCTTATAACATTAATGGATAATATAGGATTGTCCCTTAGTTCACCTTGGGAATTAATCAGATTAAATAACATCTAAAGTTGATTGTAAATTAACAACATGGTGAGCATTTTGTTGATTTTATTGCTTATTTTCACCCTTTTGAAAACTAAATTTTCCTATTGAAAATTTGAAGGATGAGATCCATATTTAAGTGCATTAGACTTAAGAAGTTTCAATTCCATGTTTCTTACATTTGTACACAAATCCATGGAAGAATAATAGTTGTTTAGGTACATTGTCTCAGCTTGGATAGTAGGTAATAAGCCCTTAACAAATATTCTTTGCAATTCATCCTTAGGAATTTGATAGTGTATCTTTCTTGACAAAGTTTGAAATCTAATAACATAATTATGATTGCACTCATTTGATCCTTGTTTACATCCTTCTAAATCTAAAATTGTAACCTTTAAACCTGTTACGACCTCCCTGAATTTGCTTGATCCTATTTGGTTTGATGCTCTCTTTTTCCTTCAATCTATCTTGGAACCTATACTTTTGCCAAAATACTCTAACATCCAGTCTTTGGAATATATATCATGGCCATTGTGAAACAATCTTGACTATTTTTGACTATATGAGTGATTTTGTTTATTACCACTATCCCGCAGGTTAATCGAATATCTTTTGTGGTTATGCAAGAACAAGAGGAATGAAATATGACACATACTGTATTCCCACAGAGCATAAAAGAATAGGTTGCAGCTTGGTAGTAGGAAGTAGTTGATATGAAGAAGCTACCACTACCTCATGGATGGTTCATCTCACTCTTGCCGCTTGGCGGTGTTCGGGTGCAGATAGTCTCTTCCTGCAGTCCCGTGGAGGTTTGAAAAGTAACAGGTGGCATTGCAGTAGTAACATCAAGAGGTATCACTTACCACATCCCTGTAAGGGTTTCAACTGAGACCTGCGGTAGAGAGGCAAGAGGAGAATGTAATGGGTTTTCACCCCACCATCCTGTGACGGTCATTCATAATATTTGTAGGTGGGCGGTAAATAGAAGGACATTAGGTAATAATTTCCCACGGTCCCACAGGGGTCAATCTAAGCATTTGTGGTCTGGAGGTAAAGGATGAAATAGAAGTGTAGTGGCTGTAAATCCCCACTATCCCACAGCCGGTCTAGGTGAGCCTTGCGGCAATGTGGTAAAAGAAATAAATGGTAAGCACATTCAATGCGGGGTCATGATTATCAAGAATTGTTGTCAAATCTTGATATGCATACCTAGTCGTCAAATCAAATCAAATCAATCGCCAATATTTGAAAGGAATTGAATGCTAAGATTTCATGATCTTGTGGCATGAACTAGAGTAATGGTGATATAATGAACTCCTTGGCTGAATAAGATTCAAAGATTTCTTGGCATTTGCTCATTTTAGAGAATTCAGACGAAACTTGGAGAAGGTGCAACTCAACTCAGTGTGTTTCCTACAAACTACAATTGACAGGGTAAGTTTATTCCTGCACTCTCTGATTAGAAGTTGGCGTATATTTTTCCCTATTTTTTAGTTGTTGGTACTAGGGGTTCTTGTAATTACATCTTTTGTTAATATAAAATTTCTCTTTTAAAAAAAGGCTAGGGCTAAGCTTTTGTGTTATACAGTAGGGGGGTTGTAGTCTGTTCTATCTCTGCTACTTGCAAAATTCCCCAATTTGATTATGATGCTGACCGAAGATACAAATCCTATTCTTATCCATTCTTGAATGGGTTTATTTTTAATTTTAAATACTATTCTTTTATTCATATGTCTACCTACATTAATTGGCCATGTCAAGTTCATTTGTTCTTTCACTCTATTTTTTAGTTGTTGGTACAGTAAGTTGAATTTTGAAAAACCCTAGCCTGTTCAAGTCATTAAACATGGCACCCAAGAGGTCTGAGTCTGCTAGTAAAGGCAATGAGCATGTAGTTCCCAAGAAAAGACCACTTCAACAATCTCTGCTAGAAGTATTGCCTTAGTACATAGACAAGGGTCCAAAGAAGATGTTCAGAGATGTAGTAGAAGGGTGTCAGGATGCTACAATCCCTATATCTGAGTGGGATTCATTTTGGTATTTTTATGCAAAAAGGGATGGCGAGGGACCAGTGGGAATTCCATGGAAATTGGATTTGGCAAAGTTGGTGGTGCTTGTTGTATTTATGGATGTGGAATTGATTAGGGCACTAGCACAATATTACCATCCTGCCACTAAAACAGTCAGAATGCTAAATGGATTGCCATTGGTGACAATAGACAGGAATGCAATTGTTGACTATTTTATGTTGAACAAGCAAGATCTCACTCAAATGGATTTGTAGAGAAGTGAACGAGATTACACAAGCCTGAGGAAAATACTTAGGAGAGATGAATTGCCAATATATATGAGAAGGGGGGCCAACAACAAAAAAATGGAGATTCCATCAAATGCTATTGAGCCTTTCCCTATGGAAGAATTTGTTATATATTTCAAGAGAACCAATTTTGCAATGTGCCAGGTCTTGTGAATTGATGCACAAGGAAGAATTCCAACTAGCTTAATGATGATGGATATGAAAATACAACATCCAGAGGTGAATAGTGAATACAACTTTGCATCTCATATTGAGAAAAAATTGCATGAAGGATTCTTGTATGTGAAGGAGAATAAGAAACCCTTAGATTTTAAATTCTATTCTTTATTGTGTCACTTGATTTTATATCAGAATAGAGGGAGATGGTCAAGCAAAATGAATCTGGGTATGGTTGATGAGAAAGGACAAAGATTATTGACTCAGTATTGGTGTTATATGTGGGATTCCTATTGCCAGAATAGTAACTACATTGTATTTCATGATTTGTTTGTTGTCAAGATATTGAATTCTCTTGGTATCAGGTTTCCTAGGTTGACTAAGGAAGTCAGGGTAATGCTGAGGCCACTTGCACACAAACCAGAGCAGGGCCACAAACATAATTTTTCTGATTGGTTTTTAATGCCAGATCATACTATAATTAGACTGTATGGTTGCCCCCAACCACCTCACATATTGCCGAAATTTGTATCAGACATAATTGTATTCATGGAGTTTATATGGAAAATGATGTGGATGGAAAAGGAGGTAATGAAAAGACAAAAGAAAGGTACATTTCTACCTAATGCTACAATTTTTGGTGATTGGTCTATTAGCTCTAACACTCTTGAAAATTTGCAAGACTTTTTAAAGGTGAAATATTCTTTGAAATTGGGCATCGAGAGGAATTGTGACCCTGAGGGTCATATGAATCTTGTGAGACAATCAATTCTGACTAAAATGGGAGTATCCCATCAAGTCCTGTTTGATGAGGATGTGATAAGAAATCTTGTCACTTTTGATGAGGTATACAATAGGAAGAGAAAATGGGATATCTTGAAAAAGATTGAAGATGAAAAGAAAAAGTAGAATCCCCTATTTCTTGGATTCTTTGTTGAAGAAAAAGACCCTCTGAAGAGAACTGATGCAATCATTGATAATTTTGAAAGTATTTATGGTAAATCTGAGAAGCAGCCTCCTAAGGCTACTAAACTTCTAGTGAAAAGATCTACAGGGATTGAGATTCATGAGTCTTCTCTTGATGTTTTATCAATGCAAGATCCTGGTTGGTCAACTCACTAATGCACATAAGCCTGAGGCTAGGAAGGGTGATCAACCTCTTGCCCATCTCCCATGTGCAAACCCAAGGTGAACTAAAGTTGGAGGAGGATGAAAGGATTATAGCATCCATGAGGTTCATAGAAGATGACAACTTCATCAAAACTCTAGAGTTTAAGGATTTTTGGCTGAAAATGAAAATGAAAGAATATAATGAAAAAGTGGCAATAAATAAAATGGGTGCACTAATGAAGCACAACATGATCATATCATTACACAAACTTTCAAATATTTGAAAGTAGATGAAATTGATGTGAGTCTAGAGGAGGCAAGACAAATGGTCTTGAAAAGTAATATGCTCATTATCCTTGGCCTTGAATTGAAAAAGGTATTTTTTATTGACCAAGTTAGAAGGCAGGATGATCCACAACTTGTTTCAGAATTTAATTATGAAGATGGCATAAGTGGATGTGGTTTTAATCCAAAGACAGAGACCCTTGCAATCTAGACTACTCAGAAGAATACAAGCAAACCAAGATTGCTTGATATTGTTTAAGAAATGAGGGGTACAACTGTGGTAAAGACTCTTCAAGATACATCAGTGATAGAAGGAGCTACTCTCAATGTTCATATTGCTATGTTTACTCATGTTGTTGTGAATAAGTTAGAACAAAGGCTACAAGATTATGAGCACACTCTAAAAGTAATGAATGATGAAGTAAACAAATTGTATTTTGAAATTGTGAAATTAAAGAAAGAATTGCAAGCTATGAATTCTTCTCAAGGTCAAGCCATTGTACCCTATCAGCCCCCTGTGACACAAATAGCCAATGATGTCACAATGTCTATTGAAGAATTTAATGCATTAAGATTGAAATTTGAAAAGGAAATTGAAAGTTTGAATAAACAAAATGAAATGATAGAGAATGAGGCAAAGATGAAAGTTTTTAAAACTTTTGAGAAAATTTTGGAGCATAGAGTAAAATTGGTTGTGGATAAGCTTGGGAGTGTGCATGATTTCTACTCTTCTTTATCTCAAGTCATTGAGCAATTGAAGATAAACTTTTCTATTTTGGATTTGTTGTATAAAAGATGGCAACCTTATCATCACACTTTGGTTATGATGTGCTTAGTAGTGCAAAGGAATCTTGATGCCCCTATAACTTTGAAGCCCACTGAGCAAATAGTCAAAATGATCATTGATGAATACTAGTATGTGAATGTGGAAAGCCAGAAGATGCAAGCAAAGGTTGAATCTTTTACTACATTCAAGCATAAATTTATTCCTTTCATATTGACAGAAGAAGAGAAAATCAAAAGTCTTGACACATGGAAGATGGAATTCCGCCAAACAGTATTCCAAGTTATGGATTTTTGGAAGAAGGATGGAGATGTTAGCATTCTTAGTTTCAACATGATATTGGATCGAGTAATTGCCTTGGATACTAGGTATGCAAAATTTGTGATGGATGTCAGATCTTTGCTTGATAAAAGATGGAAAGATCACCAGGAGAACTTGCTTCAGATTTAGGCTTACCAATGGCCTGATGATTTTACAATATATAAATGCGAGGAGAAATATATTAGAGATGAATCATCAACAGCACAGGTTCAGGTGCAGAGGAGCAATGAGCCATTTGCTAGCATTAAAAAGGCACCACCACATCTTGAATGTTCTCCTTTTGTCTCTTTATGTTTTCTTCATGTTTTTAAAATGTATTCAAATATATTTGAAAATCTAAATTAGACTTATAAAAGACAAATATTGTAATATCAAGGGTTAGGAAAACAAAGATCCATTTTGAATGTGAAAGGTCTGAAGCTTGTTGCTTCCTTTATAAAAGGAAACCAAGACCTTATAGCTCAGAATCTATCTAGGATTTTGATTTTTTGAAAGAGACATTGCACTACATGTACTTTGAAGCAAATCAATATAAAAGATGCTATTCTTTGGTGGTCAACTTTTGGTTCTCATTTGTTTGTTAAATTGGATTGCTAATAATTTATCTGGTTGTCTCCGATTTACTTTTTCTTTGTTATTCATTTCAAAAGAGACCCATGCATTCACATTACAAAAGAGGATAGGTGATATTTATCAAACTAAAATTATAAAGTAATAAGTTATATCTCAGAAGATGTTTATATTATTTAAAAATGAAGGAAGGTGATTCTATTGTAGAACATTTTGACACCTTTAATATCATTTTGAGTCAAATAGGTTCAATAAATGTTAAAATTTATAAGGAAGAAAAATGTATCTTCTCACTTTTTACTTTACCCAAAAATTAGGAGAACATAATGCTTGTTATAAATGGTAGTGTTGCAAAGGTGACTATGGAATCCTTTATTGTTACAATGCTCAATGGAGATATGAGGAGAAAATTCAATGATGAAGGTTCTAAGGATGCCTTGCATGTTTCGCAAAGGCCCAAGGACAAAAGTGGATCTAAATGGGAATGGTATAAATATCAATCCAAGTCAAGAGGAAAATCTAGAATCCTTAGGAAGATAAGAGTAAAGTTTTGGAAATATGGAAAAAGAGGACAAGTGAAGAAGTAATGCAAAAAATCAATTAATCACTGCCACAATCTCATGATCATCATTCTAGTAGAAAATCCTAGTTTTAATTTTTTTTTCGTAATGCATTAGTTAATCACACACTTCACATTTGACATCATGCTAAAAAGATCAAATAAGTTTTGTATTTCTTCTCAACTATTTCATTTCTCTATCTTAATTACTTAATATCTCAATGTTGTATTCTACTCTCAACTCCTTGTACTTTAAAGTTTAATTAAATCTAGGATTGGACTTAAATCTTCTATTATAGGGTATGATTTATTTCCCTACATTTTTTTGAACTCACAATTTCCATGCCTATGTTTAGGATAAAAAAAGATTGATTTTTTATTTTGAGATTTTTGTGGTTTGCATTTGTTGGAAACAACCCAATGCCTTTAATTTTGCATTCCTAAGAAACATCTAGGATCCTTATGTCCCCTTCAACAAAGTACTAGGTCAAACCCACACCTTGCAAAAATGACTACCTCTTTCTCCTACTTCCTATGATGATCACATGTTGCATTCTAATGATGAAGAAGAATATTATGATCATGATGTCTTTATTAAAAGTGTTGAAAATGAATAGAAACATGAGATCATTGATAAATTGAAAATTTGTGCAATCAATTAGCTAATATAGATGATAATATGTGCACTTCATTTTTCATTGATGGTCTTACTAAAGTACTTATCACAAGATAACATGGCAGAGATACAATTAAGGAGATATATGAAAAATAATTAAAGATAAACAAACTCCTCATGTGGCAAGCATTGGTCATTCTCTTTTGAAAATCATTCCCTTGTATATATTTTCAAAATCCAATTTTGTTTTTTTGTTTTAGGAGTAGGGTTTAAAGATTTATAGAAAACATTATTCCAAATCATATGCCAAATTGGGTTAAGTGAAGTGGATGATTTAATTGACAAAATTACATAAGCTCCTTAATTTGTTCTGAAGTCACTAGCAAACTTGAAAGTAAATTATCATTGGTGAAACAAGGTAACACCCACCTAGGCTTGAACAAAGCCTAAAGTGCAGAGAATTTTGATTAATCTGATCAATTCTATTAGTTGGCCAAATTCACATATAAAACCTAATCATAAGATTTGGCATATCTTTAGGGTTTTACAATTTGCAAATTTGAGTACCAACAAAACCAATATTGACATTAGAGTGATGTACAAAAGCATTGGCCAAATCATTGAAGGAATGAATAGAACTATTTAAGGAACTTGATGAGCTTATCCTTTGACCTATATCACTTAATACTTCCATCACATAAGGATTATCCATTAACAAGTTATGAAGAACATCAATCAATCCATTTAATTAACATTATTGCTCAAATTTGTAAAGGTTTGATATAAGTATTTGTGTAGTAAGATTCATGTCTTGCCTATCCATATGTGCAACATGTGCATCATGATGAAAAACATCTTCCCCATTAAAATATGTAGTAGTCTTCAAATCCTCAATCATAACTTCCTCACAATGAATCGAGGCCATTGTAGTGTTAAGCCTAAGGTTTCTTCTTAGTGCAAAATGAGGATTAGGTTGAGACCTTGACATTCAAGAAAAATATAAAGCAATGAAAAGGAAATTGCATCCAAGTAATCCTAATTTTTTCTGCCAACAATTCATACCAAAGATTGAACAATTTAAGGATATTACAATAGGTAATTTGTATCGACACAAATAATATTACTAAAGCATTTCAAAGTTAAGGCCATAAGAATCATCCTTTTTTAAACATGGATTGCAAATAATTCTAAAAATTTTTAAGTCTTGGTCATTAACATTATTGTCTACTACAATGTCATCTAGTGTATCATTGTCAATGTTCATATGTTCTTTCAAGTATTTAATATTATCATCATCCTCATCTTGACCTGCATCATCTTCATCATCATTGAAACTTGACTGTAGACCATCTATATTGTTACTAGATGTATTTGGATCATCATTTTATATACCATCCATATTGTTGTTTGCCATAACATCATCTAACTCTAGATTGCTATCTTCTTGTTCTTGAACATAACCATCTTCAACATCATCATGGATGTCAATTTCTTCGATGCTCTCTAATCCCTCTCTCTCATTTTATTAGCCATCATTTTTTTTCTTAGTATCCACTAATGCATCGTCAAATACATGCCTTAATCTTGGCTCATAATGTATGACAAATATCGATTTTGGGTCTAAAATATCTTCATAGAAAAAATACCTGCACATGAATGACATACATATATTAGACATATGGTATAACAATTTTATTGATTAATAAACACATGTATATATTCATAATAAACTATGAATTAATAGATTAATGATCACTACTGCTTCTTGTTTGAATTTGTAGAACATAAGTCTCCTTATCCTCTGGTAGGAAACATGAGGAATCTATAGAAAATAATCCACTATAGGTATCATGTCTTCGTGTCCTCTCAAATGCTTCATACCATCTATACTTAAAAATACAACATTTAAAAGAGCGGTAATCCAACTCAATAATTTCTTGTATTTTCCCAACATATTGTAGATTCCCTTCAATTATATTCTTATCTTTTGAGCTTGATCAACTGGATTGCTTGAGGTCAACCATGATGCCACAATCGAAGGATCGTCGAGCTTTACATCTACACTTTCTACATGATAATGTTGACCATATGCCCACATTGCTAGATATTTCCTTGCCTATGAAAGACCATTTATTTTAGTGAAAACAAATAAATGATGAATATTAAAATAGTTAATAGTGTCAAAATTGTAAGGAAACCACATTTTGTAATATTCCAACTGTAACTTTCTTTCACATCCTCTAGACATGTTGATTTCATCTTCTGTTATGTTTGAATCTATACCTGCATCTTCTATTTGATTTTGAATTTGTTTAGTAACCCATTCTAGTGTACAATCTTTTGCCCCATTCCGCAAGAAGATCAGTGGGAGGTGGAGTATTCCTTGGGTTTGATCTCTTAAACTATCTCCTTGCTTCTAACACTTCTCTCTTTTTATCATACAGATCAATCCATTTGTTCATAAAGTCCATGTGTACAGAATGAACTTTTCAAGAATAGCACTTTCGTCTACACCTATTACATGTCAACATGTTTATTTCAAACTTCAAATGTCACGCTGTTAATTTGACAAATAAATTATATAGTAAATTAATGATTGCAAGAAAAATAACCACACTGATCATGAATTTACTTACTAATTTCTTCTTGAACACCATTAGATTATGGTTTTTCTCCATCAATAATATCTGATGCTCATTTTTCATTCTAGAAGCATGGCCCATCTTCAAAATCCTTACCAAGGAATTCACATAGGAAGAAAAATGCTTCATTTAATACATACCCTTCAGCCATGCAACCCTCTAGATGTGCCTTTTGTCAGACATATCTTTTTAGAGTTTTCATATACTTCTCAAAGAAAAACATCCACCTCATTGACACGACACCTACCAATTCAATGTCATCGACTAGGTGTATAAGTAAATGGACTTGTAGGTCCATGAAACTTGTAGGGAGCCCCTTCTCAAATACACATACAATTTTTGCAATTTCATTCTTCCATTTTGGCACTTCACATTCATGGATCTCCTTGGAGGTCACCCACGTAATATAAGAATAGTAAATTAGTATGAACCTTTAGTCAAAAATTAAAATGCAATATAATATCTCTATGTCTCTCACACATGAACATTTCATATAACCACATACCTTGTAAATGCTAACAATCAACTTATGGCATTCCTTAAGTCAATTGTAAGACAAGAATCCCCCCTAATTGCTAATGGCATGATATGCTATCAAACACATTTATGAAAAGGTCATTAGTAATTTTTTCTCACACAACAAAATATCAAAATATATTTAGTACTTAATCAATGTTACCAGCAAATGTTAAATGATGATATATAATACCTTCATAAAATTATGAAAATCATGTGTTTTAAATCCTGTGATATGTCCATCAACTGTAAAAGATTTAGCCAATGATGACCCATAGCCAGTAGGTGCCCTTATTGAATGGATGACATTTTTTAGTTGGTCTAGCTCTTTTTTTTTTCAAAATCCATGGAGCTTCTGCATATGTTTCATTTTCTCTGTTTGGCCACAAATGTTTGGCCACAAATGTTTTCTATCAATTTTGGTATTCGAAAGAGCAATATCTCTCCTTGAAGACAAGGTGTCCTTCTCTTTGCTTGATATATGTTGAAATATACAATCTGGGACATTTTTGAAGATGTTCATAGGATCTAATAGGTGATATATTAATAGATCCTTCCAATAAGGGAGCTCATAAAATATGGATTTCCTTTTCATTCCTTCTGGCATAGTAACTACAACTTGTTCTCGTTCTTCAATTGAATCACCCCAATCAAAAAAATCTTCCCAAGCTTTCAATTCAGCATCTTCATGTTGGCAAGAGATATTGCTAGGCATGATAAGTGTTGTCATTGATGGCAACTAAGTCTATACTACACATCCGCATTGCATAATTTGCTCATACCGAAAATCAGATTGAAGATTTGTCTAAGTCCAGGAAGTCAAGAATAGAGTGTGTGACAGGGTCTAGTTTCTTGGTCTGGATCTCCTCGGGGGTAGATCAGAGTCTGCTGCAGATCTGAGGGAGTCATAAGCATTGTCAAGATAATCTAAATCTAGAGTTTTGGCCTTTGGTGATGAAGGATTCAATAGTTATTAGCATCTGAGTATCAAGTTACCAATTTGACAGAATAGACAAAAGAAGAACAGGCTGACCTTGTAATTAGTCTTGGCGCTGGACGTATGGAAGCTATTGGTTGGACAAGTTGTGTTGATTAGTGATAGTAGCTAAACTGATTAATGATTTGTGAGTGCAAGCTTTGGTCTGTGTTACAAGTGTACATGGATTTAGTCGACAGAGTAGAATTTTCAATAAAGTTCTAAGTGTTCTTGAAGCTGACTGAAAAGTGGTTGAAGATTTGGATGTGGATATATATAGTCGATGGATTTGAATGATTTAGGAAGTGAAGTATGCAACTATGGAATAAGTGTGAAAAGTGCAGAGATCTAAGGTTCAGATGTTAGTAGAATAGTAAACAGGGTAGAGTGAAGATGAAGTGTATCAAGCCAGTATTTTGAGCTTAACTGGAACTGAATCCTTGCATTGATAGATGCTAATTATCAGTTCAAGCTTATTGTACTTTTTCTTCCTGGAGGCAGTGAGCCTGTTGTAGGCAGTGAGCCTTCTTTTTAGGCAGTGAGCCTTCTTTTTGAGTAGTGAGCTCGAATGTATATGCATTCCCTTTGTAATACTTTTAATAGAGTATAATATTTGTGGGTTAACCCCCACCATGGTTTTTCCCTTAACCGGGTTTCCACATCAAAAATCTTGGTGTCAAGTGTGTTGTTTATGTTTCTACTCATGTGTCATTGATTCATGCTTTAATGTTTATATCATTAATTTGATTAGAAGTTATAAAAGAAGATTAAAGGCAAAAAAAGTTAAAATTGTGTGACAACTGATTCACCCCCCCTCTCAGTTTTCTAGACCAATTCCAACAATTGGTATCAGAGAAAGGTTCCTTTGAAAAAGTTTAACAACTTGAGGAAGATCTGGGAAGACAGTAAAATGGATGAATACAACCTTCAAGGACAACTTAATCTTGCTTTAGAAGATCTTGAGAAGAAGTCAGTGAGCTGCAAGAAAACCTTAAAAATGCTAAAAACTTCATTGAAATTTTAAAAGAAAAATTGAGCAAATCCAATGGAAAGAAGAAGGAGCAACTCCTTCAACTGGGAAATCATTATGAAGACAATAACAAGGATAAGGCCCTGAAAGAGAAGACAAAAGAATGTGAGAAGTGAACTAAAGAAGTTATTGTATTAAAACATGAGATGGAATTTGGGGTGATGAGGCTAACCAAGGAAATTGAAGATAGGAAGAAAACTGAACAAGATCTGAATCAAAACCTAAAAGGAAGATCTAAAGAATGATGCAAGTTAGATGAAATAGCTGGCCTTCTACAGTCTAATTTACAAGAAAGCAAAAATAATGAGAGAGAACTTTAGAGGCAAATTGTCACCCTCATACATGACCTAGAAGTTGCAAATGAATACAAGGAGAAGTTCAAGATAAGCTCAGCTAAACTTGAAGTACTACTTGAAGGTTAGAAAAATGCTAATGACAAGCATGGTCTTGGATATGAGAAAGGTGAAAGCTTCAAATCTGAACAAAGAAACTACCAACCAAGGAATGAAAGAAACAGACCTAGAAGACCTCTAGTAAGATAGCCTAATGCTCAAAGATATCCATCCTTCAATGGCAATTGTTTCAATTGCAATAAATTTGGTCATAAAGCTACTTAGTGCAGAAGTAGAGAAAATCGAAAGGGTTCATCCCTCTCTAGACAATGCTTCAAGTGTAAAAGATATGGTCATAGATCAAATGAATGCAGAAGTATGATTATAAATAAATCTAACAATAGAGGAAATGCCAACTTTTTTAATGGCTACTATTTTTCTTGCAATGGATTTGGACATATGGCTAATCAGTGTAGATCAAGAGGAAATCAAGTGTACAAGCAAAGAAATATTGTGTCCTTTAATTGCCATAAATCAGGTCATATTGCAAGATTTTGTAGTAGGATTAATGAAAGAGGAGGTCTGGTAAACAGAAAATCGGATGAGAAGAGACAAGTCAAAGGCAAAAGAAAAATTGATGTGAAGGAGATCTAGAATGAAATGAGCAAGATATGGGTCAAGAAAATAGTTGAGAACAATAGTAATGAATCTGCACTAGAATCTAGTGCTGATAATTCCTCCAAGAATTGAATTTGGAGCTCTGGCTTAGGGGGAGCTGCATTGGAAATCAAACTTCCCTAGCCAGTAAGTGGGTGCCTGGATATGGCACAATGAGAGAAGATATTTTGAATTGTTTCAGAAACTTTGGAAGAAAAGATGTTGATATGGAAATTTGCGGATGGATTCATAAAGAACTATTTGAGAAACAGGGCAACAGGATGAAGTTAGGGCAACACATTTATTATAATGCCAAATTAGGTTTTACGAAGGATAAAAGGTCACTTGGTCATGCATTTGAACCACTTTACATTTGAAGGAAACAAGGATGAGAGCATCTGAGCTGCAAATCTAAAGATTGAAACACGAAGAGTGAATTCAACTGGAAATCGATCAACCCTAACCCCATAGAAGAAAAAAGTACTTCTCTGTAAAGCTTTGAATTTGAAATCTGTTGAGATGGCTACTCCTCATGTTGTCAACATTACTGAAAGACCTCAACCCAAATTTAAGAAGCATCCTCACAAATCAATAGAAGTTGACCCGTTAGGTGCTTTTTCAAGTGTTCCATATGGCGTGCTGCATGTTGAAGATATTAGGGTTTATATTCATGCAAACATAGATAAATTTGGAAACTCAAGGTATGTAGACTTGTTTGAGAGTCATCTCAAGGATGAAAATCACGACCTTAAATCTGAGTATAAGGCACTACAGGATAAACACTTTATTCAAATTATGGGGTTTCCAACATTTGATGAAGATGAGTTGGTCCGATATGTTTTGAACTGAATGCATAATGAATTTATATAGCTGCTAAAACCATTCAAGATCACCAAAGATGCTATCAGAATTATGACTGGGTTGAACTCTACTGGTGGATTACCCATGTTAAAATCTGTGAAAAACCAAACTGTTACAGATGCAACCTATACAAAGTTTGAAAAGAGAGCAATGACCATTAATGACACTATAGAACTGGATGTTAAGTTTGCTTCCATGGTGATTGGCTATAACATTTATCACTCAAGTAGGGAGAATTTTTTTTCCAGAATAGCCATATATGCAGCATACAAGATGTTAAAAGAAAATGCAGATTATGATTTGTGTGAATTATTGCAAAATCAATTGATTGAGAACTTAAACAAATCAAGAAAGATAAGAAAAATACTTTTAAATATGGTACATTGGTTCTATGCTTGTTCTTTTACTTTACGAATGAGGTACCTAGAGTAAAAGGTGTACACTCGACTAATGATGAGCCAGTTGCCATTTAGATCAGAGATCATCTAAACAACATTGGTGATTATAAAACACAAAAAACAACAATTTGGGGATATCTCAAGAATTTTCATGGTATGATGCATGGAAGGGAGAGAATTCCAAAATCAGTTGTGGAGAAATATAAAGATGAGATATGTTTTATGGTTGACACTGATCAGTGCCTAATGGAAGCTGCGGAACCCAAAACTATATGGATTATGGTTGACACTGAGCAGTTGGTTGATATCCATATAATTTGCTAGTCTCATGCTAATGTTGTTTATGAGTTATTCTTCATAGGGGGAGACAATAGCCTTTGTCATCAAATGTCAAAAAGGGGGAGAAAGAAAAATGTATCAGGTAGTTTTGTCATCAATGACAAAGGGGGAGATTGATGGAGATTGATTGTCATTGATGTCAAAAAGGTGTTGAGTTGATGATGAAGGTACATCATAGTGAAAGTTAGATCATACATGGAGTTGATGTTTGTCTTCATATGGCAGGATGTTTCAGGAGTTCATGGTTAAAGTGAATTTAGGGTGATGTCATCAGTTCATTTGAAGGATGTGAAGAAGGTTTGATTTCTCATTTCAGGAGTTGTTTGAATTTGTCATCTCTCATGTTTCATAAGACTTGTCTTATCATTATATGTGTCAGTTTGATAATGTTGGATTGGATATGATGTTGCTTCATGACATGCTTCAGTTCATTCATAATTCTTGACTTGAAGGGAGTTGACATGATACTCAAAATTGATATGTTTCTTCATGCCTTACTTCAGTGTGCTCATTATCATGTTTCAGTTTGTCTTCATGTTGATAGTATGTTCATGATCAAACAGGATGCTCAATTATGAAGGAGTAAAAGAGGTGCTTGCAGACTATAGTGGCAAAGATTAAATATTCTTAACAAAGGTGTTCAATGACAAGGGGAGTTATATTCCAAAGAAATAAGTTCACAATAAAAATATTTATAAAGGTGTTGATATTAATGTGGTGTCTCAAAAGATCTAACACCTCACATATGCTTGTCATATACATCATGCATTTTTTGTTTTAATTTGTGGTTGACCTGCACTCATAGGTAATATCACTAAAGATTACCTTCTAAAGGGGTTTAAGACCATCTTTTCACTGGCCCCTTCATATCATCTTACCTTTCCAAGCGGTCACCTCTTATAAATTTGTGTGCAACAAAAAGCATATGAAAGGTTAATATTTATATATGTGTGAGCAATTTTTTTTAAAAAGGTTTTTTTAAAAGCCTATTTTTAAGGGAGATTAAAGGCAATTTTTGATAAAGTTTTTAAAGGAAGATTTTTAGAAGATTTTTTTATTCCTTCATAATAATAAGGAAATAAATTATTTCCTTTTCTATTTTAAAGATTTTATGCAATATTATTTGCATAATTTTTTAATGAGAAAATTTCTTTTGTGGAGAAGAAGTAGGAAGATAAAAAGGCAGGCTTTGGTGACATTTAGAAGCCTAATTTTTAGGAGATTTTTTTTGTGAAATTCTCAAGACAAAGAAAGAGTTTTTTATTATTTCTTTTTGGGAAAAGATTTTGTGAAGAGATTTAATTATTATTTTTAATAAAGGAGCTTTTATAATTTGGGAAAGTTTCTTTATAACTTGTTTTTTTGGAGAGATGGAAGATGAAAATGGGGAGATTGAATATTTATTTTAAAGGCAAATTTTGAAGAGTTATTTTTGAAGATGAAAGTGAATGTGTAAAGAAGGAAGAATATGAAGGATTATTGCTTCATTGTGAATAATATTTTTATTTGTAGGTTCTTCACGGATGGATATTATAATGCAAAGAATATATATTTTTTAATGGGAAATTGTGATGAATTTTTGAGAGTAGAATATGAAGATATTTATATGCACAATGAAGATTTATTTGCAGCAATGAGATGATATTAATATTGTAGATTTTATTGAGAACAAAAAATTGGAATTGTTCTTTTTTTTTAGATGATTTTTGCAGATTGGAAAATGTTGTTGAAGATATTCAATAAAAGGAGATGGAAATTTTTGTGAAGGTAAAATATAAATTCAGAGAGGAGAAGAATGTGAATGGATTTTGTTTAAAAATGTTTTATGTAGGGAAAATAAATTGGATTGAAAACTTGGGAAAAGGAATATGTATGGTTATACAGAGAAGAAATTATCTTTTCTTGCAGGTGACTTGGTTTAATAAAAAAAATAAAGAATGTACAGAGAAGAAGAATATGAAGATGAATGTGAAAGGTGAAAGGACATTCAATTTGCATATAATGTTTTTTTTAGGTGCATTGATTGATGAAGGGGGTAAATCACAAAACACACAACAGAAACTAAACATAGAAAATAGAAATTTCTTTTATTGATCTAGGCAACTCATTACATTATAGAAGTTTAGTTACAATCAGAGGATGAATCCTCTACTGGCTGCAACACATTATAGTTTTCCCCACCTTAAGACTCTAGAATCTTCAACCTTTTGTAACCCCCAAATCAGCTAGGGTTTCTATTTTCCCACCTATTCTTGACTCTACACTTGCCCCCTTAACTCTACTACTATCTAGGGTTCCCAAAAATGGTTATTAATAGCTTTTTTGGTGGCCAACAACCTAATTTTTAAAATTTGCATCCCCCTCCAAAAATAGGTCAACTTCTGGGAGCCATAACTTTTGATCTGGGAGTTTGATTGATGAACCATTTTATGTGTCGAAAAGCTCGCAGAGTGCTCTATGCGCTAAGAACCTACACTGCCATTTCTAGCCATTTTCAGGCCTGTACCGGGCCATTCAGTGCCTCAAACCTAAATTTGAATAATTTTCAGGTGTTTTTTGAGAAATAGAAACTTTAATATCTTTCAGCTCGCAAATGATCTTCACGTGATTCCTTCGCCAAAGGTCTTATATTTTTGTTATGTAACTTCCTGTAAATTTTGACTTCAATCCGTGCCCAAATGCAAACTTTCTAAAAAAGCAGGTTACTATTTTTAGCAGTTTGGAAAAATTGAAAGTTCTACATCATTATTCAGGCGATTATGGAACCAGAACCACAAATTTTGAAAATAAATGGAAAGAACAACAACAATTTTGAAACACAACTTTTTTTGGGTGATGCAAGATTGCCCTTACACCACTGGATGCTCCTGCATCAGACACCCAGGGTAATTTGAGAAGTGACCTTGTCACGTCTCAGGTGTTTGTGTGAGGAAAACCCAAACGATCAACCTCTACCTTAGATAACCAAGAAGAATCTTTAATAGGTCTTCCTTTCCATTTCACCATATATTCTTCATATTGCATGTTCTGAGTACTTCTTCCCACATGGCTATCCAAGATCTCTCCTATCTCCTCCATTGAAATAGATGCCAGAATACTCCACTGTTCTCTGTTGTTCCATCCTCTGTGCCACCCTCATGATATTCTGTTAAATCAGCAATGTTGAACACAGGGGAAATATTAATCCCACTTAGCAACTCTGCCTCATCTGCATTTACTGAATCATGCTTCTTCAAGATTTTGCATGGTCCAAATTTCTTCATTTTCAACTTATTGTATGTTCCATTTGGGAACCTTTCTTTTCTCAAGTGAACCATGACTTCGTCTCCTACCTAGAACTCCTTATACCTCCTCTTCTGATCTGCCTTAGCCTTGTACTAAATATTCATCGTATTAATGTGCTTTCTCACCTCTTCATGCAAATTCTTCAGATGTTCTGCAAACTCTTCAGGCTTGGCACTTGTCTTTTCTCCTTTGTCTAGATTCCTCAACTCTTAAGCATTTCTTGGACTATTTCCATATACAATCTAAAATGGTGATTTACCAGTACTCCTATTGACAGAATTGTTGTAAGCAAATTCTGCATGTGGTAAAATCAAATCCCATCCCTTGGGCTTATCTCCTACTAAGCATCGTAGCAGGTTACCCAAACTTTTATTCACCACTTCTGTCTGTCCATCAGTCTGTGGATGGTGTGCAAAACTAAACTTCAAATCTATCTTCAACTTCTTCCACAATGTCCTCCAGAAATAACCAACAAATTTGGTATATCGATCTAAGACTATGCTCTTTGATAGACTGTGTAATCTAACCACCTCTCTAAAAAATAATTTAGCAATATGAACAGCATCGTTAGTCTTCATGCAAGGAATAAAATGTGCCATCTTCAAGAATCTATCCACCACCACAAAAATGGAATCATGTCCTCTCTATGTCCTTGGTAAACCAAGAACAAAATCCATACTGATATCATCCCATGGCTTCTCTGGTACAGGTAATGGCTGATATAGACCTGTGTTCTGACTTGCTCCTTTTGCCATCTGACATACTCTGCAACTCTGCACAAATTTCCTCACATCCTACTGCAACTGTGGCCAATAATAATTTTCACCAACAATAGCAATGGTCTTATCTCGACCAAAGTGTCTGGCCAATCCTCCACTATGCTTTTCCTTAATCAGGTTCTCTCTCATGGAACTCCTTGGAATGCACAACTGGCTTCCTCTAAACAACATGCCATCTTGGATTATGAAATCCAACCATTTTGTCCTGTCTAAAGTAATAGGTTCCAAACAAGATTTCCAGGCCTCTACAAAATTTGGATCCTTAGGATACAAACTTTTAGCTCATCGAACCCAATAACCTCCATCTTCATTTCTGTCAACAAATTTTGCCTTCTACTCAAGGCATCTACAACTCTGTTGGACTTCCCACTCCTATGCTTCAAAACAAAAGTATAGCTCTGCAAAAATGCAACCCATTTTAATTGCCTTTGGTTCAACTTCCCTTGACTATTAAGATACTACAAAGCCTAATGATCAGTATATAAAACAAACTCTTTTGGCAACAAATAATGTCTCCATTTCTTCAAAGCCTAAACTATTGCATAAAATTCTTGATCATAAACATAATACTTTTTCTTGGCATCATTAATCTTCTCACTAAAATAGGCAATGGACTTACCTTCTTGGCTCAAAATAGCTCCTATACCACTACCACTAGCATCACAATCTACCTGAAATACCTTATTGAAATCTGGAAGTGCCAAAATAGGTTGTTCTACGACTTTCTGCTTCAATGTATCAAAGCTCTTGTCTACTCCTTTAGTCCATCTAAACTCTTTTCTATCCCCTCTCATTGTCTCAGTTAGGGGTACACAAATGCTACTAAAATTCCTAATAAACTTTCTATAAAAACTTGCCAAACCATGAAAAGATCTTACCTCCATTGCACTCCTTGGTGTAGGCCATTCAATGATAGCCCTTAATTTTTCTGGGTAGACCTTCCTCTGAGACAACAAATCCCAGGTATACCAACTCCTTCTTTGCAAAACTACATTTCTTTAGATTAATCAACAACTTCTCCTCCCTCAATTTCTCTAGAACTCTTCTGATATGCATCAGATGCTCATCCCAAGTCTTACTGAAAATTAAAATATCATCCAAATATATGATAACAAAACTTCCCAAAAATTCTTTCAGTACCTCATTCATGAGCCGCATGAATGTGCTCGATGCATTGGTTAGCCCAAATGGCATGACTAACCAATCATACAAACCTTCCTTTGTCTTGAAGGCTGTCTTCCATTCATCTCCTTCTCTGATATGGATCTGGTGATACCCACTCTTCAGGTCAATTTTTGTGAAGTGCTTGGCTCCACTTAAACAATCCATGATGTCATCCATTCTTGGCAATGAAAATCTATACTTGATCATTATCATATTGATGGCTCGAGAGTCTGTACACATCCTCCATTCTCCATCCTTCTTTGGTGCTAGTACTACAGGTACCGCACATGGAGTTAGGCTCTCCCTTATTAGTCCCTTCCTCAACAACTCCTCAACTTGTTTGTTCAGCTCTTCATTCTCTGCAGGGGTCATTCGGTGGGCTACCTTGTTTGGCAAACTGGCTCCTGGTATCAAATCCATTTGATGACTTATCTTCCTTACTGGTGGTAAACCTTCTGGTACATTATCAGAGATAATGTCCTGGAACTCTTCCAACATATGTAAAACTTCTACTGGTACATCTTCACAGTTCTCTTGACTAATCTTAGGAATCAATGCAAAGCAATGATGCTCATGCTTTTACCCTCCAAAAATTTCCTACCATCTACTAGGCAAATTCTAGCAATACTACATACCTTTCCTTCCACCTCCTTCAAGGGCTTCAACTTATGACAAACTCCATCCTTTGTTAGGGAATATGTGTTTGCACGGCCATCATGGATAGCGCTCCTATCATACTGCCACGGCCTCCCCAACAACATATGACATGCATCCATCAGTATGATATCACACAACACCTCATCATGGTAGTCACCAATCTTGAACTTCACTAAACACTACTCATTGACCAAAGCTCTATGGTCCTTCTGCAACCAAGCAATCCGATATGGATGTGGATGCTTTCTTCTTGTCAACTTCAACTTGTCAACCATCTCCTCTGAAACAAGATTATCAGTGCTTCCACTATCAATAATAATATCACAACACTTACCTTCACATTTGCACCTTGTGTGGAATAAACTCTTCCTCTGATTGGGTTCTTTCTCCTTATTCAACAAGGTTCTTCTGACAACTAGGGTTTCTCCCCTTTCAGCATCTTCAGAATGCTCAAAATATGCATCTTCATCTACATGTGCAACTCGTGCATTGCCTTCAAGTCTTCTATTTATCCTTCCTTGATGTTGCAGACATTCGTATGCTCGATGCCCTTCTTCCCCACATTGGAAACAGGTTCCTCTGAAACCTCCTCTTCCAGGTCCTTGCCTAGGTCTACCTCTTCCTCTTCCTCTTTGCTCACCATTGTTCTGGTCATGAGGGCGGTAGGCATTATCCCCTCTCTAATTTTGACTGGTGCCAACTTCTTCACTTTTCTTTTGATCTTCATTACGGCCTCCATAGGGCCTTCCACCAGTCCTTCCACGTTGACCTCTTCTCCTTTGCTTGCTATCAAATCTTTTATTCAGCTTCTCTTCCACCTTTAGGGAAAACTGGTATGCATCTTCTATGGTGGTCATTCTGACTAGGCTCAGCTCCTCTTGAATGCTCAGCCTCAACCCATTAATGTAACGAGCTACCTTCTCCTTGTTGGGCTCTGCATGACCAATTTTAATAGTAATCTTATAAAATTCTTCTATATACTCTTTAACAGACTTGTTACCTTGCTTCAGTCCTTGCAGCTTCTTCAGCAACTCCATCTCATAGTCCATAGGAATGAACTGCTTCTTCAGTTTCTCCACCATCCAATCCCATCTGCTGATCTTCCCTTTTCCTCTTGTGTTCCTCTCTAACTGGACCTCCTTCCACCAAATATTGGCATGGCCCTTCAATTTTGTTTTTGCAAACTTGACCCGATCTGGGTCTTCTACATCTTCATACTCGAAGTATTCCTCCATGTCATTGATCCAATCAATAAGCTGTTCTGGATTCAAATCTCCAGAATATGTAGAAACTTTGATCCTGGGCCTCTTTCCAATCTTTGAAATGGCCCTCAACAACCTAACTTCTACAGGATCTCTTGCAGCTTCTTGTTCTTCCTCAGATAGCTCTTCTTCAGCTTCATCCTTGCTTTCTTTTCTTGCTCTCGGATCAAACCCTCTTCATATCTCCTCTTGCAATGCATTGATCTTCCTTTGGAGGGCTCTAAAACCCTCTTTCATCAAAGCATTCCTCCCAACACGATTTCTTTGTGGAGGCATCTTGGTCTCTGCAGCAAACCCACAACCTTAGGTCCTAGTGCAAACTGCCTCACGGTCGGTGATCTATCTACACACTCAGGAACCCTCGCTCTAATACCACTTGATGAAGGGGGTAAATCAAAAAATACACAACAACAGAAACTAAACACAGAAAATAGAACTTTCTTTTATTGATCTGGACAACTCATTACATTACAGAAGTTCAATTACAATCAGAGGATGAATCCTCTACTAGCTGCAACACATTACAGTTTTCCCCACCTCAAGACTCTAGAATCTTCAACCTTCTGTAACCCCCAAATCAGTTAGGGTTTCTATTTTCCTGCCTATTCTTGACTCTACACTTGCCCCCTTAACTTTACTACTGCCCAGGGTTCCCAAAAATGGTTATTAATAGCCTTTTTGGTAGCCAACAACCTAATTTTGAAATTTACATCTCCCTCCAAAAATAGGTCAACTTCCGGGAGCCATAACTTTTGATCCGGGAGTCTGATTGACGAACCGTTTTATCCGTCGGAAAGTTTATGGAGTGCTCTATGCGCTAAGAACCCTCTTTGCTGGTTTTGGCCACTTTTGGGCCTGTACAGGGCTGTTTAGTGCCTCAAACTTGAATTTGAATAATTTTTAGGCATTTTTCAGGAAACAAAAACTTTAATATCTTTCAGCTTGCAAATGATCTTTGCGTGATTCCTTCACCAAAGGTCTTATATTTATGTTATGTAACTTCCTATAAATTTTGACTTCAATCTGTGCCCAAATGCAAACTTTCTAAAAATAGCAGGTTACTATTTTTAGCAGTTTAGAAAAAATGAAAGTTCTACATCATTATTCAGGTGATTATGGAACCAAAACCACAAATTTTGAAAAGAAATGGAAAGAACAACAACAATTTTGAAACACATCTTTTTTGGTGATGCAAGATTGCCCTTACACCACTATATTCTCTTGCATCATTGATGCAGAGAGTTTGTGTGAGGACCAAAATGTAAAAATGATGACCTCCTTGTGCAACAAATTTACGAAGACAATATTGGTAATGAGATTGATATTCAGATTGTAATTTAACAGAGATATGAAAAAGAGAAGACAAGTTATGTAATCGTGCAAATCAGATTGAGTGGCAATCATTTCTTGCACACCTTGCAGTATGTTTTGATGTGGTTGAATTTGCCAGTGAGGCTTGTAGGTCAGTGAGACCTTTCATTTGTCAGTGAGACACATATTGTAGCTAGTGAGGCTTCTTTGTAGCTAGTGAGGCTTGTCTAGTCAATGAGACCTTCATGTAACTAGTGAGGGTTTGAATAAGTCAGTGAGGCAGTTTCAGAGTGGTTTTTATTCCCCTCGAGGGTTTTCCACTCTTCATATCTTGTGTTATATTTCTTATGTGTCTTCATGATCTGTGTTTAATGTTTTGATTCTTGCCTTCAATATTATAATTGTACATCTGTGAGTTAATAAATAACTTTGTCTTTATCTCTCTTTATCCTATAAGTCAAAATGATTAAAATTGTAAAATTTATACAACACTGATTCACCCCCCTCTTAGTGTTGTCCTGGACTCTAACAATTGGTATAAGAGCCTTGGTTCCCTTTTTGAAGTCTAATAGGCTCAGGTAGGTCCTGGTAGTGGAGTAAAATAGGTAAGAAGAATAGAATTAAGGTCTCAAATAGAGAAAAGAAAGATACTGATCAAAAGATGGTAAAACAAGTCTCAATTAAGCCTAGCAATGACTTGTTGCATATGTCACCATTGATAATTGATACAAAGAATGGTCTAGTAATTGAGAATTTTGATAAAAAGGAAGAAATTATTGTGAATGATGGAGAACAAGAATTAAATGAAAGAAATGTTTTTGCTGTTGAGATTAATGATGAAGAAACAAGCCTCTTCGTGGATGAAGTTGATTGTGAAGTTGATTTTGAAGGAGAGCTTCTATGTGCCTTGGATACAATCAAGCAACTTAGTAAAGAAAACAACAGATTAAAAGACCAGCTTAAACAAGAGAAAGAATTCAAGGACAAAGTTGTTTTAGATCTTGAAGAGGCAAGAAATCTAGTTATGAACTTGAGAAGTCAAGTTGGTGAATCAGACAAATTAATTATCAATTTGAAGGTTGAGGTTAAAGAAGTTAAGAGGATAGCTAAAGTTACAAAGTTTGAGTTGGAATCTAAGACAATTGAATGTCAAAATCTTGAAGGAGAGATAGTCTCTTTAAGAAAAGATCTTGAGGATGTTAAGAAGCAGTTGGAAAACAATTTAAAATTTGGAGAGGGCACAAGTAAGTTATATGAAATGTTGGGTAAATAAAAACTACATGGAGACACTACTGGACTTGGTTATGAAAAGAGTCAGTCCTCTAATGTTAGAGAGATTCCTAGAAGAAAAATTGATTAGCCTACTACTCCTGAAAGAAAAGTGAACAATCAAAGAAGAAGAATTGCTCCTATAAGACAAGCATACATGTATAGGTATAACTATTCATTTAATGGTTTTTGTTATAGTTGTAATCATTTTGGGCATAAAGCAATTAATTATAGAAAACATCAATTTGCTTCAATAAGGAATGCTAATGTTTTGTGTTTCAAGTGTGATTCACCTGGTCACCAAGCTTACAGTTGTAGATTGTATAGAAGAATAGCTTCACTTGGTTTAAATGGATGGAAAAAGGAAAAGATTGTAAAAGTTTGGAAGAAGAAAATTGAGCAAAAGAAAGAGCCTGTAAAAATCTGGAAGCAAAAACAATGCAAAGAGAAGATAAATTCTAAACATGTGCATCTTGCACAAGTTATTTCATCAGTTGCATAACACATGGCATAATGTGAGGGGGGGTTGTTCATGTTCTATCAAGTATCCCCAAGAAGTTTCAGAAAGGAAATCATTTGATGCTTTTTATGCTATTGGTTTGATCTATGATTATGTTTGCTAAGATGCTTATCAAGCTCATAATGGTGTTCTTTAGTGTAATTATGTGATTCAAATGATCAGTGGATGATGTCATTTTGCAAATAATATGTTCAAGGGTTCAATGCACAAAAAATTTGTTGATGTTGAGTGGTTTGGTGATTTTTTTAATCTTGTTCATATCATACTTATAGAGATTGAGTTGTTATGATGCTATAGTTCAATGAGCTTAAGATGTTTTCAAGGAGCTCTTATCAAATTTTAGCATATGCTGACTGAGGAGGTTGAAAATGAAAAATTCAACTCATATCTCTAATCTATGCATTTGTTGTTGCAAAGTGTTGTTGCAAGAAGAACTTGTTGGTGCAAATTAGTTGGTTGATGTCTCACATTTGATGGGCTGATATGAATGATATAGTCAAAAGTCATCATTTTATTGATTGTAGTATATATTAGTTTTGACATTATGTTGTAAAAGGTGTCATGTGTAGAAACAGGATGATAATATTCATGTTTTATCATGTCAAGAAGTGATGTGAAAGATTTGTTTGGCATATATTTTGTTTTGCAGACACAAGTGATGTCATAAGGAGTTTGTATTTGATAGAAGAGGTATCTCTATTTTTCATCTTGCTTGAAGAAGTAAATAGAGGATCTTAATTGTTGATAATTGAGAGGGGGGGTGAATTAGTTATCCTAATTATTTCAGCTTTCTGAACTTTCTTATTAATCAATGTAGCATTAATTCAAATAAGCAAATATAACCATGAAATGGAAACACACATGACACATTATTTTTGACATGGAAACCCTGTTAAGGGAGAAAACCATAGGGTGATTAACCCAAGAATGTATTCTTTGTTAGAAGAATAGAAATACAAAATGGCACTTGCCAATTAAGGCTCATTGCCTGAGCACACTACTCACAAGAGGCACACTGCCTACAAGAGACTCACTGTCTACAATTTATAAAGAGTGTAATACAATACTTAAACTAATAAGGAGCATCTACATATGCTGGAGTTCAGTTCTGGTTAGACTCAGTACACTGATCTGCTGCACTTCATCTTTCCTCTTCTTTTGTGCTGCTCTCCTTTCACATACTGAACCTTCCTTACTGCTTTCACTCTGCTCTACTGATTTTCTTCGCACATCACAAAAACCATGACACATCTCACAACTAAATCCATCTTGTATATATATCCGCACAAGTGATTTCATCACCTTTCTAGTCGGCATCTGGAATAGTCAATATTTTCCACAAACTCTGATCTGTCAGCTGAATCCTTGCTTACCAAGTAATGCAGATCAAGGATATACTTGTAGAAGTCATCAATCATGTCGGCCAATCATAACTTATGCCTTAAGAACCTTTACCATCATCAGTAACACATCCAGAATAATGTCTGATGTTTTGCCAGTTAGTTCTTCCTCTGTCCACACTACCAATCAGGAACTCGACACTCAAGTATTCATATCTTTTTCTTCATCTATCACCGGAGGCTAAATCCTTGGAATCTATCAGTCAAGGTAGTCCTCTTGACTTCCCCAAATCTGCACTTCACCAAGATACTTCCTCTAAGAGATCTGGACCTGACTGTCAGACCTCGCCACATGCTCTGTTCTTGCTTACCGGACCACAACATTCTTCAATCTGACTTCCAATATAGACACACCATGTCCTGTAGATGTGTGGGATGAACTTTGTTACCATCAATGACAACAATCATGAATCCATATAGTGTCTCTTGCCAACAATCTCCCCCTTTAGCATTGATGGCAACACTTAGTGAAAAATGACTAAGTGTTTACACTATGCTCCCCCTTGGTTGATGCTCTATTTTTATACACATTTTTTAGAGCTCCCCCTTAGTTGGATTCCTCATTTTTCACTACTCCTCACTCCCCCTTTGACATCAATGGCAAAGGGTGGGGTCTGCACACCAAAATTTGCAAAAAGTTAATGTAGTCGCATAAGTATATCATCCGGTTGCACTCTACATATACTTTAGTATATCTACAAAAATGTTTTTCAATTGTACAACTTCGGTTGCCCAACTTAGCTTCATCCTGTCCAAAATTGATATGTGACCACTCAACAAGAATGCAAAAACTTCAACCTTCTTCAGATCTGTCGGATCATTTGTCTTGGCGGTGGTTTGAGCATCACTTAGGGCCTCATGCATGGCCTCCAACTTAGGAATGATTATTCTTCTAAGCTCATTTAACCTGCTGATTCTATTTTTCTTTTCTTTCTCTAGCTTCTTAATTTCATCCAAGACTGCAATGGTCTGACATTCTTGATTTACTATGGATGAGGTAAATGGATCAAAATTTTGATAAAGTTTTGTCAGTTGGTTCTCTTGTTCTTTCATTTTCTTCTCAATCTCCATTGTTGCTTTGGACCATGATAGACAAAATTTATATATTTCCCTACCATCTTTAAGAGAATTTTCTAAGCTCTTTATCCCTATATCCATATTTCTTCTATCATTTGATATTAGACTTAGTACTTCAGAGAATCTTTTATCCAGAAACTCTTTTCAGACCTTTTCCTCAACTGATTTCTCTAAGGACTCAAAATGAGTGCTGACTGAACTAACAAGAGCTTTAAGATTACCTGATGAGGAGGCTGAGTGATCCTTCTGAAAAGATGGCATGATCTTTTCTAAAATGCCAAATGCAACTTCTATTAGCTCATAATCTTCCATGTGAGACTTCAGGAGTTTTTCTTTTGCCTTTGCATTGGCAAATGAAGCTATCTTCATTGTTTGAACCGGGGAGAGAGTCAAAGTTAAATGGACCTTGAAGTAACTCCGGTTCGTTAATCTCCAACATTTCTTTTGTCAAGAAGTCCTTGACAGTTTCTGTAGTGTCTCTTGCCGGAGACAGAGATTTCTTCTCTTCTGCACTGTCACTTATGTTCTTCTCAGCTTGACTTTCTTCTCTTCCTTTTGCTTCTTCTTCTTTGTCCTCTATTCTTTCTTCTCCTTTAGATCCGAAGACTGTAGGGGAAACTGGAGGAGAGAAATTTGTTTGTTCATGAGCCACCTCTTCTGGAGTAGAGGATTCCAAGTCCTTATCCTTTTCTGCACCGGTGTCCATGACTTCTTCTGCCATTTTCTCAGTCGATTCCTCTCCAACACTTGTGGCTGAGGGATTAGCACCCAAGTCCTCTATGACAGGAAGATTGAATCTTTTAAAGACATTCCAGAGGATTTCTTCTATTTCCTTGGCTACCTTGTCAGTCTCACCAAGCATGAGTTGATTCATTCTGGCTTTGCTCTAGAATTCATCCTTGCAATCCTTGAAGATCATATTCATTTGCCTTGAAGTGATTGAAGGAAAGAGCTGTATGGCTATCTGTTCCCAAATCTCAAGATCCTTTTCCCTAGCATTGTTCTTTCTTATCTCTAATTCCTTCTCTAGGCTTTTGGGAATGAGAGATATGATTTCAATGAAAGCCTTATTATATACATTCAAATACTTAAATGTGGCTTCCTCCAGAATCTGTTTATCTGCGTCATTGTATGCGTCATAAAATTCTATTATTGGTTGCAGGTTCCCATACATAGTGACTGCTTTAACTACATCATCTGAGGACAGAGTGGGCCTTTCAACAAATTCTTCTACCATCTCTTCGTTGTCTTCACCGGTAGAGGGTTCACCAGATCTTTCCTTCTTCTGCTTCTTCATTTTCTTTATCTCCTCATCTGATTCAGTTTCTTCTTCATCCTTTTGGCTTGCATAGGACCTTGTTGCCTTTTTCTTTGTCCTCTTCTCTGCTTTACCAGATGATTTTGCTTTTGGTTTTGATGTTTTTGAGCTCTTGTCAGTGGTAGGAGCAGACCTCTTAGAGGATCTTGTCTGGGTGGGGGCTTCTACTAGACCACTTTCCTTTTCAGCACCTTCCTTCTCTTTCTTTACTCTTTCCATCTTCTCCCTATTGGCATCAAGTGCCTCTTTTGAGATGCCAAAGCTTTTGGCAATGTTTTCTACTTCTTTTCTTACCTTTCTCTTGATCTCTGGCTACCTTAGCACTACACGGATTTTCACACTTAGTTCTTTAAAGGTTCCAAACCTTTCTGCCTTAGGATCCTTTGGCTACCTGAGCATGTGTTGAACATGCAGCTCCACAATGTTCTCATCAACTTCATATCCCATTGGCATGATCCACGTTGTTCTTGGTTCCACTGCCTCCATTAGGCATTAATCAGTCTCTACCATAAAGCATACTGTGTCTTTGTATTTCTCAACTAGAGATTGAGGAATTCTCTCTCTAGCTTGCATCATGTTCTGAAAGTTTTTAAAGAAACCCTAGAGAGCTGTGTTTTGTGTTTTGTCATCACCAAGTCCATGCAAATAATCCCTGATTTGTATGGAAACTGGTCTGTCATTCTGCCATACCCATCCACTAGATCTAGGTAGCTCATTCATAAAGTAGAAGAATAGACAGAGTATTAGACCACCAAATTTGAAGGAATTCTTCTTGTCCTTCTTTATCTTCTGTAGGTTCTCCAAGAGTTGGTTTAGAAGGACCTCACACAGGTTATAGTCTGCATTTTTTCTCAACATTTCATAGGTAGTGTAGATAGCAGTTCCAGGTACTGAATTCTCCCTGCTAGAATGATATATCTTGTAGGCGATGATCATGGATACAAACTTGACATCCGAATCAGTGATGTCATCTACTGTCATTGCTCTTTTATCAAAACTAGATCCGATAGCCTCACTTACAGTCAGATTCTTGATCGATTTGAGAATAGGTATACCACCGGATGAGTGCAAACCGGTAACTACCCTAATGGCATCTTTTGTGATCTTGAATGGTCCATTCAACCACATGAAGTTGTCATGTATTCTACTCAAGACATACCAGACCCATTCATCCTCAACAAAGCAGGGGAAATGTATACATTGTGCAAAGTGCTTCTCCCAGATGGCCTTGTATTGGGGTTTGAGCTCAAATGAATCATCTATTAATTGTTTGTGGTAGATATCCCTCAATTTGGACTCTCTAAATTCTTCAATGTTTGCGTGAATGTAAACCCTAATATCTTCTGTATGCAAGACACCATGCGGAACACTGGAAAAAGCTCCTAGGGGATCTACTTCCAAGGATTTGTAGGGATGTTTCTTGAATTTGGGGTGAGGCCTATCAGTGATCTTCACAATATTCAGAGTAGACATCTTTTAAAAAGATTTGTAGAGAGATATTTTAAGAACGAAAAATACCTTTTGTGTCTTTCAGTTTCACGGAGTTAGCCGGATCGATTTCTGGATGAGTTGACTTCTGCAAATGATCTTTGATGAGCTTGAGGAATTTTGTTGCAGAGCTTCTCTTTTCATTTCTTCTTGAATGTAGAATGAACAAATGCATAATGAGAAAACCCTTATATTGCTCCGCAAACCCTAATGTCAAGTTGCAATAAATGCTCGACCTAAGTCATTCTGGTTTGCCTTATTCAGATGACTTGAAGAACTAGATCAATCTTGATCTTAAACATCTTGCGGATCTTCCAAATCTTAACCATAGTTTATTTGGATGTTTCTCTTATGAACCCTTTAATCTGCAACTCTTCTTGTGCCAGTTCCGGCACCAATTGACTGGCTGGGGGAACAAGGTTTTCTTTGTGTCTCCCCCTGAGCCAGAGCTCACTTTTTAATTTCTGGAAGGAATATCAGCACCAGAGTTTGGTGCGGATCCATCCCCTACATTCTCTGTACTTTTCTTCACCCAAATCTTGTTCATCTCACTTTGAACTTCATCCGCATTCACTTTTTGTTTTCCCTTATCTTGATTCTGATTAT
The DNA here is from genome assembly GCA_027924645.1 of Cunninghamia lanceolata. NCBI lineage: Eukaryota > Viridiplantae > Streptophyta > Pinopsida > Cupressales > Cupressaceae > Cunninghamia > Cunninghamia lanceolata. The sequence goes on along the minus strand of BSBN01000061.1, from coordinate 1,793,403 downwards.
GATGTACCAGACCTCTTTTGTCCTGATTCTTGCTTCTACAGAATTTTGCAATATGACCAGATCTATTGCAAATTTGGCAAACAACATTTCTTTGCATATTTGATTGATATCCTCTTGATCTGCATTGATTAGCCATATGACCTATTCTATTGCATGCAAAGCGTCTACCATTGAATGATTTGTTCATTTGCATATTTCTGCATTCATGAGATTTGTGACCATACCTTTTGCAGTTGAAACACTATCCGGAGAAGGATGAATTAGTCTGATTCATTCTCTTTCTGTACTGATTAGCTTTATGACCAAAGTTATTTCAGTTGTGGCAGTATCCATTGAAGGATGGATGTCTTTGAGCATTAGGCTGATTTACCGGAGGTCTTCTAGGCCTGTTCCTTAGATTTTTTGATCTAAAATTCTTCTGACCGAATCTGGAGCTTTCACCTTTTTCATACCCCAGACCACACTTGTCATCTACCCTCTTTTAGCTTTCAAGAAGAACTTCAAGTTGAGCAGAACTTATCTTGAATTTTTCTTTATATTCATTTGTTGTTTGAAGATCCCTTTTAAGAGAGACAATTTAATCCTCAAGTTTTTCTTCATTATCTTTAGCATCTTCAAGATCAGATTCAAGGTGTTTGATTATTCTATCCATCTTGTGGCAGTCTTCTGATTTCTCTTTGAGAGATTGTCTTAGATCATCTTCAGTTTTTCTTTTCTCTTCAATTTCTTGGGTAAACTTCATAACTCCCAATTCCATCTCATGTCTTACCATAATGATCTCTTTTGATAACTTTTCACACAACTTGGTTTTCTCCTTCAGATCTCCATTTGTATCATGGGCTTCACCTTGACTTGCCAGTTACTGAAGGTGCTCTTTTCTCTTTTTCATAGAGAGACTCAGTTTCCCTTTTAGTTCATTTATGAAATCATCAGCCTGTTTGAGTCTTTCCTTTAATTCATTGACTTCAGAATTTGACTGCTTAAGATCATCTAGGGTAGACTTAAGTTGCTCCCTCATACCATACACATCCATTTGAATTCCCAGATCTTCCTCAAGCTGTTAGGCTCTATTAGGAGGAACTTGGCTCTGATACCAATTGTTGATAACTGAGAGAGGGGGTGAATCAGTTATCCTAATTATTTCATCTTTCTAAACTTTCTTATTAATCAATGCAGTATTAATTCAAATAAGCAAATATAACCATGAAATGGAAACACACATGAAACATTATTTTTGATGTGGAAATCCTATTAAGGGAGAAAACCACGAGGTGATTAACCCAAGAATGTATTCTCTGTTAGAAGAATAGAAATACAAAATGGCACTTGCCAATTAGGGCTCCCTGCCCGAGCACACTGCTCACAAGAGGCACACTGCCTACAAGAGACTCACTGTCTACAATTTATAAAGAGTGTAATACAATACTTGAACTGATAAGGAGCATCTACATATGCTAGAGTTCAATTCTAGTTAGACTCAGTACACTGATCTACTGCACTTCATCTTTCCTCTTCTTTTGTGCTGCTCTCCTTTCACATACCAAACCTTCCTTACTACTTTCACTCTACTCTACTGCTTTTCTTCGCACATCACAAAAACCATGACACATATCATAACTAAATCCATCTTGTATATATATCCGCACAAGTGATTTCATCACCTTTCTAGTCAGCATCTGGAATAGTCAATATTTTCCACAAACTCTGATCTGTCAGCTGAATCCTTGCTTACCAAGTAATGCAAATCAAGGATATACTTGTAGAAGTCATCAATCATGTCGGCCAATCATAACTTATGCCTTAAGAACCTTTACCATCATTAGTAACACATCTGGAATAATGTCTAATGTTCTGCCAGTCAGTTCTTCCTCTGTCCAAACTACAAATTAGGAACCCGACACTCAAGTATTCATATCTTTTTCTTCATCTATCACTGGAGGCTAAATCCTTGGAATCTATCTGTCAAGGTAGTCCTCTTGACTTCCTCAAATCTGCACTTCACCAAGATACTTCCTCTGAGAGATTAAGACCTGGTTGTTGGACCTCACCACATGCTCTGTTCTTTCTTACTGGACCACAACATTCTTCAATCTGACTTCCGGTATAGACACACCATGTCCTGCGGATGTGTGGGATGAACTTTGTTGCCATCAATGACAATAATCATGAATCCATATAGTGTCTCTTGCCAACATTAATGATGTTAGTTTCAATTTTCATCTTCATATTGGTGTTGCTACAAGAAGTGGTATTGTGCAAAATTTGGTACAGTCATTGGGCAGTTTATAACAATAGTTTGTTGCTTTGGTTGGTATGCCTCACATGATGTTGCTCTCGGGTCCTATGTTTCATGAAGTCTTATTGCTCACAAGTTGAAAAGTTGTAAAATATGCAAAAATACAAAGGACAGAGATCTCAAACTAAGTTTTGGACAACAAATTGTAAATGTGATCATTGCCTTAAATTTTCAGAGGCTAGTGGTATCAAAGGTTTAGGTAAGTGATATTTCAAATTTTCTTGGTTGGTATGCATGATAACAAGTGTGATCCAAGAAATAAGTGAGCAGTTGGTTGATATCAATATAATTTGCTACTCTCATGCTAATGTTGTTTATGAGTTATTCTTCATAGGGGGAGACAATAGCCTTTGTCATCAGATGTCAAAAAGGGGGAGAAAGAAAAATGTATCAGGTAGTTTTGTCATCAATGACAAAGGGGGAGATTGATGGAGATTGATTGTCATTGATGTCAAAAAGGTGTTGAGTTGATGATGAAGGTACATCATAGTGAAAGTTAGATCATACACAGAGTTGATGTTTGTCTTCATATGGCAGGATGTTTTAGGAGTTCATGGTTAAAGTGAATTTAGGGTGATGACAATGTGACATGTAATGTCAATGGTCAGGTGATGTCATCAGTTCATTTGAAGGATGTGAAGAAGGTTTGATTTCTTATTTCAGGAGTTGTTTGAATTTGTCATCTCTCATGTTTCATAAGACTTGTCTTATCATTATATGTGTCAGTTGGTTTGATAATGTTGGATTGGATATGATGTTGCTTCATGACATGCTTTAGTTCATTCATAATTCTTGACTTGAAGGGAGTTGATATGATACTCAAAATTGATGTGTTTCTTCATGCCTTACTTCAGTGTGCTCATTATCATGTTTTAGGTTGTCTTCATGATCTCTTCATGTTCATAGTATGTTCATGATTGAACAGGATGCTCAATTATGAAGGAGTAAAAGAGGTGCTTGCAGACTACAGTGGCAAAGATTAAATATTCTTAACAAAGGTGTTCAATGACAAGGGGAGTCATATTCCAAAGAAATAAGTTCACAATAAAAATATTTATAAAGGTGTTGATATTAATGTGGTGTCTCAAAAGATCTAACACCTCACATATGCTCGTCATATACATCATACATTTTTTGTTTTAATTTGTGGTTAACCTGCACTCACAGGTAATATCACTAAAGATTACCTTCTAAAGGGGTTTAAGACCATCTTTTCACTGGCCCCTTCATATCCTCTTACCTTTCCAAGCGGTCACCTCTTATAAATTTGTGTGTAGCAAAAAGCATATCAAAGGTTAATATTTATATATGGGTGAGCAGTTTTCTTTTAAAAGGTTTTTTTTAAAAGCCTATTTTTAAGGGAGATTAAAGGCAATTTTTGATAAAGTTTTTAAAGGCAGATTTTTAGAAGATTTTTTGATTCCTTCATAATAATAAGGAAATAAGTTATTTCCTTTTCTATTTTAAAGATTTTATGCAATATTATTTGCATAATTTTTTAATGAGAAAATTTCTTTTGTGGAGAAGAAGTAGGAAGATAAAAAGGAAAGCTTTGGTGAGATTTAGAAGCCTAATTTTTAGGAGATTTTTTTTGTGAAATTCTCAAGACAAAGAAAGAGTTTTTTATTATTTCTTTTTGGGAAAAGATTTTGTGAAGAGATTTAATTATTATTTTTAATAAAGGAGCTTTTATAATTTGGGAAAGTTTCTTTATAACTTGTTTTTTTGGAGAGATGGAAGATGAAAATGGGGAGATTGAATATTTATTTTGAAGGCAAATTTTGAAGATTTATTTTTGAAGATGAAAGTGAATGTATAAAGAAAGAAGAATATGAAGGATTATTGCTTCATTGTGAATAAGATTTTTATTTGCAGGTTCTTCACGGATGGATATTATAATGAAAAGAATATATATTTTTTAATGGGAAATTGTGATGAATTTTTGAGAGTAGAATATGAAGAGATTTATATGCACAATGAAGATTTATTTGCAGCAGTGAGGTGATATTAACATTGCAGATTTTATTGAGAACAAAAAATTGGAATTGGTTTTTTTTTTAGATGATTTTTGCAGATTGGAAAATGTTGTTGAAGATATTCAATAAAAAGAAGATGGAAATTTTTGTGAAGGGAAAATGTAAATTCAGAGAGGAGAAGAATGTGAATGGATTTTGTTTAAAAATGTTTTATACAGGGAAGATAAATTAGATTGCAAATTTGGGAAAATGAATATGTATGGTTATACAAAGAAGAAATTATCTTTTCTTGCAGGTGAATTGGTTTAATAAAAAAATAAAGAATGTACAGAGAAGAAGAATATGAAGATGAATGTGAAAGGTGAAAGGACATTCAATTTGCATATAATATTTTTTTTCAGGTGCATTGATGCAGAGAGTTTGTGTGAGGACCAAAATGCAAAAATGATGACCTCCTTGTGCAACAAATTTATGAAGACAATATTGGTAATGAGATTGATATTCAGATTGTAATTGAATAGAGATATGAAAAAGAGAAGACATGTTATGTAATGGTGCAAATCAGATTGAGTGACAATCATTTCTTGCACACCTTGCAGAATGTTTTGATGTGGTTGAATTTGCCAGTGAGGCTTTGTATGCCAGTGAGGCTTGTAGGTCAGTGAGACCTTTCATTTGTCAGTGAGACACATATTGTAGCCAGTGAGGCTTATCTAGTTAGTGAGACCTTCATGTAACCAGTGAGGTTTTGAATAAGCCAGTGAGGCAGTTTCAGAGTGGTTTTTATTCCCCTTGAGGGTTTTCCACTCATCATATCTTGTGTTATATTTCTTGTGTCTTCATGATCTATGTTTAATGTTTTGATTCTTGCCTTCAATATTATAATTGTACATCTATGAGTTAAAAAATAACTTTGTCTTTCTCTCTCTTTATCCTGTAAGTCAAAATGATTAAAATTGTAAAATTCATACAACACTAATTCACCCCCCTCTTAGTGTTGTCCTGGACTCCAACACTGTCTTCCACATCAAGGGCTACTAAGAGCTCTACTGCTACTCCTGCCTCTCCAAAATTTGTCAATCCTATGAAACCAGAAGGTGAATCATCCGGAAAAAAAGGAACAAGAGTGAAAACAAATGCCACAAGACCTACAAGAGCACAAAAGTTGATGAAGAAGAATCAAATTTAGATGCTGAGGTAAAGGAGTTGAAAACCTCTGGAACAAAAGCAGCCAAGATGACTAAGGAGAAGCCTTCTGGAGACAAAAAGGAAAGCAAAAGGAAGAGACACAGATATAAGGGTGATAGAGGAAGCAACTGTTAGATATCTAAATATTTATAATAAGGCCCTAATTGAAATTACTTTTGAGATCCCTCCAAGTCTTGCAAACATTTTGGATTTGAGGAAAGAAAATGCAAAATGCAAGGATATGGAGCTCAGAGAGCATGTATTGATAAAACTATGCCCTCAAATCACTCAAATTCGAATGAATATTATATTCAAAAGTATGAAGGATGAATTCAGGAGCAAGAAGAGAATGACCAAACTAATGCTTGGAGAATTGGACCAAATAGTTAAAGAAACACAAGAAATACTTCTGAGTGCATTGAAGAGACACAATCTTCCATTTGTTGAGGAGGAGACTGATGATTGGATTGATTCATCAATCCCAGATATTGAAAAGATGAAAACTGATGAGCATAAAACCAAGATTGATGACTCCTATGCTCTGAAAGAGGAACAAACAAACAAAGAAGATACAGTGATGGTGGACCAAACTGATAATATAGGAGATACTCTAATTTCTTCTGATCAATCTATCAAAGAAGATAATGTTGAGAATACTGCTACAAATGGAACAAAGAAAGGTAAAGTAAAGAAAGAGAAAGAAGAAGGTAAGGAAGATAAAATAGAAGAAGATGGTGCAAATGTTGATGCATCTAAACAAATTAGTCCTGATACTAACAAATCTCAAAGAAAGGAAAGTGGTTTAGGAATTGTGGCAAGAGACACTATAGATACAGTGAAAAGTCTCCTAAGTAAAGAAATACTTGAGTTTGATGAACCCAAGTTGTTAGAAGGACCGATCAATCTTGATGCTCTCTCTCCAGTTCAAGTAATGAAGATAACATCCTTTACACAAGTAAAGGTAGGAGAAAAGATGATGAAATCTCATATTGAGGACAGTGAGATGCTAGGCCTTGCAACCAGAGTATTAGAGAAGATATTGCCAACCTTCCAGAAGAATCCTTCTGACTTTCCTTTTGGAAATCTAAAGAATCTTGGTGTGATAGGAGGATACTTAGTATCAGTATAAAAAGTATTCAAAATTCTCTAAGTGATGGATGTGATATATACAAATTTTGTTTATCCTGGCCCAAATTTAGTGAGGATATTGAGAAGAAGATAAAGGAGCAAGAACAAAAACTGTCAAATCTATCTCAAAATTTTGATCCTCTAACAGCTCCTCCTATAAGTCAGGAGTGTCAAGCAATCATCTTGACCAATGAAATAAAGAAGCTTGTTAAAGAAAAAGGCAATATTATGAAGAGAATGTGTTAGCTTCAGGGATTGATTGCCCCCAAGATAGAAACAATGTTTAATGCACTATCAGAAGCTCAAACTATAGTTCAGACAAGTGATCCTTCAGATCTGACAAAGGCAAAAGCTTACACATTTCAACTGAGTGGACACATCTCAATTTTGGATGGAATGAAAAGAAGTTGGGCCTCTGAACTTGAGCAGTTGAAAAGTAGTTTTACAGATATCATCAAGTTCATGTAAATATGACTTAAGGACCGGTTGTATATATGCGGCACTGCATTCAAAATTTTTTAGAATTTTGGCTTGCGGACCCCATCCTTTGCCATTGATGTCAAAGGGGGAGTGAAGAACAATGAAAAATGAGGAATCCAGCAAAGGGGGAGCTCTAAAATTAGTTGAAAAACATAAGAGTATACGGTAAGGGGGAGAAAATGTGTAACACTTAGTCATTTTTCACTAAGTGTTGCCATCAATGCCAAAGGGGGAGATTGTTGGCAAGAGACACTACTAGGCATGATAAGTGTTGTCATTGATGGCAACTAAGTATATACTACATATCCGCATTGCATAATTTTCTCATACTGGAAATCAGATTGAAGATTTGTCTAAGTCTGGGAAGTCAAGAACAGAGTGTGTGACAAGGTCTAGTTTCTTGGTCTGCATCTCCCCGGGGGTAGATCAGAGTCTGTTGCAGATTTGAGGGAGTCATAAGCATTGTCAAGATAATCTAAATCCAGATTTTTGGCCTCTGGTGATGAAGGATTCAATAGTTATTAGCATCTGAGTATCAGGTTAACAATTTGACATAATAGATAGAAGAACAGGTCAACCTTGTAATTGGTCTTGGTTCTGGATGTATGGAAGCTGTTGGTTGGACAAGTTGTGTTGATCAGTGATAGTAACTGACCTGATTAATGATTTGTGAGTGCAAGATTTGGTCTATGTTATAAGTGTACATGGATTTAGCCGACAGAGCAGAATTTTTAATAAAGTTCTAATTGTTCTTGAAGCTGACTGAAAAGTGGTTGAAGATCTAGATGTAGATATATATAGCTGATAGATTTGAATGATTTAGGAAGTGAAGTATGCAACTATGGAATAAGTGTGAAAAGAGTAGAGATCTAAGGTTCAGATGTTAGCAGAACAGTAAATAGGGCAAAGTAAAAATGAAGTGTATCAAATCAGTATTTTGTGCTTAACTGGAACTGAATCCTTGCATTGATAGATGTTAATTATCAGTTCTTGAGCTTATTGTACTTTTTCTTCCTGTAGGTAGTGAGCCTTCTTTTTGAGCAATGAGCCCGAATGCATGTGCATTCCCTTTGTAATACTTTTAACAGAGTATAATCTTTATGGGTTAACCCCCACCATGGTTTTTCCCTTAACCGAGTTTCCACATCAAAAATCTTGGTGTCAAGTGTGTTGTTTATCTTTTTGCTCATGTGTCATTGATTCATGTTTTAATGTTTATATCATTAATTTGATTAGAAGTTGTAAAAGAAGATTAAAGGCAAAAAAAGTTAAAATCATGTGACAACTGATTCACCCCCCCTCTCAGTTGTCTAGACCAATTCCAACACTTCATACTTCTTAAGACAATCACCTAGACCCATAATCATGGGAGGGCCTCTATTTTTAACTTTTCCATCAAATTGATTCTTTAAGCGATTTCTAAACTTATGATCTAGTGGTAGAAAAACCCTGTTGTTTGCATAAATAAATCTATGTAGATCTTTAGAATATCACCCTTGAAATTGTTCTATACATCTTGGACATGCAAATATCACCTTTATTTGAAGCCATGCAATTCAAAAAGTAATGTTAATAACATAAAAAAAGAAGTATAAAACTAAGTATGAAAATTGGGATGAAAATAAATTATGAGTGTAAATATGTAAATATTCTATCTTACCAGAACAAACACCAACTGAGTCTTGGGAAATCATGAATAGTCCAACATAGCACATTGTACAACATGAAGGACCTATTTGATGGGGGACGTGATATGTCATACATTCTTATGCCTTTCCATAGCAGTTGCATCTCATCAATAAAAGATGCAAGATAAATATCCATGTTTTTAACTTGATGTTTTCCTAGAACAATGAGAGTTAGCATAAGGTGCTCCTTTCTAACACTTATCTATGGGGGAATATTTTATACTATCAATCCAACTATCCAAACACTATAATTTGAACTCAGGAAAGAGAATGGGCACACGCCATCAATTGCAAGACCAAACCTGATACTACGAGGTTCATCTTTGAATTTTCTTGGCCATTTTTCCTCTATGTGTTTCATTGCTTTGGAGTCAGCCAGAATTCACATGAATCCATCTTTACTCATATTCTTTGCATGCTAGTCCATCAATTGTGCAAGTGACTTGCAATGAAACATTCGTTGAAGTCTAGGTATAATTGGCATGTGACGTAAAACCTTCTTTGGAACTATAGAACCTTGTACATCTGTATAGTATCTCTTATCTTTGCATATAGGGCATTCTACCTTATTTTGATATTCATCTCTGTATAAAATGCAATCATTTTTACATGAATGAATTTGCTTATATTCAATCCCCAACTCAACCAACAACAGACTCACCTCTCTGCAAGTTAATGGCAACACATTCTCTTCAAGGAATATTTTAGTTTTTAGTGCCCTATAAGATTGCCAGAGATTAAATCAATTGAATGTTTGACTTATGATGAACATGTTTGATATGTCAATCTATACTAGGACTATTTATATACAATATATGGTTTTAAAATCCCCTTAAAGAAATATAAACAAAGTTGATGAATGTTTACAAATTATGTACACCAATTGACAATGCAAAGTAAGAAATAAATTTGAACTCACTTTAGTAAGGTAGTGAATCCTTTGTCTGACCAACCAAATAGTGACTTGATTTCTAATAATATTAATGTGCATGCTAGTTTTGAGGTTCTACTTGCACCTAATTTGAATACAGGTGTTTTTGCTTCTTGCTTGATGGAGTCTTTCAGGTTGTTACCATCAACATTACATTGGTGGTAATTACCCCTGCTATCATTGTTACTATTAACCATATGATCATTATTGTCATCATTGTTTCCATCCCCAAAGAAACTTGTAAGCATTTTATTCAATCCTTCTTCATGCACTGCATTTTCAGTATCATGATCATCATCATTAAGGCTAGGTGGCATGTCATTAGTGTATGCGGATCTCATCAGCTCTTCAAATTTCTCAGCTGGTAGTATTCTGAAGTCATGATATTTCCATAGTCCATGTAATGCCTCGCCATGCAACCCTAGAGATAAGTTCAACTAAAGCAATAAAAAGGTAGAATTTTTTTGTTTTTTTGACAAAAATAGAAGTAGCTAAAACATAACATAATCTATCAACAACCAGTTAAACTAAAATCTCTAGGGATTACATTGTTGCATTATTGCAACTTAACAATAATCAACAAAATATATGATTTGATTAATCAAATGAATCAAACTAACATTTTAGGTTACAACATCATATGAATATTTCAACATTTTTGCAACCAAGATTACAAGTGCAGGATAGTTTATCTTATAAGAGGAATTACATAATTTCAATGATACAAAAGATCTAAATACAAATAGTACAAATGTCTGTCTTCGATACATGTGCAAAACTGGAATCAAGAGAGATACATCTTCTTTACACACGAGCCACGATGCTAGAAAACCAATGGAATAAAGCACAACCACCCGACCATGTGGAACCCTGAGGTCCACCCCCCGTGCTAGGAGATAACAACGAGGTCCCACAAAAATAATCATCAAAAGACAAAAGACTAACATATGCAAGGACTACACATGACTCTAATACAACCTTGGTCAATATGAACATCACAAGCAACTCAAACAACACTTACACACTTAACATGAAATTCTAGAGGTACTCACACAACCAAAGGAGGATAATACAACTTGGGAGTGCTAGACTACAATAGGGAGGAATGTCATCACATGGCTTGTCATGGGTTATCCTAGCACGTCTTCCTAGGCACTGGCCCCCATCTTGGATTATCCTGGCAGGCTCACCCGACCACCGGCCCCCAAACAAACTCATGCGGAACCAACATACCTTTCATGAGGACAAGGCAGCTAATTTTCCATTCCAGGCCTTCTCATCTCATCTCAAGCCTAAACAAGCACTTGAGCCATGAGTGAGGCATACTTTATCTTGATTAATGTGATTAACTACGCAACCCCTTAATTAATTAATTATCACTTTTTTTTTATTCATGGGTAAACGCTTTTGACCGGAGCTATGAACCGGTTACAATTATCAGGTGGGCAGGGGGGAGACTAGACCTCGTGACCATCTTTACCGCAACGGAATTACTTAGCCAATCGAGCCAGGGCCCCTGCCCAATTAATTAATTATCACTTGATTACCAACTTCCAATGGGTTATCCTGGCTAGCCACTTTGGCCCCTGACCCCACATTGAAAGCCACTCCCCTATCTGCATCTAGAAAACCTTATCCATCAAGCAAGACTTTTACCAACTTAACTACAAGTGCTCAAATACAATGCAAGGCATTTACCTTCTTGCATAATCAATATAATCAGATGTATAGGTACACTAAGCAAGGCACAACCATCTTGCACATGTAACATTCCAACATGAATAAGAAACCATATTTCAAGAATACATTTCATTCAACTCACAAGATGCACACATAGCCAACCCCCACACAATCACACCCTCCTAGGCCTCTGGAAACCACTTTCACCAAATGAGACAATGCATGACAGCATTAAAACGTAATGGTCACACATCACAATCACTTCCAAAACACATCATAAACCAAGATCCCTCATCAATACTTCAATAACAAAACCACAAATGTAACATATGATGTGATGCACTAATAATGGTCTTAAAGAATGTAACATCATTCCAAGCATGATCAATCATCTAACAACATAAGGTAACTCTATCCCAATAATACAGAACAATAATAACTTGAAGGGTTACCAATTATTCTATAGCAGAAAATTCAGTCAAACAAGATACTACCTGTTATTAGACTAAACCACTTTCTACACTGATGTGGATCTTATTAAAATTCTAGACAACTTTGTGATTTCTATTCAAAATAATTGTATAAGCAAAACATAAAGGATCATAAAGTAGATTAAAACTGATCATCCATTTAAATCTTTAGAAAGTATATGAGTTAAATGCTAAACGTTTTATATCATATCAAACCTAACCTCCACTTACTCACCCAATTTCATAACTAAGCACAATCTTTAATTTAAGTCATAAATAATATTAGACTCATTATATGACCACAAAGTTCCTTAAGGTGAAGAGGAAGCAAGATATATATATATATATATATATATATATATATATATATATATATATATATATATATATATAAATATATATAACAAGTCTTACTAAATCCAAACTAAATGTTATCTTCCACCAAAATATATCAAAGATAACTAGACATATAACAATCAAAAATTAAATTCATAGACTAACTCTATGCACACTACTTAAAATATTCTAATTCATACTAAACTTAAAGACTTAACTAAGGTCATCATACACACCCTATAACTAGTTCTAAAATAACAATTCAATATTTATAATATGATAATTTACATTAATTTGACTAAGACAATTATATATTAAGAAGCCTTATTTATTATCCATATCCTACTCTCTTACAATAGATAAAACTATTAATATTTACAATATAGAATCTTTCTATAAATACAAGATAAATACTTTATATATAACAAGATAATTTCTGTCTTTATTTACAAGGGAAAGTTAGATTTACGTTTAAATAAACAAGAGAAAGTCTTCTTGAATTAATAATTCAAGAAGAAAGGTACATTCTAAAGGAATAAAAAGATTTAGTTTCTAAATAAAAGAGGATTCTAAACAAGTCTATTAAGATTTAGTTTCTAATTTACATATTTAAAAAAATCACAAAAGAAGACTAAGAAAAAAATGATCTATAAGTTAATTAAATTTGAATAATAATAATAATTTAAATTCAAAACTAATTTAAATCAAAATTAAAAATAGTAACAATGATATTTATATTATGACAGGGTATATTAACTTAACTAAATAATTAAGTTATGAACTTTACAAATTTACCAATCTTTTCTAAACACATAACAATTAAATATTATATAATTTAAGTAAATATTCTCTAATTATAAACTTGATTACATTCTAATAAATAAATAGATTATTAAAAAATAAAATCAATGCAATACAAATTGTGACAGGAATCAAAATAGAATCTTCCTAAAATGATTTCAATTCATTAAATCTTGAAATGAGCTAATTTCTAATTACAAGACTTGCTAACTAAATTCCCTGGCAGAGATTAAAATCCTATGTTAATGAGAAAATAGATTCATAAAATCTTATTCATTTTCCATCTACAATGTCTATGTTGCTTGCAAATCTCAATAAAAGAATTGTTGAAGAATTAAAGGGTTTGATTTGGCACATGCCAGCATCCTAACTTGCCTCAGAAGGAAAGAAGATATGATTGTAGAAGTTTAATGTTTAATGTTTGATATTTACAGGTTGAGAGAGTTGGATTTCACTTTTGGTTTTTAAGTTTATGTCCAGATCTAAGGTGTTGTTTTGAAAAACATGTTTAATTGCGAGGCTGGGCAAAAACATGAAAATGAAAGTACCTAAAAATTAAATCTAACAACGACCCAGTTGAGATATGGGCATTTCTACTTGGAATCCACCTTTGGTTTTTGTTTATAGCATGAGAATAAAGAGCAGTTTCAAAAAATATTTTTCAGTAGGCTGGCACAAATTTGACCAAAAAATAAAAGTTCCCAAAATTAAAATCAGAGCTCAACCCAGTTCGAATTTGGCCATTCCTAGTTGGAAACCAAGGTTAGAATTTTATTTGTGAAAGAAGGTAAAGTGATGGTTAAGAAATGGTGTATTTTTGCCCAATTTTCAAATGTAAAAGAATGGCTGAAAAGAGAAATTTAAAAGCCAATTTTGCCTACTATAATGCAATCACCTAACATTCCACAATGAATTTCTATCCAAACATAAGTATTTAGCTGAAAATTTCAAGAAATATAATGGGAAAATACCTTAAATCCACCCTAGTCTACAAATAAGGATAATTTCTTTCCACCGTGACCTATGAGCATCCAAATTTGAATAGCAAGAAGACAATGGAATTTTGTAACCAACTAGTCTCTGCCCACAAAATCTCTGCAAGAATCTCCTCCACTTTCTTCACAATTTCAGTCTCCCAGTGTAGGTTTTTTTTTTCTTCTTCTCTAAAACAAATTAGATTTTCTCCCTTGTTTTTCCAAGGCAGCCATGCATGCAAATATAGCTCAAGCCAAGAAGTTGTTCCCCCCCAAATACTTCATCTGCCAAAACTCTCCCTAAAATTTTCCACAGAACCCCCTTCAAATATCCCCACTATCATAAAAATAGTCAATGACAATAATTTCTAACTCATAAAATAATTAATTACACAAAATATTATTATTATTCACCAAATATTATTAATTCAAGAATATAAAATAATGTCTTAAATAGTTACACAAAAGAATATTTATTCACATAAATAAATATTAAATATTTATAATTTATTTATTATTATTACTATTATCTATTTTATTAATTTAATTTTTAACAAATACTTAATATACCTAAAACTTAATATTATTTATTTAACAAAATAGATTAATAATTTCTGTTAAATAAAACAATAGACCATACTAATCTACTCAAAGACTACACCCAATCATTTTCCAAAAACAACATACCAAAGAATAACAGAGACTCACAGTCATGCACCAATGACCACACTGACAAAACTCAAGACTAAGAACTCATCTTCATTGAGAATGATGTCAACTAAGTGACCTCATGTCATCTCCATTCCACAACTTCCATTGGTATGAAGGCACGCTCAGACCTGTCAATTCAGGTGGAGTCGATGCCTGGTACATGCAACCTGCAGCAAACAAAATGTTGAATACAAACATATATATAATCATTTAAACAGACACATAGTGACAGAGAATCGCAATGTAGTAGGGTACTCATTATGAGTAATACTACACTGTCCCATTCCAAAACACATCACAAATATCCACATTAAATAAGTTCATTAGTAACTGAGCACATAGTCAGATAGTCACATAAATCATGTAGTAAAACTAATCTATATAATCAATTAACCCATAACTGATCACAACATAAGCATAATGTACTAATCATAAAGTACAACAGTGTCATCATAGTAAACATCAATGAGTGTCATCAACTACATCATAACAGTGAACCTACCATCAACATGTCTATCATACCTTAAGTATTCCAAGTATTTTACCTTCTTCTTCATGCTCCTTAGCCCAACCACCTGCTCATCCAAGGTGAGAATGGAGGGGCACTACATCCTCCCCCCCTAAAACTTGACTTCCTCCTGGAAGTCACAGACTAGGGTAGAAACATAACATATTAGTATTGTAATTTTCTATTGCCAACATACGCATCCATATCAAGCAATTATTCATAAGACAAGCACAATCGTTCCATAACAACAAGAAGAACATCAATTCTTTACCTCTAAGGTGTATCATGTGATCCACTTATATCTAATCCAATAAATTTTGAGAATTTCATCCAATTCAAAGAATGGCATTCACATATAATCAAGGAAAAATTCATCTCATATATTATTTCCTCTATGCTTTCAACTATTTACCAACATGCAAAGTACAATCCTCCATGGAGTCCTCCCTTGAACATACTATCATAGGTTCGAAATGAACATGATAGAAACAATACTTAACACAAATGGGGCCAATAGAAACAAACATTCAGAATAGCCACCATAGAAATTTTAAAAATAGATGCAAACCCAAGTGGGAAAATAATCAAATCCAACCTTAAGTCACAAAGTGCCAGCAATTCCCAACAATAAATCAAGTATAAAGAAAAGAGTTTTGGTGACCACTCCTATCATAAGAAAGTTTAAAGAAGGAAAATTCACTGTTAACCCCCAACAACATATGAAAAAACCGTTAAAAATTTCAAAATAAATTCACATCACGATGTGACTAATTTTAGCCACAAAAAGGGAGTATCCGCTACACAACACTCAAGAACACAAGGTCTAGAATGCATTAGAGAATGTACACCATACCCAGACAATTAAGTTAGTTACATTCTCATACCTAAGCATCATTTATACAAAGATTTAAGGCAACACAATCGCAATTTGTATACAAACAACTTCTATCTTTAATATAGTACAATTTATTTTTATTAAGCTATGAAAATATGCAATTACATCCTTATGCAAGAAGATTTCACATAGGACATGTATGATGTCACACACAAGAATAATTGATAACTATAATTGACTTATAGTATCACATTCATGATCTTATGGGTCCAGCGCAAGCTCCAATTTGATCCTTGCACACGGTTCTCACACAGGCATACAAAATGATAACTTTCATAAATCACAACAATTCTTCCATATGAGGTCATGACCAGCTAGGTGATAAATGTCAAGTGATCAACACCCACGTTAAGATACCCTGTACATGACAACAACACATAACCACATGACTTACCAAATGATTAACTCATTTCAATACTTAATTACATGTACTATTTAGTAAATTCATACTGGCAAATATATCATCACTTTTTCAGAAATGAAGAAGAAAGAACACATTGTAGACACATGAGTAAAATAGGGCATAAAGAATTCATTTCTTAGAGAGAAAGTCTGCAAACTTATTAACCTTCTAATGTCATATTAATGTACACAGGTGAGAGGTACTATTGTCAACCCACCACAAAGAGAAAATCATTTAACCTAGAGCAACAACAATAGTCCAGAGGTCTCAGTGTTGTAACTTGGCTCTGATACCAAATGTAATGCCTCACCATGCAACCTTAGAGATAAGTTCAACTAAATCAATAAAAATACAGATTTTTTTTTTGACAAAAATAGAAGTAACTAAAACATAACATAATCTATCAATAACCAGTTAAACTAACATCTCTAGGGATTACATAGTTGTATTATTGCAACTTAACAATTATCAACAACATACATGATTTGATCAATCAAATGAATCAAACTAACATTTTAGGTTACAACATCATATGAATATATCAACACTTTTGCAACCAAGATTACAAGTGAAGAATAGTTTATCTTACAAGAGGAATTACATAATTTCAATGATACAAAAGCTCTCTTTCTGGATACATCAATTACATAAGGATTTCTTCTGATACAAAATATCTAAATACAAATATTACAAATGTCCATCTTCGATACAGGTACAAAACTGGAATCAAGAGAGATACATCTTTACACATGAGCCACGATACCAAAAAACCAATGGAATAAAGCACAACCACCCGACCATGTGGAACCCTGAGGTCCACCCCTTGTGATAGGAGATAACAATGAGGTCCCACAAAGACAACCATCAAAAGACAAAAGGCTAACAGATGTAAGGTCTACACATGACTCCAATACAACCTTAGTCAATGTTAACATCACAAGCAACTTAAACAACACTTACACACTTAACATGCAATTCCAGAGGCACTCACACAACCAAAGGAGGAAAATATAACTTGGGAGTGCTAGACTGCAATAGGGAGGAGTGTCATCACATAGCTTGTCATGGGTTATCCTGGCTTGTCTTCCTAGGCACCGACCCCCATCCTAAGTTATCCTAATAGCCTCTCCCGACCACCGGCCCCCATACAAACTCATGCAGAACCAACATACTTTTCATGAGGATAAGGCAGTTGATTTGCCATTCTAGGCCTTCTCATCTCATCTCAAGCCTAAACAAACACTTGAGCCATGAGTGAGGCATACTTTATCTTGATTAATGTGATTAACTACCCAACCCCTTAATTCATTAATTAGGTTATCACTTGATTACCAAATTCCAATGGGTTATCCTGGCTAGCCACTTTGGGCCTTGGCCCCACATTGAAAGCCACTCCCCTATCCGCATCTAGAAAACCCTATCCATCAAGCAAGACTTTTACCAACTTAACTACAAGTGCTCAAATACAATGCAAGACATTTACCTTCTTGCATAATCAATATAATCAGATGTATAAGTACACTGAGCAAGGCACAACCATCTTACACATATAACATTCCAACATGAATAAGAAACCATATTTCAAGAATACATTTCATTCAACTCAGAAGATGCACACATAGCAAACCCCCACACAATCACACCCTCCTAGGCATCTGGAAACCACTTTCCCTAAATAACACAATGCATGACACCATTAAAACACAATGGTCACACAACACAATCACTTCCAAAACACATCATAAACCAAGATCCCTCATCAATACTTCAATAACAAAACCACAAATGTAACATATGATCCGATGCACTAATAATGGTCTTAAAGAATGTAACATTATTCCAAGCACGATCAATCATCTAACAACATAAGGTAACTCTATCCCAACAATGCAAAACAATAATAACTTGAAGGGTTACCAATTATTCTATAATAGAAAATTTAGTCAAATAAGATACTACCCATTATTAGACTAAACCACTTTCTACACTAATGTGGATCTTATTAAAATTCTAGACAACTTTGTGATTTCTATTCAAAATAATTGTATAAGCAAAACATTAAGGATAATAAAGTAGATTAAAACCGATCATCCATTTAAATCTTTAGAAAGTATATGAGTTAAATGTTAAACGTTTTATATCATATCAAACCTAACCTCCACTTACTCACCCAATTTCATAACTAAGCACAATCTTTAATTTAAGTCATAAATAATATTAGACTCATTATATGACCACAAATTTCCTTAAGGTGAAGAGGAAGTAAGATATATATATATATATATATATACTTGACAAGTCTTACTAAATCTAAACTAAATGTTATCTTCACCTTAAAGAATTTTGTGGTCATATATTAGACTCCATTATATGACCACAAAGTTCCTTAAGGTGAAGACTTGTCAAGTATATATATATATATACACTTGACAAGTCTTACTAAATCTAAACTAAATGTTATCTTCCACCAAAATATATCAAAGATATCTAGACATATAACGATCATAAATTAAAGTCATAGACTAACTCTATGCACACTACTTAAAATATTCTAATTCATACTAAAATTAAAGACTTAACTAAGGTCATCATACACCCTATAACTAGTTCTAAAATAACAATTCAATATTTATAATATGATAATTTACATCAATTTGACTAAGACAATTATATATTAAGAAGTCTTATTTATTATCCATATCCTACTCTCTTACAATAGATAAAACTACTAATAATTCCAATATAGAATTTTTCTATAAATACAAGATAAATATTTTATATATAACAAGATAATTTATGTCTTTATTTACAAGGCAAAGTCATATTTACCTTTAAATAAATAAGAGAAAATATTATTTTATAATTCAAGAAGAATGGTACATTTTAAAGGAATAAAAAGATTTAGTTTCTAAATAAAAGAGGATTTTAAACAAGTCTATTAAGATTTAGTTTCTAATTTACATATTTAAAAAAATCACAAAAGAAGACTAAGAAAAGAATGATCTATAAGTTAAATAAATTTGAATAATAATAATAATTTAAATCAAAATTAAAAATAATAACAATGATATTTATATTATGAAAGGGTATATTAACTTAACTAAATAATTAAGTTATGAACTTTACAAATTTACCAATCTTTTATAAACACACAACAATTAAATATCATATAATTTAAGTAAATATTCTCTAATTATAAAATTGATTACATTCTAATAAATAAATAGATTATTAAAAAATAAAATCAATGCAATACAAATTGTGACAGGAATCAAAATAGAATCTTCCTAAAATGATTTCAATTCAGTAAACCTTGAAATGAGCTAATTTCTAATTACAATACTTACTCACTAAATTCTCTAGCAAAGATTAAAATCCTATGTTAATGAGAAAACAAATTCATAAAATCTTATTCATTTTCTATCTACAATGTCTGTGTTGCTTGCAGATCTCAATAAAAGAATTGTTGAAGAATTAAAGGGTTTTATTTGGCACACACCAGCATCCTAACTTGCCTCAGAAGAAAAGAAGACATGATTACAGAAATTTAATGTTTAATGTTTGATGTTTACAGGTTGAGAGAGTTGGATTTCACCTTTGGTTTTTAAGTTTATGTCCAGATCTAAGGTGTTGTTTCGAAAAACATGTTTAATTGCGAGACTGGGCAAAAACATGAAAATGAAAGTACCCGAAAATCAAATCTGACAACAACCCAGTTGAGATATGGGCATTTCTACTTGTAATCCACCTTTGGTTTTCATTTATAGCATAAGAATAAATAGCAGTTTCAAAAAATATTTTTCAGTACGCTGGCACAAATTTGACCAAAAAATAAAAGTGCCCAAAATTAAAATTAGAGCTCAACCCAGTTCGGATTTGGCCATTCCTAGTTGGAAACCAAGGTTATAATTTCATTTGTGAAAGAAGATAAAGTGCTGGGTAAGAAATGGTGTATTTTTGCCCAATTTTTGAATGCAAAAGAATGGCTGAAAAAAAGAATTTAAAAGCCAATTTTGCCAACCATAATGCAATCAACTAACATTCCACAATGAATTTCTATCCAAACATAAGTATTCAGCAAGAAATTTTAAGAAATATAATGGGAAAATACCTTAAATCTGCCCTAGTCTACAAATAAGGATAATCTCTTCCCACCATGACCTATGAGCATCCAAATTTGAATAGCAAGAAGACAATGGAATTCTACAACCAACTAGTCTCTACCCACAAAATATTTGCAAGAATCTGCCCCACTTTCTTCACAATTTAAGTCTCCCAGCATGGGTTTTTTTTTTCTTCTTCTTCTCTAACACAAATTAGATTTTCTCCCTTTTTTTTCCAAGGCAGCCATGCATGCAAATATAGCTCAAGCCAAGAAGTTGTTCCCCCCCAAATACTTCATCTACCAAAACTCTCCCTAAAATTTTCTATAGAACCCCCTTCAAATATCCCCACTATCATAAAAATAGTCAATGACAATAATTTCCAACTCATAAAATAATTAATTACACAAAATATTATTATTATTCACCAAATATTATTAATTCGAGAATATAAAATAATGTCTTAAATAGTTACACAAAAGAATATTTATTCACATAAATAAATATTAAATATTTATAATTTATTTATTATTATTACTATTATCTATTTTATTAATTTAATTTTTAACTAATACTTAATATACCTAAAACTTAATATTATTTATTTAACAAAATAGATTAATAATTCCTGTTAAATGAAACAATAGACCATACTAATCTACTCAAAGACTACACCCAATCATTTTCCAAAAACAACATACCAAAGAATAACAGAGACTCACAGTCATGCACCAACGACCACACTGACGAAACGCAGGACTAAGAACTCATCCTCATCGAGAATGATGTCAACTAAGGGACCTCATGTCATCTCCATTCCACAACTTCCATTGGTATGAAGGCACGCTTAGACCTGCCAATTCAGGTAGAGTCGATGCCTGGTACCTGCAACCTACAACAAACAAAAGTGTTGAATACAAACATATATATAATCATCCAAACAGACACATAGTGACAGAGAATCACATCGTAGTAGGGTACTTATTATGAGTAATACTACATTGTCCCATCCCAAAACACATCACAAATATCCACATTAAATAAGTTCATTAGTAATTGAGCACATAGTCAGATAGTCGCATAAATCACATAGTAAAACTAATCTACATAATCAATTAACCCATAACTGGTCACAACATAAGCATAATGTACTAATCATAAAGTATCAACAATGTCATCATAGTAAACATCAATGAGTGTCATCAACTACATCATAACAGTGAGCCTACCATCAACATGTCTATCATACCTTAAGTATTCCAAGTATTTTACCTTCTTCTTCATGCTCCTTAGCCCAACCACCTACTCATCCAAGGTGAGAATAGAGGGGCACTACAGTCCATGTTATTGAAATTGTAGTGCTTCTGAACAAACTGTGTATTGCTTTTTTGCATCAATGTTTAAGATCACACTCCATGATCTATCATCAGGAAGAAAAGAAGAGAAATCATATAAGTAAATTGCAAAGTAAGCCTCTTAAAGAGAGAGAGAGAGAGAGAGAGAGAGAGAGAGAGAGAGAGAGAGAGAGAGAGAGAGAGAGAAGGGTTGGGCACGGATTCCAAGAGGAGTTAAAGGTGAGGAGACAAGAGAAGGCCTAACTAAATAGAAGAAAAGAAAAATAAGACCAAGAATGAAAATAAACATATAATAAAATAAATTAATAAAAGGAACTAAGAAGGTCTAAAAGAAAAAAGGATTAAGACAAAAGATAACAGAGAGGATAAACCAAGGAAAAACATAGAACGAGGGTACAAAAGTATAGCAAGACAAGACCGATGATAAAAGCAAAATAGGAAGAGACTAGGAGAGGGAATTAATATAAAATAAATATAAGAAAACGTAAAAACTAAATATATATATATATATGAATATATTATGTAATGCCCTCACTTTTGACTTGTGATAGATGATATTTTCATGTTTCCAATGACAGTTCTGGTATAGTTGATAGTCTTATATTGCATATTTACGATTTCGAGACATTTGGACTAGTATGTTAT
Source organism: Cunninghamia lanceolata (assembly GCA_027924645.1). Classification (NCBI taxonomy): domain Eukaryota; kingdom Viridiplantae; phylum Streptophyta; class Pinopsida; order Cupressales; family Cupressaceae; genus Cunninghamia; species Cunninghamia lanceolata. The sequence goes on along the minus strand of BSBN01000061.1, from coordinate 1,770,835 downwards.
GGTTTATGTTCTCATATTTCCTATGACAGTCTTGGTATAGTTGATAGTCTTATATTGCATATTTACAATTTTGACACATTTGGACTAGTATGTTATGGTTTATGTTCTCCTTGATCATGATGGACATATCTGATGATTATAGACTAATGTTATTCTAAGTTTAATGTGCTATTTGATTATGATTATGATGCATTACTAGTAATGGATATAGTTATTTGATAATGTGTTTACATGAATGAAATAGTGTCTCATTACTCGTGTCTGAGTACCCTGCCACGCTGCGACTTCCGTTCATTATGTCTATGACTACATGTTTATATATATATATATATGTGCACAACCTTGTTGTTTGTTGCAGGATGCAGGTACCGAGCATCGACTCCACCTGATCTACCAGGTCTGAGCGTGCCCTAGCCAATGGAGTTGTTGAATTGGAGTTAACATAAGGTTCCCTACTTAGTCAACATCCTCAAAAAGGATGAGTTCTCAGTATTATAACCTGTCGTCACCGTCAGTTGGACTGATTGTTGTTATGTTGTCGTCATGTCCTGTGGCTTTACATGGGGGTCAGGTATCATCCTGTAAGCTTGGTTCATCCAATTTACGTGTTGATTTAAGTTTGGTTAGTACTTTATTAAAAATAAGGTTGAAATTAAGCTAACGTTAAATAAAATTAGATAAATGATTAAATGAAATATTAAATTACAAGTTGTAAGCAGATTAAATTAAACAAAAAACAAAATGCATAAGTGAATAAAAAACTATAATGTTGATAAAATAAATGTATAGTAATAATAATAATATCTCAAGGTTAAAAAAATAATACCGGGTGCCGTCAATTCAAATTAGAGGTTTAGGAATTTTTTGATATGGTTGAACTTTTGAAACTCACAAGAATGTGGTTGTGGGGAAAAGAGAGGAATGTTTGTTTTGCATTTACTCGAGGAGTTCAACCGTGTCTTGGGAAAATGGGTTGTCGAGAAGAGAGGTTGTCTCCTACATTTATCTGGGAAGTGAGTCCTGGTTTTGGAAAGGAAAAGATTTCTGGGAAGAGGAAGGTCTGAAGAAATTTGAGAGGGAGAAAGCAGCTACAGGAATCAACAGGGAAACTCTTGAATATTTTGACCGGGTACCTTATTTTACAGATTAATGTTTACATTTGCAGATTCATCATTAATTTTAATAAGGGTGACTGGAGTGTAGGATTAAATTTGGAAATTTAGCTGTTATGGTAGTACTGTGATTTATCCTCATAGTTTGCTTACAGATGTTTAATGCCACTCATTAAACCCTATATATATGTGTGTTCTATTTGGTATTCGTTATCTGGTTGTTCTATTTGGTATTCATTATCTGGTTGTTCTATTTATCTGGTTGTTCCTTCCATTGTCATGAGCATTAATCTGTAGCCATCTGTATCTGAGGGTTCCTCTTAATCTCTTTTCTGGCAATCATCTGCATATGTGGAAACCTGTCCATTCGAGCTTGTGACCAGATCTATTGAAAACCCATAATACTTACCTATTTAAACCTGCCTATACATTAAACTATCGATTCTTCTATTCGCATGGCGCTGCTATTCATGTGAGTTATGTAGATAAAAAATCCTTTTCCTGTATGCTGGCGGCCTTGGGCAGTTCACACTACAACAAACATATAAGTATTCGACCCTATCAATCCGATCGCTTCATAATAGAAGTGGCTTAAACACCTCAATGAATATTCCAACTATAGAGCAGAGATTGTGGCAGTTAATCATTTTGTGAGACGTCTATTTGAGACTGGTTGTCCTCCCATTAACTTCAATCCAGCCTTGGCGTCATCAAGTGATGGTCCTGTAAAGAACCTTTTTGTCACCCAACTTTTAGATCCATTTTGTTGCCTCTTCTGCAATCGTGGTAATAAGCAATATGGCCTTGTAGTGGGGATTTGGCAATTGAAGTTCATCATTTCTTTCAATCTACCTAGAATGCATTAAGCTGCTTATTCTATTTGTGTAGACACATATTGGTTTTGTCTCAGCAATCTTTTGTAACAATTTGGTATTACATGACCAACTTCCTTCAGCACAGCCTCCTTTGTTGCTACCTCACTTTACCTTGTAACAGCCGCTGGAAACAATTGACTTACTCTCCCAAACCTTCCTTCCTGACACGAGCTGGGAGAACGCTGGCAAATGTGGATATGGTTCATATCTTCTTGCAACTCACGGCAATCATTAACCTCTTGAGGGCAATCCCTAACTATTTTTGGTCGATCATGCTAAAATCCCATCGTCCATAGGATATGATAATCTACCATAACGTCGACCAATTGCTTAGGTTTGGGTGCCTTTAACAATAAACCCATTTTGTGCTTAACCTGTAGCCTTTGCATCCCTTAAAGGTTTCAGTCAAAAGAGCCGTATGCCTTATTTATGCTTTCACATTTTGCACTCTTGTCTGTATTTCTGCTTTGTGCATGCAAGCATAATCAATTGGCTATAACCCTACAGATTTGCATTGATCAAAAAAGCTTCTATATTTCTGCCTTGTGCATGCATCTTCATGATTGCAAACTTATGATGATAAAGTATGAGCCTTCTATACTTGATAGGATTGTTAGAGTTGTCATGAAACCTGTAGGTTTCTATTATTCTTTTTAGAAGAATTTCTTATAAGATGGGAAAGGAATGAGGTTTAGATTTAGAATGTTTCCCATTTAACCTTTAGATGAAAAATTAGGGTATGTAACCTGTATTTAGTGCATATGTTATATTTAGAAATGTTTCTAGTTGTAATACAAAAAAAAAGATTATGATTTAATATTTTTATTAGTTCGAATATTTTCTTGACCCATTTATAAATAACTAAATTATAGGAGGTTGTTATGGATTAGCTTATGAATTCTCCATTATGGAGGCTAGTATTAAATTACCTCTTAGATCTTTCATTCTCCATAGAAAATTCAAGCAGAAATAAGAGCGATAATGTTATGTTTTAGAGTCTTACTTGAATTTTGTTAGTATTTGGATATTAGTTCAAATCAATACAAGTTGAATATTATAATTATTTACATGATACATTTAGATCAAGTTTGAAGTTTACGAGAATTTAAATTATTAGATTATTGAATTTTCATGAAATGTGGTAAGGTAATGATATAATTTCATAATTTTAATGAGGTGAATAATTATATATAGTAGATTTGTTAATAAGCTATAACGTTAATTAATGACCTTGGATGAAAGATATTTATTGTCAAATGATCTATGGATTTTTTTTATTAATTATTATTATTATTGTTATATTGGTCTCGTAATTTATTTAAATTGAGTTAACGAAATTTATTTGATCAAATTATTGAATTTAGAATGTAAATGGATCGTGATAATGAAAGACGACGTAATAGAGTGGATAAAAGAAATTTAATGCCGTTTTGAACTCTATAAATGACTTGTTGAATTTGATCCTTCTTTTTGTATATATATATATACTTTAATTATTCGTGAATGCAGTGGAAGTTAGACCAATAATATTGATCCATAGGTATTCGCAATCGATGTTATGTAGAAGTAATTACAATTGTTCTTTTCACCTTTGAGTTAAATAGGTTATTACGAGTTTTAGGGGTTTATTATGGTTACAAATAAATAGGAACCTCCGCAAGATTTGAATTTAGAATCACATTACAATTATTTGATTTACTTGATTTATAACATGGACAATAGTGGTTTACCTTAGTTAGGTAAATAATATTTGTGTCTTTGTGAATCAACTAAATAACGGTTTTAATAAATATTTACATGTAGTTATTTTAATGTAATTGTAGATTTATTTTTTAATGAGAAATAAAATCAATGATACACTATGTTTTAATATTAATATAATAGTTCCTTTGCAAATCAAATATGGAATAATGCTATTATTAACTTTAGGGTTGGGATTTAAATTGCAGTAGATATTTACCCAATTTACATGTATTATAGTTTTATAGCTATACATTTCGATAGGTAATTATATCTCTACCCTCGTATTTTAATTAGATCTAAGACAATATTAAGGAGCCCTCAAACTGGGTAACAAAGTTTATACCAGAGAAATTTAAATATCCAGTTACAATGAGAAGAAGAATATTTAGATTGTGTTATGTCTTATAGGATGTAACTGAATATATATATATATATATATATATATGGCCAATAATCTTATTCCAAGCTATGTTTGAATTTGATAATGTTAAATTATTTAATCGACATTATTAATTGAAACCTAATATAGTCAATTAGTGTTTAAGATAAACATAAATTATTGTTCTAAATGGCTTCTTGTTGAGTACTATTTGCTTACATAATAGGGTCATGAAACTTGATTTGTGGGAAGTGAATTAGATATGTCATCATGGTCCCTATGCTATTACATCTACCTGAGTGGATAGTTCCAGAGGCATAGGGGATAACGTTTGTCCTCATGTACATGGTATGTTGAGAATGCCTCATGGTGTGATAATCAAGTCCTTCATGGATGTTACAATTATTTACTTGTTTTGAGTATGTTATAAGATATCCTGTTGGTTAAGACCATGGGGACACCTTGTCATCTGTAAGAAGAAATTTCTCATGTGTTACTTCATCTAGATGCCATGGATAATGTATTGGGAGTATGTCCTTGTGATTATGCCATAGTTTGCAAGAGGGTTAATGCCTTGCAATGTGTATGCAAAGTTTATTTTTATGATGAATTGTGCATGGCTTGATGGATAGGGTTTCCTAGGTGCAAAGAGGGGAGTGGCTTCCAATGTGGGGCCGGTGCCCAAAGTGGCTTGTCAGTGTAACCCATTGGGAGTTGTTAATCCAGTGATAACTTAATAATAAATTTAGAGGGTTGGGTAGTTTTCACACTAATCAAGATAATTGGATGCCTCACTCATGCCTGTAGTGCTCGTTTAGGATAAGGATGAGATGAGAAGGCCGTGGTTGGCAAAATCAACTTCCTTGTCCTCATTCAAAAGGAATGTTGATTCCGCATGTGTCACCCTATGGGGCCAGCATCTAGTGAGAGACTATCAGGGTAACCATAGATAGGGGCCGGCACCTAGTGAGAGACTGTCACGGTAACCCATGGATGGGGGCCGGCATCTAGCTAGAGACTGTCAGGGTAACCCATGTTAGGACCATGCGATGACACTCTCCTTATTGCAGCCTAGCATTCCCTAGTTGTACTCTCCCTAGTTGTTAAGTGTCTACCTCTGGAAGTACTGTTGTGTTGTTTGTGATATTGACTTGATGTTGGAGTCATGTGTTGTCTTATAGTCTACTGTCTACCTGACTGTATGTTGTAGTGGGAACCTTATGTTAACTCCTAGTTTGGGGGGTGGACCTCAGGGTTCCACATGGTCGGGTGGAAGAGCTTAATCCATTGGTTTTTTTTCCCTTGCCGTTGTTTGTGAGTGAGGAGGATGTACCTTGTGTTCAAACATCAAAACTTGTACCTGTTTTTGAAGACATTTATAATGCTCATGTACTAGCCGGTGTATCAGTTGATTCATAATTTATGTATTCAGATGTAATCAGGATGATGATAATGCAAACTACATATTGATGTACTCATTTGTATGGACTTGAATATGTACATGTAATCTTGATCAAGTTGATTATCTAACTGATGTTATGAAATGGAGATGTATATGTATAATCATTAGTGTAATAGATTTAGAATGTTCTGCCGATGTTAGTTGGTAATGCATGTAAATTATGTTGATTAATTGTCAAGTAATGTAACCATGGGACCTTAGAAGACAAGTTGTTAACTAATGATGTGTATTGATTTTCTAAACATTACTTTGTTATCTTATACAAAAAAAAATTTCTGCCTTGCATAGCACAAATGTGTTGTTTTCTAAGGTGTTCGTGGCGGGGCACTACATCTTGGTATCAGAGCGCAGTTTAAACACTGGGTACCTTGGTTATATTTGAGCCCATTATGTAACCTAGTGCTTAAACTCTGTAGAATGATTTAACTCCTGTTGCGACCCTTTTTCTTAATTTAATAATTTGCCCTGTTGTGTCCAGGGTAGATGCCTAGACGTAGGGGCCGAGGTCAGGGTAGAGGTAGGGGTCATGGAAGAGGTGGAGGCGAAATTCCTCCTCCCAGTTCTCCTCATGGGAGTGGCCATGAAGGCAGGGGTCAGAATATGGAGGGTCAGGGTCAGCCCGATGGAGCCCAGTTGAGATAGATCCTTGAGGAAGCCCTTGCCCGGTTAGGCCCTAGACAGGAAGGTGAGCAGCCCAGAGGAGGTCAAGAGGTAGACCAGTCAGGTCTAAGATAGAGAGAGAGGTCTCCTAGGCGTAGGGAGTTGACAGCTGAGCAGGAGGCCACACTAGCCAGCCATATGAGGGATTTACTAAGAGCACGCCCTCCCACCTTTGATGGAGCTGGTAGAGGACTTGAGGTAGAGACTTGGTTATTGGACTTAGGCAGGTGTTTCACCATGCATCCGTATGGTAGCAATACAAAGGCCAGGTGTGCTATTTTGCATCTCTGAGGGTTTGCTTCGACTTGGTGGGGGCTAGAGGGTAGAAGCTTCATTTGGACATTAGTACTATGTCTTGGGAGTTATTTGTAGAGAGATTCAAAGGCCGCTTTCTTTCTAACCATTGGAGGCAGTGTCAAGCAGATGAGTTTCATGAGCTAAGGCAGTTGGCCATGATAGTTGAGCAATATGAGCGTAGATTTTATGAGCTCAAATAGTATGCAGGTATCGAGGATGACGAGTCCATGTTGGTGCAGCATTTTATCAGGGGCTTGAATGCCCGGATTAGTGGAGGGGTTCGTGTATTCAAACCTAAGACTATGGAGGTTGCCGTGAAGAAAGCCTGGCTTGTGGAAGAGAATTTGGCTATGGGCCTCGGTGGACATACAGGTGTGCACATTGGCAGTGCACCTTCGTCAGGATATGGTTCTTGAGGTGGTCACACCCAGGCATCAGGTTCTCATGCACCCTCGAAGGGTGGTTAGCAGAAGCAGTTTTTGCAGTCCAAGTTGAAGAATTCTCAGCATCAGCATGGTAATAGGTTCCAAAATAGGAAGGACCAAACTTGGCAGCACAATAAGCGCAATCATGTTGATCAACTAGCCCAGAGTACGCAGTCTTCAGTGAGCAGGGGCAGTTTCCAGCAATCTAGTACTTTCTAGGGTAACGGTGGTTTTGGTAGAGGCACCGAATGCTCCTCTTGCAGCCAACAAGGCCACATTGCTAGACAGTGCCCGCAGAAGGGTGCATCAAGATTTGGACATCAACCGGTGGCATTTGAGCCAACAGTTGGGGATGTAGGCAGGTCACACCGAGTCTTTGCAGCAGTGGATGACTGGCAGGCAGAGCATCAGGGCACCGTGGTGGAGACTTCTGGTTGCATGCGAGGTATTGATTTTTCTATTCTATTTGATTTTGGTGCATCTGATTCATTTATATCTCCTTCCCTTGTGGAGCGTTGTGGCTTAGTGGCAACAAAGCAAGAGGATAGGTGGCAAGTTGAGTTAGCTTCTGGGGCTAAGATTGCAGTTGAGTCTCTAGTTTTAGGGTGTGACTTGATGATTGGCTCTCTATCTACTTCTGTGGACCTTCGCATTTTACCCCTGGGTTCATATGACATAGTTTTAGGGATGGATTGGTTGGAGGCCCATCAGGTAGTGATAGATTGTTAGCATAAGTCTGTTAGATGTGTGGATGATTCGGGTGCTGTGGTTGAGGTCATAGGAGTTCAGAGACCTATTTCCCTATGTATGATCTCTGCTATGCAACTCAAGAGATGCATGCGTCAAGGATGTCAGCTTTTTACAGTGACTGCTAGTGATTTGGAGATGGAGGAGAGTCGAGAGGCATCTCTTGATGATCACCCACTCTTGAGGGAGTATGCAGATGTTTTTCCTTCTGATATTCCAGGAATGCCACCTAAGAGTGACATCGATTTTAGGATTGATCTAATTCCTGAGGCAGAGCCTATCTCATGAGCTCCATACAGGATGACCACTCAGGAGCTCAAGGAGCTTCAACTGCAGTTGGAGGAGCTATTAGCCAAAGGGTTCATATGACCTAGTGTTTCTCCTTGGGGAGCACCTGTGATCTTTGTGAAGAAGAAGGATGGATCTCTACGGCTATGTATCGACTATAGGCAGCTCAATAAGGTAACAATGAGAAATAGGTATCCCTTTCCTCGGATCGATGATTTGTTTGATCAAATCAAAGGAGGTAAGGTATTTTCTAAAATTGACCTTAAGTCAGGATATCACCAGTTGCGGATTTTTGACGTAGATATTCACAAAACAACATTTTGCACCCGTTATGGACATTATGAGTTCACAGTGGTACCATTCGGGTTGACGAATGCACCGTCAGTTTTCATGAGCTTAATGAATGGTGTGTTTTGCACTTATCTTGACCGATTTGTCCTTGTATTTCTTGATGATATATTGATCTATTCAAGGACTATGGAGGAACATGAGAAGCAATTGCGTCAGGTGTTGCAGTGTCTTAGAGAAAATCAGCTTTATGCTAATTTGTCAAAATGTGAGTTCTTCCAGACAGAGGTTAAGTATTTGGGTCATGTCATCTCTTGAGAGGGTATTGCGGTGGATCCCTTGAAGATCTAAGCTATTATGGACTGGCCTGCACCCACTAATGTTTCTGAGGTCCGTAGTTTTATGGGGTTGGCAGGTTACTATCGTCGCTTTGTCATGGGGTTTTTGAGAATTGCTCACCCCATTACTTCTCTTCAGAGGAAAGGGAAGAAGTTTGTTTGGTCAGAGCAGTGCCAAGAAGCCTTTCAGACTCTTAAGGAATAGCTGACTAGTGCACCTATATTAGCAGTTCCTAATCCTGATAGGGACTTTGTTGTTTGTACCAATGCTTCCTTAGAGGGTTTGGGAGTAGTTCTGAAGCAGGATGGTCGCGTGATTGCCTATGAGTCTCATAAACTCAAGGATCACGAATTGAACTATCCCACTCATGACCTGGAGTTAGCAGTGGTTGTGCATGCCTTGGTGAGATGGAGGCATTTTCTATTAGGGCATCAGTTTGAGCTGCATAATGATCATCGTAGTTTGTAGTATATTTTCATGCAGCCAAACTTGAATGCAAGGCAAAGGCATTGGATGGAATTCTTGTGCGAATATGACTTCGAGGTCAAATATATTCAAGGCAAGGAGAATGTGGTAGTAGATGCTCTTAGTCATCGGAGGCATGAGATCTCAGTAGTCTCTCTTACAGTTGATTTGAGAGGTCAGATTCTCGTTGCTCTTCCTACTGACAGATGGTACCAGGAGGTGAGATCCGAGAGTGAGTCTGGTAGACCTTTAGAGGGTAGGTTCTCTGGTTACTCCTTTGAGTCAAATGGTCTTTTACAACACTTGGGTCGTATCTATATTCCTAATTCTGAGGATCTTCCCACCCTAGTTTTGTCTGAGGCACATCGGGCACCCTATTCTGCTCATCCAGGTGTCGAGAAGATGCATGTAGATTTGCGTCAACTATACTTTTGGAGTGGTATGAAGTGGGATATTGCTGATTTTGTGTCAAGATGTCTTGAGTGTCAGAGGGTGAAGGTGGAGCACCACCACCCTGTAGGTCTTTTGCAGCCTCATTTGATTCTAGAATGGAAATGGGATATCATTTCGATAGACTTCATTGTTGGTTTTTCGATGTCCTCTCGACGACATGATGCTATTATGGTCACTGTGGATAGATTGACGAAGGTAGCTCACTTTTCTCTTGTCCGTGCATCCTACAATGCCTCTATGGTGGCTAGAGTGTTCATGGAGGACATTGTCAGACTTCATGGGATTCCTCGTAGGATAATCTCTGACAGGGATCCAGTGTTCACTTCTGCCCTTTGGACGTCCTTGCAGCATGCCTTGGGGACACAGCTGAACTTTAGCTCAACTTATCATCCTGAGACTGATGGTCAGACTGAGAGGGTTAATCAGGTTCTCAAGGATATGTTGAGGATGTATGTTATGGATCAGCAGAGCCATTGGGAGGATTACCTCTACCTAGTGGAGTTTGCCTATAATAATGGTTATTATAGTTCTATTGGCATGTCTCCCTTTCAGGCCTTCTATGGTCATCCTTGTAGGACCCCTTTGAGCTAGGATCATTTGGAGGATAGAGTTCTTCTGGGTTCAGACATGCTTAGAGATATGGAGCAATAGGTTGAGAGGATTAGAGAGCATTTGGTGGCAGCCTAGGATAGGCAGAAAAAGTATGCAGATGCTCATAGGATCGATCATCAGTTTTCTGTTGGAGATCAGGTGTTCTTGTGTGTGCGACCGCGAAAGAGTCCAATCTGCTATGGGAAGGGCTCTAAGCTAGCACCGCGCTTAGTTAGACCTTTTGAGGTGTTGGAGAGGATCGGTCCAGTTGCTTATCGTCTTGCTTTGCTGCCTAGCCTTTCATGCATCCATGATGTGTTTCATGTTTCTGTACTTAGACCTTACTATCCGGATATTGCTCATGTTCTTGATTGGACTGCTCTTCAGGTAGAGGACGGACAGCTGGCTTTGGAGCCCGTAGGCATTCTTCAGCATAGGAGACTCACTCTCAGGGGCAGAGACGTGGAGCAGGTCAGGATCCAGTGGGATCCTAATGATGAGATCTCTGCTACCTGGGAAGATGCTTTTAGGATGAGGGAGTTATATCCTCACTTATTTGCAGGCTTCCAGGAGTAAGCCTGGTTTTAGGGGGGAGGATGTAATGCCCTCACTTTTGACTTGTGATAGATGATATTTGCATGTTTCCTATGACAGTTCAGGTATAGTTGATAGTCTTATACTGCATATTTACGGTTTCGAGACATTTGGACTAGTATGTTATGGTTTATGTTCTCATATTTCCTATGATAGTCCTGGTATAGTTGATAGTCTTATATTGCATATTTACAGTTTTGAGACATTTGGACTAGTATGTTATGGTTTATGTTCTCCTTGATCATGATGGACATATCTGATGATTATAGACTAATGTTATTCTGAGTTTAATGTGCTATTTGATTATGATTATGATGCATTACTGGTAATGGATATAGTTATTTGATGATGTGTTTACATGAACGGAATAGTGTCGCATTACTTGTGTCTGAGTACCCTGCCACGCTGCGACTTCTATTCATTATGTCTATGACTACATGTTTATATATATATATGTGCACAACCTTGTTGTTTGTTGTAGGATGTAGCTACCGGGCATCAACTCCACCTAATCTACCAGGTTTGAGCATGCCCTAGCCAATGGAGTTGTTGAATTGGAGTTAACATAAGGTTTCCTACTCAGTCAACATCCTCAAAAAGGATGAGTTCTCAGTATTATAACCTGTCGTCACCGTCAGTTGGACTGATTGTCATTATGTTGTCGTCATGTCTTGTGGCTTTACATGGGGGTCAGGTATCATCCTATAAGCTTGGTTCATCCAATTTACACGTTGATTTAAGTTTGGTTAGTACTTTATTAAAAATAAGGTTGAAATTAAGCTAACGTTAAATAAAATTAGATAAATGATTAATTGGTAAAATTAACAAGAATTAGTAAATAAATAAATAAAATTAGATAAATGATTAAATGAAATATTAAATTACAAGTTGTAAGCAGATTAAATTAAATAGAAAACAAAATGCATAAGTGAATAAACAACTATAATGTTGATAAAATAAATGTATAGTAATAATAATAATATCTCAAGGTTAAAAAAAAATACCGGGTGCCGTCAATTCAAATTGGAGGTTTAGGAATTTTTTGATATGGTTGAAATTTTGAACCTCATGAGAATGTGGTTGTGGGGAAAAGAGAGGAATGTTTGTTTTGCATTTACTCGAGGAGTTCAACCGTGTCTTGGGAAAATGGGTTGTCGGGAAGAGAGGTTGTCTCCTGCATTTATCCGAGAAGTGAGTCTTGGTTTTGGAAAGGAAAAGATTTTTGGGAAGAGGAAGGTCTGAAAAAATTTGAGAGGGAGAAAGCAGCTACAGGAATCAACAGGGTAACTCTTGAATATTTTGACTGGGTACCTTATTTTATAGATTAATGTTTACATTTGCAGATTCATCATTAATTTTAATAAGGGTGACTGGAGTGTAGGATTAAATTTGGAAATTTAGCTGTTATGGTAGTACTGTGATTTATCCTCATAGTTTGCTTACAAATGTTTAATGCCACTCATTAAACCCTATATATATGTGTGTGTGTGTGTTCTATTTGGTATTCATTATCTGGTTGTTCTATTTGGTATTTGTTATCTAGTTGTTCTATTTATCTGGTTGTTCCTTCCATTGTCATGAGCATTAATCTGTAGCCATCTGTATCTGAGGGTTCCTCTTAATCTCTTTTCTGGCAATCATCTGCATATGTGGAAACCTGTCCATTCGAGCTTGTGACCAAATCTGTTGAAAACCCATAATACTTACGGCCTACCATTAATTATATTCTTCGAATGGTGGTCCTCATAGCCATCTGAGCCTTACTGAGGGAACCCTAGTCTTTATCTGCAGATTTCCTATTTAAACCTGCCTATACATTAAACTGTCGATTCTTCTATTCGCATGGCACTGCTATTCATGTGAGTTATGCAGATAACAAATCCTTTTCCTATATGCTGGTGGCCTTGGGGAGTTCGCATTGCAACAAACATATAAGTATTCGAACCTATCAATTCGATCACTTCATAATAGAAGTGGCTTAAACACCTCAATGAATATTCCAACTATAGAGCAGAGATTGTGGCAGTTAATCATTTTGTGAGACATCTATTTGAGACTAGTCGTCCTCCCATTAACTTCAATCCATCCTTGGCATCATCAAGTGATGGTCCCGTAAAGAACCTTTTTGTCACCCAACTTTTAGATCCATTTTGTTGCCTCTTATGCAATCGTGGTAATAAGCAATATGGCCTTGTAGTGGGGATTTGGCAATTGAAGTTCATCATTTCTTTCAATCTACCTAAAATGTATTAAGCTGCTTATTCTATTTGTGTAGACACATTTTGGTTTTGTCTCAGCAATCTTTTGTAACAATTTGGTATTACATGACCAACTTCCTTCAGTGCAACCTCCTTTGTTGCTACCTCACTTTACCTTGTAACAGCCGTTGGAAACAATTGACTTACTCTCCCAAACCTTCCTTCCTGACATGAGCTAGGAGCATGCTGGCAAATGTGGATATGGTTCATATCTTCTTGCAACTCACGGCAATCATTAACCTCTTGAGGGCAATCCCTAACTATTTTTGATCGATCATGCTAAAATCCCATCATCCATATGATATGATAATCTGCCATAACATTGACCAATTGCTTAGGTTTGGGCGCCTTTAACAATAAACGGATTTTGTGCTTAACCTATAGCCTTTGCATCCCTTAAAGGTTTCAGTCAAAAGAGCCGTATGCCTTATTTATTCTTTCACATTTTGCACTCTTGTCTGTATTTCTGCTTTGTGCATGCGAGAATAATCAATTGGCTATAACCTTGCAGATTTGCATTGATAAAAAAAGCTTATGTATTTCTGCCTTGTGCATGCGTCTTCATGATTGCAAACTTATGATGATAAAGTATGAGCCTTCTATACTTGATAGGATTGTTAGAGTTGTCATGAAACCTGTAGGTTTCTATTATTCTTTTTAGAAGAATTTCTTATAAGATGGGAAAGGAATGAGGTTCAGATTTAGAATGTTTCCCATTCAACCTTTAGATGAAAAATTAGGGTATGTAACTTGTATTTAGTGCATTTGTTATATTTAGAAATGTTTCAAGTTGTAATACAAAAAAAAAGATTATGATTTAATATTTTTATTAGTTTGAATATTTTCTTGACCCATTTATAAATAACTAAATTATAGGAGGTTGTTATGGATTAGCTTATGAATTCTCCATTATGGAGGCTAGTATTAAATTACCTCTTAGATCTTTCATTCTCCATAGAAAATTCAAGTAGAAATAAGAGCGATAATGTTATGTTTTAGAGTCTTACTTGAATTTTGTTAGTATTTGGATATTAGTTCAAATCAATACAAGTTGAATATTATAATTATTTACATGATACATTTAGATCAAGTTTGAAGTTTACGGGAATTTAAATTATTAGATTATTGAATTTTCATGACATGTGGTAAGGTAATGATATAATTTCATAATTTTAATGAGGTGAATAATTATATATAGTAGATTTGTTAATAAGCTATAACGTTAATTAATGACCTTGGATGAAAGATATTTATTGTCAAATGATCTGTGGATTTTTTTATTAATTATTATTAATTATTATTATTATTGTTATATTGGTCTCGTAATTTATTTAAATTGAGTTAACAAAATTTATTTGATCAAATTATTGAATTTAGAATGTAAATGGATCGTGATAATGAAAGATGGTGTAATAGAGTGGATAAAAGAAATTTAATGCGGTTTTGAACTCTATAAATGACTTGTTGAATTTGATCCTTCTTTTTGTATATATATATATATATATATATATATATATATATATATATATATATATGTATGTATGTATGTATGTATGTATATGTATACTTTAATTATTCGTGAATGTAGTGGAAGTTAGACCAATAATATTGATCCATAGGTATTTGCAATCGATGTTATGTAGAAGTAATTACAATTGTTATTTGAGTTAAATAGTTTATTACGAGTTTTAGGGGTTTATTATGGTTACAAATAAATAGGAACCTCCACAAGATTTGAATTTAGAATCACATTACAATTATTTGATTTACTTGATTTATAACACGGACAGTAGTGGTTTGCCTTAGTTAGGTAAATAATATTTGTGTCTTTGTGAATCAACTAAATAACGGTTTTAATAAATATTTACACGTAGTTATTTTAATGTAATTGTAGATTTATTTTTTAACGAGAAATAAAATCAATGATACACTATGTTTTAATATTAATATAATAGTTCCTTTGCAAATCAAATATGGAATAATGCTATTAGTAACTTTAGGGTTGGGATTTAAATTGTAGTAGATATTTACCCAATTTACATGTATTATAGTTTTATAGCTATACATTTTGATAGGTAATTATATCTCTACCCTCGTATTTTAATTAGATCTAAGACAATATTAAGGAGCCCTCAAACTGGGTAACAAAGTTTATACTAGAGAAATTTAAATATCCGGTTACAATGAGAAGAAGAATATTTAGATTGTGTTACGTCTTATAGGATGTAACTGAATATATATATGGCCAATAATCTTATTCCAAGCTATGTTTGAATTTGATAATGTTAAATTATTTAATCGACATTATTAATTGAAACCTAATATAGTCAATTAGTGTTTAAGATAAACATAAATTATTGTTCTAAATGGCTTCTTGTTGAGTACTATTTGCTTACATAATAGGGTCATGAAACTTGATTTGTGGGAAGTGAATTAGATATGCCATCATGGTCCCTATGCTATTACATCTACCTGAGTGGATAGTTCCAAAGGCATAGGGGATAACATTTGTCCTCATGTACATGGTATGTTGAGAATGCCTCATGGTGTGATAATCAAGTCCTTCATGGATGTTGCAATTATTTACTTGTTTTGAGTATGTTATAAGATATCGTGTTGGTTAAGACCATGGGGACACCTTGTCATCTGTAAGAAGAAATTTCTCATGTGTTACTTCATCTAGATGCCATGGATAATGTATTGGGAGTATGTCCTTGTGATTATGCCATAGTTTGCAAGAGGGTTAATGCCTTGCAATGTGTATGCAAAGTTTATTGTTATGATGAATTGTGCATGGCTTGACGGATAGGGTTTCCTAGGTGTAGAGAGGGGAGTGGCTTCCAATGTGGGGCCG
This sequence comes from Cunninghamia lanceolata, assembly GCA_027924645.1. Taxonomy (NCBI): domain Eukaryota; kingdom Viridiplantae; phylum Streptophyta; class Pinopsida; order Cupressales; family Cupressaceae; genus Cunninghamia; species Cunninghamia lanceolata. The sequence goes on along the minus strand of BSBN01000061.1, from coordinate 1,755,005 downwards.
GCACCCAAAGTGGCTTGTCAGGGTAACCCATTGGGAGTTGTTAATCCAGTGATAACTTAATAATAAATTTAGAGGGTTGGGTAGTTTTCACACTAATCAAGATAATTGGATGCCTCACTCATGCCTATAGTGCTCGTTCAGGCTAAGGATGAGATGAGAAGGCCGTGGTTGGCAAAATCAACTTCCTTGTCCTCATTCAAAAGGAATGTTGATTCCGCATGTGTCACCCTATGGGGCCAGCATCTAGTGAGAGACTATCAGGGTAACCATAGATGGGGGCCGGCACCTAGCGAGAGACTGTCACGGTAACCCATGGATGGGGGCCGGCATCTAGCTAGAGACTGTCAGGGTAACCCATGTTAGGACCATGCGATGACACTCTCCTTACTGCAGCCTAGCATTCCCTAGTTGTACTCTCCCTAGTTGTTAAGTGTCTACCTCTGGAAGTACTGTTGTGTTGTTTGTGATATTGACTTGATGTTGGAGTCATGTGTTGTCTTATAGTCTACTGTCTACCTAACTGTATGTTGTAGTGGGAACCTTATGTTAACTCCTAGTTTGGGGGGTGGACCTCAGGGTTCCACATGGTCGGGTGGAAGAGCTTAATCCATTGGTTTTTTTTCCCTTGCCGTTGTTTGTGAGCGAGGAGGATGTACCTTGTGTTCAAACATCAAAACTTGTACCTGTTTTTGAAGACATTTATAATGCTCATGTACTAGCCGGTGTATCAGTTGATTCATAATTTATGTATTCAGATGTAATCAGGATGATGATAATGCAAACTACATATTGATGTACTCATTTATATGGACTTGAATATGTACATGTAATCTTGATCAAGTTGATTATCTAACTGATGTTATGAAATGGGGATGTATATGTATAATCATTAGTGTAATAGATTTAGAATGTTCTGCCGATGTTAGTTGGTAATGCATGTAAATTATGTTGATTAATTGTCAAGTAATGCAACCATGGGACCTTAGAAGACAAGTTGTTAACTAATGATGTGTATTGATTTGCTAAACATTACTTTGTTATCTTATACAAAAAAAAATTTCTGCCTTGCATAGCACAAATGTGTTGTTTTCTAAGGTGTTCATGGCGGGGCACTAATATATGTACGGAAATCAATAATGCTAACCCAAAGAATGCATCTAAGTAAAAGTGCTAAAAAATGATATGAATAAATGAAAAATTGAATATATATATATATATATATATATATATATATATATATATATATATGTGTGTGTGTGTGTGTGTGTGGGAAAGATTAAAAATGAGCACAAAAAAGGAAAAAGCAAAAGATGTAAGGAAATCCAACATCAAGAATGTATAAGAAAGTATATAAGAGAATGTAAGGTATATGTATATAGATAAAAGAAGGAAAATTGAAATAAAAAGCAAAAGAATGCAATCAAGTGTACGGAATAACATCAAAAATGAATACAAAAGCAAAATAAGGGAAGAAAGGATGGTTTGGATCGTCCCATCCAAATCTTAATAACCCAATTGGATCTTGGGTATTACTATATGTTTCATCAACATCTTCTACCTATCAACAAACGCAAGCATTATTTAATGTTTGGTAATAATTGGATAAATCATAAATGTATCAATTTCAAAGAAATATAATCAAATATGGCTTAAAAAATAAAAATAAAAATTGTATGAACATATATACATCAATTGAATAATAGAACATTATTTTATAAACTACCTTTTTTATACAATAATTTAAATAAAACACAATTTTGACAACATAGTTTATAAAACATCAGTCCACACTCATTTATTATTCTTTGGTTTTCTACCCTTAAGAACATCCTTAGGGAGACCTTGTTCTTCTCTCTTCTTTCACACAGGAGTGCGTTTTAAGAAGGGGTAATCAATCGATAACTCATCCCCAATGGTAAGATCCATAATAGCCTCAACCATTATCAATCTATCAACCTCTTTTTCCATATCTCCATCTTTATTATTTATAACCTCAACAAATTGACAATTCGGTCTTACAGTAGGGTCCCTTCCCTTACTACTATTTATAAATCCTATAATATTTTTGTGTGTATGTACGTCCATATATATACATAAGATGACCTCTATTCATTTCTTTTCCACTTTCCAATTGGAGACGATGTGTATACATATTCAAATTTAGACCATATGCTGACTTGCTAGGCTTATATTATGCTAGCCTTCTCCATTCACCACTATAATATGATGGACCATAATATGGAATTAATCTCCTAGTGGTTTATTCTAAATTATTTCTATGTTTAGATCCCACATGTACATTTTGGACAATAAAGTGGCCTAGATTCGCTCCATGAATATTGGAGGGTCATATCATGTAGCTGTATCCCCAAAATTGAAACACCTCGTACACTCTTGGTAGTTGTTGATCACTAGGCCAAGCGCAATATAGTCGACAATCAAATGTCTCTTTGTAAATTGATCTCAAACTCAGGGGCAAGTCATCATCTGCATCACATTCATTATCATAGGGTATGTGGTCCAACTTCCCCTTGTCTTTAAGCAAATTATGCATCTTTAAATCGGTTCTTGTTCTGTTGCTTGTTTTCATCAATTCCTCATCTTCCGAGCTGGTATGTTGGCACATATTTTTGTTAGATGTATCATCTAATAAATGATCATTTCCCTCTAGGCTGGAAGTAAATGATCTAGGAAACTTTAAACCAAGAACTTTATCTTGCAAGTATCCATTAAGAAAAAAATTAGTTATTTAAATAATATAAAACAATGTTTAAATGAAGTATACATGTTATTTATATCAAATTGGAAAATTCCTTACCACAATTCCTATTGGATTTGAATCAATTGTAGGAGCCATACTATCAACTAGAAGCTCATCATATATGTAATGTCTTTGTACAATTGCTCATTTGAATTGTTTCTTTCCATGACATACAGAACATCCATAAACAACAATTTTCTCAAAGTATACATCCCATGTACTATAATCCTGACCAACCTCTTGTTTAGTGCAATCATTTGTTGTGTCTGTAAGATCCATTGTCATATCCTCTTCCACCCATTGTCCTCTACCTAATTTAATAGTTTTAGGTCCATGTCCACGTACATATCTTTTTCTTTTGCTAGTTGAATTCTTAGTCTCTGCATTTGCTCCAATCTCCATCTAAAATAATCAACAACATGCATTAATTTATGTCAAGATTGGATAATACATTATAAATTTCAATAATACTATGAAAAAAGATGGACATATCACAAAATGCCATCAGATCATTTTTTCCTAAGTTAAGTCAAAATTTGAGTACCTGATGTCCTGCTTCATCCATTGTGTCCTCACTTGATATGACATGATTTGTTGCCATGGTCTCGTCTGGCCCCTATAATACACAACATAGTAAATAATGTTTAGTACACCAATTATATCATTTCAACGAATATGCTATCCAACACAAAACCTCACTTTAGTCATATATTTGACATATTGATACCATGTTTTGGCCATCCTAATTTTCAAACTTTTCCCTTGATCATAGAATCACATTTAATCACCATTCATGTGCATTTTCAACCAATAAGTTTGACCTCAGAGGCCTCGTGGATAGAAAAATAACTTTATCTCCTCTATGTTGTAGCATTTGTGAATTCATAAACACCTTCCTCCTTTGGTTGAGGTTGCTTTCTCTTCTTACCTCTATTGTATCTGCAGATTCCGTTGTCATATCTATTTCCACCCACTTTCCTCTCTATGATTTAGTAGTTCTACGCCGTCCACATCCTCTCTGCATGGCCTCCTCTAGATCCTGTAATACACAACAATGACAATAGTCACATAACAGTTGTGCACCAAGAGAATATTGTTGAATTTATCTTGTTAATACACTCATTTTTCATTAAGACGCACTATGAAAAACAAAATAGGACATTGCAACATTTTTCTCTTCACAAAAAGTTTACACACAGAATCTTGACAACTAGAGCTCAAATCTTATGATTACAAGATGACTACAAATTCACATAAAAAAGACATTTATTTCATATTTGACTCTCCTTTTTCTTTTATGGGTCATTTTAAGGCTATCGATATCTCTCCAAGTGGCTATAAAACCCTCAAAACTATCATAGAACCCTCAAAATAGTCTCAAAGAGTCTTTGGCACCAAAATTTTAAATTCTTGATGGAGGGAAGGATGATTTGGATGTTAATTTTGAAATCACGTTGTTAGATCTTTGTTAGGTTAATCCTAGCCATTGGATATTCTTTAATTATAGGGACTTTATGTTATATTTCACCATTACCTTTCACTCCAAAATTAATGGTTACCTTTGAAAAGAAAACCCTCCATTAGCTATCATAACCCCAACCATCTATTCAAGTGAACTTAAACATTATGTGCAATTGTCATTGCTCATATTAAGCACCTACCTCCTTTCTTAGTGGTCCCACATGTGTGATGTATGCGAATGAGTCATATGGTACTTGTGCTACATGTTTAAAGTTTGAATTTTGCTCATATTGTTGGAAAAAGGCCCAAAAAGACCTTTGATTTTTAAGTTTTATACTCTATAACATGCATCTCCTTGATCTTTTCATCTAATCTATGACTGGTTGCTATTCTTTCAAACCATATATGCAATAATTCATTAGTTTGAGAGAGGGAAGTTTTGAGTTACCATGAAATCCAACATTTATTCTAGTTCTTTTCCCTCAAATGTGAGAGTTTTGTCACCTAGGGTTTGATAGTTTGGAGTTTTAGTAGAGGGTTTGATGTTATAATTTATGTATAGATATATTGAAAGACTTAATGATCCTTTTTTTTTTTGTAGGGTTTCTAACAATTAAGTAGATAAAGGGCATGGTGTAAGAGAGAGGCAAAGATCATTTGAGTACCAAGATTTGATTGCCTAATGGGCAATCCATCAAATCTTGGTAACATGCTTTCCTAGGTGATGAAATTTTGAGCCCTTGACATTTATGTAACAAGCCTATGATCTATGTCACAAAGGATGAAGGAGGAGTATGCAGTCATGGTAGGAAAGTGAAATTACAATGAAATTTTGATATGATTGAGATGTAGTTGGGGTATTTAGGGATTTTGTCATCATGCCTTAAGGATTGACAAGATCTAAGGAATAACTAGATGTATAAATAGGACTATCACAGGTATGTGAGGAAGTGGAAGGTTGTCAGATAGTGAAGGAGATAGTTCATGGCCTCTTAAACTGGGCCTCAAGATTATAGTGAAGTCACATAATATAAACAAAGATTATCATGACTTATCTAAAATGTCATTAATCTCCTATCACATATCTTAAGGTTGCCCTTAATCCCAAATCCAACTCTGAAATGTTAGATGGAAGGTCATGGCTCCAACTAAAATAATTGGTGTCAAAATGATAAGTTAGGGGACCATCATAGTGTTGATCTACTATTGTAGTGAGATCATGAGGATTCAAAGGTTGTCATATCATTGCTATCATCGAAATACCACCTAATGTTGTACTAACAATGATTTAGAATCTTTATTAGCAAGTCAATGGACTGATATGGGAATAAAGAGCAGCCACTAATGCTATAGGACTATGACTGACAAAAATAAGCAAAGGCATTGCTAACATTATAAGTTAGGTAATCATTTATTATTAAAAAATGCTATTATAGCAACCACCTTAAAATTTTGCCTTGACTATCAATAGGGGGATGATATGGTGGTTTACTATCATTATAGGGGGATGATATCAAGGACCATCATTATGCCTTGTTATAGCTGATGGACAATCATCCTAAGTATTGTTACAACCCAAAAGGTCTATCACAACCCCAAAGGACTATCACAAATGTTATTAGGTCATCCAAACCATAGCTCCAATATTCACCATCATATGAATATCATAATTAACATTGTAGAGGTTGTCATACCATGAGGCATAGGTAACAACCATAGGAGGTTTAAAAGAAACACTAGCAACATTAAATTATTGTCATAGTACACTTATGATGCTAGGTATGCTTCCATAGAGTTATTACTATAAAATTTCTGATTAATCTTGTGACTAGGTTAAGTCACTATCATAGTAACAATGTAGTTAGTCATCAATCAACATGTTGTCTTTGCATTTCAATGAGATCAATTCTTGAAAAATGACAATCCAGAGGTTAAAGAGACAAGTTGATACCTTACCCAAGTTGTCATGTTCTTGAAACCTTATCACTATAAAGAGGAGATATCTAGAGAGTAATGTCACAAGGACATAACCAATGCATGCACTATCATGAGCCATAGGGACAACTTACTACACCATCCAAAACTCCATTTGAACTAGCTACTATAAATAATTCACATTATTAGGGACTGTCATGAAGAAAACACCATGCATAGGACTGTCATAGTCAAAGTGGAGAGGATTGTCTAGTCATTTTATGACTGTCATAATAGCTAATGGGTTAGTTACCATGTTTCAACCTAAAATAGGTTAATGAGAACATAGAAATGAAAATCACAATACCATAAGCATTGCCATAAGTTGCCAATATAGTCCCAATATCATGTCATGATCGTAAGAGAAGAGTTGTTTGGTTTTTCCAAAGCCATATCACTTGCACAAGGATTGTCACCAACCACGTGTAAGGTCGTGAAAGAGTGAGTCATTATTGAGCTAATCATAAGAGAAGCATGAAGTCAAAATGCTATCATGGAAACAAGTTATAGTTACTTATTATAAGGACAATCCAAATTTGGTGAGGTTGCTACAAGCAACCAAATTTGGCATTCCATTAGATAGTGATATCAACTTCCAAGAAAAATACATCATTTTGCACTGATAGGCACTAAATTAGGCCCACTTTGCGCCACCTTTTGTGCCCCAAACAGATTACATTAAGGCCTAAAAGTCGGCGCTAAAGTAAAAAATAACTGTGTCGACTAATGAATAAATAAAAAATAAAAAATTCTTGCCTGCACATACCCCCCCAAAAAAAAACTTTATTAATTTTTGGTGTTCAATTTGGGTTTGGAGATCGAGCATTTGGTGTGTAGAGATCGAACGTTTGGGTTTTTTTGTGTTCGCCCTTATTTTGAGTAGATCCTTAGCAATGGTGGGACCTGTATTCCAACCCCAATTTCCTTTCCATTCATAAAGCGCATACTCACTTTCTTACATCTCAAAAGTCCCAAGTTCGAGCCATGACAACCTTTACTTCCAGATATCTCAGCCTTTCAATTCGTGCTACTCTTCTTCTATTCGTGTTAGGTAAGGGCATCGCCTCTCTTCCATCTACTCTTTTTTTCCTGTCAGATGTTAGATTCGTTTGGACAAATGTGGGTCTTGTAATATTCATAGGGCATCTGTCGAAGATAATTCCAAGCAAGGCTTTTCATAATAGATGACAAATTTCCACATTCCATAATATTATAAATGTGTGCTTCAGGATTAAACTGTGTGAATTAGATATCTCAGCCTTTGCTTAAAGGAAATTGTTGTCTATCTTGATATGGATGAAATCACATTTTACCACTAGTTGATAAAATTTCTCTTTGGATTTATTTCAATTGATGTATAAGCTTACTTTCTTGTATCAAACTTACAAAGGAAAACAACTTCATGATTTGCTCTACAAAGTAAAGGTCAAAAACCTTGAGGAATACAAAAAAACTGGACGAAAACTTTCATACCTAGCAGTATGTACTTCATTTGCCTCCACAGACTGGATGAAATAATTTGCCCTAGGTCGCCTTAAAATGTAAAGCAATAGAGGGAAGAGAGCAAAGGGAGTAGACTTTGGCCACAATGAGGTAATTCATTGTTAATTTATAGATTTGTAAATGTTTCCATTTTTTCTTTGATTTTTAGTTTTTAGTTTTTTATTTCTAAATTTAAAAGAAGAAATTTATTTTATATATATATAGGGACATGAGACTGACAAAGATAAAGAGGCATTGGCTTCCATATTCGGGGTAGAGGTAGTGAACAAAATGAATGGTGTGGTCTTGACAATGCTTGCCAGATACATAGAAAAATGATCTGGTAAAGCCCCTGAAACATTGCAACCAAATCAACAGTGTCAAAGGGAATCAATTGATTCCCCAACCAGTCTTGGATCAGGCAAAAGATCCAGGAGGAAATCAATAACAGTAACCTCTAAGAATGTGGAACATGGAGTAGAGGCTTCCAATGTCCCAGCCACTCCTGGGACACATACTTCTTTGACTACCATGCCATGTTTTGCATCTTTCATTGGTACCTATAATACCAAGATAGAATACGATGTGGTTTCATGGGAAGTCTGAATGCCAGATCCTAGAAAAATGTTTGTGAATAGGTTGAAGGAATCATGCCTTCAATGATTCAAAGACCATCTACATTTTCCATTCTCAAAGATACCCATGCACTTACAAAAAGCAGTTATCCATGACATGGAGACTGAATTTGGCACAGGTTGGTCTGTAAAGAAGATAAAGCTACGAATGTCTCAAAACTGCAAGAGATTTCAGTGCAACCAAACAAAGAAGATAAAAAAACTCCCTCCTGAGATAAGGCTCAAAAAAAGGCCGATTGATGTAAGTGTGAAAGTATGGAAAGATCTTGTAAAAGCATATGAGAAGTCTAATGCATGGAGGAAGTTCAGTGAGGAGAGTACACAGGTATTTGAATTTTCTCATAAGATTATATCAAATTTATTAAACATTTTTTAAATTTTATTTGTGCATAGTTAAATTGAATTAGTATATGTTTTAGGACAAGGCCTCCAAGGCTAGGCTTGACAAACTTCGTGCCATGCATCACAGTGGCCAAAAAGGTTTACAGGCCTTGATATGTACATTTGTAAGTATATTTAATATGTTAAATGATATTTTTTTAAATTTCCTAAGAACAAGTAAATGATTGCATATTAATTAGTTTAACTAGTCCATGTGCCATGTTTTGACAGGAGGAGAAATATGGCCGGCATCCAACACAATTTGAAAAGGATATGTTACAAAGCAAAAAGTGGACTAATTTGGTAATCTAGATGGAGAATGAGGTATCAATAGTTGACTTTCAATAACTTAGTTGGATATTGTTTTTTTTGGTAAGCACTACCAGATATGGGAGTAGCTCCCTATATTAAAATATCAGAAAAACGTTACATAGAAAGCTGAGGCACTACATCTAGTGATATATATAACCTATGCCTTCAACAATATCCACCATCCTAGCTATTACATTTTCATCATTTAGACCCGGGTTGGCTTCCAAGAATTTCAAGAACTCTTCTATGTTATTTTATTTCTCCACACCCTTTTATAGAGGGCCCAGGCTTTGTGCAGCTTCACCTTCTTCTTCTACTCATTCAGGTTGAGGGTGGCAAGAGCAAATCCCTGTTCAGGCTCCATTGCCACACCATCCATGGTAGTCCTGACCATGTCCATCAGATCTTCCCTCACCAATCTCATCACAACTCTTAGCTCCCAAAGCCTTGCTCCCACAACCTATACATAGTTTTGGAAAAAATGTTCCAGCACTTGTCCATCATGTGTGTGCCCTCCTGACCAGAAACTAGCCTCAATCACTTTCAAGATGGCCACTTTTTCTTCATCGGAGGCTTTATTGAACAGGTATGCAATTTGTTGCCTTTCAGTTTCATCCTCCTCACAGTGGTACTCCACTCTAAAATGTTGAGGCATCACTTCATTTAGATCTACTTCCCTAAGAACAAACAACATAATCTGCTTCAATCTTACCTTAGCTTAAAAAGAAGCCTGTGGGCAAGTTCTCCCCCGACCTCCAATCCCAAGGATGACCATTCCATGTGCAGGATTTTTCCACCTATGGGAAGGTGGTACATTTGCATCTCACCAGACCGCCTCCATTTGCAGGTTCATTCTTAGAGGCTGCCATCATATCTTGCTTGAGGATTCTCCTACTTCTCCTATGGTGGCCTCTTATTTTATAGAAGCCTTGAGAGGCTTCATCAAAGCCTACAGATCCCAAGGCTAGCAAATGAGCAGACATACTATGTCGAGCCTGCAACTGATTTGCATTTTAGCAGCACTTCTACGCTCATTCCGCCCACCTCCATTCAGACTCACTTTCATCCTTTCCTCCATACACCAAATCTCAAGTAAATATTTTCTAACTTCCTCTTGCCTTCAAGAGATTGATGTGTGACAAACCTTGCACTAGTAATTGATAGGAACATCCTTTCACTTTTGTAGCAGTGGACAATTTCATGAGTCTCAGGACATATGGTGCAATTAGGTTTGTGTTGAGCAAGAAGGAACTATGTGGCATTAATAGCTTGAGCTCCCACCACTAGATAGTTTGTAGTTGTATGCCCCTTAGTGTGGCACTTTGTTCATCATAAACATAAAGGATAGAGGAATTTTGTCAGATGCTGTGGTTGCAACTGCCCTGTTAGACATGTATGCAAAATGTGGAAGCATAGAAAAGGCACGTGAACTATTTGATAGAATACCTCAAAGAAATGTGGTCTCATGGACTACAATGATTCCAAGATATGCACAAAATATGGAATCATAGACAAAAAATGTGAACTATTTGACAGAATTCCTCAAAGAGATGTCATCTCATGGAATGCAATGATTGCAGGATATGCACAAAATGGATTTTGCAAGGATGCTCTCAAAATCTTTGAATTAATTATGCACTCTGGAACATATCCTAACATTGTAAGCTTTGCTTGTATTCTAGGTGCATGCAACTATGCAGGTTTAGTGGATGAGAGTTGTACATACTTCAATCACATTTGTAACCCTTATTGCATTACACCTACAATTGATCATTACGTGTGCATGGTTGACCTCCTTGCCCGTGCTGGCTATCTTGAAGATAGCCTAAACTTTATCTTTCTTTCTGAATCCCCAAAATTTCCCTATTCTTGCTCACATTGAAGACCTGTGAGTGGGAATAGGGCTAACATTTTTTCTTTCTAAAATCGGCCGGATAAAGCCATATTGCTAACTTCATTTTTTTTCAAACAAAATAGACCTTTATCTTAAGGTTACTCATGAACCCTAAGATATATAATTATTGAAAAAAAAAATGTGCATTCCTTAATGACATGTAAGAAAATTTAATCAACTGCTACTTAAAAACTCTTTAATGTTTCTGTCTAATGCAGGTTATTAGATTAATAGTGAAAAAGAACATACATGGACCAAGCAATTTGTGGAACTTAAGGTTATGTAATAGAATTTACAGTTGATAGTTAAATTATATAACAATTTTTTTTATGATCTTTACTAACATTTATTAGAATTGTTACATGTTTTACATCATTGGAATGACATATTAGCTGTAACTTTTTTGAAATTTTATTATGGTATTTGAACTTTGATATGATGTAATATGATTATGGTTTCATTTCATATGTTGTAATATTAGATATATAACAGAAAAATAAATTATTGCATGAAATAAATAATAACTTTTTATTTTAAATTTTTTTTTTGTAGAACACGGGTCTTCCAGAAGATCAAGATGATCCTCATGATAGAGATCCTATTTATGTTGGTTCTGGTATAGATCACATGGCATAGAGTGATGATGATGTAGATACAGAAGACACCGAAGCTGATGATGATGATGATGATGACAATGATGATCATGATGATGATGATCACGATGGTGATAATGATGATGAGGTAGTTGCTGGTAGTAACCAGTGACATTCATGATCATATAGACTGCATCATGGATCATTATTGATATATCGTTATGATGCCTCTTGTCATGGTTACTATCATATGTATCATTTTCATGGCTTGAAATACCATATTAATGAGTTGTATCATAAATATATGTATCATTTTGAGTTACATAATTTATCATTTTTACTTATATCATTTGTACATGTATCATTTTGATTTATGTCAACTATTGGACATGTATCATTTTGACATGTTATTAATCTACTAGCATATTTGACTTTCACTTGTTTTAGTTATATATGATGATGATCTTATCAATATTGACTTGTCAATTTATATATATTGAAAGTGGTCAATGATTTTTGGATGGATATTTAATACGTATGATGATTTTAATTTACTGTTCAGGATGAATGTTGTCAAATTTAATTAAATTATAGATATTTGACTCACTTGTTTTAATGATAGATGATGATAATGTTATAATAATTATCTTGTTATTTAATCATATGAGTTAAATCATTAAATTACTTACTCTATAATCATATGAGTTATTTAAGAGGCATGATATATTTAACTAATTAAATTGACATAAAACATATTAAATTAATAAATGTAAGTTGGTTTGGAATTTATATGAAAAACCAGATTCTAAATGGGGGAAAATAATGCAAGCTAAATATTTAGATTCATCCTCACTTGAAAGAATTTTTACTATTTTAAATCCAAAGACGGGTTCTCAGATTTGGAATCTTCATTTAAAATGTAGAGAGGTGATCTCTCTTTTTCTTTCTTGGGTTATTCAGGATGGAAACTTAGCCCTTTTTTGGGATGACTCTTGGAACAGTTATCAGTCATTGAAAAATGTAGAAGGTCTTCAAGAAATTATTGTGTTTTTATGTCAAGTTTGGGGAACTAAAGTTAAAGATTACATTGAAGTAGAATCTGATTTGGTAACTAATCAAGTTAAGTGGAAAAACTTTGATGATTTTCTGATTCCTTTAGAGCAGAAGGCTTTGCTTAGGAATATCTTGAAGGGGAGAAGGATTTTTTTATTAGGAGGCAAAGATAAACTCATTTGGGTACCATCTAAATCTGGTCGATATTCAATCAAGCAAGGTTATCTAAGTATCATTAGTAAGGATTCTATTTCTCCAACTGATTGGCCTTATAAACTACGTTGGAGTGGTCCTTGTCTGCCTAAAGCAGGGGATTTTGCTTGGTTAGCCTTGAATTATAGAATCCTTACTAGTGATAGGTTAGTCAGGCTTGGGATTGCTAATTCTTTCTTTTGTCCTTTTTTCTCTGAAGTGGAAGAATCTGTAGATCATTTGCTGTTAAATTGCCAATTGTCTTCAAAAGTTTGATATTGGTTATTCTCGAAGTTGTGTTGGCAAGGCCCCCTTCCTTCCTCTCTCCTTCAAGTGTTTCAAAGCTAGCCTATCTTGTTTTCAAATTCCACCTTTTTTGACTTGTGGGTGGTCTCTCCGAGCATTGTTATTTGGATTCTATGGCTTGAAAAAAATAGTAGAATTTTTAGAAACATTCACAATCCTTTTGATGTAATTATTGTTAAACTTGAGAAGTTGATTTCAGAATTAGTCTCAGCCTCTCTTCATTTTAGAAAGACTGGTTCCCTAGTTTTTTCTTCTTGGGATGATCTTATGCTAAAGAATTGGAAATTTTTATTTTTGCCTAATTCAAATTGCTTCATTTCGGACAACAAATTGGACAGATCTATCATTAAGTGGATCCCTCTGCCTGTTTCTTTTGTTAAACTAAATTTTTATGGTGCAAGTAAGGGAAACCCTGGTGAATCTAGTGTTGGTTGTGTCTTGAGGGATCACAATGGCTTAGTTCTGAGAGCTCTATTAGTTAAACTTGGTGTGTGCTCAAATAATGAGGCAGAGGCTTTAGCTTTATTAGCAGGCCTTAATCTTGCAATTAAACGTGAGATTCCTAACTTAATAGTGGAAGGGGATTCTTTGAATATTGTTAGGGCATTTTCCTCTAAGTCTTCACCAAATTAGAAAATTGATTATATTTTGCAATCTAGAAGGAACTTGCTTGAACTTTTTCAATCTTTTAAAATAGTCCATACTTATAGGGAAGGTAATTCTCTAGCGGATTTTTTAGCAAATCATGCTTTTTGTTTAAATGACTCTTTCTATGAATGGGATTCCTCCATTTCATTGATCCCAAGGATTAATCATATTTTAAATAATGAAAGTACAATTTAACATGGAGGCTAATTATGATGATTTTAGTAGAAGGTACTTTAAAAAAGGCAAAGTTTTTAGCTTTTAGCTGCTAAATTGAGAATCCTCTAGTTGTGGTGGCTCCTTTCTGACAGCTGACGTTGTTCTTAAGTCCTGTGGGCAGTATGCGTATGGTGAGTAGTCCTTCTGTTTTAATATTGCACGTAGGATGGCAGATCTTGCATAACGGTATATCTTTTTAGTATTGATTTCATTCATTTTATCTTGAGGGAATTAGTTATTATATTCTTGTGCATCTTTTTTTTCTTGTGTCATCCCCTTATTTCGCTCCTTTTGCTCTATTTCTGTCTTCTAAGCTGGTTTCTATTTGAGAGAAGTTTTTACTATGGCCTCTGCACAACGAAATAGAAGAATTTGTCTGCCTATCTGAAATTGGGAATGACCTTCTTTAGGCCTTCTCAATCCGAATTTGATGCATGAAGTTTTCAAGATTTATGAGGAATATGTAGAGAAAGCGATCATACAAGTTTGTGGTCAGGATGTTTTGCATTTTCCTAGTTCTCTATATCCTTCCCAAGCTGCTTCACATTTTATTTCTAATGCTATGGACTTTTTGTTAGATTTAGGGCAGACAACTGAGAGGGGGGGTGAATCAGTGGTCCAAAACTTTCCTTAATTTAAACACTTAACTCCACATTGTTATTTAACTACTTAATAGTAAATCAATCATGAAAGCACAATGCAACAAATCAAGAGTAGAAACATATCAACACATGTGACACCAAGATTTTTGACATGGAAAACCCGGTTAAGGGAAAAACCATGGGCTGATAACCCAAGAATGTATTCTCTGTTAGAAGAATAGAAAGAACAAAATGGCACATGCCAATTAGGGCTCACTGCCTGAGCACACTGCTCACAAGAGGCTCACTACCTACAAGAGACACACTGTCTACAAAGAAATAAGTATCACCTACTTGAATTAGAAAATAGTAGTTGCACCATGCTTGAATCAGTTCCATTAAGCTCAATACTTCTACTTTGCCTTTTGTTCTCCTCCTCGCTACCACACACTCATCTTCACCAGGACACCTTCAAAATGACTTTGTAATCCCTTATTTATACAAGGCATCAACTTAGGAATGATCATCTAAGTCGGCAAACATCCACAAGATCATCCACAAGATGTATAACTCATTCGGTCGACCTGTCTCAGGAAGAACACCATCATCCGGAAGTTTATTCTTCAATTGCAAGCTCCAAATCTAATACGGACCACCAACACGAACTGGACATGATCCAAAGACCTCCACAAGATAGCCTGAATCACCAAGAACATCCACACTTCTTCTGCTTACTGAAATCCTTCTCTCCTTCATCTGGAACCTTAAGAACACAGTCTGTCATTACTGTCACAAAGAAATAGATGCTTGTGGACCTTCAAACCATGAACCAATATAGTTTATATTCCACAAAGACTTTCTCAACACTCCCTCAAAACTGTAGAACAGGAAAATACAATTTCGGATCTCACCGGACCTGTCTGTATCACTCTGTCACCACTGAACATCTGTCGAAACTAGTTTTACTAGAGTAGCCACAACTTCTCCATATCATCATGCGAACCTATGAAATCTCTACTGGAACACCTTAGGACACATATCTACAAACCCTTTAATCTACATCCTCTGATACTCATCCTGTCTTAGATTTTTACCTTATTGCCATCACTGTTCTTCACTGTTCCTGATTTGAGACTAATTTTCTCAATATCCTCAGCGCACATCTCTTTCAATCCTTATACTTAATACAACAGGAGTATGTTGACATCAATGACAACACTGGTTAGGCCCATACTTGCAACAATCTCCATCTTTGTCATTGATGGCAACATATGATGTGAAAAACTGTTTTAACCATCAAGACAAGAACTTCTCCTTACTATCACAACTCCCCCTATCAGCAACAACCATTCATATGTCTTCTCTCCCTTTACTACTCCCCCTTTGATCAGCAATCACTTGTTTTTCACATGTCTTCTCTCCCCCTTTGACATCAATGGCAAAGGGCACATACTTGCAATTCCAACACTTCAGAATCATACCTACTGCTCCCCTTGAGTAGCAGATCCACATCATGAATCCAGATCACAAGATATGACTGTGATATTCACTGGACTGATGCACATCAGTGCACCTTAGTTCACCACCAGAGGGGCAATAACCCCTAACTTCTCCCTAAGATACTCAAAAGAGTCCTTAGGAAGAGGTTTAGTGAAGATGTCTGCAATCTGATCCTTGGAGGGCACAAACTACAATCTGACTTCATTCTTGTTCACTTGCTCTCTCAAAAAGTGACACTTGATGGATATATGTTTAGTCTTTGAATGCAACACCGGATTCTTAGATATGTTAATTACACTTGAATTATCACAGAAAATTATGATAGGCTCCTCATATTCCACTTTGATATCTCTTAGCATCTGCTTCATCCACAGAACTTGAGTGCAACTACCTGTTGCTGCACTATATTCTACTTTAGTTGTAGATAGAGATATTGCCTCTTGTTTCTTGCTTAGCCAGGAAACCAATCTCTTCCCCAAAAAGAATGCTCCACCACTAGTACTCTTCCGGTCATCCACATCTCTTGCCCAATCAACATCTGTATATGCATGAAGAGAGAAATCATGATCTCTAGGATACCACAGACCATACTCAACTGTCCCTTTTAGATATCTAAAAATCCTCTTGACTACCATGACATGAGATTCTCTAGGATCCGCTTGGAATCTAGCAACAAGACCAATAGCCTGCATAATGTCTGGTCTAGTTTGAGTGAGATACAACAATCCTCCAATCATTGACCTGAACTTTGTCTGATCTGCCTTAGGAGAGTCATCATCTTGGCTCAACTTACATCTGGTTGCCATGGGAGTATTCATTGGCTTTGAATCTTCCATCCCAAATTTCTTCAACAATTCTTTCACATATTTGGTCTGAGAAATGAAGATTCCTTTCTTTGTTTGAGTGATTTGTAGACCCAAGAAGAAATTTATTTCACCAAGCATGGACATCTTAAACTCACTTTTCATTTGATTTGCAAAAGTTTTACACATACTATCTCTTCCTCCAAAAATGATATGATCAACAAACACTTCAACAATCAAGATGTTTTCATGATAAATTTTGAAATATAAGTTACTGTCAGCAGTACCTTTGTTGAAACCAATCTTCAAAAGATGCTTGTCCAATCTTTCATACCAAGCTCTTGGGGCTTGCTTCAATCCATATAGTGCCTTCTTCAACTTGTAGGCCATATCACCATGATCAAACAACTGAAAACCATCCGGTTGCTCAATGTACACTTCTTCTTCCAAGTCACCGTTCAGGAAGGCAGACTTGACATCCATCTGATATACCTTGAAACCCTTAAAGGTAGCAAAGGCAAGAAATAATCTGACTGCTTCAATTCTTGCCACCGGAGCAAAGGTTTCTTCAAAATCAACTCCTTCTATTTGAGAGTAACCCTTGCAAACCAATCTGGCTTTATTTCTGATTACTTCACCAACTTTATTCAGTTTGTTCTGGAAGACCCATTTTGTTCCAATTACATTCTTATTTTTAGGTCTGGGAACAAGATCCCAAGTGTGATTTTTGTCAATTTGCATTAGCTCTTCCTCCATTGCTTTGGTCCAGTTTTCATCATTGCAAGCTTCATTCACTGTCTTAGGTTCAATCTTTGAAATCAGCCAATACTCTTCTGAATCTTGAGCAATTCTCCTTCTAGTTTGTACTCCTTTACTTTTATCACCTATGATTTGATCTTCAGAGTGGTTCAGTCTTACATACCTAGGAACTTTGGAAATTTCTTGTACTTCTGATTCTTGATCTGGCTCATTGAAACTCATTTCTTCTTCTTGGTTTACCGGATTAGTTTGAGTTTGACTAACAGATGGGGCTTGGGCTCCTTGAGTTAGAACACCATTCTGATCATCTTCATCATATTCATAAAACCTTGAGGGTTTCTCAATTCCCTCATCAACCTTCACATTTGTACTTTCTATCATCTTTCTCAGTCTCTTGTTATAACACCGGTATGCTTTGCTTTGAGTAGAGTAACCCAAGAATATTCCTTCATCACTTCTAGCATCAAACATTCCTAGATCTTCATCTCTTTTAATGTAACATTTACTACCAAAAACTCTGAAATACCTCACAGTAGGAGTAAGGCCAAACCAAAGTTCATAAGGAGTCTTACCGGTATTGCTTTTGATTTGAACTCGATTGAGGGTATAGACTGTAGTGCTAACAGCTTCTCTCCAATAGATCTAAGGAACATTTGCTTCCATCATCATGGTCCTAGAAGCTTCCTGGATGGTCCGGTTCTTTATCTCCACTACTCCATTCTACTGTGGAGTCCTAGGGGCAGACAACTGTCTCTTTATTCCATGTTTCTCACAGAACTCTATGAACTCTCCAGATGTGAATTCTCCACCTCTATTAGACCTCAGACATTTCAATTTTAATCTGGTTTCATTCTCTACCATAGCCTTGAATATTTTGAATTTCTGAAGAGCTTCTAATTTTTCTTTTAGAAAGGTTACCCACATCATTTGGGAATAGTCATCAATTAGTAACATGAAGTATCTATCACCTTGCATACTCCTAATTCTTGCCAGACCACAAAGATCAGTATGAACTAAGTCCAATAATTCGGTAGAAGATAGTTCCTTACTTTTGAATGAGACTCTGCTTAGCTTACCCAACTGACATTCTTTACACAAGCTATTAGTAGGTTTCACTAATTATGGAAGATCTCTTACAGCCTGAGTATTGCTTATCTTAATGATATTATCAAAATTCACATGACACATCCTTCTATGCCATAACCAACTTTGATCAACTTGAACAAATAAGCAACTTTTACCAGTACCAACCAAGTGAAAGATATTACCTTTAGTTTGAGTACTAGATAATCTCTGTTCTGGAGCTTTCAAAGATCTTGCATTTTCCATCCTTGAACCGGAGATCATAGCCTTTGTCCGCTAACTGTCCAACACTGAGAAGATTGTGCTTCAATCCTTCAACATACAGTACATTACCGATTTTGTTTGTTCCATCAAAAGAAATAGTTCCTCTACCTCTGATTCTACCAGTAGAGTTATCACAAAATTTTACCACTCCTTCATATCTTTCCAAATCTACAAACTTATTTTTGTCACCTGTCATATGGTGAGAGAATCCACTATCAATGACCCAATCATCCTTTTCTTCAACTTGGGCAGCCAGAGCTTTTTCTACAACATTATGATTGACAGATTCAGAGGAAATTGGTTCTTCTTCCTTGATGGCAATAAACACCCATTCACTTCCAGATTTGTTTCCTATCTCTGATTCATCATATGTTACTCTTTCATTATCATCTTCTTCATGAACATAGTAACAATTCTTTTGGAACCTTGATCTGTTAGGATTTGGCCTTGAAAATCTTTCCGGACACTTAGAGGCAAAGTGACCAATCTTATTGCAGTTAAAACACTTAAAAGGCAATTTTCCTTCATACTTACCAGATCCTCTTGGCAGTCTCTTTGCAATAAGGGCTTCAAGTTGAGCAGTTTCAGCTTCTTCTTCTTCTAGGTCTTTTCTTGCTTTTTCATACCATAATAGTTTCCTTGAGGAGTTCTCTCCTAGATCAAACCTTTGTTTATCTTTTACAGAGGCATTGTCTTTGAATGCAGATTCAGTCTTTGGGGGTTCATCTCCAAACTCGGCCATCTCAAATGCAGCCAATTTACCAACCAATTGATCTCTTGTGACAGTTATGTGAGCTCTGAATTCTTCAATTGCAGCAGCCTTGATTTTATAAGAAGCAAGAAGGGATCTGAGAACTTTGCCAAGAATCTCATCTTCATTCAAGACTCCACCAACATTTCTAATTCCACAAACAATCTCATTTACTCTTGGCATAAAAGTAGTAATATTTTCATCATCTCTCATTTTTAGATTTTCAAATCTCCCTTTCAGACTCTGTAGCCTTGCACTTTTAACATACTTGTCTCCTTCATGCAAAAGTTCTAGTTTTTGCCAGATGTCAAAAGCAGTTGGTAGGTCAATAACATTTGAGAGTTCTAAATCAGATAATGTGCTTAGAAGAGCTTCTATAGTCCGCAGATTATTTTCAGCATCTGTGATTTCACTTTGGGAATTCGGGCCACCTTGTGGAGGTACATACTATTTTGTAACCATAGACCAGTACGCCATTCCCATGCATTGCAAATGACACTTCATGTGACCTTTCCATAGATTAAAATTTGTTCCATCAAACTTCGGGCTATCCTTCTTGTAAGATGACATCTTGGATCTCCTCAAGCGGTTAAGCTCCTTTTAGAGGAACTTGGCTCTGATACCAATTGTTAGATTTAGGGTAGACAACTGAGAGGGGGGTGAATCAGTTGTCCAAAACTTTCCTTAATTTAAACACTTAACTCCACATTGTTATTTAGCTGCTTAATAGTAAATCAATCATGAAAGCACAATGCAATAAATCAAGAGCAGAAACATATCAACACATGTGACACCAAGATTTTTGACGTGGAAAACCTGGTTAAGGGAAAAACCATGAGGTGATTAACCCAAGAATGTATTCTCTGTTAGAAGAATAGAAAGAATAAAATGGCACATGCCAATTAGGGTTCACTATCCGAGCACACTGCTCACAAGAGGCTCACTGCCTACAAGAGACACACTGTCTACAAAGAAATAAGTATCACCTACTTGAACTGGAAAATAGCATCTTCACCATCTTGAATCAATTACATTAAGCTCAGTAGTTCTGCTCTGCCTTTCATTCTCCTCCTTGCTACCACACACTCATCTTCACCAGGACACCTTCAAAATGACTTTGCAATCCCTTATTTATACAAGGCATCAACTTAGGAATGATCATCTAAGTCGGCAAACATCCACAAGATCATCTGCAAGATGTATAACTCATCCGGTCGACTTGTCTCAGGAAGAACACCATCATCCAGAAGTTTATTCTTCAATTACGAGCTCCAACTCCAATGCGGACCACCAACATGAACTAGACATGATCCAAAGACCTCCACAAGCTAGCCTGAATCACCAAAAACATCCACACTTCTTCTGCTTACTGAAATCCTTCTCTCCTTCATCTGGAACCTTAAGAACACAGTCTGTCATTACTGTCACAAAGAAATAGATGCTTACGGACCTTCAAACCATGAACCAATATAGTTGATATTCCACAAAGACTTCCTCAACACTCCCTCAAAACCACAGAATAGGAAAATGCAATTCCAGATCTCATCGGACCTGTCTGTATCACTCTATCACCACTAAACATCTGTCGGAACCGGTTTTACTAGAGTGGCCACAACTTCTCCAGATCATCATGCGGACCTCTGAAATCTCTACTGGAACACCTTAGGACACATATCTACAAACCCTTTAATCTGCATCCTCTGATACTCATCCTGTCTTAGATTTTTACCTTATTGCCATCACTGTTCTTCATTTTTCCTGATTTGAGACTAATTTTCTCAATATCCTCAGCACACAGCTCTTTCAATCCTTATCATTAATGCAACAGGAGTATGTTGACATCAATGACAACACCGGTTAGGCCCATACTTGCAACACTTTTTGCAAAATCCTGACCTGGTAAGGAACTTGGGCTCTATGTTTGTTCATGATGATCATTTTTTCGTAGATGTTTTTAACGAAAGTTTAGTGGATTACAATTTGTATAAGGGTACTACTCTTGTGGGTGGCTTGTTTTTTTGCAGGGATCTCTTCCGTCAACCTACACTGCATTGCCTTTATAATGCTATGCTGCATGGGCTTCAAAATAATTGTAATCTAGCCTTTCATAATTCTGTTCATTGTCATAGGAATGAGCTGTGCAAGCAGGTGATAGATGA
This sequence comes from Cunninghamia lanceolata, assembly GCA_027924645.1. NCBI lineage: Eukaryota > Viridiplantae > Streptophyta > Pinopsida > Cupressales > Cupressaceae > Cunninghamia > Cunninghamia lanceolata. Next base: position 1,733,197 of record BSBN01000061.1, on the reverse strand, counting down.
TGCTACAAGGGTTTTTAATGCTCTAACATTCCTTCTACATTATAACCCTCCTCCTCATCTGCCGCCCCCTCTGCCGGCTGAAGAAGAGGATCATGGACAACAGGGTTTAATTGTTGAAGGCTAGCAAGATGTTATCTAATGGTTTTGGGGTTTTATGTGGCTTCCTATAAATTTTGTATTGTATCAGATGAAAATTTTGTAATAGTTCCCTCGGGACACAGAAGACAGTTTTGTAGTGAAATCATTGATTTTGACTTAGCTGACTCAACCTCTTGAGTCGTCTTTGTAATTAGATAAGTTAAAAGGCTACAACCAGAGGTTTTCTTTGCTGATTCTTTCCTACCGGTATGCCTCTTTGAATCAGGCATTTTGTATTTTTTATTTTAAATTAATATAATTTTAGTGGCTATGCCACTTTTTCAAAAAAAAAAAACATTTTTAGAAGAAAAAAAGGAAGCAACAATGGAAGCCAAACTAGAAGCAAACCAAAAGTAATCTTGGAAGCAAAACTTGGTGTTATCTAGGAAGCAAAAACATAAGCAATTCAGGTAGCAAACAAAGAAGTAATAATGGAAGCAATTTTAGAAGTAACAAAAGATGCAATAATAGAAGCCATATTAGAAGCAACAAAAGATGCAAAAATGGAAGCAAAATTGGAAGCAACAAGTGATGTTATATTGGAAGCAAAATTGGAAGCAAAACTAGAAGCAAAATTGGAAGCAAACCTAGAAGCAAAACTGGAAGCAAAATTGGAAGCAAAACCGGAAGCAAACCTAGAAGCAAAACCGGAAGCAAAATTGGAAGCAAAACTGGAAGTAAAACCAGAAGCAAAACTAGAAGCAAAATTGGAAGCAAAAATGGAAGCAAAATTGGAAGCAAACCTAGAAGCAAAACTAGAAGCAAAATTGGAAGAAAACTGGAAGCAAAACTCGAAGCAAAACCAGAAGCAAACCTGGAAGCAAAATCAGAAGAAAAATTGGAAGCAAAATTGGAAGTAAAATTGGAAGCAAAATCGGAAGAAAAATTGGAAGCAAAAGTGGAAACAAAATTGGAAGCAAAACCGAAAGCAAACCTAGAAGCAAAACTAGAAGCAAACTTGGAAGCAAACCTAGAAGCAACACAAGAAGCAAAACCAGAAGCAAAATTGGAAGCCAAACTGGAAGCAACAAAATCTGGCACTAAATCCAGTGCTAAACCCGGTACTAAAACCTAGCACTAAACCTAGAACTAAACTCGGCGCTAAACCTGGCGCTAAACCAAGCATTAAATCTGATGCTAAACCTAGTGCTAAATCCGGCGCCAAAGTGAAATGCAGTTTGGTGCCAAGTTTTGCATCGGCAAAAGTGTCCAATTCATGAAATCAAATGCACTAAATTTTGGTACTATTTTAGGTGTTAATTGCCTCTTTTGTTGTAGTGACTATTAGAGCAAAGTGTGCAAGAAACTCTATGATACTTTTAGCAGATTACCAATTGGAATGTTGCTTTTGAAACCTAACTCTAACAAATGAATTTAAATAAAATGCAAAAGGTAAAGGTTAAAGAGAAGTATTGAGATCTAGGAGACAATTACAATAGGATGAAATGTCATAGATAGACACGCACTTTCAATAAAACCACCCCTTGTTTCACCAAGTTAAGAAACCTAATATTGCAAGAGATGATGCAATCTTCAGTGGAAACTTAAGATTTTCAAATCACATTCACTCATTAAACACCCAGATAATGGCATAATTTAATTACTAAAATGCAATTGAACTACATTTAATTAACAAGGTTCAAGCTAACTATGCACATCAACTTACAATTAACAAGCACCAATAGTATGAACTAAATCATTCATTGAATATCTCAGCATTTACCCATCATTGAAAAAGCACATTTAACTAACTTTAGATTGATATGAACCATGAAATCCAAAAGAGATAACACAATAACACAAATTCCTAGCAACCTGCAAAATTTGCTTTGTATTAATCAGATTTTGGCAGAGTTTGAGCAATTCATTATCAAGTCTTGGTTACAATGAGAGGAAATGATGGCCCTTTTATAAATAAGGCACCATATTGAGTTTTTCATGGACAGTGGAGATTAACTCAACACCAATGGTCCAAATTTATATTGCATTGAATGATGTACAACAATTTGTTACATTTTCATATTTAATTTTGTCTTGATAGAAAAAGACAAAATACAGCTTGCAAATATATTAAACTTGGACAAAATGAGTACCCATTTGGATGTACATGACAAAGAGCCAATTTTCAAGGCAAAATAAAGTCAATAGGAAGTCACATGACCCTTGAAAACATGAGCTGATGTAGATTGACGTGATTTCACATGCTGACAAATCACTTTACTACCCATTGTCATCCAAGTCAACCTTGTTCTTTTCTTCTTCCTTGATGTTGTATGCCAAAAATGCTGATAGTGCTGAATTAATCTTTGATGGGTTCAGATTCTTTACAAAATCAACTCTAAATTTCATTGTGTCTATTGCACCAAAAAAATTATGATACATAGCTGATCTAGACCATTTATTCTTTTTGAATTCTTTGAAGAGCATCCTCAAATCATTGATCATTTCGAAATCCTCCACTTAACACGATGGTGATTCCCCTTGTATGAATAAATTAAACTTTTCCTTGGATTCCTAGACATCTACAGGGGTAATTTCATCTAGATACATATGGGTGCAAGCTTGGAGTGTGTCATTCAGACTATAACTTACCTCCATTATCTAAGCTCGAGTCAGTTCTACTTTAGCTTTGGCTTTATCAAAGAATCCCTTCTTTAACTTTATTAATTCAAGCCAATGTTCAGGAAAATGTAGTTCCTCCTTGGTCAAAATATTTTCTTCAATTAAAACTTCATCAGACAATTTGCATATACCCAAAACTTGGGGATGGATGTGATAGTATTATTCATCATAGTTGCTCTAATCTTCAATGACGTCATCCCATTCTGCTTTTAGCGTACAAAATTCCCTATGCATGTCAGTAATGTCATCAATTATTTTGCAATCTTCTTCGTACACTTTGTGATACCTTTTTTCTATTGCAGAAGCAACAACCTTGATATTATTGAAATCCTCCAACTCATTCACTGAGAGAAGAGTAAGTGTTGTAGAGGTTTCACCTTCAGAATGAGAAGGCTTCAACAAATATCTGATACAGGCTTTTAATTATTCATTTTGCTGTTGGAGTTACTACTTAGTCAACTCGTCTTTATTTAATATATCAAGAATATTGGATACAAAACCTTTAAACTCATCAATATCTCAAGTCTTGGAAGTTGGTCCTAGATTAAGAGTGGTGACAGTGTAGTCCTCTGGTTTGACATCTTCCTTATTTGCCTACTCAAGTGGGACTGCTACCTCTCAATTTGTGATCTTGTAGCATCCTTATAAATTCTAGATCAAATTTTGGTCTTTTTATATTTCTTTGGTGATGCAGAGATAGGGGCAACACACAAATGCAAGGTTTCATTTGCCACTTGACTGTTCACACATTGTCTTGACTGTCCTCTTAGAATGCATTGCTTTAAGACTAGGAAAAGCTGTCATTTCATGGTTTGAATGCATAAGATACCCACCAAACCTCCCAACCACCTTGGACCACACTAAAATGACCAGGGGATACTCACCAAACTCACAAAACAACATAGCCACTTGTTGTTCCTACTGTCTCTTCACAACTAGGCCTACTTGCTTGTAGCCCTATCAATGAGGTTTTTCAAGCATAAATTGAAGGATTTGAGGCAAATCAAAGAAAAAAATAGATTTTTAGATACCCATTAAGGTCATACACACCATACCTAACATGTAATGGGGGTTGTTTTGTAACACGTGCCTCAAATTTGGACTGTCCTAGCTAAAAATTAGGTCTAAATAGGCCTCTTTTACAAAGGAAGTGCCTCAAAATCACCAAGTTTTTACCCAAACTCAATGGAAAGTCTTTAGTTATGTATATAAAAAAATAATCCACCATTTTTTTGATCAGGACCCACACATATCTCATCAAATTCAAACATGTAAACTAGAAACCCTCATTCTTCCTAAAAAATAGGAAATTACAGCAATAAGAACATTTCAAAACACCAAGAAAACTCATTTGTTTGCTCCACAAGTGAAGAAATAATTTGAAGGACTTCAAAATATGTCATTCCACCATTTTGTGCCATTTTCCCATGGTCGTGGTACTCAAAAACATAAAATTTCTCGCTAGGACTGTCAAAACCTAGGTTATTGGATTGTTTTTAGAAAAATGAGCATAAAATCCACAAAACATGATACCATACCATAAGCTCATATGAAAAATAAATTTAATCCAATACCCCATCCAAACATATATGGTGCAGGGTGCTCCAGGACCATACCAGGCCGTACAAGTGCAAAGAACAACAAAAAATGTAGAAAAACTGTGAAAAACATAGCTGTAGCAGCAAAAATGGTAATATTTATGTTATTTTCTTCATCTTCAAACCTCATCTCCTCTTCTATGACCTCCATATCCATAAAAAAAATGTTTTACAATATATATTCTTCACTCCACTCGTCCTCCATCGAGAAAACTCAAAAAGAAAGGCTAAAAATAGCCTCTCCACTAAGGCTACCAAAATAGAAAATACTAAACTTATGAAAAAACTTAAAGACCCTAGTCCTATAATTACCCTCACTACAAAAATGCCTCAAATAGAATTTATTACAATAATAAATGGTCTTTTAAGATATTATTTTATGCAAACTCAACACTACAGCCTAGATTTTAATAATTGTCCATTTTTGACAAATAGTGCCCTGCACCATACACCCCAATTTTGAAGTTTTCCAAGTCTCTTGGAAAAAGTACTACATCTTGTGCTCCTTTGTGTTCTTCATGGCTCTAACCTTCACTCTTTCCTATAACAGGTTCACTATGTACTTGACTCCAACTGTCCTTGACATTCTTCCATTTAGCTTCCCTTGAAACATGCTCTAATTGTGTATTGTTTTGTGGGGTGTTGTTCCACCTTATCACCAAACTCTGATTCAAATCTCCCCTTACCTCTGTATACAATATTTCTCCTACTTCCATTACTTCCCTCTTCTCTTCTTGTTTAGACCATTGTCCAATGCTTATGCTATTTGCATATTTTTCACCATCAACTGTCCTTTCTCCTCTGTCAGTCTCCTTAACATCTGTAGCAATGCATTTGGTGGTCTCTGTCAGATCTGCACCTAGCTTTTCCACTGTCCAACCAGCATCCCAATCCACTGTCCTTCTATCCTCATGATTCACTATCCTCTCTTTCACTGCCCTACAAGTTTCAACATCACTAGGCTGCCTTACCATAAGACACATGACTCTCCCTATCTATATGCCTTCTTGTACTTCAAACTTGCTCTTGTCTGTACTAACTTGAGGTATCATGCCACATTCTTCCTCTTTCCATACAAAAACATTCTTCTTCATCTCTGTCTGCACATTGTGTTTTTCCTTCTCATTTGTTGTCCCAACAACATCAAACTGTGACTTGGCTGCAAATTTCACTCTCACCTTCCTCATTCCTCACATATTCTTTTCTCCCTATCATGATGATCTCACCTTGATCTCTTACCTCTTCAACCAATGGAGTTAGAATGAATGATCTCCCATCCTTTTTAATGTTATATGTATTTTGTCTCCCATTATACATTGCTGACATCTCAAACTGCCAAGGCCTTCCAAGTAAAACATGGCAACAACTCATGGGTAGAATATCACAAACGAATTTATCTCTATATTGACCAATTTGAAATTCAAGAGTAGCTTGTTCACTCACCAAAATGGTTTGATTTTCACTAACCCAAGACACTTGATAAGATTTTGCTATAGGCACTCTTTGCAAGTTCAATTTGTGCACCATATCACTAGATACCATATTATCAGTGCATCCAGAATCAACTACTACTTTTCATACCTTAGTTTTGCATCTATAGGCTATCCTAAACAAGGCTCTTCTTTGAATTAGCTCTTTCTCCTTGGATGTCTTCAAGAGTTGTCTTCTCACCATCAATGATTCACCCACCTCTGGTGCAACATGGACACTTTCTCTTTCATCTTTCCATACAACTTGGACTCTCTTTTCACCTCTTCTTTCACCTCCACTTGAAGTAGTACCAATCTTGTCAGGGCACTTATAGGCTAGATGACGAAACTCACCACAGTGATAGCACTTTCCAGTAAACACATTTGAACCTCTTTCTTGATTTGCATATCTACCCCTAAAACTTGTTCTTCCACCTCTCGATCCACCTCTAGACTTAGCCTCTTGTTCTTTACTTTTACTAGCATCTTCTTCATTGAACTATTTCAGAGTAGAAAAAATTCCTCTACCTCTAGAAGTACTGCCTCTTCCTCTTGTTGTCTTCTCTTGTCTCCTCTTCACCTTTTCTTCTGCCCTTATAGCCATTTGAAAACATTGTTCCACTATTTTTGGTGCCAACAAACTTATTTCATCTTGAATGTTATAGCTTAGGCCATTGAGATATCTAGCTACTCTTTCTTCCTCATCCTCCTCATGCTTTGTTCTTATACTTAACCTATAAAACTCCTTAGTGTATACTTGCACATCTAAGTCCTTTTGCCTAAGATTTTGTTATATTTTAAGCAATTGAACATTATAATCACCAGGAAGAAGCTTACCTTTCAGTTTTGCCTTCATTCTCTCCCAAGAAGTGATCTTGTTCTTCCCTTATTTCTGCCTTTCCTCTTCCACAAAGTTCCACCATAGCAAAGCATGTCCTTTCAGTTTGGTCTTATCCATACTCACCTTGTGATCTTCATCTATCTCTTCACTTTCAAAGTAATTCTCTATGGCTCCTATCTAGTCCAAGAGCTCTTCACCATCTAGTTTGCCTCCATACATTGGCAAGTCCATTTTGCTATGTCCATCACCTTTCACAGCTTTCACAAACTTTACCATCCTCACATCCTCTGGATCCAACTCTTCTTCTTCACTAGAAATTTCTTCTTCTTCTTTAGACTCATTTTTACTCATGGTGCTAGCTTTAGACTTCAATGCAGCAATCTCATTCTTCAAGGCTTCTAGCTCTTTAGCCTGTTGATCAATCCTCCTTGCAACTGCACTACCTTTAGGAGGCATCTTGTCTCTAACCAAATCTCCTTCAACCTACAACAAATATCAACTTTTTCCCAAACAAAATTAGAACCTAAGCTCTGATACCACTTGATGCAGAAACAAGGGCAGCACACAAATGTAAGGTTTCATTTACCACTTGATTGTTCACACATTGTCTTGACTGTCCTCTTAGAATGCATTGCTTTAAGACTAGGAAAAGATGCCATTTCATGGTTTGAATGCATAAGCTACCCACCAAACCTCCAAACCACCTTGGACCACACTAAAATGACCAGGGGATACTCACCAAACTCACAAAACAACATAGCCACTTGATGTTCCTATCTCTTCACAACTAGGCCTACTTGCTTGTAGCCTTATCAATGAGGTTTTTCGAGAAAAACTTGAAGGATTCAAGGCAATCCCAAGAAAAAAAATAGATTTTTGGATACAAATTAAGGTCCTACACACCATACCTAACATGTAATGGGGGTTGTTTTTAACACCTGCCTCAAATTTGGACTGTCCTAGCTGAAAATTAGGCCTAAATAGGCCTCTTTTACAAAGGAGGTGCCTCAAAATCACCAAGTTTTTACCCAAAATCAATGGAATGCCTTTAGTTATGTATTAAAATAGAATAATCTTCCCTTTTTTTGATGAGGACCCACACTTATCTCATCAAATTCAAACATGCAAACTAGAAACCCTCATTCTTCCTAAAAAAATAGGAAATTACAACAATAAGAACATTTCAAAACACCAAGAAAACTCATTTGTTTGCTCCACAAGTGAAGAAATAATTTAAAGGAATTCAAAATCTGTCATTCCACCATTTTGTGCAATTTTCCCATGGTTGTGGCACTCAAAAACATAAAATTTCTCTCTAGGACTGTCAAAACCTAGGTTATTGCACTATTTTTAGAAAAATAAGCATAAAATCCACAAAACATGATACCAGACCATAAAATCATATGAAAAAGAAAGGTAATCAAATACCCCATCCAACCATGTATGGTACAGGGTTCTACAAGGTCGTACTAGGCCATACAAGTGCAAAGAACAACAAAAAATGTAGAAAAACTATGAAAAACAGAGCTGTAACAACAAAAATGGTAATATTTATGTTATTTTCTTCATCTTCAGACGTCATCTCCTCTTCTATGACCTCCATCTCCATCAAAAAAGCATGTTTTACAATATATATTCTTCACTCCACTCCTCCTCCATCAAGAAAACTCAAAAAGAAAGGCTAAAAATAGCCTCTCCATTAAGGCTACCAAAATAGAAAATATTAAACTTAAGCAAAAACTTAAAGACCCTAGTCCTATAATTACCCCCACTAAAAAAATGCCTCAAATAGGCTTTATTACAATAATAAATGATCTTTTAAGACCTTATTTTATGCAAACTCAACACTAAAGCCTAGATTTTAATAATTGTCCATTTTTTACCAGAAAACTATCCAAATGTAGGGGACATAACTTCTATTTTGGAAGGCTAACTACTTAGCCTCTAGTGTAGCCATTCTGGAGCTACAGAAGATTTCTTTGGAGAGTCAATGTGAATGTCCTCCTTATTAAAATAATCATCCTCATGAATATTCTCTTCCTCTAGACCCTTCTCTACCCCTTTATCCTCCAGTGTACCCTACTTTTCTGCCTCTGTATTATTTGGAGGGGATTCTTATTGCTCTATATATTGTAATTTTTCTATTATAGCTTTCTGAGCAATCTCCATAATTGAGTCAGTGGCTACCCCCTCTGATGGGTTGTCCTCTATGTCCACTTCTATCATGCTAGGATCTATAGGAGGCTTGTGTGTTATGTCTTCAATTACTACCTCTCCCTGAGAATCTAACTCAACACATACCTTTTCAATGCCAGGTAGTAAAGGGATTGGAAGATCTATTGGCAAGGGCACCTGGGTTGAATCATTAAAGGGTCTGGATAGAGAATTATTAAATATCACAAAAGAATCTATTGCAAATGTTGGAAAGTGCAGTTGGGATAGGCTGGCAAAGGAAGCAAAGACTAGGGAAGGTGGAATGGAGGGAGAGGATAACATGGGAGAAATGGAAATGAGTGTTGTGAGGCTGAGGGCTGCTAAAGAGAAAGAAGGCAAAAGTATGGTAGAAATGGGAGGTAAGGAGAATGAGGTGGAAGATGAAGAAGAGGAGATGAAGGCAAGGGCAAAGGAAATGGAAAGAGGTGAGGAAGTGGAAGTGGGAAGGCTTATAGATGTGATGGAAGGGAGGGAAGATGAGACAATGGATGAGATGGAAATGGAAGAGGTGGATGACAAAGAGGAAATGGAACCAATAGTTGAAGGTGAGGTTAATGGAAGAAGGGAAATGGATACACTTGCACTAATCATTCAGGAGAACACAACTGTAGAAGTATTAGAAGAAATAGGAAGTGAAGTACCAACTATAATAGGAGATAATGTGGTGATATTAATGTTTTGCTGTGGAGCCACAGAGGTGATGGGAGATGCATCCATAGTGGGTTATTTCTTGGTTTTCTTTGGGTTGGATGACTCACCTTTCCCAATGGGCAAGTCTTTCCTGTTTGAGCCTCTTGTGTTGATTGTAGGAGGGTTTCGCTTCTTCTACTACTTTAGAGGCTCTTTCTTTGCCTTCCCTTTGTCAGCAAGAGGAATATCTTCTTCACTATCTCCTCCTGGTGCATCTTTCTTAGGAGGTTCTTGTCTGTATCATCTCTTATTTTTATGGGTTCATCCTCTTCATCATCATCACTAGATCTATCTTACTACTTCTTAGTGTATGTAAGAGTTACCCCAACCCATGTTAAAGCTACATTTTTTTCTCTCAACTAGTTCCTACTAAACTTAAGAGGATTCCTCATTACTTCATCTAGTGAACTCTCTTCAGCATCAACCCAATTGGGCAATGGGATGGGCTAATTAAACAAGGCTTCCCAAGGTCCTCTCTATACCAAGTTCTTATCCTCTGCTACCTGATTAGGTACCTCTATGATGTTGAATCTTAGTATAAATCTAAAGACAAAATTGAATATTTTCTTCTTAGGACCTCATAATCATCAATGCAATTGGCCCAAAAGTCTTCAAGATGCTCTTGATGAAACATTTTTTTTTGACATGTCTCTCCATTATTCCAAAGGGATCAAAATGTGTCCTCTTTCTATAGTGATACAAATTTAGTAGTTGGAGCTCTGTATTTGAGTGTTTTGCTGCTCCAAGGGTAATGCAAGAGAAGTTTCCTCTACCCATCAGTATTGGGAACTTGATAGATGCCCTATACAAGTGCTTTAGCATTTCAACACAAGTAAGCAATTGCCTTGTTAACTCTAAGAGTACTACTTTGTCTATTGGATATCTGGATAATTTATAAGGTTTTCCAGTGAAGCCTTGGACTCTAAGGTATGTGTTTAGTGGAAAAATTGGATTTGTTAATGTTTTAGTGTTTTGATGTTTAAATCCTCCTTTCCACTTTACATTTAAGGATCTAGGGTCGAGTGGCAATTCAATATCATACCCTAGAACGCTGTGAGACGTAGGGAAACTTGGATTAGGGAATTTAATTATCAATTTCTCTTCTCTTATGCTCAATTGACCATGAAAACCCTAATTATGCAAATATGGCAACAAACTGACAAATAACAAAAAATGCTCTTGCAGACGGAAGTAAAATAGCAAATCACAGAATATCTATTTTCAAGGTTCTGAGGCAGAACAGTTGGGGACACTGGAGTGGGCGCCCAAGTCCAAGGTACTAGTTTCTTGGCAGGATCCTGACCTCCTTCTGACACTGATCAGCCCTGTAACTTCTATTTCTGGAAACTCAACTACAGAGGACACTAGATCAAGCCCCCAAGTCCTAGAAATGCTTCGGTGTCCTACTTCTTTTTAGATCCTGAATCCTTGATGCTTTCCAATCCTTCCTGTAACTTTACTTCTTCTGAAAACGACACCTATAACCTGTAATCACTAGACTTTGGGAGGAGGTTGTGGTGTTTAGAGGCTTGCCTCAGTCAAACCCCAGTGGACACTTAAGTCTCTGAACACTATTTTTAGATAAAGAGTGTGTGCCCTTGTGAGGTAGAGGCAAAAACCAAAGGAATCAATGATAAAGAGACAATATAATGTCACCTTGTAGTGAAGCTCTCATGGGAGGAAGATTCTCTTCATTCCATGAGGAAATTGATGCTCAAATCTACAAATACAAACACACAAACCACTCAAGTCTAATCTTGCAACATAATGAAAGCCTTGAATCACCTTGAGAATACCTAAAGCTTACAATGATCATCTAGTTGAAATCTCTAGTTTACAAATGAATGCCTAAGAATGATTTTATATGCAAATACAAACACTCCCTCTAAGATTTTCATAATTCAAACTTACCGTGTCGGCAAAGGACCCAAATAACGGTCATAAACTGACACCCAAAAATTAGGGCTGCCCCAAAATAGGGTAGGACTAGGGTGCAGGTGCCCAAGTCCTCCCCCCTATTTTGGGTAGGGTACAACTCAAGGGGTCCTCCTAGGTCCCATTTGTCATGTTACCTAGGGCTCATTCCATTGGGATGCCAAATTATAAACTAAGATGTCCTAAATGCATGCAAAAGACCCAGGAGCTAAACCTTATGAGGGAAAAGCCCCCAAGGGGACATTTTCTAATGTTAAATTTAGTCCCCACTTTAATGTATGTATAAATGCAAGGCCAATACATGCATTAAAGTAAGGTCACAAACACAACAAACACATCAATCACAAAGAAGACACGGCAATCACATAGAAGATAGTAACAGGCACGCAAAGCACAGAGAAGATAGTTACAGTCATGCAAAACACAAATAATATAGTCAATGCATAGAAGACACATTAATGCATGGAAGACAAAAATGATATATTTTCTTTTCTTTTTCTCATATACATGAAATGCAAATGCAAGTACTGGAAAGTAAACAAACCTCCCATAATATAGGATGCATTACCCTTAGGCACAGGTCTTTGTATATATGGGGCAACACTCATGCAAGATACACAAAACCTCCCAAAATCCAAGAAGCACTACCCTAAGGTGCTGATCTTTATTCTGCTTATGGGGAAACAGACACGCCACACAAAACAAGCATGCCAAAACACACACTTGAAGACAAAGAAAACATGGTAGACAAGCGATGGTGTGTACCCTATTTCTAGGCTCATCACCATCTCATGCACATTATAGGCACACACCAATGATTGGACTTTTCCACAACAATCGCCAAAGACACACTTAAGGGTTGAGTTAGTCACAGAACCGCTTCCCGCCTTTGTAGAGGACTTTTGAAAATGATAGGATGATGCAATCTTCTTCAAGAAATACATCCCTGCCTCCATAGAGGGCTTAAGAAAAAGGATATGCTCAATATCCTGCCTCCGCAGAGGTCTTACATGATTGATTGATTGATTGCAAACACACTCAGGATGCATGATGCACTCATCACACAGGTCTTTGTACTTGAGGAAAAACACATTGCTAACATCTATAACAAATAGCTTACCTTATCTATGCCCCCACCTTAAGGTGGTTGATATTAGGTATCAATATCAAGAACGTTAAGGTAGGAAGAAAACACACAAGGGAACACTAACTTTCGCAAAGCCCATGCCCCCTGGAGGTGACATGTACTTTACGATTGCCAAATGTTCCCACAAACACAACCTTGCAAGAAACATGTTAGTGTCTACAACATCATGATAAAAAACAACATCAATGCATATGATTAACCACACAAAGAGTCAATGTTATACAACAAATTTGGAGTTTGAGGATAACCATGGGGCTATATCACAAAGCTCTTTGAATCGAGTACCACCAAGGCCAAATTCAAAGACAAACAAAGGTGCATAGAGAAACATTATTGTTAAGGTTTGTAAATGCAATAGAAACATCATGAAATTCACTACGAAGAAAGCACGAGTGCTTCCACTAGCCAAGCATTGGATAAAATATACAACCCCATCATCATATTAGGAGCTAAGTCCATTTTTTTATTGCTCTCAAAAGGGACACTAGGTCCACATCAGTATAAATGTTTGTCATCATCCGCTTGCTAGATGGAAACACTAGAGGAAGGGAAACAATAAATAAGAGAGGAGAAACAAGTGTCTTAGGGACAGTCACATAGGAGGATGCCCCCAGTGTCACTAACTGCAATGCTATGTCTGTAAGACACAACACACAACAATGAAATTAGAGAGATGTAATATAGAAGAATGATGATACAAATAAAAGAAGGTCACAATAGAGGTGGTTTCCTGGTATCCTGGACCTTACAAGAGAATCAAGGGTCATCCCAAGAGGCCTAAACAACATATAACACATCACGGGGGAAGCACATCATGAGAGAGATAAAGGGTTAGAGATAGTTACCTATAGGGCCCCTGCCGGGCTAGAGGTTGTCTATAAGCAAATCATTGTCGTCATCTTCCCACTCCCTAATGTTGGAGGAAAGTGGGACATAAGGTATCATAACTAAATTCATGTCTTTCTCATCATGTTGTTCATTGTTAGGATCATTATTGTTTGGTTGAATATTGGGATCAATGTTTTCTTGTTGAGATGCAAGGTTTATGGCATAAGCTTGTTTTCTTTTTCTTCATTCTCTTGCTTTTCTATTTCTCTTTCTTCGACCACTTATCTCTTGTAAGATAGGGCCTTGCTCTTTCATAGGTTTTTGCAAATTAGAAGAAGAAGCACTAGGGTCAAATCTTATTTGATGCGGTGGAATATTTTTTTGTTGACAATGACCTCCCAATCCTTGTAAGGATTTCAGGGGAGGAACCTAAGCATAGGGACCTTGTCCTTTTGGTCTAAAGTTCTCTTCACATGTGGGTTGTTTCTCTTTTGTCATTTCTTGTATAGGAGGACTAGGTATTTCAATTTTATCCCAAAAGTAATTCAACTTGTAATGTGTTTTCTCAACCAAAGGTTTATACTTGTTGTGAGGGACGGTGATTATACGGCCACCTAGAGGGAATTTCAAACAATGGTGTATTGTTGAAGGGATAACTTTCATTTCTTTTAGCCAAGGATGTCCCAATTTAATGTGAAAGAGGTCAGAAACATGGACAACATCAAACCATTGTTTGACATGTTTTCCAGATAGTGTTAGTAACAATGATATCTTATCTAAAGGCTTGATAAAGGTTCCCTTATGTGTCTTAATCATCATGTTTGAAGGGTGATAAGAACCTTGCATTAGTTGATGTGAAAAGAGGAACTATTTAGTGGAAATATTAGTCATGCAATTAGGATCAATAAGAGTTCCATTCAAAGGGTTTCCCATTATTTTCACAGTGATGTAAAGAGGTCCATCAGAGTCTCCAATTGTTCTATCATGCGGTGTAAACATGATTTCAGGTTCAGGTGCTTTTATTTTCATATAAGGTCTAGGAGGGAACCTATCATTGTTATTGTGATTAGAGGCCATGTTTTTATGCTCAAATCAGATTTGAAAGTTTTTCCAAAAGTATGTCAAAGATAAGTGCAAAGCGATATACCCCAAAATAGCCTCAAATGCTTGATTTTTTGTACCATTTCCAATGCAAACAAATGAAACAAAAGATATTGTAAGGATTTTTTATCAAGGGAAGAAAATTATATGTCTGATATCAGTCCAAAACAGAAATAATATCCTTCCCAACACACTCTTGATGCAAATCCAAGATAATGCCAAGTCAACTATAGTGAAAATATGTCAAAATAGGCACTTTTTTCACCAAAACTCAATTCAAAATGGCATAACAAAGGGTGTCGTGAGGAAAATGATGATGGAAATAAAATAATATCATTAATAACAGCCACTTGGTGCCAAAATATCTAACACAACATGCTTTTAGTGCTACTTAAGGTCAAAGCCTAGTGAAAATATAGCAAAATATGCAATTTTTTCACAGTTTTTCAATTCCAAGACCTAGCAAAATGGGTGTTGCAAGGAATTTTAGGAGGTAAAACAAATAATATCAATAATATAAATCACCTCAATCCATAAAATTGATCACAACACATTTGGAGTGCAAACTAGGTCAAACCCTAGGGCAAAAATAGCCAAAAATATGTTGTTTTTCACTGAATTTTCAATACAAGAGCCCGTTATAAGGGTGCTGTGAAGATTTTTAGGAGGGGAAGAAAATTATTACCCTAATAACAAAAAATTAATGCAAAAATACTCTTCACAACATGCCTATGGTGTAAGTTTAGAGAGTCGATAAGGCCAAATTTAGCAAAAATAGTTGTTTTTGAAGCCCTAGGTTTGAGATGTTGATGCAAAATGCTATGTGAATGTTTTGAGGTCTGATTTATGATTAAAATTAAATAATCTCAGATATTAAAATGATTTTCAAGCTTGAACATGCAAAATGCCTATGCAAATTTAATGAAAATGCATCAAAATTGCTAGTTTTTGTTGAAATTTTCTATGTAAAATTGCAAATATTTTAAATCTAAATGCAAATTTACACTAAAATGCAAGACTACAGCCAAATGAAAATTTTAATTAGCCTCTAAAATTTGTAGAAAAATATGAAAGAAGATTTTGCCTACTAACCCTAGATTTTGGAATTACTAGGTTTAATGAAAATTGTCAAAATCTCTACAAAAGCCTAGCAAATTAATGATGAAAATGCAATGCAAATTTCTGAATTTTTGTGTTTTTATATAGTTTATATTATATCTGATACAAAAATCATGAATTAGGAAAATTTAGAAAGAACTGATGCAATTTAGTAAGCCAAACAATGCAATTTTTTTTTTTTTTAATTTTTGAAAATTTTCAATTTTTTTTTAATTTTTCTCAATGCAATAAAATGAATGACTATATGAATGAATGAAATCAATACAAATCTAAAGACACACACTTAGTAAGTTTCAATTTAAGTCCAAAACACGGGTTCACCAAAAATTTTAGCAGAAAAATTGGATTTGTTAATGTTTTAGTGTTTTGATGTTTAAATCCTCCTTTCCACTTTACATTCAAGGATCTAGGGTCGAGTGGCAATTCACTATCATACCCTAGATCACTGTGAGATGTAGGGAAACTTGGATTAGGGAATTTAATTATCAATTTCTCTTCTCTTATGCTCAATTGACCATTAAAACCTTAATGATGTAAATACAGCAACAAACTAACGAATAATAGAAAATGCTCTTGCAAACGGAAGTAAAATAGCAAATCACAGAATACATATTTTTGAGGTTCCAAGGTGGAGCAGTCGGGGACACTGGAGCGGGTGCCCAAGTCTAAGGTACCAGTTTCTTTGTGCGATCCTAACCTCCTTCCGACACTGATGAACCCTGTAACTTATGTTTCTAGAAACTCAGCTGCGAAGGACACTAAAGCAAGTGCCCAAGTCCTAGAAATGCTTCGGTGTCCTGCTTCTTTTTAGATCCTAAATCCTTGATGCCTGCCAATCCTTCCTGCAACTTCACTTCTCCCGAATATGACACATGTAACCTGTAATCACAAGACTTTGGGAGGGGGTTGTGGTGTTTAGAGGCTTGCCTTAGTTAAACCCCGGAGGACACTTAAGTCTCTGAACACTGTTGTTAGATAAAGAGTGTGTGCCCTTGTGAGGCAAAGGCAAAAACCAAAGGAATCAATGATAAAGAACAATATAATGTCGCCTTGTAGTGAATCTCTCATGGGAGGAAGATGCTCTTCATTCCATGAGGAAATTGATCCTCAAATCTACAAATACAAACACACAAACCACACAAGTCTGGTCTTGCAACGCAATGAAAGCCTTGAATCACCTTGAGAATGCCTAAAGTTCACAATGATCATCTAGTTGAAATCTCTAGTTTACAAATGAATGCCTAAGCATACTTTTATATGCAACTACAAATACTCCTGCTAAGATTTTTGTAATTCAAACTTACCATGTCGGCAAAGGACCCAAATAACGGTCATAAACTGACACTCAGAAATTAGGGCTACCCCAAAATAGGACAGGAGTAGGGCACAAGTGCCCAAGTCCTCCCCCCTATTTTGGGTAGGGTACAGCTCAAGGGGTCCTCTTAGGTCCCATTTGTCATGTTACCTAGGGCTCATTCCATCGAGATACCAAATTATGAACTAAGATGTCCTAAATGCATGCAAAAGACCCAAGAGCAAAAACTTATGAGGGAAAAGCCCCCAAGGGGACATTTTCTGATGTTACAGTATGTAAACTTCTAGAATTGGATATACCATATCCCATAAATCTGTATAACATTGACCACTTCTAGAGATAATCTCCTAGCGATGTCACCTTGTAACATCTGTGTAACATGCATAGTGAATGCATCATTAACTCTTTTGTAGTGCACAAGTGATTGTGAAATCTCCAATTGTGTGTAACATTCATACAATTTGTATTGATCCTCACTGTTACCTACTTCTCCCAATTTTGATAAACCAAGATAGGAAAAGTTACTAGCCAGAGCATAAACCACATAGGAAGTCCACCTAAATGTTTCCTTATTGTGAAATGCAACAAAAGCCTCATGAATATTGTTGCTCAGGATATAAGCCCAATGAATCTTCTTGTCTCCATGCAATATTTCTTCTAAATAAGCGAACATCCAACCTTCAAATGTGGAAGCATAGGGCAATCCCATAATTCTTCTTGGGAGAGTGACTAGGTCTCCTCTTTCTTCTTTGAAATCACTTCTATATAGTACTTGGGGAAGTTTTTACATGGCCATTCTCTTATTTTTCATCCACCCCTCGTTGATCTCCTTCCTGCAGGCTTTTGGATCTTGACTATACATCTTTTGGTTTTCATCCTTATACATCATAGTTAGGACTAGAAAGGGAGGAATGTCAAAGGTTTTAGCCAATGCCAAGGGGCTAAGATCTACCAACACTCTACCTTCTTGAGTGGCAATCATCCTTGTCAACTAGTTGTATCTTTCTACACATGCTACTA
Organism: Cunninghamia lanceolata; assembly: GCA_027924645.1. Classification (NCBI taxonomy): domain Eukaryota; kingdom Viridiplantae; phylum Streptophyta; class Pinopsida; order Cupressales; family Cupressaceae; genus Cunninghamia; species Cunninghamia lanceolata. Next base: position 1,715,160 of record BSBN01000061.1, on the reverse strand, counting down.
TTAGCTCAGGACACTGATAGAGGTCAAGAAGGCAACAACCTGACAAATACCATTATCCCTAATTTTCTTGGCCCGAGGTGTAGGATTAGGGCCCAAGATCCTTCATCTAAAGTCTTCTATATCAATATGGCCCGGGTCTTTATCTCTGATATCTTTCCAC